>OX375883.1:80787456-83187456 GCA_947359465.1 Metellina segmentata | reverse complement strand
ACATGTGGTCCATGTTTGCTCAACGATTGACCCAGATTACATCCGCAGCTGCCACATCAGATCAACTTTGGCAACGTGTGGAAGCTGTTTGGTCTGCTGTACCCCAAGAACACATCCAAAGTCTCTTTGAATCAATGCCGAGGCGTGTGGCAGCGGTGATCTCCAACAGTGGCTGCTACTCTGGCTACTGATTTTGGAGTTCAGGAACCACACTTCACAGAAGTCTATAAATTTAATCATTTGATACTTGGTCAACATGTTATCTACAAAATAAATTTTGTTGTGATATCTCTTGTCTTTCTTGGTGTTGCAATTTGGGTGGCCAGCAGTGTAAATATGTGTAATATATATTTAGCCGATAATTGTGTTTTACGTCTGTTTTTGATCTTACTGTAATCTTCAAAATTCGTACAAAATGCCTACAGAACAATTTCAATTGCTTGGAGTTGTGCTGCAGAACATCGAATATAATTCTGCACCTGGGCGCAATGTACTAACCAAAAGTTTTGTCACCTGACAAAATCTTGTTATATCACCCTGGGGTGATATAACAAGTGCGTTTGCCTTGTTTGAAAAATATATTTTTCAAACAAGGCAAACTCTTTTTTTTCCTCTCCATACAATTTATTCCCATCAGAACCAAAAATGTTAAGTTTGCTTTCATCTACAAATAAGACATGATTCCAATAAATCTCAGGCTTATTTATCATTGATTTTGCGAAGGAAAACCTAAGCTTTATCTTTTTAGCACAGACAAACAATTTTATTCGGGCAGAGCGCCTATTTATTCCAGCTGATCTGAGAACTCGTTGAACAGTTTCAGACGAAATTGTAATAGAAAATTTTCAGTAAATTCTGTAGAAATTTTTACCGCACTCAAACGTGGATTTTTCACAAATTTTCTGACTAGAAATCTATGATCACGTTAGTTAACTTTGAAGGACGACCTTTAATTACCTTGTTTTCTATCCAATTGTCTTCTTTAAAGCGTTTGTATCACACACTGCATCGTAGAATGGGATAAATTTACTAATCCAGCGATATTCCGAACTGATTTACCACTACTATGATGAAAAATAATCAATTTTCGAATGCTGTTCTTTGTTACCTTACGACTACAAGCCATTTTTAAATAATAAATACAATATTACGAAATAAACAAGCGAAGATTAAAGCTAAGCGATTTTTTAAATGTCACCACAATAAAAAAATAAAAAAAGCGATAGACGATAACTGTATTTATGAGTTTCTCTAAAAATGTTTCGGTGTACCATCACTTTTGTGACGCTTTCTTTCTTTGCCTCCTCGCATTTTCATTTTTATACAAAGAAAATTAGTCAATATTTTTTTTAATGTTAGGTATTATTCAGAATCAGATGGAGATGATGTGAAAAACTATTGGACTTTAATATTCTTTTTCAATTCAAGGCTACAGCGCTTTTGAGTTTTGGAGTGAATACGACTGTACCATAAGTTCATTTTCAGCAAAAATGCGGAACCTCCGGTGTTTTGTTTAGCATTTAGTTTTCCTATTCATATTTTTATATCTATGGCACTCTTGCAACTAGATATTTTAAATATCCTTTTCATCAATAAAACATTTATAAATTATTTATATCATTTGAAGAAATAAAAATGCGGTTAAAACATAAATATTAGAATTGTCTTTGAAAAAATTGCTTTTCGAGCAATACTGGTAAAACAATTTTACTGGGAAGTTGTTTTTCTATCAATGCTAGTAAAAACTGAGTATACTCAATGTTATGTAAAGTAATATGGGGATTTAAAATTGTTTAACTCCCTCTGCACACTAAGGACAAACTGAACGAGGGTTAATATGCGGCCTATGTTAACTACAGGGCTCTAAAGTATAAGTGTACCATATTTGACGTGGATTGTTCAAACTATGTAGATTTGTATGGATAAGAGATAGACAGACGCCAACTCTGCTTCATATCCGAGGCGTTCAGAACTATAGCGTATCAAGACCATTTTATTACATTTTAAGTTACACCGAGACATAGTTTCTTCTCGTGTATACTTTTCCTATTCGCCGGGCTTTTCTTTTGCCATCTCTCGGAAACCAAAGCAACTAGGGACTTCATTCAACGATGCACTAAAAAGATTCAACTGAAATGAGTTCGGATGTGCGATTATAAGAGTTTGACTAGAAGATCTACTAGTTCTGAACGCCTCATATATAGAATTTTGAAGGTATGAATCAAAGTATAGGACTCTAGGCGCTCCAAATTTTTACATTCCCAGTTCAGAAACGGCGGAACCAAATGATTGGAAATTTGGTATTCTAGGTTAATTTCGATACTATTTCGAAATTCGGCATCAACTTAATTTGAAAATGACTTCTTAAATGCACGCGAATATATAAAAGACGGACGTCATACCGTATTTATAGGTGCCCTTGCTGATCTACAATAAACGATGCGTGTTTAACTATTGGTTGTTCGATATTTTCCCGCAGCTGATACACAAATAGAAGACTTATATGTTAGAAAAGCTCAAGTTTAAAAAAAAAAAAAAACTTTTTTGATCTTTTCCTTTCAAGGTTAGTGTCCGAAGACGATACGTCTAATATGTCAGTCGAAAACGAAAATCTTTTTCTCAAATATAATAGGCCTTTTCACGATTCATAAAAAAAACGTTTACGTAGAATCTAGACTTCTGCCCTACGAGACTAATGCCCGACAAAAGATATTAGATTTAAACTTGTACCGCTTGTCCGAGAATTCTGCGTTATTACCCTTCCTCAGAACATGTACAACATTTGAAAAAAAATGTTTCGATCTTATCGAGAATTCTAAATGAAGAAAATGACTTTTAATGGAACAAGACTGTGCGGAACCCCGTTGTCTTCAAAACAAAAGGATTCGGTGCAAATATCTTGCCAATCTGGTATGAGCAGAAAAAGAAAAAAACTGAGGAGGAAAACGTTGGACGTTAATAATCTATCTGCATTAATAAAGGAGAAAGAAAGTCGTCATAACGACTAAGCCGATCGAAAGAATTTCTTGAAATTTTGGCATTGATGTATTCTTGAAAGATTTAGTTCATAGTGGTGTTTACAACCCGAAAGCTAAAATATTTTTTGTTGTGTTGCTCTAGTGAGATGTAAATTCAACTTCCTGTGTTACCAACTGTTTTTTTTTTTTTTTAACTAAGCCACGGTAGCCCAGTGGATGTAATGGTAATTTTAGTTAACGTCGTACTAGAGCAACACAAAGGGCTATTGACGACGGTCCGGAATCAGTCCCTTAAGGGAAAGATTCGAGGACAACACCTCGTAATTTTGAACCACGGTCAGATGACGAAGCAACACCTGAGCGGTAGCCCAGTGGAAGGGTTACGGAATAGCAACCGGAGGGTTGCGCGTTCGAAACTCGATCCAACCTAAAAAAGTAGTGTAAGTGGAATGTTATATCTGTCGTGACCTAAAATATCCGCATGTAAGCGTAATGTGGCTGGTAGGTATTTTATTTAACGTCATACTGGAGCAACACAACGGGTTATTGTCGACGGTACGGGATCAATCCCAACAATAAAGATCCCAGGACAACACCACGTAATTTCGAACAACGGTCAAATGACGAGGTAACACCTGAACTGGCCCCACTCTTCAAACTTACACACCACACCAGCGTTTGTGTGAACTTTGGCGTGAACATATTAGAGTCCACGACGGTCTTTGGCTGGATTCGAACTCGCAACCCTACAGTTGATAATCCGATGCTTTTCCAACCGGGCTACGTAACGCCCAAGCGTAGTATGGAAGTTTGGAGAGTGAGTTACCAGCTGAGGTGTTGATCTCGTCCTCTGACTTTGGCTCAAAATTACGTCTTCGAGACTTTCCCTTGGGGATTAATTCCAGATCGTCAGCAACAGTGAATTATGTTGCTCCAGTGTGACGAAAATTCAACTACCAATTTGTAGGCAAAATTATGCAAGATGAGTTTGGGAGGTCAACAAAACTGTTGAACAAGCAATGATAAATTATGTTTTTTATTTGACACTGAGACATGAAAAATTGTCTTCACGTAATCTATATTTATAATTCTTTTACGTGGCACGCAAAAAAGACGTTATTTGCTACCGCGTTTTGGTAACACTGTACGATTATTTAACACGAAGCCTGGCGAGACAATTGAATTTATAGCGTTATCGGCTAAAATTTAATTGAAAAAAAAAATCTTAGTCGAGCTGTTGCAGCTTACAAACGACATGCTGGGTATTCGATTTCCAAAGAAACGATCACATTTCAAGTCAAAATTCGCTCAAAGCTTTCATTTAAATTCCAAATTGTTCGAGTTCAGATTTCAGAGGTACTGTATAATTTTTCTATAGTACAATAAATTTATATTTGAAAAATATTTTTTTTCTCGAATATCATCCTTATAAACAATGTCTTTATTGATGGGAGCGAAGCAAGCAAGGTTCGCGCAGCGAACCAAAGAGGATTGCAAAGGAATCCTCCGGGGGTTGGTGAGCGTTATCGAGCAGGGGGCGGGCCCCCTAGTACTAATAAAAATTAACAAATTCGATGTAAAAATTGCTGATAAAAATCAATTCACACACTAGGCTGAAAAAATATTTTAAAAGATTTCTTAAAAAATTCTTACCCCTTTAGTTGAATATATCGCACCCCCGCGAGAAAAGTGACACAAATCAAAAAATAAATTTTGATGTTATGTCATTGGAAAATACGTATTAGGTGCCCCAGTGTGTAATATCACTATTCTATAGAATATAATAGAAGTTACCACCATAAATACTTACCTCAAACTTAAAAGAAGCTTATACTAATTCAATATAAGTTTTATAGTATACTTTAAGTTGATGTTTCTCACATTCTGCAATTTCGAGTTATGTCACTTTTCTTGCAGGGGTGCGATATGTACATAAATTTAGTATTTCTAAGGATATGCATGTGTCAGGGTATGTCAGATGACACCACAGCTGGTTGGTTGCCTAGCGCATATGTAGGCTACTTTGATTAGAGACATTTCTCTGCAACACCTGAGCTGGCTAATGGTAGAGGTTGACTTTCATTTGTTTATTAGCTTTATTACACGGCTTCGCACGAGAGTGCTGATTCAGATAAACCAAGTCGTGATTCTGTGCAGTTTTGTTGTCATCGAACAGTTTTCTTGTGCTTTGTCCATTTTACGTGCCTGCGTTCTTTCCTCTTTTGATTGCTCAGCTCATGGCAGCTTTTGACGTTTTGTGTTGATTCGAGTTTGATTAAAGATTTGTCTCTTATTGCTTTTTGAAAATAGTGGTATTGACTTAGAAATTCCAGATCCTATCTAACCATATAGTTAAAATATTGTGGGTATGGTTGGTTAACTATAAATAAAAATACTAATAAACTAAAATAATTCAATTTAATCCTACATTTCTTTTGACATCTTAAAAAAATTCAGAAGTACTGCACTTGGAATACGACTATTCAATTTTATTCTCTCTCTCATCGTAGATTCTACGTGTCATCTTCATTCCAGAAACGATATTTGCTTTTTCACAACTTTCTTCTGAACCTTTTTTCTTCCTATCATAATTATTATCCAAAGCTAATTAAATCGCCAAATGCTCTAAGAATATAAAACGAACAAGCAGAATAGAATACAAAACACCGTTCCATTGCACAACACTTCAATATTCCATTCACGTGCAAATCTCAATTAACTTTTGCCCGCGCCAAAACCTGATGACTCTTCCTGTGATGGTAAGTAAATCATAAGCACAGGGATTGAAAAATGAAGAATTCTAATTTATTCATCATGTAATGCTTTCCATTCACATAACAGAAGCAGAGAGAACCCTTCTCTGATTTATTTTTATTACGAATAGAAAAAAATTCAAAACACATTTAATTCTAGGTATTTGGCAATTCGAATTTTATTCATCATTTGTATTCAAATGGATAGACCGGAACACGATTCCTAACATTAAATTATACATTAATTTTTCTAGACCTGGCGCATGCGCATTAGTTGTGGAGGGAAAAGGTTTTAGGGAAGGTTATTTACGAAACTATAGGGGAAAATATACCTGGGTATATTTTTCACTAGGAAGATAGTTAATTAACGTCGCACTGGAGCAACACAGAGGGGTATTGGCGACTGTCCGGAATTAATCCTAAAGGGAAAAATTCAAATACAAAGCCTCGTAATTTGAACCAGGGTCAGATGACGAGTTGAACCGAGCTGGCATTCCACTCTTTAAACTTCCATACCGCCCCAACGCGAGTTTATTTAAGGCCACGACAGATTTTACGGGCTCCAGCCCCCGTGAACATGATGGTGTTTGACTAGACCGAGTTTAGCACTCACAACTTTCATGTTGCTAATACGTTTCTCTCCTACAGGGCCCATTATAACATTAGTATTCCTGCTCCGTCTAACTTGTCATACTTTCGTTTTTGAAGCACTTATATTACGAGACGAAATTTTCAAATATTTGTGCTGTTTTATTTGCTTAAGTATCGTTTCATAACATTAGGATTTCTGGACCGACTATTAGCCACATTATTAGTTTATATTTTACTATGCCTGTTATCTTAATATATATTAAACGTTTACTTTATTTTTTTATCCTAATTTCTTGGATTTAAAAATTTTCCCATTGCATTTGATTATTTAATATTTGATTATTAACAACAATTTTTTGAAGAAATAATTATTGAATTATTTTAGCTGTAGAAATGATAACTATCGGATAGTTAAAATTTTGGCCAAGCAACAATCTTATAATTTCTTACATGAATTAATATATGATTATTTAACGAAGAAATTCTTTCCCTCGATGGTTAATATCGTGTTTTTGTAGCAATTATAGTTATATTTTATAATCATTCAGTAGTATTTTAAATTTTCTTTTTGAGTAATAACTATCCTATGCTCTTTATTGATAAATTCAGATAATATTGTTTTATTAATTTGATTTGTAGGCAGTTACTTAATTGGTTCAAAGGAGTATACACACAATATAAAGTGATTAAAAATTATAAACCTCTACATAATACGATACATAAAATATATTCCCTACAATAATGGACCGGACAGCAAGATGTGAAGGTATAACGGAAAGAATACATGCTTTAATATGTGGATGATCCCCCCACGTGCTGCAATTACACTAGCAACCGTTCTGGGCATACTTTCAACAAGGTTTTGACACACAGCTATGAGTATTTGTGCCTATTCCTGCTGAAAGAATGTCGCTAGCTCAACTGTAGATTTCGGACGTGGTTCCCTGGTCCGTAAGCGTCGCTCTAACGCGTCCCACAAATGTTCTCTGGGGTTTAGATCGGAACTCTGAGCAGTCCAGGGAAGACGTTTTACATCCATATCTTGATACCACTGCTTGACAGAGGCTGAAACATGACACGGAGCGTTGTCGTCCTGGAAGTAACATTCGTCCATTACATAAAATTGCCAGAGCGTAGGAAGAACGGGATCGCTGAAAATGTTCATGTAGGCGTCGTCGTTCAAGTGACCAGGAACAACATGAAAAGGTCCCAGGCCATACCACTAAAAACAGCCCCAAACAAGTACTCAGATTTAATGCAAATCCGCTGATGTCCGGTCCATTATTGTAGGGTAGTGTATAAGTACTTGAATTTCGCTATGTAATCGAAGTGCTGAAAATAAGAACTAAAAAGCGAGTTACATGTAGCAGAAATTCAAACATTAAGGCCACGTTCACATGAGGCGTTCAAACGCGTGTATGGCGAGGCTAGCGAGGTCCAGCCCGTATTAAATTATGTTTTTTTATTCCTCTTATTCAAGTTTCTATATTTGTGACCTTGAAGAGCGGGACCTCGTTAGCCTCGCCAAACGCGCGTTTTACGCGCCTCACTTGAACGGGGCCTAAATGAGAACCATTCATCAAATAAACAACTAGAAAACCCAGCTGAAATGTTTAGTATTTCACTTGGTGTGATATGGATCTCATAAAAATGTGTGTTTAACTAATTCAATTAAAAAAAAATGTCAACAATTTTTAAAAACAATGTAACGACTTCCACAGGAAGACTCCATTCCATATATGATATAAAGCATAAGCAACTTTGCATCAGCTTGAGATCCTTTAAAAAAAACCATGTCGTCTTTTACCAAACCCTTGAAACCTAACACACATGTGTACGAAGTCTCTAGCCGACCAACCGGTATAGTGGTTAAGGTGTTAGCCTCTAGATTGGAAGGTTCCTGGTTCGAATCCGGGTCCGGGCATGGATGTTTGTAAACGTATGGTGTAGAGGCGGCTGGTGCACCTTAAATCTGTCGTGGCCGAAAGTCCTCACGTTGGGTTGGCGTGGAAGTTTGGAGAGTGGGGTGCCAGCTCAGGTGTTGCTTCGTCATCTGACCGTGGTTCAAAATTACGAAGTGTTGTCCTCGGATCTTTCCCTTAAGAGACTGATCCCGGACCGTCGTCAATAGCCCGTTGTGTTGCTCTAGTACGACGTTAACTAAAAATTACCAATTACGAAGTCTCTAATTTGTCTAATTAATTAGCATTAGTTATCGTACTCTGTTCCATCCGCTTGTATTATTGAAACAATATTTGATTTCTTGAGAAACCTGAAATATTTTTCTCCTTCACAGGAAATGATTCCAAGCGTTTTCGATAAATATTTGGAATTCGAATTTTATTCCTCGTACACCTCATTCACGAAACAGTTCTTGCTATCTTGAGAACACCCATCTTTGAAATAGTTTTCTATCCTGACATAAAAACAGTTCCTCAAAAAAATCTTGTATTCAAAAATTAGAATTTCAAATGCCATCCTCATTCCAATATTTCTCATACTACCAGAATTCAATAATAAATCCCCAAAAAACATTATACGACAATCCCTTAACCTATTAGAATATAAAGCAACGCGTAAAATAATACAACCGCTCAACAATTAAACATTTTTTCTACAGGTAAATATAAATTAACTTTTGCCCCCACCTAAACTTAATAACTCTTCACGTGTACAAGGTAAGCCATGATCTACCGACTGAGTGAAGAAAGCTGAGATTTAAATTTTATTTATCATACAACACATTACACTCTCATTCCAGGATCACTACTTGCTATCACAAAAACACGCATCTGAAAAGTTTTTCTTCCAAACAGAAAAATGCAAAATCATTTTCAAAACATTCTTTGAATTTTAATTTTATCTATCGCACGCATATCCATCTTCATTCCACAGACAGTACTTACTATCTACGAAAACCCAATCCAGTATATCTCTTAAAATTTTTTATTTCTAACAGAAAAAAATTCAAAACCATTTGCATGAAATTCTTAGAATTCGAAATTTAGAATTTCATTCATCGTATATATTCTATCCTTCTTCCATAAACATAACTTACTATATCAAAAATACCCATATTTTTCCCAACAAAATTTTTTTTAACCATCCTTAAAAATTCTTAGAATTTAAAAATTTGAATTCCATTTATCGTTTACATTTAATCCTCAATCCAGAAACAGTACTTGCTAGTTTATAAACGCCCATCGAAAATATTTACCTTTCTACCAGAATAAGTTTCAAAAGCCAATTACATCCCAAATGCTCCAAAAATAATATTTCACCAATTCGAATATAAAATAGCGTTCTACAACGCAACAGCCCAACAATTAAACATTCCACACACGTGTAAGCCCCCACAATTACCTTTTACCCCCCCCCCCCACCACCACAAAAACCTGACAACACTTCGCATGTTCTGGTTAAATCACGCTCTACCCACTGTGTGAAGAACGCGCATTATTGCCGAAAATTACATCATATTCCGACCACGTGATTAGGGTTGCCATACGAACAAAAAAAAATTGATCCTTCAGTTTTGTGTTCTTAGAGCGAAAGTAAAATAACAATAAAAGCGGTTTCGAAATTTCTCTTTTCTGCCGTGAATTTATTATTCAGAGGAGTTTGTCACGAACTATGCGGCAATTGAGGTCATTCTACTGAGAGAAAAGTATGCAAGCGATGGTGTCCAATGACAACCTGATTGTAAATCTAGGGAGATGTGCGAAAAATGTACTGTCGTGTCTTCGCCGAAATGAAATGCTGGCTTGTTAAAAATAGGAAATTAGGTCACTGGAATTTATTACGGGTAGAAAAAAAGTTCAAGTTTTATAGTCCCTACTTAGGAATATTTCGTTTAAAGGCTGCTGCATTCAGTGGGTCACAAAAGTATTCGTCCACATCATTTCTTACGGTTTTTATGAATTTTATAAGGAATTTAGTAATAAAATTACACCACATGAAAGCTCTGTCCTTTAAAAATCAAACATCTGGCGAAAATAATCGAATGTTTGAAAAAATGTTTGTTGAAAATATTCTAAACATAATTCAACCCATGATATCAGACACGAAAAAGAATTATGTGAAAACAAAATCTGTCTTTTTATATCAACATCCCATGAAAATAATAGAATTGTTTTTTAAATTTTTACTAAAAATATTTAAAATGTAATACAACTTACGATATCAAAGACAAAACTATTCCGCTACCTTCCATAAAAGTAACAAAACGTGAAAACCAATGTCAAAAAGAAATACCTGATACAATTGTTTGTATCAGGTATTTTTTTTAAATGTTAGAAAATATGTCTCGAATCAGGTCTGTGAACAGAAGGATACTACCTTCCAGAGAACTATTTTTTTGCAAATAATCGTTTATTTAAAGTGAAGCATTAAAAAATAAACACAAACAGCAACAAATAAAAAGAAACTCTCCGTCGCCATAAACTACAAGTATTACAAGAAGTATTCATGCCTTAATAATAATACTGATGAAATACAATAATTAATTTAAAATGGCTGCTATTTTAACACTCTAAAAACAAAACAACACATTTTTGTATCGTTTGCAAGTTAATCATTCTCGCTTTACCAGACTTTCTATAATTCTATCTTTATGAAATTCTACCTCGTCCAGATAATTTATGAGAGAGAATTCTTCAAGAAATTCTATCACATAAATTATATGAGCAAGAATGCTGAACCAAAAGTAGAAAACGTTTCCTATAAAGTTGCGCTGTTACACAAAAATCAAAACAAGTTAGTACAAAACTAACCATACGTTCCGAGCTGATTATCTCTCATGTATTAAACAATGATACCAAAGAGAAAGCCAAACCAAACCATTCTGATAAAGCTTAAAAGGAACAGTAATTTTAAAAAGGTCACAAATATATTTTAGAGTTAATGAAAGTTTTATAAAAATTTATATTATTAATTCTCCTGGTGATTGTTTTGACGAGGTATATCGTCATTAACAAAACTGACCAGATCTTCATGGACGAGATATCTCGTCGAAATCATTGAGAGGGTTAATTGAGGCATGACAGAAAGGCTGGGAATAAAATTCTAAAGCTAACTCTCAAGAGTAATTATTAGTGTTATCAATCATGGGCTGAAACCGAAATTATTTCGCATTACGTAACTTTTTCCAAAATAACTTCTAAAACAGTTCCATGCACGGAAAGGGATCAGTTAATGAATGTTCTTTGGAAATAATGGCTATACTATACCCATGGTTAAAACTAATGATTTCAAACAAATTAATGGATTTCGAATTAAATACTTCGTTCTTTTACCATGCATTCAACCATTAACAGCCTTGTCTGTTTCTGCACAAAGTGCACTTGATGGATTATGTATTCACTGTTATAGACTTCTCAGTCAATATGAAAAGGTTTCAGGTAAGGAAAGGAAAAAAAGAGGAATTAAGAAGGAAAATCGATGCCTCGTTTGAGACGACGCAGACAGAAGCGAACCTCCTCAAGATTGAATTTAAGTAGAACACACGGGGAGGGTTACTTTACCCGGAAGAAGTTACGTGACCAATGGTCATTTTTCACCCTAAAAGTCTGCCATATTCACCAAACACTCGCCTTAGGGGAAGTTGCAAATCTGCAAAGGAGGATAACATCTTTTGGTGATAGATAATATATTGCTATCCCTTAAAATTGGTGTAGGATTAAAATAACTAAACTTTTAGGAGGTGCTTAATGTATTACGATTGGGGCGACCTAATGATAAGTCACTTTTCAAAATTTCATACACACACCGGGCTAGTTTTAAAAAATTCAAAAATTAAAAGTTTTATTAATAAAAAGGTTATACTATCTCAACCATCGCGATTTTCAACCTTTCATCTCAAGGTACATAAACTAGTAATTAAAATTCTGCGACACTTCAAAAAATGTACAACTTTTATCCAATTCGTCAAAAATTAAGACTTTTATTGAATTATCACAAAAATATAATAGAAATTATTATTTATTTAATTAAAATCCACCCATTTTGAATCAATGTAACTTTTTAAGAAATCAGTTGTCACAATTTGCTTATACTTTCTAATAAAAGTAGTACTAAATTATTTATACGTGTATTAAAAATACTGGTATTACTTGAAATTTCGGTGAAAAGTACTTGCAAAAGTTTAAAATTAAAACATTGAAAAAAAAAAATCTTACTCAATTTAAACTGTTTTCACCATCCGTAATGCACACCAGTGATATTCTTGCGTCACATCAGTTGAAAATCGCTATTTTAAACTTTCAAGCTTTATATCCTAATTCAAATAATCAGAATCCTTTGAACCTCTTGACGTGGTTCTAAATATTATTTTCATTGCGAACTTTACATTCTTTGACTTATCTCTGTGTTGCTCGAAACCCTTAAATTACAAAACGGTCTTAGAATTTTATCATACGGAATATAGTTCAATTTATTGATTATTTAAAATTCTTACAGAACACTGGAACACTTTAATGTATTACTATTGAAGGGTTAAGATTTTTAGTGACTTATCCCTATACTTAACTATAAGTATAGGGATAAGTCGCTAAAAATTTCACAGGCTACCTTTAAAATATTATAAAATTAATCGCCCCCTGCTCGCAAACGCTCGCCAACCCCCAGAGGTTTGCTTTGCAATCCTCATTGGTTTGCTAAGCGAACCTTGCTCGCTTCGCTCGTATCAATGAAGACATGTGCCCTGCAGAAGGAATTGTTTACAAAATATGATATTCCAGAAAAATATATTTCAAATGTCAGAACTCGAACAATTTGGAATTCAAAAGAAAACTTTGAACAAATTTTGACTCGAAATGTGAGCGCTGCTTTGGAAATCGAATACCCAGCATGTTGTTTGTGTGTACATTTCCTCAGTACTCGAGCGCCCATGCACTTTTTCATTGAGTTTGTTGACGAAAGTTGTACTGCAGTAATTGTACTATAATTGTTGGCCCTGAAATTTTTTTTTAAATGGCCCTGAAAAGAGCCAAAAAAAGCCATGTTTTTGACGTTTTGAAAGAAAGTAGTGCAATAAACTTGAATTATTCATTTTTTCAATAAAATTTCATCCGATAACGCTATAAATTCCATTGATGCGCGCGGATTCGTTTTAAACAAACTATCGAACAGTGTTGCCAAAACGCTATAACAAATAACGTCTTTTTTGAGGGCCACGTAAGAGGATTATATATAGAGATAATGGTTTATTCACTGTTCAAGTGGTTATAAGCTATCTTGAACTTTCAAATGCTAAGCACTCATATTCAAACGATAAAAAATTCCATTGATCCTATTGAATATTTTGTTATTAATATTTTTCATTGAGTAACAAGTTTCTGAGACTTTTTAGAAGATGGCTATGTTGCTCGGAGCCCTACAATTACAAAATGGTTGATAGGGTTTCGCCAAACGAAATTATGATTCATAGATTTGTTGCCAATTTATGATTCTGACAGAACCCCGGAGCAGCTTTGTTTATGAAAGTGTTCAGGTAGAACATAACACGATCAATTAGTCATGGTTTTGATAAAATTTTGTGCTTCGAAATGTTTAAATATCGGCCTTCTAATAATTTTTTGGAGTTCTGAACTAGGTAAAATATTATACTTTATTGTGTATTCTAAAATCATCAAAATTGTTAAAAATTATCCCCAATGCAGGTTAAAAAAAACTTTTAAAAGGACTAAAATTGTTAAAGCAATTAATAAATTAAAATGAAAAACTAGAATCACTAGCTTCAGAAATTTCTTTTAAATAGGTTAATTTAAATTGTTCCTAACTTTTAATATCAAAAGTTAACGTCGATTCCTAACAGTTAGCAATTACCATTAATATTATTTACAGACTGGTATTTTTCAGTTAACTTTTAACGAAAGTGTTAATATTAATCTTCTACTGTTAAAGTTATCATTAATTGTTATCTGTTATTGTAAATTAGCAATGTTCTTCTTATGTTAACAATGTTGTAGTAAAACAGTAGTGCCACTCATTGATAAAAACTGTTAATCTAATTCCGAGAGATTTTTAATTTCTTATTTGCTTTGAAATTAATTCCAAAAAGAGAGATGATGTATTTACTCATGTTCTAAGACACTAATAAAAGCATAAAATTAGGCTTCATGAACAGAAAAGGAAGAACATATTGGTTGAATTTTCAATGGAACCTTCAAAAATATAACTACGCGATCTTGATCAAATTAATACTTACATTTTATTTTCAAATAACAACTGAAATTTCTTTCTTATGGAGCCTTCCACAATAAAGTAGATTTTAGTCATATTTTTTATACCTTATTTCCTCTTTATTACTTACTTACATGTTTTCCTTATATTTCCTGCTCACAAGAACATTTTAGTACTGTCTTTCTTTTAAGCTTATCAAAATTTTATGGGGTGCCATTTTTATGCTGTTTTAAAAGAGCTAATATCAAGCTAACACGTTTGGGACATATCTAGTCCATAGACGTGAAATCTAAGTATACTGAGGATTGCTATTGAAAGGAGCTTCAAAAAGTGTGACCGGCATGTAGACTAGTAATCATTTGACTACTCTGAAAAACTGACTTGATTGACTGATTTTGTCTTATCGCATCTTTTGACGATTTAACATCTTATGATAGGGAAGATGTGTGAATTCGCATTTTTATAGTGACGAAAAAAATGATGATATCGCCATTTTAATGCCATGTCGCATGGTCCAATCATATGATGAATCAATGAATGGGCGTGTTCTCTCGTTCCGTTAACCAATCAGATGAGTTTTAAAACGTCACGTTGCTACTAGTTTTGATGACATGATCTTGGGCTCATAAAAATGCTACCATTGCTCACTGTACTTTTATATCTCCTCTATGGTCTAGTCACGTTGAGATGTTTCATACGTAAAATTTGGGATAGCTTTATTTGAAGGGAAGATAATTTAATTTCTGAAAAGTTTCTTGATTAATAAAAGAATAATAAAATATTCAGCCATTTTCATGACTAAAATTTGTATGTTCCATATGTCAATAGAAAAACGGCTGACTTTACAACCTTCGTTTTACGTAAATTCACAATATAGTCTCGGTCATCTATTCTATGGTGACATATCGTCCAGTTTTTGATTAAAATAGACGACGCGATAAATTGAAGAATTCTTTAAGTTATTCCGTATTTTTATTTTTAACCGTTAAGAATTAACTAATCAGACCAATGAAAAGTTCGGAATTCTTCCACCACTTTGAATTAAATATATCTGCTTTCGAAATAGTGTTTCAACATAATAATTGTTCGATAGAACACATATTTTTGAAAAGTAAATCTGATTTCATTATATATAGTATTTTGACACATACTCTTTACACAAACATGCCCACCGCTGTCTTGATTAAACATGTTTCCTGGACAGATTTACATTTATCAAAAACACAATTTATAGCTCAATTTCTTTCCTTTTGTCATTTTAACAGGCCACGACAGATTTAACGTTCACCAGCCCTCTGAACAAGACGGATTTTGGTTGGACCTAATTTCGAAGTCCCGACCCTCCGATAGCAAATCCGTTGCTTAGAGTTATAACAACCCTAAATAGTATACAAAATGCTGTTTTCTAGTTTTGACTACCTAATTTAATTTGATTTAGAATTATGAAATGTGCACATCGATGCTTTCATATAAATATAAATATTGTATCAAAGGATTTTAAAAAGGTGTGAAATGTAAGTAATGACACTCATAAATAGATAATAAATAAGCTGTTAAGAAACTGCTCAGATGTCATGCGGGGTCTGTAAGTTTTGAATGAATCACTTCCTGTATGACTATTCAAATTTTCAAGAATATATTCAGCTTTCTATCTGAAAACCGTCCAGAAAATAAGACATTAAACTGGATTGTTTTTCTTTCACATTCATAAATTAACACGAAATCACACTGAAGCCCAGATTAAGTCTCCGGTTTATGTCTCCCTCATATGCATGAAACCAAATTTTAATATACGACCATCTGTCGTCTCAGGTAGAAAAAAAAACCTGCTTATAATTAGAACCCCACCGAACAGAATCCAGTGGAACTAATCTCCCCTCTTCACGTGAGTTTCTCATTCCAGTATGCGTTTAACCTCTTTGCCGTTCGTAATTGGTTCACCCAGTTTGGCGATTTTTCTCAGTAGACGAACAGAAAACGGTTCAGTAGAATTTACCCCGAATTGAGGACCACGGGTTCTATGTCCGACATGGTTTGGCGGCAAAAAACGAACGTGTTTTGGTCTTGTTGCAATCAGAATTCGGTGTTTTTTGCAGTTTTCTGGGTTTGATTGGAATTCTTCCTTGGATCCGAGTTGTTTTTCCGGGAATGTTCGTTTCTGGGTTCAGAATGTTTTCGGAATTCTTAGAATGAGGAAGGGAGCTGGAATAAGTGGTGGATTTGAACTGCGGAAATGGTGCCAAAAATGGAATTCCTCTTCTTCCAGTAGTTCCATTGTTTATAATTCATTTTGAATAAATTACAAGATAGTTTTGTGAATGTGAAGTTTTAGCTGTCATTGTATGGTTTAGATGGTGTTTTTGAGAAACAAAGTTTTTAATTGGAAAAATAGGTCGAACAATAAATTTTTGTCACTTTTTTAAAAATTGAGATGAGAATAATTGTTTTAATTTCTAATTGTATGTGAGCAATAACAATATTGTGAATCGGTTTTACGGGAACTGATTTTGTGTATTTGAGAAGTTTTTGAAATTCAGAAAGAAGTATGGATATAATGAGTGATAGGAACAGCATTTTGAGTGAAGATCTGCCGGAATATCTTTTTTCAGGTAACACATTTCTATTTTTATATTTGAATCATTCTCACTTTTCAATCCTCTAATTTTCACTAAAAATAACATTTAGAGACTAAATTTAGTAACAAAATAAGCAAACTAAAATAAAATTTATAAGGAATAAATTTTATTAATAAAAGTGCAGTATATTGTACCCGTTTGTTTTAGCAGTAAAATGTAACAAATTACTAACATTAATAGACTTTGAGTATGATATTTAGTTTTAACTTATGTAATATTTACCATTTTGGCAGGCAGTGAAGAATATGATATAATATATTAAATTTTTAAAGTAACGAAATTGAAATTTTTTCATTTAAAAACTAAAAATAATTTATTTGTTAATGAAAAAACATGAATAAATTGTAGGAGAGAAATGATTAAAGTAGCATTGTTAAAAGACAAACATTATTTTCAGTTTATTGTATTTAACAAGGCTGCACAGTACTGTTCTTATTTTGCTATTAAATGTCATACATATGAGCCGTTTTAAGCTAAAGTGGTGCAAGTCCATTAGACATTGTTTCAAGATACAGATACTTTTAGTAGAATAGTAGTTCGATAGCTTCACTGACTGCATAATCTTGTGCTGCCATCTGTGTGGTTATTTGGGGTATTAGGAGTTACCCACCTTTCCTAAAATAGTTTTCCATAATCAGAATTTGTTACCAGCATAAACTCAGATTTTTCAGAAAGTGGACTTGCACCACTGTGGCTTTAAAAGTCTCATATATTAACAGTGGAGAAGCCTTCGTGGGTTAGTGGTTTTGCCCACTCTGCTAGCAATCTGCGATTTCTAGGTGGCGCATGTTTGATTACCGCAACTTACTCTGGCTGTATTTCTTTCTTCTGTGTCGGTAAAACTTTCCTTGTGTGTATATGTCCATTTGTGGAAGTTGTTTGTCTTGTGTTCGGTCCATCTTGAACATTCTTGGCTCTTGCGCCATAAAACCCAAATAATTATTGACACAGCACTGGACTAAAGCGAATTATTTTAGTTTTCTAAAACTTTGCTAAATTTTCGATAGTTGGTTGAATGGGTGTTTTAGAGTATTAGACGCCGCAGGTTTCCCCCTTACTCCCCGTCCATGGGACAGGTAAAAGTGGTTTTTTGCGGACACACTGCGGAAAAGTGGTTGGAGCCCACCAAGACTGAGTGTGACAGCTTCAGGCTAACCCTTCATTTTCGTCTGTTGGTTGTGGTAGATGATGGAGATACGTGAGGGGGCAGTTGAAAAGTAGTGGTTTAGTGTTCCTGTTTGTCCGCAGAGGCAGTTGCTTGATGTTGCTACTTTAAATCTGCTTAGGCAGCTGGGGAAGGGTCCGTGGCCTGTGTAAAAAGACGTGAGGTAGGGTCCACATGGTTCTTTCCTGGGGTTGATCGTTGGAAGAAATGCGAAGGTTCTTCTTCCTGTTTCTCCGGCTTCCCTGAATGGGTGTTTAGGCATTTTATGGCACTAGTGACATATTTGGTCAAGGTGCGTCAAACAAAAGAACGTCAATTGAGAAAAATGTCGCGAAAGGGAAAGGCACTGGAGAGTAAAATAGTGAGATGAAAGCTGAAAAACATCTCTCTGCTATCTCGGGAAGCAGTCCCAATGTTTGTGGCAACTTACCCACAGATTTTTGATAATCCCCATGAAAGGGAAATTGATACGCGCATCTTCCCTACCCGATGGGGATTTCAATCAGATTGATTTGGAACGTGGTCGAAGAAAGACCACGCTAGAATGGACCTGTCAATTTTTTTTTGTTTTCTTGCTCTTGTCGTTTTCAATAAATATACAAAACTGGCCACTGCAAAACCAGTTGCGTGGCCACCAAGGTGTTACCTGTGACAGTTCTTTTCGTGGAGTCAGGTGTGACCACTGCTCGCTAAACCCCGGTGATTGCTCCGAATTCTCGTTTGGTTTACTTCGCAAAATAAATATGAATACGCTGTTGAATAACAGCCATAACGGCGTTGCTGCGCAAACCAACACCACAATAAATGCTTATTGTGAAATGCGGCCAAATTCGAATTGCTAAAAGATCCAATCGGCGTGACGTCACAATCTCTAGCGAAAATATAAACATTTAATTGAAAAATTGTTAATGGTAATCATAATGATAATTTTAGTAAACGTCGTACTAGAGCAACTCAACGAAAAATTGTTAAAGAAAATCAAACGTATAAGGTATCTATCTGGTGTCAAATTTTCCGTAGATTTCAAAACCGTTGAAATTTTCAATATATCTTTAACGATCCCGATTTAACAAAAAAGAACTAAACAATGCCAGTCAAAATGTTTTTTTTTTTGTTATTTATTTTGTTATTTATTTTGCTTCCTTTCGTTTGAGCGCAGGAAATGGAAACTGTGATTTCTCGGATCTCGAATCAAACGAAGGTCATTCTTTGCAGCGGCGTTCGTATTGCAAAATACATAGAAGTTACAGTTTACAATTTATTTATTTAAAGGAAATCATATTTTTAGGTAACAATCTAAAATGAAATTGTCCGCAGATATAGAATCTGTTGAAATTTTTACTCTGTCTTTAAAGATCTAGGAGATAAAAAAACTACAGTTAAAACTTTATTTCGTTTTTTCTTCGGCTTAAATCGTTCCTTCGCAAAATGAAACGGAAACGAAAAAAAAAATAAATTTAGAATCTGCCATTTCTTTATGCTGTTGCCATTCTAAGGAAAGCAATAATAATCAAATTCCATTAAATTATTTTTAAATGGTCTAGATTAAATTTTAAATTCGGGCTTCGTACAAAAATTGCAAAAATTTTTTACTACCTATGGGCCAAATCTCAATATTGTAAGGGCCATAGATTCTACACGCAGACAATTCCTTTTAAAATAGGAGAGAAGACAAGCTGGATTGTACTTTGAATTGATATGAACATGCAACATTTTGATGAGCTGCATTTGGACTAGCGGTGTGATTTTATTACATCAGCGTTTACTTAATACGATAAACCCATGGGAAAGGAAAGATCGCTTGAGTACCTCAGGTTTGAGATGCCCGCATATGCCTAAAGAAACCGTGCCTTAAATTTCCGAAAACGCAGGCAGAGGAATGTTGGTGAAATAAAAGGGAAATGAGTAAATTGAATTCTAACAAGTTTATTTCCTAGGGGTGCGGTATCCTGGTTGGAAGAGTAACGGATTAGCATCCGGAGGGTTGTGATTTCGAAACTCGGCAACCATAGGTCGTCGTGTATGTGGGGTGTGGTACACGTTAAATCTGTTGTGGCCTCAAGCCTTCTCACGTTGGCGTGGTGTGGAAGTTTGGAGAGTGCGTTGACAACTCAGGTGTGACCTCGTCATCTGATCGTGGTTCAAGTTACGGGTGTTGTCCTCGGATCTTCCCTTTGGAGACTAATCCCGTACTATCGTCAATGGACCGTTTTGTTGCTTCAGAACGCCGTTAGTTATGTACCTACCTATCTATCTCCTAGGGCTAGGTACCAATTTTTCATTGTCCAGGTGTATCTAACTGAACGTAATTGATCTCCAATGTTCAGTGGCATGTAAAGAATAAACTTTAAAGAATTTTGTTTAATTGATTTCTTTAAAACCCGGAAAAAGGTAAATTTAAAATTTTGATAGCGATTATCCAGATAATGTTAAGATTACAAACTTTAGCAATTATGAACCAAAATAAGAGCAAATTGTGGGTTGATTGAAAAACAGATAGATTGGAATTGACGCCGTAGGCGGACACTGTTTCACCTGTGCGGCTTTCAGCTGTATAGTCCGCCTTACGGAGGAGATTTTGGGATAAGGGTAGAGCTGAGCAATCCACAATACAAACATAAACATTTGAATACACAGAAGGGAAAAGGCAAGTGAAGGGCAAAACGTGTAAGCACAAAAATACAAAATGACAGAAGAGGATGACAAAGTTTGAAAAATTGACACAGAACAAAATGAGAAAACAAAAACAAGTAAAAAAAGACATAAACACAAACAAAAAACAAAATCAGAACAAAAAAAACATAAAACCATTTTCAAAAAAAAAATAATAATAATGTTAAATACAGAAGTCAGAACGTTAAATACAGGTGTCAGACAGCCAAAATGACCAATAAAGGTTCTAAAGAAAAGCAAAATTAATTTGAGATCTTTCGACTTAGACTTCTAAGCTCTCACAGATATAATCAATGTTGGAGCTGAGAAATTCCATTACTTTAAGTACTTTGTGGTGGCAGTGTCTGTTCTTGGCAGTATTTTGGCACCAATGTGAGTAATGTTGCAGAGCAGGTTTCAACAAATGCCACTGACTTGTGAGATCACAGTCAAAAAGGTAGTGGATGGGATCACCTTCTCGGCCGCATATACATAGCGTACTAGTTCGAAGTTGGAAACGCTTTAGATATGCCGGAAATGGTCCATGGCCTGCGAAAAATTGTACCAGCTTTGAGTTCTGGTATTTTAGGTAGGTTGAAATCTTAGGGAAGAATTGATGAGTGTAAAACAGATAGATGGAAGAACATAGATGATAATCTGGTGCATATCCCCCCTAGGACAGGATAAGCTTCCTAGCAGGGTGGTTCCATGGATTACCAGGGTCACTGTAGCCCATAGTTGGAAGAGTATCATGTGATGTGAGAATTCGAAACCCGGGCAACCACATAGACCGTTGTGTACGAGAAATGTGGTACACGTTAAATCAGCTGTGTCCTCAAGTGTTCTCACGTTGGAGTGGGGTGCCAGCTCAGTTATGACCCGTCACCTGATTGTGGTTCAAAATTACGAGATGCTGTCATCGGATATTTTCCACCTTTTTGACTATGATCTCACATGTCCGTGGTATTGGGTGAAACCTTCTCTTCAAAACTACTCTCATTGGTGCCAAAGTACTTCCAAGAATAGACACTGCCATCACACAAATCTTAAAGTAATGGAATTTCTCAGGTCCAACATTGATTACATCTTTGAGGGCTGAGAAGTCGAAAGTGCTCGAAATAACTCGGATTTTCTTTCAAAATTAGTATGTCTGTCGTTTTGGTTGTCTTTTAAAAGTTTTGATATTTTAGAATTTTTCTTAATTTATAATTTTTTTTTTCTTCTAAATACATTTTCCTTTTTTTGTTTATTGTGAAAATAAATTTCTTTTCATTTTATCTATCTGCATTATATAAGAAAAGGATGTTTGTGAGTGTATGTGTGTATATTTTCTATACAAATCTAAACCGCTTGACCAATCCATACCAAATTTAGTACATTTATACTTTAGAAAACTGCGGAAAACATAGGCTATTTCATTCCTGTCTTCAGTCCAATCTATAGCACTAACAATTATGAAAATTGGCTCACATTTAGTCCTAAAATACCCCTGGCAGACTCAATTTTAAAATCTAAAGTTTGTTTTCTTGCAATAAATTAATATTGACAAGGAAACACGTTCTACACGGTTTGTTTTTTGAGTTAATAAATGGAAATGTCGCGTTCATATTTGAGCCATTACTAAATTTCATAAATCATTATCGTCTTTATCAATATTTTTATGTCTTTTTTTAATTGCTCTATTTCAGTTCAGGAAGTCGAAATTTGGCACTTTGCACATGTTTTTCGTTTTTCAAAATTCTGCATTTTTTCATCGAAATACAATTTGTTTCTGTTAGCATATGTCTTAAGCTTTTGCATATTGCAATATTTGTATTATTCAGGAATTAAATGTATATATTTGCATCCAAAGTAAATTGTAGAAGTTAAATAAAAGTTTAAACGAAATTAAAAAAGTATTTTCCGTACATCTTAAATGTCTAAAATTAAAAAAGTATTTTCTGTACGACTTAAATTATCACATTTTTCTATGTAAGAAAGTGATTATTCTAATTCATTTTTCAATCAACATTTAACCATTTCAACCCTAGCAACACCGGGTTATTCAGCTAGCTCTTAATAAATTTTCAAATTATGTGATCCTTTTCATTCGTCATTTGTTCCTTTGTGTTAACATGTTTTACCCTTCATTTACCATTTGTTTTCTAAATACTTTCTTAAATGTTTTATATTTGTGATGTATTGTTCGACTCTCAATTATCCCCGAATCTCCGTAAAGTGAACTATACATCTGAAACAGTGACCGCGTACGGCATCCAATCCAATCGGATCTGTTCCTTCAAGGTTGATACCGAACTGTCACCAATAACCCGATGTACTACTTCAGCGCGACGTTAATTAGCTACCTACCTGTGGTTGACAACGTGAAAACCTCAGAAAGCTGGCCCTTCTTCTCAAAAACATTTGATTTTCTGGTAGAACACCCTTCAGCAGGCACGTATTCAGAATTCAATATCTTCATATTCCCTGGATTCCATCATGGCAAAAGAACATTAAGTTCAATGGTCAACTGTTAACAGTTTATTAAATTAATATTACTGATATACAGTGATGTAGTTAGGGTAGAGCGACACTGGCAAGAGGGTCGGCTTTTCAGATATATAAAAAAAAAGTGGTTTTCTTCTCTAAGAAAATTTTTTTTAAATATAAATTTAATCCGTGTCACGGAAGAATTTTCCAGTGCTATACTTATGCTAAGTAGATAGGTAGTTCAAATGAAATTGTACTGAAGCGACACAATGGGCTATTGGTGACGTTCCGGGACCCGTCCCAAAGGGAAAAATCTGACGACAACACTTCGTAATTTTGAACAACGGCCAGATGACGAGGTCAACGCTTGAGCAAGAATCCCTCGCACCAAACCATGCCAACGTAAGGATATTGGAAGGGACGATAGATTTAAGGTACACTCACGTACACGGTTGCTCTTCCATCCTAGATTCCTCGGTCCGCTATGCCTATGCAGTGTAAGCTTCAATGCGCTCCAGCATTAGACAATGACACTTAAAAGGCATTGATGCTCTTTAGTGTTAAGGTAGTACAGTACCAAAATCTTTTAAACCTTCGTGGTCCGGATATACACTACCCTTCAATAATGAACCGGACGCCAGCGGATTTGCATAAAATCCGACTACTTGTTTGGGGATGTTTTTCGTGGTATGGCCTGGGATCTTTGCATGTTGTTCCTGGTCAATTGAACGCCGACGCCTACATGAACATTTTCGACAGTCAGGTTCTTCCTACGCTCTGCCAATTTTATGGAGTGGACGAATGTTACTTCCAGGGTGACAACGCTCCATGTCATGTTGCAGCCTCTGTCAAGCAGTGGTATCAAGATATGGATGTAAAACGTCTTCCCTGGCCTGCTCAGAGTCCCGACCTAAACCCCGTGGAACATTTGTGGTACGAGTTAGAGCTTCGCTTACGGAGCAGGGAACCACGTCCGAAATCTACAGCTGAGTTGGCGATATTCTTGCAGCAGGAATAGATACAAATACTCATAGCTGTGTATCAAAATCTTATTGAAAGTATGCCCAGAAGGGTTGCTAGTGTAATTGCAGCACGTGAGGGACCATCCCCCTATTAAAGCAAGCATTATTTCTCTTATACCATCATTACATCTTGCTGTCCGGTCCATTATTGTAGGGTAGTGTATAAGGTAATACGTAATAATATTTGCGTTTTGTTTAATAAATCCCACACACTGTTTATCGGTTCTATATTACTTCTAAGTGGTATTTAATCACTATGCTTATATGCTTCTAAGTGGTAGTTAGTAATATTGTTCATCGGTTTAATATTTAGTTCTATGTGGTAGGGGATCATATTGTTAATAGGTTTAATATTAGTTCCAAGTGGAAGTCAATCGCAATGTTCATCGGATAAATATTATTTTTAAGTAGTAGTTTATATTGAAATGTTCATCGCGCTTTAATCATGTGAGGGACCATCCCCTCTCTCTATTAAAGCATGTATTATTTCCCTTATACCATCACATCTTGCAGCCCGGTCCATTATTGTAGGGTAGTATATCCCGCAGGAGTATAGTGTTTCGTATGGCCTTGTATCAATGCGAATAACTGAAATGTCCTCAATTTTTCCAAAGTATGGCCACGGAATGAACTGTCCTACTTCTAAGCTAAAGTATTGTTTCCTCTTGTAAAATATCACTTGGGCTCAAATCCTGTTAAAAATAACCCTCTCGTGAGAAAAAGGCTAGACACATAAAACGATCCTAATACCAGCCATAAAAAGACACTAATCGAGTTAGTTCCCCATAAAACCTAGATGTCTTTTACCAACACAGACCACATCCATGCTGATCTCGTACTCAAGGTGGAAGGCCTTTTAACTCAAGATTCCGGAATGCAATTTCCCGAAAAGGCAATTGCACTGCACGCAATCCAAATAAACCCCTCATTTACGGTCTCTCTTTTCGATTTTCTTTTTTCCCTTCCATTCAATCTTTTAACATCTTCCACCACGAGAGACGTTGGGGTGCAGGTGCCTCAGATACCCAACTGGAAACTTCTGTTCCTTAATTTTGTTTCCGTATTTTTTGGGTTACTGCAGTCGGAGCCATTTCTTAAACAGAGGTTTTTTTTTTCGTCTTTTTCTTTTGCTTTTCGGTTCTTTTGGCCGAGCGGATTTTGCGGAAGTCATTAGGTGAATGGCTTGTGGTGTGATGAGGCCGCTAATCGGCAGGTGTGTTGCGTGATAGTAAATATGTTGATAAATAGTGAAAGATGTTTAATACCTTTGGCGATGTTTTTTATATTTTATGCCATTAATCATCTTCACTTGCCAGTCGTCTCTTTGTCAGGATCGGGGCTGTTAATCTACTTATCATGGGGGTCTGTATATTTCAACATGAAAATATTTGAAATAATATTTTTGCAATAAGGGTTAACATTTTTAAACACGAATCTATCAATCGAAGCGCCGACCAACCGGCATAGTGGTTAAGGCTTTAGCCTCGTGATTGGAAAGTTCCTGGTTCGAATCCGGTGCCGGGCATGGATGTTTGTAAGCGTATGGTGTAGAGGCGAGGCTGGTGCACCTTAAATCTGTCGTGGCCGAAAGTCCTCACGTTGGGTTGGCGTGGAAGTTTAAAGAGTGGGGTGCCTGCTCAGGTGTTACCTCGTCATCTGACCGTGTTTCAAAAATTACGAGGTGTTGTCCTCGAATCTTTCCCTTAAAGGATTGATCTTGGACCGTCGTCAATAGCCCGTTGTGTTAATCTAGTACGACGTTAACTAAAATTACCATTACCATTAACAAGACCTTACATGCAAACCGTATAAGCATAATGAAAATGACGGAAAGCATAGAAGATTTTCTTTTTACCATATGTTCGTGGATGGTTTATGGTGTGTTACGAGGTAACGAATATACAGGTAAATAGTATTAAGATCGTAGATGTTTTAGGTTAATTGGTTTTTATGGCAAAAGGCATATTTATCGCCGAGCTACAAAGCAGATAGTGTCAGTTAATGGATATACACACAAAGAAAGTCTTACTGACATATAATAAAGAAATAGGATGGAATCTGCGTCACCTACCACTCGCGGGTTTCTAGAGCAGTGGAAAAGTCCACTGAACCGCGCAGAGGTTGTTTTTAATTTTATGCCATTAATCTGCACTTGCCTGAAGAGTCTTTGTTGGGTAAGGTAATTTTAATTAAAGTCTTACTAGAGCAACACAGCGGGCTATAGACAACGATCCGGGATCAATCCTGCAAGGGAAAGATCCGAGGACAACACCTCGAATTTTTGAACCACGGTCAGATGACGAGGCAATATTTGAGCTGGATCCCACTCTCCAAACTTCCAAACCAATGTGAGGACTTCCGACCACGACAGATTTAAGGTGCACCATACGCTTACAAATACCCATGCACTGAACCGGATTCGAACCAGGAACTTTCCGATCTAGAGGCGGGAAGATGCGAGGACAACACCACTTAATTTAGAACCACGACGAAACCAAACCTGAGCTGGCACACCACTCTCCAAACTTCCACACACACGCAACGTGAGGACTTTCAGCCACGACAGATTTAAAGTGCATGAGCTGCCTCTACACCATACGCTTACAAATATCCATGCAATGACCCGGATTCAAACTCGGAACCTTCAAATCTAGAGACTGACAACTTAACCTACTACAGTGGTTGGTCGCGAAAGATCGTTGGTAATGGTAATTTTTAATTAACTTCGTACTTGAGCAACACAACGGGCTGTTGTCGACGGTCCGGGATCAATCCACTAAGGGAAAGATCTGAGAACACCACAAGGTAATTCTGAACCACGGTCAGATGACGAGGCAACACCTGAGCTGGCACCCCACTCTCCAAACTTCCACACCAATCCAACGTGAAGACTTTCGGACACGACAGATTTAAGGTGCACCAGCCGCCTCTACACCATACGCTTAAAAACATCCATACTCGGACCCGGATTCGAACCAGGAACCTTCCGATCTAGAGGCTAACAACTTACCAGCAGACCGGTTGGTCGGCTGTTGAACAGAAAACAAAAAATATACCTGCCACTTTGAAAGAATACCGTAGAATCAATTCATCAATATAATTTACAAAAGGCCAAATCAAACAATAAAATTCGCACTTTAAAAGACCAATTAAATCTGTGAAAGAACAAACGCAATCAATTACTCCTGTCCGTTCGCCACCTTAATTAAATCGAGTCTAAACCCCCTTTTTGCGAGCCCATCTTGTTTACAGCCCGTTGCTAGGGTAACGCCTCGTTTAAATATCCGTCGTCTATGGACAGAAGAGACATAAATAATAAAGAAAACTGAGTAGAAAATAGCCGATTTCTATGCTGTGTGACACAGGGCACTTTGACACGTGAATGAAACATTGGGAGGTGGTTTTTCCTTTTACTTAGGAAGTGTCAGGAGAGTTTAATACGGAAGCGCTAGGTTAGGAATTATACATATTTAGAGTGGGCGTTGAATTTAGAGTCGTATTGTTGCTTCAATCTTTCATCAAAATGGTGAGTACTGTGCTGATTGTTGTAATCTAGTTCTGTTTCAATTAGGGTAGCTATTTTTCTCTGAGTCACGTTTCGTGTTTCAGAAAGTAATTAAGTGTAGTGTAATTTACTTATTTTTAAGCACTTTTTCAGCATTGACGGGGTATAATGGTAGATTATCAAAGGTAATTGCTTCAATTTGAGCAAGGTCGAAATTTGTTAATTAGTTTTTAAGTATAGCTACTAATGTATCAATTTAATAAACTGGTTAGGTTAGATTAATTTTCTCTTGTAAGTCCGTTTTTTGTGTTTCGTACTTCAGAAATTAATTACATTTCATGTAAATTACTTTTGTTGGATAATCATTTCACAGAACAACTATTGAATGCAAGGATTGGTTACAATGTTAGTATTTAAGTTTCTCTACAAAAAATTAATTGCTTTAATTAGTACTAGCTACGTGGCAAGCCCGGCGTTGCCCGTACCCATGATTTTGGTTTGCACCATGGGCAACACCATGATATAAGGTATTATTCTGGTGTAAAATTTTCCGCTGATTTCAAATCCGCTGAAATTTTTAATCTATCTTTAACGAAACCGCTTTTACGAAAAAGAACTAAAAATTCATCTCAAAATGTTTATTTTTTGCTTTCCACTAAAAAAGGCAGGAAATGTAATCTGTTTTTTTTTTAACGCGAAGGGAGCGAAATGCAATCTGTTTATTTTTGTAAAGGGAAAGTTACCGTGACGTCACAATCTCAAGCGAAAATATAAAAGATATATTCAATTAAAAAGTTATTTATCATCATAAACAAAATCATATTTTTAGGTATGGATCTAAAGTGAAATTTTCCGCAGATTTCAAATGCGCTGAAATTTTTACTCTATCTTTAACGGTCTAGGAGATAGAAAAAAAACTAATTGACTTCAGTTAAAAGATTTTTTTTATTGTCTGGCAGAAAAAATTATTTATCCGCGCGCCGGAAACGAAAACAATAAATTTAGAATTTGTGATCTCTTCTATGCTGTAGCATTAAATAATGATTAAATTTCATTAAATTCATTTTAAAATGTTCTAGATTGAATTTTAAAATTCGCCGCAACCCGAAAATTGCAAAATATTTGGACTACCTGTGTGCCAAATCTCATTGCTGTAAGTGCCATAGAATCGTCAGGATTTTGAGTCAAACAGACAAATACTTCCTTTTATAATAGTAGAGATAAGAGCGTATTGGGAACTCTTTGAGGTTGGAATGTTGCAATATATATAAATTAATTGGTTTATTCAGCGCACTATTACTCGTTAAATAATTCACCACTTGTGTAGTGTCCATTTAATGAATTGGTTAGCTCGCACTTTAAAATTAATTTTCTTGAAGAACACGTTTAGCGGCTTGTTGTACTTTTGAAAGTATTAGAGAAAGAAAACGAAGTACTGTTACTTAGTTATTTTAAAGTAATCTCAAAGTAATAACTATAAATGCAAATATTAGTTACAGTTGTATAGTATCAAAATTAATTGCTTGAATTTGAATATGAAACATTTGGAGAGGATTGAATTTCAACCTGAAAGATTTGAGAAGCATAAACGAAACTATTTAAAACATAAATTTGAACAAGAATCATTTAGAGAGCATTGAATTTCAAAAAGAATATTGATAGAATACTGAATTTGAACAAGAAATATTGAGAAGTGTTTTCACCTTTTATTTAATTATCAGATGCTTATTCTTGTAATAGAGTTCTGCTTCAGTTAGGTCACCTATTTTCTTGCGTCTTATTTAGTGTTTCAGACAGTAATTAAGCGTCTTGTAGAATTTAAAAATTGCAATGCACTTATAATGTTACTGGATTAAAAGACTGAGTATAGTGATATAGTATCAAAGTTAACTGGCTTCAATTTAAACAAAAACTGAAATTTTAAATTGATTTAGGTTTTATGTATAACCACTAATGTAACATACAAAATAAGTTGGCTAAGTTACAATATATATATATATATATATATATATATATATATATATATATATATATATAGTAAGTTAATTTTCTCTTGTAAAATCACGCTTTATATATATTTGTACTTCAAAAAGTAATTACAGTTCGTGTTACTTACTTTTCTATGAAGCCATTACTCAGAGAAGCTATTGGATGTATAAGTATTAGTTATAATTTAGTTTTAAAATGAATCTAACAAAATTTAGATTGCTTCCATTTGGACAAGAATGCATCTGGAATTTGATGATCGGGAATATCACAATGCACTAATTAATTGGTTTAATTATGACATTAGTATGATATCGATTTAATTTATGGACAACTCACACTTATAAATTAACTTTTTTTTTATAGTCGTGCATGTTTTGTGCTTTTTTGTAAAGTAATTGCTGTAGAATAGTTATAATTGGTTAAAATGTTATACACGTATGTTTCACTTAATAAATTAAGTCGAAGTGCAAATTAAAAAACATGTATTTTTTCACTTAACGTGTGAATTGGGTTTGTATTACAATTAAAAGAATTGTTCTATTTGAATGGAAGACCTTTTAGCTAAAAGATCCATTTCGTTATTTAGATATACATTTTAGTTAAGATTCATTTCGACACATATGCACATACTTGGCAACTTTTACGGATTATTCGTAATTTTTACGGATTTCCACTTGATTTTGCTGATTTACGGACGGTCTGTCTTTTTGTTTTTATGGATTTTTAATATTTCGGTCGAACAATCAAAATATTACATTCTCTACAACCATCCACTAAATCCATAAGTACCACAAAACTTGTTTTGAGCAGAAATTCAGTGGATAATTATTAAAGACCAAAAAAGCTACTACAGTTTCATTGAATATTTCTACAATTCACTTTTCTGGATAAAACACTAAATGAAACAACTTTGTAAATAGAACATTGATTTTTTCCCCTTTCATCTACTTGATTTTTTTCCCTTTTTTTTCCCTTTCATAAACTCTACGAACACCAATGATGTGTAATCCTGACACAAGTTTAAATGGTATGCAACATAACAGTTTGGATGCATTGTGTAGTATGCTCATAAAGTGTGAATATTTATTTTACAATGGATGTGTTCAGTTTGGTATTAAAACACAACTGCTTTGCGAGGTTTCTGCAGTTGATAAAGATGTGTACTTTTACTTATGCATTTTTAAACACAAATAATACTAGTTATTGTGACATATACGGATATTTCTAACACACGTTTATTCATGTATTTATGTTCTGTGATATTGCAAGGGGCGTTCGGCGCAATAGTTTTACTGATGCACAGTTTTCAAAGTTGGCAAGTATGCATGCAACTTCAATACATGGGTTCAGTTTTGAAACTGCTGTGTAATTAAATTATTCGGTTTACTTGCAATATTCGTTCTATGAAGTCCTTGTACCACAACTCCATTGGTATCGAGAACAAACTACTGGAGAAATAGACAACTTCAAGTTATGTTAAAAAGACTAGACAGTATTATCAAGATATTGAACTGGTCCCAACAATGCTATGGAACATGTAGCACGAAAAAATTGTTTATCACGGTCGTCACAACTGTCAAGTAAACAGCTTGGCTTGTCCTGATCACGTGCTGGTGTGTGTTTCGTAGGGGTATTCATAACAATCAGAAACATGTTTTGGACACTTCTCGCAGGGGAAAACATCGTGATCTGGTCAATTTTTTTCCAATGACGAGATATCTCGTACATAAATATCTGTTCTGTTTTGATAGCGACGAGATACCTCATCGAGACAATCAAATCGAGGGTTGAGGCCATCGCCGTTCTAAAACCGTTTTGACCCTGCAGGTGGTTATATTGACGAGGCACTTCTCGTCATTAACAAAGCTGACACGATCTTGATGGGCGAGATATCTCGTCATCAGAAGAAACTGACTGATATTAATCTCGTCATCATAATTAAAATCGGCAATATATTGATGATGAGCTAATCTCGTCTTTAGAAAAGTTTTATGGGCAAGATATCTGGTTGGAAATACCGCCTTGCAAGCAATTGATTATACTGGAAACCCATATTCTGCAGCCATTGCGAATTGACGGTCTCTCCTACGTTTTCTGTCTCGGCAATCATAAGAATATATGCCTGCAGTGGATACCAACCCACTGCGGCATAGTGGGTAATGAAACAGCTGACCTTCTGGCCAAAAAATGGGCTGCGATTACTCAAACGGTTAATGATGAAATCCCTTTTCAGAATGTAAAGACAAACATTAAATCAATTTTTAAGAAGAACTTGGAAAAAGATCTTTCAGAAATGAATTCCCAGAAATCCTGGTGGAAAAAAATCCCAAATCTTTCTGACTGGCCTAGAATGAAAGCCGTAGCAAAATTCCGCCTCGCTACTGGCCACGACTGCCCTGCAAGGCATTTTCATCGCATAGGCATCCTTGACGATCCACGCTACAAGCTCTGCAAACTTCAGGAACTCATGGACTATACACACCTGCGACATTGTCCAGCGCTCTCCACCACAACTTTGTGGCAACTATACTGGGAAGCGAGGGACCGAATGGGTCCATAGACTTTCTTCTGGCCTTTTTTTTTACATTGCTTTTGCTATGTTGTTCGTCTTCAGTTTTGTCTTTTGTACCGTTCTAAATGGCGGGTACCGCCATTGGAAATTAAAAAAATACTTGGAGAGTTAACCAAGTTGTGTGTTTGATCATTTCATCATTATTCTGAATGCTATGTATGTTTCTGTGATATAAGCTACCATTGTATTTCTTGGTGTTGCATTTTCAATTGCCAGTAGCATATTTATTTTAATGTAAGCTTTTCTTTTTATGGCAGACTCCGATTCAGAAATGGGGACGGCGGTGGAGGAGGGACACCTTCCCGACAGGATCTATGTCCATCAGCTGAACCTCACGTAAGAACCCCCTTGCATGATTGATTGACACTGCGTAAAATATCGCTTATTAAACATTATAAAACGCATTTAGTTGCACTTTTGTTAATTATTCCTCAAGGTCTAGACCAAGATCGTGAGTCCGAACACACGTTATAAAAGACCTTGAATCGATCAGGACTTTCACAGAGATCCTATCTTGTCAGACCAACCCAGGACAGAAGATGATTTAGGAAGGCTTGTTGAGTAATACATTTTAGGCAAGTTGTAATTAAGCCTTGAAAGAGAGGTAAATATCTGGTGTGCCCGCTCACAAGTCTAGATAAGGCTGTCCGATATTTTCTTTTATCCTTATATTTAAGGGAGGCTCCAGGTGGACTCTATGCTACGAGATATGAGTACCATTCTTAAACGAGATGCACGTGTAACCATTTGGCCGGCTGAAATTTAAAAAAAAAAGACATATTAGGAAAATTGTGTGACAAAGCGATATTCTTTTCTTCTTTTCAGTTCGCCTTTTGAGTTGTAATAAAAGCAAATAAACGAGCTCCCCTTCCATTAAAAGCTGCTGACTACGCAAGCATTTTATTGATCGAGGTATGACGCGGTATTGCGATTGACTCTATAGAACAAAATAATAAAGTCGTATAGAAATAGTAAAATATGTAATTCTAAAGTAAGTAATCCATAGTTTCAAAACTTACGAGGTTGTCTTTGGATCGTTTCTTTAAGTATTGAGCCCGGACTATCTACAATAGCCCATTGCGCTGCTCCAGTATGGAGTAAAGTCAACTAGTACTTCCATATTTCGAAATGTAAAGATTAATTAACTGCCTACCGACCTACCATAGTTTTAAATTATATGCAAGATTTTATTGAGCATTAATTTTTCTGAGATAAATTTGTAGTTTCAAGAACTGTATTTTGTCAAGAACTATTTTATCAAGAACTATTTTGTCAAGAACTATTTTGTCAAGAACTATTTTGTCAATAACTATTTTGTCAATAACTATTTTGTCAAGAAATTATTTTGTCAAGAATTATTTTGTCAAGAACTATTTTGTCAAGAACTATTTTGTCAAGAACTATTTTGTCAAGAACTATGATTTGTTTGAACAAATTGCAAGGTACCATTGAATAGGGAATAACGTCTTTTATTAATTTATGTGCATAACATTTGTACAAGAAAGTGTCTTTATGTTAAATTGCTCACAAACTTCATAATTTCCGAAGGCTACACCCCACTTTGACGTCTATTTCAAATCTATATCAAAGTTAAGCAATGGATACTGTTTCAAATCATTTGATCTAGCCGGTTCTGGATTAAGAGTATCGAAATTTTGAAGGCTCACCAGCTGATAATAGTTTAGCAGATTTTGCTTCATATCTTCCAAAGTAATCTCCTATCTCGCTGAGACTTTTTATTGCGATACTAATAAAGAACTCAACACAATCTATGCAATGTTTCTCTTTCAAGTTTTCTTTTACATGCGTAATGAAATAAGTATTCCAAAAAATTATAAATAGAACTGATACAGTACAAATTCCCAAATCCGAAATTCTCCGGACCTCGGCTATTCCAAATTTTAAACTTTACCGGATTTTTGATTATTTGCATTAAAAAAAACCTTAATGTAACCCACCCATGCGCGAATTTTGCGTTTGCAATAATAAGATAGCAGATGTATAAATAGGAATAATTTTTAAAAAAGGAAAAAAAAAACCTTTTTAATACAGTGCAACAAATTTTACTTTTAAATCTTCTAATTTTTCTGTGATATTTACTCTGGATATGTCCGTTATTATGTGTTGTTTCATCAATTAGGTCCAGGTTTAACTCCTTGTTCTTTAAAAATTGCCGGAAAGATGTAAAAAAGTGAAAAAAAAATACGCCGGTTAGCAAAACGTCCGAATTTTGGACAATTCCGGATTTGGGACTTTTAGTAATATTGCATATTAAAAAATAAACTTAAAACGTTGTTGTCAGCTGTGGTTTCGCGGGAAAATGGTTGATTTATTTGGGTTTAATTTCGCAAGAAGTAAAGGTGAATAAGCTGCTCCAAACAAACGCAAGACAAAATATTTTTTAACTATCAGGCTAACAACTAGACATAAAAGCCTGTTATAACATTAAACAACATAAAAACAAAATAAACACTTCAAAAGTGCGAAAAAAAAGGTAATTATACAGTAAAAACATCTCATTATCAACATGAAAAAGTAAAATGTAGTTTAAAATGTATTGATTGATTAAACAAAATCGGTGTGTCAAATTCGTCTCAGATAACACGGACACTCAGATAACTAAGACTCTACTGCACTTTCTTCACCATGAGAATTTTATGTGATATTATTCACCAATGGTTAACTGTTTTTACGATAACATCTGCTAAATGCTCTCCTTTGGTAATGATATGGGTTGTATGATTTATTTTTTTAGATGTTATTGCACGCAATAACAGATTAGCAGTCGTATTATAATGTCCTAATTCGGAAACAACACCATTTCATCCTGTTTGTCTAGGATTTACATTTTCTTCATTTCCGGCGTTCGATATTTCTTTTAATGAACGTGATTGTTCTTAAGGTTCCGGTTCAAATGTCTTTGGCAAGTATACAAAGGTTGAAACCCTTGATCTTAATTTTATTTTATACTTTGTTTTCCTTTGTTCTTCGAATCATTGTTGCAATGATCCTTTTATGGCTTCTTACATGTTAAAGGTTACATGCAACGTTGCGAAAAGCCACAGAAATATGTTCCGCTATGAAAAAAGCATCCGTCTAATTGGTTTTGGCCGAGATATCTCGTCCATCGAGTTCTGATCAATTTGCGAATGACGAAATATATCCTCATCAAGACGAAATTTGACGAATTCGATGACGAGATCAACATCTGGTCAGCACGATATCTCGTCCATAAAGATCTGTTATTGGTTTTGCTAATGGCACAACGTCAAGACAACCACCAATTGAGTTTAAAATAAATATTTAAGACGATGAATGGAATTCTGTTGTTCTGAACAAATTGTTCGAAAGAGTGCTTTTCTAATTCTTTAAAATTTAAAAATTATATGGCGTCTTAAGGTGCCTGCCTACGTTCGGAGACCTTTTTTTTTTTAATATTTCAAAGATTGACTTGTTATGTGCATTATACTATCAAATACACCTAAAAACTATGAATAATATATAAAATAGCTATATATGTTTTTTTAATTTTCATTTTTTGCTAAAAATAAACAAAAAATCTCAATAAATTAACAACTAAGCAAAACAACAAAACTCAAATTCAAATTAAGATATTCTATTTTTGAAAATTGTATTGTCTTATCAAAACCCTCTTCTGGGATCTCTACCCATTTTATAACTGAAACTTTGTATTAAAAATATTTATGCAATTAAACCTTTCGACATAGAAAAAAATCTTAAAAAATGATTCCAACTCTATACTTATGTAATCAAAAAGCTAAAAAAATAATGCATAAACAATTAAAATAAAGGTAGGTTACCTGAATTGAACCCTTTACAATATTCTACCAAAGTTTAAAATTATTTGAAGCATAATGTTATGAGTTATGATGTTGTGCGGAAGAGCAAAATGTAAAATATTTGATTTTGAGAAAAAGCATAAAATAAAAAACTTACACATTAGTTGAAAAACCTGACATTAAATAGCTCCTGATTTGTAAAGGTCACCTTTTTGGTCATTGAAAACTGATGTTTTTTTCTTCCTAATGGCTTTTAAAAGTTTCCTGCGCTTCCTTGCAACAAGGGTGGAATGATTCTTCGAATCTCGAATACGCAAGCCGTCCAAATGTCTATAGCCTTCTACTGTAAAACACCCAGGATTTGTCGAATTAAGCCTATTGAAAACATTTAGGGAACCTTTAAAACCATCGTTAAATTGAATTATGGCATCATAGGCTCCTAACTTGACAGTTTTGAGGCTGATAAACACCTCTTTTGGCACTCGTTGCCAAATTACGCCATTGAAACACTCGTTGACGTTTTGAGTTTTGCCCTGGAGACATTTTTCTAACAAATCTTACTAAAAAAACTTAATTAAACAATTACTTAACCTTTTTTTTAAATATTCAATGTGATCGAACAAATTTTAATATTCTATGCCGGTTTTTCGTCCCACTTCCGTTAGCAGAACACTACTTACGGTTTGAAAATCTGTCAACATACTAATATTAAAAGTTCAGAAACTAGAGTTCTAAGTAAGATAGAAACAAAATTTAAACTGATTTGGAAAGCTAAGAAACTATACTTTCAAAGTTAGGCAAAATTAAAAAATCGTATTTTTCTCCACAAATGCGGTTTTATAGGTAGGCAGGCACCTTAAGTAGTGGATACTTCGTTATAATTTTGGAAATTTTTAATACTTCCTTTCCTGAAACATTTTGAAAAGTGGTTGCCAAAGTGACAGAGCGATGTCTTATTTTTGATAGACAATGTGTGTAGTAGTGGCCAAGAACAGAGGGACACTGCATACCTAAATTGGACACGCACATTTATTTACAAGATAGTATAAAAGTTTGAAATATACACGTTGCACCGTCCTGTGAAAAAACACGTCTCAATCCTTTCAGGTCTACAACGAATATAAGCTTATTCACGTTCTTATTCCGAACAGTACCAAGATTACATGTTGTTGATCGTATCAGAACACAGGCACTGTCGTACACCAATGTTCGTCCACTAGTACAGTAGCAACCGGAACACAAGAACTACTGTTCTAATAACTTATCTGTGTTCGTAATCACCTTTCGGTAGATCTTTACAGTGGTTTACCATTACGTTGTTTTTCAGTTATAAGAAATCAATATTTTATAAACTTGTTTGAAGATGCTGATAAGGTTATTGGGTTTCTGATATTGCGAAACTTATTGTCCTGCTTCTGTTTTCGCTTTTCAGATCGGCGGACATCATTCGTCGACAGAAGGAGAAGGATATGGTAGAAGAAGAAAAACACAAAGTAAAAGAAATGAAAGAAATCAAGAGGAGGCAAAGAGAGGAAGAAAAGAAGAGGGTAAGTTTTATTTCCCTGTTACAATCTCTATTAAAAAAAGTTCACAGGATTGAAAACTGTGTTGCTTAGCTCGATTCTTAGACGGTTTCTTCAGAAAGTTCGGATCAGAAAAATATGAAATTCACTTGCTTTGTTCTTCATCGTGTGCCCTGGACAATTGTAAAGATCTTTTTTCGATGCGGTTATTAGTTTAGGGTTTATTAAATGTCAAAGTTGAAAAAGCGAAATTTCTTCATCTAGTAAGCAAAACACATACAAATTTTCAGTCTTAAGCCGTGGATTTTTTTAAAGCTTACCTCTTAACGTAAATTTTTGCAGCTCGTCGAGTTTTTTTCGAAATTTCAATTTGGTTTTTGATAATATTTTTTTGAAATTCGGGAAAAATCGGGACATTTTAGTTACTTTTTTTAAAACTGTCATATCTATATATTATTATTATTAGTTTTTAATTTTGAAAATATCGCAGTATACCTCATAATGTATTCTTTCTTACGGTACATTTATTTTTGAAATAGGTTAATAAATAAATTCGACGCGATCAAAAGTTGGTCATACAAAATTCGGAATCTTTGGATTATTCGCTATTTTTTGTTAAAACCGTCATATCTACAGCTTAATACGATTATTTTTTTTTAATTTGAGAACATCATTGAATACCTTACATTGTACTCTTTTTTATGGTACAGTTATTTTTTAAATTGGTTAATAAATAAAGTCAATGCAATCAAAAGTTGGTCATACAATTTTCGGAACTTTCATATTGTAATTTCCGATACAAAGCTAAAACTGTCGTATCTATATATTATTATTATTAGTTTTTTATTTTGAAAATATCGCAGTATACCTCAGAATGTACTCTTTCTTACGGTACAATTACTTTTGGAATAGGTTAATAAATAAATTCTATGCAATGAAAAGTTGGTCAAAAATATTTCGTACTTTTTATATCTCGCAGCATGTTCCTCACGTAAATGAGGGTTGCATTTTTTACTATCGGGTTTGCCAGATATCAAATTTATCTTAGCAGCAATTGCCATAAAAACTATTTCTTTTTAATTGGCGAGGAAAGGGGCACTCTGTTCTTAGACGATTTACCGAGAAAGTACAGATCATAAAGTTAGGACATTAACACGGTTTATTTAAAATTGTACAGGGAACAAGATACGGATGGTTTTTTACTGATGCAGCTATTAGTTTAGGGTGCATTAAGTGTTTTAGTAAAAAAAAGTGAAATCACTTGCGAAAGGAGTCTTGGTTTGTGAAGCAAACCAAACGGGATTACATAGGAGTCCTCGGGGGTCGGAGAGCGTAAGCAAGAAGGGGGAGGAGCCCCCTAGTATGCTAAAACAAAGGAAACTGACATTAATGGTATTGTAACTGTTATGAACTGTTTGTTCTAAAAAATTAAGTAATTAAAAAAATAATGCTTTCTATCCTTTAATCCTCAAATATATTTTTATTTCACTATTTAATTTAAAAGTTTGCTCATTTAAATTGCTTCGCTGCTATCCCAATAAATGTTATCGATATTGTTTAATTTGTACGAAAGGAATTTTCGAAGAGAGACGGAAAAGGAAGAGTTTTCTTCCTCTACCTAAATTCACTCGCATGATACATATCGTGGTCACCTCAAGATATAACTTATGTCCGTTTTGGCGAATTTAGTCGTTTAATCTTTTAACAACGTCTATACATATAACAAGCGCGATTCTTTCTTGGCTCGACTCTCCAAACTTTCAAGGTACAACTGCTGTAACGGCCGTAGTCTAAATTCTTTCTTGGCGCGATTCTTATAACTTTCAAAGTACAACTGTTGTACGTGCTGGCCGTTGTCTAAATTCTTTCTTGACGCCATCATGGTACAACTGCTGTAAAGGCCGTAGTCTAAAGGTTATTCTAATGGGCGATGACTTAATCAACTATCATATAAATTTTCGGCATTCTTCATTCTTTGGTATTTTAATTGGTGACATTGTGAAATCGTATTCGAAAAGCAAGTTAATTGAGGTATCGTCCTAAAGACGTTCAGGAAACACCACCTCCATCTAGTTTGACAGAAAATGTCTCTTATACATAAACTAGTGAACCCAATACAGCATTTTAGCTGAAGATTCTATTTCTTACACGAAATTTAACTGGTTAATTAGCATTTCTCAATAAGTCCTTCATTTTTGGAATTTTTTCAGCGGCATTCTGAAATTGTATTCCAAAAGCCAAAATTGAAATAAGTGCAGGAAACAAGTTCTTTCTCAGGAACACTACCAGTACTTATATTCAGGTAGATCGAAAAAGCCTCCAATAACAAATGCGAGTTCTTAAATTGCAATAACGCTGTTATTTAAACACAAACGAGAAATAACAGTACCTCTCTTTTTTTCAACAGTTGTAGTTGTCTGGCACGATAAAACTGGAATTTTGTAAAACTTTTAATTACCTCTCATTTCAGGACATGGAGATGCTTTTGACTTATAATCCATGGGGAAAACCAGGGGCTGGAGCAGCGAAAGGGGTAAGTTTTTAATAGAAACGTAGTGCAAAAATTGATATTATTTGTTCATAGGGGAATGTCAACGAAAGTAGGGTAGGTGATACAAATATCACCCATGTGTGTGCTTAATATCGCCTACTCGTGTTTGCAAGCTACTATGCACGACATCTATGAGTTTATGTAGTTATCTAGTAGTAGACGGTCTAGGGTTTTGCCCCACGTAGCGTCACCAGCAAGTTACCTATCAGTTATATCAACAGCACTATTGCATCTGAAGTATGTATTTGAGGCTGTGAACAGTGTATTTTTTGTCTTTAATCAACTCAGGGAATATCCAGGTAAGCGTTTCCAAATTATAATTTCGTTTATATGATTTGAAAGTACATTAAATACTAAAGGTGGGTATGTATGCTCTACTAGCAACTCGTTTTTAATAGCTCTAATTTCGCCTGGTGGGTGGTCATAGGAACAGGAGTGGGTGATAATAGAAACACACTCTTGAAAATTCTCTTCGGGAAATTTTTTTAAGTTTTACTAGTTAACTTAAACTGACATAAGTAAAGAAAGTATAGGATCTCTGGAAACCAAAGGAGAATAGTTCATAGTGTTAGTCCCTTGATTAGTTTCCAGCTTGATTTCCCAACCCAGGAGGCTGAGATGCAGAGAAATAGTTAGGGTAGGCGATATTTGGAACACTTACCCTATATATCTATTCACAAAGGCCCGTATTTGTGTGACAATTTTCAGTTTCAATCTCAAATAACTAAAGTAAAAAAATATTTGGACGATAAACACACGTATTTTAACCTGTCCATCTTAGTACTTTTAGGATTAGTAAATCATTTTTCAGCACTGTCATTTGAAAAAATTAAATGTGCTTTATTCCAAGTTATAGGAGAATCCCTCCCTAACATGGAACAGCATGTTTTGCCATATTATAACCTATATAACTTACTTGGAACAAAGTAATGCTTAAGATAGTTTTCAATTTAAAAAAAAGCTACAAAGAATTAAGGTTTTGCCAATTTTATAAAAAACACCTTTTATTGGTACAAATTCTATGTACTCCAAAAAGGATTACATTAGTACCAACTTGACATAACACAAAAGGAATATGTTAATAAAAACTATAGGAAAACAGTAAAGTCTTTATAGATCAAAAGTGTATCTTCCTCTAAATTTCGGACACCTTCCCAGGTTTGGGTGACATCTTGTGAATCTGCTGCTTTATAAGTCCATTTGAACCTTGATTATCTGAGCTTCGATTAACCGAGTGTCCGTGTATCCGAGACGAATATGACGTTTGATTAATTTTTTTCAAAGCTTTAAATAAAGCGTCGAGCATAAGTGTGCGCACGTTGTCCAAAGAGGCGAGAAAGTGTTTTGAAATAGAAAAAAGTTAAGTACTCTTTCAATAGTTTCAAAGGCACGTATCGCACATCCAGATTTAGGTACTGTAAAATAATTACAAAAATACATATCGCGACTCGAATCCAAGTCAGAATTGTTCTCAATCCTAGCTTTAGGAATTTTCTAAAAGAACTAGTAGTGACATATAGTACACAGTACATTTTTCTTCATTTCGTACAGGTGTTTTTTGTTACTACATCGGGGTAAATATCCGATTTAAGATCACGGTCGTAAAGGGTATGCGGAGAGTGAAAACTGTAAATATCCATGTTAAGAACACGATCGTGAAGTGATATCCGTTTTCATGGATAGTAAATTTTATTATATACACGTCTTTCAAAGTCCTTAACACGCGTTGCCGACCAACCGGTCTGGTGGTTAAGGTGATAGCCTCTAGATCGGAAGGTTCCTGGTTCGAATCCGGGTCAGTGCATGGATGTTTGTAAGCGTATGGTGCACCTTAAATCTGTCTTTGCTGAAAATCCACACGTTGAGTTGGTGTGGAAGTTTGGAGAATGGGGTGCCAGCTCAGGTGTTTACTCGTCATATGACCATCGTTCAAAATGACGTGGTGTTTTCCTAGGATCTTTCCCTTTTTGGATTGATTTCCGCACCGTCGTCAATAGCTCGTTGTGTTGCTCTAGTTCGACATTAATTAAAAATTACCTTACCTTACTCTAACACGCGTTACTCTAGAACACGTTTTATGAACTATGATCTATACTTTTCCTGTCTTTTTACGTATTGTTTATTCTTTTATTATGACAAGGATCTCACTGTTAGTTAATCCAGACTACAGAAACATTTCCTTTCGTCGAATTAAAAGTTATTGATTACGTGAGGTTCTCTAGAACTTTGTTACTTATGTATATGTTCTTTCGGGGTAATTGTTAATTTTTAATTAACATCGTACTAGAACAACACCACTATTGACGACGGTCCCGGATCAATCCCCCAAGGGAAAGATCCGAGAACAACACCTCGTAATTTCAAACCACGGTCAGATGACGAGGCAACACCTGAGCTGGCACCCCACTCTCCAAACTTCCACACCTACCCAACATGATGACTTCTTTCGTGACAGTTTCAACAAAAAGAGACAAGAAAATTTCACAACGACAGACTTATAGTAAACTTGGCACTTGCAAGCAATGAAGACATTTAAAATAAAAACTTCCATTCAATTACGCTGCATCGCAAACGCCAAACGCTTTCCAAGTATTTCCCTCCCAGATAGAATCAATACAATCATAGGCCTGACCCAAATATCTCGGAAGCATTGAGTATGCACGTATTGATTGTTTGTGTTTCTATGGCTCATTGTTGAATTTCATAAAGGGCAAACGCAGACCGGCCCGTCACTCGAAGATAGAACTGTCCGTTGGACGAGTTCATCGGTTCTGTGGCTCAGGGAATTGCACTTATCGGCTCATGAGCTTTTTGAATAACGTTTCTTTAGCATCTGGGAGTAATAGGAGGAAGGTAAGAATGACATTATTTTGTTTTTGATGCAGGCGAAAATTGCAGCAACGTGAAAGAAATCATACGATCAGAATGAAATTTGTACCACATATCAGCAACGGCGTAGAGTTCATTGAAGCCCGGCATCCCCTAATAACCTTTTTAATTTGGTGGTCGAAAAAAGTCTATAAAACCTGAAACAACAACGATGGTTTTCTTAAACGTAAATACGAATGAGAGGTCAATTTGTATTTTAACGGCCTTGATTTTCATTGCAATATGCGAAGCAAGGAATGCAGAAGACCCACCTTTTCAGCCTCAAATGGTTTCTATGACTAATAAACACTTCAAGTGGTTTCGACGAGGCATTTGTTCCATCTAGATCTAACCCCAGTTTGCAAATAACGAGATATCTCGTCCCTCAAGATCCAACCATCACAAGATTTAATGGTGATTGTCATGCGTAATGTGTGCCTTACAAGATCTATCCCATTTTGCAACTGACGAGATATCTCATCCATCAATATCTAACTAGGTTTGGTATCGACGAGATATCTCGTCAATACAACAACCACAAGGTTTAATGGAGATTGTCATGCGTAATGTGTACCTTACAGGATCTAACCCATTTTGAAACTGACGTGTACTGATGCATAATGTGTCTAAGATCTAACACATTTTGCGAATGACGAGATATCTCGTCCATCAAGATCTAATCAGGTTTGGCCATGACGGAATATCTCGTCGAGACAACCACCACAAGGAATTTAATGGTGATTGCCATGCGTAATGTGTACCTTCAGTAAAGACTCTTGTCCTATACCCCCATACTGAAATCAGCATCTATACTCCAGACCACATGCGCAATCATTCCTTTTGCAAAGTCTGTCATTCTCTCTATTTTTCCGCTTTCGTAAGACTTGTTTCCAAGCTCTAAGATAGCATTTAGATGATTCATATAGAGTTATCATCAAAACCTGAAGCAGAAACAACAATTTTTAATCTGAATGAGGTGTTGGTTTCTATTTTTAACGCCATTGATTTTCATCGAAAATGGCCAACGATGCGAATATTCTGTCATTTCAGCCTCCAGTAGTTCCTCACTATGATTGGTTAATAGTGTTTTTCACATGCAAAGACTGCCTGCAGCACAGTCTCTTCTTTCCTCTTCCATGCTTCCCTACTGAAGCAGCGTCCTTCAATCTGCGCAGAGGGTTCTTGCTCATAAAGCATCATTCTCTCCTCATTTTCACGACTTTGCTAAAGACTGCCACCAAGTTTAAGACGTATGGCTGGTCCAGTGGTCCAAACAGAATTGTCAGAATTGAGCGAGATTATACCTTAAGAGCTGATTTTTAACATAAGGCTAAAAGTGATTCGCATTTTAGTGCCTTTGCGTAATAAGAAACAACGGCAAATACCGTTGTCTAAATCTAAACATTAGATTTCATATCCATCTGACCCAAGTTCTCAGTTATCTACATCTTTGCATATTACTGTACATAAAGAATTAAATTTTCCGAACTGTACAAATATGGTAACCTGAAAAATCAGTATGTTGTGAAGCCTTCACGAACTGCAATAACAGCTGCTATATACGAGTACATTGTGGCATCGACTGAAATAGGGTTTGAATGTGTTTCTGAGGAACTGCTTTACCAGGCTGCTTGTATACTAGTCCGAAGTTAATTGGTACTGGCTGCTGGAGGACTTGTTGTCAAGTGACTATATCCTAAACCTTTTGAATAAGCGACATGGGCAAACGTGAAGGTTTGAGGGTTTAGTGTCGCAATTACCATATTTGGCCAAGATGTGCCAAACATTACAACGAGATATTAAGCAGAAGCGTAGGTGAGATTAAAATAGAAGGGTACACGGGTACCTTGGGTTTATGATGCCCGTACACACCTAAAGAAAGTCTGCTCCTGAGGGCGGTGAAAGTAAAGCCGGGAAAGGCTTTAACATTTCTGCAACATAATGTCGGATTTTCCTGCTTGAATATAGTGTCAGAAGTGCCCTGAAGAGTATCATGGTAATTCGAGGACGCATGCAAACAAGCACAGTCGATTTGCAATTCAAATCATCTGCATTTCATACCATGGAGTATGGTGCGCCTGCTCGTATTCTTTCACGATGTTACGATTTCCATCAAAAGTAAGGGATGTACGGGAGGAATTGTTTGTCAAGTTGAATCTAGATGGCGGTAGTGATATGGAGATACATTTTTCCTGTAAATTCGTATCTTCGCGAGAAGGCTATTAATGAATTTGAACGAGTCCATTAATTGAATTAGGGGATTGGTGAAAACGAAAACCTTCTCTTCGCGTCTTCAGAGCTGATTCTGCAACTGAGTTTATAGTTGGGTTCCACAGTTGAAGGGGGAAAAATTATCTATAGCAACTATCTATGACAAATGTTTTTTAGAGTTTTTCTGAGTGTGGCAGCCCTTATCCGAGATAACCTTTCACGTCTCTACAGCCGACCTTCCCTGTCTGGTGGTTAAAGTGTTAGCCTCAAGATTGGAAGGTTTCTGGTTCGAATCTGGGTCAGTGCATGGATGTTTGTAAGCGTACGGTGTAGAGGCGGCTGGTGTACCTTGAATCTGTCGTGGCCGAAAGTCCTCACGTTGAGTTGGTGTGGAAGTTTGGAGAGTGGGGTACCAGCTCAGGTGTTGCTTCGTCTTCTGACGGTGGTACAAAATGACGGGGTGTTGTCCTCGATTCTGTCCCTAAGGGATTTGATCCCGGACCGTCGTCAGTATCCCTTTGTGTTACTTTAGTACGTGGTCAATTAAAAATTACCAATTACCACGTCTATTCAGAAATCAACTGATTCAAAGTCTGCCCGCCGCCTTCTCGCGGGAGACGTACTATATGTATTCCGATCGTGACGTCAGTTGGCTTATTTTTCGAATTCGATTTCAGCACTTCGCCAATCAAAATTTTCAAAGACTGAATTACGAATTGATTTTACCTGATACGTCGACACCAATTAGAATAAACACCAACCGTTGCCAACTAGGCAATAAACAACATTTTAACGTTTGCCTGATATGTATCATTCGAGCACATTTGGGAAGTATACAATCTCTTCGCATTCCGTATTGTTTGTTCATTTACTCTGAAAATAAATCCCTCTCATGGATTCATGAGAATAGAACGTGCTTCTTGTGCGTATTCCGAATGTGACGTCAGTTGGCTTTTTTTTTTAAAAACGATTCCAGCATTTCGCCAATAGAGATTCAGAAGTATGAATTCTTAATTCATGTATGATATTGGATTCGGCTACGACGATTAGAATAAGCGCCAACCGTTGTGGAAGTAATTAAAGTGGAGATAAAATGCATTTCAAGGTAACCCCGATATGTATAATGCGAGAGCATTTTTCAACAGAAGTAAACTCTCAACATACTTGTTTGTTTCTTACACTGGTAATCCTTCTCGCGTATGCCTTATTTGATGCATTATATATTTATAGTAGCAAAATACCCGACCTTACTCGGTTTGAATTGGTTTACTCTAAATTGAAGAGTTATACAAAATATACAATGACTTGCGTTTTTTATAGAATAAAAATTTATTTTAATAACTTTCGCCATCCTTATAATTTCTACAACTTACTTTGGACACAAATCCTACCCATGAATATCCATTCATGTAATACATTTTACATACATCGCACCCTTGCTGTATGACAAAGCTACAAAATGACGAAAGATGACTCTAAGGTTACTGCTACAAAAGACGATTTTGAGGGAAATTTGGAATTCCCTTTCTTTAGTTCTTTTCATGTTCAACTCAATTAATAAAAATTGCGATTTACGGCGAGTGCTCTCGCATTCATAGTCAACAAAACAATATTTTTTTACTTGTAGCACTCTCGCATCCGGTATGTGACATTGTGAAATTTTGCAATCTTCTCCTGTCATTATGACAACGAATTTTTTAATGTTTGAAAAGTTCTAGTTTGGATTTTTTAAACATTATTATTCTTTCAATAACGGCATTATTCTTTCAATAACGGCATTATTCTTTCAATAACGGCATTATTCTTTCAATTACGGCATTATTCTTTCAATAATAGCATTACTACACTTAAAATGTACTGAAAATTTATTCGGACTTACTTGCCATTTTTAAGTCGAATACTTTGTGGTGGTATTGCGTGTAATGAGAAGGAAAACACATTTATTAAAATAATAGATATTTAAAACAGAAAACAACAAATTAAAACAAAATAAAAGATGTTGGAAAAAATTGTTCTAAAGATATTAACTTGTGATTCATGTTTATCTCTTGACCTCGCACAGTTACCACAACTTACAACTAAAAATGCACAAAATTTAGAAATGCGAAATTAATTCAGAGCGAAAGAAACAGAAAATATCACTGCTCGCTCGATCTTGTTCATTCCCGTTCGTTGAAAAATATCGTCTGCCCCAAATATTCGTTTTCATTGCGCAAAGAACAAAAATAAGACTCGAAATAAATGAAGTATCAGAGCTGAAATTCCTTTAAAAATAATAATTTTTTGAAGAATAATTACTTTTTTAGCAGTAGTACTGGTAAAGCAATCGAAGTAATCGTAATATTCAATATACATTCCAATTTTTCCAAAACTACCAAATTATGGTTGATTTAAGTGTACTTACTCAGGTGTTTTAGCATGGAACTCAACTAAATATAACAATAAAGAAATGTTTAATATTGCATTCATGAAACTAATAGATATTGTATAAAATAAATTACATTGCAATTTAATATCTGGAATAAAATTCCTGTGATGCTTACACAATCACCCAAACACAAAATCTAACATAGAACAGAAAGACGGACAGACAAACTTTCGCAACCAATTCCACTCACTCAATGAAGATAAGTACTCGCTGTATACAAATTTCCATGAAAATATATTAAACCGTGTGGACGTGTATAGGGCACATACATACAGACAGATGGACATACACTAAATGCGAAAGAGGCGGATTTGGCATCAGAAGGGTCCAAAACGGATAGAAAACGTGAAATGGGTCGAAAATATTGAATGTACAAACAAACACTCCATTCTTATTTATATAGATAATGGGACGAAAAAGACCTAATTTGTCACCTAGCAACGACTTGATCGAACGTAACAAGACCGTTGTCTAATATAACTTAGGTCCGGTTCACACATCCGGTTTTTCAATGTTCGGCGCCGTTGAGGGTAACGCAAGTGCGGTCTGAGATACATTAGATCCAATGGAGTAGTGCACACAGTCCTCCGGCGGGCAATTTGTACCACCACACACGCGTCTCCTGTCTGAAGTACCTTGTTTTCATAAACAAATGGAATATAAATAATAATTAATAAATGGTTGTATCCAGTAACGTTTATTTTGTTTCAAAATATACTTTTTGTACACCAAGTAAGCGAAATAAACACGTTTTCTTCGATAGAACATCTATCGCAAATGGCGCGAAATGAGTACTTGCGTCATTTCACGCCTATGTGTGCATAGTTGGGCTTCGGTGCCGCAGCGGCGCCGCACGTTGAAAAACCGGATTTGTGCACCGGGCCTTATACGCAAAGTACACACTCTTCGTGGGATTTTAAACAAAACCAATGCTATCTCAAAAATATGGTACGTATTTTAAAAGCAAGTTCTTTTCGAGTATAAACATGAAGATCGAAATAATGAGGATATGAATCATTAGAGGAAACTATGAATGGCTAGAAGGAACAGGGAGAAATTAACTTAAAAGGGAATGTAACAAGGTCACACTAATTTGCGGTTCTGATTTTAATCATCATCGTCTCATATTTTTACAAAGTACAACTCTAAACATACAAGATTTGATCGGGGAAAGTTCCATTGCTTTTTAAAATCTAGCTTTTTTCCATCCATTTTGACTCAATCTACTTTTTTAAAATTGACTGTTTTTTATTTTACGTGATATTTCTGATCTTTGTCCTTACAATGCTTAGCTGTTGCTTTAACCCTCTGAGGGGTTCATACAATGCTTTAGCTGTGGCTTTAACCCCTTGAGGGGTTCACACGCATAATAACACCTTGCAACCTACAAGTCTTCCCTACATGACTTCTAACCATAATTTATCTTCTTGACCAATATAATCTTTCCAATGAATTTAATTCTAAGGAAATTAGAAATAAGTCTTTCCAAAGGGTTCTATTCCAAGGCAATGTCCAATCGAACCGTTCGAAAGGATTATATTCTAAGGTAAGGCATATATTCTGGTTTAAGGATTTTATTATAAAAAAGGAACAATAGAATTTTCTCAAAAGTCTCTGTTTCGAAAAAATGAGCGATAGAACCTTTTCAAATGTATATATTCTACAGAATAGACCAATTCAATCGTTCAAAAGGATTCTAGTCCAAAAAAAATTATAGACAGAATCGTTCGAAAGAAAGATTCTATTCTAAGAAAAGGACCAACACACAATGTTTCTAAAGATTGAAAGAATCTACGGATTCTTTAGAATGATGTGGTTATTTGGTGACTAAATGTGTTGTGGGATAAAAGCAATACAAGGAAATCTCACGATCCTCACCATGTTAAAGCTTGCCAGAGCTCATATTTAAAATTTGTACACAGTTATCTATATCTTATTTCGTTGACCATCAATAGCTTAGACTTCGTGAACCTGTACGTCTTGTTTTGGTTCTAATGCTTTGCCTTGTGGTGTTTTGGGGCACCACAGATATACAATGGAGTTGGACTAACCTCAATACGTTTTTATAACTAACCTCAATACGTTTTTACAACTAACTTCTATAAGTATATAAAATATACCTCTATAAGTTTTTTTATTAGACTTACAAGGTTTCAATTTACAAATGGACCTATCTACACGCCTATTTACAATGTACAATTAATGTACGAATGTTCATTAAGAAAACAGTACGTTTCTTTTCACAGTTTGTCTTTTATTCCCCGGTGTTTGACTTCATCGTATAGCTGTCTAAACGAGACCTCTATCGCCCATCACTTGCCCCAGTAGCTTCTGGGTCTCGTCTCTCTTTGCCTTTTTTCGGGGAATCTGTCACCCTCTTGGAATGTTAATCGGGTGTTTTCCAATGTCACCCTGCAACACCCGTAAAGATGTCAGTTCCCACACGCGCGAGGTACCCTCTTTGGAGCTTGGGAAAGTGATGCGCAAGAGCAGGTGTCAGGTGCAAGAAATCGGCACCGACTGTCACACGTGTTCTTTGCTTTTTTTTTTTTTTTTTTTTTGGGGGGGGGGTCGTTTGATCCCTTGTTGTGGCCAGTCTACGATGATTTGCGTGTTCAAAACGTCTTTTTTTCCAGACCACAGCCTATTGTACCTAGTTTGCACAGTCCTAGGGTTAAGATTATCCGTCATTTGCCACTCAAATTTACCCCAACTGTTCATCAATTGGAGACACATTTCGGGTGTCACTTAATGTCGCAAGGTCGATCTCTGATGAAATAGAGCCCAACTTGATGCGCCGTAAGCCTGCAATCTAGTTTGTAATGAAGACCATCTACTTCACCACGCTTACAGACGTTCGGCGGGTTTTCCATGCGGAAGAAATTAGCTGGGAACCTTCCGTAGTTGGTAAGTAGCTAGTTTGAAAAGGGACCGTACACAGATGCCTCTTAATATCAAGTGTTGGAGGAAATTGATGCGTAAAATGTCTGTATTCTGATATCTACAAATGTCGTACATTGGCCCTTGTAACGTAGTGGGCCGAATGGTGTGCCTTTCTACAAAATGAAACAGCCTAGTTTAAAAATATTTTGCAAATAATTATATTTACACTTTGCGCACTAGAGATTTGCATCCCTATGACATGGGTGGTGTAAAACAGGCGTAAGACAGCCGCGGCCTCATCAACGAGCACCGCAAAACACAAAAACCTCCGCTTCCCTCGAGTCCTGCAACCGATCTCTTGTGTCGGCAGACCCCCTATTCCGCCAGCCACAAATCACTGGCACCCCAAAACCAACGGGGCAGCTGTTGCGACATTCATCAGCAGGGCTGTGGCATATGTTTCAGGAATTTGGAATCAAAGGTCATTGGCGGTGTTTACGACGTCACATCCCTCTATCTCACTCTCAAGCCCAAGGGGTTTTGACGAGATATCTCGTCCATCAAGATAAATTTTGCCAATGACGAGATATCTCACCAATAATAACGAGATCAAGATCTGGTCATTTTTTGAATAACGAGATATATCGTCCATCATTTCTGGTAAGTTTCATTAATGATGAGATATCGCGTCATTGATAATGAGGATAGAATTTCGATTCATGAAGATACTACCAATTTTTGGTTTATCTTGATGAGATCAAGATCAGGTCCTTTTTCTAATGACGAGATATCTCGTCCTTTAGACATGCTCAGTTTTGCTAATGACGAGAATCCTCGTCGGGACATCCACCAGGAGTATTTAGTTCACGACTTCACTCTTTGATTTCTGTCATTATAACGTGTGAGATTCAAGATGCTCTAAACACTTCCAGGAGGATTCCAAGCGCAAGAAATACCCCGAGGGAAGGTTGCCCGAAGAGGACCTGGACGAAGAGGATACCGTAGAGGGTTTCATGCGGAAGTTCGGACGTCCGGGCAACGGCGCTCCCAACCGCACTGAATCCGGTCGCATCAGGACCCAGCTGCCCGGAGATGCGGCAATCCGGTTCCAGGACACACAGCACGTACGGCTGAGCATAGAGAACCATCTACGCTACAAGAACGAAGATAAGGAGAACTACAGGGGGAATTTAGGTGAGTACATAATTCTCTGGACAATGATACACGGACTGTGAGTAATAAGGGCACCCACCACCCCTTAAAAATACTACATCCTTTCATCATAGTACCCTTAAAAGATTTAACTGAAGTAGAAGAAAAAGTTTGGTACGTCGATCTCGTTAACCGCTACCGTATTTAAAATTGTCAAGAGGGATAGTGTGACAATGAGACGCCCATATCACAGTATGACTGAATGATGAATTTATTAAATAAATCTATTTGTAACTATCAATGAAGAGGTCCCAAGCAGCACATATAGTGATAAACCTCACACAGATGTATGTTCTAATGAAAATAATTAAATGCAAAAATAATTAAGACGATTAAAATAATTTCTGATTGTTGGTAGTTTACGATTCCATGACGTCTTTATAATGGATAAACAACTATAATTTTGGAATTTTTTTTATTTAAAATTTGCTGTGACCTGAAAGGTTTGAAAAGTAGCTCATCCTTATGTTGCCCGAAGCATTTTGAATGTAATATTGCTTTTGATTTCAATTTTTACTTTCTGAATCAATTTGAAAATTCACTAAGCATTCTAATTAGCTTATTATTCTTTGTCTCACATTTTATTCCTTAGATGAGTTGATCCAACAGAAACTTCGTATTCAAGAAAGGGAAAAAGAATTGGAAAATAAGAAATTTGAAGAAATGGTAAGAGCTTCTTTGACACATTTATATAATTTCAGTTTCGTATTACCTCAAAAAAATTATGTAACAGTATCGATTCAGTGATCGCAAATTTATATCATAGTTTTGAAGGTACTTTAAAATTCAGTAAAAATTTTAGTGGTGATATGGGGAGCATTAAGATTATTTGGTGAATTAATGTAATTCCAGAGATGCTACCTCGGTTCTAGAGATCACTATTATATGGCGTTGCTATCGACTAGGAGTAGACATTACTCGGTTGGAATTGGTTTACTCTAGATTGAAGAGATGATCAAAATATGTAATGACTTACATTTTTCATAGAATAAAATAATATTTTAACACCTTTCGCCATATATTTATAATTTCTACAACTTACTTTGGACACAAATCCTACTCATGCATATCCATTCATGTAATACATTTTACATACATCTTTCTTAAGTTCTTTTCATGTTCAACTCAGTTAATAAAAACAACGATTTACAGCGAGTGCTCTCGCACTCATAGTCAACAAAACAATATTATTTTTTTTACTTGTGGCACTCTTGCATCCGGTCTGCGACGTTGTGGAATTTCGCAATCTTTTCCTGTCCTTATGATCAAGAAAACATGGAATACCGAGGTTTCGGCTCTGATTGGTGTTGTTATCACGTGGGAATACCATGAACTACTCAAGAAAGACCCCATGATGCAGTGCAGTGAGAGTTGACCACATGTTGTTGTCGTACGACTCGTTACAGAACTGTGTTTTGTGATTTTCAAGAGTTTTTGTAGGTAAACTTTCAAACATTTTAACCTACTAGTACACATGCGACTTGAACATTGATGTTAAGCATAATGTACACTAAAAGAATTGTAGTTTGAAATACTGTGGTCGATTTTTAACTCAGAATGTTTTGTCCGTCAGTTTAAAGGTTAATTTTCCAAGATAGCGTGTCGGGTATTATGGAATACTAGGTTAGTGTGGAAATTTGTAGAGTGAGGTGCCAGCTCAGATGTTGCCTTGTCATCTGACCGTGGTTCAAAATTACGTGGCGATACACCGAATGGCTTAGGCTTGGCTTGGACGGTGGTAACTAGTTAAATATCTGATCAAATTAATAAACCAAAAATGTTAAACACCAATGGATTAAAAACATTAATTTTCTCAATTTTTCTTTTCTGAACTTACCGCATTGGCTTCTGAGCGCCTCATGCACAAGTCACGTGTAACTTCTTTTTATCATTCAGTTAAATTTCTAAGTCTTAAAACCCTGTTTATCAAATCTGCTCTCAGATGGCAAAATGTTATAAGTCACTTTTTTAATTTTTCTTGACAGCAATTGTAAGATTCAAGATTCAATATGTGGTTTTTGACTTATATTACATTTTCCACCTTTGTTTTCTCATAAACCGAAAGAGAAAGACTTACGACATTTTGTCACCTTCTAAAAATTAACAAAAAAAAGTCTGCAGGATGGGACTTAGTCAATTTTTTTGGGAAAAGTGACATTTAACATTTTGCCATCTGTGCACAGAAATTATGTTAGTAGTTTTTGTATTGTCTAACATTCACCGTAAACGCTCCTCTTTTTCTTTTGCAGAAAGAGCTGTACCCTTTCGGCAAAGAGAAAAAAAATGGTGGGTCATATCTATCTCATGCAGGTACCAATGACTCTTCTTGCCTGTGGCAGTCTCCGAGTGTGGCTTTTGTACGCACTTTTCTGCACTCTTTCCCAGCACTTAGAGCTCTGCACATGCGCACTAACGTCAACAGACGCACCACTCACGCTGATCACGACGAACTTTCTCAAAATTTCGGCATCACCTACTTTGAAATTGGGTGATAAAAGTATACTGCTGTGATCAAAAAGTACCCCCTGTCATCAAACAAAGGGTATCAATTTATTGTTCAAATTTTATTGCATCGCCTTCAAAGTAATCTCTCTCCGATTTCAATGCACTTCTGCGAACGTTTTTTTCAATCCTCAAACATGCCTTCGAGTCGTTTTCGTGAAACCCATTTAGGGTATATATATATATATATATATATATATATATATATATATATAAAATTTGACAATAGTACCATCACTCCAACGAATCATGTTGCCGATAAAAATGTTATTTTAAGAGAATAAAAAACGTTAAACATTTAAGCAGAACAGATTTATTGACTAAAGAAAAAGAATTAATTTAAATTACAGTGATGAAAACGATCCCCGACACAGACGATCAACTAACTGTCGCCAAAATTTAAAACTCGTATGTAGTAAGTATATTTTAACAAAAAACACACACACAAGAAAGAATGAATTCCGGAATGAAAAAGAATAACTAATGAACTCTACTAAACAGACGTGTTCACACCTGTCTAGTGACACGCTAGTGGTTAGTGGAGTGGAGTGGGAGGCAATACTCAAGACCGCCCACCATCCATTTGACTGGATCGAGTTCACTAAATCGTTTTACTAAACTACTCGACTGAATAGTTTTATCCCAACACGTTTAGTTACTAAATTACACGCTACTCGACTAAATTACTGGCCTAGTGTGTAGCAGCCTTTAAAGCACCAATTCTCTTAACTGATTGACATGTTGATCATTCGAAGTAGATTGTCTACCAGATCGCGAATCATCTACGACGGATTCTCTACCTTCTTTAAACTATTTATGAATCAAATACTGCTGTTTTTGATAAACAGTCGTCTGTAAAAGCTTTTTTTGACTTTTGAAATGTGTTTATAGCAGAAATTCCATTGCTGAAACAAAATTTAATGTATGTTCTTTGCTCGATTACATTCGACATTTCGGAAAAGTAACGAAGTGAAAATTCTTCTTATTAGAAACAAATTTATTTTCAGACGATAAGATTAAATAAATCCTTGATTGTTGCCACATGTTTATATATAAGTCGTAAAAATATTTTATAAAAGTTTGCAGACGATCTATACTATAAATGTATTTTAAAGGAAGCATTCTGGATAATTTTGATCACAGTAGAATATACTAAAACAGACGTTTATGAGAGGTTACTGCTTCAAACCGAGAACAGGCCGAAAGGAATTTGAAACTACCGATTCAACGCAATTGTTTCCTCGTTGGCTGCTAGTGTTTTTTCAGGAAACAAGATAAGCAAAAAGAATGTAATTTAAGTCATTCTGGATAATATTTATAACATTGATAAGTAGGACTCGAATATTTTAGACCTAAAAATTAACTTTACTAAATATTTTCTAAAAATATTCCTAATATACGAGAGGTATTTTCTGTCAAGCTAACTAGTTGACGGAGTGTTTAGTGGGTATTCTGTGCGTATTCCGAACATGACGTCACTTGCCTTGTTTTTAGAATAAAATTTCAGCACTTATCAATGAAAATCGGAAATAACGTATTCGAATTTATTTACAACAGTTGATTGGTTAACGCCAATTATATTAAACGCCAACACGGCGATAAGCTACATTTAAAGGTTTCCCCGATATGTATCATATGAGAGCCTCCAATTTGGGTAATCGAAGCAAAAATCTTCGCACTGCGTCTGGTTTGTTTGTTGAGGATGAAAAAGAATTTTTTTTAATTAATTTGAGTGCAAACAAACAAACCACACGGTAAATGGAGGTTATATGTTCTGTTTAACGGGTTTTTTTCCTGTTACTTTAAGATACCGTTTATTGCCATTTTCGTGACGGGTTGATGTTTAAAAAAAGTGGTGTTGGCCAATAATCTATCATATACTGATTAGGAAGACATTCTTTGGAATTTGTGTTGCCGACATGCTGAAATCGTATTCTAAAAACAAACCCAATGAGGTACGTACATGTAGCACGTTCCGCTGCAGAATCACTACGTCACCTACATGCAACTTGACAAAAATCTATTGAAAAAGTTTTAATGACTTTTCAATGTTTACTAACATTATGTCGGTAACTCAGGTTACGTGAGACATGGCGTCAATATATCTAGCTGATTCAAAACAGGTAAACAAGTACTCGGATATTTAGAAATAATGTTCTCGCAACTAAATGAAGTATTGTTGCTAGTTGAACTCTCCTTTCGTTGCAATTCTGTATTATTCTAAATTCAAAATTTGCGATTGTTGTTCGTATTTGTTCCTTTATTTGTCGTTGATGCATGAGCATGATGTAGTGTACCCTCTTTAGAGACGCTATTAATTAATTATAAACTGTTTGCTGTTTTTATATTATACTAGCTTGACTACTCGACTTGGAACAAAAAGTTTCGACATTTCAGAGAAACTAAGTCGCTTTTTCCAGCTGTGCTGTTTAGCGTCGTTCATGAGCTTTTTCATGTTCATACGTGTGTTGTTTACTCTTCGGGTTGCTCCTAAACATGTTTGTCGTTTTGTGTTTGTTCTTGTTTAGTTAAAAATGGGTCTCTTGCTGTGAAATGCTCGGTATTAAATTTTACTTCTATGACTGTGAGAGAACAATAGAATGAAATTAATATGGTTACGTTGACTTTCTAGACAGATTAGAAGAATTCTAGATATCAGATATCAGAATTCTAGACAGATTAGGCTGGGTGAATTTCATACCATGATCAGCGTTCGATGGATTTGTCTCCTTCAAGTAAACCAAGCCGCGTCTGTTTACTTAGCACTTTTATAGAGTTAACGAACTTATTGAGCTTTGTCTGCCTTACGTGTTTGTGTTCTTTCTTCTTCCAATTGCTCAGCTCGCGCGCGCGCGCGTGGCAGTTTTTGATGCTTCGTATCGATTCGAGTTTGATCAAAAATTAAATTTGTCTCTTTTGTATATTACTTAACATAAAATTTTACATCCAATGAAACGACGAAGCGAATTGAAAACTGTTGCGTTTATTCAAAAATTCCAGATAGAATAACCTTTGCAAATTGGTCTCTTGTGTAATGTTCTATATTAACTTTTATTTCTATGGTTCCAAGGAAACGACGTAGCGAGCTGAAAATAGTTTTAGTGACCTAGAACTTTCAGACAGAGTAATCTGCAAATTTCATGATACCAGATCTCAGAGCTCGCTAGTTTTTCTGTTTCAGATTGTCTCATTTTTATAAGATACATAAAAACTCATCTAAATTTATCACAATCGAAAAAATGGTCATTTATTATTTGCGTAAATGAAGTCACGATTCACTGTCCACGTATTTAAATGAAACTGGAATTTGAAAAAGGTGTATACATCTCGAGAGTATTTAGAAAATTCATTAGAAAAATTCAAAAACATCAATTCATCATTCAATACATAATGTTATATTTTAGTTTAGAACGTTTGTAGCTCAATACTTCAGCATATTCTGTGCTTATAAAGAAGCAAAATAATCATTGAAAGTTCATACTGTGACTTCTAGTTACCCAATCTCAGTTTTAACCCTCCAACAGGTTTCGACGAGATATCTCGTCCATCCGACCAATTTTACAAATGACAAGTTATCTCGTCATCAAAGTATCGCAAAAAAAATTTTTGTTGACAAGATCAAGATCTGGTCAGTTTTCTTCAAAATCTTGATGACGTGATATCTCATCCATCATGAACAGTCAGTTTTCAAATGACTAGATACCTAGTTGAGACAACCAACAGGAGGGTTAAATACATTGGTTAAAAACAGTTTATTCTGTGATTTTCTTCAATACCTTTCGTTAAGAACATACAGAGTATTTGAAAACTTCCTATACAGACGTTAAGGGAAGTAAGTAAGACAAAATTAAACCATATTCACATAGAGTGTCGACAAGAGTTCTTTCGAGGCTGGTTTTATTAGCAGTGGCGGATTTAGTAGGGGTCTATATCCCAGGGCGGTAAATTTTTTTGGAAATATACCCAAAGGCATAGGTTGCAACAATAAAAACAATAAATAAACAAAACTTTTAATCACTTTAAAAATAAAAATAACATGATGAGGGGGCTGTGACAAGTTGCCGGTAGTCCCTAGGCGACAGCAGTATAAATCCGCCACTGTTAATTAGACGGGATGGACTTTTCGCTAGGCCACCAGGATCACCCGATTTATCATGCATTGATGGGGTGCGTTCTGAACTGAAACTGTTAATGCGCTTCTATAGTTACGGATAAAACTGCAAAGTCAGTTTTATGGAAATACGTATTGCTTTGATGTTGATGAAGTTCGTACTGAAGTTGCTTATGATGCATTAAACGAAAATTAATTTAACCCTCCAAGTGGTTCGACGAGATATCTGGTCCATGATTTGAAATTTTGCTAATGACGTGATACCTCGTAGAGACAACCAACCAGGAGGGTTAATGATAGTGGCTTTGTAGCGTCATGGTCCTCCTTCTTCGACATTAAAGCCGCGTTTACGCTGGATTTGCACAACTTCTCTCCCTCCGATCATCGAAGCTATTCCGAGAAACGGCATTAATTTTATCGTCAAGATCTCGTGGTGGCGATTTGGAGAGTTTTCAGAGCCACATTTGTTTTCCACCATGAGTCGGTAAAGAGCAAAGGGGTTGCAACTTTTGGGAGAGATTTCTCCGAGACGTTTGCTTGATAATAACAACTGCTGTCTGCATTTCGGATCCCCGTGGTAGCTCACGCCGTCTTTTGTTCGCTCTCTGTGATATTTTGCCCCCATCGCTTGCCTTGACCACATCTCCCGCCAAACTGACAGTGAGTGACCTATTCGACTAAAATGGCAAGGACGAAAGTGCTGGTAATAACATTAATAGAACTATTTAGAGAGAGGTCTGCCCTCTGGGACCAAACTTCACCCGAGTACAAAGATAAGAACAAAAGAAAACAATGCCTGGAGGAAATGGGTGAGGAACTCGACATCTTGATGAAAAGTGATCACTCTTCTCTACAAAGGGGCGAGAAGAGTGAGCCTTTTACGTCCTCGCCACATATATATGCAACTCCGGTGTAAAAGCGGCTTTACGTGAATTCGCCGTCTATAAGGGAATCGGAAGGAGAATTTATGACACGATGGTAGTAAAGAAATGTGCTGTAGCCCCTCGTTTTTTGAAATGTCGAGCGTCGTGAAAACAAAGTACAGGCGAAGTGACGCTTCGTTCTGTCCCCTCGAAAAAGAAGAGAATCGTTGAACTTTTGAGCGTGAACGGACACAAGAGCTGGTCTGCTCCGATGAAACCGCGGAACAGAAACCATTTTTGTCTCTTACGTATTAAGCCTCGAAATTAATTGCCTTAAATTGTTAACCTTGTAAATATGTTAAATATCTAATTAAATGTGCTGTATATCTTAAAGCTGTTTTCAATTGCCTACAAGCCACTTCAATTCATCTCACGATGTTACAGCTTGAGGAAACTGTAATACACTACAAGACTCCCTTTATCCATGATTGATAACTGATTCAAAACCATTTCATACTTGTAAACTTCGGATTACAATTACGTGTACATTCATGATATTAATGCAGGGATTTTAAAATTTTGGAAAGGTATTTACGGGTAAATTTGTTGGGGACTAGACCTTCGTCTTTTAAAACAAGAATTTACCGGGCCGTGGTCTTACAAATGTTGAGGATCACTTGTTTATCATCTGATTAGCATTTGTAGACATGCACTACCCAGTGTAATACGGCTTAATTTGTGTTTCCTGCTACCCTTAAAGTTTTCACAACCTTTGAAGTACCATGCATATAATATTTTCATAAGTTTTTACTGCACGTGTAAATAAATTTACTAATCACAATTGTATATCCTATAAATAACCTTAAAGTTGTCATGTACTACCAAAAAGAATTCACAGCAACTTTTCTCCCCCCTCCCTCATATCAATGCTTCCTTTATGAACACATTTCATCTATCAATAAATATTCACCAGTTTGGAGTCAGCATGCAACACAAGTGCAGAGTATTTTAATAAGGATGTCGATTTAATTCTCTTACAGATCCTATGTTCATGCCGACACATCCGAAGAAAGTCATATACAAAGAAGACGTAAGTTTCTCTTTAAATATCACATGATTTCCATATTTCTACAGCTAAATTTGTAAATGTGATTTAAATATTGCAGAATAATAATGATTTCGTTAACATTAGTTCTCAAAAGGTATTCTTTCACAGAATACAGTTTTCTTCCAAGTTGTAATTTTATGTTATTTGTTGATAACAGTATAAATATCTAATCCCTCCTTATGATAACACTTTTTAATTTGTGAATAGTGCAAGTTTTTTTCTAAAGATAAAACTAGGCCATATCAAACTCAAAATTGACTCTCCAGAAACGTATTAAATCTCATTTACTTTGTTCATGTATAATCTATATTTTTGTTTCAAATTCCTCCATTAAGTATATATCAGTGCGGAATTTCAATTACGTTTTCCATTATTTAATCACTTTATGAATCAGAATATACAAACATTTCAGAAGAGAGAGAGAGAGAGAACACAAGCTCTCTCTATCTCTCTCTCTCTCTCTCCAGGATTAAGAAACATCATAGTAGATTTTTTGTTGCGAAGTGAAATGTACCGCCAATTCTAATCCACACCAAAGTCGAGTTTTTACTGCTTGAAATATCGATCATGTTGGTCTGATTATGATAAAAATCAGGACACGAAAAGAAAAGAATTTAAATATCAGAATAAGCAAACCGCGTAAAAATGTAGTTGCAACGCCGAAAGTTAAAAAGCAAGACAAGTTACCAGAATTATCGTCAAATCTAATGTTTCCCTTTGCAGACTTTCGAATTAAGTTTGACGGATTCTTGGTTATGTAAGTTTTTATTCACATTGGAACTCTTAAATTTTAAGAGTTATGTTCCAAGCAAACTTTGGCTGGAGTTAGCTGATTGCAGTCTATTTCCATAATCTCATAGGACATTTACATTGGTCTGTTGCTATAGAAACGGACCTCACATCATTTTCTGTATAGGATGATGGAGGAAATGTACTCTAGTTTATTGGTGCACTTAACCCCTTTGTGGTTGTCTCGAAGAGGTATCTTGTTATTAGCAAAACTGACCAGATTTTGATGGCTGGGATATCTCGTCATTAGTAAAAAAGTGAAGCGGTATTAATATCGTCATCATCCAAAAACGGCTATATCATCATCATGCGGAATTCAATGTGAATTCTTGATGATGATATATCTAGTCAACAAAATTCTTCAGATCTTGATTAATGAGATACCTCGACGAAACCATTTGGAGAGTTATTGACGAATTAGAAACGTAATTAAGATTTTTCTTTTTACCGAGAAGGTCTGTACTAGTAATACCTATTTCCAGCACCCAACAACCTCCCAAACCAAAATAAAACTAAGACATCCACCAGAGGCGCCCCTTCTCAAAATAGACGAACCCTGTTTCTATAGGGACCATCACCGAGTTTTAGTGACGGAAGTAGTTCTCGTGGTAGACATAGCAGATGACTAACCTTTATATAGCGTGTCTTGCGATTTACAATCTTAAAAAGCTATTGTTAGATGGGTTCTTTCTGTTGCTTCCAAAACACAATAAGTCAAGCCAGCAGTTTTTGGTCCCAAGATAATTTATTACATGAAAAGGGATCCGTTACATAACATGGAAAAAACATAACCAGAAATCATTGTCTGTTGGGTAACGACGGTAGCGTAGATTAGCTTAATCCGGAAGAAAACCAATCGGTCTCTTCCGCTCGTCTTTCTTTAAGACTCTCCCTATCATTTTGGCAACGCTTCCCTGGGTTGTCGCGCTTGTCACTCGCCAACCGCTCCAGTTGGCACTCGCCAATCTCTCCATTTTGCGACAGCTTCCCGACAGTTGTTCTATCTCAAACTAAGTCATTTCACTGAGCACTATAATCGTTTTAATTGCACTTGTTATCAATAATTTTACTGACCCCAAGTTACATTATTGTTTTGTATTTCGAAGGAATTCAGTCCATGGGGCAAAGGATTCGGAAATCCAGCTTGGGATCGCCAAGGGTATGTCCAACGACCCAAAATCCCACCACCTGCTGAAGACGACCTTCCGGAGGGCACTGTAAGTTCGAATACTCTCAACCTATGGCCATTCATCTCGAACTGCACTTTAATGTACACTACCATTTTTTAAACAACTAGGGGGTTCCAACCCCCGGGGATTGCTTCGCAAACCAACACTCCTCCGAAAATGTCACGATTTTACACAAATTAAAAAAATATATAGTATCAGAAACCAAATTGAAATTTCTAAAAAATTCGACGTGCTGCAAAAAAAATCACGTTTAGCGGTACTTTAAAAAAAACTCACAGCTTAAGACTGAAAATTTGTATGTGTTTTACTCACTCAAGGTAGAAATTGCGCTTTTTTCGACTTTGACACTTAATGAACCCAAACTAATAGCCGTATCGGGAAAAAAATCTTGTTCCCTGTACAATTTTGAACAAACCATGCTAATTTCATAATTTTCCGATTCGTACTTTCTCGGGAAACCGTCTAACAATCCAGCAAAAAGAAAAGCGAGTTTTCAATCCTGCAGCGGCAACTTTTTTTAAATATAGAGACTTAGGAGAGGTAGGTAGGCAATTGAATTAACGTCGCACTGGAGAAACACAACTGGCTATTGGGGAAGGTCAAGGATTCATCCCGACGGGAATAAATCCTAGGATACCTCGTACTGTCTTTCCAAATAAATTGAAAAGGTTCAACCGTTCAGTATTTTAAAATAACAGAAACCCATCGATATATTACGCATACAGCTATATATGAGGAAACAGTAATTATCACGAAAGTACTTTTCCTCTAACTACCAGTGTTTCGATGACCTGGTTAAACCATTTGTGGGCCTTTCTTGTGCAATGAGTATCTCATTCAACACTGAACTTGTGAACTTCACAGCATAGTCAATACTCAACTACACCACAATAGACTTCCTGCGCCGTTCTTGCCTTACCCGTGACTTCGATTTCTGTTATTATGACATGTAAATTGCAATTATTCACCTGTATATTTACACCTGTTTATGACGTAATGTTTTCAGGACCTGGGAATGCATCGGAATCGTGGAGGGAATGGCGCTCCACTCTTCACTGAGAGCGGTCACCCCAGAACGCGTCTGAAGAACACCCTCAAGAACATCAAGGCGATGGGTAAGTCGTCCCACTTATTCTCCAACGATACACTACTCTGTAGACCAGGGATACACAGACTTGTTAAGAGGAAGAGCCGCATAGATTCACTAGCCACTGCGTGGTTAGCCCGGCGTTGCCCGTGCCCGTGTTGTAAGGTATTAAGCTGGTGTAAAATTTTCCGCGGATTTCAAATCCGTTGAAGACATATTCAATTAAAAAATTATTTATTTAAAGAAAATCATATTTTTAGGTATCAATCTAAACTAAACTTTTCCGCAGATATCAACTCCGTTGAAATTTTTACTTCATCTTTAACGGTCTAGGAGAGAGAAAAAAGAACTTTGACTTCAGTTAAAAGATTTATCGTTTGACTGAGAAATCAATCGCGCAAAATCAAAGCGGAAACGAAAAAATAATTTTCTCCGCGTTCTGCTGATGAAAAAAACCTTGGCATAGTTCCAAACCCTGACTGCAAGGTCACACGGGTAGAAAAAGTTCTCCGCGTTTGAAAAACCGATGGAGAATAAAACTATTAAATTCATTTAAAAATCTTCTAGATTGAATTTTAAAATTTGCCGCAGCCCAAAAATTGCAAATAATTTGAACTACCTGTGTGCCAAATCTAATTGCTGTAAGTGCCATAAATCGTCAGTATTTTGCGCCCGCGATAAAACAGATAAACAGTTCCTTTTATAATATTAGAGATACATCGTTACAATTGAAGGTATTTAAGAGTAAATACATAATTTAAATATGCACGTCATTGCATGTATTTAACAATTGTTGTAATATTTTGTTCAATTTTTGTGGTAGCCAAGCACAAAATGAAATCTAGATTTGCATTAGTCAAGCGTTTTTTTTTTTTTTTTTTTAATTTGTTAACACTCATGATTGAAGAAATTTGTTCACAGATGTGTTGACCCAAACAGTCTTGTGAACTGTAATGCATTATCTCGCTTTCAATGTCTTCAAGAAACTTTTTGAACTGTCGGTGATTTACACCGCGGGATTTTATAAAATGAATTGTTGAAACCACAATACCACCATAACATGTTCAAACCCTAATTTTAACCTAAATTGCCTATCGTGTGATTTGTTAAAGTTAAAATAACAAATGTGGCGGCGGGGGGGGGGGTCTCAAGCAAATCAACAGACGGCTGCATGCAGGCTACGTTTTGTGCATCCCTGTTACGGACCGTAATTAAGTATTTTGATTGCTCTGCAGAAAAAGAGTTCTTGAAGGAAATAATTAAAATGCAGCTTAGGTAAAAGGTTGGGCGCGAACTCAAGTCCTTTAAGTTCATATTGAACCAATTCCCCTCGTCCCCGGTAATTTTTATACCAACCCTTAACCATTGGTATATATTTAAAAAAATACTTTATATTCCTATAACATGGGGTCACACTTGCCCTGCAGGCATAGTTGTTTGTAAAGAAAAAAAAAAGGGAACTTCAGCTTTTATATAAAAAATATTTTTCGACGAAAAAGGACGATCACTAAAGTACAGAAACATGGCCATTCCCTTTTAGAAATATTTTTTGCAACTATTTTTTTCCACTACTTCAAATTCAAGCATCAGAATGTTTATTCGTGTTCTTCTTTTTGTACTTTTATATTCCACTACTCGCTCTCACATTGGGGGATACATCGCGCGAACCAGAACACTGCATCCAGAGAACATATGCGCGCATGTTTCTGCGCATATCTATTTCGTACCAAATGTCATCAAGTTGTTGTTCTGATTGAGATACGATCCGTCGTAAAAGTTCTTGTAGTTCTTATTATATAATCTGTTCTCAACAGCCTTGAACGCTTTCGCCGCAGTCCCACATGATGGGCCACGTGTATACCATGAACTATTTTCCTGTTTGTAATGTGATAGCATTGGGAGTAGGACTAAATCATATTCATTCGTGTCCTTATTTGGTCTGCTGAAATTCAAAAAACTATAGCGGTGAACCTGTATCTATAAGACTCCTCGAATTTTCAACATGCTGTTGCTTATCGCCATGTCTAGCTCCAGCTAGACCAAATCTACAAGTCCATCCCCACGACTAGCGTGTCTCTCCTGAAGTGGCTCCGAATGGGATCAGAGCCAACGCATGTTCGTGGACCATTCTATTTGGGACCGCAGGTAGGGTCGGTAGATATCAAACTCGTGAAAAGTGAATCGATTCTTCACTTTGATTAATTTTTGTAACTTGTTTCTACAGTGTTACAGTACTTAAACTATGATTATTTATTCACATTATAGTTCAAATTGTAAACACGAATTTAGAATGCTAAACAAAAACACACCCAGTCATCTTAGTTTACCGTTCCCCTCGAGGTGGAAATCGAATTGCATTTCAAACAAGAAATCTGCTTCAAAAACATTGAAGACACGAAAAAGAACAGACTATAAGACCTTATTAATTACATATAATAAGTAAACAAATAATAATAGTTGTAGTACTGTAATACTATAGAAACAAGTCACGAAAGTTAATCGAATTGAAGAATCGGTTCACTTTTCACGAGTTTAATATCTATCGACCTACCTGCGGTCGAAAATAGAATCGTCCACGAACATGCGTTGACTCTGATTCCATTCGGAGCAACTTCAGGAAAGACATGCTAGTCCGTCCCCCCCCCCCCCTCCCCCCCCCTTCGCCAAGTCATGCACCAAAAGAGGTTCAGAAGACAGGTCGTCTTGAGACAACCCTAGGCACTCGAGAATTTTCATTTGAGGAGCCCTGGTCAGATGGAATTTGAAGCAGACAGGGTGATTCTTGCGATCACAGCAAAATATGAGACGCCTCCGATGGATTCTGAAAAATGGGACAACGCAGTATGAATATGTCTGTCGCAATTGAAAGCAATAGATCGTTCGGGGCGATCCACACAATGCCAAGAGTTAAACCAAGAGGGATGATCCATGCCTTCTGTAAATTTATCCGTAAATACCTTTCCAAAATTTTAAAGCCCCTGCATTAATATCATAAATGTACACGTAATTGTAATACGATGTTAACAAGTATGAAATGGTTTTGAATCAGTTATCAATCATGGATAATGGGAGTCTTGTAGTGTATTACAGTTTCCTCAAGCTGTAACGTCGTGAGATGAATTTAAGTGGCGAGGGCTTGTAGGCGATTAAAACAGCTTTTAGAAATACAGCGCATATAATTAGTTACTAAACATATGTACAATTTAAGGCTATTTCGAGGCTAAAATATGGTAAGTACAAATAGGGTTTCAGTCTCGTGGTTTCATCGGAGCAGTTCAGCTCTGCGTCCGTTCACGCTCACACGTTCAGCGATTCTCTCTTCTTCGAGGGTGGACCGCACACGTTCTTACGAATCGCGACAGTTCAAAGACAAGGGGCTACCTCGCATTTTCTACCCCTGTTTAATCGTAATAATTTGAAAAGTAATTCTGAAGCCTTCATCTCATCCTCTTCGCCTTTTGTAGCCTGTATTTTTCACATGATTCAATTTTGCATGAAATGTTCTGGAGGGAATATTCTACATGGAATGTTCTAGATGGAATGTCTACATGGAATGTTCTATATGGAATGTTCTACAATGCCTGTACAATAGCCTGTATTTTTCACATGATTCAATTTTGCATGAAATGTTCTGGAGGGAATATTCTACATGGAATGTTCTAGATGAAATGTTCTAGATGGAATGTCTACATGGAATGTTCTATATGAAATGTTCTACAATGCCTGTACAATAGCCTGTATTTTTCACATGATTCAATTTTGCATGAAATGTTCTGGAGGGAATATTCTACATGGAATGTTCTAGATGAAATGTTCTAGATGGAATGTTCTAGATGGAATGTCTACATGGAATGTTCTATATGGAATGTCTACAATGCCTGTACAATAGCCTGTATTTTTCACATGATTCAATTTTGCATGAAATGTTCTGGAGGGAATATTCTACATGGAATGTTCTAGATGAAATGTTCTAGATGGAATGTTCTAGATGGAATGTCTACATGGAATGTTCTACAATGTTCTACATGTAATGTCTACATGGAATGTTCTACATGGAATGTTCTAGATGGAATGTTATACATGCAATGTTCTAGATGGATCACACAGAAATATGTATAAGCGAGTAACAGTAGCTGAACTATGTTCTTTTTTACATTCAGAACAAGGTCAGGTAATGTCTAGGAGCCAACTTCGTTCTTTTTATATTGGTATTCTGTGTGTGGTGGGGAGACAGCAGTGCATTCCTTAATCCATGAGGGATTTTGCATTGGGTTACAGTACCCGTTTTGTGTCGTATTCTTCACAGGGAAGAATCGTCCATTGGTGATTAAATTCATCATTCAACAATAAAATTTATGCAATCCACTATCACTGGTCGTGTGTGTGAATTGACTTACTACTAAATGAGCTTCGACGAGACTTCTTCCCGGTCATAAATTCGACAGCGATTCCCTTCGACGGCGAATTCAAGTAACAGAGGAAATCTCGAAGAGAGGTCCACCATGAAACTGCTGCAAGGGGACCTCCTCCCCCCATGACGCTACACTTCTTATCGGAATTTTTTTTAATAGTGTAAAGCTTACGAAACGTTACTGAGTTCGGTAGTGGATTAGGGTCCATTCGACAACCTCCTTCGCCAAATCATCCGCTACATCGTTTCCCCTGAGGTCCAATTTGTTTTGAAAATAATTGTTTTTCGAGCAATACTAGCAAAACAATTTTTTTGGGAAAATTTAATTTGTATCGCGCAATTGTTTTGTGCTTAATGTTATTACTATGGCAATTTGGAATTGTTTTTAGCCCCTTCTGCACACCTAGGTTAAAGAGATCCAGAGGTAATATGTAGCCTGCGATATCCACAAGGTTCCAAAGTATATATGGGATTGGTCAAACGATGTGGATTTCTATAGAGAATAGACATACACCAATTCTGCTTTACGTATATGTAACTATGAAAGTTACGTATTTTTATACTATGAAAGTTAGAATTGCCTAGGCCAAAAAATCTCAAAATTTTTCTATCACCTTTTATTAAGCAGAGATGCCAACTACTACGGATTCTCCGTAGTTTCTACGGAAGTGAATCGGGTGCTACGGATTACAGAATCAATGATTTTTTCTATGGGAAAAATTCAATTTTTTTTTTCACAGAACATTAATTAGTTTACTTATTTAATTATTAAATGCTTTTGATAGATAATTCTTTCATACGCAATTATTGGTTCTATATATCGCACCCTGGTAAGAAAAGTGACACAACTCAAAATTGTAGAATTTGAGAAACATCAACTTAAAGTATACTATAAAACTTATATTGAAATAGTATAAACTTCTTTTAAATTTCAGGAAAATATTTATGGTGGTAACTTCTACTATATTCTATAGAATAGTAATATAACACGCTGTGGCACATCATACATATTTTTCAATGACATAACATCAAAATTTTTATTATTTTATTTTTGTCACTTTTCTTGCCGGGGTGCGATATGTGTTTTCATGTATGATATATATGTGTGTGTGTGTGTGTGTGTGTGTGTGCCTTACCAATTATAAATAGTGCAACGTGTTGCCTGTATGTTTCAAATTTGTAATCAAATATTTGAATTAAAGATATATGCGTGTTTTAAATCCGATTTCTTAAATTTTTATACTTGACTTCTGAAAAATTCTTAAAACTAGGGATTTTTTTCTTTGGTACTACTGAAAACCTCCTTCGCAGGTTGGCATCTCTGCAGTATTTTTTTTAAGTGTAAGTTCAAGTGTTTTAAAATTTCAAAATAACTTAATGTCGATCACTGAAAAACAAATTTTCAGAATCTCAAATCATCGTTGTGGATAAATAAAAATGTACAAAAAAAAGCGGTGGTAAGAAAATCGCAATTTATCTCCATTGGTTATGATTGATGGATTGGGTCCCTTTTGCTTTGGTAGCCTAATATATAGATAATATAAAATTATACAGAGATACTGAAAAAAAAAATTACTTTTTTTATAATCATCAATAAAACTGTGTATACTCTTTCTCTAAATTCTCTTTAAAAGGCCCCGACTTTTTAACTATTAGAAATTAAAACTGTTATCAAACCCTCATTGTGACTCAAAATGTTCTAGGGCCTCACATTGACGACGAAAACGAGGGTTATAACCCGTGGGGTAAGCCCGGGGCCGGTGCCCCTTTCGTCCGAGAAGACGGACAGATATTTGAAGAGAAAATGGTAAGTAAAAAGAAGTGGGTTTATATGTTTGGATACTTTTATTATAAGCATGTGCTGTTGTTATTGTGTTTCTTATCCCCGATATGGTCTAGCTATGCTAGACCGAATCCATGTGTCCATAAACCTCCAAAAAATCCATGAAGAGAAAAGGTTTGGAGTAAACCTCGTCCAGGGTAAAATAAAGACAGTTTAGAATATCGACAATGTAAACATAACTAAGATTTGTTCTTTTTACCGAGGTCTGTACTAGTAATACCTCTTTCCATCACCCACAATCTCCCAAACCAAAATAAAACGCCCTGCTCTATGTGCTGGTAATAAAAAACCTGTCCGTATGTTTAGGAGCCCTCTATGACCCTCAAACAAGAGGGCACCACCAGGGCATTTTCTTGCGTACCAGTCATGTACAGGAGGGACATTATAGAGACCTTTAATATTTTGCTTGAACTATGAAAACACCTCACTAAAAAGTGACAAGCATGTCTGACATTAGAGACTCTGAAGAAGCAGCTCTTGCCAGAGAATCCGAAATCTCGTTTCCACCAATACCGATATGGGAGAGAATCCATTGGATATACACCTCATCATAGATCGAAAACCGAGAAAGCGATGTCAGTATGGATAGGCCAGACCTGTCCCCCAACAAGTGTCCAGTTATTATAAGCATGTAATCAGCTTGAGTAGACTAAACAGTGGCGTTGCGAGCAGAGAAGGATTGTTTTTTATGGGGGATGGGAGATCTGATCAAGTTGCATCGAGCAATGAGTTTTCTGTGCTGTGGAACATACTCACAATGGAGGTTTTTATTTATGGACACAGAAGGAATCGCGTGGTATATAGTAGATCGTGGTATATAGTATACAGTAGATCGAGTATAGTTGTAGGAATCGAACCTGCGCGCCACCTACAGCTTAAAGACTGATAATTTGGTATTTTTTTAAAATTAACTTCATACTAGAGCAACACAACGGGCTATTGGCGATGGTCCGCGATCAATCCCCTAAGGGAAAGATCCGAGAACACCACCACGTAATTCTGAACCACGGTCAGATGACGAGGCAACACCCGAGTTGGCACCCCACTCTCCAAGCTTCCACACCCACCCAACATGATGACTTTCGGCTACGACAGATTTTAAGGTGCACCAGCCGCCTCTACACCATACGCTAACAACCGTCCAAGCACTGACCCGGATTCAAACCATGAACCTTCCTATCTAGAGTCTGACCCTATTTGGCCATCTTGCACCCAACACATCACCTACAACATCAAGGTATAGATATACACACTAGGAAAGTTTAACTGAAAAGAGGAATGCACCCAGGGAGAAATCAAACCTGCGCCTCCTACAATTCGCAGGTTGTCGGCGTAGTGGGCATACCCAATGAACCACGATGGCCTCCAACTCGCTGGAATCGGACTGAAGGTAGTATGGCAACTATATTAGAAGACGAGGACGTGAACTTTAAAAGACCCGAAACTGTTGGGGACCCCAAATATTTCTATGTTTAGAGCCCGAACTGATAGCAGATAAACATAGAGATAATAAGAGTTACGGATTATGTAAACAAAATGAATTATTCCGAAAACACGAAACCGGGGACTTACTTAGGAAACCCAATAATTTCCCCAAGTCGGCTCTTTTGTTGGTAAGCCGCCCTTAACTAATTTCACAAACTAGTTAACATGCACTTATTGATTGTTCACTCTGGTATCGGTCCTGCACGATATTTAACTCCCTTTTTCCATGGAAGTCGCTACTAGGTCTATGAAAATAGCTTTTATGTATCGTAACCATGCCTACTATTATGTGTTCCTTTCATTTACATCGATTTTAGGGAACAGCTTGATTAACAATTAAGCATACATTTGCTTCAAACTAATATCCGGATGTAGAAGTGGTTTGAATCTGTATCCTGATGACCACAGATATTTTATTATTTTACGTTAGAAAAAAATGTTCATGGATTTTATCTATCTATCTATATATCCATGACGACCAACCGGTATAGTGGTTAAAGTGTTAGCCTCTAGATCGGATGGTTCCGGGTTCGGGCATGGATGTTTGTAAGCGCATGGTGTAGAGGCGGCTGGTGCACCTTAAATCTGTCGTGGCCGAAAGTCCTCACGTTGGGTGGGTGTGCAAGTTTGGAGAGTGGGTGACAGTTCAGGTATTGCTTCGTCATCTGACCGTGGTTTAAAATTACGAGGTGTTGTCCTCGTATCTTTTTCTTAAGGGACTGATCCCGGACCGTCGTCAATAGCCCGTTGTGTTGCTCTAGTACGACGTTAACTAACATTACCATTACCTATATATTCATACAAATCATTCCTCAATTTGATTATCATGACAGTTTTCAATTGATTTGTATAAAATGCGACAGGAATTACTAAGGAATTGCTAACTAAACAAAACTAAATATTGATTTTGCAATCTTCAAGGTTGACTCATTTGTCCATTCGAAACTAATCTACGACTCAGACGTGACTAATGAGTGGTCAAGTAGAATTCAAAACATGATAGATTTTTGAGAAACCTATAAGGTAATTATATAAGGTAAAGTTACATTGAGTGTTTTATGGCGCAAGAGTCTTGTCGCCAAGCTATGCCAAACACAAGACATGGTCAAGTAATGGACCAATGCCGAGGAATCGAACTTGCGTCCCTACAAATTATGGGCATTTACTAAGCGGAGATCCTGCTCCATTATGTTCTATTTGCCATCAAGTATTATCAGTAAGACACATTTTGACAGAATGTTCCAATTGTAGCAACCATAGACTGATTCAATTTGGTGTTCCACTTCTTAACTTAACAGACCTCTTGATGGGTCCTCATCACAAAAACTTATTTTTATTCCTTTCTTATATTGGTTTTATAAATCATATATATAGCTTTTCTTTGATATAAGTGTAGTTTTGCAAACATGTTATGTGCTTAACCATCTCACCGTTAAAACTATAGACCTTTTAATATAGACAACGTTTGGCGCAGTTTGGCCAGATCTGGCCCTTGCGCTATTAAAAATCACCAAACCAAATTATGGAAACAATATTCACTAAAGGATTTCTTATCCTGCAAAGGAATATTCTAAAGGTGGAACAGGCTTGTAACATGAATTAAGACTTATAATACAAATGTGGAACACACAGAGATTATACTGAGTATACAAAGGTGAAACAGATTAACTTTGAAATCCTGGTGAAGTCGTCTTTAAAACTAGGATTACAAAATTCTGTTTTGTTTTCAGTTGAGGCTTTACCTAAATATGTGTGTACTGTTTTAGTGTAAAAGTATATTTGTTTTCTGCTCTATAATAAACTGTGTGTTCCATAATTCTGATGGTTTATTTAAGGGTTGGTCTCTAAGTGGCCATCCAAAGAAGAGGAGTAAAGACGCAAAGCAAGAATATATGCATACTCTGCGTAAGTGCTTTTTTAGGTACATTTGATCCCAGGTGCAGAATTATATTCCTAATTATTATAAACTCCAAGGAATTGCAATTTTTCTGCAGGCATTTTGTCCGAATTTTGAATGCGGTAAAATAAAAACAGACGTCAAACATGATTATTGGCTTAATATGTGTTGTACATTTATAATAAAACACACATCAAAATAAATTAACTTACTTTATTTAAAACCAAGGCATGCTTTCAGAATTTGCAATTCTGTCGATCACTTTTGAAGTTAAATATTTTGTCATTGGCATAGAAGTGTTATTTATAAAAGTGTTTGCGGTGATTTTTGGGTGGTGTAGGGTTGTTGTTCCGTAGCTAGAAAAGAAAAAGAGGTGTAGCAAGGAGCGTGCTTTGCACTTGCAGAACATCGTAACTTAGGATTTTAAACAAATCGGCCAAAATTTTGATAAAATTAAGAAAGAATTGTTCTGTAAAGACTGTTTGTTCTGCAACGTACGTCGCAGTTTTAAGCACTTTCTCCTTCCGGGCATTTGATGACATCTGATGATTAAGCTAAACAGTTAGACCTATGAGAGTAAATAATAGCTTATAGTAAATAAAAGTGTGGTATAAGAAAGCTTACAAATCTGTTAAAATCGTTTTAAAGAAAATACAGGTTTTTTTTTTTAATGCGAGGGCACCGTTTTGTTTTTAAAATAACTTTTTAATAAAACATTTTTTACTTTTTTACATATTGCTTACTCAATAAATGGCATTATATAAATATAGCATCATCTAAATGACTGTTACGTATCTGGCCCATAGAGGAAATATAAAAGCGAAGTGAGCAATGCTAACTTTTTTATGTGTCCAGCATCATGTGACCAAAACTAGTAGTAACGTGATCTTTAGACTACTTTCGAATGAATCACCTCAGATTGGTCCACGGGGCGGAAGAAAAAGATCATCCATTGGATTTATCATCTGATTGGCTAAAGTTGCACAGTTCTAGACTTCGTCGATTTTATCAATTATGTCGCCACTCTATAGAAATTCGCTTTAACCCATCTACCCTGTCATAGAATGTTATATAGCCTAACGAGTCGATAAGTTACCAAATCGGTCAACCGAGTCAATTTTTCACAGCATAATCACCTGACTCCAAGTTGACATGTTTGTCAAATTTTCTGAAGCTTCCCTCATTGCTCAGTGTACTTATACACAGTCCAGTCACATTAATGTGACCACCACCTACTTTCGACGTCAACGTGAAATAACTAATCACAAAAGGCAGGTGGCAGCACATTGCAGTGGAGTGTATATAAAGGATGTCCTAGGGCAGGGGTCGGCAACCTGCGGCTCGCGAGCCGCATGTGGCTCTTTTGATGTAAAGTTGCGGCTCGCCAGTTCCATACGAAAAAATGAGCAATTTATCATCAAAATCCTTAAAAAATAAGAAAATAAATTTTTAAGTACCTAATTTCTCAATAGCTTCTATTTTCATAATCGTTAATTACAAATCTCTATGCTTAACATGACCGTAATGAGATAAGGTTGAACTATTCTTGAGATGAGACTCCGTGACCTTGTTTATCTTTCAGCCAATTGCATTCCATTTCCGTCTCACCCAAACATCCACCATCTAGAGTCAAACAACACGTCTAGATGATGAGATCTCAGATGGTGAGTACGTCAAAGATTGTTTTATACGTGCATCTGAAGAACTGTTTCGTAATTTTAAAAACAAAGCAGAAATCATGAAAAAAAAATCAAAGATTTGCCATTATCTGCTAAAACAGTATAAGATAGAACTGCTAAAATGTCTTCAAATGTAACACATATGCAAGTGGAAGGCATTCAACTGACTTCTGCCGTATCACTTGCTACAGATGAGTCTTCCGACATAAAAGACACGGCACAAGTTACCCTTTTCGTCAGGTAAATGTCGTCTCAAGGTCCAAAAGAAGAACTGCTAGGATTGCTACTGCTCGCCGGGCAAACTCGTGGATAAGATATAGCAAATGCTGTGCAAAAATGCCTGGAAGACAATGGAATCGATATAAATGAAATCGTTTCTATAGGAACTGATGGAGCCAGAAGTATGACAGGAATACACAGAGGGGTAACATCAATTCTTGAGAAAAAATAAACCTCGAAATTCTAATGTTTCACTGCATAATTCATCAAGAAGCGCTTTGTGCCCAAATATTTCCGGCCGAAATAGTTCAGGTCATGAACTTGGTAGTTAAGATTATTAACAGTATCTTGGCAAAAGCATTCTACCATCGCCAATTTAAATATTTCCCTGAAGAAATAGATAGCCAATTTTCTGACCTACTTCTGCACAATAAAGTGCGATGGCTTTCCAGAGATAACGTATTGCAATGTTTTGCTTTGTGCTTGAAGTGAAATAAAAACATTCTTCAATGAAAAAAGCATTGACCATCCCGAACTGGAAGAAGACAAATGGCTGCAAAAATTCAACTTCAAGGTAGATACCACAATGAAACTAAATGAACTAAATATAAAACTGCAATGAAACAAACTGCAATGCGAAACAAAATTACTTCTTTTTGTTGAAGACATGGAAAGCGGTAAATTACTTCATTTTAAAAATCTGAAGCAATATCGCGATGAGACCAATGCAACTATTGACCCGAATTACTTCAGCATAGCTTTAAAAACATGAAGGATGGATTCGCTGAGAGATTCGAGCAATTCAAAACAAACAAAAGTACTCTCGCGTTCATAGTAAATCCTCTCAACACAAATACAAATGAGATCAACATTGAGCCATTTGGAATTGTTGCTGGATCGCTTCAAATGCAATTGCTAGATTTGAAAACCAAAGAAGACTTGTGGAGTGGCAAGTTCACTGAACTCAAGAGCAAGTTGCAAGAGTTGGAGGTCCAGAAATGCATGCACATAGTTCAGCACAAGTGGACAGCTCTAAAAGAAATTCCGCGAGTTGAGGCCCTCATATCCGGCGCATGGAATAGTCTTCAGAATGCTACAGTGAGGTGAAGAAGTTGGCATATGGAGTTCTGACGATTTTCGGGTCGATATATTCGTGCAAGCAAGCGTTCTCTTGAATGAATATAATAAAAAGTAAAGTTAGAAGTCAACTAACAAATAAAAATCTAGAGTCGTGCTTGAAACTTAAAACAACAAGTTATAAGCCAGATTTAATCAAACTTTCAAAAGACATGCAAAGCCAATGCTCCCATTGATGTAACTATCTATATTTGTGTTTTTAAATGAATAAATATTATTCCGTATTTAAAGCCGTTTATTTTAAATCAAACATCAAATATATATAAACAAATACTATAATATTGAAACGAAAATTTATAGTGGCTCTTTAAAAACTGGGAAATTTTGTAAATTGTAACTTTTGGCTCTTCCGCTTTAATAGGTTGCCGACCCCTGTCCTAGGGCATCGGAAAGCATTTCAATCGTTGGCGTAATGCAGAAACGTAGCGATTTATCCGACGTCCAAAAGGGCGTGATTATTGGCTTTCGGGCCAAGGGTGGAAGCATTTCGGAAACGGCTAATTTTGTGAACTGTTCGCGTGCCGCCGTGGTAAAAGTATACCGTGCATGGCAAATGGCACTATCCAAAATCAGTTGCGTGGCACATGTGGTAAACCACGGGCTATAGATGACAGAGGCGAACGAAGGCAACGGAGATGCGTTCGGGTGAATAGACGTGCAACTATTGAGAAACTGATCGCCCAGATTAACCAAGGGGCTACCAAGAGTGTATCCTCAATAACGGTTCAGCGAACGTTGCTGCGCATGGGCCTCCGCAGCAGACGCCTGGTGAATGCACCTATGCTGACTGCTGTTCATCGGCGACGAATGCTGGAATTTGCACGCCAGTTCCGCAACTGGACGTCCACAGAGTGGCGACAGGAGGCTTTTTCCGATGACTTGTAAAACGTTTTCCCTGGCCTGCTCAGACTCCCGACCCAAACCCCATAGAACATTTGTGGGACGAGTAGAGAGCGACGATGACGGGAACCACGTCCGAAATCTACAGCTGAGCTGGCGACATTCTTGCAGCATGAATGGACACAAATATTCATAGCTGTGTATCAAAATCTTGTTGAAAGTATGACCAGAAGGGTTGCTAGTGTAATTGCAGCACGTGAGGGACCATCCCCCTATTAAAGCATGCATTATTTCTCTTATACCATCATTACATCTTGCTGTCCGGTCCATTATTGTAGGGTAGTGTATATGGTAATACGTAATAATATTTGCGTTTTGTTTAAGAAATCCCACACAATGTTTAATGGTTCTATATTACTTCTAAGTGGTATTTAATCACTATGTTTATATGCTTAATATTAATTCTAAGTGGTAGTTAATCATATTGTTCATCGGTTTGATATTAGTCTAAGTGGTGGTCAATCAAAATGTTCTAGAGAGTGGACTTTCTACACTTTCGAATTTCTAAATTTGTAAGAAGCTGTTCGTTTTTTATTGTAATGTTCAAGTAAACATCAATGAACGCATGTTTTATTTTTAGAACAAGAAATGGAAGAAAGAAAGCGGAAAGATCATTTAGAGCGCTTACATGTCCAAGAACCGGTCAGTAACTTTTTTACTCTAATAGTAAATTTGACTGGTTTAAGTTTAATAAAAATAAAGAACATATCCATCTATAAAAAATGATTGCAATAAAAACCACCTCTAATGTACAAATGTACTATTTAGATTTGATATAGAGTCGTTACTTAAAGAGATACTTGTCTAAAATCAAAGGATTTTGAATGGTAGAGGAAGCCATTTAATTTTTTTTTAAAGCATTTATTTGCGGTAAATATGTGGCGACCTTAGTCACCAGTATAAAAGTTAATTTGCAATACAGTCGTATATATCGCAGCGTAAACTATATCTCCATCATGAAGTACTTCAAGGTTGACTTATATTGATGTGTCTTTTTTTCTCCTCCTTTTGGTTTAGCATTGAAAACTGTTCTGTAATGGTCAGCCTGTGGTGCAAAAACCAGTGCATACCATCCGTTCAGGATAAGGGACAGTTCAGTTTTCTTACTTAGATCTTGGGTTTGTCAGATTCGTCTCAACGAAATATCTCGTCGAATCACTTGTAGAGTTAAGAATTCATGAAGTTCAAGGGAGAGTTAATTGAGAGTTGAGTTGTGAGTATTACCAAAAAGTTCTTGGTGGTGTGGTGTCGTCGCCCCAAAACGATAGCGTGAAAACAGTACGAATCGTACACAAGGTGAAGACGTCCAACAGCTAAGATATTTGCGTTCTTATTATTCCAAGAATATGTACAGAATTAAGAATCTTAAGAATATGTACAGAATTAGGAATATTAAGAACATGTACAGAATTAAGAATATGTACAGAATTAAGAATATGTACAGAATTAAGAATATGCACAGAATTAAGAATATATACAGAATTGAAAATATTAAGAATATGTAAAAAATTAAGAATATATGCAGAATTAAGAATATTAAGAACATGTACATAATTTGCATCACCGATACATAAAATTATGTATCTCAAAGTCCAGCGCGGGGTACCAACCTTACCCGCTGCTTCTGGCTCTCTCTAACCGTCGTTTCCAACGTCTCTCCACAGTCTAAAAATAACCCCATGGTAAAAATCATAAACCAATCAGAAATCATCTGGACGAACTCCACCTGTTCTGCTCAAGTCGTTGTATAGCGCGCGCGTGGCGCAAGAACAGCAGCTGGCGCCAAAATATAACCAATCAGAATATATTCGGCATTCCGATGACACAATGGAGTGGGCACCTGCCCTACAAGTGACCCTTCCTAAAGGTCTAACACAGTGGAGTGGGCACATGCCCTGCGAGTGACCCTTCTTGAAGGTCAAGCACAATGGAGTTTCTCACTATGTCATAGTGGAGATGCATAATACACTGCTATTTACACTACTTTAATATAAGTTAACCTTCCAAGTGGTTACGCCGATATCATGTACATCAATATCGGGTCGTTGTCATTGATAACAAGATATCTCGTCTTTCAAGATCTGACTAATTTTACTAATGACGAGATAAAATTGGAGGAGTGAAGATCCAAGTAAGAAAAACAAGCTGATCCTTGTGCAAAACTAGTGGCAATTTCAAACAGGGTTATGCAATGCATCGCAGGCTTGCCTCTGCAGGGAAGTTTTCGACACAGGAGATAACTTTTTTAGTGATGGCTCACATCTTTGCAAATATCACTCATTATGACAAAAAAAAGGTAAAGAATAAAATTTTATTGCTTAAAAACTTTAATCGATACTGGGAGATTTTATAAATTTCACTTTTAAATTGAAGCTCTGAAACTTGAGAGCAATTCAACTTAAAGACTCGTTTCTTGAGAATTGAAATTCAACTAGCTTATTTTAATTGAAAATTTTCTATCTCAACCCATTCAATTTTTTTTTTTTTACTCAATCTGTGTCTGAACTTCATAAACAGCGTTGAACTGTAGGAAAGAAAGACTTGTGTGGTGGTGTTGCCATTAAGAGGCTACAAATAGTGTCATTTTTAGTGATTTATGAATATTCTTCTAGATTGTTCGAATACGTCCACCTCAGAGAGTGAGCAACGGAGCACCGGTAACTCACCTTCACCTTTATAAGCACGTCCTACTACTTCCTATCTCTTCCTACTCTACTATCCTCTTGTTCTGAAATCTCTTTCAAAATTCTTTTAAATTCAATGCATACTGTTGACCTTTACTAAATGCATATGCCTGGAATGTTTACATAACCTTATACAACCGCAAGCATGCAGAGTATGAAAATGACCGAATAACTATGACATTACTTTCCTCTATCTATAATTAAATATTCGGTAAAATAAGTAGATCTTTTATCAAGAACATTTCGTTAAACTATGACAATGGAAAATTTGATCATATTTATTCAATAGATGGCGCCACGATATTTAGCAGTAATAGAAATAATAGGTACATTGCGAATTATATATATATATATGGCTAAAGATAATTTAATAAAACTTAGTTAGGTAGGTATTTTAATTAACGTCGCACTGGAGCAACACAGAGCTCTATTAGTGACACGGTCCGGAGTCAAACGTCAAACGCGAAAGGAAAGATCCGAGGACAGCACCACATCATTTTGAATGATGTCAGATGACGAGGTCACCTGGAGACGGTACGGGATCAATTCCCAAGGGTACAACTTGTAATTTTGTACCATGGTCGGACGACGAGGTCGACACCTCAGCTGACACACCACCTTACAAATTACACCTACACCTCACTAACGTGTGTACATTTGAGATCACGATAGATTTAAGTGCACCAGCCCTTACTTACACAAAGGTGTTTGGTTAGATAGAGTTTCGAACTCTCAAACCTCCTATTGCTAATCCGCGATTCTACCAACGCGGTCAGAGGTGGTACACTTTAGAATTCCGAAATTTCAATTTAATTTTCATTTATAAAAAACATTTTATGGTTGTAATCAAAAAGTTAGGATTGTTTCTTGATTGTGCGATGAAAATGTGCAAATATATGATGGTATTTATAAAGTCAGATTAGTTATTTGTCATCCCCCCCCCCTTCCTTTCGTTTCTAATATATTCTTCTAAATAGTTTATTCCCCAATAAAAAGTCCGTTGTTTTTCATATTGATTTTTATGTAAATATTATTCTGGCTTGCTGACATCTTCTCTGGAATTCTCTTTCTCTCTATTCTGGTAAATTTCAGATGTATATTTCTATTTTTGCCATTATTCTATGCCTTTATTTCATACCAATTAGGGGACAACACATCATTGTCATGTATGCAGTATGGTATTCCTAGGGGACATGTGTGATCTTGGTTTTCTCCATAAATTATGCTTTATATTTTGTCAAATACCTCCCTCTGTATATGTAATGTTTCACAAATAGAAAAAAATAAGAAGTAGTTTCATATTTAATTTTCATAGAATATACAACAGAAAAAAAAATTTCAAATTGTTAGTTCTTCAAAATGAAAATTGTCGGGATTATAACTTTATTTGGAGCTTGTATAGTGCAGCCTCGGTGAAAATGTAGAAGACCTTGGGAAGTATATTTGAAGAAATGAGGCTGGCCATACTCAAAACCTTGTGTGACAACCGCCAAGGGTGATTATTTGTTAAGCCAACTCGTAGCACCCCCCTGCTGTCGTTTCGCCAGAAACCCCTCTAAAGAAGCAAGCAATGGAAACGCATTCTTTCCGTTTAACTTGTCCCTAACTTAATAAGTAGACTCGTTCAAAATTACTCGACACAAATGCAAGGTTGTTACAGGCGGCTAAAAGATTAATTTGTGTGTTACTTTTTCAACCTTAGAGACTAGGGGTATCTTTTTAAGCAAGTTGCTAAGGGCGACGAAAAGGCTAATTTATGCTACTTTTTCAACCTTAGAGACTGGGGGTATTTTTTAAGCAGGTTGCTACAGGCAACTAAAAGTTTGTGATACTTTTTCAACTTTAGGGACTAGGGGTATCCTTTAAAGTAGTGTGCTACAGATTACTAAAAGTTTGTGTTACATTTTCAACCTCAAGCGTCTCGAAAGCTAGTTTTAAAATTTTGGTAATTTTTTGAAAATTCTCTATTTGTCAATGGAAATTTTGTCCTTTTTTCAACTAACACTAACTGAAATTTTTGTTTCTTGTACTTGTGGGAGAATTTTTTAGGGACGTAAAATTTCAACGCTTTGGCGTCACAATTTAGCAACCATGAAATAAAGACATCTGAATCTGGTTGCTAACTGCAGCTATAATAATGTTTAAGAGGAGACTTTTTTTGGTGCTATTTAAAAAAATTTATCCTACTAATGTTACTATTTTACAAGTGCTTTGACTGTGACAACCTTCACATATAGGTGGACTTCACCATAGTGGGACTTGATTGAAATCTATAAGCAGGAAAAGGTATTAAATGGAATCGAAAGATCACTAGAATTCTGGTCATTGCTTTTATTTTTAGAGAATAAAAGAGATCTGAAGAGCACGAAGGTCGCGCATGCGAACGAATTAGCCTAGCCATTTTGTTTACGTTAACGTTTGAAGTCATTGTTTGTCGATAATCATTTTTAAAACAATCGATCGGCCCGCCAGCTGTGAAATAAGCTAATAAAATTCCTTGACAGTCCCAAAACACGGTGCACTTGATTTTTCATTTAGAAAGAGGTAGCTTTGCTTTCTTGGGTTTGGGGGAACCAGTATGCCGTCATTCCAGTGACTGTCGCTTCGTTTCAGGTGTTTCGTAACAAATCCGTTTCATCGCCTGTGACAATCCTTTTCAAAATATGCTTTCTTTCTGTCGCATAACGCTTCAAAAACTCCAAGGCTGTTCCCATGCGTTTCCGTTTTTGAACGTCCGTTAGTGATTTCGGTACCCATCGCGAACACAATTTTTTGTTGTTCAAATGTTCAGTCACAATTTTGTGTAATAAAGATCGTGAAATGTTTTGAAAATTCATTGACAAATCAGAAATCGTGAATCGCCTATTGGAACGAATTTTGTCGTCGATGCAGCGCACCAATTCTTCGGTGATCAACGAACGGGCGTCCACTGCGCTCCTCGTCGTAGACATTTTCCTTCGTTAAACATCCTAACCCACTTTTGCACCATACCTTCACTCATCGCGTTCTCCGTAAGTTTCACAAGGGCAGACATTTCTCGCATTCAACAACTTGATAACGCCTCTTATTTCACAACTGGCGGACAGATCGATTGTTTTAAACATGATTACCGACAAATAATTACTTCAAATGCTAACGTAAACAAACAAAATGACTAGGCTAATTCGTTCTTGAGTTGAAGGATGTAACTACACATGCGTGAACTTCGTGCTATCAGATTCGCGGGAGATATGTGCAAACGGTACTTACTTTCTGGACCAGCTTTGTATGTAATAGATTTTACATCATTTTAGTGTCACAGAAACGTTTTCTGCTGTCTTAACAATACTTTATTCCTAATACTTTTTATTTATTTCTTAATTCGTAAGTAATTTTACTGTAAATTCATTTTCCTTTTTGTCTAACATAAGCTCTAATAGTTTTACAATTAAAATAATTCTCAAATGTTGATGTCTAAGTGAATATCATACTGCATAAAAGTATCGTTTATTTTGTCAATCTTTCAAAGCACATTCTGTGTGTGGATGCACTTTTTATTCATTATTTTATTTATTCAGCATGCTCTAATGTTTTATGTCAAAACTTATAGATTTACGAAGAAATTAGGAAAGATTTTGTTCAGATATATGTAAATAGGACGCTAATTCCTCTCTACCTTATGTGTTCATATTCATTTTATTTACAGCTGTCATGCATGCAGGTTATCATTTATCAAACTCAAAAGAGCAACACACCACACTTGTTAATTTGAGGCCCAATCACACATTAAGTGCAAGGTCGGTTTTATAGTACACAAAAATTCCTCTCGGAAAAGGAGTAAGCATTCTATTGATATTGGATAGCTTTTGAGACAACGAGATGTTACTTAAAGTGGTTTTGAAATAAGAAACACACTAGTTTTTCTTGACCAGAGTCTACAGATATTTGCCGTCCATGTGGCGTTTTTTCTGAACTATACTTCATTTCAAGTGTGAAATAATTTCGATATAATTGAAAAAATATTTGTTTTCAGAAAATAACTTAGATGGCGAATACCTAAAAATGCTGGAAAGACACAGGACAAGAAATAATACGCAATCTTCAGTTCCTATCCTACAAGACAAAATTGTAGATATTTCGAAACGGTGAAATCGAGATAGATAAGGCTTTGAAAAGTGACATGCAGTCACCCAATGTGGACAAAAAAATTACTTTTATCCCTTAAAACCACAACGATGGTCTCTCAATCGGTTCTTGCTAAACAAAACATTTGCTTACGTACAAAGTTTTATTTCTGAATCCCACAGCGAAGCAATAAAAGAGCTTTTGGATGACTTTTGAGAGATGAACACGAATGCAAATATTTTGTGACTGATTCAACTCGTTCCTTTTCAGGGTATCGAACTGGCGAGCATCATACGGCGCGGGGTAGGCGGCCGACCACTGAAGGACCCCATCACGGGTGAACTGCTCCCCAATCCAAGAAGGCTGACGGATGTGACCCAAGAGGTGAGTTCGATTTCTGAAGGCAATGGAAATCGTTTGAAGATTTGATTCAATGACCAAATAAAAAAATTCGCTGATGCAACTGTCTTATTTCAAACGGACCCGACCAGTCACGTAGGTAGGTAATTAACGTCGTATTGTAGCAACTCAACGGGCCATTAGCCGAAAGTCCAGTTCCCCTCGAATACGGTTTAGTTCCCCTTTCAATTTTGCACAGGAATTAATAGAATTGCGTGCAATTGTGAAGAATTACGATCCGTATGTATTAGACAGAGTTTGTTACATATTATTCTTACGGGTAGATGCAGTTAGTAGGAAATATAAAAGTAGGTAGTTGAAATAAGTGTTTAGGGTCAAGTTATAATCCAAATACGTTTACGCAATTATTGGTTTAACGTGAACAGCCTTTGGATAAATTATTTTATTCGTGTTCTTCAGAAATGTGATTCCACAGCAACACCAGGTGAAGAATTATATTCAGTGTTCTGCGACCCAACTCCAAGCAATTGCAATTGTTCTGCAGGCATTTTGTCCGAATTTTGAAAGCTGCAGTGAAATCAAAAACAGACGTAAATCACGATTATCGGCTAAATATGTAAAACATATATTTATAAAACACGTCAAAATTAATTAACTTACTTTATTTAAAACCAAGTCATATTTCAGAATTTGCAATTCTGTCGATTACTTTTGAAGTTAAATATTTTGTCGATGACAAAGAGTAATTGGGTAATTTGTAACTAACGTCGTTGTAGAGCAACACAACGGGCTATTGACGACGGTCCGGGATCTATCCATTACGGGAAGAAACCGAGGACAACACCTCGTAATTTTGAACCACGGTCAGATGACGAGACAACACCTGAGCTGGCACCCCACTCTCCAAACTTCCACACCAACCCAACGTGAGGACATTCGGCCACGACAGATTGAAGGTGCACCAGCCGCCTCTACACCATACGCTTACAAACATCAATGCCCGAACCCGAATTCGAACCAGGAACCTTCCGATCTAGAGGCTAACACCTTAACCACTATACCGGTTGGTCGGTGACATTGACAAAGAAGATGTGTTATTTGTAAAGTGTTTGTGGTAATTTGGGCAGTCTAGGGAAGTCGTGCTCCGTAGCTAGAAAAGGTAAAAAAAAGGTGTGGCAAGGTTGCACTGCAGAACATCGTAAATTATGATTGAAAAGAAAAATCGGCCAAAATGTTGATAAAATTAAGGTTTATTAATATAAAAGTAATGTTCTGCAAAGACTTTGTTGCAGTTTTAAGCACTTTCTGCTACCGGGCCAGCAACCGCAAAATCTACCCCTATATTGCGTTAGTTTTTGTAGCGGTGATGAAGCACCCCATAACATGGTGTTTTGTCTCCGTTTCAGAGGCTGGACATCCGGCGGGCCAAGTCGCAGGAGAGTCTAGTGTACTTCAGCGAGTTGAGCGAGCAAGCAGCGCAGAGGCAGCGGATGCGGCAACAACAGAAACAGATCGAGAGGGCGCAGTCGGAGAGAGTAAGCGAACGGCTTTAACGTGTGTATTATAATCCTGCCTTTAGTGGAAGATGAAATTGTCAATATTTCTGAGTTTGTGTGTGATAGTTTACTTAATAGCTGTAGGTATTCTTTACTTTATAGCTGTATGTATTCTTTACTTTACGTCTGTAAGTATTCTTTAATTTATATCTGTATGTATACTTTACTTTATACGTGATACTTTACTTTACATCTGTAGGTATTATTTACTTTATATCTGTAGGTATTCTTTGCTTTATATGTGTAGGTATTCTTTACTTTATACGTGATACTTTACTTTATATGTGTAGGTATTCTTTGCTTTATATGTGTAGGTATTCTTTACTTTATACGTGATACTTTACTTTATATATGTAGGTATTCTTTGCTTTATATCTGTAGGTATACTTTACTTTATACGTGATACTTTACTTTATATCTGTAAGTATTCTTTACTTTATACGTGATACTTTACTTTATATCTGTAGGTATTCTTTACATTATATCTGTAGGTATTCTTTACATTATATCTGTAGGTATTATTTACTTTATACGTGATATTTTACTTTATATCTGTAGGTATTCTTTACATTATATCTGTAGGTATTATTTACTTTATATCTGTAGGTATTCTTTGCTTTATATCTGCAGGTATTCTTTACTTTATACGTGATACTTTATAGGATATTCTGTATAATATCCAAGTTGAGTGATTCTTAACACTTCTGGTGTCTGTCTCAACGAAGTAACTCGTCATAATCAAAACTCACCTGATTTTGATGGACGAGATTTCTCGTCCAAAGCAAACTGCCCTGGTCTTGATCCTTCCATCATCAAATAATCAGCAACATCTCGATGACAATATATGTCATCAATAGCGAAATCGAACAGATCCTGATGGACGAGATATCGCGTCGAAATCACTTGGAGGGTCCTCCACGAGAGGCTTTTTTTCGTAGAGCTAGATTTAGATGGCACAAATAATTTTGTGGTGGAACCTTGACTCCTTGTGCATACATATCCCGTATTGGGTAACCGGAAATAAAAACCCTAATATTTTTGTGGTTGACCTGACCTGTCAGTTTTAAGAAAGATAGAAGTTGAATGTATATGTTTTAGATATGAAACTAGATTCCTTTTAGAAAAGTTGATGCGGGTACAGTGGCTATTATCGTTGATTGAAAGATTCATTTAATTTCCATTTTACAGCATGTCAGTACGTGGGACACATTTTGGGGCCGCCCGGGACATGGGGCCCCGAGGGACCCTGAAAATCACAAGAAAGAAAACTTAATTCACCTATTGGAGCCTCAAACGGTAAGTAGATCAGTGAGACGTGCACGCAAAATTTCACCGTTTTCCACTTCTCTTTATAAGGGTAGACGCACGGAACGTTTTGTGAAGCGCGATCCCAGTCACGCTTTCTTTTTTCATTGCGATATGGCTCGTTTTCCAAACGGTTTAACCGGTTTTCTACCATGTAAGGAAAAAAAGCGCTCTGCTCAAGTCGTGGTACAGCTAAACTCTACATTTATAAGCGGTGGCAACGGCCTTGGTGATTTTTTCAGGCGCACTATTAGTAGCGAGTTACGATAAATTACGGCAACTCATCTGTCTTTACGGTTGTTGTGGTTTTCATGGCAACCTCGACAAACGAAAACTTTCCATTTTCATTTTGAATATTCTAGATAGTTCTTCCAAAATCCGTTAAAGTTTGATTTCATTGGTACGTTTGAAATTTTTTCTTTGTTCCCATTGGTTTGTTTGATTTTAAAATATCCTTTGATTGCATTGGACCTTTTAAATTTTTTTCTGTGATACCATTGGTTCATTTATTTGCATTTCTACAGTTGTGGAATTTTTATTTTATTATAATAATTTTCACAAAACGATTAAATTTTTTTTTTGCCATTTTCGTTTTGATTATTTTTTTCCGCAAGAGTTCTGACGATTATTTCTTGCTTTTTTTTTTCAATCTTTCTCTTTTCAAACAGCCTACTGTGTTTAGTGTATAATTGGTAATTTCAGGGTATATTCTTACCCAACATTCGCAGCTTAGTTTTCTCCTAGTTGAAATATGTGTTTTGAAATGTGTTTAAGCTTACTACTATTTGCGAAAGTTTTTTTTAAATATACTTTTCAAGCTTTCATTTTCCTATGTGAAAAGAAAAAGAGTTATGAAATAATTCTTTCCTTGGCAACTTTAAAAATAGAAGTGTGCCAAAAAAATCGCCAAATATATAAACGAAGAGTGTTGCTGTAAACTTAGAGTGTAGCTGTACCCAAGTCGCTTTGTGTGACCCATCTGCGAAAACAGTAGGTGGACGATGTTGTGTGACTTGTAAAACATGGATGAGTAGCCAATACCGTCGCGTGTCATTTGATGAGCTTAACATTTCCGTTATTTTGCTTCAGGTCATCGATTTTTCATTTTGGTATAGCTACACTCTACGTTTATGAGCGATGGCAACCGTCTTGGCGACTTTTTTGAAGCACTTCTAATAGCGAGTTACGGTAGGTTAATGCAACCCATCTGTCTTTACGCTTATTGTGGTTTTCATGGCAACCTCGGCAAACGGTAACTTTCAATTTTCATTTTGATTATTCTAGAAAGTTCTTCCAAAATCCGTTAAAGTCGTTGATTTTATTGGTTCGTTTGAAATTTTTTCTTTGCTTCCATTGGTTATTTTGATTTTAAAATATCCTTTGATTGCATTGGTCCTTTTAAATTCTTTTTCCTTGATACCATTGGTTCATTTATTTGTATTTTACAGTTGTGGAATTTTTATTTTCTTACAATTTTTTTTTTCACGGCAGAGTTCTGACATGGTATTGTTTTTTCGCCATTTGTAGAATATTCTTGTTTAATAATTTTTTTTCTCTCAACAGTTCTGATGTATCACGTTGTATTATTTCTTGCTTTTTTTTCTTTTAAAAATCTTTTTATTTTCAACATGTCCCCTGTATTTAGTGTAATTGATGTTTCAGGTTTTTCCTTACCCAACATTTGCAGTTTAGTTTTTCCGCTGGTTCACAATTGTGTTTTGAAATGTGTTTAAACTTACTACGTTTTGTGAAAGTTTTTAAAAAATTTACTTTTCAAAAGTTTTTAAATTCGTTTTCAAGCTTTCATTTTCCGTTGTAAAAAGAAAAAGATTTTTTAAATGATTCTTTCCTAGGCAACTTTAGAATAAGCACACACACACAAAAAAAAAATCGCCAAGGCCGTTGCCACCACTTATAAACGTAGACTATAGCTGCACCCAAAAGTATTTGGATACTGCAGAAATTCGGAGATGGATCCATCTTGGCATGGGGTTGTTCTTCCTGGTTAGAACTCGGCCCATTGCTTTATCTTCCTGGTACCATGAACGTTGACGAGTACCTCGACGTTCTGGATGATTCAGCCGTGCCTACACTTCGGCAATACTACGGTGGTGGTTGTTTCTTCCAACAGGATCGCGATCCATAAAACGTGTGCTGGATTGGTTTCCCGAAAATGAGGTGAATTTGCTTGAGTGGTCTGTTCAGAGCTTCGATCTCAATCCGATCGAGCACTTGTGGGACGAACTGAAGCGACGAGTACGACACCGCCACGCACGCCCATCTTCCCAACAATATCTTCTCACTGCCTTGCAAGAGGCATGGCGAGCTATTCCTGCCTAGACTTACAGAAAACTTGAGGAAAGTATGCCTTGACGTGTTGCAGTTGTAATACAATCAAAAAGAGGGCCTACCCGTAACTGAATAGAATAATAAAGCACTTTTTCTAAAAATCATGCAGCGTCCAAATACTTTTGTCCATATAGTGTATATTGCAACACTTTGCTAGTAAAATTAGGCTGCTACAAATGGCTAAAAGGCAGTCGTTTCCATTGCAGAAGCAACTTGCGAGTAGTAAACGGCGCAGATTCACTGTGTATTTCTCTTATCTGTATCAGTAAAACGTTCTTTGTGTGTATGTCCCTTTATTGATGTTGTCTGAATGGTGTTTGGGGCAGCATCGGAGGCCAAATATGGTCCTCGAGTCATTAAATCCAAGCAACGGCAAGAACAGCCCTCTTTACAACGACAGGACCTCAAGGACTGTCCTAAATTTCCTGACAATACAATTACAAATTATATTGAGATAACGTTTAATCACTTCAAATTATCGGGCTGCTCTTCGACTGATAGCCGAGGCATGGCGTTGGATGGAAAAAAAAATGGTTAAAAAATTAGTATACATCGTGGCTCAGTGGGTATACAAATCTTTAAAATGGTAGAATTAAATAACATAGTACTTTTATGTTCCACATTAAATGTTGAATATTTTTATTTGCAGTCTAAACCCTACGTGAAACATTACATGACAGAAATCGTGCCCAGCAAACATAAAAACAGATACGAGTTTCCAACCAAAGACGTCATGGTTGTAAAAGTAAGTTTTTGAGTATTATAAATACAAATCCACAAAATGTACGAATAGCTGAAATTTCTTTGTTCTTACGATTCTGTGAAATTTCGGATTGGAAAGCAATGGAACTTCCGACTTTGATCTTATTTGCACGACTCGAATAACCCGTTTGAAAAGGGACCAGTAGACTTCCAAATTTACCAAACTCAATCTTTAAAATTTTTTAGCGTTTAAAATTACTTTATATCGAAATCTGTGGATTAGGAAATATAAATTTTCAATAACGATTATTTTTGAAAGAGTTACATATATGTGAAACATAATGTAATGTTATATCGGTCCTTTCCTTCGAATAAAATTGTTTATATTTTAATCGGTCCTTCAATTAGGAAAAAATCCATTCGAAGATACTATTACTCCTTTCCATAGAATAGAATAACCATTCGGAAACATTTAATTGATCCTTTCCTTAGAATAGAATAACCATTCGGAAGCATTTAATTGCTCCTTTCCTTAGAATAGAATAACCATTCGGAAACATTTAATTGCTCCTTTCCTTAGAATAGAATATTTGGGAATGATTCTATTGATATCTTCCTTAAAAAAAGAATCCCCTAGAAAGAATCCCCCTTTAATGAAATTTAAGAACTTTGGAATGGTTGTGTTGGTAGTTTCCTTATAATAGAATAATCATTTGGAAATTGGTTGATTGGCTCTTTTCCTTAGAATAGAATCCTTTGGAATGATTCTGTTGGTTTCCTTAGAGTAGAATAATTATTTGGAAATATTTTATTGCTCCTTTCTTTAAAGGAAAGACTGTTGTTACTTTCTTTAGGAAAGAATCGTTTGGACAGGTTCTATTCAAGGTAAAACAGTTTCGAAGTCATGCAGGTTGTAAAGTTGAATCATTAGTGCGAACATGGAGGCTTTAATGTACCTAGAATATGTATATCTCAACCATACTAAGGTGGGGCGCCATACGTCCCCAATACTGAAAAATAAAATCTAAATTTAAATTATTTAACGATACATTTTTAATGTTTTAAAATTTATAATTTCTTTTCCAGAAGGATTACGAGTTTAGAACGCCATTTCCTGCCACAGAAGCTTGACCAATGTTCTGGACATAAATGAAATGTAAATTAAAAAATGCAAACCTGAAAGGCATTTCTCAACTTTTTGAAGAAAATGACGAACAATAAACGTTTTGATGACCGAGACTAAAATTAACAATGTTTTTGAAGCGCAATATAATATGCTATCGTCACAAATCAAAAGGTGGATTTTCCACCTATAAATATCAATTTACCAGAGCATAAATATAATCACCTGTTTCTGCACTAATCAACATAAATATAAAAAAAATCTACGATTTTTAAATTTTGTTTACATTGAACTCGTTTTTAAGAATGTAAGAAAAATAAATGTGTATCATGTTCACTCCCATTGAAATCTTTGACAATTATATTTTGTGTGCAATTCATTGAATTAAAAATGGTTTACTTTTTCAGTTCACACACTTAAAGTTTTTAATCATGATATCGAATTTTACATAACCTTTCAAAAACAAAATGTTCCAGCATTTAGTACTATTATCATCTCTGTTTAAAATCAAAATGTGTTTTACAAAAAAGTAAATAAATTTACAAAAGTAAATAAAAATAATGTGAAATATAAGTTCATTCTTTACAAAATAAATAAACATTTCCCACATTAATTTTTTAAATCCATTTCTCAATTAGCAAATCTTGCATTTTCTGAGAAAACAATACCTGTATTGTTTTTAAAAGCATTTTACACTGTATAACATTGAATTTCTGTGTATAATTTTAGTTTTTTTTTTCCGTGTCAATAAAACACAAAACCAAATTGTTGTCAACTGCGTAATGTACAAACATTTTCCGAAATATTCATTGGAGAAATTTTAATTGCTTTGAATAGGATTTCTCTTTAAAGACCTCGGCAGTTTTTTGAATGGCTTAATTATTGTATACAATACATATTAGTTATTGTATATCTTGCGTTAGCATAATTTGTTTAATTAATCGAACAAATAAGTTATTTCTTGAAAATTAAATAAATTTTTGAAAGGTTGTCTACATTTATTCTTGCAAAATAGGTAATTTCTCGCAGGGTTGCGAAAAAAATTTCTGTTGTCAATAATGAGTGTTGGCTGTACATATTAATGAACTGTGTAATCAATACCGACTTCAAAATCAAGACTGAACAGAAAAAAACAGGTTTCTATATACATTTAAAATGACAAGACAAAGTGCATATTATAATGCAAACCCAAAAAACTAGTATTATAAAAATAACTCAAACTATTTGATCAAAACAGTTATTGTAGGTTGTTATTGTAAATTCGCAAATCTCAAAAGCAAAGCTTAGGTTTTGGACAATCCTACATTGATAATCCAAGATTTTTGGTCCTAGTTGTACTCGACAATATGATCCTATGAAAGCAATTTTCTCACAACTATGAAAATGAGTTACCAAATATGAATTTTAAACAAAATACTTTTGTCTAAAGCATAGATACTGGAAGTTTGGGTTTTAATTTTCAAGTTAAAAAGTTAGACATAATTTTAAATCCAAATTTGAATACAATAAGAAAACACTCAATTCCAACTAAAGTTTTCTTTACTGCTTTGTCTTTCAAATTTTGAAAGATAAAAACAGAAAAGTTGGATGCAACTAATGGGCTATTCTGTGTTGTCTAGTATTATGACATCATATGGAATGCTCTGAACATCGTATGTAAATGTCAAAAGTTTGTACTTTCAAAACATAAAATGTTTTTTACAGTATTAAGAAACTAGCTTTTGATGACATTGCTAACTTGTATTTATTGAATAAAATCATTTTTTAAGTATGGCTTTCATTTCTATCCACTTAAAACAAAATAAAATTCATTTATGAATTAGAGGATTGAAAAAATACAAGAAGTGCATTCTAGAGGTATATGAACTCTACATTTGCTCTAAAAACAAGCAGGACTTCAATTACGTTTTAAAAGTTGTTGGGTCTTAATGAGGAACTTGCACGTGTGTTTATATTTTTATAATATAGAAAATGAAAAAATATGATGGAAAGTATCTTTCTTTTTTACTTTTTATAGCCCGAAAATGTAAAAAACATTTTTTAATTCGCACTACTTATTTCATCTTAAAAACGTTAGTTTTCCTACGCCGCTTCTTGTGACGTCACTGTGCACTATGACGGTTTGTTTATTTTTTATAGCGACGTTGAAACAGCAAGAAATTTTTTTTAATTGATTGTTTAAAAATCAAAAGAGCAAGCAATATGAAATTTCAACGCGCTATATAAACGTAAACATTACATCGTGGTGCACAATGACGTTACGCAGCGTTTTGAGGTCATGTGCTTTTGCCGTACTTTTCGGTAATGATAATTTGCTAATTTTAGTTAACGTCGTACTAGAGCAACACAACGGGCTATTGACGACGGTCCGGGATCAGTCCCTTACCTCGTACAACACCTCGTAATTTTAAACCACGGTCAGATGACGAAGCAACACCTGAGACGGCACCCCACTCTCCAAACTTCCACGCCAACCCAACGTGAGGACTTTCGGCCACGACAGATTTAAAGTGCACCAGCCGCCTCTACACCATACGCTTACAAACATCCGGATTCGAACCAGGACACTTCCGATCTAGAGGCACCTTAACCACTATACCGGTTGGTCGGCCCGTACTTTTCGGTAATTTAAAACTTGAAATTTTAATTAAATCCATTTTATGAGTTTTAACTGTCGTTTTTGAATATTTTGACGATTAATCTATAAATAAAACACAGAAATGAGCATCTTCCTCACTGGTGTAAGTTGCATTGACCTTTCATAACATTTTGTTTCAGTATCTCAAAATTAAAACAGAAAATTTGTCTGAAATTGGCAACTCGAATGCTGAGATGACATCATAAAATTTGCTATTCTGCCTGGAATATCTAGGTCAACGCAACAATTTTCAACTCGCTAAATCGTTTCCCTTAGAACCACAAAGATAAAATTTATTTTTAACATTACACGCAAGACCAATTTTTAATCAAACTTGAATAACATGATAAAAGCTGTCCTGAGCACTCGGAAAAGAGTACAAGATTGGAAAGGCAGAACACAAGCCGACAAAGCCCAAAAAGTAGCTCATTGAAGCAATGAAACTGCTGAGGAAACGAACTGAACTAGGTTTGTCCGAAACAGCAGTTACACAAGAGGTTGGGTAGTAACGTTAGCAACACTCCTTATAAAACAATCTGATTCAAAAACCGTACATGTTAATACTGTATGTTATTATATAAAATGCTAGATTCTCCTGTGTTTCTGTGGCTATTAAAGTTTTGATTGGTAGTGTGACGTCACGAGTAGGCGGAGTTTCTAATTGTTTTGATTGGTTGTGTGATGTTATGAGCGAAACGAGATACGAAATATCAAAAATCCTTACATTCGAAATCGCCATGGAAATAACACGGAGTATAAAACGAAAGCTGTACTGAGCTCGTTGTTTTACCAGTGTTTATCAAATATTAAGTTTTACAATATTGTTTTACCAGTACTGCTCAAAAAACAACACCATGCAAAAGCAAGGCAAGTTGACCGATAGTGGAGGGAAAAGGTTATACTCAGCCAGTGATCACGTACCGTCAGGTTTTCTCTAATATTATAAAAGAAGTGTTTGTTTGTTTGGGGCCGCAAAATCCTGACGATTCTATGGCACTTACAGCAATGAGATTTGGCACACAGGTAGTCCAAATTATTTGCAATTTTTGGGTCGCGGCGAATTTTAAAATTCAATCTAGAAGATTTTTAAATGATTTTAAGTTTTATTCTCCATAGCTTTTTCAAAAGCGGAGAACTTTTTCTACCCGTGTGACCTACAATCAGGGTTTGGAATCATGCCAAGTTTTTTTTCATCCGCAGTACGCGGAGAAAATTATTTTTTTCATTTCCGTATTGATTTTGCGCGGACGAATACATTTCCAGCCAGACAATAAATCTTTTAACTGAAGTCAGTTCTTTTTTCTATCTCCCAGACCGTTAAAGAAAGAGTAAAAATTTCAACGGATTTGAAATCTGCGGAAAATTTCAGTTTAGATTGATACCTAAAAATATGATTTTCTTTAAATAAATAATTTTTTAATTGAATATATCTTCAACGGATTTGAAATCTGCGGAAAATTTTACACCGGATTAATACCTTACACCACGGGCACGGACAATACCGGGCTAGCCACGTGAAGTTTGACCAATATAAATTTTGTTACGTACTCATCGTATAAAGGGCAATTTATCGTAGTGTACACATAAATTGTAATATATTCAGCAATTTCACACACACACACACACACACATATATTTTAAATTTAAAAGTCTCTACAAGTTCATAACAAATTTTTACTCCACACTAAAAATTATAAAATCGAAGTGGAATACAGGATTTCCGTCCTAAGATTGAAAAATCAATCAGTACACACAGTAACTCTAAGACAACTGTTATGGGTTTGGATCACTCAAAGCAACCTGTTTAACCCTCCGAGTGTTACGATTGTTTAGAAGTGGTGTTGCTATATCCATTACCCCACAATACACTTAATGACTAAATAATCACATCTATTCATAGGGGGAGGGGATTTAATTCTTCCTTTACTTAGAATGGAAAAAATACTTTGGAATTATTCAATTCCTCCTTCCCTTGGATTAGAATCCTTGGGAAAATTTCTCTAGTTCCTTTCTTTAGAATAGAAACCTTGGGAAATATTCTATTGCTACTTTCCTCGGAATGAATCCGTTGGAAAGATTAGATTTCTCCTTTACTTAGAAGTCGTTTGGAAGGATTTTATTGATCAAGGTCAAAATAGTTAGAAGTCATGGCAGGAAAGACTGCAGGTTGTAAGGTGGAATTATACATGTGAACCCCTGAGAGGGTTAAAGTGGATTCTGAATCACTATATCATCGCACCTGTATTCATACCTAGAGACCGATTCCAAGAATCTCTCACAACATAAACACTTCATGTACTTGAAACACGACGCTTATATTCATAAAATTATTTCGATTGGCCACGGCTTGATATTTTTCTTGATTTTCCCGTGAAATCGATACTTTACGGCTAAATGAGAATTTAACAATTTTGACTGCTTTCAGATAAATTTTACCTGTTAGAAATGAATGTAAGAAATTTATGCTTATTAAATTAGCTTTTGTACACATTTTTTAACATTTAAAAATATATTTCAGTGGCGGCTCAAGCTTTGTGGGACCTTCCTCTAAAAATGTCCTTAATCACCCATGTTTAAACAAACACCTGATTTTTCTTTAGAGGGCTATCATACCTACCATTTCAAAATAACTGGGACTTACGATGGATATAAAAGAAATGGTAACTTTGAATGGTGTTTATAAAAATAACAACTCGCAAGTTTTCTCGATTATAAAAGGAAGTGTTCTGAATTAGAAATTTTTGTGCCTAGCCCGAATTTTAAAATCTAATCTAGAACATTTCTAAATAAATTTAATGGAATTTAATTATTATTGTTGTTGTTTTCTTTAGAATGGCAACAGCATAAAGATATGACAGATTCTAAATTTATTTTTTGTGTTTCCGTTTCATTTTCCGAGGAACGATTTTTCAGCGGACGAAAAACACAAATAAAGTTTTAACTAAAGTGATGTAGTTCTTTTTTTTTTCTTTCTCCTACATCGTTAAAGTTAGAGTAAAAATTTCTACAGATTTGAAAGGTGCGGAAAATTTCAACTTAGATCGTTATCTAAAAATATGATTTTGTTTAAACAATTTCTAAATTGTAACTTTTATATTTTTTTTCCAATACGACTTTGAACTTCGCATTAGATTCCATTTCTAATGCTCAAACAATTCCAGCAAAAGAAAGTAAAACAAATAAAAATTTTTGACAGGCATTGTTTACTTATTTTTTTAAATTCGGCATCGTTTAAGATGGATTGAAAATTTCAACGGATTTGAAATCTACGAAAAATTTTACTCCAGATAGTTACCTTATACGTTTGATTTTATTTTATAATAAGTAATTTTTCAATTCAATATTTATATTTTCGCGAGAGATTGTGAATGACGAAGGCCAACACGGAGATTATCCAATAGGCTACGAATTCCCTTTTGGTTTTGAACACTGGGGGTTAGCGAGCAGTGGTCATATCATGAAAATAACTGTCACTGGCAACGCCGTGCCGGTATTTAATAATACAAAGTATGTGCAGCACAATAACAGCAATTACAACTTATATTCAACCTATGCTCCACTTTCAAAATAGAGCCATGTCTTATAATGCAAAGCAGATTAAAAACGCGACCTATTTCAAATTGCAATAGCTGGGATTAACGGAGACATTGCAACAGAGCTAGTATTGTTAAGTAGTGCAAGATGACATTTATTGACAATTGCAAGTGGTGGGGCTAGCAGATCAATGGAAGTTTGTGACAGCACACCAAAGTGGAGTCATTTTTAGACTCTGCATTGCAAGAATACTTTTCTTTTCACTTCTGAACTAAAAATTTTTTTTTTTATTTGAGCAAAAGTCAACTTGCCCTCAGTGCACCACAGTAGTAAGTCGATTTAACAAAGAAATGGTAGGGAAAAAAATTAGCTAAAATTCCAAGATTTGATTTTGGCATTAATTTTTGTGCATCATCCTGTTAACATGGTGAATGAGTCATGTGAATTGAGAAACTCACAATAAGCGATACTATGAACACACACTATGTATTTTATTTATGATCTTGTCATAGACCACCAAGACAGGGCATAAAATAGTTCTATGTTTAAACACGGTGACCCCATTGGATACTTTCTCGGTTGTTTTTTGGGGCGTTTTATGGCATAAGGGCCGTTTTGGGCCAAGCTGCACTAAACACAACGTCAAGTAAAAAATGTTGTGAAAAGGGGATTTGGAAACAGTAGTGGGATGAAAACAGATCACTTGGGTATCCCTTGGGAATTTGACCCCCATGTGAATAGAAAAGATCACCAGAGTACCTTGGGACCATGAAATACATACACACAAGGAGATGTTTTCCTGAGGATGGGTTTTCCTCAGAAACAATGGTAACAGGTTTGAACGTTTTACTACATCAAATGCTGTGGGAGTTTTGTATTCTTAAATTCCTGAAAACAAAATTCACATAGCAAAAAAGGATAACAGAGTGACAAACTAAACTAAACCAAAAGAGCACAGAGCTTGCATAGCAAAATATGCATTTGTAGTAAAAACAGTTTTGGATTTTTTTGTAGACACCAGTACATGCTATGGCATGTATTACGCGCATTCATTTTGGATTTCGGCATATACAGGTAACACTCGTACAGTATGGTTGATTGGTACAGTGCTGTAGACAATCCGTGTTATACGAAACTTACAAGTCCCACAAATTTTGATATTGTGTACTGTGCTGTATGGGAATCGTGTTATAGGATACTTGTGCTATATAGAAACCGTGTAAACCAAAACTAAGAGGTCATATATGTTTGATAATGCATACCGTGTTATATGGAAAACACAATTTTCATGAATATATATTAAACCGTGAGGACGTGTATAGGGCACACACAATACAGACCAGACAGACGAACAGATCACACAGACAGACGTGCAAGAGGCAGATTTGGCATCAGAAGGGTCCAAAACGGATAATAAAACTTCAAATGGTTCCAAAATATTCAATGTACAAATACTCCATTCTTATTTCTATAGATTATCATTGTTATTATAACCCGTGTAACATGGAGAACCTAGGTGTGTTATATGAGGGATATTGCAATTTTGTTACTGTGTTATAGAAGTACCATGCTATACGAGGGTTATCTGTTCTAGTTTTACAGTTACTTGAAAGTAACTACCATTGTGTAAAAAACCATGGCATAGTTGGCGAAAACCTCGAAAAGTATGTGTTGACCGGAGTAAAATACAGTTCATCTACAAGAATATAGAGAATCCATGTAATAGTAGTACCGTGCTATATGAGGGTTATCTGTACTAGTATAACAGTTACTTGAAAGTTCAAGTGTGTAAAAACCATGGCATAGTTGGCGAAAACCTCGAAAAGTATGTGTTGACTGGAGTAAAATACAGTTCGTCTACAAGAAATCAAACAGAGACAGATGTTTTAGTGCACCCTTTACTTTGATAATATATATATATATATAGACAATAAGTTAACCATAGATCTAAGTATAATATATATATTTATTTATATGTGTAGTAATAATATAATTCAAAATCGTCCTTATATAATTAAAACATATTACTAGGCCTTTGTATATGTATTTGATCACATTTGGAAGAGTATTCTAGCATTCTATGTACAGAATCCCTAGCTCCTTAGGTCAAGGTTTGTGCGGGGAGTACTTGGGATTGAGGGGACAGTGCATGAATGTTCGCAGTTCGTAAGGTCGTTGACCGTGCACCGTGGCTGCGTCCAGGTCACTCTTGCGGAAGATTATCAGACGAATGTCCGTGTGGAGATAGATCCTGCCTGACTTTGAACTCATGAATCTGGAAAAGTATTGATGATGTTAATATGATTGCTGAATATGGTATAAAGCAGGGCTCGAAATACCCGGGTGCACAGGTGCACATGAAAATATAACTGTGCACCTAATTTTTCCCACTAGGTGCACGCAGTGCACCTAATTTAAAAACTTAGGTGCACCTTGTGCACCTGTATTAAAAAATCTATTTCGAGGCCTGGTATAAAGTAACTTTTAAATGAAAACTAACAGAAGATATCATATACGAGATTTGAAAATTCACCAATATAGGGCTTTATAACTGATGTAGGCCTAGTAGCTAGTACAGTACAAAGTCCTCCTAAACCCGTCCCCTCGCGAATTATTTGTTTGCAATAGTAAAATAGCAGATAAATAGGAATAATTTTTAAATAGGAAAAACACCTTTTTAATACAAAGCAACAAATTTTACTTGCAAATCTTCTAAGTATTATGTGTGGTATTTACTCTGAACGTTATTTTGCGTTGTTTCATCTATTAGGTTCAGGTTTAACTCCTTGTTCTTTAAAAATTGTCAGAAAGATAGAAAAAAAGTGAGAAAATAAAAAAAAACACTGGTTAGCAAAACGTCTGGATTTGGGATTTTGTACTGTAGCTAGAAATACATTTCGTCAACATATTTATAATCAAAAATTGTGTTAACCCCCCCAAAACTATAAAAAAAAACTGGACTTGAGATTTTGATAGAAATTATCATTTTACTATCAAAATCTCACCAGTCCCATTTTTGTTAATTTTTTAGGTTTAATATTACTAAGCAACAAATATGATACTAAACTTGTTTCAAAGCTAATAAGTCTACATCAGTTACAAGCTGTCTCTCTACAGTGGTTACAAACAGCCCTCTATCTGAATTTTTAAAGCTTGTATCTCATATTCTACAATTTGGCATCTAGTTTTCCATCATGCTTGGAAATTTTTGATTTTGAGACTCACAAAGGTTTTGATAGTAAAATAACGAAATGTTTTCCTCATTTCACACAATTGTAAACAATACATATTGCGCAAATATTGTCGTGTAGATTTGCAAAAGGCAAGCGAGGACAAAGATTGTTGATCTCAACTCGAGACTTTATTATCTTTGAACTGAGTGATACATCTCCTTTTATACCTTTTCCGAAAAAGGAATCGAACATTCGAGAATTCGAAAGTTCTAGAAATTAACATAAGTATATTACTGAAGAAGTGAGAAACACAAACAGAAAGGGAACTTTAAAATGAAATCTACTTTTAGGCCACTTGCCTCTAGTGGGATTGGAACTCCGTACCTTCCAATTTGCAGTAAGGTGCAATACCCGACTGAGCCACGATTTTCAGACGAAGTGAATAAGTTTCGCTACATTTCCCCCTCCTTAAGACGAAGCAGCGTCCCGCTGCAGCCTGATCTGGCTCCTTGTAACAGGCCCCCTGGAAATGCTGTGCTCTCTTCCGTCATCCAGTTGTTTCTTTGGATCAAGATAGGGTTTTAACCTAAGGACGTGGACTACATCTTTTGAGATCCGCCGTCTGCTATTCTCCTCCATACTTTCTACTTCGTATGTTACGTCAGATAGTCGCCGTGTTATTCGATAGGGTCCGAAATAACGTCTTAGGAGCTTTTCGGACAGTCCAACCTTTCGTACTGGAGTAAAGATCCAGACTAAGTCTCCGATGTTGTAGTTGACTGGTCGATGTCTCTCGTCATATCGTCGTTTATCAGTTTGTTGAGCGTCAAGGATGTGGATTTTTGCAAGCTGTCTAGCTTCCTCTGCCCTGGTGATCAGATGTTGCACGTAATTATCGTCGTGATTTTCTGTATTGAGCGGAAGAATTACGTCTAGAGGTGTCTGGATATCTCTGACATGATTGGGACGCTGTCACCTGTGTCGATCTTGTGTTTCACAGAATTACCACTGGATTTCTTCAATTGCCTGTTAAAGTCGAAAATGTCACTAAATTCTTCCAGCAGATTCAATAACTCGTCTTCTTCAATAGTAGTCAGCTTAGTATCTAAAAGTTCTTTAAATGTTTCTCGTTTTAATCGCCTTCTGGAATTGTGTCTCTTAGAACCTTCTCGATCTTCATCACTTAAAGAACAAATTGCATCGTTTGTTACTGTCGTTAAGCAAGCTATGTTCATTCCCTTCGGTATCAGTTGGGTTCGTCGAGAGAAATTTGTAACCCATACTTTACAACAGCCATTTTCAACGTTAACGATTGAGGCTGGTATAGACAGCTCTCTTTCACACGTGAGAATTGTATTACCAATAATCATAGCTTTATCTGCTTCTGGAATTTCTGGATTAAGAGTACATATTTGCTTTGTCGAATTGGCTTCAATTACGTAATCTGTTGCGGCAAACAAGGTGCAAGAGCAATCTGATTTACCTGACACCTGGTTGTCTGGAAGGATTTCTGCAAGTTGAAGTTCTTCATTTCCGCAATCTATGACAGCATCAGTGGCACGGAAAAAGTCCCATCCAAGTATCATTTGGTGGCTACACTGTGGAAATACCAGAAATTCAAACGGTTTCACAGTCCCATTCAAGTCGACTTTTAATACACAGCGTCCTGAGGCGGCTACAGATTTTCCACAGGCAGTTTTCAGTACAGGTCCATCCTCAGTAAACATAGGTGTATTCAATTGTACTCGTAATTCTTCAGATATGACCGAGTAATCGGCACCAGAATCAACAAGGGCTTTTACACATTGTCCATTCACTGTGATATAGGTGGAATTTTTCTTTAACTTGGTTGTAGTATACGTCGGAGGATTTTCTTCAACTGCGGCCTTACCTCCTAGACAGGTCGCCCGAGTTAGTTTTCCTCATTTGGTCGGCGTGGAGAACGGCTGGAGCGGCGAACAGGCGATTGTGACTGTCGGCGGTTGAAGGAGCGGCGAGGGTATGGTGAACTACTTCTGAAACTGGAAGAAGTAGGCTGTATATGTCGTGCATAGTTGTCGTCAAAGCTGTGTAGGGTCTCAATGTCAATTTCTCGTCGAGGATTAGATGTTCTGAGGGCTCTTGTATCTGCAAATATTTGTCGTCTCTCCCTACAGTACCTCAGCACGTGTCCTGGGCGTCCGCAATGGTAGCAGAGAGGTACATTATTGGCAGCTCTCCACAAATCTGTCTTACGCTGTGGAACGGTGCTGTTTCTGGCCTCACGTCTTGGCTGTGACCCAACTGGAACTGAAACTCGAGGAGGGCCGTTGCGACTTCTTGGACCTGTGAGTGGTGCTAGAGCTTCCATAACTTCTTCCCGGACCAGAGATGCGACGTCCGTTGGTGAAGCAGGGTCGTCGTTCGTGTAGTTTTGTACTTCCGGCAAGAGCTTTTGAAGCTCTTCCCTGACAATTGTTCGTACCAGCGATCTGAAATCACCAATGTCTGTTTCGGCCGAAACTGCAGAAACATTTGGCAGCCTCTGGAATCTTGGTCGGGTGATACGTCTTCGTCGGAGGCTTTCTATTTGACGGCAGCGTTTCACAAAAGCATCGACGGTCTCATAGTCCTGAACCAAAAGGATCTGGTGCAAGTCCTCTGCAATCCCCTTCATGAGATGGGCTACTTTCTCGACATCTGGCATGGAAGGATCAACTTTTCGGCATAGAGCGAGTACGTCTTGGATGTATGATTCAGACGTCTCGCCAATTTGTTGAGCACGTGCAACCAACAGTCTCTCAGCTTGACGCTTTATGTCATCTGTTTGGCAAAACGTGTTGTTCAGGGAATTCCTGAATGAAGTCCAATCAGTAAAAGTGTCCTCATTGTTATCAAACCATTGTCGGGCTGTTCCGGCGAGGTAGAATATGACGTTTGCCAGACACATCTGTTCGTCCCAACGGTTATAGCTGGCGATTCGTTGAAAGTCCTTGAGCCACCGGCGAACATCTGGTTGGTCGTCTCCAGAGAATATGCATGGACTTCTGGGTGGCTGGTAGGTCAGGAACGGCACTGGTGCGATGGTGACTGGAGCGGAACTGGCAACTGGGAGCTTTTTCTCGGTGTCTTCATGGTCAGACATTTTCCTCGGGCCTCTACTATGATTCGGTAAAGAGCCAAACTCAGGAGGGAGTCCTTGAAGACGTAGACTTCTGCGAAGTTCTTCCGCCGTATTTATTTTACCCGGCGCCTCCACCAAAATGTCGTGTAGATTTGCAAAAGGCAAGCGAGGACAAAGATTGTTGATCTCAACTCGAGACTTTATTATCTTTGAACTGAGTGATACATCTCCTTTTATACCTTTTCCGAAAAAGGAATCGAACATTCGAGAATTCGAAAGTTCTAGAAATTAACATAAGTATATTACTGAAGAAGTGAGAAACACAAACAGAAAGGGAACTTTAAAATGAAATCTACTTTTAGGCCACTTGCCTCTAGTGGGATTGGAACTCCGTACCTTCCAATTTGCAGTAAGGTGCAATACCCGACTGAGCCACGATTTTCAGACGAAGTGAATAAGTTTCGCTACAATATTAACATTATGCATCAATATATTTGTGTTATACAGTAACCCATTGTACGTTCAGATACATTACTCGTTTACTCATCCTACTGTAGAAGTCTCGTCTAAACTCATTTGGTAGTAAGTTAATTCACACACATGACCAGTGATAGTGGACTGTATGAATTTTATTATTGAATCATGAATTTAATCACCAATGGACAATTCTTCCCTGGGAAGAATATAACACAAAAGGGTGATGAACACCAAGGCAAAATACCTCATGGATTGTGGAGCATGCTGCTGTCTCCCCATACACTCAGAATAAGAATCCAAAAAGAACGAAGTTGCCGATTAAAAAACTAAGATATTACCTGACCTTTGTTCTGAATGTAAAAAAAAGAACAGTTCAGCTACTGTTACTCGTTTATACATATTTCTGTGTGATCCATCTAGAATATTCCATGCAGAACATTCCACATAGAATAATCCTTGCAGAACATTCCACATAGAATATTCCTTGCAGAACATTCCATCTAGAATATTCCTTGCAGAATATTCCATGCAGAACATTCCACCTAGAATATTCCTTGCAGAACATTCCATCTAGAATATTCCTTGCAGAACATTCCATCTAGAATATTCCTTGCAGAACATTCCATCTAGAATATTCCATGCAGAACATTCCATCTAGAATATTCCATGCAGAACATTCCATCTAGAATATTCCATGCAGAACATTCCACCTAAAATATTCATTGCAGAACATTCCACATATAATATTCCTTGCAGAACATTCCACCTAGAATATTCCTTGCAGAACATTCCAAGCAAATTTGAATCATGTGAGAAATAAACAGACTACACAAGGCGAAGAGGATGGGATGAATTCTTCTGAATTATTCGATTAAATTTATTATTAAAATTATTTCGATTAAACACCTACAATAAAGTTTGGTTTATCAACAGCACAAAAAAAAAATCTGTTTCTTTAGAATTGGAAGTTTAAAGTAATTGCTGGAAACAATTTATCTTTGAACTAAAAGAGTAAAATATTTTAGGTCTCAAAAGTGTGTATAAGAAGGATATTCCATTTCAAAAGTATTATTTCATATTTAATATCTTATCTCTCTATATTAAAAAAAAGTTACCGCCGCCGCCGCCGCCGCCGCCGAAGAATTGAAATTTTTGTTGTTTAGCTCCATTCTTAGACGGTTTCCCGAGAAAGTACTGATCGGAAAAATATGAAATTAACATGCTTTGTTCTTCATCGTATTCCCTGGATAATTATTAAGATTTTTTTCCGATGCGGCTATTAGTTTAGGTTTTATTAAGTGTTAAAGTTGAAGAAGTGAAATTTCTTCCGCGAGTGAGCAAAACACATTCAAAATTTCAGTCTTTAGTCGTGAGTTTTTTTTTAAGAGTACCTCTCAACGTAAATTTTTGCAGCTCGTCGAGTTTTTTTTGAAATTTAAATTTGGTTCTTGATAATATTTTTTTGAAATTCAGGAAAAATCGGGACATTTTTGTTACTTTTTTTTAAAACTGCCATATCTATATCTAATTACTATTAGTTTTTAATTTTTAAAATATAGCAGTATACCTCAGAATATACTCTTTCTTACGGTACTATTATTTTTGAAATCGGTTAATAATTAAATTGGATGCGATCAAAAGTTCGTCATACAAAATTCGGAATCTTTGGATATTTTCGCTACTTATTGTTAAAACCGTTTTGTCTACGGCAAAAGCCATTATTTTTTAAATTTGAAAACATCACTGAATACATTACATTACACTCTTTCTTATGGTACAATTATTTTTCAAATTGGTTAATAAATAAAATCGATGCAAATAAAAGTGGGTCATACAATTTTCGGAACTTTCAGATCGTAACTTCCGATACAAAACTAAAATGGCCATATCTGTATAGTATTACTGTTAATTTTTAATTTTAAAAATATTGCAGTATACCTCAGAATATACTCTTTCTTACGGTACAATTATTTTTAAAATTGGTTCATAAATAAATTCGATGCAATCAAAAGTTGGTGACACAAATTTCGTATTTTTCAGTTCGCATAGCTGCTTCCGAAAGCAGTAGTGGGTTACACTTTTGACTATCGGGTTTGCCAGATATCAAATTTATCGTAGCAACAATTGCCATAAAAACGATTTCTTTTTATTTGGCGAGGAAAAAGGCTCGCTTTTTTCCCTCTGTTTTCAAGACAGTTTACCGACAAAGTACAGATCGTAAAGTTTGGATATTAACAATGTTTAGTTAAAATTGTACAGGGAACAAGATGCAGAAGATTTTTTACTGATGCGGCTATTAGTTTAGGGTGCATTAAGTGTTAAAGCAAAAAAAAGTTAAATCACTTGCGAAAGAAGTATTGGTTTGAGAAAGCAAACCAAACGGATTGCGTAGCAATCCCCGGGGTCGGCGAGCGTAAGCGAGACGCAGCGAAGCCCTCGCTGTGACGTCATGAACCGGAAAGTGAAATCAGCATAATACGAATTATTCAGATAGTTTCACTCTGTGAAAGTAATGTTGGTTTGCGAAGCAAACCAAATGGTATCTGTGACAGGAGTGTTGGTTTGCGAAGCAAACCAAATGGGATTGCGCAGCAATCCCCGGGGGTTGGCGAGCGTAAGCGAGCAGGGGGCGGAGCCCCCTAGTTATATAAAATGCTAGATTCTCCTGTGTTTTTGAGGCTATTAAAGTTTGGATCGGTTGTGTGACGTCACGAGTAGGCAGAGTTTCTAATTGTTTTGAGTTTTGATTGGTTGTGTGATTTCACAAACTAAACAAGGTATGAAATATCAAAAATCATACATCGAAATCACAATGGAAATAACATTGAGAATGCAACTCATTGTTTTATCAATGTTGATTGAAAATTAAGTTTTCCAATATTGTTTTACCAGTCTCAAAAAACACCATTTGAAAGCAAGGCAAGTTGATAGATAGTGGTGAAATAAGGTTTATACAAGTACAAGTATACAAGTGATCACGAACCGTCAGGTTTGAACCCTAACAACCTTATTAATGCATAGTGCCTTTCCATTTCTAATTGACACGTTTACATTGCGAAAAAGTTATTATATATTCCAGAAAATATAAAAAGGGCTTTATTTTAACTCTACTTTACAAAGCATTAGTCTGTTTCTTGATAAAATTTTTTATTTTTGGTTCAGTTGAAGGATTGATATTATGTTGATATGCAAGATGTATGTCACATAAAGAAAACTGCCCACAACCATCGATTCATACAATGTAATGAATACTAATTGATAAAACAATAGTAAAAAAAGTCTTGAACACAAAGTTGTTTAATATCCCATAAATTGTACTTTATTTCTGGTGGTATTTATAAACCAGAAACAGATTTTTCCAGGAAGGAATCTATGCTGACAACAAAATTACGTCAATAAATAGAGCTCTTTAAGGCCAGGTTTTCACATCCAATTTTTCAACGTGCGGCACCACTGCCTCAACGCAAGTGCGGTCCGAGATACATTAGATCCAATGGAGTAGAGCACATGCCTCCGGCGCCGCACGTCCTACTTGCGTGCAATTTTTACCGTAGTTCCTCACGGCGCTGCAAATCGCCGAACACGATTCTCCAGTCTCAAGTACCTTGTTCTCATAAATAAATGGAATACAAATAATAATTAAAAAGTGGTTGCATCCAGTAACATCTATTTTGTTCCAGAATATATTTTTTGTATACTAAGTAAACACGTTTTCTTTAATAGAATATTTATCGCAAATGGCGCAAAATTAGTATTGCGTCATTTCAGTGCTATATGTGCATAGTTGGGTTTCGGTGCCGCAGCTGCACTGCACGATGAAATATCGGATGTGTGCACCGGGCCTTAATCACCGATGAAAAATCTTATAGGTTTCAATAAAAAAAAAACTCTCCTCAGTTTAAACACTTAAAAAATAAAAAATATATGCAATTAAAAAACTGGAAAGAGTAAAACAGAAGCAAATATCTCGATGCCATACCTCAGGTGTATGAGATAGCGCAACCACTTCTGAGCGTCCAGGTCACCCTCGGAGGCATCCGACGGCATGTAGAGTGTGCGTTGGCGTAGGAAGGTTTGGCAGTTGACTGGCATGTCACTCAGGTCGTAGCGCACAACAAACATCTTCACAACCGTGTCGTGAGGGTTGAACAGCGTCTGCACATTTCATACAAAACATTATCACACAGTGAAAACATCCTCGGCAACTCAACCGGCATCTGGTTTTGTGTTTAACAGTCAAAAATATCCAAGAAAATGCATAATGCAGCTCTGGTGAGTTGTAGGGTTCACTCATCAGACTGATCAGGGTCTATTCAATATGAATTTTTAATTTGAGAAAATACCCAACAAGTTTGAAAAAAAAAACTTTCACGAGTGCTGGATTCAGGTGTCATGGATTTAGTTTTTTAAAAACATACAATTTTTAGTTGACCTATAAATATATTACTCCCTTGGATTTTTAATGACACTTGACCTTGGATAAGTATTATTGATTTTGGTTTTAGAATGTAATTCCTACAGATGTATGCATTCTGTAATAAAATGTAGACAGGTGATATTGGCAATACCACCAGCGTAAACTGAGGTCTCTTGCTCGAGAAAAAATCACTTCTTTCTTCATCCTATTTCACTGCCACAGTTGCCATCTAAGTTGATGATAGTTGTGAAAAAGAGCAGTGAAAAGTATGTAGTGTACCGGTAAAAGTGAGTTAAAATTTTAAAAGTGTTTTCTGCAAATATTACTTGACAAACTCAGCTTTCGAGGCTGCATTGCTCGATAAAAATGCATAGTTCAATGCCTATCACTTAGATGCCACTTGTATATGCATTCCAAAACGAAATGACGACATGTGGTAATGGATATTGCTCCAGTGTAGTCCCATCTGATGCATCTTGATCAAGGAAAAATAACTCCTTGTTCCATCGTATTTCACAGCTACTAGTCGCCATCCAAGCTGATAAAAGTTGTCAGGAGCGTTAAAAGTGTAGTCTTTAGTTACAAGCAAGTTTTGAGATGAACCATAATTCACCAATCACACTAAGGAATTGGAGAGTTCATGCTTTAAGTATTATGAATGCTAATTTCCAGAAGAAAAAAAATTTTATTGGTTAGTTACTGTGTTTGGTTTTTTCTTTTATGTATTAATTCAACTACTTTGTAAGGGTAGTTAAATTGGCTGAGAGTAAGTATAACAGTTATCTTATTTGGTTTATTTTTATGTATTATTTCAACTAACTTGCAAGGGTATTTAAAAACAATTCATCAGTCATCATATAGGACACCATTGGATTAAGTGCCTTTAAAAAGCAAAACCAAAAATAAGGTCTTTGTTGGAACACTAATTTGGAATTGAGTGACGGAATTTTAACGAATCTGTTTGTTAAATTATAGAATGGGTCACACACACAAATGTAAGAAATTAGTTCCTACAGTAGGTATCTTTAGCACAAATTCTAGCTCCAGGTTTATCATAAAATGCTAGTAGCAATGGTCACCATTAATCATTTTTCATACGGAAGTTCTTTCCCCTGCATGCTTACTACCAATAGACTTCTTCAAGGTCACCCGTCTTCTCATTAGAGCTGCGTTATAGCTATTTTATCATTTTGTAAAGATCAAGTTGGTTAAGATATTTTATTGTAAATGTTTTTTGTAATAACTGTAGGTTTTAACATACTAATAACCACAATGGACTATAAATTTGAAAAATGATGACAAAATATAAAATAAGACAAATTTATTTTTAATTCATTGATTGCTACAGAATTAAAAAATAAAATTACTTATAATGAGGAAGTAGATATATTTTGGTTTCCCAAAAGTTCAGACTAGCATGCAAAAGTTTAGATTGATAACCAGTGATAAATTATAAATTACAATACAGCAATTTGTTGCTAAATGCAAAACAAAAATCTATTTTAATCTCCTTTCCAATGTGACAAAAGTGTGACGTAAACCATAAAAAAAAATCAAAAGATGAAGACGACCAAAATTTGAATGGTTAAAAATTTATAGCAAACACATCATGTCCTTTGATTTTTAATGACACTACCCTAATCCTGCAAAGTACCACTGATCTTGGTTTCCGAATATAGGTGAAATAAAATATGCAGTGTTCTGGTAAAAACCAAAGTTTTTTTTTTTTTTAAATTTTTAAGTTATTTTAGCCAATATTAAAGGTTTTCTAAAAGCCCTTAAAACTACAATGCAAAAACAGGTCTTCTTGAAACCAGTGGGGACCATAGCCAGGAAGGGTTAAATTTAAGTGTTGATGTTTCATAACTCGGGAATTAAGCGATCAGCTATGTGCTATTTAAAAAAGAAGTGTTAACATGTATGTCCAAACACATACTATTTGACTCAAGAAAGGTTTTATATGAGCCACATTCTGTCTCTTAGAAAACATGCCACTTTAATTAATGGAAAATTCCAAACTAAAGGAAGAATTTTTCAGTGTCCAAAAAGCACACAAATTATGATTGATATCAGCAGTCAAAGGCTTAATGACAGAATGAAGTGTACAGATAAAACAGTTGTACCAGTAATAAATTAATAGCAAAATCTTACATGGTACTGGCGTTCTTTGGCACATGTAACAGAATGGTACTTTTCATCAAGACTAAGTTGTTACCTTGATGGCCCAAGACAATTATAATTATTTACAGGACTTAAGAGAAAATTAAACTTACCACTTGAACAGTTCCTGTCTTGGGTACATGATAATCCTTACTCCTTAAATTTATATGACCCTTTGGATTCAAAGAAAAATATAGGATGAGTACACTAACACCAATTTTACATATGCACTAAGAAATTCAAGCATTGGTAGCGCAAACTTTTAAAAAATAGTAGCAAAACAAGCGTTTTTTCTAGCCCTATTTTAGTTGCTCCGATACAAAATGAGTCGACTAAAACGAAAAATGCGCCAATTAAGCATGGAACAGATGTTGAAGATCTGGCCAAGGAATTAAAATTTTAAAATTAAAAACCAAATATTTTCTTGATAAGGTTTTTTATCACAATCTAGCAACCCCAAATTCAGATGTTTTTCCATGGTAGCCACAATTTGGGCGCCAAAACTTCGAAATTGGCATCCCTTGGAAAATTTTCTCCTTAAACCAAAAAACGAAAATCATTTTTTCCATACCCATAACTTAAAAAAGCATTAATTTGCTCTGATTTTCAGTAAAATTTCAAGTCATTTCCAAGAAATTTGCCTTAAACGATACCCTTAGACGCCAAGGTTGAAAAATAGTAGCCGACCGTTGCCTTTTAAGGGCCTTGAATTCACTTTGCATATTTAAATCCGGCATCAAATGCAATTAACACTGCCATCCATATTTTAAACAAAACAAGAGCAGTTGCTAAATGTGGGTCTTATAGTTTCTAATAAATTGGTAATGTAGTTGCGAGATAAATCAAGAATAGGCTTTAAGTATACAAATTGAGAGGGAATGTTTGAAGATATTCACGAGTGTCCCATAAAATAGCTCAAGTGAACTTCACAAAAAAAGAGTGATGAAAAAGAATATACCATATATGGAGAGGTAACTTTGTCCATGTCTTGTAGAGTATAAAAAAATACAGTCACTGGCAACTTTATGTGACGTGGACAAAATGACCCACTCGCACCGATTTCTGCCGTGAACCCTTCCACTGTGCTCACTGGCTCCAATCGTCCATTCAGAACAGACTCCTGTAACAGACGAGATCCATATTAAATTAACAGGGAACGGGAATTCAAATGTTGAAGCGTCTGCATTGAACACAATTCTATTCGTATCAGTGCATGTGACTTTAAGGCCACATATAGTCTATTAAGTCCTTAAGTTCAGCCCTTTGACTCAATCCAAATTTATACAGAACAAATCCTTTTCATTTTAACTAATACAATTTTAGTTCATCTTTTATGTTTATACTTTTAAATAAATGTATTTAGAATACCAAAGAATAAGATAGCTTTCAACAAAACAATCCTCTGACTGGCAGGTACAATGGGAACATTAGTAAGCGATAACTTAATTTACAGCTAGTTGGTTGGGATTTTATGGCGCAAAGGCCACACATGGCCAAGCTGCGCCAGACACAAGACAAAAGAGTCTAGACGAAATAAAGATTTACAGCTAGTTGGATTTTTACGAAGTAATGCACATTTCTAAGTATATCTAATTGAAGTTTCTTGACTGCGGCTGTATTTGTTTACAGCTAAATTAAAACAGACTTCCAGCATGAAAAGGTTCCTTACCCCGGGTATTGCACAATCAATATTGATCAGTCCTGAAAAAAGGAGATGGCTATGGGAATGTCCACTTTTATAAAAAGGTAGCAAGTTCGTAATGGCAAAGGGATGCCATATGCAAAATCAGGTTTACCAATCGCAGTAAGTGATTACGAGTCATGTCAATTCTATTGTTATATCTTACTACCACTACATCTTACTACCGCTACATCTTACTACCGCCACATCTTACTACCGCCACATCTTACTACCGACACATCTTACTACCGACACATCTTACTACCGACACATCTTACTACCGACACATCTTACTACCGACACATCTTACTACCGACACATCTTACTACCGACACATCTTACTATCGCCACATCTTACTATCGCTACATCTTACTATCGCCACATCTTACTATCGCTACATCTTACTATCGTTACATCTTACTAATGTTATATCTTACTATTGTTATAGCTTTATATTGTTATAATTACTATCTTATTATCATAGCTTACTATTGTTATAATTACTACCTTATTATCATAATTACTAATATTATAATTGCGAAATTTTGTGCTAAATATGCCAAATCAGGAATACCAATCAGGGCATGTGGGAAAGGATTGAGCTCACTTAATCTGTCCTTTAATTTAAGATAGACATGTTTAAATCCACATAACTCAAATACCAACTTATCAGAGCTGTACTATGCACAATGTTTTAGTTAACCTTCAAATTGGTTTCGACTAGATATCTTATCCAGTAAGATCTGATCGATTTTGTTAAAGACAGAGTATCTCATTGAAACAAAACTGTCCTATTAATCAAAGGGGAAAGAAGATCGAAGTAGGAAAAACAAATAGTCCCTTGCCCAAAACTGGTGACAATTCGGTTTGGGTTTTACGACACAAGGTCCGTTAGCAGAAAAGAGCACAAGACTAAATGTACACAGTAAAAACAGATAAAACAGACAGAGTAATAAAATAGTCTAAAAGTTGTTTTCAAACATTATGAACAAAAGTTATGTAAAAAACATTCAAGTAGCTGAAATACATATGACAATTTGAAATAGGTTTTTAATAGAAGCTGGACACTATGGGGCAGTTTTCAATGTAAAGATAAATCACCATAAAAATTAAAAACTGTCGGAAATTTATAAGAAAAAAATTATTAATTGCCAATTTAATGTTCTTAAGTTTATCTCATAAATAGATAGGAAATTACTGGATATTTAGATAAATTATCGAACTTTAAATTCAATTTCTTATTTTGCAAGTGAAAAGCATTTTTATACTTTTTTTGTTTAGAGACATTAAATTATCAATTAACTTCCATGGCGAGTTGAAACTTTTAAGCTATTTCAGGCAATAAAGTACATGCAATTGAAATCGTACGAATTAAACCACTTATTTAAACAAAGTTACTCTATCAAACAAAAATTACAGCTCATAAAAAGGGTAAATGTTGACAGCAGGTAACTTTGGTCTCAAATAAATCGATTCTTAGACATCATGCTTGACACCATACAAAAACACATTGTAGACATATAAATATAAGTGAGTGTTGTTTTAAGGAAAAATAATATTTGTAACACTACAAGAAAGATAATTCATCTAATATCTTACTCTAAATGAATCAACTATTTGAGAAACTTACAAATTTCATTTTTGAATAGCAGTTTCCACGTCATAACATTAAAATATAAGCATAGTAACATTACATAGAAGTATTAAAAAATATATAATTTAAAATTTTTTAATTTATATTGTTAAATATGTGGAACTAGAGCTTTCTTCACATAATACTCACATCATGGTTAAAAATATTAAAAACTTCAAAAATGACTAATAAAAATTAAAATTGAAAATGATTAATGGTGCCAAAAGTTTGCAAATGTTCTAGAAACTTGCAAACTCTGACCTAGTAACCAGTACCAATTTTTAACACCTAATGAGGTTAAATATTTAATTCAATTTTTGATGGCATAATAGTTTCAATCCAGAAGAATAGGTTCATTCCTTGAATTTTTGATTCCGTGATTTTTAAATTTTAATGATACAGTTAGCAGACTTTCAGGGTTTCTCAAATAAATTATTCAAAACACAAAATGACAAAAAGAATTCATGTAAAACTAACCTCAAATGTTCCAAGTAGACTGCTGCTGAATATAGAAGCAGGTGCACTAGTGCTTAGCGGAACATTTTTATTATTATCCAGTACTTCGACCTCTGCTTCAATTTCCTTTTCAAACAAGGCTCTACAGAGAAGTATACAAACTGTCATTACAGGTTTTTAATGCAGCAATTTTTTTTTCAATACAAATCCAAAATTTATATTGTCTTAGAAGTTGATTCTTCGTACAACAACACAGACTGGGAAAAATACTTCTTTTAAGAAGACTTTATTGACATCAATACTAGGAAAGAATAAGAAACATGCAACTGAAATTAAATTAGTATGAAACACACATTACATTTCAAAATTCATTTCAAAAATGAACTTTCAAAAATAAGTAATAGTAGGAAGAAACAAAACAGAATATTGTTTCTTTCATTACATTTGGTTGCAAAATAATTTACTTTTTCAAAAATACAAGAAAAGAATTAACTGCCAAAAATAGAATGTTTCAGATTTACCTTAGTAAAAACTGTAGCAGGTTCAATAGTTTTATTACTGAAAATACTGTAGCAGGTTTTCAAAGTTTTTTATTATGCAAAAAAATACCTTTTAATAGCTGACACAGATGTAAGTGAACTGTCATAATCGAAACTATTTCCACATTTTCGACTAGGTGCCTATAAAAGAATAATAAATTGATTAAAATTGATTCTTACATGCAGTACGAGTGATTTACACATAAAGAATTGTAAGAAAAAGATGAAAACTAATTCCGAGAAATCTAAAGCATACTCTTGTAGCAACTGATAAGGTATTACAGGTTCACTAACCTGACAGGTAAAAAACATAGCATCCTAGTGGTTTCATTTCGAATCATTCAAAAACAATTTCTAAGTATTTACATGCATTTTTGACATAGATATATGTCTGATGGTACAACATAAATTAGGGTAGATGGGACATAATTGAGTGACCAATCTAGTTTAAGGTTTGGCTTATTTTTTCATGAAACAAATCTATCAAGAATAAATTATTTCATGTAATGATGGACAGCTGAGAAGAATTACCAGAATTTCATTTCAGAGGGGACAAAAGTAAAATTGCAGGCTAAGGATATGCAACTTATTACATTTAAAAGCAGCTTTACTGAGAGCTTTGATAAAAAATAAGTCTTATGATATGAATTTACATATTGAGCACTTCATAATTTTTTTTAATCGCTTGAGGTAGCCAATATTTAGTGCCAAGACCTGAAGACTGATTTGAGGTGGGTGCTACATAATTGCATGACCAATCTCAGCCTGCAATAACTTCGAAGTTAGCAGGGGCATGGTAATGGTGCTAGTATGGTTTGTTAGTATGTGGATGACTATGGATAAATGGCAGTTCATGACAGAACGCCAAAGTGAAGTCATTTTTTTTTCAATACTTCTAAATTCAAGAAGACTGAACATTTATTTTGATATATACTTAATGATAAAATCATGGAAAAGTCATGTCCCCAACAGAGAAAATTACACTTTCATACAAATCCAACTGTTGTATTACAAAGGGCTGCCATTATTTCCCTTCATAATACATGATACATTCATTTATGTATTGAAACTAAATTTTGAAATTTTTACTTTCTAATAATGAATGTTAAATAAAATTGGCTGAAAGCCTAAATGGCAACTGCGGAATTTTGAAAATGTAATGATTATAAATGTTGATCTAAACAAAAAGCAACCTCATTGTTCCTGAAATTTAATTCTCTTGTTTAGTATTTATAAACGCAAGCCTCAAAAAAGTTACTAACATTCCACCAGAAAAGGGAGGAAATCATTTAAAAATTAAAAAATAAAATCTTACAGGGCTGGATGTTAATGGAAGACCACTTCTTTTATGGAAAACTAAACTGGTTGCACTGTCCAACGATCGTCTAAATATTGCTTTCTTCTCTGCAGATGGAATTTGATGAAACACAGCAGTTAGCTGAAATTAAAAAGTTAAAAAAAATTCAGAAGCAAGAAAAGTCGAATGCAGTACAAGCATGAAATACAGGATAGTATAAAACAATTTTTCTTTGGGCCTTTGAAATTTTTTCTTTTGATACATAAGAAAATGTCGGCTTAGAAACTCAAACCGACAAAAATATTTTAATGTACAGATGTTAAAAGACAAAGTACAAGTTTTCAGGTCAAAAAATAAAAATTATAAGCATCTTGATACTGTTTTACATCTAAGCAGATTACAATCGAACAAGGTATTTCTCGCCATCATTGAGCATTAAGGGTATCTAGAAAACATCAGCCAATGAGTTTCTGCTCTAAGATGGTGAAATGCTTAATATCAATGGGAATTCTTTTGTACCACTTTGCATTCCATAAGGATAGCTTCATACAGCTTTGGAATGTTTTCTAATGTTTTGTTGGTTGAAGGTATCAAAAAACATGCTTGGAGCTGTTAGCTGATGCAACAATTCAACAGAAAGTTGCTTTGGCTCAAACAAGCATTTATGTTAGATTTTACTAACTAAAAATGAAAAAGAACTATTCAATAGATATATTGTACAAAGAAGTCCAAATGCAAATATAAATGATTGCAATGAGCTTAAGATAAAATTAAAGTAGGTCTTTTTATGAAGTCATCTCATCATAACACCTCATTTAAATTTCAAACCTAAAGGAAACATGAGGTGTTTAATTTAAGTCCAGTAAAATGGATATTATGATTAATTTATCCACGAACACTTGCTTTGCAGTATTACAAATGGATTTCTAGTTTTACTTTTTGGTGTGAAACAGTGCAACCTTGTCTACCAAAAAAGTACTTCATAGAGGAGTTGGGTTACACTGCTAAATAAAATTTTGTATCATAAGTTAATTTTTGTAGTGGTGGCAAAGTTCGCCACAATTTGAGAATATGTTCTCTAACTTGAATGATTTTGGTCTGACTCAACCATCACACACTGTATGAGTATGCATCAATAAATATTTGCAATTCAGTTGAACTTGTTTGAAACACTTGTTTTTTAGCACCTGTCCAGGCAATGTTTCTGTCTTATCAATGCTAGCCAGGTTTGAAGTTACTAGGGTCAGTTCCTGGTGCATATTTTCTTTCAGTGTTTACATTACTGAGTGTTGTAAATCACTAGTGTTAATATTAATGACTTCCAGAGTTTATATTAACAAGTGTTGTAAATCACTAATGTCTGTTACTCTTTCCTGCATTATGTTTATGATATCCTGTGTCTACATGACTGTTTCCTGTATGTGTATTCTTATCAGTACATTTGTCTGATGCAATACTTTTTATGATATGCAGTGAATCTGTTGCCTCCTGCTGTTTGTATCCTTGTATGTTATTTCAATATCACAAGAAATAAGTTCCATTATAGCTGCTATGACATTAACCACAACCATTAAGCTTTTGTAGGCCCCAAAGGGCAGAAATCAGTGAAAAATTATTGGATTATATTGGCAGAACAAATGCCACATCATTTAAGTTTAGCCTCGATAGTAAAAAGTATTTATAAAACACCAATTAATCATCTTTTAAATGCAGGACATCTTCGATGGAACAGATACCAATATTCCCATGGCACCATTGAATATGCTTCCTGTAGCACCAAGAAAATAATTAATCAAAAGGAAAAATGGCTCATGGTGGAGGGTCAAAGGTGAAAGTCGATTTTACCTTGTGTAGTATCCTATGAACAGTTACGTTCAAAAGCAGCAAAGTCAATGATATGTTGTGGTCAGAACTCAAAGAAAATTTTTGATTTCAATTACATGCAGTTACAGAGCAGCACCCACATTGGCCCATCAAGCAATTGCGAGTATTACATCACTGCATCTTGCACTTCAAAAGAAGTGGCGTGCGAGATTGGGAATAAACACAACACTTGAAATAACAGATTACAACAAATATCAAATATCAATTCGGAAAATTGCTTCTTTGTGTGGTGAAATCGGCACACCTCTACATTACATCATTCTACCCCCATACAGCCATACAAGGACACCATCCAACCACCTAAAAATTAAGTGTCTTGGGAATATTGTTTAAAAGGGCTCAAGGGTCGACACAATTGGTATCGCGAGATTCACTCATCGGGACTTGATAATCCCAAGAGATCATATTACATATACAGCATGCAAAACGCAATACTCTATGTTGATGTCACCGCGATGACATGCTCTGCCCATCCAGGTAGTATCTAATGACACGTCGCAGGAGTATGTCAGTTTGTATGTCAATGAAATATCAGTTTTAGATTGATTAGATTTACCATTTGAGAAAAACATCATTAAAACGGGTTTCTTAGTAGTTTTTTTTTTAATTATTTTAACTTCTTACTTCATGATCATACTTCAGAGATCAATTTATCTGACCACAGTAATGGCAAATGCTGTCAGTATGGACACAATGTTACCAGAAATCTATGTCAAAGTATCTCCTTAAATCCAAACAATTTTTACCACAAGGTCTGAAGTTAGATAAGCATCAGAAAGTACTAAATCCATGACGATATTTTCTTATCTCTCATGATTTTGAGAAAGGGTTTCAAATTACATGGTTATTATTTCAGGGCTATGAACTGATTTGTTTTCGTTGGCGGTTTATACAGAAGAAATGTACCATTAAGTTTTTTGTAAAAGTAACATTTGAGAATGCCTACACTCTATCTTGCCAAATTAATAGGCTCTTCAGTAATGGCACCAATTCATTTGCTATTCGTACTCTCCAGATGTGTCACCAATTGAACATATCTGGGATGAAGATTTACTCTTGGTCAGACAGGTAGGCGTAATCTGAACTATAAATTCAAGTTTAAAGCGCATGGAATAATATGGCTCAGTACTTGAATGAGCAACAACATTGTTGATTTGAAGCTACCAGTTCTACTAGGGTAGTGGATTCAGTCTTGATTTAAAATATCTGCCTTCTGTTGACTTTAATGTTCACGAAAAGGCAAAATGAATATTGTAGCCCTTTATGTATATATCATCACTGCTTCAAGTGTTTCAAAATACGCTCCCCCCGCACATCAAAGGTTCAATGGTCAGCAGAAGGGTTCACTGCCAGGAGATGGAAATGAAAGAGTGAACAGAAAGGGTCAAGACTATGTTAAAAAAATATCGTCCTCGTTCTTGTTTTGCAGAAATCATCGGCGTTAATTGGATGGAGTTTAGTTGTATCCGTTCTAGCAGGGCCTTGGTTTCAATACATGCTCGAGGGGACGAACTCTTGACCCAACAGGGATATAGTCCAAAGAGTGGCCTTGTGACAGGAAAACTCAGCTCCTGGATCGAACGTCTTCTTTAACGCCTCACCGTGGATATTCAAGTGTGGATAAAGTTAAGTATTGCAATTCTGGGAAATTAAAAACTTGGGCATGACCTCGTCATCTGACCGTGATTAGAAATGACGAAGTGCTGTCTTCAGATATTTCCCTTCGGGGTTGGGGGTCGCAGTAGCTCGGTTGGTTGATTGATTGGCTGGCTTTTTAAGGCAAAAGTGCCAGATTTGGCCAAACTGTGCCAAACTATTGGTAGGTACAAATAAGTTTTATCGTGATTCATTCAAGGTAGCCCGATTGCAGAAAGAACGGATTAGCAACCGGAGGGTTACGAATTCGAATCCAACCAAAAACCATCAAGTATAAAGCAGGCTGGTGCACGTGTCAAGGCCTCAAATGTCCTCGCATTTGCTTGGTGGGGGTTTATAAATATGATTTAAAATGTCAAAGGTGTCCCCTTTTCACGTTCCTTGCAGCATATTTTATGTGAAGCATTTGAAAAGATTTTTTAAGGAACTGATATAAGCAGTATTGAATGGAAAATATTTTTGATACCTCTTATATTTAAATTCTGCAGGGAGGGACTAAATAATGTCTTATGAAGAAAATAAATATACATATGGTTTGTGTTGATATAATTGGTGTTCATAAGGCAAATACTGGATGTAATATTTAAAAATTTTAATCAATTATCATGTGTACAACTAAAAACAAATGTAACAATATGTGTAAGCATTAATAATAACGTTCATTGAAAAAAATATGAAACTTTTAATTTCAAAATGAAACCAAATAAAAAAAATTAATCAGCAAAATTAAATGTGTAATGAAACAAGGCATTTTTATGGCAAAGAATAAAAATTGTCAGATTTGGGTTTTAACAGTGAAAATTAGAGTATTAAACTACAAATATTTTACTCTATTAGCATGAATTACAAAGGTTATTATAAATAGTTTGAATTAAATGGTGTGAAATATGCTTTAAATGTAAAGATTACCTGTATTTTTCAAAAAATTCAAACATTATGAATGCATGTCAATAAATTGAAACTTTTGATAATGAGTTGTCCATGAACTGGAACTTTAGTTATGTTGTTAACAAACTGAAATGTTTGATATTGTATTATCAATAAATAAAAACATTTGATATCACTAAATTTCAATAAAAAAACTAACTTTGAAATAAATGAATGTTAATAAATTGAAATTTGTATCATTGTGTTGTCAAATAAATTTTGATATCAATGTGTGGCACATTTGTAAGGTGTAAAAATACATTAATTTCCACAAAAACGCTGTAATCAAAAAATACGAAATCTACTAATTCTTACCCTACTGTCATAAAAGTCATCTGGTTGTAGAATTTGATTATCACTAGTATCTCCAGGTATTTCCCTTTCATCAGTCAGTTCTTCAGCAGTTTTAGAAAGTAAAGCACCACACTTCTTAATATTTATAGTACTATGTTTTGGATGGACATTTGATTGATGAAAGGAGTTCGAATATGTGCTTTGTTGATATGTCTTGTCCAGCTGTGACTTGGGATCATGTTGCAGGGTACAGTCTGTGTTGTCTTTAGAATACAATAAGTTGCTTTGATTTCTTTTGTAGCTGTAATAAAGCTGGGTCTGTAAATTGAATTTGTTAGCTAATAAGTTTGTGGATTGGTTCTCCCTGTGGATTGATTTCGAACTGCCACCGCTCCTCATTTTCGGGGTTTGAACATCAGGCGAGGAAGAAAGTTTTTCAGCGGGAGACGAGAATTTTGTGCTTTTATCACAGTTCTTTCTATTTGCATCTTTGTACAGCCACAGCGGTTGCTTCAGCACCGGCTTCGAAATGCCCTGGTCGGGAGCGAGAAACGGGTTCTTTTTGAAGTCTCGGCTCGTATCGGGCATCACGGATTCGATCTTCATTCCCTCGACGTAACTCGAGAGGTCCTGCAGATTCCTCCCGTCCGTTACGTCCGCCAAGTTCACGCTCTGCCCGCCGTGCAGCGACTTCTTGTGAACGTGCCTGTCGCGCAGCCTGCGCAACACCACGTCCATCTCCTCTCTTGCCATGTTCTTCATGCAGTCTTCGATGTTGCAGTAGCCCAAAACGGCGTCCCGTTTCAGGGAGAAGATGCCCGGAGCCGGGTCTTGCTTGTCGAAGCACCGGAGCTTCCCCTCGGTCGACCCGCAGCCCGGGTCCACGCCCATGTCCTTCTTCAGAAACCGTTCCACGACTGGCCGTCTCTGGGGACGGCTGCGTCGAGGCGGTGCCGGCTCCTCGAGCTTTGTCGCGGGCTTGCCGAACATCAGGTGCTCCGGGACTTCAATGCTCGGGCTGCCGCAACGGGATGGCGACTGGTACCGCTTCGGGTACATGCACAGAGAGTTCGGCGGATCGAGTAGACTCTCACCCAACATGGAGTCTGCAGGGCTGCTGGTCCTTGAGGACATGCTCGAGGGCAGGATGCCGTCGTACAAGTACTCCCCGACTGAGGAGGGCGCGCGCTTCTCCTGCACCTCTGCCCGGCCCTTGAGTGTCTTGAGCGGGAGGTTTGGTTCGGAATGTTTATGGCAAGGGACGGTGGGGATGTCTCCGCACCTGGGGTGACACTTCACCAGCACTTTCATGGCGGAGTTGCGCCCAATGTTGGCCACAGGAAAGTTGTGAAAGTCTGGTTGGGATGAGAATTTGCTCGAGAAAGCTTCGCCTGGCACGCACACTCTGAAAATGCACATAATAAAAACTTAAAAGTTGCATGAATGTAGTAATAAATATGCAAACATTGCACCAGTACAAATCAGATCAAATGAATTATTGAACAAAAGAGCTATTCTATTTTGAAAACTTGAAATTTATATCACAAATTTATACAAAATGGAGTTCTAAAGCTTCCATTTGTATTTTGCACTGTTAGTTCCAAATGCAGTGAACGCAAAGTGAAATTAAGTAATTTACAAGAGTAGCTTCTCTACAAGTCATGTCAACTGAAAAATCAGAATGAATCAATATCATTTTTGAGTTCAGAAACAAATTTCTAAGAGTTAAACACTTGAAGCAATCAACTCCAGAATAAAATGATATATTTTCATGCATCTAGAATTAGTTTTATTTATGATCAAATCTGATGAATTATGATTTTGAATGTTTAATTATACTTCATGAATTTCAGGCTATTTCCACAACAGGTTTTTAAAATTTTGCATATAAGTTAAAAAAGTATCTAAGCGTAAAGTTATAGATTAAATACAGTACCTTCTCATTCGATTCTATGCACCTTGATTTGCTGCCAAAAAGAATGTGTTGAAAGAAAGAATATGACTCTTTCGTCCTTCAAATGAATTTAGGGTTTGAGGACAAGAGGAAAGTTTAATCTGTTTGTTTAGAATTGAGAATTTAAAGGTCACTTTATTTCAAGCAGCTATCCCAAACTGAATCGGTAAAAAAGATAGGGGATGTCATGAAAGTGTGAATGAAAGAGAAACTTCCATTTAATTTTGAATGTTGATTCCATGATTCAGGAAAATATAAAAATTAAGTTGATCAATGTTCCAGACAGGGGTGCAATAGTAGATCAACCTCCTCGTGGTGCACCCTAGAAATGTGTTAGACGGCTAAAAGATCTACTACTTTCAGCATGCAGCCTCACAAATGAGACTTGGATCGAAAGTGGATCACACTTCCTGTATTTCTTCAAAGAGTTAGAGGAACATTTTGGGTCAAAAGATTTCAGTTAAACCTCGTGAAAGAGCTGTCACAGAATTTAGATTTGCAGTGGAACACAACTGTCTGGCGGTGGCGAGTCATGTATACCGCATTGCCATTTACGACAGCCCAAATTGCCCGCTCTGTGGAAAGGACAAGATTATGGACAGGTACCATATCCAAGGGTGCTCAGCTCTACGTGAGGACTACGAGGTGAAAAGACAATGGAGTGCTAAAGCCCTGCTCATGAGACATTGACTTTTTTCTACTACTGTTTTGTGTTCCTTGTATAGGATGTTTTGTAAGATGTTTGTCATACTCTCTTACCATTGGAAATAAATAAAAAGAAATGTGTTCCATACATATTTATCGCTAATGAAACATGCTATTCCTCACTAAAGCATTCAATTGCAATTTTTCAAACCTAAACTAAAGTATACTGATGACTTGATTTAAAGCCTTAAATAATATCCAATTTCCTAAATCACCTTAAAATTAGGAAGATCAAATTTAGGTAATTTTACCACCGACTGCTATTTTTCTTTACACTCCTGGTGATTGTCTCGACGAGGTTTCTCGTCATCGGCAAAACTGATCACATCATGATGAACGAGATCTCATCAGTCTCTCATTATTATTAGAGTTGACCAGATCTTGATTTCATCATCATAAAAGAAAAATTATATCTTGATGACGAGATATCTTGTCGAAACCCAAGAAAAGAGTAGGAAAAATGAGAACCCAAAACACTGCACAGCTATTGTTATTGAATACATACAATAATAGGTCAGATCTTGATGGACAAGATACATGGTGTCTACCAAATTTTGGAAACTTAATTTCGTGACTTTTTCATGGTTTTCATGACCTTGTACTAACAAATTTCATGACCTTAACTTTTTAATTTTTTCCAAAATTTGGAAACATTTTAGGAAAATACATTTAAACAGGAAGAAAAATACATCTAGAACAATAGTTTCCGAAACAGCGTCGGAAAATATTGTTCTAGATGTATTTTCCTTCGGGCGGAAGCGCGACAGGTCGGCAGAAATGATAGCAGGCAGGAATTTGCGACATCGCTAGTTGATGGTCATGATGTTAAACAAGCTTCCGGTGACATCTCAACCATTTCAAAAGTCCATTTGGTGTCAAACGAGGTTTAAAAAAAAAGGAAACATTTGGTCCCTTCATTACTTACAAAACGGAAAAATTCGTGACTGAGAGGCTTTTTTCGTGACTTTTCCATGCTTTTCATGACCATTTTCTGAATTTGTGACTTTTTCGTGACTTTCATGACTGGTAGACACCCTGAGATACTTCGTCAAAATCATTTGAAGGGTCAATGTCTTCGTTTGTCTATAGAAATCTCTAGAGTTCGATGAAACTCAATAAATTTTTTCATACAGGTTTGGTTGTCAAGAGAGGATCTCTGGAAGTTCCTATCTAGTGTTGTATTTTTAAGTGTTCAAACTCGTGGGATTTAGACCTTAAGGAATAAGTAACAATACATACCGGTAATGAACATTTTGTGGAGATTTTCCACCCGTCAGACTATACCAAGCAGACAACTGAGAAAAATAAAGGAACGAACGAACTGCCTGAATCAAGCCTCGGGAACTGATGCTAGCATCCGGCACTCTGAAACAATGAAAAATTATGAAGTACACTAATTTCTGGTAAAGAAAATCACACATAACAAACAGAAATATTCATGGAAACAAGAGAACACAGCTCGAGCAGATGCCAACTACTATGGATACTCCATAGTTTCTACGGAAGTGAATCGGGTACTACAAATAATAGAATCGATGATTTTTTCTACGGAAAAATTCAATTTTATTTATTTTTTAGAACACATTAATTAGTTTTCTTATTTCTGCATTGTTTTTCATTATTATATTTTTGTTTTGGTAAATGGGAGAGAGTGCTTAAATTTAATTATTAAATGTTTTTATGAACAAAATTTTCAATTTTTAGTACTGTGATAATTCTTTTATACACAATTATTGTTCTATGTTTTTTCATGTATGATATATATATATATATATACCTTACTAATTATACATAGTATGTGTTGCAAACTTTTCAAATTTGTAAATTAATATTTGATTTAATGATTTTTGCGTGTTATTAAATCCGATTTCTTAAATTTCTACTTGACTACTGAAAAATTCTTAAAATTACGGATTTTTTCCTTTGGTACTACAGAAAACTTCCATCACAGGTTGGCATCTCTGCTTGAGAGAAGTGCAAGGCATGCACTTGCATGTAATCAGAAAAAATAGGGACAGCCACAGAGAGAGAGAGAGAGAGAGAGAGAGTATGCCTCAAATTTTAAATAAACATGCCACTCTAACCACTTGGCACCTACAGATAAACCTGCAACCAGGAAGTGTTAAATTGACAAAATAAAGCTTTAAAAAGCAAAATGTCTTCATCAAACTATTAAAGTACCCTTTACTGCTTAACCTTTATGCTGCGGCGCTTAGATTTTTTCAATCGTCTCCAGGAACGGCTTTTCTCCTGATTTTCTCCAAGCCCCCATACCTAAGTTGAGCGATAGGGCAGTGAGTGGCATTTACAACTGACGCTTTCCTTTCATAGTATCGTTTGGCGCGAGAGAAGAGATATCACCTGACGACTTTCTGTTTTCCCCCCAAAGTGTTCACACCTCACAGTTGCCAGGGTAGGGGGCCAATGAACAAAAGGAGGGATCCTCTAGAAGGTCAGTCGCTGACAGCTCGTAAATGGTGATCAATGCCAGCGGTCACTTTTTTTTAGTTAACGTCGTACTATAGCAACACAACGGGCTATTGACGATGGTCCGGGATCAATCCCTTAAGGGAAAGTTTCGAGGACAACACATCGTAATTTTGAACCACGGTCAGATGACGAAGCAACACCTGAGCTGGCACCCCACTCTCCAAACTTCCACACCAACCCAACGTGAGGACTTTCGGTCATGACAGATTTAAGGTGCACCAGCCGCCTCTACACCATACGCTTACAAACATCCATGCCTGGACCCGGATTCGAACCAGGAACCTTCCGATCTAGAGGTTAACACCTTAACCACAATACCGGTTGGTCGGCTCAGCGGTTACTTAAAAGGGGAATAACATCCAACGCTACCATGCCGCTGGTGTAAACGTTTTTTTTAGTGGCAACAAAAGTAAATCTTCCACATTGTAAAGGTTAAACATATTTTAATTGCTCATTGCTAAAGTTTAGTAAATAGTTAAATAAAAGGATTCAACACCCTTTCTGTTTTCCTTAAACAACAAAGATAAAATCAACACACAAAAGATTCAATCACAGAAAATCTTTTGCAATACAATGCTAAACTAGAGAAGGGTTAAATCTACTTTTAATCCTCCTTGGCAGTTGTTTCAACGAGGTGTCTTTATCAAAATTGACCCAATCTTGATAGATGAGATACTTCACCAAAAAAAGAAAACTGATCCTTGATCTCATCACTAGGGCAACTTTTTTGTTGCAGTAAAAATGGGAAAAGTTGCATTTATCATTCCCTAAAATTGCATTTATTTTTGATACAACACTAAATTATAAAATAAAATATTCATAAAAAATAAAAAAATTCAAAATATATTGACAATTTTAGTTGGTGTACAACAATATTATAATACTTTCTTAAACACAGAAAAACGTTGAATGGCCGATCCTTGACCAGTAATTTCTTTAATATTGAAAAACTGGGCCAGCAGTAGTCATATAATGTGCTGTATCGTATAGCAGAAGTGTAAAATCCTTTTGCTCAACATTCAGATATTTTAAAACGTCATCTACAAGGCGAACAACAAATTCGTGATCGACGCTCACCTCGGAAACTCTGCAGTCGATTACGCAAGTTTCCTCTGGATTATCAAGAATGCCAACCAATGTGTTAAAAGTACTTGCCATTTATTTCACTTTCGTCTGTTAGGACGAACACCTTCTTTAAATGGACTTTTTGTTTGATCCGTAATATTTTGGCATTCACAAGATCAGACACACGTGATCGAAGGGTTGGTTCAGAGGGCAAAAAAAGGAATAATTATTTCATATTAATTAATTTTAAGCTAAATTTTTTAAAGTTGCAGGTGGTTGCATTTATGCAGAAAGTTGCATTTATGTTGCTGTTATAACTCACTTACAATACACCCCAAGTAGGAGGAATTTCGGTTTTAGTACTTCACATGCAGCGTAGAGCTTGTGAAAAAAGTTGCATTTGTTGAAAAATGTTGCCCTACTCATCACCATCAAAAACTGCAATATCTTGATGGCAAATTATCTCGTCATTAGAAAAATGGACGTGATCTTGAGGAAAGAGCTACATCATTGAAACCATTTGGAGGGTCAATGTCAACAATCACAAAGAGCATTGACATTAGGATTTTACCTTCTGGGAAGCATATGAATGGTCCACTGTTCCAAAAGAATGTACGGCATATCAGGTACAGAGTCAATGTTGGGGAATGGTGCACAACACCTGGGGTACAGCAACACTTCTATAGTCATGGGAATGCTGTTCTTCCACAGCAGCAACATGTGCTTAAGAATTTGTTCATATTTCTGACACTGTAGGAGAGAAAGCTGTTAGTAACATAAGCACATCAACCAATAAGAAATTATGCATTTACATTTGCATGGTCTGTGAAACAAATAAACCTTACAATGTTTCATTAATTTGAATATTCATGGGGAAACCACAGAGGGATTCAACTGGAAACATAAACCCGCAAATACTAGTGTTGGTTGAGATGCATTTATCACAAAGAGACTCGTCAAACATCTAAGTTAAACATTAACAGTAACCAAAAAAACATTTGAAAAAATTGAACCAAAACTGTTTAAACTGTGTTTTTCTATGCATAACACTACTTTTTATTAGTCGCAGGTTTGAGAAATCTTGTAAATATCAGATGAATGCCTTCATAGATTTTTTCTCCATGCTGATTTGCCCAAAATGTTCATTTTCAACATATTTTATAGAAATTGATGTTGAAGAGTTTTTAATCCTATGCCAGAAGACAGGAGGTTATCTATTTCTTTTCTTACTATCCAGTGGAGGCACAAGTTAACAGACAGTTTAGCAGGAAAGGTAGTCTCGGCAATAGCAGATACTAGTCTTTTAAATGAGGGACCTTCATAATTGCATACAAGTTCCGGATTGTAGTCTTATGATGCTGCCCAAAACTAAATCCTCAACTACACATGGGACTCTTCATTGGTTGTTTTATGATGGAAGAGTCGTATTGAGTTAAGTTGTGCCAAATTCAATGAAGACCACATCAAGTAATGGACATACACAAATCAGTTTAGACACAGAAAGTAAAAATGCACCCAGGGAGGAATCAAACCTGTGCCACCAACAATTCAGAGGTTGCTAGTGCAATGGACAAATCCACGGCACCCTCTCTTTGGAAGCACTGGATTACAGAACGTGAAAGGAAATTTCCTATATGCTGCTTCGAGTCTCTACTAATGACGCAAGGTACGATAATAGACAAGAATCAGCAAACCTGAGCATATACTAGGTTCGTCGATTTAGGTTTTATCAAACAAAATCCAATGATGGACAAGCTGCACCAAACACAAGATAACAAAATTTAATAAAATATGTTTAAAGAACAGTGTAATAACCATATAAACATTAAAGGAAAGATGCAATAAATAAAATCTAAAGATACAAATTTTAATCACAAGAAAATCATAATAAAATGAGAACTTGAGATGGGATATCTCCATTTTAGATGACAGAACTTCGTGAAATGTAATTTTAAATGAATGTGGGGTTGACCCAACCAAATCCGATAAAATTGGTAATGGGGTATTAAAAAATTGACAGTGAAGAACACGAGAGGTTAAAATGTGTTGTACTGTAAAAGGATGTTGGCAATGATGACAGTTTCCCCCTTACTGTCTATTAATGCCTCACAAATACAAGGAAGAGTACTGACTTAACATGCACATAACTGTGTTTTCAAAACATTTAAACATATTGTGTATGATTAAAGGATGTGGACAATGTACATGAACTGTAGTACAGATATTTTTGATTGAATAGGTAAACAGTCGTTTTTGCATGCTTCCTTATGCATATTTGTTAAGTAAAAGTGCTTCAAACCTTCTAAATAAAAAGGGTTAAGTCTCATACAGCCATCTACCTCTGCATTGACATAGTAGATGTAATTTTTAATCCAACAGATAAAATTTAGCAATACAAAAGTGAAATGATATTGTTGCATTCTTAACAGTTCAGTTGTTGCATTCTTTTAAACTGAAAGGCTTCATGCCTCATTAAAATTCACTTACAGTGAAACTTTGATCAACCACTCTTTTAGCAGTCAGTTTCTGTTAACCAACATTACCGCTCAGAAAGCACGAGTCTCGAAGAAACAAAAGAAAAGGACAGACTATTTTAAAATTTGAATATGTATGTACGTTTAGAGCGCAAGTTCATGTAATAATATGTACTATACTGTACTTAATATAAATTGTATATTGTTTGCTTCCATAAAATACAGGTATAGTGTACTTATAGTTCATAAATAGTGTATTTTTTATCATTCGTTCATATGGATTGGATAGGTTGATGTGCAAGATTCTTCTGTTATTAGTCTATTCAATTAACCATCATAGTCCGGTTCCCAACCCTGATGGTTAATCAAAGTTTCACTGTATTAGGAACCCCAGAATTTTAGATCATTAATTGAACTGTAGGAGTTGCTAAATCACTGGTGAATGCTCTTGATGACATTTGATGTCAAGGCAGGAAGAGAAACATTTATAATTTTCAAAAGAAAGAATACTTTGGTGTGACCCATACCTCAGGTGTAGAAGGGTCACACTGGTGTCTGTTTTGGCCATGAGGACTTGAGCAATGCGGGCCTTCGCCAAAACCCTTGTCGTTCTGTCCAGGCACTCTACCTTCAACAATCAACGTCCCAAGATCCGTGTACAGGTCACAAGGATCCAAGTCCACTTCTTCCACAGCGGCATGCATTTCTAGAACAAGAAAATAACTCTCAATACATGGTATGTCATTTCTACAATACATAGATATAAGCAACATATCTACTACAGTCAGAACAGATACAAATAAAATGCAATGCCTTATTATTTATTAGATCAAGTGAATGCAGCTTAAGAAAGGCATGTCATAGCAAAGGACATTGGGCCCTTATTTGGATTTCACTAGCAAACTCTCTTCTGTCTTATGCTAGTGAAACCCATAAAAGACCTTTATTCCTCTTTGTTTCGTATGATCTTAAAGTTTTCATATGAAAAAAATCCAAATTTTTTTACAAATAAATTCAAAACAGGGAAACTTTGTTACTTGTAGAAAAATGTTTACTACGAGCCTGTTGGTTGGGTTGACATTTCAAAAAATGTCATATTCTAAATATTTCCAAAACGTAACCAATCTCTAGAAACCACTAGTTTCAAAAATGTTAAATAAATCGTCACTATTGTTGCCGATGTATTCTTTCCACTTTCTTTAAAATAACATTTTTCATGCTCCCTTTTAAGATGAAAAAACCAATTCACTACTACAAAAGTTGCTTTCTTCAAATACAAATATATTCCTCGGGATGTAATATTGAGCAAGACGAGGAATTAATTTTTTAATTTTAACGAGTTATCGAGATTAAATAAGATAGTCTAGCCTGGTACACTGATATATTTTGAATTATCTGTAAACAAAATTGAAGATCGTAGAATAATTTAATTAGGTGTTCAAGACAGAAGTTTGAACCTTCGATCAGTACAAGACCAGTGGCAGATTAAGCGTAGGGCCCCGGAATACCAAAGGGGCCCCCGAGATCTTAAAATGTCTTATTATTATTCGAGAAAAGTTGTGACAGCGTCTTTACGATGTGCGTCTTTAAGAGCAGTGAAAAGAGTTCCTAATACAAGATGATCAGCAAAAGCAGATGCCTGTATTAGCTATAAAACTTGGTTTCAAAAGAGGCTTGAATTGAAATTTGTAATTCAGAAGAAAAAAAGTTACCACTTCTGAAGAAAATGGACAAATATGAAACCTGCCCCAATGATAGTTATTTGAAATACCATTTTACAAAGAATAAATGCTACTAGTAAATCACTGCAATCAGTGTGGAATGCAAACTATTGAGAAAGGATCTATCCTACTGAAGCCATTAGAAAATTTTATCAATAATTTTTAAAGAACTTGAAAGAGGCAACTGATTTATCAGAGCTGTAATTTAATGCGAAGATTGAAAAACTCAGACAACAAATGAGAAAATAATTTGTAATGAAAACAAAGAAGTTGACCTGAATTTATAATTAGAGAAAATTTCATAGTCTATTCATTGTATGTCATGTGATAACACCAAGGCAGAATTATCTCAAAGAATTCAGTCATATGAAGCTCTTGTTGTGCCTCTTTGAATATTTTTAATGGGATTTATCAATATAAGAAAAGAAGTTGAAGGATATATACAAAAATGACATTGATATTTATACTTTTGAAGATGAATTTGACTATTTTTTAATATTTCTTAAAGGACATCATAAAAACCACACCAGACATCAATCGAGCCGCCAAAGAAATGTTTTTTGCAGAAATACATTTCCGAATGTTGAAATATTACTGAAATTTTTTAATAATTCCCTTATCTAATGCGTCAGGAGAAAATTCGTTTTCTGTTTTGAAGCACGTAAAATTTTTTTTAAGAGTCGCATGGGAGAGGAATTAATCTGGCCATTCTGTATATAGGGCAAGACATCTTAAATCGTATTGACACTTCCAAAATAAATGACGAATTTGCAAGACGGATATATAATTCATAAAAAATATATATATATATTTTTATCAATTTAATTTGTTGCTAGGCGTCCAAACAAAATTTATTCAAAAACTTTTTTTAAAGTTTAATATATTTCGATAGATAAAAAGTTTAATAGATTTCGATACCTAACTAAATGTCACAAATATGTACAACTACATTGTTCCCACATTACGTCACTTGGAATGCAAAGCAAGAAGAATTTAGAACAAACTTCGTTGCGTCAAGTGAATTGAGGCAAATATCTCAAGAAACGAAACACAAAATTTTCCAAACCAACCAAAATGCACAAATAAAAACACATTTTTACTGTTCACTGCAACTCACTGTTCAGAATTTGCAATTTTTCATTGAGAACAAGACATATAGATGGCAGCACGTGTAATTACAAATTTCAATAATTTTATTTCACGTGATTTTCGCACAAAAAATATTAATTTATTTTTGTACCGGAGGAAAACATACCATGGGGTCTTCGAAAGAGAGAGTGAGTGAAAGCACACTCAATCTGTCTCTGCCCGAGTTGTTTTGAAAAAATCTGCGTTTACTCCGAAGTCCAGATCGTGAGGTTCATTGTGCCTACATGTCAACTTTGGCTGAGAGCCAGGAAGTTGGAAAAAAACATTAGTAGCTCGGCATGAGAGGAAAACATTACAACATTTTAAGCTCAAGGGGGTGCAATCCCGCACCCATATCTTGAGGAAAAATTTTTTTTTTTCTGAAACGATTTTAAAAGAATTTAAAATTTATATTTTCAACTTTTATCCCTTTCAATTGCGTCATACTAGGGAATGGAAAATATCACCTGTACAAAGAACATCTGTTCGGTTCTGCTTACTGCATGCTGGTTTTGTATATTGACAGGTTTTTATATATTACATCTAACTTTTGCGCACGTTTTAAACGACTGCATTTTCTTCTTGCATATTCAGTGTTTTTCTGTTCGTAAATAGCACGAGGGAAAACACGAAAAAGATTGAGCAACATCGACCACCAAACGGTTGGTTTGTCGGGATTTTAGGAACCATAGTTCGCCAAGTTCAAGACATACAGAGCGAAGTAACACACGAGAAAAGTTAAACTGACAGAGGACATAAATAAAACCCAAATATGAATCTGCTCCGCCCACTCGCAGGTTTACAGAGCAGTGGGCCTCGACATCCTTATGAAATAGACAGAGTATGTACGTGGTAGGTATTTTAATTAACGTCGTACTAGAGCAACATAACGGGCTATCGGCGACGGTCCGGGAACAATCCCCTAAGAGAACAACACCACGCAATTATGAACCAGATCAGGTTACGAAAACACCAGAGCTGGCACCCCACTCTCCAAACTTCCACACCACGCCATTGCGAGGACATTCGAGGCCACGATTGATTTAACGTGCATCAGCCCCGTGTACACGGTCTTTGGTTGGACCTAGTTTCGAACTCGCAACTCTTCGATTAATTCGTTGCGGTTGTGGATAAACTATGAATCCCAATGTGTGACACATTATTGATTGGTTAAAGTGACTATCCATCTTTTGATAGAAAACACTAGTTACCACTTTGATAACCAATCAGCCCAAGTCGATTCTGAGATCTTACTACAGCGACTTGGCATACGTGCTGCCTTTTCCCTCCCAAAAGGTCGGTGTTATGCAATCGAATAAATAGGAAACTATGATTGAACTCGAAGTTTTGGTTCCGAGGTTAAAGTTTCACTTTTTGGGATTTTTAGATGTCAATTAGTTTTAATCAAATTCGATCTCCGGAAATAAAATATTTGTTAATTCTTTGTATGTCGGAATGAAAACTAGAAGGTACAAAAGGGAAACAATCCAAGTATGAATATTCTCAAATAGTTTTATCCTATAACCAAGTAATAATGCACCTTTATATATTTTAGATCCCAAATACATCAAAACTTACTTAAATTAGTATTAATTGACCGAATATTATAAATTTTTAGTGATTTAAAAACTCTCTATTCTAATAATATATATATATATATATATTTTTAATAAATGCATTTATAAATATTTTTATAATATTTTTTCGTATTTCTCGTACAAAAACTATATTTATTTGGAAGCATACAAGCGCAGTATAAAAGTCCTAATTATAGCTAACTCAAAAAACCTCTCGCATATCTTCGTTTCGTAGCAACCTCCAATGATACAAAACAAAAATTGATTTTAGCAAACAGTGAAAACCTGTTTCGTGCAATTTAATGCCATTTATTTGTAAATATTTGAGGAACAACCAATACTCTGTCATTTGTCCTCGGATCCACCACATGCGCTTCCAGCAATATTTCCAAAGTTTAGTCTGAAATGTTAATTTTACATCAACTGTTCATTTTACATCAAATGTTAATTTTACATAGAATGTTAATTTTACATAGAATGTTATTTTACATAAAATGTTAATTTTACATAAAATGTTAATTTTACATAAAATGTTAATTTTACATAAAATGTTAATTTTACATAGAATGTTATTTTACATAAAATGTTAATTTTACATAAAATGTAAATTTTACATAAAATTAATTTTACATAAAAATTTTAACTTTGTGCGAAAAAAATCTCGGCTACACTTTTTCCCTGTCTAATTACCCCTCTTCTAGCAAAAACTAGAGACCGTAGAGTAACAAACCAAATTTTACACATAAAATAAACCTCCCAATATGTTTTCCAAAAAAACAAAATCATTAATTTTACGCGAGCACAATGGAACTGCTCAAACAAAGCACTAAAAAAAGAGCATAAAACTGACGTTAAAGTACATCATTTCGAAATTACTCGTCACAATCGAAAAAAAATGCATCATCTTTCCTTTTTTTAGATGTCTTTTTTTCTCCATTCCATACTTCTCTAAGGGGGAGTGAAAAAAAAAAAGAAGATAGATATCCATTCAGTTGCCCAAGAGGAGCAATATCACCACCTTTCAGGCGATTTGATGAGGGAGGGAGACCCCAAGTTACCCCCTTTTTAGAACATGGGGCCCGCTCAGGGTGGTACAGGGGGCCTCCAAAGATATAAAAAAATAACCAACCGAGCATATAAGGTGCATCTGGATAAAGCCTATCGAATTGAAAGGAAACGAATAATTCAGTTCTCCATGAGGAAAAGCGATCCTTGAAAAAAATTTTAGTTTGTCGCATTGTTTATATATTTTGATTAATAATAAGTACCGAATGTGGAAATCCATTACTACTGTAGAGGAAAATCGAAGGACTAAAGACAGATTTAGGAATGACTATAGAGCAGGGGTTCCCAAACTTATCCAAGTCGTGGCACCCTTAAGAGAATTAGAATTTTCTCACAACACCCTCGTCATGTAATATTTGTTTGTGGTACATTATTATAAATATTTCATATTTGTACAACTTTGAAGAAATTATGGAAGTAAGTTGTAAGAACATGGACATAATTAATACAACTCGTATTTAATACTTAATAATACTTTGATTGTACTTAATAGGAAAACGTAGGTAAAGGTGAAAATTTAATTAAAACAAATAAAATTACCTTCAACATGCTCTTGGAGGTATATGCGTGTGTTTAGTGCGATGGGTGAACCTACTGCTCAACTGCAAAATGGTTCGAATCGTGGAATTAAGATACAGCTACTCGCATTTCTTATACGATATTAATTTTCGAACGATATTTGCTCCTAATAGTAGCAACTGCTTCATGGGCGCTTCGCGGCACCCCTAATCTATCTACGTGGCACCCCAGGGTACCGCGGCACACACTTTGGGAACCCCTGCTATATAGGCTTATAGCCCAAGGTGGCAAAAATTTTGGGGGAAATGCCAAAGGCACAAGTCGCAATAATAAAAAGAAAATAAATAAACAAATAAGTAAAAATATTAACCAATTTAAAAATAAAACTAACATGCTGAGGGGGCGGCAAGATGCAAGTAGCCCCTAGGCGGTAGAAGTATAAATTCACAGGTCCAAAAATATATAATGACAGGGCCTATTGAGAAACTCTCAAGGCCGATAGGGCTTCCCAATAGAAAAATAGTGTGGAGTTGGACAAGAAGTTTATTTCAGGGATTTAAATGGCGTTCCAATTAGAAAGACACTTCACTGCTATGGAAAAACAATGGAGGTTTTGGGAGCAAGGGCTATATATATGACCAAGTTGCGCCAAACACACACAAATGGTTGGTTTGGGGGTTATTTTATGACTCAAGGGCAGTATTTGGCCAAGCGACGAGAAACACCACACAAATTGGTTTACTGGTTTTATGACACATGGGCCATATTAGGGCCAAGTGGCACCAAATACAAGAGACAAAGAGTTAAGTAATGGACATGCAAGGAAAGTTTTACTGACACAGAAAAGAGAGAGAGAAAAGAGGAATCGAACCTGTATCGTCTACAACTCGCAGTTTCCTTGTACACTGAGTAAACCCACCAATGCCCCTCAACCAAACCCTTTAAAATAGTCCTAAAAAATATCACTGACTTGGGTCAGGCTTAGGAATAGATTCGGCCGATTCAACATGCAGGCGTAAAAAGGATAAGTTCGTTCTTAACTTCGAAATCAATTATCTATCATTCCCACTGGAGTTAAAAAACAGAATATATTCGTTACAGCGCGTGCCATTCTGTTATGTCACAACACCACAGAAAATGCATTTATTTAAAATTCTATCAAGCTTAAAATCCAAGGTTTCGGCCATTTACATTTCATAAATCATAAAAATCCAATGTTACGTTTCAATTTTCTTTTTCTCCGAAAACAGGTGCAGGCGATTAAGATAAAACAAATAAAAGTTCGGGTACATGCAAATTACCGAATACTAAAGCGCAAACGACACCGAAAAAAAATGTCATTTGGAATATTCGATTACCGAAATTTGCATACCAATGGTCTGAGTGCACTTGTGCGTCGAAATTCAAGGACGCTATCGGACCCATGCGAGAGAAAATCTTCAAGGGCACACAACCCTTTTTCAAGGAAACCTGCTAAGTGAAAACTTCTAGATGAAAAAGGAGTGGTTTTTGCAACATGACGTCATTTTAAAGATTTACGATTCGAAAGTTTAGTTAACCAAATTTAGATACTCACATCTCAGTACATCAAACACCCTTCTCATTCGTGTATCATTCACAGTAGAACGAATTCAAAGATACGAATCGATGGGGAATACCGTTTTCAATAAATTCATACCTTACCACGTTAAAGTGAGGACCATTTGAAGTCACGACACATTTAATTTGCACCAGCCAACGAGCGTTATTTAACAAGTAAATCCCGATTTGGCTATGGATGGTCGAAATGGTTCGGAATCTATTCAGTATAGGCAAGCAGTTTAAACCACAATATAAATTAAAATTTGCGGAATTACCACAATACAAGTCATTTCTACTATTATAAAAGGAAATGTTTCTCTGTGTATGTATTTAGTGTCCTGACGAATCTATGGCACTTACAAAAATGAAATTTGGCACACATGTCCTAATTTTTTGCGAATTTTGTGTCTAGTCCGAATTTTAAAATTTAATCTAGAACATTTTTTAATTGATTTATTGGCATTTAATTATTTTTGTTTTCTTTAGAATGGCAACAGTAAAAAGAGATCACATATTCTAAATTTATTTTTTCCTTTTCACGATTTCAGTCGACGAACAAAACAAGTGAACAATTTTAACTGGAAATTTTTTTTTCTATCTACTGGATTTTCAACGGATTTGAAATATGCAGAAAAGTTTTGTACAAAATCGATACCCAAAAATGTGATTTTCTTGAAATAAATAATTTTTCAATTGTAACTTTTATATTTTTGCAGTACGAATAAGGACGCATTAGACAGTGACGTCACGACTTTTTCGTTCTTTGGAATAGTCTTCACGATTGTTTTTGGTAGGTAGGTATTTAATTAACGTCGCACTGGACCAACACAACAGGCTATTGCGATCGTTTTAGAAAAGCGTAGCAATCACCGGAAGTTGACGAGCGTTATCGTTTTTTTCTTATTTGTGATAATGAAATTTGGCACAGGTAGTCCTAATTTGTTTTGCAAATTTTGTGTGCAGCCCGAATTTTCAAATTTAATCTTGAACAATTAAAAATGAATTTATTAGTTCTTTTCTCCTTTGAACCAACGTTTTAGACCTTTTTGGAACTGTGTCATGTCTGACGTCGGTGTTCGCCGCGGAGTATTTGGCCTTCGCGATCGTTAAAGAGATGATTCATTCATTGTGATTTCCTGAGCAACAGATTCGAGCAGTGGTCACACCTGACCCCACGAAAAGAACTGTCACGGACAACGCCGTGCTGGCTATGAAATAGCGAGTCTCAAATAGAATTGGGCGCACGCGAAAATTAAAAAATACATTATTAATAATTTACTACACCAAAGAAAAAATCAATTTCACAATACTAAAGTTGTTGCCAAACGAGAAAGCAAGTGAAAAATTAAAACATCTGCTGTCCATACGAGAACAAAAAATACTTCGTAAATATCCTTTAATAAATTAATGGTAAGCCGTATAATTACCATAATAATGAAAGCCAGTTTTGTTCACATTCATGGAAATATTTCAAGATTAAAACTGAATTAATTTTCAACTAATTAACGGCTACACGTCAACTGAATTCATCCGGTAGCTTGAAAAACCTTAAAATTCATCCAGTTTTGGTACTAATAGAATTAAAAAGGAAACAATAATACACTCAAGTTTCCATGCACTATTTTTTATATCATAATTTTTAAAATGCATTAAAAATGAGTATTTAAACGAAATCGAAATGCAATATTGCAATATACAATAAGTGCCAGCTTATATTACAATGTCTAATGAAAGCTGAAAACCCAAAACATTAAGTATTGGAAGTTGCATCACTCCTATTATAAAAGGAAGTGTCTGTGTCTGTTTTCAGACGATCTATACCACTTAACAGTCCTGAAATTTGGCACACAGATAGACCTAATTTTATGCAAAGTTTATGCGCGAAGCCCGAATTTTAATTTTGAATCTAGGATATTTTTGTAATTAATTTATTGGCATTTAATTATTTATTTTTCTTAGAATGGCAACAGTATGAAGATATCATATTCGAAATTTATTTTTTCTTTCTTTTCCTAAACACAAACGATTCCAGCGGAGCGAAACAAAAAAAAATTTTGACAGTCGTTTATACATATTTCTTTACTTTTATTCTTTAGTCCAAGTTTCTATCTTCGCGATCGTTAAAGATAGTGAAAATTTCAACGCATTCGAAATCTGCGGGAAATCTTACACCAGATCGATACCTCATGTAGTCCGAATTTTATGCGAATTTGCGACATGCCTGTGTCATGTCGGGTGAAGTTAAGACTCATTCTTAAATATTTTTTTTCTTTTTAATTTTTTTCTTTTTAATTTTTTTGGTAAGGACGCGAAAAGAACTGTTACAGGCACCGCCGTGCTGTCCTGCTATAGTGTATAATAAAATTTTCGCATAACTGTTTTGTTGCATTTTTCGCCATTCAAAAGGCTTCTAATCCACGGGAACACATAAATTGAGAGAAACTGCAATATAAAACTCAAGTATGTCCACGTCCCCTAGACTTGTCATCTAACTTAGTACAGAGATCTGTCATTTGACTTTGGTACTGGACCCGTTGTCTAACTTAATACAGAGGACCGTCATCTGACTTTGGTACTGGACCCGTCATCTGACTTTAGTACTGGTCCCGTCATCTGACTTTAGCACCCGGACCCGTTATTAACCTTGCACACGAGTCCGTCAAAGTACTTATGGAACTGGACTTGTCATTTCATTTCTGTACAGGAACCCGTAATCTCAATTCGGTACTGATACTCATTATATAATCTCGTATAGTTGAAATTACCGTCATTTAACTTTTTTACTGAACCAGTCATCAAAAACTCTGGTAGATGGGCCCGAAGTGCAGATATTGGGTCTCCATAAGCATTTCAACCTGCTGAGCAACAAGCATGGCGAATGATTTCAAAAAGATTCTAAAATATTCAAACTGAGAAACACAACAGGCGTTACAAACGATCAAACAAACATCGTTCGTGTGCTAGTCCTTTTTAGCTCACTTCAAAAAAAAAAAAAATTGAAAAGTAAAAAAAAATTCAATTTCGTGAGTTTGTTTTAAAGAAAGCTAAACTCCTCTGCTCAGCGAACAAAACACAATCACATGAGCCAAAGAAATGAAAAATAAACAATAGAAATCCAGATACTGCTGAATCGTGCTCTCGAGTAGCCTTGGTAACAACAGATAAAAAGCTTTTTGTCATCCTCTTCTACCCATGCTTTGAGCGAGGTCGAATTTTCTCATTAATTCGAAAGCCACTGTGCGGGTTGCCGAATAATTCGAAGGACCAGATCGAGATTATGCAATGTGTACACGATGCGTAATAGCTCAGATTAAATAAAAGCCAACTGTCAATTTGTTTCCGTGTTTCTCTCTGTTTATTAACAATTGTGCGAGGTTCCTTGCATTTCTTAGCACCTCAAGTGAAGTGACAACTTTAACGGCGATTTTTTTTTTTTTTTTAATCTTATAAAGCGATTTTGCCATTTTGCCAATTTTTATATTATTTACAAGATCGGGGAATGCTTTTTGGTTTTTCCTTTGACGGACAGCTTGTTTTAAAAGTTACAAAACCTTTCAAAATGTGTTGATAAAAAATTAGCTGTTCTTTAGAGATGATCTGTTGTTCCGACAGCAATTGAAAAGTGTTTCAAAAAAACTTCTAGCAACTGCTGTTTTGAAGAAGATTCGTTTACTTTATATTCTATAACAGTTAGCAACTGTTGTCGCAAATATTAAGTCTTCGAAAAATGTTATAGGAATGGCAACAAAAATTACAATTTTAATCATAAATTTAGAAGCAAATGATAAGTTGAATTTATTCAATTTTTTAATTGTTTTCCGGATACTTTCAACAGAAAATAACTTAACATTACCCGCTAATGTCAAATTCTAACAATTAATAACAACCTTTAAATTTAAAGTTAACACAGTGTTAGTTTTTTGTTCTTATTAACAACATTGTTGATGTTAGCAGTTCATTTAACTATTGTAGTGGTTATAAAATAAGTTTTCGATTTCGTTATAATTTTTTAATTATTTTATTCTCAAAATATCACCTAACTTAATATTGCAGAGAATAGTACTTAACACTTGATTATTTAGTGGAATACGAATAATCAGATTAAAACAGAAAAAAATGCATTTCATAAATTCTAGAATGTTCTAGGGGTATAAAAATGTAAATTTCTTAGCCTTCTGCAAATAAATATCGCCAAGATATTTAGAAAACCACTGAAGCCTTATATGTTTAAATCAATATAACGGAAGGTATCGATTGCAGAGTACCTAATTGTTAACAGCTTTTAATAAAATAATTTTACAAATAGTAAAAAATTTATAGAGGAAACCTAAAGAAAGGGTCATTAAGGACTAAAGAAAAGAAGATAAATAGGAGAAAAGATAGAATTAAGAGTAATTGATACAATTAGGAGCCAATATAATACAACAGTGAAATAACATTAAAACTTTAAATAGGGTAAGAAATCAACTAACCAAGACTACCAATCCAGCGTCACCAAACGAGAATATTTCAAATAAATGTATGGCTGCAAACGAGACTATGTACAACACTTTTAAGAACCAGATAAATGGCAGTATATAATAAACTATAATATCGGGAAATTAAAAGAATCTCTATAAGCCAATATTCAGTGATGTTAGTTAATTAAAACTAACCTTTTGAGACCTTTATTTGCAAAACAGTAAATGACTTACATCATTTACTACTAAAAACTGAATCGATACCAAGGTAGATAGATGAAAGAGCAGAAACGAATATTGATTCCAGAGAATCCTTTGAAATGATCATTAAAATTGTACAGAATTTGAAGAAAAAAGAACTGAGAGCGTCGCGGTAAGAAACAACATTAGAAAATCGATAAAAACACAAGAAATGTGGATGCTTCTTATGTGTGATCCTTACCAAAGCATAATTGAAAGCAGAATTCAATCAATTCTAAGCTCAGACAAAGCTGAAGAACTTGTAAGGCTTCTGTGGAACAAATTTTACACATTTGACCTTCGAGTTGTTTTTCTTCTTTCGGTTCCTTGCAGGTTTTGGCATGCTGCATTCTAAAAATTATGCTTACATTCATTCAGATTTCGTCCAGCAAAACAAACAATATTTTGGGGGGTTTTGAGTTCTGATTTTAATAATATGTATTATAATACATTTAAAATCAGAAACGAAACTAGAATTCAAACATATAGAGATAACTTCATGAAGCGGACATTTGCAATTGCATATTTTCAGTTAAAAGTTGAAAAAATAGATAAATACCAAAGTAAATAAAAATTAAAGTTTCTTCAGTGCAAACAAAAACAAACTTCCAAAGAAAAAAGTACTTCCGGTTTGAACGAAATAATTAATCGCCGTTATGATCACGTTTTACTTTAATTTCGGATACAGCTTTGATACGTCTTTTGTGGCAACGTTTATGGTGTGCTTTTGTAGCGAGTTGTGGCAAGCAAAAGCAACTCCGCTTTATTAGGACTACAGCACTTACGGGGGATTATTTATCAATTGATTTACTAATTATCTTAATATTTTATTAAGTATTGTAAATCATTGTCTTTTTTATTTTACCATGCCTAAATAAGTAGTTTGCCAGAATTAATGTGATATTAACATTCGTATTACAAAGTCTGGTTCCTCTGGACTTGAAACTAAAAATTATTTATCTTGGAGACAAACCTCTATAACAATATTTCAGAAAAGGTAAAGATTCTACCAATAAAGTAAAAACTTGTTAAAGGAAGAATCAGTTGTGTGGATTTTTTTTCTGTTTCTAAAATTCTTTTTGTTTACAAGCATTTAATTATTTTCCGCCATAAGCCTATAGCAGTGTTTTTTTTTTCAAAGAAATTCTTCCTAGGCGACATAAAAAGAACGTAAAAGTCTACAAAAGATTGCCGATTTTTTTTAAACACCACTAGCGCTCTCTATTTAGTTTTACACAAAAAATTCCAAAGCGAGGCGATGAGAAATAGCATTTTAAACAAGTAACACCACTTCCGAAACAGAAATGGAAGAACTATCGCAAAAGTTCTAGCTTCCTCTTTATTTAGCCCTACAGAACAGCCTTCTTATACAGGAGACAAAATATACTATCCACGGTAAATGGAATTTTATTCTTATATTATTCCATGATAGTACAATCACGGTTTAGTTGCACGCTTTCCTTCTGTAAAATAAATTTCGAATAGAATGAAGAATAAATCGTCTCTGTGCATATATAATTCACCAACAAAAAGTCGTTTGCATGAATAAAGCGAAAGTTTAGGACGCGGCATCTACTGCACGACTCGAAATCGTGATGACCTATAAGGCTGCAGAAGTGAACTGATGAAATAAGAAACTTAATATAGTCACGAAAGTAAAGCCAGAAAATGAAGACTTGTATCTTGTTAAAATAGAATCACGTGAAAACCGAAACAATTAAAGAGTAGCGATATGCAGAGCTATAAAATAGTATGAATTCATAGTTTTTCTAAATAACAGTCTCCTCTAAAACCCAGTTTTAGTAGCAATTTCAGTTGCTCATATAACAAAATGAATCGTCTAAGACACAAAATGTGCTAATTACGTATGAGAGACATTGATGGTTGACTTGTTGGGCTTTATGACGTAAGGACCATATTTGGCCATGCTTAGCCAAACATAAAACGCCACGTAATGGACACACACAAGAAAAGTTTCATATACACAGAAATATACTAATGGTGGATCATGTAATTAAATAACGTTGCACTGGAGCAACACAATTCAATGCACCCAGGGAAGAATCAAATCTGCGCCGACTACAACTCGCAGGTTGCTGGCACAGTGGGTATACCCACTGATCCGCGATGGACATGAAAGCAACTTTGAAGATCTCGGCAAAAAATTCACATTTTGGAAATTAAAAACTAATTATTTTTGAAACGGTAACAACAATCTAGTAACTACAGACACCGAAGTTGTTCTACCACGGTCAAAACTTCGAGCTTGGCTTCCCTTGGAACAATTTTCTTCAAAAGAAAAAAAAATCCGAAAAAAAAAAAATTCTGCTAATAGTTTTTAAAAAAGGATTACATTTTCGTAGACCTTTGGTAAGGTTTCAAAAAAATTCCCCACATTTTTTAGAAATGTCAAAGCGTCCAAAATAGGAACTTTTGAAAACGATTTTGCTTAAATAAATACCCCAAGTAGCCACAGTTGAAAAATAGTATCAAGCATCCTTTTAGTCGCCGTGGCAACCCTGCACATCCTTCATGTTATGAGTAAACAAAATTAAGAGGAAATAACCTCTTAATATTAAAAGTTTAAAATGCAAAAATTGTCCATGGCCTCGGTACTTGAGACAAGCCGTCGAGACAACGTATTCGGAACCTGACATATCCCGGGTCCGAATTTACAGTACGTGAGCACTTGACCTACATTAGGGATGCAGACTTGTTAAGACTAAGAGCCAGATTCACCGACTTATACCCTTCACCCTCTCTTAGTTATGATGTATAGAATCCCTACACTCCCACAGTATATATAACAAAAGTAAATTATTTAATTTGATGCGTGACATTGCATTGATTAATTAAACGAATGTGTAAATATCTGGTTCGATTTTTGTAGAAGCCAAGAGCAAAACTGATTCTAAATTTCCACTATTCAAGCGGTTCCTATTTTTCGATTTAATATTTCACGACTGAAAAAGTTTGTTCACCGACATTTATGTTGACACAAAGAGACAGGTGCATTTAAAAGTCTTTTCTATCACCAATTGACTGTTATTTTTATCCCGACAAAGATAGAAGTTCGTCGTAAATTATCTTCGTTGAATTTATTTCACAGGTTATCGTCGCTTTACATGTCGATGAGCTCAATCTGTACCGATTCGGGTACATTATTAGACAAAATGATTGCTAAATAAACCTAGCAACGGTTTTCCTTTTCCGAACCATCAGGAAAACGATCTTTAAAAGCTAATAGCAAATTATCAGTCTTTTCAACAAATAGTCCTGAAGTATGCGTTGGACTCTCTCTCTCTCTCTTAAGAGAGAATCACCTATCGAGTTACTTGTTAGTATTAAAATAACGTATGGTGGGTAGAGTTGACAACTTTTTCTGAGACAATTCCGAGACATTGCCCCAAACTGTAATTTCACAATATTTTCCTCTGAGAAATCACTTAACATAACATACCTAATTTTCCCAAGGAAATTTTTTTCATGTACAAAAATAATAACTATTATTTTTTTTATATAATTTTTAATTACTATACGAGCCTGATGGTCTCTCCTCTCATATACATAGTAATAATAATAAATCTAAACGTAACCTCTTGTTGCATTGAAACTATTAAAAAATAAAAATGGTAATGTTCGTATACAAAATAGAAAATTGTTCGTGTTTAGTTACACAGAACCGAGTGTTCCTAATTCTATTTTTAGAAAGTCGAATTTCAAAATGTGTGTTCGTCTCCAGTCCCAATTCTAAAAATAAAATACAAACACAGTTTTATAGAAATGAACTGCAACTAATGCCATTTCTTCACGATGGCCCGGCTCTGAACAGACCGACCTATATGGTATTGCCTCTGGATAGTAGTGGGGAACGGACGTTCAATGGAGGACACGAAGTCATGTGCAATAGACAGAACTATTTTGGAGTGTAGGTGATATTGGGGTCGATAGCTTTCTATGAAATTCCGGGACAATTTGACATTCAACCGGGATTCTGGACTGTAACTTAAATTCCGGGACGATTGGCAACCCTAATGGTGAGGCGGGTGCCCAGCAAATCTACGGGCGGCCAGCGGTCTGTAACCCAGATCTAGAGTGTGAAGATGCACGACACTCGTCAGAAGTCGAGACTCGAACAAAATGATCGGTACAGAACCACACGCACACCAAAAAGAAACGTCGCAAATTATTCGAAACTAGTCACTGCACGCATTACATTATCCACTAACGCACACCGAATCCAACGAGCGCCCCAAGCAAAAAAGCCACTCCATTTTTACTATTATAAATATTAATTGCACAACCAAGCCTTTCACACAGGACATTAACAAGCATCCCGAATCACCTAATCGCCATTTCGCGTGTCCTTAAAATTCCGAATACCTTACAGTGGCAAAAACGGTGCGTTTTCGCGTAAAACGAAAGAGGAAAAAAACGGTGCATACACGAAGGTGTCATGCTCCGAGGTGTAGGCATGACCTGTGGTTCAGTGACCGGTGTTGGCGACCCTCACTTTCACCGGCATCAATCTGAAGGAATCGCCATGCGGGTGTTGTCATAGGACATTAATGTCGGAAACGTTCCCCTGTGACGAAGGTTAACGATGCGTTTACACACAGGCGTAAACAGAAGAGGGCCATGTACAGGGATAACACAGTCGAAATAGCAGCATTAGTAACATGGATTTTCCTTAATGGTAGCAAAGAAAGTGCCTCGAAACCCATTTTAGTGCTCAGATATAAAATGAATCGGCTCAAATACAAAAAGTGCATTTTAGTGCGAAACAGACGCTGAAGAATAGCTCGTTGTGTTGCTCTAGTACGACATTAATTACAAATTACCATTACCTTTCAACAACGTCATATCTCAAAAATAGGTGATTTTTAGTTTTGCCTGTTTTTAAAATGCTCTCAAAGAGTAGTATATCCCTGTAAGATCGTCATATCTCACCGCTCAATATTTAGCCGCTAGAGAGTACAGAAGTGATATTTATTTTTAATACATTTCAATCTACTTTTTAATTTTAAAATCACTACTGAAAAATCACGTTTTTGAGATATGACGTTGTTGAAAGGAATGGGCGAAATGATCGTGATGTGAAAGTTTGGAAAGTGCGGTGTCATCTAAGCGGGGTTTAAAAATGACTGTGTTCTGAGATCTTTTAGTTTATCTTCGGGATTGTTCCCAGACCGGTAGCTGATAGTTCGTTGTGTGTGCGACGTTAACTACCTACCTGGTCGATCAGGGATTCTGAAAATAAATTCGAGGGTGGTTCAGTCGTATCTCAACTGGTTCCCTTTCTAATTAACAAGGTTTGGGTTCGAATCCATGTGTGCAGGCATAGATATTCCAGAGTCGTCATGGAAAAAATATTGAGAAAGTCCTTTTTCGTCTACTGGAAGGTAATAAACATTCTTCTCATTGGTCTACGAGACATCCATCTATTGATTCACCCATCTGATTGTTCCGTGCAATATAGTGAACGTAGGCGATTTCACCATTTTTGTCGCCTCTATAAAAATGAAATCCATTGTCAAACGAGTCGATAAAATGTCGAATTGGCCAACCGGGACAATGTTTCACAGAGTAGTCACGGAACTAATAGTCGACATGCTGGTCATACCTTTTTGGAACTTCTGAGTCTACTTATGTTTCACGTCTACGGTCTATATACTTCCAAGCCAACTGTTGTCAGCCTGGCTTCTGACGGTTTAGTTCAGATTTTCGCTCCTTTGATTAAACAGACCCCGTTTTTTCAAGCCCGGTCCATACAGACATTCGCCCTCAGGTACATGTCGTTTGGTGTGTACGGGAATCCATTTTAAACTGTCGGTCTGTTCTAGAGTGCCTATATAATAAGAGTGGCGACATACGGGAAACACTTTCTGATTGGCTTAGAGACCTTTTCTACCGCCCGAGGCGGTCTTTTCCTAGCTCCCGTAGAATTAACATGGGAACTTTTTGTGTGTTCGAGAAAAACGTGTGTACATTAAATAAAAAAGAAAATATACCTTATTCATGTTCCATTTCGTGTTCTAGAATGTTTATTTATTATTATTTTAGTGTTTTGTCAGTATAAATGTGAAGATTTTTCAAGTCAATAGCTTTTTTTTAACTACGTGGTGTTTTCCGCAATCTAAGTTAGCGCGTTGTGTAATCCATCTCAACGCATGTAATTGAGCGTTTATATGATTCATTTATACCGAATGTATCCATATTATAACAATCATATGCTTTTTGTTCTCCTTGAAATGATATATTAATTCGCCCAGCAACCTTCAAGACGATTCTGGTAGAAAAATGGCTGCCGCGCATGCGCATAGAACCAAATTTGGTCACTTGTCGCCACTCTTATTATATAGGCACTCTGTTCCGATTGCCTTTGTATAGCAAAAATCGAGCCCTGGCGATAAACAATGTCATTTCTTTTTATTTACGTTTGCATTATTGGCCTGTTCCATTCTTACATTTGTTTCGTGTTAAAAAGAGGGTAACCTTCCTGGGGAATAGTTTCAAGTGTTAAATTCACTTTTGCTCTTTCCACACAGTAGTGAATTATGTCATTCTCTTTGAAGTGGAGAATAAAAATCTTCATTGCTGGTTCTACCACTGTCATAGTCCTCTTACCTAATATCTGAGCGGAATGGCTTTTTTTTTCTCCCTCCAAATGGGCACTTGCTAATGTCTTTCACTTTCATGACCTTAGCAGATACTCCGCTGAAGGTAAGAGTCAAGTGGAGTTGGCCTCTCTCCAGAGAATGTCAACAGCAGTGTTGCCATTACGTGCCCTTCCTCGCACAGCTGGGGTTGCCAGCTCTCGCAACAGTGTAAATTTACACACACCGAGTTGGAGCGGTGGTTAAGAGAAGCATGAACAACGGCCAAATGAGGAGAGATTGTGAGTTTGTGAATCGGATTCTCTCTCGGAAATGTTGCAGATCCATGCAGGGGACAATTTTGTAATAGTCGTGGTCGTGTATTACGCACTTCGCTGCGTTGAAATTGAGAAATTAAATTAAAAGTTTGTGCAAATATCTTGCAAAGCAAAAATAATTGCTTGATGGAATGGGGCTAGTCACTTGCTGTACCCTTCCTCTTTTATTCATTTCTTAGTTCTCACACAGGTGTTGACCTCGTCGTCTGACCGTGGTTTTAAATTACGTGGTGTTGTCTTCGGTAGGTTTTTTAGGTATGTATTTTAATTTACGTTGTACTGGAGCAACAGAACTGGCTATTGACGGTCCTGAATCAATCCCAATGGGAAATATCCGAGGACAAAACCGCCGACCAACCGGTATACTGGTTAAGGTGGTAGCCTATAGATCGGAAGGTTCCTGGTTCGAATCCGGGTTCGGGCATGAATGTCTGTAAGCGTATGGTGTAGAGGCGGCTGGTGCACCCGAAATCTGTCGTGGCCGAAAGTCCCCACGTTGGTTTGGTGTGGAAGTTTGGGAAGCGTATGGTGTGCTGGTGGTGACAGCTCAGGTGTTACCTCGTCATCTGACCGTGGTTCAAAATTACGAGGTGTTGTCCTCGGTTCTTTCCCTTAAGGGACTGATCATCAATAGCCCGTTGTCTTGCTCAGTACAACGTTAACTAAAAATTACCGAGGACAACACCACGTAATTTTTAACCACGGTCAGATGACGAGACAACAGATGAACTGGCACACCACCTTCCGAACTTCCATACCACTCCAACGAGAGGAAATTTGAGGCTACTACGAATTTAACGTGCACCAGCCTCCTTTGTAAACAACGTTCTTTGGCTGGATTCGATCTCGCAACCTTCCGGTTGCTAATCCAACCGGGCTAACACAGCCCTTGTTGTCTTCGATTCCTTTCCTCTAGGATTGATCCTGGACCGATGCCAGTAGCCCTTTTTGTTGCTCCAGTGCAACGTTCTTTGAACTATCTACGTTTAAGATCTCACATTGTGTATCATTTGAACAAAGAATGATCTGGTGCTCACATTGAATCTTTCAAACCGCGAAGACAAAAAATTAAAAATATATAATAACCATCGCAGACTTCAACTCACATACATACACATAAGCATACTCGTAAAAATGGACACAAATATAGATACTAAATATACACAAAATGCAAACAATACACAGGTGCACACACAAATATATACTTACAAATATAAGTCGACTCTGACGAGAAAACAGTTAACCATGGGAGAGTCGATTTTGAATAGGCGTAAAAAGTCTTTATAAAAAGGGCTGTCAAATTGAAAAAAAAAAAAACACAAATGCGCCGTGGATGGTTTCCCCACCATTTCATTGTCACTGCTGCCGTTTGCGGTACCGATCGATTAATTTAAAATCCGAATTCGCTCTGTTGACGAAAGTTGTGGAAGCTCTATTTTTACGTTCCAACCTATCCCTTTATTTAAGAAATAGACTCGTCCCAAACCACGTTTCGACTTCTACGAAAGCCGGACTACACACGTAATCACACAAACACTAGCGGTCATACCAACATGCGTGCACAAACACGCACATAACCCTTACAAATTTGCTCGTTCAGATATACTCATAAGCAAAGATAGAAGAAATATGTACTTTAACCTGCATGTGCAAATATGAGCGCAAGTAAGGAACTAAAATCTGGTAGTCAAATTCTTGTGTCGGACAAAAATTATTTCAGGTAACGCCGTGATGGCCTCGTCAGTCAAATGCGACCAAATTCGAATTGCGAAGAGATCCAATCGGCGTGACGTCACAATCTCTTGTGAAAATATAAATATTGAATTGAAAAATTATTTATTTCAAAGAAAATCATAGGGTTGGACTTCTTCATACATGACACATCCGTTTTACAGGAAGATCCCTTTCACACATCCATTCACTCACACATATCGTAATTTAGATCCCAATCAGAGGCCAATAACCCCCTGATCAGGTACCCCAGAGGTATTGATTTGGTATGGGAACATGGGATACTTTGTGACCACGACCTATTTAACGTGCCCCAGCCACCATTAGCGAACACGACGGTCTTTAGCCAGGTCTGAACGCCGATCTCGCAACCATCAGAATTGCAGGTTCCGCCGAGGACAGAACCCACAACCCTTCCGATGCGAGCCCGACGCTCTACTGACTGAGCTACCGCGGCTCATTTTCATCCATTAAACATTTTATTAAGAATGTTCCAATTCTTCGAAAAACCCGGCTGTGTAGCCGAATAAACTGTTCATTCTCGCGAACTTTGCTATCACAAGTAATTTGTTTTCCATTTAGTGATAGAAAAAGATAAAACCCAGTTTCTCTAGAAAGGGAGTGCTGAAGAACGTTCGAAAATCGTCCATCCGTTCCCGAGAAACGCTTCCTTTGTGATCGAGTTAAGGCTGGTTTACGATTCTGCGTATGTGCAACTGCGTATGCTCCGCCTTAACGCATACGCGGAGGATAGTCGTTTACAGTTTTGCGTATGGGCTTGCGTCGGAACGAGAAATCCAGCTTTCGATTATGCACACTAGATGGCGTGTTTACTTTTCGCGCGCTTTCTTGATCCATTTCAGTATTTTTTTACGAGCGTTTTTTTTTCTACCGTCTTATGTTTACTTTAACCAATTTTGAGAACCGTTGGTTTTTTTTTTCTTTTTCCACGGGAGACATTTTTGTAGGTACTTGAGAACATTGCGAAATTAACATCACTTTGGAAACTTTTAACTCCGAACAAAACCAAAATTAGAATAAACAAGTAAATCTCGATTTCTAAAAAATATTGTACCGATTGTGAATACTCAGATAAATCAACATTAAACTATTTTCTTTCCAAAACAACTATCTACTTTAAACTGAGACTATATATAAGTGTTAAATTTAATCAGAGCATTAAAAACCAAAATGAAATGAAGTTACATGAATAATTTATTTTAAAATCTTTTTACTTTTGAAGCCTTTTATGTGAGATTGAAGGAAAACACGAAATTTGATATCTGATGAGGGTTTCTAGTTATTGAAATGTAGATAAATATATCTTCGATTTACTCATTATCAGGGTGTCATGATTTTAATCAAATGATTTTTTTTAATTCACTGATTTGAATCACAACAAATCACAAATTTTTTATAACTAAGTAAATACACCATAGAAGTTGTAAAACGCTTTAATGTTTCTGTACTCATGGTGATTTCAGCATTAATGGCTACACTAAGCTCAGAGAGAACTGGGTCAATTAATGCATATTATAAAAGATTGCAACAGCCAGTTGTAACATATTAGAATATACTATATACTGGAAACAGTAATGTAAACACACATGCCATCATAAATCTAAATGCCAGGAAGAGTAACGTATAAACATTCCTGATTAACAGCACTCATTTTTTAACACTCAAAAGTATGTATGCAACACAGTTTGATTCAAAATTATAAACTAAAGGGTAGTTTACTAAAGAGAAAGAGGCTAAATTACTTCCTACTAGTGTTTTTTTTAGGTATTTGTCAGTTAGCTTATTTTTGTGGTGTGCAATAGATTAAAGAGTAGAAATATACATTTTCACACACACAGCCATTAACATGTCAGCAGGAAGAAAGAAGCAGCCAACAGAAATTTAAAAAATCTGATTTTTTTACACCCTGCTCATTATATTTAATCCAGCCAACCACCGAACAAAAATTTAGTTGTCCATACAAACCTCATTTTCCTGAAAATTTGTATCATCTTTTGTAAAATCTACAAATTTTTTTTCACATTAAACAGAATAAAGTAAGCTTTAATGAATTGGAGTATGTATATTTTATCATTGGGTTGGTGCTATAAATTCAAATTGTCAGCATTCCATTTCTGCCCAAGATTTTTTTAAACTTGAACAAAACACACCTTGAATGTTGGGAAGTATTGAATTTTTAGTCAGCGAAACATTTTCCAATGATATATTCTGTAGTTAATTTAGTTTCAATAGAAATGTTATTTTGTACTGAGGGTTTGAATATGTTTCTTGTGTCAACTCACTACAATAGGAAAATTACTGTGTTTCTCATATTTCAAGAAATTAATTTATGCATACTACACATGTATGTGGTAACCATGTTCTTTTAATCATTTAGATTTAGTTTACCATGTCCTCTCTTTTATGATTTGTGTGTCTTGCATATTCAATCTTATAAGCATTGTTAAATACTTAGTACTAGTCGGGCTGCGCCAGCTAGCGCTCGGCAGTGTGTAATAGTGCTTTTTAAACTTTTTTACACACCGTAATTAAACATGTTTTGATTTGTATATTTTATTCATTTTTGTGAAACAATTCTTTAAATCATTGCATATTCAATCAAATATTTAAGCAAAGTTGGCCGAAATGTACATATACCGCTACAAAATTACCCGCGTCTAGATATTTTGCAGGAAATAGACATATCATTAAAATCTAACTCCTAAATAATATTTCTGCAACATGTAATATACCGGAACACATAATGCAAACAAAAATAAAATTCCAATCCTTGAAAAAATGCTTAATTCTGAAAAAAAAAACACGTACGTATCTTTTCAAACGTGTTGAATTTCGACTTCCCGATTATATTTATTGTGAAATAGAATAATGCTACAAAAGACTTTTCAACGATATTGACAAAGACAATAATGATTTATTAACAAAAATAACACATTTATAATACTTGGGAATCCTCAAATATGTCGGCAACATCTCGCATTCAACTCAAATACCCAAACACGGAATTCTAAATCAAATTAAAAAAGTAAACATTAATTCTGACGCGTGGCCCGATACCGGGTAGCAAAATTACGTTTACATCAAAGGAAGAAATAAAAAGTAAGTTCAAACATAAATATTACAATTTAATTCCTTCTTTTTAATAGAAATTGACCTCGGCTATTTGAAAACAGCAATAATTCAAAATATCTGGGTTATTTTATATATGTTGATTGTTGCCATTCGACGATACACAAATAACGTCGATTTCGGGTCCACGTACGTTAGTGTTTTATATATATAGATAGTTTAAATATATAAGATAATAAGCACAAGAACAATGCAATTTACTATTTCATATAAACTTCCTATTAAGATATTCAAAGAAAATTTAAGTTACTTATGTTTAATATTATACTTGGATTGAATGCCGTTCACTGAGCAAATAATTTCAATTTATAAAATGGATAGGTGGCAAAATACAAGTGAAGTAAACACAGATGAGAATAATTAATTTATAATAAATGTAATATGATGCATGTAATGTGTTATTTTAAATATTTACCTGAAACATTAAGAAATAATTAGTAAGCAAATATAATTTCACTTTATTTAATTTAAGTATTGAAAAAAAATTATTTTATTCTTTTTCTGCATTTGTGACTCAAAATTATATTACATACAAAACTTGTAAATTTTAAAATGAAACTAGTACTAAAGATTATGAATAATAAAATGTACACACAAGAAATTCTTAGCATTAAATTTATTTAATTATAAATCTATCAATATAAGCAAGGGTGCAATTGTATACAGTCGAATTATGCCCATGGAGTTTACAAAACTATCATGTAGCTCAAGTGTATTCTTTTGCCATTGACAGAGCAACTGATATCTTTCAGAAGTTAGCTTCTTTCTCTTCTTTAGAGAATAATGTCTGAAATATAAAATGAAATAAACAAAATGCAAACTATATAACCACTGGTCATGAAATTCATCTTATGGATACTAATTTTTTGATATATGGTATTAAACATGAAATCACACAGTAAGTTAACTTTCGACTTTCTGAATAACTCAAAAAGAAATTTTATTAAACTGGGAGTGGAGTATGTTTTATATTCAACTAATAACCACTATCTCAGCCTAAGCCATTCGGTGTATCGCCTTGTAATTTTGAACCATGGTCAGATGACGAGGCAACATCAGAGCTGGCACCCCACTCTCCGAACTTCTACACCAACCAAACGTGAGGACTTTCAGCCACGACAGCTTTAAGGTACATCAGCCACCTCTACACTATACGTTTTATATAACTTACAACACTAACTTAAAACAGTTTTACGCAATATATTGATTATTATCCTGGTGTAATAAGATTATAAAAACTTACATAGCAACACTTCAAAAACTGAATTAATCAACATTTAGTTTTATATCACTTTTAACATGGAAAGTACATTGTTTTTCAAATTTGAGATAGAAATTTTACAGAAGAATCAATTGCGGTTACTGTGTCTTGATTTGATGGGTATTCAAGGATGTTTCAAAATTTCACACAATCACTCGCTGAAAGCAGAGCTTTTAAGGAGTTACATGTAAATCTAGACACATTGCCGGAGTAGATGAAAAATTATGATACTGACTACTCACAATATATAGTTGTCACCTAAGGTAAAATATTAAATGTATTGAGGGGGGGGGAAGCAGAGTATAGTAATTAACCTTGTAAACATACATAGAAATGTTTTCTCATAAACAGATATACATCAAATGCATTGCAACTAAGCATGAATAAAATGACACTAGTTTTGAATTACAAACATAAATATTATAAAAATGTTAAGTTATAAAAGATTATTTTACATAGTGTTATTACTTTATAAACGTATTTTTCGTGTCCCTTATCTCCGGAACAGTTTTTGGCACCAATCTTTTATAGGCATAACTTTTCATGTTCTTCGAACATTGCCAACTTCTCAGAAAGTGACTGATCTTGTGACAAAGTAGAATATTGCCAGCGTTTCCATACAAGAATCTCACACTTTATGCATTTACAGTAGAAAACGGTACTAAATTTTGTGTTTTTTTTAGACACGACAAATTTTAAATATTACCAGAATTATTTAAACAAACCATATTTTAAGAAAATAATGAGTGACCTTTTGTAAGAGAACTGCTCAGTATTGCAGCATCTTCTGTCTTGCTACAGCATTTCCATTGAACATCTGTCCCTGGATGTACTTTCATCACTTAAATGAAGTTGGATATTATTCTGCAAAAAAAAATTTCAACCAATTAGTTGACACAGGAATTAAAATTCAAAATTTTTAAGGTTTCTCCAAATATGTGCTGTTTGCACCAGAAGCGTCATCTGTTGGAAAGGTTTCAACTGTTGGTGTGTTCTTGAGAAGCCATCGAGCGGTTTCAGCTCTCAGAGTAAGAAACAAATAAGCTACAGTCCAAATGAGGTGTTCTTCCTTGTGTTAAGCATCAGGAAGTTTATTTTGTGAAAAGCGGGTTCGAGAACCAAAACCTAACCTATCATGTGAATACATGTACTTTCTTTGACTTGCAAGGGTAGTGGATTTCAAGTGAGCCCATTACATTTGGTAGTTTGCAGCGGCATAATTTCCTTTGATTTTATTGCTTTCGACAAAGAAATCCCTCTTGATGCCATTTGTACTGATACAAATCCACCACAAGAAAATTGATAATACATTTTACTTGGAAGGTACTTTTCGGTTAACTGGTTTTTAGTCATAATTGTGCGGTAAAGCTTTCAAAAGTGGAAATTTGTTGGTATTTGTTGCAGTCTCGTTCTTCCAGTGCAGTGGCTATTCGGGCTGTGAATCGAAATAATGCTTTCGTTGGCTGTGCCGGTCCGTTCAACAAAACCTTTGAATGCAGAAAAAAGACAAAAAATAAAAAAATGTGGCAAAAGAAAGTATAATTTAATCTGACTAAACCAAGAAATTTTCAGTCTTTGTTGAAAGCCTATGTATAGGGGTTGTCATAAGACTTGAACTAAAACCAAAAAACTATCAGTAGAAAAATTAATGAAGATAATTCTGTTTAAAGTAGCGAACTGAAGGATTTTGGTCATCAAACACTATCACTAGGAAAACTGAAAACAAATCTCAGGGTTTGGTTAGGTTTCAACGGTGCAAGGGCCATATTTGGCTGCACCGTTAAATGCGCTGTGAATACATGTCAAGTAATGTACATACACAAAGGTTTTACTGAAACCAAAGAGGGAAATACACTGAGGGAGAAATAGAACCTATGCTGCCTACAACTGGCAGGTAGCTAACTGTGGGTAAAGCCTCCGAGAAACGAAGGCACCTCAATCTCAGGGAAAGAACATTTGCACATAAAAAAACAGATGAAGTTTTTTGTACATTTCCTCTTAACTAAGCACTTTAGTAGAAGTTCAAGTGTTGTGTTTTGTGAGGTTGGGAAAGTAACAATTATTGGTCAAAAGAGGAGGTGGAATGGAATAATTAAACAACAAAAGTTTCCTACATTCACAAATGTTTACGACCACAATAGTTTCAGTTATAAAAAATAAACAGCTATTTCTATCGCTCACTTTAATTTGCCAATAAACTTAAAAATCGCTCATAAACGTTGAAATAAAAGCTACACAACAAATCAACTTCGAAAACAATTTTTCACTAGCATAAACTAAGAGGTTTTATTATTTCGGATGAAACTAGGTAAACAAAATATAGACATATTGCAATGCAAATTAAAGATTAGTGTAAATACATGTACTTACAAGGAATTCCCAAGGCCTTTGCAACAGCTGTCCGTCTCTTTCGAAGTCAAATTCGTACATAACGCATGCCCAGTGTTTTATAATGTTTTTTAAACTTCCACAGTCAGCATTCAGCAACTCGCTAACAAGTTCGGTAATGGCGATGTTTAGTTTATTACTCGATTGAATCAAAACATTAGATGCTGGATTTTGATTCGTCAAAGTAGTCGCGTTTGCTTGCGTATGTGCGTCGAGAGTTGGATCTGATGAAGTATAGAATTTGGACCTTGCGTTGCTCTGCAGAGAGGCTGCGTGATCCCGCCCATCTGTCAATCACGTGGTTCTCCTCTATCATTGGTTCGACGCAACCGACGCAGTTGGACATACGCAGAATCGTAAACTGGCCCTTAGATTCGAAAAACCCAGTTGCAGATGCGTTCGTCCGAAGTCTGCAAACGATAAAAATAACGTTCGTCGTCATGCGTTGCGGTTCACGATCTTTCCTGTTACAATTTTAAAAACTAAAAATAATTTTCGAACTCGTTTTTTTATGGATTTGATTATTCAACCAGTCCATGGCTTTGGAATTATTCGGCTTCATACAATACGAAAATAAATTATTTGCTCGCTGGCTGTTCTGAATCGTTTGTTCTCTGCTAGAATTCGAAATAAGAACCATTGCCAGATGTTGATTGAGATATATTTATAGGAAATTGGGAAAGTTTCAATTCTCTCGTTACTTAGTCACATCGTGCACTAGTAACAGTAGTTTGGGTGCGATAATGCACAAAAACGTACAGCAACGGAATAACTTGCACTTTAAATTTAGTTTTTACTGTTTTATTTTTGGTTTTTGTTAGTAACATTATCCGTCTGTTTTCCATTATCGTTTGAATCGTATAAAATAGATTTGAAAAGCATTTTGTATATTTCGTATGAAGGATATGCAACTGCAGAGTTGCTGGCTTTCCTTCTATTGTTCCGTTTATATATTGAGTAAATCGATTTTAGATTTAGGGCAATATACTTGGCTCTGCATTTTCATATTTTCACCTTTTTAATGCATACGTTTAAAATTTTTACCGGATCCCTTTGTTGTACATTTCAGAAAAACTAAAATTTTAACTTTGATTTAGGCAATACTGTTTGGCGTAGCACCATTAAAACTCAACTTACATTCTATTGCTACAGCTTTTGCTACACAATGACTAGATGCGAAAAGGGACTAAGCGTTTTATAGCCATCTTGGTATAAATTCTTAAAAATACAATCCAGATCCATTTTGGGTTTTTTCTCTTCAAGTGGAACTCTTTTTTCAATTCACGAGGAATGTTCTGCAGTTTCTGCCAATGTATACAGGTATAGCAAAAATACAGGTCAGCAAAAAAAATTTTTTTGTTAATGAGGAGTTTGTCGGGTTGCATTTTTGCAGTCAAAATATCACGTCCAATTCGAAAATGCATTTCATCGATAGATAATCACTTCGTGTAAAAAGGTTATTGTATTTACTTCTCCGGTATCTATATTGAATGTTGTGCCGCTTTTATTTATACTTTTAATAATATATTTTTATTTTCTTTATTTTTTAACAATTCAATTTTCAATTTTTTTAATTTAAGAAATCGCAACGCGTAAACTTATTGAGTAACTTACGTAGAAGTAATTGGTTGTTATAGGTAAGGGAAGAAAGAGCTGCGGTGAAAAAAGCTCATTGAATTTTTACTGCAGCTATGAGGAGGAGGAGGGGTACACGCTTTCCACAGCTGAGGTCAAAGTTAATTTCCAAGTTTTGTTCGGTTGTAGAAGTAATTTCCGAGACCGAGTTGAAAATGACTGCTCTGCGCTTTATAAAAAACGAGCAAAGATACTTTTTTTTTCTGTCTTGAAGATTGCGTGCGTTGCTTGCATTTCGAAATTAATATTTCTGTTAAACTTAGGTTATTAACAGACTTTGCTTAAACCGTCTTGGTTTTACTGTTTTATTTTACACACATTTTTTAATATTGTACTGGACTTTTTTCAAATTAAATAAATTTTGTCATAAAATTTCTTGATCCAGGGGATTGAGCTTCAACACCACGCCAATGGGAGGATATTTGAGAACGCGGTAGATTTAATGTGCACCAGTTCCCATGTAGACGACACGAAAAACATAGGATTCTGATTGGAACAGCTACACTCTACGTTTATGAGCAATGGCAACGGCCTTGGCGATTTTTTTGGCGAACTTCTAAAGTTGCCAAGGAAATAATTATTTTCTAACTCTTTTCCTGTTACAAATTTTTTTATTTTTACAACACTTTTTAAACACATTTCAGAACGTTTTGAAAAGTATATTTTTAAAAACTTTCACAAAAAGTAGTAAGCTTAAGCACATATCATAACTCTTGAACTTATCAATAACACTAAATACAGTGGGCATGTTGAAAAAGAAAAAGATTTACAAAAGAAATAATACAACCTGATAACTTCAGAATTCTTTCGTAAAAAAATAATGAAAACGAAAATGGTCAAAAAAACAAAACTCTTAATCTTTTCGTGAAAACTATTATAAATAAAAATTCCACAACTGTCAAAATACAAATAAATGGACCAATGGTATCATAGAGAACGATTTAAAAGGACCAATGCAATAAAAGGATATTTTAAAAACATATTAACATCGATGTATTAAATTCGATGTTTCTGTAACATACTTTTAGACCAAAGTGGCCAAGGGTGAAGAGTCTGAAAAGTAGGGATGCGACATCGATGTCGATGTTTTCAAAACATTGATGTTCAAAAAAAACATCGTTGTATTGGAGCCGATGTCGAATTACTAGTTGCTAAATCAGTTTTTAAAAAAATGGGGGGAAAGGTTTAAATACACTGAATTTTAAAAACATCGATGTTTTAATTTTGAACATCGATGTTTTGCTGTCGATGTCGCATCACTACTTCCAGTACCGAGTTTCGAACTCGCCAAAACAGATAAAACTGGAGACCGCACCCGAAATTATTTTCCGCCGAATCCATTATTAAACAGGTTTCTCCAGATGCCCCCCACTGATGAGGACAAAGAACCAAAAAAATGCATCGAATGTATCAACAGGGGAACGAAGATGAAATCCTCTGCATTGGTCCCTCCTCCAGAAACCCCCCTCAACTTGACCCAGTTTCGGGAGAGACTCGAGGGGAAGGGGGGGGGTGCTCGAGGAAAAGGTACATCGGAGCAAATATTTCAGTGCCATTCCACTCACTTTCTTGGGGCTTCTTCGAAGGGAGGCTCTGACGATCGATCCGCCAGTTACCTTCCTTTCCTTCTTTCCTGCGGCGCATAACGAAGAGATTCCCGACGTCATCTTTCACGACGGGGCCCGTGATTCTTCGTGTCGCGGGAAACGAAACGGAACTGGAAACGCATCCGCAACACGGTGATGGAATCGGATTGGTTTGGGGTTTTGTGGCGCAAAGGCCAAGCTGCGCCAAGCACAAGACGAAGTCAATTAAAAATATCGTGAAGGGGAAAAAGAGAGATTGGAGGGATAGGAGTGTTGGAACGAAAGCAGAAAAAGATCGCTTGCGTATTAGGGATGCGACATCGACAGCAAAACATCAATGTTTTGAAACATCGATGTTCAAAATTAAAACATCGTTGTTGATAATACATCGTTCCAAAAACATCGATGTTTTTAAAATTCAGTGTATTTAAGCTTTTTCTCCCATTTCTTAAAATTGGTTTAGCAACTAAGGATGCAACATCGACAGCAAAACATCAATGTTGATAATGCATCGCCCCCAAACTACGCATGTTTTTAAAATTCAGTGAATTCAAACTTTTTTCCCCATTTCTTAAAACTGGTTTAGCACTTAGTGATGCGACATCGACAGCAAAACATCGATGTTCAAAATTAAAACATCGATGTTGATAATGCATTGCCCCCAAACTATCGATGTTTTTAAAATTCAGTGCATTTAAACCTTTTTCCCCCATTTCTTATAACTGCTTTAGCAACTAGTGATTTGACATCGGCTCCAATATATCGATGTTTTTTATAAAACATCAATGTTTTGAAAACATCGACATCGATGTCGTATCCCTACTTTTCAGACCCTTCACCCTTGGTCACTTTGGTCTAAATGTATGTTCAATTTGCTGATTATAAAAATTATGCTACTTGGTTATTTTTAAAATTTTTATAACAGTACTTTTTTCATTCAAAAATGAAACATCGACATCGTAAAAACATCGATAAGTATAAACATCGATGTTACAAAAACATCGACCCCAATACATCGATGTTTTCTTAAAAACATCGATGTTTTGAAAACATCGACATCGATGTCGCATCCCTATTGCGTATCCGACCGTGTGCTTACTAAGGACTGTCAGGTTCTTCCTGCGCTCTGGCAATCAATATATATAATTCTCTTACGTGGCACGCAAAAAAGACGTTATTTGTAATCGCGTTTTGGCAACACTGTACGGTTGTTTGTTTATCGCGAAGTCTCGCGCAATGATTGAATTTATAGCGTTATCGGATGAAATTTTATTGAAAAAAAAAAGAGGAAATTTTAATGAGCTGTTGCAGTTAGTTTATAATAGAAATCAAAGAAAGCGGTGGATCTTTTCAGGGCCATTTAAAAAACGGTCCTTTTCAGGGCCAACAATTATAGTTCAACAAGACGCTTGCACTACAACTTTCGGCAACAAACTCAATGAAAAAGTGTGGGTCGTTTGAGTGCTGGGAAAATGTACACACAAACAACATGCTGGGTATTCAATTTCCAAAGCAACGCTCACATTTCGAGTCAAAATTTGCACAAAGTTTTCATTTGAATTCTGATTTTAGAGATACTGTATATATTTTTTCTGTAATACAGCAAATTTAGATTTGAAAAACATTTTTTTTTGGTAACATATTTTGTAAACAATCCCTTCTGCTAGGACACATGTCTTCATTGAGGCGAGCGAAGCGAGCATAGGTTCGCGCAGCGAACCAATGAGGATTGCGAAGCAATCCTCCGGGGGTTGGCGAGCGTTAGCGAGTAGGGGGCAGGCCCCCTAGTTTTATATAATGGACGAATGTTACTTCCAAGGACGACACAGCTCCGTGTTATGTTGCAGTCTCTGCCAAGCAGTGGTATCGAGATATGGATGTAAAACGTCTTTCCTGGTCAGCTCAGAGTCCCGCCCTAAACCCCATAGAACATTCGTGGTACGGGTTGCGATTTTCCAAACCCTCATAGATACTACAACTGGGGGCGGGGCTAACCGTAACAGCCAATGATCGCGAGCGCTGGATAGGAATCTCCTTCACTACGCTAAAGACAACTGAAATCCTGTCTGATCCTGTTTGCAGCGTAATAAATGAAACATGTTAAATAATTTTTCTGTTTTCTTTTATTTTCAGATCCATGGCTATGGGTGGGTAGAGGTGAGAGCCGAAAATTGTATCCTTTTATTATATAAGTTAATAATTATATGTTAGTGTTTGATGTATGCTTTTTGTTGCATCAGAATGGTCCTAAACCAGGGGTGGATATGAAACCATCATCCTAAAGCAAAGGGGACGGCAGAGGGGCGGGAAAATATCAGCTGGTAGCGAGTTCAGGAGTGGTTCTTAGATTATTTATGTAAAATCAACGAAAGCTTGGAAAAATATAAAAAGGGTATTAAAAATTAAGTAAAGTAATTTAGAATCAAAAGGAATTAAATTGGAATTTTTTTTTTAAATAATTTGGAGGATCTAAAAATTTTTCCGCCACTCGAACTCGGGAAGTCATCCTCCGTTGCCGACGCCAAACTGCAGGTAAGTGACTTTAGCCATTAGGCCATCGTTGCTTCACGAAAAGAAGCTCTTTAAAAGAAGACATCATTTTATATTTGGTTGATTTCAGTCTCATTGGCCGTTATGGTTAGCCCTGCCCCCAGTTGTAGTATCTGTGAGGGTTTGGAATATAGCGTACGGGTTAGAGCGACGCTTACGGACCAGGGAGCCATGTCCGAAATCTACAGCTGAGCTGGCGACATTTCTGGAGCTGGAATGGACACAAATGCCCATAGCTATGTATCAAAACCTTGTTGAAAGTACGCCCAGAAGGGTTGTTAATGTAATTGCAGTACGTGGAGGACCATACTCATATTAAAGCATGTATTATTTCCCTTGTACCCTCACATCTTGCTGTCCGAAGTGTAAGTAGATGAAATGACTGGAGACCAACTCAAAAACTGCTCTAAAATTTAAGACAGTACTGCAAATACTGTAGAGCAGGGATGCATAGATCCTGGCCCGTGAACCTCATTTGGCCTTCCGTTAATTTGCTGTCAGAATTTATTTTAACTTTATTTTTACTTAACCGCTGCGGCACCGAAGCCCAACTATGCACACATAACAGTGAAATGACGCACAAACTCATTTCGCGCTATTTGCGATAAATATTCTATCGAAGAATACGTGTTTATTTCACTTACTTGGTGTAAAAAAAGTTTATTTTGAAACTAGATAGACGTTACTGGATACAACCATTTATTAATTATTATTTATATTCCATTTGTTTATGGAAACAAGGTACTTCAGAACGGAGACTCGTGTGCGGCGCCGTGGGGAACTACGGTAGAAATTGCACGCAAGTTGGACGTGCGTCGCCCCAGCGGCGCTGAAGGCATGTGTTGCACTGCTCCATTGGTTCTGGTCTCTCTCAGACCGCACTTACGTTACGGCAGCGGCGCCGCACGTTGAAAAACCGGATGTGTGCACCGGTCCTAAAAGGCGTGTTCTCACGAATCAAGTTTATTGACCGATTTTGTTGATCAACAAAAGTTGAACGAAAACTATAGTGAGAACCTTTGTTTCAATGGAGTTGATCAACTTTAGAGTGGAACAAGAAAGGTTTGACCCTTTCAAACTTTAACGTTCAAGTGAAGAGTCATACGCCATCTGCTTTCGAGTTATTACCACGCAAACGATCTGTCGTGGTTTATTTTATTCGAGAAACGAAACAAAAGTGTTTTTTTATTCTCTAGGCCAAGTTTGTATCTTCGTGATCGTTAGAGATAGAGTGAAAATTTCAACGGATTCGAAATCTGCGGGAAATTTTACACCAGTTCCATACCTTAAATGTAATTTTCCAGCAATAAATAATTTTTCAATTGTACCTTTTATATTTTTGCTGATTAAACTGTTGATCATTTTCTATTGAAATGTGTGAACAAAAACTGATTCAAGTCATATTCAACTTTTATCGATCCACTATAATCGGTCAATTAAACTTGATTCGTGAGAACGCGCCTTAAACACATTCGTGTTATGGATGTGATGATAGTTATTGCCCCGCCGTAGAAATGGTTTTTTTCCCCAGAAGCCGACTTACTTTCCATAACAAATATGATTGAAAAGTGTGCCAATATCCGAACAGATTGACAAAAGCTCAGCAGGCTTATTAGATCGTATTTTTCTTTTTTGGGGGGACGTGAGGGCCCTACAGAACTATCTCGTCTTTACAACTCATATTACAATACTTTTTTAATAACTAATAAAGCTATCAATTCGAAACCACATGCCTTTGCAAGTATCTTCTAACCTTTACTCTACGCCAATACCTAACATATAATGCCAATTGAAGCGAAGAATAAATGTTAAGACGCAGCTATTCCCGCGCAAACGCGTGACCTGTTACTGAGACATCAGTCAAAACCACGCGATGGCGCGTGATTGGCTCTTCAATGTCAAGACTCTGCATCACGCGCTAGCGCGAGATCGGCAGCGAACGTGTGAAGGCTAATCGTCAAGAGTTGGTTGGTTTCGGGTTTTATGGAGCAAGGGCCATATTTGGTCATGTCTGCGCCAGACACAAGCCATACAATATCAAGTAAAAGACAGACACAATGAAAGTTTTAGAGATATAGAAGAGAGGAATGCACCTGGCAGGAATCGAACCCGCGCCGCCTACAGCTCGAAGGTTGCTAGCACAGTGGCCATACTCACTGAGCCACGGCAGGCCCAAGTCGCACTGAAGCAACACAGCGGGTGAATGCGGACGACCCGGGATTGAATCCTGAAGTGAGAGATACGAGGACATCTCGCAGTTTCGAAAGTCAGATGGCGAGGTCAACACCGAGAGTGGTTAGTGGATAGTTGATTTTACGAAACACTGGAGCAAAACAAACGCAACTGGCGAGGATCCGAGATCAGTCCTGAAAGGAAAGATACACGACCACTTTTCGTAATTTTGAGACACTGTCAAATGACGAATTATCAAGTTGATGGACATACACACAAAGTGTTCGTGAAGAGAAATATACAGTCTCCCGTTTGGACGGATCTCAATGACATAATCATGGTGACATATCCATGGTCGCATAGTCACCAAGAGAATGAATTCTCTAAGACAAGGGTTGAGAATGATAAGTGACCTAGATCAGATATTCATTGATTTTGGTTTTTGAATACCTGTCAAAAATATGAATTGTTACGGAAAATAAGGTTTCTGCGAATGCTAAGTAGATATCAAAATTTTTAAAGGCATTAAAAACTAAAAAGGAACTGACGAAAGTTAACGGACATACACACAAAGTTAGTGTTCATGAAGATGAATATATACAGAGCCTCCCGTGTGGACGTTCAAATACACGATCTCGATGGCATATGCATGCATCATGGTGACATGATGGCATATCCATGGTGACATAATCATTCGTCACCAAGAGAATGAATTGTCTAAAACAAAACTGGAGAATAAATATTTGGTCAAAGTCAAGTATTATTGATACGGTGAAAAATATGGATTGTTTCGGAAAATAGGGTTAAGTCAATGCTAAGCAGATATCAAACCTTTTAAGGGCCCTTAAAAACTAAAAAGGAATCGAAGAAAGAGTTAATGGACATACACACAGTAAGTGTTCATGAAGATAAATATACAGAGCTTCCCGTTAGGACTTTAAAATACACGATGTCGATGGCATATGCATGAATCATGGTGACATGGCATATCCATGGTGACAATCATTCATCACCAAGCAAATGAATTATCTAAAATAAGCTGGAGAATGAATATTTGATCACGGTCAAGTATCATTGATTTTGGTTTTTGAATACCGGTGAAAAATATGGATTGTTACGGAAAATAGGGTTTCTGCCAATGCTAAGTAGATATCAAAGCTTTTAACCAATGCTATAGATATAACAAGCGCGATTGTTTCTTGAGGCGATTCTTATAATTAGCAAAATACCAGGATTTATTAATAGCTCCTGTTATGGTATCTGGGTCTAAGTAAAAGCTATGCTGTTTGCATTTGTGCTTTCCAGTCGTTTGAGAGAAGATACTTTTGTTGTCTTGTCTCTTTCCTCTCTTTTCTGAAGAACTCGCTAAAGCAATTGTCATTGGTTCGCTGCGGGAACCTTACTCGCTTCGCTCGATTTAATGATGGTAATTTTTAGTTAACGTCGTACTAGAGCAACACAACGGGCTATTGACGACGGTCCGGGATCAGTCCCTTAAGGAAAAGATCCGAGAACAACACCTCGTAATTTTGAACCACGGTCAGATGACGAGGCAACACCTGAGCTGGCACCCCACTCTCCAAACTTCCACACCAATCCAACGTGATGACTTTCTGCCACGACAGATTAAAGGTGCACCAGCCGCCTCTACACCATACGCTTGCAAGCATCCATGCCCGGACCCGGATTCGAACCAGGAATCTTCCGATCTAGAGGCTAACACCTGAACCACTATACCGGTTGGTCGCCGAGTGCCACGAAAGAGAATTATGTATATAGATTTTCAAGGCACAACTGACGTACTCTGGCCGTTGTTAAAAATTCTTTCTTGGCGTGATGATGATACAACAGCAGTACCAGCCTAAAGGTTAAGGGCACTTAAAAACTAAAAAGGCACCCTGCCTGATATACAATCCAGATCCTCAAATTCCCCATTCCGCGAGCTAAGTCATCCTCTAACGATCTCCAATTTATTCCACTATGCGAATCCGAATCCCAACACGGATTTAAATGCGAAAGGTGAAAATAAAAATACCGTACATTTTCCAGGAGAGACAATCAATCAAGTCGCACTCCTTTCAACACTGAACAGGGGGAAGAGATCCCGGTTTAATCCCTGGATGACACAAAAAGGTACAAATGCTCCCCCAAATAATCGATACCTCAGTTTCCTACTCGTTGCGCAACACGGGGAGGGAGAAGTCCCGACTAATTGGGGAGTGAGCAGGGAATTTTCCCGACGAGCAGAGGCGCTTGATGCGGATCACTAATGGTACAGTGCCCGCCGCTGAATAAAATCACTTCGGTTCAAAGTTGATTTTAGTGAGCTGTTCGATCCCTTATTTATTCATGTGAAAAATATCCACGGAGAAATCCAAGTCTGGCGTGATTAAAATGTTTTTGTAACCAAATGTAATGGTTAGAGATGGGCAAAACTGTTGTTCTACAAGATTTAAAGGTTATTACTGGTAATTTTAATCGTACTAGAGCAACACAGCGGGCTGTTCACGACGGTCCGGGATCAATCCCTTAAGGGAAAGATCCGAGGACAACATCTCGTACTTTTGAACCACGGTCAGATGACGAGGCAACACCACAGCTGGCACCCCACTCTCCAAACTTCCACACCAACCCAACGTGAGGATTGGTAATTGTAATTTTAGTTAACGTCGTACTAGAGCAACACATCGGGCTATTGACGACGGTCCGGGATCAGTCCCTTAAGGGAAAGATCCGGAAACACCTCGTAATTTTGAACCACGGTCAGATGACGAAGCAACACCTGAGCTGGCACCCCACTCTCCAAACAACGTGAGGATTGGATTGGATTTTTGGGGTTTTATGGCGCAAGGTCCAAAAGCGGACAAACTGCGCCAAACGCAAGATAAAAATAAATAAAATCAATGTAAATATAAATTTATTTAATAAAAGGTAGATGTATGTCTTGCGCAACATTATACATGATTTATTTTATCATAAAATTAATATAAAAGTATTCGTGAGGGAAATAAAACTTTATGATTCTGATTAAAGTAGTCTGAAGAACAATATAGTACAAAATGTGAATAGTATATAAATCATAGATTACATAAGTATTGTGATGGATAAAAGCACTATATGAGATTTAAAAAACCAACTGAATGTAAAAATGCAAAAAGGTCTGAATAGGGATTTTCCCCAATCAAATCTCGCAGATTGAAAAAAGTACTTTAAAAAAATTTAAGACGTTGATAATCAAAAACAGGACAGACAATTAAAATATGATCTACAGTAAAAGGAGTGGAGCACGAATTACAATTTGGGACGCTCTCACCCAGAAACAGATGACGATGAGTGAAACGAGCATGTCCAATACGAAGGCGAGTCAATTTGACGTCAAACCCAACGTGAGGACTCTCGGCCACGACAGATTTAAGGTGCATCAGCCGCGTCTAGTCCATACGCTTACATACATCCATGCACTGACCCGGATTCAATTGGATTACTATCGTAACTTATTAGGCGACATGAATGCAAGTATGACGGGCTTTGTGAGTGGTGGAACTTCAGAAATTCGTATATCCTTCTTCACGATTCTTTTCTTGTTTTTTTGAGTGAGTAACTTTTAAGATCGTTTTTATAATTGATACGAACCAAATGCTAAACAAAATCACACCCAGACAGTCTCAGTTTATCGTCGTTTCCCTCGTGATGGAAATAGAATAACATTTCGAATTCATTCATTCAATAAATCGGCTTCAGAATCATTGAAGACGCGAAAAAAGACCACTAGAAAAGAAAATAAATAATTGACTCTCACTGAAGAAACAAGTTACAAAAGAATCGAATTGAAGAATCGATTCACTTTTCACGAGTTAAAGCTACCGACCTTACCTATGGTCCGAAATAGAATCGTTCACGCAACTGGCTCGGACACGGAGCCAGTTCATCACCGGTGGCTGAAAAATGACTGCCGGGTGGTTCGAGGTTGGTTCCTTCCTTTCCCATGGAATCGCTGGAAGTTTGTTGTGAAAATAATTTCAATGAACGGTTCGACTCGAAAATACCAACTAAGCGAACTTTGGCGATCGCACCTTATACTAGGGTTCAACAAAGTCTGTGACAAGGGGAGGAAAGCAAAAAAAGTAACAGGAAAACACAAAACAATAACAGAAGGCGATTCGGGCGCTTAGGCTTCGCGTAGTTCACCAAACACGCGTAGATCTCAACAGGATAAAACTGGAATGGATGGTGAAAGATAGTTAATGATGTGGTCTCCCAAAATAAATTAGATCGATTATAAGAGTTAATGATGGATTGATCACTTATATGATCTTTCGTGCTATTTTCGTCCTACAGGGATAGTGTCGGATTGTGATTAATAGATGATGTGAATAAAAAAAATTCCGTATTCTGGAGTTTCGCCGATAACGATTGTGTGAAACTGTGTGTAACTAAATGTGCTTCAATTAAAAAGGAACGTTCTGTAGGACTTTTCTGTTGCAGAATCTGTACTTGTGTGTTTAATTTGTCTCGGTTCAATAAATACCACGGCAGATATGATTCGTAGGTAGTAGAATTTACATCGCACTAGATCAATGCAATGGGCTATTGGAGACGGTGCAGAATCAATCTCAAAGGGTAATTTGGTAATTTTTAGTTAACATCGTACTTGAGCAACACAACGGGCTATTGACGACGATCCGGGATCAATCCCCCAAGGAAAAGATCCGAGGACAACACCTCGTAATTTTGAAGAACGATCTGATGACGAGGCAACACCTGAGCTGGCACCCCACTCTTCAAACTTCCACACCAACCCAACGTGAGGACTTTCGGCCACGACAGATTTAAGGTGTACCAGCAGCCTCTACACCATACGCTTACAAACATCCATGCCCGTACCCGGATTCGAACCAGGCTAACACCTTAACCACTGTGCCGGTTGGTCGGCTAATCTCAAAGGGAAAAATCCGAAAACACCTCGTAATTTTGTAAACCTTGTCAGTAAAATGCATGTGGCAAAAGTGTTTTTATCCGAAATAGACAATAGTTTGCTTGTTTTTTCGACGCGCTTTCAGCACGTCGTCGCTTACAGAGCTTATAAATTCACGATTTGTTTAGTAATTCTTTTATTTATCTTTAAACGTGGCCGATACACCAACTCCAAATTGCTGCTCCCTGATTGGCTGGTTTGTTTTGTACTTTACGACGCATATTTGGCACAAACACAAGACCAACGTCAAGTAAAAAATGCCGCGAATGGGAAAAGAGGAATTGGGAATATACAGTTGTGGGAAAAAGTAATTTTTAATATACGTCGTACTAGAACTACACAACGGGCCATTGACGACAGTACGGATTCAATGCCCTGAGGTAAAGATCCAAGGACAATAACCACGATATTTTGAACCAAAGTCAGATGATGAGGCAATACCTCAGCGGCACCCCACTCTCCAAACTTCCACATCGAAACAACGTGAAGACTTTTCGGCCACGACAGATTTAAGGTGCACCAGCCGCCTCTACACCATACGCTTAGACATCCATGCACTGACCCGGATTCGAACCAGGAACCTTCCGATCTAGAAGCTAACATCTTTACCACCAGACCGGTTGTTCGGCTTGGTAATTTTTAATTAACGTCGTACTAGAGCAACACAACGGGATATTGGCAATGGTCCTGGATCAATCAGCTAAGGCAAAGATCCAAGATCAGCACCACGTAATTTCGAACCACGGTCAGATGACGAGGCAACATCCGAGCTGGCACCCCACTCTCCAAACTACCACACCAACCCAACGTGAGGACTTTCGGCCACAGCAAATACCTTAACCCCAACACCGCATGCAGCTGTGGGATGAAAGGAAAAGATCGCTTGGGTGTAACGGGAAAAATTGTTTGGCGTAGATCGCCTTTTTGCAAAAGCAAAATGGATAGCTTCCTGGTTTTTTTTTAAATCTGTGACACAACTCTGGATCCGAATCTCCACCTCGGAACTAAAATCCGTCTACACGGGTGATCGTTAAACGCAGTTCAATCTCCAGAACCCCCAGACAAAAATGAACAATTTCAGAGATCCAACTCTCACATAAACAGCAGTTCACTCCCTCCGATATCTCCCCGCGAGTCATAACTCTCCGCAATTGGAAAAAAAAAAAAAACCAGAGCCTCCGTCAACACACAAAGAACGACTACTGCGCATAAAAATCTAGGCCTTGTCCTTTAACTATTTTATGAGCATTTCTTTGTTCATCCCCGCCCTCAGACACCTATTTTTCCTGCACACTTTACGAGGAAAGCGACACTATTGTGTCACCTCCGCGAAGAAATGGTGTTTTGTGACGTCACGAAACGTCGTGTTGGTGTGACTACTATTCATGTGACTGGGAGAGATGGGTTTATTCTGGGGAAAATTTCAAGAAGGAATTCGCTGTCGTGAACTTGCCATGTTGAAACATGAGGCGATTTGTATCGCAGAGGTAAGAGAGCTGCGAAAACCACGAAAGACGGTTGATGCTCCGTGATGGTCGAGAAGGCATTACCTCTAAGTTTCGGATCGTCGTGCTCAGTGGGTATGCCCACTGCGCTAGCAACCTTCGAGTTGTAAGGCGGAGCAGGTTCAGTTCGATTCCTGTCGTGTGAATTCTTCCGTGGGTGTTATTTCTCTCTTTTATTTCAGCACGTGGTGTTGTCCTCGGACCTTTCCCTCAGGGCAGGGATTCCCAAACGGTGATACGCTGCAACGTTTCAGGTGGTACGCAAGGATGATACGAGCGACCCAAATGTTCTACGAAGTTTGTTCGATTTTGTAGTATGTACAACCACGTTACGCTATTTCTTATGCTATTTGTTACTAGTTAATTGTGAGAGAGTGGTTTTTATGAACTTTGGTAAATAAAAAATGAATACAGAAACAGAGTAAGTGTTGAAGAGGACTTGAGAGTGAAGTTAAGCTCCATTGCTCCTGATATTGATATTTTAATAAAAGACAAACAAGTTTCGCACTAAAAATTGATTTTGATTATGTTAATCTTTGTTTGCTTAGTTTGTACTAACTATTTAAAATTAGTTGTTTTTAGACCTGTGAGTAGAAAATAAAACTGTAATTTTCGATGATCGTTTTATTTTTTTCCTTTATTAAACCATCATTAATACGAAATACAAGTGCATTAATCATAAAATATCAAGCTTTCTTAGAATTTTAAATAAAAAAAACAAGCTATTGGGCACTTTTCTGACATCTAGGTATATGTTTCTAAAAAAAATATAAGACACTGGTGGTACGCCCAAAATTGCTAAAAATTTCAAGTAGTTACGCAGTTACTAAAAGGTATTTCTGAAAATTAATTACTTTTTGATTAACATGAAACTAATCACTGTTTTTTATCCTAATTATTTAAATCGACGCTCATTTTAAATACTTAAATTGTGGTTTATACAGAGTGACATCAGCTTCGTTTCACCCATGTCCCCAAAAGCCGCAGAAGACCCGTTTTTTATAAATCAACATGATGACCTCGCAATGAGCACATGAGACAAGGTCAAGATCACCTGATTCCATTACCTCCAACCTATTCATAATCCATTTTCGAACCCTTCCCATTACCCATTCCATGCGTCACACCACGACTTACTTGTATCTTCTCCCACAGTGTCTGCCGCAGCAGCCAAATTACCGTCCAGGGGCAATCAAGGTGTGGATCTGCCCTTTTTTCCTCCTCGATTGGCGAAGTCGACGTCAATCACAGACACCTGCAGGGTATGGGGCAACGCACGGTCAACCCTTTCTACCCTGCAAGTTCAAACAATGGCAGAGGAGGCTCAGGAGTGCTGGATAAAACAGGGCAAGCAATGTTTAATTGTTGATTTAAGACGTCAAGATTCTATTGGTCTCTTCCTGATCCTTAGATTGGATGTTAGGGTCTTAAGGCGAGAGGTCCAACAAGCTGGTAGGTAAAAGGTAGATTTAAGGCCCGGTGCACGCATCCGATTTTTCAACGTGCGCCACTGAATCCCAATTATGCACACACAACCGTGAAATAATGCAAGTATTCATTTCGCGCCATTTGCGATAAATATTCTATCGAAGAATACGTGTTTATTTCACTTACTTGGTGTAAAAAAAAAAAGTATATTTTGAAACAAAATAGACGTTAGTGGATACAACTATTTGTTAATTATCATTTGTAATCCATTTATTTATGAAAACGAGGTATTTCAGGCCGGAGAAGCGTATGCGGCGCCGTGGGGAACTGCGGTGCAAATTGCACGCAAGTTGGACGCGCGTCGCCGCAGCGGCGCCGGAGGTATGCGTGCATTACTCCATTGGATCTAATGTATCTCAGACCGCACTTGTGTTGCGGCAGCGGCGCCGCACGTTGAAAAACCGGATGTGTGCACCGGGCGTAAAACATGTAAAATGTTTTGATGAGGATGAAAATTATTCACACAATAGTCACACGATGAAACAAGATCACCGTCAGCAGCATAACTAATGAAACCTTGTTACATGTATAAAATTTTGAATGTGACTTTTAAAAGATGGAAACAAATTATCAACGGATCTCAAATTATCAAAAAATCTCAATGGATAGTTTCGCCGACCAGGAGATTCTCTCTGCGAAAGTAATGTTGGTTTGCGAAGCAAACCAAATGGGACATGCGTAACAATCCCCGAGGGTTGTCGAGCGTAAGCGAGCAGGGGCCGGAGCCCCCTAGTATATAAAAAAAACGGAATGCGACTCTTATTGAGCTACTCTAATCTAGGCAAAACCACAGATTTAAGATTCTTTGCTTAACGTCTTCTCTCATCCTCCAAGTTGTTATGTTGCAATAAATTTTTTATTTCCAGTAATTTAACTTTGGAGTTCTCTTATAAAGGGTTTCATTACATCCCCTTTTGTATATTTGTATTGTAAATGTATACTTTTAAATATTTGGAAGTTCGGAAGAGATGCTTGGCCTGTAAAACCCTTAAAAATTATTAAGCTTTCATTTAAGTATTATATTGTGTTTTTCTATCCACTGTTTGCTTTACTTTCCTGTGGGATATGTTTTTAACCAGAGGCTTCCTCTGGTTCTTTTTTCGGCTCAAATGATTCCAAGTGCATTGCTATGAAGGTGTCCTGTCTTCAGTCAGCCATTGTCCCTTTCTCGAAACGAAGCTTTTTTCGTTCCTCCTATACACCCCTTTGCAGCAGACCCATAAAACTATTCCCCCTCTCTGAAGGAATTCGGCAGAGGTAGGGTCAACGCTCAAGTTCATCGTCCGACAGCGGTCTGCGCCCCACCCCGACCCCCCAAATTGCGGGTGGACTCCGGCCAGATGCAGAAACGAAGAAGCGATCAGCATCCCGGGGCCAATGACAAAATTTGCTTGACAAAATGGAATCCATCCCAAAACTTCTGGAAGGATGGTGGCAACAGGAGAGTGATGGTATAAAAAGGGGACACAACGAGAAAGCGTCTCTCTTGGCTTTTTTCTCTTTTGAACGGACATGCAGACAATCTGATCTGTCTGCTAAAGGGGCTTTTGCTGGAGGTGGACAGTGGAGACGCCGTCGAGATTCATTCTAGCGATCGGTAACGGAACGGAACGGACGTATCAATTACGGAGTGCCTAGCAGAAAACTGCGAACCTCCACATCAGAATTAATAGTGAATTTTTTAATTGTAAACTTGTAAATAGGGGAAGAAAGTTAAAGGTAGTGACAATGCACTATGAAAAAGGAGCATAATTAGGATAGTCGTTAGAGATTATAATTGATATCGGTAATAATACAGCTCCTGGAGCCATTTTTTTTATCCCTTCTACATCTTTCTTCTATCTTTTTCGTTCCTGCCTCCTCTTATAGGAACATTAATATATAATATTATAAATTTAAGGTAGAGCCAATTATGTGTCGTGCAGTTGATTTTTGTTAGATGTAATATTGTTAATTATTGTAAAATCATTATTATCTTAAAATGCTTATGCTTAAATAAATAATCCATGTTTTAGATTTTTAAATCTTTTGACTTTGGGCATTCTTTTTTTTTACACGTCAATACAAAAACAGCATGTATCAGGTTTACCTGAATATTGTTTTAATCCTACAATGCATTGTGTAATCACTATATTTCATTGGCCATTGTATCGCAACCTATGTAGCGATTGCTTCTTGCTACACAGCAAAGTTTTCACCCAATCACGACCTTCTCTGTCCCTTAGCAACGGAAAGACTTTCGAAGTTACCAAGGCCAACCCAATTTCAAACTCGCCACAGTAAAGTTTGCATTGTGGCCATCTCCTTCAACACAGTCACAACCTGAGGGCTTTTGGCAACACAAGTTCGATTCCCGTAACTTACCCTGGAGTGGGTGTATCTATTTCTTTCGTACCGACAAACCAAAAGCAATCGCATCCTAAAAACAACACATCAAAAGCAATATTTTGGAGCTGCACCTTTATAAAACTAGTTGTTGAGAACCAACCATGATGTCTCGCATTTTATTTCTGGAGCATTTTAGACCTGGGTAATGTTTAAGGTAAAATGGTCTTCAATTTAGCAATCTAAACACCTCTACCACCTAAAAATTCAGTAGCCTTCCGTTGTGGATCTCTGCGACTGATACTGGAATTATAAAGGACACGGATGGGTACTAACTCTTGTTTTATCGCCTACCACTGGCGGTCGGCAGAAAAACAAAATTGGAAATAAAAATGAATTAAAAGAACTTCTCAATACGGTTCTACTTTCTCTCTCCATACCATCCCCTCTGTTTTTTCTCCCATGTCTTTGCCCTATCAAAAAAGGTTCCTTTCCCTTTGGAGTTCCAAGGTTGTTTGGTAGGTTTTTATGGTGCAAGGGCCAGATCTAGACGACGCTTTTTACTTCACCTAAATGGACGTACACACAAAAGAAAAGTTTCACTGGTATGAAGAATGTGGAATCATGGAAAGGAGACACTCAGGGTAGTTAAAAGGAATCGAACCTGCGGCACCTACAGGTTGCTATGGTGTTCAATGTGACCACAAGTCACTGGCGAGAGTTTAAAATTGTTAAGTCTGGTAATTTCAAGTATTTCCGTTGTTAAGAGGCAGAAGTCATAATTGAGTTAAGACTCAAGTTGAAAGAAACGCACCCTGTTCAAAAAGACACGGGACGTGAAGGAGCAGCCACAGGAAGGAGGACAACACATCGTTGACCTATCTGAAGCATCGGATGATATCACATCACATTCAACGGATAACCATAGCCACCTTAGATAACGGATAACCATAGCCACCTTAGATAACGGATAGCCAAGGAACAAAACAGCAAGTTTTGTCTCTAGATTTTTGGGCCATTGAAGGATTTACGCGCATAATTTCACCTTGAAATTTGAATGATATTACTGGGATATTACATCATATTCAACAGATAACCATACGCCAAGGAACAAAACAGCAAATTTAGTCTCTAGTTAAGCCATTGAGGGTTTCACACGCATCTCCTTGCAATTTGATGTCTTCCCTGTATGTCTTCTAATTTTAACCCTTTCATGACCAATATAATCTTTAAATGTGATTCTATTCCAAGGAAAGACCAATAGATACTTTCCAAAGGATTCTATTCCAAGGAAACAAGCAATATAATCTTTCCAAGGGATTCTACTCTACGAAATTGAACTGTAGAATCTTTCCGACGAAAAGGAAACTGTCCCTTGTCGAAACTGGTGACAGTTTGGAACAGGTACTCATCAGGAGAGTTAACCCTCCTGGGACTTATCTCGTACCTCCTCCAAGTACCAATCTCGATGAGGTACCTCGTCAAAAGCAAAAACCGACCAGATCTTGATGGTACGACTTTATGATCTTGATGGATGGACGACGGTACCTCGTCATTCGAAGAAAACTGACCAGATCTTGATCTCATCATAAAACAATTGGCAATATCTTGCTGACAAGATATCTCGCCATTAGCAAAATTGATCTTATCCAAACCACTTGAAGGGGTTAAGGTGGAAAATACAGATCACTGTGGTCTTGAGCAGATATTGCGTGTGCCTTATTTAATACCAACACGGCGTTGCCCGTGACAGTTCCTTTCGTGGGTCAGGTGGGACTAACGCTCGCTAACGCCCCGGTGATTGCACATGCAACGACTTCGTGATGGCCTTGAAGTGGCTGTTATCAACAACGTAAATCAAAACACGCTAGAATCGGAAAATTTAACATGTTTCCAAAGGCTGAAGTCAGCGATCGAAAATCGCAAAATTCGTTCCTTCTTCATTCGAGGTTTTGTCCGACCAACCGGTCTAGTGGTTCAAGGTGTTGACCTCTGGATCGGAAGGTTCCTGGTTCGAATCCGGGGTCAGGACATGGTCGTAAAATGGGATGTCCTAAGTTAGGGGTAGTGATGGTCACCCTCTGGGTGACCCTTTACAATTGGCTCATCGATACTGGCCTTGTAGTGATCAAACGTCCGCCGTTAAAAAATCATTCGAGATTCGGATAACGCCACATTCCGGAGAAAAGAATGGTAAAAAAAAAAAAAAAAAAAACACGAATAAATTCATTTAAAAATGTTTAAAATTAAATTTTAAAATTCGGGATGGACACAAAGATTGCAAAAAATTTGGATTACCTGTATGCCAAATTTTATTATTGTGAGTGCCATAAATTTGTCAGGACACTGCTTACATACAGACAAACATTGACTATACTGGACTACTTTGGCATAATATTGAACTGACAGACTGAAACATAAAGGCGAAAAGGGTGAGCTAAGGCAAACACTTCCTTTTACAATAGTATATGTAATATCTCAAGGGATCCGCGAAAATTGTTATTATCAAAGGGGTCCCTGGACTTGGAAAATTTCGGGACACACTGCCCTAGACGATAATTTGCTGCGGTAGACTCAAGTTTCAATGTCGGTGTCAGCAGACGTCGATCCAACCAACCCGCAGGGTATGGGGCAACGCACGGACAACCCTATCTACCCCTACCCCGCAAGTTCAAACAAAGACAGAAGCGCCTCCAGAGCAGGCAGATTCGCCACGAAACCACAGAAACAAAAGCAGCGAGTTTCGGACACACCAAAAAAAGCGGCGGTGATTCAGAGCCCTAGGGGTACAGTGCGGTTTCCAGGGAGCATCGCTCTTCTTGTTCTTTCAAGGTCACTTCCACAAAAAACCCACCTAAATCAATGCCCACCTTTTTTTTTTTTTTTGCTGTTCCCCTACCGACACAACGAGACGAGTTCTTTTTAAGGTTGATGAGAACTATCGAAGCAGACGCGTCTTTTTCCTTTACGAAGTGCTGTGTTCAATTAACTCGTGAATAGGAAGTTGTAACCCTTTACAGGACCTGCGGTTGATTCTCTTCTCAGAAATCAAATGACTTGCAGGTGCCTGGACTTATTCGATAACTCATTACCTGGCATGAGAATGTATTAAAAACCTATTGGGTTCGCCTTGTCTAATCTGACAGTATACCATTAAGGATTTGTAAGCTGTTTCGAATTAACTCTCGGAAAGGTTCACACGCATAATACCACCTAGTATCCTGCAGTATTTCTTACATGTATACAAACCGATTTAGACATTCTGGACCAATAGAATCTTTCGAATAAATTCTATTTTCGGAAATGAACAGCGAAATCTTTCCAGAGTATCCGATTATATATATATAAAAAAGAACAATGGTATAGAATCTTTGGAAAGATTCCAAAGATAGGACCAATGAAATATTTCTAAATGATGCTAAACACTCGAAAATGACCCTCAGAATCTCTCCAAATGATTCCATTCTCAGGAAATGAACATAATCTTTCGAGAAGATTCTGTTCTAAAAAAAGAACGACAGAATCTTTCTAGAGTATTATATTCTAAACAAAAGAACAATGGCGTAGAATCCTTTGGAAAGATTCCAAAGATAGGGCGAATGGAATATTTCCAAATGATTCTATCCCAAGAAAATGAGACCCACAGAATCTTTCCAAATTATTCCATTCTAAGGAAATGAACATAATATTTCGAGGAGAATGTATTCTAAAATAAAAACGATAGAATCTTTACAGAGTATTATATTCTAAAAAACAATGGAATAGAATCCCTTATAAAAATTTCTTTCTAAAGACTTGTGGTAAAGATTTCTAAAGAAAATCTTTTCTTTAGATTTTTTCCATTGTTTTATTCCAAGGAAAGGACCAATAGAACTTTCCCAAAGGATTTTGTCCCAAGGAAATGACGAACAGGATCTTTGCAAGAATGTCTTTTCCTCGGAAAACGACACTATAATTTTTTTAAGGCAAAAAAAAAACTATGTATTCTTTGTAGTTAGTTATTAAGAGTGTTATGGGGTAAAAACAATATTACATGTCTCGGAAATCTAGCTATGTTTACAGGGGCCGTTGTGGGTGCATGCCAATTACTTGATTTTGTCTGTTAGATACAATTAATATCATCTTTCGGGGCAGTTATTTCGACATTTTGGAACAAGAATAATGGAGTTTGGGAGCGAGCATTTTGTCAATTTAGTGCATAACTAAAGCATTTTGGAACATATTCGTAATAAATTTTTACGATATAGTAAGAGCCCTTAGGGACGTTCTTGCTATAAAAAGCAGTCAAAGTTGAAAAATCGCCTTTTTCTTGCTTGTAGGAACCCTGATAAAATTGTACAAAAGTACTGAAAATTCCTCCAAATAAAGCCTTTGCATGTAATTTATACTAGAAAAAGGCAACACTGGTGATGGCTTCTTTTCTGCTTGGCATCAATTCGCAGTTGGCGCTCCTGATTTGGCGATATTTAATGGGAAATGGCGTCAAATATAAGCTTTAAGTTACAATTTAAGAATTTCAAGACTATATATTAAGACTAAATATCTGATAAATTATCGACTCTTTCCATCCAAACTTATGATTTTTTAATAGTTTCTGGGGGGGGGAAGATGCTTTTTTGAAGGAAAGTGGTGCAGAATTTACATCCCAGATATTATTACACTTGCTCTTGTGTATTTCAGCGTATATGGACAGACCCATCAAAACACCCAAAACTACACTTCTCCTATCACTTGAATAAAAGATTTAATCCGTTCTAAAATTCCTCTGTACATGGAACGAAGGTGAAAGGACCGGTCGTACCCATAAAACAGGTTGATGACCCACTAAACACTCCGACGTGACGAGTTCCACTTTAGAACAAAGAACACAACAGATCTGCAATAACCCCAACCACTTAAAAATCTCAGCTGCATATATTCATTTACCGAAACATGCCAACGTTGATGATGGTAGTAGCAGTGATGGGCTGTGAAGTCCGTTTTTCCTCCACCTCAACAAAGAATGGTAAAGCGAAACCACTACTCCTTATGATGAGCAGTGTGTAATTATATGGTAGGGACCAGTTCCAGGGCGAGTTTTTTTCCAGTACACATATATTCTCGTGTTAGGATTACAGCAAACTACACCACTAATTGAACAACGTTAAGACGGGTCCTTTTTTTCTCCCTACATTTCATTTTCGTTTCAAATTGAATAGGGTCTGAACAAGTCTTGAAAAGTTTTCAGACGTTTTTCTGAAGTACAAAACCCGTTTCACTTATTTCGTTCGTACCATCCTCACCTTCAATGTTTTTAAGGTAGATTTGGTTGCTCTAAGATCTGTCCAAGTGTGACAAACCTTGTCCACAAAGAAAGATAGTGCACATTATAAAAGAGGAGGGGGATTTATACGGATCCACATGTGAGAAGACATGACCTCGGAGGAGTTTACTTGTACCCAAGTGGCTTAGCTCTCACGGAAAATGACTGTTTTTATAAAAATAAGGTACAGCTACATTCTACGTTTATGAGCGGTGGCAACGACCTTGGCGATTTTTTGGCGCACTTCTACTTGCGAGTTACGGTAGATTAAGGTCACAAATCTGTCTACGTTTACTGTGGTTTTTATGGCAACCTAGGCAAACGGTAACTTTCAATTTTCAATTGGAGTATTCTAGAAAGTTCTTCCAAAATCCGTTAAAGTCGTTTGATTTCATTGGTTCGTTTGAAATAATTTCTTTGCTTCCATTGGTTATTTTGATTTGAAAATATCCTTTGATTGCACTGGTCCTTTTAAAATTTTTTTCTGTGATACCATTGGTTCATTTATTTATATTTCTAGTTATGGAATTTTTATATTATTATAACATTTTTCACGAAACGTTTAAGAGTTTTGTTTTTTTGCCATTTGTTCAATTTTCGTTTTTTGTTATTTTTTTCCAGGAACATTTCTGATTTACCAGGTTATATTATTTCCTTTTTTTTTCTTTTAAAAAATCTTTTTCTTTTCAAAAAGCCTACGGTATTTAGTGTAATTGATAACTTTCAGGGTATTTTGCGAAATCGCACTTGAAGGAATATATATATTATATAGATTCATTCTACCGTGCTGGGCGAGCTTTGGTTAGTTGATTATGGGTTTTATGACGCAAGAGCCATATTTGGCTAAGCCGCGCCAAACACAAGGAAGGGGGTAAATGCAAAAGACAGAAGACCAGGAAGGGTAAACAGAAGGGAGGACAGATCACTCGGAGTAACTCGGGGTCTTGATGCCCGCACGCGCCTAAAGAAATGCCCCGAACATTGAGCTAGGAGTGCCGTAAGTGGTGCCATTCGAAATCAGCTGAACTACGCTACAATCACAAGCCATGAACCAATAAAATTATCCTTCAATATCAAACTGCATTCAAATCGTTAAAACTGCAAATAAATTGTTGAAGTATCCACAATAAACAATCGCTCCTCTGCTTTATTCATTCCGCAATCCAACATCAGGCACGCGTATTCACGTCAAAAATACGGTTTGTTCTATTTGGCCTCTATGAGGACGAAGGACGACCGTCGTGGTTCTGTAGATATGCTACCCACTGCTCTAGCAACCGCATAGCGCATTTACACATTCTCGCTCGTGTTTCGCCTCATCATTCGCACGTTCGTTCCCACAACGCGAATGACCGTTTACATCCACGCCGAGTTGTGGGCATCCGCCCTGCGTGTGGGCAATTTCACGGTAGCTTACGTTACATTTAGACAAATATACTGATCTTGAAGTGTATATATATTAGCAAAGAATAATGGAAAACAAAAATTCGCTTGAATTGTTCAACAAACTAATAAAAAGCTAAACTTTGATGGGAATGTTATTAATTTACTGATATTTTTAAGTTCAGGGAACTTTTAAGTCCCGGAGCACTTGGCAACTCAGACTTGTAAACGCAGGTTCGATTCTTGTCTGGTGCTTTTCTCTCATCTTTGTCAGTAAAACTTTCATCGTGTATGCGTACTGAAATTGCATCTGGCCAAATATAGCCCCTATGCGCCTTAAGACCGTAAAACGACAAACCAACCTAGAAAGACCGCCATCTCGCGAATTTCCGGGTAGGCCTGTCGGCCTAACCTTGCGTCGGGACCCTAAATGCATGTGTGTTTAGCTTCCAACAAAAGAAAACCAGTCGTCCACTCGACATCCAACTCGAGCACCTCTTCATGGCCTACTGGCTCCTTTGCCGAGATGGACGACCAGAGGAGGGAGATAAAGCAGAACGAAAACTGGGCCTGTCAGACACTAATGACCTTGCAGGGGCAGCAGACGGAAGGGAAAAAGAGAAAGACGTTTTTCGGAGAGAAAACAATGCATGCGGGACGCGGAAAGGCACGTCCGGAATAAATAGCGACTCGCTTCGGGAGGTCTCTTCCGACTTCCCCCGAAGGATGGGATCGGAAAGAGACGGGATCATTAATCCTGGTTTCGAGCAAATTTTCCGGAAAAGTAGCTGCGGTCTAGATAATTTGGAAGAAATTTTAATTTACGTCGTACTAGAGCAACACAACGGGCATTGACGACGGTCCGGGATCAGTCCCTTAAGGGAAAGATCCGAGGACAACATCTCGTACTTTTGAACCACGGTCAGATGACGATGCAACACCTAAGTTGGCATCCCACTCTCCAAACTTCCACACCATGTCAACGTCAGGAGACTTCCAAGGAAAAAAAACAAATTTACCGTGCACCAACCCTCTTCGTGCAAGACGGTCTTTGGTTGGATTCGAACTCGCGACCCTCCGGTTGCTAATCCGTTACTCTCCCAACCTACCTCGGCCCGTTAGATAGGTGATTAGGGTCCAAAAGCGGACAAACTGCGCCATCCAGAAGGGAAAGATCTGAGGACAACACCACTTAATTTTGAACCACGGTCCGTTCCCCTGAATGGAGGGTCATTAAAAACAAAATTTAAAACAATCAGGCTTTCTCAAGCCCCGTGGGAACCCTGGAAGGGCTATGCCGACGCCAGAATCACAATTCCGCACTTCTTGTGCCATGACAAAAAAAATATTTTTGGCACACCACTCCTCGAACTACGTTACACTATCTACCGACATAAATGGTGGAAGCGGTGGATACATATCCCCGACATTCAGAATCAAATGAATCAGTCCAAGTCATGATAATTAAGTGAAGTCGTAAACATTTGGGTTGGCTGGAATATTTTAGCGCAAGAGACTTTAGGTCTGTTCTATGCCAAATACAAGTTTGGACATCAGAAAGGCGTTAAGTCAATGGGTCCAGCAGATTGTATCGACTTCGTGGAGAGGGCAAGATACAACTCGCTCCGATGCATGTTTAAATAGGTCAGGTTGAAATAGGACAATGGCTCTCAACCCTTTCCTCTATCACAACCCCATCCATATTCGCGGTTTACTTAGCTCGTGACGCAAGTTATCAAACTTATAAAAATTATCGAAATTAGGAGCGCATGTAGCCTTGCTAGCGCTCAACAAATTTCTTCAAAATGAGATCATTTTTACATTTTGCAGATATTTATAGATTGGAAAAATCTTTACATCCAAAGTCATGCCCGAACTTTCAAAACATTTTTAAATCAGTCGCTTCCAAGACAATTTTGCTGAAAAAGGTACCCAAGGTTGAAAAAAATAGCTTCAAAAGTCGCCTTTTAGCCGCTTGGTTTCCTGTTTTCTTTCAACAATTCCGCCGAATCAGTTGAAAGAATGAGCTACGAGCATTATCAATGCCTCGAGGAGACATTGTACTGGGCAAATAAAACGTTGCCAAACTGCATTGTAAGACGCGGATTACACTCAATCTTGAACACGACACAGAAGGATTAGAGTCACCCCCGCGGGCAAATCTCACACAAAAGAATACGCTACACCCCTTTTAAGCGTTCCTCACCCGAAACCCGTTTCGAATAAACGCTACGACACGGTTATCCGAATCTGCAAACTCGTTGCTACAGCGCATATTTCACTTTTCTGCCGCACAGCTCTGAATGCCCCACTTCGTTGCCACCTAGAAAACGTTAAAAGTGAAAATTATTTGTAAACATTTGTAACATAAATGCACTGCAGAACGTATTCTCGCAATCTCTCGAAAAGCTGACGGGGCCACGTCAACTCGTTTGGATGAGTAGCGAGTTCCGAACTCGGTCCATCCAAAGACAGTCGTTCACACGAGGGCTGGTGCACGTTAATTCTGTCGTAGCCTCAACTCTCCACACGTTGGTGTGGAAGTTTGGAGAGTGGGGTGTCAGCTCAGGTATGATCTTAACATCCGACCATGATTAAAAATTACGAGGTGATGTCCTAGTATATTTCCTTTCAGGATTGATCCCGGGTCGTTATCAATACCCCGCGGGTTGCTCCAGTCAGGGCCCCCCACATAGGCGGTGTTACCGTTGCTATGGCAACGGGGCCAGTAGGTTATGGAAGCCGGCGAAAAAATGCAATAAAATACTAAATTCATAAAACTGGCAACTATGTTGAAAATAAATTTCCACGCGTGTCAAATTAAAATGTAAAAATCCCTAAAATCTATCCATTCTCAGTGATGAAATCAAGAAAAATGTTTAATAATTTATTCATGTTTGTTTTTGAAGGAGGACACTTGTACTTTTTCTACAAAGTATAATAAAAGTTTGAATTATATTTTAATTAGTTGCTATGATTTTTAATTTTAATTGTAGTACTGTACATATACAAATAACATTTTGATTTTCCAGATATTAAAGCTGTGTGTTACTAGTAACTATTTATTAACGAAATGTTTCTTTTTCTTTTTCGACACTTTTTTTACCTAAATGTCTTGTTTGTAATATGCTATATCGGATATGTCACTCTTATAAACCTAAATGGAGTATGTTTCAGGATTCAACTATGGAAAATTAAAAAAAAAAAAAAAAAAAAGTTTGTTCAAACATAAATTGTGTAAAATAGACATGGGTGAGGTGGGGGAAGGTCCCGTAATTTCAGTTGGCAACGGGGCCCGTCATAACAGCTGGCAATGGGGCCCACAGGTGTGGGGGGCCTGACTTCAGAGCGACCTTGATTCAACTGCCTACCTACGCAATTAGATAACTGTCGGAAGAAATAATCTGTCGTTTAAAAATCGGTCCCCTTCAACATACTTTGAACTATTTACGAGTCAATAGGCAAGTCAGAATTTCGGCTAGTGTTAATGAAATCAGAAAAATAATTCCTATCGACCGCAAAATCGATAGTTGAATCTTACTTGAACACCATAACAGGCTATTGGAGACAATCAGACAAAAGCCATGGAAACCGAAGAATTCATGCAAAAAAATTGGAGTCTCAAAAATATATATCAGCAAATCAAAATCAACGGTATCTAAATTTGAATCTGCGAATAGCGCTCCTAGTGGATAACCTTGTAACCACAACCCCTAAGGCAAGCGGTCCATAGACGAATCGAAATTTGTACAGCCACTCAACAACTTTTCGAACAATCCGGTTAGGCATGCTTCAGACCAACATCTCTGCACCGACTTGGAAAATCCGCAGTGTCACAAATCGAAACCGCTTCATTGAAATTTCAAAACTTTCATTTCCGCGAGCGTTTATTTATCACTTTGATTCGAACACAAACCTCTGAGGCAACGGTTCACTTTCTTAAATCGCGAGATACGAATCTGATTATTCGTATCTTGCCCTCAAACCAATGACCCAGAGCTAAGACCAAGAGACAATGGACGCGCGACAAGATCTGGCCTCTCTGGAAAAAATCACGCCCGAGTCGGAAGGAACGAGAATAATAGATGGGAATTTAGAATCGCTCTTTGGCAACCGGGAGTACTGCGCAATCGGCCAATAACAGACCGCTGCTTGCGGCTCGTTATTAAAGAAAGTGTATTGTTGCGTGGCACTTGATTGGTGGATGAAAACTAGAATTCTTGATCAAGTGCGATTCAAGAAGACGCGTATTGTCTAGCCGACTGTGACGTGTAATGAAACGGTTACTGTATTCAAATTCTATAGCGGATATGCATTGCGAATAGCAAACCGCGGCCGACCTCCAATAAAAAAGATACGGAAGATTTTTGCGACACATAAAGCAACAGACGCTATTGTCAAAAAAGAATAAATGCCTAAAGATAATTGCAAAATTAAAAATTTAATTAAAAGTTCCAAATTAGGGGAAACTGCCCTCAAATTTTGAAAGTACAGTAAAACCCCGATTATCAGAGTCCGCTTTAACCGAACTATGAAATATTTCTAGGATTTTTTTTTTGGTTCTACAATTTTCATTTTTAAAACTACCGAAAAAAATTCTGAACTTGATCTCACAAACACTCAGGAAAACGAAATCCGTGACTGGATAAACGCTGACGAACAAGAAATTACAGATAAAATGATCGTCAATAAGGAAAATGAATCTAGCGGTGATGATGAAACAAGATAGTGACGATGAAAAACGACATATGAAAATCTTCAATACAGTTGGACTAAAAGCTATCGAAAGTGCTATTGAATTTATAGAACAAGAAGCGACAGCAGCAATCCCGTTATCCTTAAAAAAAATGGCGAAACATACCTCCAGAAAAACGCCAAAGAATCGTAAAACAAAAACAACTAAAGACTTTTTAAGTAAGAACTCTTTAATTATCGTAACAATATGAATTGCATGTGGTGTATCTGTATAACTTTTGTATTTGTTAAAATATACATTTAAACCTACACAATTGATTTTATTTACAATTTTCACTTTAACCGAGCTAGTCTTGGTCTACATTAACTCCGATAATCGGGACTCTACTATAATTCAAACTAGAAAATGTACCCATACCCTTGCTGCTTCCGAACTGGCCCAGCGATTTGGCGATATCTTGCACAAAAATGCGCCAAATAAATGAAAAATTAGCAATTTCATTTTTTCGAGTGTTTTTGAGGCATTTGGTGGTTTTTATTCGAAAATTAAGGACCAGTTGGTCGTCGAGGATTAACAGCCGAAAGGATCCGAGTTCGATCTCATCAAAGACAGTCGTGTAGATGGCAGCTGGTGGACGTTAAATCTGTCATGACCTCAAATGTCCTCATTGGCGTAATGCTGCAGTTCGGAGAGTGCGGGTAATGGTAATTTTAGTTAACGTCGTACTAGAGCAACACAGGAATTTTGAACCACGGTCAGATGACGAAGCAACACCCGAGCTGGCTCACCACTCTCCAAACTTCCTCACCAAACCAACGAGAGGACTTTCGGCCACGACAGATTTAAGGTGCACCAGCCGCCTCTACACCATACGATTACAAACATCCATGTCCGGACCCGGATTCGAACCAGGAACCTTTCGATCTAGAGGCTAATACCTTAACCACTACACCGGTTGGTCGGTCGGAGAGTGCGGGATGCCTACGTAGACCTCGTCCTCTGACCGTGGTTTCAAATGACAAGATGTTGTCCTCGGATTGATCCCGCACTGTCTGTTTCTAATGCAGAAAGGGGAAGATTGTGTCTGGAGCCAATCTTGTACATAGACAGTGTATGAATAATTTCGCCGTCACCTCAATTCACTATTAACAAATTTCCTACGAGTTGATTGAATATCAAAAGAGAATTCTCGCTGACATTACTACGCAAAAAAACCTTTCAGTTTGATTAGAAGAGCAGCAGACACATATTCGGGTAAGTTCACTCACAGTTGATTAGTCGTTGAACGCACTTGACAACAAAAAGATGGATCGGTCGATTCCGAACCAATCAATTAAGTAGACAGATATGTCTTATCTCACAGCCTGGGAAAGTTGCAAACAGCGCATTGCTTCGAGTTCCACATCCAGCTAATTTTATTTTTTAAAACTTCCATCGAAGAAAAAGAAAGATACAATCAATCGCAAGATATGCCATAAAAGTATCTCTAAATGCTTGAAAACCTACATTCGCTAAAGTTTGAGCGGTTTGGCGTTTCAGCATTTTATGGGGGTAATTGGTAATTTTTAGTTAACGTCGTACTAGAGCTACACAACGGGCTATTGACGACGGTCCGGGATCAGTCCCTTAAGGGAAAGATCCGAGGACAACACCTCGTAATTTTGAACCACGGTCAGATGACGAAGCAACACCTGAGCTGGCACCCCACTCTCCAAACTTCCACGCCAACCCAACGTGAGGACTTTCGGCCACGACAGATTTAAGGTGCACCAGCCGCCTCTACACCATACGCTTACATACATCCATGCCCGGACCCGGATTCGAACCAGGAACCTTCTGATCTAGAGGCTAACACCTTAACCACTATACCGGTTGGTCGGCACATTTTATGGGGGAAATGCCGAGTAAGAAATACCAAGAGGATAGGTAGGTACGGTAAATTTTAATTCACGTCGTACTAGAGCAACACAACGGGCTATTGACGACAAATATCAAGAGGATAAAAAGAGGAATGGTTATGGTAATTTGTAATTAACGTCGTACTAGAAAAAAACAACGGGCTATTGACGACGGTCTGGGATTAATCTCCCAAGGGAAAGGTCCGAGGACAACACCACCTAATTTTTAACCATGGTCGGATGACGAGGCAACACCTGAGCTGGCACCCCACTCTCCAAACTTCCACACCAACCCAACGTGAGGACTTTCGGAAACGACAGTTTAAGGTGCACCAGTCGCCTGTACACCATTCGCTTACAAGTATCAAGCACAGACCCAGATTCGAATCAGGAACCTTTTGATCCAGAGGCTAACACCTTAACCACCAAACCGGTTGGTCGGCGAGGGAAAAGAGAGATTGGGAATAGTTGGTAGGTAGTTAATTAACGTCTCACTGGAACAACGTGACGGGCTATTGACGACGGTCCGGGATCAAATCCTTAAGGGAAAGAACCGAGGACAACACCTCGTAATTTTGAACCACGGTCAGATGACGAAGCAACACCTGAGCTAGCACCCCACTCTCCAAACTTCTATAACAGGCCAACGTTAGGACATTTGAGGTTGATGACAGATTGAACGTGCACCAACTCCAGTGTACACGACGGTTAAACCTAATATCGAACTTGCAATCCACCGCGGTTGCTAATCCGTTACTCCTTGGTTTTCGTTGAGGTGAATGACTCTACTAAAATACCGATAAACAGTGAACGCGTGAAAATAAATTTTTCTTTGTACTGGATTGAGTTGGTTTTCGAGTTGATTAAAAAATTCTTTATCGATTACGAAATCTGTATTTTTGACACTTATGAATTTACATTGAAAATAAACAGATATTTGCACATGCTATTCATTTACAATAAACCTATCTTCTGAATGGACAAGGAAGTTTCTGTCAACATCTTGCATTAATGCCAATAATTAATGAATTACAACCGACTTGTGCTCTTTCCAGAAATTTCGACATACCACAGCTTCCTTATATACGCATAAATAATTGAGTAGTCAGCAAATGACATCTATCTTCCTGTTAGAAAAAGTCACAAAATGTTACAGTTTTCTGCGGTTCATTTCTGTCAGTGGGGATATTGGTGCAAGAAACCTGATTTGGAGAGGTAAAATGTTAAGTTCTCAACAGAAAACAGTGACAAATTCCTCAGAGAAGTATATGCTTTACGAATTTTGCGAATATAACTTTGCACAACTCTGAAATTCCATTTTTACCTTCATAATTGAGGAAAACTAACTAAAATCAACCGAAAAAGATCCTTAACTGAATACATCCCTACAACTAATTAATCACACTAAAAGGCACCGAAAATGCTTAAAATTCTACTTTAGTCCACTTTCTCGCGTTTTCAAATGATTTTGCAAGGATTATCTTCCCCGTAATAACAATGCGGACCTATTTGTTGGCTTAAGCCTGATGTGAAGAACATTCTAACACGTTCTGCCCCAATTGTTACGTTTCGCCCATGTTTTAAAAAGGAAAAAAAAAAGACTGCATGAAAAAGCTTAAGCCTAACATGGCGGCACAAATTGTAACCACTCAACGAGATAGATGATGCATAAAAACTCAGCTACATGAGACTACTTCCTATTCTTATCTAGCTCAAGCGAGTTTTGTAAACAACGAAAGTAACGGTAGTGCACGTGAGATGGAAGACGTGACGGCATATACAATGCTAAAATGCATTCGGCTGAAAAGCAACTTAAAACAATTAGATCTCCAAATATGCTTTAGGAATGAGCCATTTACGGTATCTTCAAGATCTAAGAGACGCTAGATCACTACCTCATTTGAGTGTGCATACGAAATCATTCCAAACTTTCTTTTCAGAATGAAAAAAACTTTCTCTGTTAACGTGATTGCAACTTAACATGTTCAGGATCTGATGATGCGTCAGATCTGATGTGATGATGATGATGATCAGACCTGTCGGATTTGTCTAGTATAACCCGCGATATTTCTTGGGGTACATGAAAGAAGCGCTACATAGCTGGAGCCAAGAAACACTTCCTTGCTTGGGTTTTGAGGAGCATGGACCATATTTTAGCGAAACACAAGACAGAGACAACGTCAATCCCATGGTAAGTTACAGGGATCTAACCCGAGCCGCGTGGAACTCACAGGTTGCTAACACAGTTAACTCACTAAGCTACGGCAGCCCCTATCCTTGTTGGGAAATAAAAAGGAACACATTAAGACATGAACCTACGGATTTTAAACTTTTGACTACGGCTATCGATATCACAAGCGCGATTCTTTCTTGGTGTGATTCTTATAGCTGTCAAAGGTACAACTGCTGTAACGGCCGTTGTCTAAATTCTTTCTTGGCGCTACAATAGTGCAACTGCTGCAAGGTCGTAGTCTAAATGCTAATCTAAATGGCGATGACCTGATCAACTATTATATAACATTTCTGCAGTCTTCCTTCTTTGGTACTTTAATTGTTGACATGGTGAAATCGTATTCAAAAAGCAAGCTAATTGAGGTTGTCCTGAAGACGAACTAAATCGATAGAAGATCAGACATATCGATAGAAGATCAGATTGATAGAAGCACCCAAGCTCACACCGCGATTTGAACCCAAAGTCTGTTAAGCAAAACGTCACATTAACAATACAAAAATATTCCATAATTCCACAAAAAAAGTTTTCACGGAATCTGGAGCGAAGCATTAAGGGTTTTTTTTACACGCAACTTTGAACCACGGTTGGATGAGGAGGTCAACACCCGAGCTGGCACACCACTTACAAAACTTCCACACCACTCCAACGTGAAGACATTTGAAACCACGACAGATTTAACGTCCACCCGCCCCCTTTGTACACGACGGTCTTTGGTTGGATTCCAACCCGTAACACTCCAGTTACTAATCCGTTACTCCTATCCTGTCCTGTCGGATCTTGTGGTAGAGACAGTAGAATGCTCGTAACGGTTCAGAATCCACTTTAAGTCGTTGGTCCCCAGTATAGGCTCTCGGAGAGATAGGCCACTTTGCTTCCGGTTGTTGTTTATAATACACTAGTTGCCGGTAGGATGAATCATATATCACCCGATTCCGTTCTGAAATGACATTGTCCCAAAGGGACATTGACGGTGCGTTCAAAATGAAAAATGTCGTTCGAAAAGAGAACGATTCTCTGTAATAACACAGAAATGGAATCTGCAAAAAAGGTCATTTTTAAGCAAGGCTGTTCTCACGCCTGTTTATTTTGATGCATACCACAGTGTATGATGAAAAAGCCTTAATGACCTTGGTCTAATTAGCCGCCGTGCAGTAAAAAAGACAGCGGGAATGATTGTGGAAATTATCTGAATCGTTGATGGCGCTGACGTCATGCGCCTTCCCTGCTCTCACACACACCTGTAGCTTTTTTGTCAGTTGGAATCTTGAATTGAATTCGATAAGAACCTAAACGTTCTTAATTTGATTAATGGTCTTGAATCACATAAAAATGTAATCTTTTTCTGCATCTGTAATAGTAATTAAACTTTAACCTAACAGAAGAATCTCTCCAATCGTCATTTTTGTATTTGACAACCCAAGATCTTCAAATACGACTGAATAATTGGACGGGTTAAAGTGTTACAGTAGTGTCACTTTTTCGAGAGAAAAAAAGAGCTTCCACTGCCATCAGTTGGCCGTTGAATAAAGATCTGACTTACTTAACGTTTTCAGTTAACGGATAGACACAGAAACCAGATTTAGATAAGTCAATCTGTTAACAGAAAACGTTAAGTAAGTCAGATCTTTATTCAACGGCCAACTGATGGCAGTGGAAGTTCTGTCTTTTTTCCTCGCAAAAGTGACGTACACCACTGTAACTTAAAGCCGAACGATTGAAGGTGTGAATGGTAATGGTAATTTTAGTTAACGTCGTACTAGAGCAACACAACGGGCTATTGACGACGGTCCGGGATCAATCCCTTAAGGGAAAGATCCGAGGACAACGCCTCGTAATTTTGAACCACGGTCAGATGACGAAGCAACACCTGAGCTGGAACTCCACTCTCCAAACTTCCACACCAACCCAACATGAGGACTTTCGGTCACTTCAGATTTAAGGTGCACCAGCCGCCTCTACACCATACACTTACAAACATCCATGCCCGGAATCGAACCAGGAACCTTCCGATCTAGAGGCTAACACCTTAACCACTATACCGGTTGGTCGGCGAAGGTGTGAATGGAAGAAGTGGTGACATTTTTGTTGTTAGAGATATATAGCCTCAAAGTCTAGTACTTATACTGGATGAGTTAGAAAGAGTTCGGGATTGGTGTTGTTGTAAGTATCCACATAGGGGTTCTTGTTCTAGTTGTCAGCACAAGTTGCCTCACCCCGAGGTTACTTCAAAACTGCAATAATCCCAAAATGTAAACAACTGTCACAAAACCCCTCAATCCACTTACCCCTATAATTGATTATTCAAATTCTGCTTCAACGATGGATCAAAATAGCACCCGATTTCGTAACTAAACTGATAAAAACTTCAAGTAAATCTTTTCCATCAAAATTCTACATTAAAACAAGTCGTAGCCAAGAACACAATAGCAGATTCGGTATAAAAAACTGAAACTAAGAGCGCAATTTTAAATGCCCCTAAATCACAGTCGCAACCGAAACATCGGGTGACGTTAGCGAGGCCTTTTCCGAGAACGGTTTACGCATCACTTAATTGCAACGCTTTTGTATGGATAGCCTTGGAATATACACTGTCGTTTATTGTGAAGTTCCCCACCTGTATTTGCTGAAATGGTGGTGCAAATGATTATGACTATGAAAATTAAAAACGAATAGTATATGGGCGATTTTTCGTGTAACATGTAAATCAAATTATCCTTTCACAAGTAATGATTGAGAAATGCAATTTTTGCAGCACAGCCATAGGGTGGGTTGATTGGGTTTTATGGTGCGACGGCTTTGATCAATCAACTCTTGTTCCACAATCCTAAATTCATTCTTCGGAAATTTTTATTGGCGACGGTAAGGTAATTTTAAATAACGTCGTACTAGAGCAACACAAAGGGGACTATTTACGACGGTCCTGGATCGATCCTCTAAGGGAAAGATCCGAAGTCACCAAAACATGGTCAGATGAAGAGGCAACACCACGTAATTTTGAAACATGTGGTCAGATTATGAGGCAACACCTGAGCTGGCACCCCACTCTCCAAACTTCCGCACCAACCCAACGTGAGGTAATGGTAATTTTAGTTAACGTCGTACTAGAGCAATACAACGGGCTATTGACGACGGTCCTGGATCAGTCCCTTAAAGGAGAGATCCGAGGATAACACCTCGTAATTTTAACAAGGATCAGATGACGAGGCAGCACCTCACTCTCCAAACTTCTGCACCAATCCAACGTGAGGACTTTCGGCCACGACAGATTTCATATGCCTCTACATCATACGCTTACAAACATCCATGCACTGACCCGGATTCGAACCAGGAACCTTCAGTTATTGGGGACGGATGCTATCGTATTCGGAAAATTCAAGTGACGTCATGTTCAGAATGCGTACAGAAAACACTCTGCCACCTACACTCAGTTTGACCAAAAAAATGCCTCTTTTATGCCCGGAAAAATATTCTTTTATCTCAAGATAAACAAGGGCACAACGCTGAGATGAAACAAGACTAAGCGCGTTGCGAATTAACTTATCACAAGCCGAAAGGAGGGGAAAAAATGAAGCCAACAACTTACACATAACGAAATTATCTGCATTTCATAACAAGAGCTATTTTAGTGCCGAAGGCACTTGAGAGCTCTTACGAAAAACTTCACTCTGTAAACAGTGTCATTTTGAAATCAGTTTACATCGATTCGCCGCGTTGTATGATAAATTTAGTCAACTGAAAGATCCGTTTAAAAGAAAAATAGTTTAAAAATTGTGCGTTGTCAAAAGAATTAATTTCCTCCGATAAATCCAGCTTTCCAAGAGTACGGAAAACAACTAGGTCAGCGGAGATAAAGTTCTAAATAAAAAATGCTCGAGATCTTATTCTGGAATTTTGAAGAAAAACAGGAAAATAAAACTTTAAAACCTTTCAGCGATATAATTACAATTATAATAAGAAATGTTTGGAATTATTCTCGGAACTTCATGGATTGGATAAAAGAATTTTTTCAATATAATGCCAAATTGGTAGGACAGGTAAACGATTTTTCTGTGATCCAAAACTAATTATTTTTTTAAAAGCTTATTTTTTAAACTTTTATATTTAATTCGTTTTATTAAACTAGTTTCTCAAAACGCGATGAGTAACTTGATCTTCCAATTGAAAATATCGGCATTCCTTAGATTTGTTCACGGCTAATTGGATTGATGAAAAACTTCTTGGTTTTGTTTTTCGCGTTTACATTTTTAGCCACTCGATTGGCTCATTCGATCGAACATTTCGTATTCGAATGCCTGAACAAAAAATTTATTTAAACAGAAAATTCCAAAATTATGTATTTTTATTCAATAATTATTTTGCAGACGAAAACAAAATAAAAACGCCATTCCACATATCTGGTTATTCATAACTGCAATTCATAGCTAAACGAAAAAAAAAACACAGATGTCAGAACAGAACTCTTTTCAAATCTTTCACAAGTAACTAGTTCCGATACTTCATGTACCATAAAGTAGCCATTACAGACCTCAGATTACACGCGGTTGGTTGCAAGCAATCTGCTGACGTTCCTTCCATGCAATCAGACTGCATTAAACACGTCACTTTTACTTTTTGCGTGATCCTAGTTCATAAGTGTATTATACAGGGTGTCCATAAAAGAATGTCCCAATTTCAATGGTATATTATAACAGTTTAATTTAGACTATTTACAACAAATCATACATCCAAATTGAAGATAAACTAACATTTTTTTTCTTACAAATGTTCAATATGTGCACCTTTAGTTATACGGCACACATCCAACCTAAAGTCCAATTCTTCTCACACTTTAGTTAACAAGTCCGGAGCAATAGCCTCTTCAATTCTGGGTCTCAACTCTGGCAAATCATCAGGTAGCGGCGGAACGTAGACACGATCTTTTATAAATCCCCAAAGGATAAAATCGCATGGTGATATGTCAGGTGAACGTGGAGGCCAGCGAAAAAGAGCTTTGTCGTCTCGACCATTACGACCTATCCAACGGTCAGAGACTTCGACGTTCAACCACTCTAGTACAAAGCAATTCCCATGGGGAGGGGCTCCATCCTGTTGCCAAATAAAGTTTACTGGTTCACCCTTTACTAATTGGAGAAAGAGCCATTCTTTCAAAATATCCAGATAAGCCACCCCTGTTACGGTAAGAATTGTACTTTAGATTGGATGTGTGCCGTATAACTAAAGGTGCACCTATTGAACATTTGTAAGAAAAACTAGATTAGTTTACCTTCACTTTTATTTATGATTTGTTGTAAATAGTCCAAATTAAACTGTTATAATATACCATTGTGAAACTGGGACATTCTTTTATGGACACCCTGTATAATGTGGAGAAACAAATAACGGGTAAAGAAATGAGCAAATATAAATTCAGAAAGCAATCTCCTTACACTTTCCAGCAATGTGTGCTAGCATGCAAAAGCAAATTACTCGACTAACAATGTGCAAAATACTTAATCAAACGTCGAAATATCAATGTGTAACCTAGTTTTACAATATAAGAAATTGGCAACCGTAGCTTTTCTGCAGGTAATGGTAATGGTAATTTTAGTTAACGTCGTACTAGAGCAACACAACGGGCTATTGACGACGGTCCGGGATCAGTCCCTTAAGGGAAAGATCCGAGGACAACACCTCGTAATTTTGAACCACGGTCAGATGACGAAGCAACACCTGAGCTGGCACCCCACTCTCCAAACTTCCACGCCAACCCAACGTGAGGACTTTCGGCCACGACAGATTTAAGGTGCACCAGCCGCCTCTACACCATACGTTTACAAACACCCATGCCCGAACCCGGATTCGAACCAGGAACCTTCCGATCTAGAGGCTAACACCTTAACCACTATACCGGTTGGTCGGCGCTTTTCTGCAGGACAAGGCGCAAAGATCTGAAAACTAATTCAAAAACAGAATAGACTGCTCTAACTTCAATAGTCTCAAGTTGAACTTGCTGAAGTGTAGGGCCACTTTAGGATATATTGACATTGCTAAGACAGCTGGATCGGAAGAGCGACAGTGTTTATTCAGTTTCTTTGTTCATAATGTTAAGATAGTCTAATAAGGAAATGTAAATAGAAATTTCATCATTTTGTACTAAATCATCCGAAAACAAATAGTCTTGTGTATCAAACATTCAAAACAAATGTTTAATCATTTATTAGAAAAATATCTCGATAGTAATTTTATCAAATGATAACTGTTTGCAAAAATTTTTATTTTTTGTTTTATTAAACGATATTTATTACATTATTAAAACATCCTGCATTATTTCAAATCATATTTATTTATTAATTATATTATTTGAAACTAGATAAGTAAAATAGAATTATGTTATTTTATCATATTTATTTTTTAGCCTAGTTATATTATTTTAGCAAACTAAATTTCTCAGTATTTAATTCAGAAAGAAACCTTTCAAAGAGAGTATTGAATTAATTTTATTTATTAATTGAATTGTCATTTGCTAGGGTCATCACCGAAAAGAAAAACAAAAAATTAAATATGCTCTATATGCAATGTTGGTACGAATCGTTCTCTTGTGATATATTTATTCATGAATTCATAATACACGAAAAATGAAATATCGACTTAATCACGTTTACTAGTTATTTAGTACTTCAGTAAGAGGACATGCACATAACATATCTAACGTTACCGTTCGTAAACAGAAAGGAAAAATTAAACTTTTTCCGAAACCCAATAATTTCATTAACTTCTCCAGACGCATAAATCCATTGCAAACAAACATAACTCTGATCTGTTTTCAGGAAAAATTAATCAGCCGCAGATTCTTTTTCGACTCTGGGAACAGTAAGTTTCAAATTATATTTCTGTGCTCAGATGACAAAATGTTATAACTCACTTTTCCCAAAATTGAATAAGTCCCATCCTGGAGTCTGGTTTGTTAATGTTTAGAAGGTGGCAAACTGTCGCAAGTCTTTCTCTTTCAGTTTAAGAGAAAACAAAGGTGGAAAATTGTATTAAGTCAAAAACCACAGAACCACATGTTGAATCTTGAATCTTAAAATTGCTGTCACGAAAAATTAAAAAAAGTGACTTATAACATTTTGCCGTCTGAGCAGATTTTATTCATTTTCTCGTTAAAATCGAAATATACCAGCTTAACTCTTCGTTTCCAAACCACACACAATAAATTTTCAGTACTTAAATATTTGTCAACACGTCCGCGGGACAGATGAACTTATTCCGAGGGCCCTTGAGCTGCAGTTTGGAGACCTCTGATCTAAAGGTTAATAATCTTTCACGAAATGAGAATCCAAATCGGTTTACGCGTGCGATAACATTTTTATCAAATGTTAACAGTTTATAAAAAGACGATATCGGAGACTTCAGAGAAGTATTACCTTTCTGAGCGGATGACAAATGTTTTCACAATCCAATATTGCTCTCTACGCACCACAGAACTCGCCAGTCTTTTTTCCTTACGCTATTTACGCGAGAGCTGGTTTACGATAAAGATTACAATTGAACTGGCTTACGATGTAACACGAGGCTTAATCGTAGGCATGAAATAAAAGACGCCCGAATCTTTTGAACTTATGTGGGTCTGGGACTCAAAATTCTAAAATCTTCAAGTTTAAAGTTTTTGTTCTAAAATTTTTTCGGTATGTATACATTGTATTTTGAAATTATAATAACTATTTCAGATTTCCAAAACTTTAAAATTTTATTTATTAAAATTTTAAAATGTCAAAATTTTGACATAGGGCAAAATTGATCTGTCGCAAAATATTTTATAACAAATCACTTCATTTTTGCATTAATTAACTTCCAAGAGTTCATACTATGAATTGTCTTCGTGATTTTTGGTTAAAACAATTAGAAAAATTTGAAAAATATTTTGTTCAAAAACTTTATAAAACACATGGTATACAAATTTCGAAAAATTATAGAAAAAAAAAATAATATATATGTACACAATTGCGGAAGACAAATTAAAGAAATGTATTTGAAAAGTAAAAGTTGAAAATTTCGTTCATTTATGACAAGTAGATCTCGGACCGTCGTCAATAACCAATTGTGCTGCCCTACTACGACGTCAACTAAAAATTACTAAATTACCAAGGACAACACCACGTAATTTTGAACCACGGTCAGATGACGGGGCAACACCTGAACTGGCACCCCACTCTCCAAACTCCCATTCCACTCCAACGTGAGGACATTTGAGGCTAAGACGAATTTAACGTGCACGGGGGTTGGTGCCTGTTAAATCTGCCGTGTCCTCCAATGTCCTAACGTCGGCATGGGATGCCAGCTCAAGCGCTCACCTCGTAATCAGACCGTGGTTCAAAATCACGTGGTGTTGCTCTAGTACGATGTTAATTAAAATTACCTCTTTTGTTATCCCTAATTACAAACTGCTCGTTACGTCAGCAGCGTCATTAATATTATTAGTAAACTTCTGGCATGCGCAAATAAAAAGGTTCGCCCTAGGACTATCCAGTCCTCTGCTAGATACTGTTTACTTCAGACCGCAAAAAGTCCAGAGTATGATTCGGTTCGTGCAGATGGGACCTCCTAGCACGCGAGTCCATCTGATGGTTCCTAAAGCCGCAGAGCGTAGAGAAGATTATAACCTATTGTGGGCAGTGTGTGAGCATGAACCGTGCGGGGAATTAAACACACAGAAGGACGCGAATCCAAAGGTGAAGCGACCTTCGGAATAATAAGTTTAGAAAACTGAATGCAACAGCAGAAACAACTTTTTTCCATCTCCCTTACTTAAAACTGCCTTTGGTTTCAAAAACTAAAATTTCTTTAAACTTTTTGACAACGGCTATAGATATAAACAAGCGTGATTCTTTCTTGGCGCGATTCTTATAACTTTCAAGGTGCAACTGATGTACTTGGCCGTAGTCGAAATTCTTTCTTGGCGCGATTCTTATAATTTTCAAGGCGCAACTGATGTACTGGCCGTAGTCGAAATTCTTTCTTGGCGCGATTCTTATAACTTTCAAGGTGCAACTGATGTACTGGCCGTAGTCGAAATTCTTTCTTGGCGCGATTCTTATAATTTTCAAGGCGCAACTGATGTAATGGCCGTAGTCGAAATTCTTTCTTGGCGCGATTCTTATAATTTTCAAGGCGCAACTGATGTACTGGCCGTAGTCGAAATTCTTTCTTGGCGCGATTCTTATAACTTTCAAGGCACAACTGATGTACTGACCGTGGTCTAAATTCTTTCTTGGCGCGATTCTTATAACTTTCAAGGCACAACTAAATGCACTGGCTGTTGTCGAATTTCTTTCTTGGCGCAATCATGGTACAACTGCTGAACTGACCGTAGTCTAAAGGTTAAACGAGATAATAACGGGTAATAGTAGTTTGGTAATTTTTAATTAACGTCGTACTAGAGTAACACAACAGGCTATTGACGACGGTCCGGGATCAGTCCCGTAAGGGAAAGATCCAAGGACAACACCTCGTAATTTTTAATCACGGTCAGATGACGCAGCAACACCTCAGCTGGCACCCCACTCTCCAAACTTCCACATCAACCCAACGTGAGGACTTTCGACAACGACAGTTTTAAGGTGCACCAGCCGCCTCTACACCATACACTAACAAACATCCATGCCCGGACCCGGATTCGAACCAGGAACCTTCCGATCTAGAGGCTAACACCTTAACCACTATGCCGGTTGGTCGGCGAGATTAAAACGGGAAAGTGATTGTTTGGAGGATATTTGACGAAGTGGCGTCAAACATAAGCCAGGTAGGGTAATTCACGTCGCACTGAAGCAACACGACGGGCTATTGGTGACGGTCCGGGATCAATCCTTAAAGGAAAGATCCGTGGAAAATGATTCGTAATTTTGTGTCACGGCAAAATGACGAGGTGAACATCTGAGCTGTTACCCCACTATCTAAATTTCCACACCACGCCAACGTGAGGACAATCGAGGTCACGATAGATTTAACGAGCACCAGCCACCATGTACATGCGGTCTTTGGCTGGGTTAAGTTTCGAACTCGCAACCCTCCAGTTGCTCATACATTGCGGCCCCCACTGAACGAGGGGAGGAGGTTCGCAATAAGTCGAAATTCTACGGTGCTGGGCGAGGTTTGGGCCAGTGTAACTTTGGATTGCATGGTATCTCATTCGAAAGCTACCGATCTTTTCGATAATTAATATTATGCAACAGCAATCTCTAAAAAAACTTTACTTTCATTGCTCAAACTGTAAATTAATTGTCGAATATTCATACAATGAGCAATCGTTCAACTCCCTACGTCTCCTTCATTCATTCCTCAATCCCCAACATCAGGAGTTTTTTTTTTATTCACGTCAAAATTATGGTTTGTGTCCTCGACTCAATCAACCATCTTTTAGTACAACAAAGCGATCAAAAGCAATGCATCGTTTGAATCAATTGGATAATTTGTATGAAAAATCTGGGCAGTTTATAATACATGATATAAAAATCCGGTCAATGCGCGCACACTCCAGACGTCCGGTAGCTCAACCCGAGGTCATCTGATTTCTCACCATAGGCGCACTATACAAGCCGTAGATCCCGATCTAATTGACCCTCGAGTTACAAAAAAAAGTGACAATCCAGTAATAAATAAATTAGATAATTTTTTTTATCGTATTTCCGGTAAGTTTAATCTACACTGAGCGATAATTCCTGCGGAAGCAGACATTTAAACTCACGTGGTAGTGACCGCAGATTAAAATGAAAGGGCCCCTGATGAGTTGTGAAAGTTATACCAAACAACCTCAAAAACGTCACATAGAGGCGATGATGCACAAAATGAGCAATGCGTGTTAGTCAAGCGAGTTTCCCCCGAATCGAATTTTCACAAACGAACAGAAGATTGCATTATCTGGTTTCCTTTCGAAACGTTTCGTTCGTGTGTTGTTCCATTAAGAACAATTTTCCTTCCAGAAATTACGAACTACGGAAAACAATTATCCGGAAAGAAAAGTTTTGCTATTTCTCATTTATTTGTTCATCTACTTCAATGTAAAATTCTATGCACAGGGCATAAACCTAGGATGCCCTGGGTTAGGTGGTTGGTTTAGGTTTTATGACGCAAGATATAAAAATAGATAAGCCGGCACCAAACGCAAGATAAATGAAGATTTAGTAAAAATATATTTGAGGTGTACGTATACACTACAATATTTTTTTTAAATTTTGACTTAAAAAAAAAACAATTAAAAAAAATTAAATAAATAAAACATTTTTTTTAACACAGGTAAAATGTGTATTCTTAAAATCATTTCAGGGAGAAAAACAAATCAAATTATGCAAATACTTGATTATCTATTTAAGATATAATTAGCAAATTTCATGTTTTTTAAGCGTGATATCTCAAATTCTAACTGTTTAAAGGAACGATTCCTATTGAAAATTAATTATTTATAATATTATTCTTCATATTTTAAACTTTAAGTTACTAAAACAAAGTTTTTTTTTTTTTTTTTTGCAATTTTTTAATCAAGGAAGCGTAAAAAAAAATATTTTTTAGGGGAATTTCAACATTTAAAAATCTATTTCTGAACTAAATACTCTGAGGTTCGAAACATCCACTGTATTATATAAATCATAATAATGCAAAAATAATTCTAACAGGTCAATTCGTTGTGAAGTTATTACGTTTTGAACAAAGCATCCTATTGCAAAAACGCAGTTCTTCAGAAATCGAGTTTAAAGTTTTGGAAACATGTCTGTTCATGGTGACAGCACCAAAAGAAAAACGCTTGTAACTAAAAACCTATTTCGAATATTTGCAAGATCTTGGCATCGTTTGAAAACTAAGAAATTGGACAATATTTTGAATTAATAACAAAATATTAATATTCTGGTCGATTGTAGTGATTTGTAGTGGGATACATACATCTTAATATCAAATTAACCACCAGATCAATTCAACCATTAGTAAAAAACAAGAAGAAAAATTTTAAAAAGCACGAAGGGATTTGGGTTTTATGGCACAAGGGCCAGACAAGGCCAAGCTACGCCAAACACAAAAAGGACAACATCAATTGTGAAATAAAAAAGGATGGAAGTGGAGAAATATCGCTTAGAAACCGGAGATATGACCCCTGTGTTTACCAGAGGCAGTTAACCCCATGGGAAAAGAATAGATCTCTAGGGTACCTCGGGATCATAAAGCCCGTACCAATTTAAAGATGTGGCCTGAGAGGTCAAAAGCATGAGGTTAAGATATTAACAGTACCTTGTCAACATAAAAGGGAAAATATGTAGCATTCAACATTGGAATGTTGTTTTCAAATGGATGGAGAAATGAGGTGCGATTCTAGTTGGCCCAATTCTTAGAACACGACCGCAACTGCTTGCATCTATCAGAAAACAAAGAACTTTGTTTCGCTTTCTGTCTGTTACTTATCGTAGAAATGAAGCTACTGATGAAGAAGACAAGGAATCATGCGACACGATATCATTCAAAAGCTTATTATCATGCATAATAAAAAGAGCCTCGGAAAAGAAATAAACATATAAATGACAAAATCGTTAGAACAATAGTGAAAATTAAATCCTTAAACGTTAACATGCCTTTTCCATAGAAATATTCCACCATGACAAATTCAACTCGCAATCTCTACCCTAAAGTTAGCGCAAAAAAAAAATAATAATAATAATAATTTTACAGATTTATTTGGAACTAGTCAAGCAAGATTTTATCACAAAATCGATCTTTGCCCTTGTGAACACAAAGGAATGGTTGATCACACATAATACAGTAACGCCAGGGTTCAAAAATCAAGATCAAGTTTTCCAATTAGTGACAGATAAGAATTTACCTTTATGGAATCGTGTTTGGCATAACACGAAACTCCTCGACACAAACTCTTCAGAACTAAGAAATGGCACTAGAATTCCTCTTCGCAAACGCTATTATAAATCAAATCTAGCAGTAAAAGCACATTCGGAACCCCCTTCACGTTCACATTTTTGCACTTTAGAAACACAATGTCACTAACCCTACACGAATTGTGAAAAAACAAATCGTTTTGATGGCAGACTAGTAAAAAGATCGTCTGACTTGGAACTTGGAAGAAAAAAAAAAACGGCTGATAGTTATATTTATTTCGAGATTTTCATTGTGAATAAAAAAATTGTTTTGAAACTTTCTTTTTTGTCAAAGTTATTTATTACGGTATTATCCTTTTGTAAAAATTCTCGACATCAGACGATATATATTATGATTCAGACCGTTATAACAGGATGTTCGATAGCTGTTCATAACCCTCCAGTCACTACACATTATTCAAGCAAAATAAATTACTAGCCACTGCTTGGCCAGCACGACGTTGCCCGTGGCAGTTCTTTTCAGGTGTCACCACTGCTCGCTAACTCCCGGTGATTGCTGTGAATTCCCATTTCGCAAACCAAATGGGAATTCGTAACTAATTGGATAACAGCCATCACGGGCAACGCTCATTGTCAAATGCGGGTAAATTCGAATTGCGAAGAGATCCAATCGGCGTGACGTCACAATCTCTTGTGAAAATATATTTAATTGAAAAATTATTTAATGAAAGAGAAAATGAAACGTATAAGGTATCTATCTGGTGCAAAATTTTCCGCAGATTTCAAATCTGTTAAAATTTTTATTCTATCTTTAACGATCGCTGAGATACAAAAAAGCACTTAAGAACGCCAGTCATAACTTTAATTATTTCTCTTGCTTCAATCAAATCCGTTTCTCAGGAAATCAAAATGAATTAATCTCAAATCAAACGACAGTCATTCATCGCGGCGGCCGTTCCGTATTGGAAAAAATATAAAAGTTTCACTTTAAAAATTATTTATTTTTAAAAAATTATGTTTTTAGATATCGATTAAATGTGAAATTTTCCGGAGATTTCAAATCCGTTGAAATTTTTACTCCAGCTTTAACGATCTAGGAGATAGAAAAAAGTATATTACTCCAGTTAAAACTTGGTTTATTTAGTCTGCTAACAAATCGTTCCTCCTAAAAATGAAACGGAAGCGGAAAAAAATAATTTTAGAATCTGATCTTTTATGATGTTGCATTCCAAGGAAAACAATAATAATTAAATTCCATTAAATTCATTTACAAATCTTCTAGATGGAATTTTCCAAAAATTGCAAAAAATTCGGACTACCTGTGTGCCAAATCCCATTACTGTAAGTGCCATAGATCGTCAGGATTTTGCGGCCCCAAACAAACACTTTCTTTTATAATAGTAGAGATACCAGACGATATTTTCTGAGTACTTTTATTCGCTAGAAAATATACAGGAAAAAAACAGCTTTGCTTTCATTTGAAAACTTTGTGTTTTGTTATCACGGTGGAATATCTGTGGAAGAGGTACGGAGAATGCGTAACCATGTGGAAAAGTCAATAACGATATTACTCTGTTAACATCTTCAAAAGAGAATTACGACTTCCAATGTTTCCGTCAAATGCATGCATCCACTTTTTCCTGAAACGTTTTAATTGGTATTGTTCGATTTTGAAAAATTAATTTTTATTTTGTACGTTTAGCCTTATTAACTATGTATTTACTAACGCCATTTTTATTTTGCGGCGTATTCATTTTAAACTTGACAGGCGAAACAGAAATTATAAGCTTGTCTTCGTTTTCACTCAAGACAAGCTTATCATTTCTACGGGCTGAATTCAATAGACTCTAGGTTCGAGTCTCGGTATGGATGTTCGTAGTGGTTTGGAATCAACTTTCAGCCGATTTAATTTTCCCTCTTGAAGTAAATTATAACCGCAGAGCGACAAACCAAACTTTCTCCTCTGCTATCCACACGTTTTGGAAAGCACTGAGAACCATAAATCTCAAACTATTAAAACCTTAAACATTAATTTAACAGTCTTTTATATGAAAAGATACGAAATCCCAACTAAGAGTATAATTAATTCATAGAATTGTCGTTCGAGAATTTTTCAGTTTGGTAAACATGCAATTATATTTCTCTGAAACGATTAAGTTTTTATATTTATGACAAAATCAAATCTTTGGATGTATACTTTAAAAAGTAGATAAATTTTCCAGCTAATGGTAGACTGGTCACAACGATTCTGTCACCATAGGTTCTAATTCCAGTTTATAAACGCATGGATGTATTGATTGCCCACTTCACGAATAGCCGTCAATTTGCCTCAAGTAGTCAATTCGTCTTAGGCCACCGAGGTCAGTGTTTGGGCATTAAGAATGAAACTTTAGTATCAGTTCTTCATGAGAGTGAAAACAAAACGCTTTCTCCATTGAAAAACTGCTTCGATTATTTGTTTGCAACACGAGGGTAAATTAGACCGGTAGTTTTTCATTGTTCTTTTATGTAGTCTCATTTCAAATGTATTTCATGATTTTAAGGTTGAGATAGTTGAATTAACTTCGAACTGGTCGAGTTGTTCTTTTATGTAGTCTCATTTCAAATGTATTTTATGATTTTAAGGTTGAGGTAGTTGAATTAACTTCGAACTGGAGCAACACAACGGGCTACTGGCGACGGTCCGGTATCAATCTCGGACAAAAATATCAGTGGACAGTGGTAATTTTGAACCACGGTCTTTTAAGATATTGGATTGGTAGGTAGCTAATTGTCATCGCTAAGGTTCAACACAATGGGCTATTGGCAGCGGTCTGGGATCCATCTCTAGGGGAAAGTTCCGAGCACAACAATTCGGGCATTTTGAACAACGGTCAGATGACGAGGCGAACGCCTGATCTGGCATCCCACTCTCCAAACGCCCACACCTCGCCAACGTGAGGACATTCGAGACCACGACTGATTTAACATGCACTGCGTACACAACAATCTGTAGGTTGTTCTGAGTAACGAACCCGTAACCCTTTGGTTGCTAATCCGTAACTCTTCCAACTGGGCTACCGCGTCCCGGTAATGGATTAAATTAATCCATCTAGTGGTTGTTTCGATATCTTGTCACTAGCAAAACCGACTATAATAGATCGTTATGGACTAGATATCTCATCTGAAGAAAACCAACTGGATCTTGATCTCGTCATTAGCAAAATTGGTCATATGGTCAAAAAATTGGTCTTGATGGACGAAATATCTCTCGCTGTAACCATATGGAGGGTTATGAACCTCCTTTGCAAATGATCATTCATTGAAAAGTTTAAGGCAAGGGCCGGGTTATACACGTAGATTTGTAAGAGGACTTGTTAAGTAAAATGCTTAAGAACCGCTTTCCTTAACATTAGGAAATCCCGTTTCCTCAAGCCACGTTTACACAGGAGTTGAAAATAGTTTTTTCTACTCCTTTATACGTCGAAGACGTTTTGGGCAACCTTTTTCGACTCCGATGCAAACGCTTTGTCGTCAACAAAAAGGGGTGAGCACTCTTATCACCTCTTTGTAGAGAAGCGTGATCGCCCCTTTGTGTGATAGACAAAACACTAGCGATGAGTGCAAAATGTCAGAGAGCGAACAAAATACGGCGTGACCGACCACGGGGCGCCGAAGGGCAGGTGATTATCTGCAATCCTCTATGTCTGCAATACCGAAAGGGGACGAAATAGGGGAGCATTTTCACCCCAGATTTCGTCGCGGTGAAATGTCCCCCAAAAAATGTTGCAGTCCTTTGATATTTACCTACTCCTGGTTGAAAACAAAATTGGAGTTGCAAACATACCAAATCGCCACGATATCTTGACGATAAAGTTAGTGCCGTTTCACCGCAAATTTCGTCGTGGAGAAATGTCCCCCAAAAAATGTTGCAGTCCTTTGATATTTACCGACTCCTGGTTGAAAACAAAATTGGAGTTGCAAACATACCAAATCGCCACGATATCTTGACGATAAAGTTAGTGCCGTTTCACCGCAAATTTCGTCGTGGAGAAATGTCCCCCAAAAAATGTTGCAGTCCTTTGATATTTACCGACTCCTGGTTGAAAACAAAATTGGAGTTGCAAACATACCAAATCGCCACGATATCTTGACGATAAAGTTAGTGCCGTTTCACCGCAAATTTCGTCGTGGAGAAATGTCCCCCAAAAAATGTTGCAGTCCTTTGATATTTACCTACTCCTGGTTGAAAACAAAATTGGAGTTGCAAACATACCAAATCGCCACGATATCTTGACGATAAAGTTAGTGCCGTTTCACCGCAAATTTCGTCGTGGAGAAATGTCCCCCAAAAAATGTTGCAGTCCTTTGATATTTACCGTTCCTGGTTGAAAACAAAATTGGAGTTGCAAACATACCAAATCGCCACGATATCTTGACGATAAAGTTAGTGCCGTTTCACCGCAAATTTCGTCGTGGAGAAATGTCCCCCAAAAAATGTTGCAGTCCTTTGATATTTACCGACTCCTGGTTGAAAACAAAATTGGAGTTGCAAACATACTAAAACGCCACGATATCTTGACGATAAAGTTAGTGCCGTTTCACCGCAAATTTCGTCGTGGAGAAATGTCCCCCAAAAAAATGTTGCAGTCCTTTGATATTTACATACTATTGGTTGAAAACAAAATTGGAGTTGCAAACATACCAAATCGCCACGATATCTGGACGATAAAGTTAGTGCCGTTTCTCGGAATGTCTTCGATGTTTGGAGGAGGGGGACGTGTTTGCAACCGGTGTAAACGCGGCTTGAGATAAAATGCCTTTAAGACAGCTGCCTACATGCATTTCCCAAGACCTGTCAGGGTCATCGCACGCGACTTAACCCTCCCACGTTCCCAGCAATCGATTTTCCTCCAGAACATCTTTCTCCCTAAGAACGTCTTAATTCAAACGAAGCCTTCTCGCGGGTGCAAACTCTCTCCCTAAAAAGGCAAAAAGAATTTCAACGGTTAAATAAGAACATTCTTCCAAACGCAACGGCGAGCGAAATGCAAACGATATCGAGCTATGCGCGCGTGCACGAATCTCGAAAAGGGGGGAAAAAATTTCAATATAATTGCATGCGCGTGGTCGTTGACCTCCTCTACGGCAATTCGGAGCGCGTTCGGACGATAACTTGGGCAAAAGAACAGAAGTGAAAACACGCGGTGCTTTGTCATCAAATGAAGTGACAGAGCATAACCATCAACAACGAATAGACGCTCACTTGTATGATGGAGTGAATTCCTGCTTATGCAGTTCAAAAACACCCATAAAGTTTTATAACATAAAAAGCAAAGCATTAAACATGCATAGTAAATGCATATGCAAAGCATTAAATATGCATATTTACAGCAAACTACACGTATGCAAAACATGCATATGTATAAAAATAAAATCTATCTACAATTACTACTAAATGTGTGGCACTTTTTGTGGCCCAAGTCTGATGGTTGGGTATATGGTACAAAGGCCATATTTGGTCATGTTGTGAAAGATACAAGACATACAATATCAAGTAATAAACATTCTCACACATTTTAAGTTTTGCTGACACAGAGGAAAGAAATACACCCATGGAGAAATCAAACACGTCAGAATCAGGAAAAAGTTTGAAAAGATTTTCGATCTTAAATAGGATATCTAGTTCGCTTGTTCAAAGAGTTTTGAACTGCCCCTTTAGTCAAAATCTTTTCAACGCAAGTTTAATAATCCATACATATATATAGCTGTTTGCTTATTGCAATTTTGGAATATAAATGCAAATTTCGAAACTCATCCTATTCGAGTAACAGTTCTTTGGAACTAAGTCTCTTCAGAACAAACAAAAAAAACACGACAGAACTCATTACTTACATCTACACGACCAAGGTTCTTTATTTGCAAAGAACGAATTTCAACAGTTTAAACTTGAAAATTTTCCACGTAGCATGTGAACAAATATTCTATACATAACTGTAAAATTCGCTCTACATATATTCTGGATCATTAAAAAAAAAAATTCTGGGCTCCATTACACCCAAGGTATATTTCTCTCTTGTGTCAGTAAAACTTTCCTTGTGTGATATATTCATTACCTGACGCTGTCTTGATCTTGGTTACATATGGCGTCATAAAAACATAGAACTAACCAGAACAAATTTTGGAATTGTCCACTAGAGGGAACAGGTGCGCTAATGATCTCGCTGATTCAGCAACATGTTCCAAAACTCGCTTTGGAAGTTTGCCTCCAGGGCACATCTTTAGTTATGAACGGGCTTCAAGGACCTGAGATATTCTATCGAACTTTTCTTCTCCCATGGGGTTTAGTCTTTTGAAAAGACGGGTCGACTCCAGGCAATATACCCAAGCGATCTTTTTCAGCTTTGGTCACACTGCTCTATTCACAATCCCTGTTTTTCCCTCTTACACGGCATTTATTATTTGAGGTTGTCTTCTGTTTGGTCAAATAGCCCCTCGAGGCATTAAACGCCAAAAAAAAAAAAAAAAAATTGGGATGTTCTAAACTTTTTTAATTGTTATCTAAAAAGCAAAATTTTAAGAAATATATCAAGCACAAAACAGTAACAGGATAGCAACATAAGAGTCACTCTTTGCTGGGATATTTTATACAGAACGTAGACCAAAAGGATGACTCGAAACTTACCTAGGTTAAATGGGTTTAGTCTAAAGCCCCGAAGATTCTATCCATCGTAAATCTACAGTCTAAAAGAATCTACTTCAATAAAAACCGAGTTCCTTGTGCAAGAAGGAACTCGGTTCAACGCGTTTGAGAGCAGCAACTCTAAACTACCAGCAGCATCAAGTTGTCAAGACATCACGAAAGGGTAAAGTCGATCCGGTCTCTAAAGTCCTATCCCCACACATGGTTTAGATCTCGAACGGGAAATGTCTTCGAATCTCAACGGTTTAGGTATAAAAAGAAATAACATAACCTCGCGCGAGATTTATTCCTCGCATATTGGTGGACTTCTGAAAATAATACTTCCCAGGTGGTTACGTTTCCTTTGAGCCGATTTGTAGTGATCCAAGTCAAATATAAAAAAAACTAGTAAATGTGTGATTACCAGTTGCTTTACAAGGTTACACTTCGCTTTTGTGTGCTCCCTTTCGGCCCCTGAATTCTGTGCCTCATGTGTTAATTGTTCGTTGCGTTGTGAAATTTCTTTGTTCTATTCTGTTCATGGTTTTGTTGTACAAAATTTTGGTCATTGCTTTTTATACCTTTAAAACTATTTAAACACTTGTAGTATGTGTTCAAATATATTAAACTGCATGTGATAATTCTTTTAATCTCGCTTTCCCTCTCAGTCCCTCCAATTATAAAGACGCTTTCTCACGAATCAAGTTTTATTGGCCGATTATAGTTTATTAACATAAGTTGAAACAAAGGTTCTCACTATAGTTTTCATTCAACAGAGCTGATCAACTTTTTAGAGGATCAAGAAAAGTTTGACCCGTTCAAACTATATCGTTCATGTGGTGAGTCATCCGCCATCTGCTTTCAAGTTATTTCCCCAAGCAAAAGATCTGTCGTGGTTTATTTTATTCGCAAAACAAAACAAAAGTGCTTTTTTATTTTCTAGGCCTAGTTTGTATCTTCGTGATCGTTAAAAATAGAGTAAAAATTTCAACGGATTTGAAATCTGCGGGAAATATTACACCAGTTCCATACCTTAAATGTTATTTACTATGAACAAATAATTTTTCAATTGCAACTTTTATGTTTTCGCTCAACAAACTGTTGATCAGTTTCTATTGAAATGTGTGAACAAAAACTGTTTCAAGTCATTTTCAACATTTATCGATCCACTATAATCGGTCAATTAAACTTGATTCGTGAGAACGCGCCTTTACTCTAAACCTCTGGCGAGTCAGGGACAAGGATACAGCAAGGTTACAACCCTTTTCGAAAGATGACATTTCGAGATATAACTTTTCAAAAGTTTAGTTTTATTAACATCCTGAAGTGAACAATACACATTTTCCTTCAATTGCATTATTTTCTGTTACCTTCATATTGATTTGGTTTCCTTGAATTAGCCTCAGTGATATGAAAAACATTTACTGTTATTTATTTTACTGAACGACAAACCAAAACCTTAAGTCAACATCACATTGGACAGATATTAGTTCTACAACGCTAAATAGGTGTAAATACGAATGCAAAGTGTAACAAAGTTGTTTCTTACACAAAACCCATGAATAATTTAATGCATTACAGGTTGTTCCTTAGACAGAACCTATGAATAATTTAATGCACCAATAGTTCCTTTTCAGAATCCATCAATAATTCAGTGCATTAAAAGTTGGTCCTGTACACAACCCATGAAAAATGTAATGTATTGCAAGTTGTTCTTATTGCAGAACCCATCAACAATTAAATGCACTAAAGGTTGTCCCAGAACCCTTGAATAATTTAGAATACTACAAGTTGTTTCGAATACAGAACCCATGAATAATTTAATGAAATAAAAGTTGTTCTTCAATACAGAACCCGTCATTACCATCGACTTAAAATTGGTAGATGGGAAATTTTTTTTCCCCAAAAAAAGTTGAGTGACTAAAGCAGGGCGTTTTCTGGCGCAGATTCAACAATGGACAAGTTGGGCCAAACGCAAATAAAACATGGGTCCCGAAAGAACCCTTTCTTCGCGGTGCAGAAAAGAACACAAGGAACAAAGGATCGACTCCCACCTCCAAATTGAATTGCACCTGACCTTAGCGGGGGTGTATATTATCATATCGCATCCCAATCTACGAAGGACTTGCAACAAAAGAATCATCAACTAGCCGCTATACAAATGCCCTTGCGTTATACCACCTGTCGAGGACGTTTCACTGATGATCAAGATTGGGGTCATGAATCCATACTTCCCCCAGACCATTCTTACCCTCTATTTCTTCTGTTTGAATTTAACTGAAATACAAATCATATGCCACAGTGTACGTCGATGTGATTTCAACGACAGTGATATGCATAGCACCTGCGAGCTTTCAAGACTGAACACGTTTTGGTTTGGGTTTGTGGCGCAAGGTCGGTAATAAGGTTGAACACGGAAAAGGACGGTCAGTCATAGACGCAACTATGCTATATCAACTATTTAGAGAACCGCTCGGAAGGATTTAAACTACAATTAAAAATAAATAAATCGAGTGACCATTTTCTAACTGAGTACGCATCCTTATTTTCCTGTTGAAATACACAGTCCAGTCACATTGTGACCACCTGTCAAAAGCCAGAATAACCACCTTTGGCAGAGCGGACCGCTGCGAGACGTGCAGAAAGAGAGTCAAATAGGTTTCTGCACCCAGTGAATGTCAGGAAAACATTCCCCAAACCATAATGCTCCCTCCTCCAGCCTGGATCCTTCCGGCAATTGTTCCAGGGATTTTGCTTTCAGACGTTTCACGCCGTATACGCCAACGTCCATCTGTCCGATGGAGCATAAGACGTGATTCATCGGAAAAAGCCACCTGTCGCTACTCTGTGGACGTCCAGTTGCGGTACTGGCGTGCAAATTCCAGCCTTCGTCGCCGATGAACAGCAGTCAGCATAGGTGCATTCACCAGGCGTCTGCTGCGGAGGCCCATGCGCAGCGACGTTCGCTGAACCGTTGTTGAGGATACACTCTTGGTAGCCCCTTAGTTCATCTGGGCGGTCAGTTGCTCAACAATTGCACGTCTATTCGCCCGAACGCATATCCATAGCCTTCGTTCGCCTCCGTCATCTATAGCCCGTGGTGCACCACGTGTGCCACACCACTGATTTTGGATGTAAGTAGATTTTTTAACTTTTTTTTTATCCACCTAAACAACGCAGTCTGCAAGTGTAACTGCTCGATGGGGTTTTATGGTGCAAGGACCATATTTCGCCAAGCTGCGCCAGACAAAAACCATACCATTTCAAGTAGGGGAAGGTGTCGTACCTTGGGACAGTTGTACCTTGAAACAGTTTATATCGTGCTGTCTCCTTTTGAGTAAGTAGCAAAGTAACACATTGTAGTTTACCATTTGCTACCCGAGAACCTTCTCACGAAGATTGGACACTCCACAGGTGTTAGTTGCGTTTGCTAAACAACTAATTGAAATACGTCCTCTAGAAAGTAAATATTTTGGATATATCAATTTTAATTCTTGTATTTTCGCTGATTATAATTACATTTTTTTAGGGTTGGTAAAGTTAGTTAAAAATATGTTCTACTCAATCATGATACGATTGCAATGTTAACATAAACCTGACACTACTTTCTAGACTGTTTTGTTTGTAAAGGTTAAAAAAAAAATTGTAACTTTAATTAACGTCATTTTTGAGCAACAAAACGGGCTATTGCAAAAAGTGAGGAAATAATGCACAAATATTACTTTAGAGTAAAAAATAGTTTGAAGTATATCATTTGCTCTCTCTTGCTTTTACTGTTTGTGTAAACAATTGTTATTTACTTCTCTTTAAAATTTTCACACTATTTCTAAAAGAGAAACCATTTAAACATTTATAAAACCTTTAAAAAATTATATTTTCAAAAAAAAAAGTAAGTTTTAAATTTTGACAGATGTTGGTCTTAACGGCCCCCTTCGGTGTTTTCCATACCTACTTCCAGTTTTCCAGCCTTGATCTCTAATATTATAAAAGGAAGTGTTTGTTTGTTTGGGGCCCTCAAAATCCTGACGATTCTATGGCACTTACAGCAATGAGATTTGGTACGCAGGTAGTCCGAATTATTTGCAATTTTTGGGTGGCGGCGAATTTTAAAATTCAATCTAGAATATTTTAAAATTAATTTAATAGTTTTATTCTCCGTCGCTTTTTTAAACGCGGAGAACTTTTTCTACCCGTGTGACCTTGCAGTCAAGGTTTGGAATCATGCCATATTTTTTTTTCATCGCAGAACGCGGAGAAAATTATTATTTTTATTTCCGCTTTGATTTTGCGCGGACGAATAAATTTCCAGTCAGACGATAAATTTTTCAACTGAAGTCAGTTCTTTTTTCTATCTACTGACCGTTAAAAATAGAGTAAAAACTTCAACGGATTTAAAACCTGTGGAAAATTTTAGTTTAGATTGATACCTAAAAATATGATTTTCTTTAAATAAATAATTTTTTAATTGAATAGATCTTCAACGAATTTGAAATTAATACCTTACACCACGGGCAGCGCCTGGCTAGCCAAGCACAGTGGCTAGTTACATATAACATCTTAATATCTCTCCCACTAATTAACTTAGAGAAAAGTGAAATGTAATATATTTTGGAAAGTCAAATAAATACTCTATCAAATAGAATCAGAAATTTTTTGGAATTTAATTGGTCAAAGAAATGACATTTTCAATGTGTTCGGATACCTTAAAAATGCATGAAAACGTCCAACCTAGGACACATAAGGCCCGGTGCACACATCCGGTTTTTCAACGTGCGGTGCCACGGCCCAACTATACACACATAACCGTGAAATGACGCAAGTATTCACTTCGCGTCATTTGCTATCGAAGAAAACGTGTTTGTTTCGCTTACTTGGTGTAAAAAAAAAAAGTAAATTTGAAACAAAATAGGCGTTACTGGATACAACCACTTATTAATTGTTATTTGTATTCCATTTATTTATGGAAACAAGGTACTTCAGTCCGGAGAAGTGTGTACGGCGCCGTGGGGAACTGCGGTACAAATTGCACGCAAGTTGGACGTGCGTCGCCGGAGGCATGTGAGCACTGCTCCATTGGATCTAATGTGTCTCAGGCCGCACTTGCGTTACCGCACGTTGAAAAACCGGATGTGTGCACTGGGCCTAAAACTGCTTACTTTTTATATCATTATTCACTCGAATTGTCAAAAAAAAAATCCTCCAACTCCCAGCCCTTGTTATTGGAAATGGACGTATAAAAAGAGCACTTCTGTGTTAGCTTTTGTGCCAGAACATCCGGCCGTGGAGGACGAAACAGTATTACTAGAGTACACGTCTGATGATTAACCGAGGACGTTTTTATCATCAGTAACCTTATTCCGTCGGTTGTCTCACGATCTGACCTACATTCGAACCATATAAACTCTCCAAGACGTGGAAGATGTCGCTTCCACGATTACAATTATTTTTATGACGGATTTTACTGTTGTGAAGAAAAGTGATGTCGTCAAAGGGAGTGGGCCATTTGAAGATGGGAATTCTTCTGCAATTACGAATCGACATTTTATTTCACGTCGAAAATTCTTTGTAGGCGAATCAACACTCTGGATAAATTCTATGGAGAAAGTAGTGTTGATTTTCTTCGAATTTGGCTTCAGTTCGGTTTCCTGCGCCATCTTAAAAAGGCCAAGTGACGTCACGCCCAGATTGGTAATTTTGTAATTTACGTCATACTAGAGCAACACAACGGGCTATTGACGACGGTCCGGGATCAATCCCTAAGGGAAAGATTCGAGGACGACACCACGTAATTTTGAACCACGGTCAGATGACGATGCAACACCTGAGCTGACACCCCACTCTCCAAACTTCCACACCAATCCAACGCGAAGTCTTTCGGCCACAACAGATTTAAGGTGCACCAGCCGCCTCTACATCATACGCTTACAATCATCCATGCACTGACCCGGATTCGAACCAGGAACCTTCCGATCTAGAGGTCTCAACCACTAGACCGGTTGGTCGGCTTTGTTTCTGTAAAATAAAATGCATATTTCCAGTTCGTAAATGTGGATTTTCTTTATCATTCGTTCATATGCAATGGATGAAGTTGGGTTATTATTTAAAGCTTTTCTGTTATCCGTCTATTCAATTAACCGTCATGGCCCCGACACTGACGGTTAATCGACGTTTCACTGTATTCGCATGATTAAAAAAGGGTTTGAAACCACCCATTCAAATGGCAAAATACGTCTTATCCCTTCAATTTCAAGAGCCTGCTCACTAGAGAACTATACCCATAGAAAATAATTCTCTGAAAAGAGATCACAAACCGGATTACTCTTATCAACTTATTACGTACAGGTTTGGGGTTCTCTCCCTTTTCTCGCTCAATTAAACTCGCTCATTGGGAGTGAACATTGATGCCTCAAAGTTCAGAAGAGAGGCGGCTATTAATCATGCTACACGTGGGAGTGACAAAGTGTTCACCAACACCCCCTTCGAGTTGTTTGAACGTGCAAGCCCAGAAATCCACGCTTAACAATGCGTTGCTTTACGATACAGCATACAAGTCATTCAAGGGGAGATACTATGAGGGTTTGTTGGAATAAAGTCAGGTTTTAGGTGCATTAAGGTATCTGAATACGTTCGGAGATTTTTTCCAAATTTTAATATGTTTGTATTTTAAAAACGTAATTTTTGTGATTTTTTTTGTTTTTTTTAATCGAATAAAGAAATTCATTTTAATTTGTGCAAAAAATGACGTTAACGAAAAACATTACAATTCAAAACTTTTGAGTACATTTGCCTAAAAATATGAAGTCTCTTTTTTTAAGCCTGAGCTAAAAAAAATGTTTTATTCTTTCTCATTCATAAAATATTGGGAATAATGTAGAAACGTGAATTTTTTCCCTCACCGAACAACATTGAAATCTCTAAAAGGTTTTCCTTTTAAGAAAACTCTTGTATCCTTTTTAAGATATCTGTATATGTTCATACGTCTTTTTTTTCAAATGTTTGTACTGTTTTTCTTTTTAAGGTAAAGCAAATTTAAAAACATAAAATAAAAATCTCTAAAAATTATTTTATTCATATAAAAAAATTACTTTAAATTTAAGGAAAAAAAAAATGACGTTTTTGAAATTAGGCATTCATTTGCCTAAAAAATAACATTCTACCACGTGACTCAAATCAAACAGAACAATCCGTTAAGAAAATCCGTTAACTTGACAAGAAAATCGAAAAATAAGCAATGAAAGCGAAAAAATAAATGAAATGGAACAAAAATATATTTTAGAAGCTGCGATCTCTCACTGTTGCCATTCTTAAGAAATCAAATAAAAACATGCCAATAACATTAAAAAATGTTTTCTTTCTATTATAAATAAAAATTTGTCGGTCTTTTTCGGGTTTATTCTCTTTGTGATTGGTAGATAGCGAGTCACGTGATAGGGAGTCTTGCGGTTCAACGGGCTATTTAATTTGGAGCTCGCGCACCGATAAACAGTTTTTTTTAGTTAACTTGTTCATAAAATTTGAGAGTAAGCGCTAGAAAGTTTGCAATGTTTTCAGAAGAACCGGCACAGAAGAGGTAGGTAATTAATTAACATCGCACTGGAGAAATATAACTGCCTATTGGTGACGGTCCGGGATCAATCCTGAAGGGAAAGGTCCAAGGCCACCTCGTTATTTTGAACCATGGCCAGATGACGGACACAGAAGAGAGAAATGCACCCAGGGAGAAATCGCACCTGCGCCGACTACAACTCGCAGGTCGTTCAGCCGTAAAAATACAACCGATTGAAGGTAGAATATACTGTTGTTAAAACGCAATTCATAGTAAAATAGGACTTACAGCCACCAATTTCAAACCCTGTTTGCATCCTATTACTAAATTTCAGATTTTGTTTCAAACATCTTAAACCGACTCGGAACAACAATTCGAGATGGTGCCAAAGAATTCAATTTCAATAAACCCTTGAAACGAGCCAAGTCAAACACCACCCAAGCTTTCCTCCTGTAATCTTGGCAATGTCTTAGCCATTTCCCCACCGACTACTACGCAACGATTAGATAACAGGGTTACATTCCAATTAACGGAAAACCACCACAAATCCGACGCATCAAAAATAGACACTCCAACACAGCTGATCGCAACACAACAAAAGCGAGAGAAACGAGTCGTAGTTGGCAGCGATCCCCGGACCAAGGTCTAGGAATACACCAGTGGAAACAAAGAAAAAGACAAAAGACACAGAGCGCATAATCAAATCCAGCTAACACTTGACCTTGTGTGGAGTGTCAAAAAACCAAGGATCTTTCCAACGGGCGAATTTAGAAGCAACGCCTCGCTTCGGAACTTGATTATGTTGCCAAACAAAAAGAGCAAAAAAGTGCCTGGCGCAGGACAAGGACACGAACAGGTGTGTGAACAAATCGCTGTAATCGTAACCGAACCATTCGAAATCCGAGTCGAAACCACCAGTCATTACATACTTTCTGCGATATTTGTTTACCAAATCTTCACTTGCTGAAGTTCGTCGACCTTGAGCTGAGCAGTGGTCATGTCCAAGAACATCTTATGCGTTGTTTTGAAAAACGAAAGCCATTTTGAATACGGATATGCATGTCGAAAACAAGTGGGAAGTACCATGTACGTGATTCAAGGTTGAATGGATTTTAATGTCAAGAGTAGTGTCCGGACGGTCCACACCTTTAACTTGATATGTCTGGACATGCCTCTTCAAAATTTAAAAATGTGGCTGAAGGGGGTCCACAATTAAAGGCTAAAATAACTGGTTTGAAACAGGTACTTTTGAGCTCGCAATTTTAAAGAAGCAGATTGAAATTTCCTTTGCTGTTGACAAATTAAAAAAATTTCGGAAGACAAACAAAAATGAGCGATATATCGAGGCGTGGTGTGACGAAAAGGAACTGTGCTTTTAATCAAAAAAGGGAACACTATTTTTTTTTTGTCTCGCCAAGAAACAAATTAAGATTTCTTCTGCTGTTGAAAAACTTTAAATTCATCAGGAGACAAGTAAAAATGAGATATCAAGTTAACTGTATATGTTCCTTTCGAATAGACGACCTGCTGCTTATATTATTATCGAATACATTTTTAACAATACTAGATAACGGTGACCACTTAACCAACAACTGGCCAAGTTTGCTCAGTTTTTCAGCCTTTCGAAGCGTCAGATACTGTCTATCATCAAAACTGTTCCAAAGTCTGACGGTCTGTTACCATAGAAACGGACGTTATCGTATTTTTCACCAGGGGATGCTTGTCTAAATATATTCAAGTTAGTCACATCGGCGTACCTGCTGAATATCTCAAATATATTTCCGATTTATCAACTTTCAAATATCTTTACAGCTAAACTTCCTCTCAAGACGATAACATACGCGAAAAACAAAATTGCGTCGTGACGTTACTCAAAATGAACGAGCCCTGTTTCCATAGCGACTGCCCCCACTCAGACTTGGTGTCCGGAACAGTTCTCGTGGTAGATAGACAATACTTAGCATTCAAGTAAACGCAGGTCCTAAAGGCCAAACCTGGAGTTAATGGCCTTCTTTTCGACACGCCCGGCAGAATAAAACTTTCACAAAAAAAATCTAAACTATTCCGTACTTTCCTTTTTATGTCACAATATTTAAAAAGATCCAGCGAACCAGACAGTTCCGATTACGGAAAGAGATAACTGGTTGCATCAGAACTGTCAACTAAACCTTCTCCTCCAGAGAGCAATCGTTCCGTAAGAGAAATCTCAAATGGCTCGAAGAACCGCGCTAACAATGGCCGAAGATTTCATCCGCATTGTTAACGTCCGAGTAGTCGCTCAAAGTAATAAATAATCAATAACAGGTGGAAATGCGAAGTAATACTTCAGAAAAATTCGCTCTTCAGGATATCTGACGTAAATAAAATGGCGGGGGTACTTATGAAACCACAATGAAAAGCGACAAGCACGTGATTCACTTGTTCCAAAGTAAAAATTGTGTTTGGGGAATGGCTACCCCAGATGTTATGCCAAGGCCATGGTATTATGTAGTTAAGGAAAGTTTAAAAAGTGAAATATGTGGACACATGATGTACTTCCATCCTTTCTTTTTATCCTATGCTAGAGCTCACCCTTTTCGCCTTTATGTTTCAGTCTGTCTGTTCAATATTATACCAAAATAGTCTAGAATAGTTCAGTATAGTCAATGTTTCTCTGTTTGTGTGTCTGTATATAAGCAGTCCTGACAAATCTATGGCACTAGCAATAATGAAATTTAGCACACACGTAGTCCTAATTTTTTGTGATTTTTGTGTCCAGCCCGAATTTTAAAATTTAATCTAGAACGTTTCTAACTAGTTATTGGCATTTAATTATTATTGTTTTCCTTAGAATAGCAACAGTATAATGAGATCACATTCTAAATTTATTTTTTCCCTTTTCCGAACAACGATTTCAGCGGACGAATAAAACAAAGTTTTAATAACTAATATGTGCAACTCTATCACGACAGTATTATGCACTGCGACATCGCTAAGATGAGGGCAATGTCTGAAAGGCCACACGACGGGGAAGTTTGAGTTTGTCAAGCCAATTCGGTCAAGATGATTTTGTAGGAAGGTAATCGTGTCAAGTAGAACACGAAAACTACTCACTCTTCTACATCTCAACAGATCCCGTAGTTGCATGGGACCTTAGCATGGTGTTCAGTCTTTCTCTTTAGCTATACCTTGGTAGGTAGGTAGTAGTTGAATTAACGTCATACTGCAGCAACACAAAGTGCTATTGGCGACAGCCTCGTAATTTTGAACGATGGTCAGATGACGAGGTCAACATCCGATCTGGCACCCCCACTCTCCACTATACCTTTGAGAATATTAAGTCGAGAATGTATAATTTTTGTATTTATAATCATTTTTACTGCATGGTATAGGACATGGTTAGTCAGAAACGGACATCCAGTGAAAATTGTGCTTGGGGAATGGTTATTATAACAGGTGTTATGCCAAAGCAGTGTGCGAAAGTACAACTAAGGTAATTTAGAATTCATATTGTTTAAACGAACAACTTATAAAACCACAGTGAAAAACGAACACATGATTCACTTCCTTTTAGGAATTTGAACCCTCAGCAGATGTTATGCCAAGACAGTGCTAATAAGTACAGATAAGGTCATTAAAATAACAAAACAAGTACTTCCGTGCCAATGAAAGACACTCTCGGATTCGGTTCGGAGGTAATCGCTAGTACCGGGTTATTAACTGCTAATTTTGAGAGTTAATAACTGTTATCAAGAATTAACAATAACGATTAACTCTTTTATCGCATCTCTTTGATTTCCTGTGACAATCAACTTATTTCAATTGTTGATGAAAATCCAGATGTCAAGACGACACAAGCAGAACAGATGTTTCAATATTTCATACATGTACGTTTTGCAAAACTGGCAATTGAATAGACCACTCACCTTTTGTTTCTAAACGAAAAGAAATCCGGGTATGCTGCGAAACATCGTCCGAGTTTTGGGAGAAAAAAAACGAGAAAAACAAAGACCGAAGAAAAAGTAGATCTTACGGAACAGAATTATCAGAGCAAAGAAAAAAATTCCTTCAATCCTTTGGTAAAAGGTGGACTTTTGCTCCTCCCTTTCTTTAAGCTCCATTTAGAACGGCGAAATCTAATTTCTCTAACCCGCCCATATTCTAGAGTATATCACCATGAATCATATGGAACCCAAAAGTTAGATTGCAAGATGGTATTAATCAATTTATCGAGGGAACAACCTTAATATTTCTTCGTTGAGAGAAAAACATTTTACGGATATCTATTAATGGTATTCACCGGAACATAACGTTTGTGAAAAAGCAGACAATCTTATTTTAGGAACGATGGTATAATTGTTTTAAGATTTATTGACCCAGTTGGCCCGAGTATACCTTCTGTACCAAACTTTAATTGCAGAGGTTAGTTGATGGCAAAGTGTCTATGCGCATATTTCATTTTATTTCAATCCATCAGTTAATCGCCCAACAATCCTTCTTGCGACTCTAACGCATGCGTATCGACATGTTTTCTGCATAGAAACGGAGTACGCATGCGCATGTCATGTGTTTTACTGCTACAGTGTGACTGGGCTTATGGTCAAGTGTCCATGGCGTTGTATGATCTTTTGACTATGGCCAAACCAAAAATTAAAAAATAGACATACACACACAAGAAAAATACGAAAAAATTAAACTACAGGATTCGAACCTGCGCTGCCACACACACACACAACTCGAAGGTTGCTAGATCTTTGGGGGAAACCACCGACTTGAGGATAAAATAGCGGTTTTATACCGCTATAACCAAACTGGATAACCGATTTTTCTTCTAGAAGCAGGTATGCAATAGTTATTTTAAATTTGATGGAGCAATGCAAGGCCATAAAACAATCTGTTTTCAGCCGTGCTTTTATCGATTGGTTATAAATTTTGTAAATCTTCCAACATCCGTAATTTTTCGTCCCATGTAGAATTTTCCAGCCTGCACATAGCCAGTCCATCTCTACGCATAGCATGCCGTAAATAAGATAGCTCACACACAAAAAAAAAACTATCACCAACTACAACCAACTTTTCCATAATAACTGAAAACCTTTTTTTAAAAAACCATGCTGCCACTCCTAATCCTGATCCTGCCACAAGCTGGCTTTGGAGCCTCATTAAAAGTGTGTCAAGTACACAAAATGTTTGCAAAAGTCTAGGGAAGATTTTCCGCAGCACACTTATCTTAGCGGGCGAGTGTACAAATATTATCACCACTTGGTATTGCGCGGATTTTGGGCTGGGATCCAAGATTCTGACAGGGAGTAAAATATAAGTGGCTTTTACTCTCAAAGAATCTTTCTTCCTGAAACCTTGCTTAACCCACATTTTTTTGCTTTATCCGCTCGTTTCTACTCCAAACAAAACAAGATGTAGATTAAAAAACTCTAGAAAATAAACACCACTCCCGTAAGTTCTATTAATATTCTCAAGAACTAAATCTGATGGTTGTTTTTTGAAAATCTGGGCAACCAAATGCAGGGTGTTCCAATTATGTCAGAAGGCATTGTTATAATATTAATATTTCACTCTCTTCGGTCAACACTTCCTAATGTAATGCACAGTCCGTATAAGATATCCAAGCTTTTATTGACTCAAAATATGTATACATAAAATAAAAATTATTTTATTTTATTAATTAAAGAACAAATTCAATATATACACATCGATGAAATGTAAAAAAAAAATTGTCTTGTTTTAAAAGTTTTTTTGATTTTAAAAAAAATCAAGAGAAAAAATGTGAAATTAACATAATTTTATTTCGTGTTTTTTTTTTAATTTATTTAATTAAATTTTTTGTGAAATTTTTTTATTTGTTCGTATTTTTTTGTTTGTTATCTAATATTTTTCTTCCATACTGTTTTTTCCCCAAAAATATTTTCCTTCCATGCTTTTTTTTCTTTCTTTGTTTTCTAATTTTGTTATCCTGCTTTTTACTATGCATTATTGTTTTTGTACCATTTTTTTATTTTGCTCTATTTTATCATTTTGTTCACTTTTGACAATAGAGCAAAGTAAACACCATTGTTTTTTTTAAATTGTGCTCTATATTTTTTACCTCTTTGAAAAAAAATTTTGCTAGCTCTATTATTTTATTTTGCTCTATTTTTTTTTGTTCTAAACTTTGAAAACAAAAAAAATACATATTTTTTCAATAAAGGATAAATTTTATCTACTTTAAAAAAAATTTGTGCAGTATATTTTTATTTTAGAACAGATTTTTTTTATTTTGATTACGATTTTAATTTATTTTTCAATTTAGTAATAGAAATCTTCTAGAACTTTTTTATTTTTCATAGTAAAATTGCATTTTATTTCAGAGGTAGATAATCTCAACCAATTTTCAGGTAGAATTTTGAGATCAAAGTGAACGATTCAACAGTTATAAGGACAACTGTTCACTGTCGTGTGAACGCGAAAGCTCTACTTGTGTGTAAAACCTTTTCTGAAGGATTCCGCATTTTCCGCCTCGTGAGTCCGGAACGAAATCTGTACAATCGTTTCTTCCCACTAATCCGTTATCTGTGTCGGAAAATCTGGCATTCACATGCATAACCTTACTTTCACTACCAATCCAAATGTTTGAAAACCCACTGATGCGACAAGGTATACTCAAACATTAGTAACATAAAACACTAAAACTTATTTCCTAATCCACCTTCCGTGAGTCCAGTGATATTCCATGACAAAAATTGAAATAAATTTGGAACCTTCAATAATTTCAAATTTTCAATTATTTTTCAGTTTGATAAGTTAAAAATCTCAGAATTGTCCAATTTCCCAAGGATTTTATAGCGAAATTCAAATATATGTACCCCAGCGTTTCCAAAACATTTATTCACGAAATCCTTTCATGACTTTTTCTGTAAAGTGAGATATAGAGGGCATCAGTGTCCTCTGAATACGTGTGTTTTGTTTCATTTCGGACGTAACGTAACGACTTGAAATCAGTTTGTCAATTCGGCGACTAATATTCTGGCTCAGTAGATGACGAAGGAAAAGTCCGGCTCGGACAAAAAGGTTTCGATTGAGCCTATTCTGTAACGATGATGGAAGTAAACCAGGCGCTTCCATGAATGACGTTTTTTGGCAGATTCCAATTCTAAGTTCATCACTCCGGTGCCAAAAGAGATAGAAGTGATAACGATTTGTTAGAACAATCGGCATTCAAATTTTTGCTTCTAGTAGCCCTTCTAACCAAAAATCAAATCGACTGACTCAAGGTCGATTGTCTTCTACGTCGGAGCACGTAGTACATTTTAAAATGTCACCGTGTAACGTCACTTCCTGAATGTATGTAGGAAGCACATTCTACCATAAAAATATTAACGCCATCTACATTTATCTACACTGAAAATGGCAATCACTATTGCTCACAAATCTATAAATTTCACTGCCTCAGTCTTAATTTTAGACTTTCAAATTTTGTCCGCTTGGTGATGCAAGCCAGACTAAAAACTAAATATTTCCCACAAAAAAAAAATGTCTAAAATTGCAAATGGTCCGATGTGAATACACGACCATACAAACAAATTCGAAATTGAACCAAATGGAACATTCGGCAATTTATTATTTGCCATACTTCCCGATTCCAATTTCTACTTCTGCCTATAGTCTATGTGTAAAACTACACAGAAATATATAAATTTCGTTAGTTTGAAAATAAAGTGATCTGTTTCTAAAATATCAGTTAGTCACTTCCGCTAAATAAAATTTCGATATGCGAGATTTGAGCAAAATCGAACACCACAAGAGTAACAAAATTACATATTTTTTAAAAGCATTATTGTGTTGTACCAGGTACTGGATGAGCAAGATAACCAACTTTATTGCTACGAAAACGAGTTTGGATGCATTATAATAAATAAGGAAGGCAGTTTATTCTTATTGACCGATAAAAAAAAGAAAACCGGTTTCATTGTAACGTAATTTGAATTCACCCACTCTTGTTTACACATTTCTTTCAATTATTCGTTCGATGCCATACGATTATGCATTTATCTTGAGTTTAACAAAATGAATACACGACCTGCATACTAAACTTAAGTCCAAAGTCATTTTTAATGACAAATATCTCGATTATAGGCATAAAAATGTGAACTTCAAGCGTGTGTCGTAACTTTTCCGTTTCTCATTTCAGTGTTACCCCTTTTCTATCAGTCAGGAAACTAAATATAGATCCATCATATACTTGTGCCAAATTCTTGTCTCTAAAAACCGTTAGGCTGCAGTCTCAAAATTTGCAGAGATCAACAGCATTACTCAATCTATACGGTGTAAGAAATAAATGTTCACCCACAGTAAGCATTATTCAAAAATTAAAATTATAACCAAAAAATAATTACTCCCTCTTTTAAAAAAAGAATAATGTGATGGAAAGTGAGTGTGCACACACAAGTTGATAAATTTTCACAACAGTTCTTAAGGCTTTATGGTGATTCAGAGTTATCCATACAATTATTTTTCTTTAGCCCATATCGATAGATGGCGCCAGAGGCAGTAACATAGGAGAAATTCAAAAGACTAAGGAACCAGGTACGAACAAGAATTGACCACTGGCGAGATAAATTAATCCAAACATTGGAATTGAAAATATTTTTTGGGGGTCATTGGTACAAATTTTCGATTTGGAAGAGTTTTAGATAATTAATAATATTTTTCTCAGTAAAAGTTTAAATCACTAAAACCCTATGAAACAAGAAATTTATTTTCGTTGCCCTTTTTCAGAGTATAATAATATTTGGAGTATGTGTTTTCAATTTTTATGATTAGTCACAGTAAGTATAAGATAAAATATTTAGTCTTCAAGAATCTCAGTTCACATTAAATTACATAATTAAATATAGTTGCAGAACTTTAGTGTCCCAGAACTTTTGTGTTTTGCAACTATTTGAGAAACCACAGGAGTCCAAAATAATATACAATCTTTTCATAAGTTGTCCACAGCAAATCATAAATGAGTATATTTTTATGTTAAAATATTAATTCCACACACAATCAAATTTTTTGTTATTTCTCATTTTTAGAGTCAGCCTTTAAAAAAATTAATGATTTTAAGGGGTTTGTATCTTGGACTTGGTACCACTTTAAATTCATTCTGCAAAATGTAAAATGCCATGGGCATAACCACACAGTGCTATACAGATATTGTTAGGGACAGGGGTCTAAATAAAAGCACCAGTTTTTAGAAAACAAATATATTTCCAATTTCTATACACTTTTCCCACATTCATAGCTCATTATGAAATGATTTTGTTAAAATTGCTCATGAAGTTTACTGCTTATGCACATAACAATGTATATTTGTAGAACTTCAAAATTAATCAATTATTCTTCAAAAAAATTATGTTACCCCCATTTCTATAGTTTTTTTTATGGGATGATCATAGTCAACAAGAATGTTTTACATGGTCAAGGAAGCAATGTGGTTGCTGAAGATGAATTGACCCTGAAAACATCTTTCTAATTTTCAACTGTGTAAACTGATAAAATATGTTTTAATACCCAAAGCATTCTATTATTCTTGCAAAAGCCATTTTTCACCTGTAATAAAATCATTCAGGAGATTGGGTCCCTCTGACCATGCACATGATGGGCTGAGATCAATAACATTACACTGGCATTCATTAAGAAACAAGTCGAGGGTTGAAAAAGTCTTTGCTTTCACGAAGATCTTCACGAACTGAATATCCAATGGTCGAGTAATTGGTCTCGTGGTCAAAGTTCTGGCTTTTGGATCGAAAGTTTCCTGCTTCAAATTCAAGGTAAGGCCTAGATGTTTGTCCATGATCAATGAATGTGTGGGATGTACATACATATCTTATGCCTGGAATGTATGATAAAATTGCAAGGTGTAATCCGTGGTGCATCAAGGTCATTCCAAGTGGTTCGCAAAACTGACCTTGAAGTACCATAATGATTATGTTTAATTGGCCAGGCATTAGCAAAAATTAATATCTGTAACACTGTGTGTGCCATGCGGCTGACTTGGGTAAATTATTAGGGGGAATCAACTCCCAAATACTTCATTACCCAGTTGCTTTTCGAACTTCGCTTCTGTTGATGAGAGTGGGTGAGCCTGAGGTTTTGGGCCTAAGGCCCTTACCTCCTTCCGTAACGTAGCTGGAACTGAACGAAAACTTATTTACAGAACTTTATATAGTTCGACGAATCAGAATGGATGGTTAGTTCAAGTGGGAGGGGTCTCAAGATGAGTCGGATTTTAGCTGTACAGCCAATGAAAAAATAACAAAGTAATCAAGAAGAAAAACAAAAAGGAAGGATTAAAAAACATAATTAAATCAGAATGGCTCTGGCCTTTTACGGTACCTAGGTGGACGAGGGTCGAATCTGGAAATTTGCTAGATTATCTATAATGTCTAGATTGTTGTGGAATTTAATGGCGAGTTTACTGAAGAATTGTTTTAGTTCGGCACTTCTGTTGAAAAATAATTACCAATATTGTTCAAAAACTTGTATTATTGTTGTTTGAACATACAACTTGGCACCAGTCTCTTAGTATAGCTTCCAAATCACCAAATAAGCAAGATTGAGTCACCCCAGATTTTTATTATTTTTCACACATTGTTGCACAAGTTTAATTTTGAAAGGTAAAAATTGTCAAATTATTTTGTGTGCAAATGCAATCAATGATAGGTTATAAATAAAAACTTAAATTGATACTTTTTCCAAATAAATAATTTCAAAACAAAGGAAATTTTCAAAAATGAAAGCATTGGTGGATGAAGGAGGAGCCTGCCCCAGACTACACAAAATGGTGTTCTCTACATACGAGTAACAATACGCTAAAAATTGCTCATACACTCCTTGCATGCTTAGTTTTTACCTTGAACATCCCGTTAGTTAATAGTAGTTTGAGTCACAGCATGATTGATTCAGTTAATAGTAGTCTGACTCACAGCATGATTCATTCAGTTAATAGTAGTTTGACTCACAGCATGATTCATTCAATTAACAGTAGTTTGACTCACAGCATGCTTGAATGGTTAGTTGACATTCGTTTTCTGGTTAACACCACTTACTATGGGTATTTCGCTGCAATGATACTGGGGCACAAGAATGACTATTTCTGTAATGTAAGAGGTTCAGTTTTCTAAATTTAAAGCTATAAATACATACAATGCAAAATTAACTACATAAAGTTGTAACTTAAGAAACAAGACAATGTATATATTTTTGCAAATTATGTATTAATAAGTACAGACATTACACATTAGTTATTGAAGGAGAGGCTTTTCATGACATTCGGAATCAGTCCTAGCGAGCCAAACTATTGGGATGTTCAAGGTCATTTGCCATTGGAAAACTAAAACATTTAAAAATATCTACTTTCTACAAAACCATAAACCTTTCTATCTATATTTTGAAAAACTAAATTCCATATTCAACACTTTAAAATTCAAGCCCTTTCAAAGGAATAAAACCAATAAACAAATTTAAAATACTATTATTTATTTTGTACATTACTTCTACAATAGCAGATTCCATTATAACCAGGAGAAATTAAGCAATGTTCACATATATTTGACCCCAGATTTCAGTCTGATTACCAGTTTAACAAACGCAGCTGCATTACAACAAACCAGGGTCCAATCATCTGTACTCTAGATCAAAGCAAAGAGGTACTCCAGTACCAGGCAAAAAGTGATATGTTTCAGTACTAAGTAAAGAGACACCAGTACCAAGCAAAGCGATCTGTTTCAGTGCCAAAGAGCATTCCAATACCAAGTAAAATGGCATTCCCCAGTACTCAATATAAAACGCACAAATGGAACACATAATAGCAACAAAAAAAGTTTCACATTACAATAGCCATCCATATACCTCAGGTTCTGGTACTGGCATACCCCTCCCACTTTATGTGGGGATCTAGAATCAACTGATATTGACCCAATCAATATCTCGGTGGGTAACGTACCAACACTTCAAGCAAATCAAGACGTAAATTTTAAATAAGTTGAAACTGCATCTAAGGTGAAGTTGTATAATCTTACCCATATATAAATACAGAACAGTTGCACCTCAATGAAAAAATAAACAAAGTCTTATTGACAGACAAGATCATTCAAGTTCATATTACAGCCCATTTTAAGCCAAAATCGAAATTAAGTTACACACTTTCGAAATCTTAATGATTAATAAATGGATATTTTGAATTCCCATCAATAATTTTACAACCAGATCCAAAAGGAACTCGCAAAGCAAACATCAACAAAACAACAGATGCACATCATAAAATATAAATAAGCTGCTGATGTAAATTTGTGAAAGCATAATCCTTATTACGTTTAGTGTAATGGCTATAGATGTAAACATGCCTTACACACACGTAATTAATCAAAACAGGCCTTACAAAATATCTTTCAGATTGCAATTCCTATTTCTTATCATTCAAGAAAAGGTTATAACAATGAAATGCAATGCATCAGGAATATTATTGCAAGAAACTCATATTGACAGAGTAAAAACTCCTTTTGGGTTAAAATGAAAAGGTATAATCATAAATGCATGCAAATATTGCACAACTCTTTACACATGGGAAAATTCTTTCAAGCTAAACTCAAGAATCTACCACTATTTTGCAGTTACCAAACAGCTAGAAATGTTTAGATGCAGCAGTATAGGAATAAAAACTTTTTGCAAAAAAATGTTGTTCAGCTAGTCTTTTCAATCTGCATAGTATCGATCGGATTTTGAATAATTTTTGTTTCCAAGTTCGTTTTCCCATTTCTTTAGGGGGAAATATTAATTAGCAAATGCATATGCATTTCGCCCCACACATAATTCTCAAGCGTATACCAACACGTCAAAACCCAAAAGTAAACATTGGCCGACCATCTGATTTCAGAACTCGAATTCTGGTTGGTCTAAACGAGGTCCATCAGCCCCATTTGTACGAGTTTCGCCCGTATAGCAACAGCGACTAGGCTCAACAAAAATAAAAACCCAAGATCGGGCCCATGCTTAGGCTCGAACAGATAAATTCCCATCGCTTGCAAAATTGCATTAAAATAACCGGAATTTCGCTCACCTTCACCCGGTTTCATGCTCTGGAAGCAGGAGTCAGTTTAAAAATTTTGATTATCCACCACAGTTCGATCTGAGCCCGCAAAAACCAATTCCTTGAGTCTTCATCGCTTTGTATGTCTCACAGGAAGAACCTTTCCTTTCGATGTCTCCCAGCTGATTCTCGGACGATTATGCTGCAGCCAGCAGCGACGTCATATGACAACACGCTCGACCCCGCCTACCGCGAGAGAGCGCCAATCAGAGACGGCCCTCGGTCGATACGCGGCTGCAAGATACAGGAATTTATCGATCAATGGTGAGATTTGTTTTGTTTTTATGGGTATTGAAAATCGACGTTTTTCCTTCGAAGGTGTGCAATTGAAGGGTTGCGAAAAGCATCCTGATTTGGAGATGGAAACCTCTTTCTTAAAATTTGAGGGTTTAGGGCCTCAAATTTCCCCCAATTTGTAATTTTTGGAATTTGCATGAATATTTCGTAGTAAAATATCTCGAGTTATTTAAATCCTGATGTACAAAGAGTTGACAGGGATTTAGTGACATTGAAGACTTACATAAACCACTGTTAAAGCCCCCCATCTGCCTCAAACGTACGAACTCTAGCACCGGGTTAGGTCGGACTGGTACCCGAGAAGTTAGAGCGCTGAGACTCGGTTGAAAACCCGGGTTTCGAACCTGATTTGTGCGTGTTTAGGAATTCACTTTTCGTTGCAAGACTTTTAAATTTATCATAGCCCCGTTGTGTTGTGAAGCTAATTAAAAATACAATACCATGCCCATGAATTTATCGTTAGAACTGATCCCGGACTGTCTTTAATAGCCCGTTGTGTTGCTCCAGTACGACGTTAATTTAAATACCTACCTACCCTTAAATTTATATTCATAAAGTAGAAATGCACTGATTCTAGTGTTGGTTTAATTACAAATTATTTAAGTAGAATTTCTGAAAAATGTAACAAAAGAGTACGATTGAATTTTTCTTGTATTTCATTTTTAGAAAATATCATATCTATAAATTGTAGATGCAAGCAGCCACCCAACTGGTATAGTGGTTAAGGTGTTATAGCCTCTATATCTTATGGTTCCTGGTTCGAATCCGGATCCGGGCATGGATGTTTGTAAGGGTATGGTGTAGAGGCGTCTAGTGCACCTTAAATCTGTCTTGGCCGAAAGTCCTCACGTTGGGTTGGTGTGGAAGTTTTGAGAGTGGGGTGCCAGTACAGATGTTGCTTCGTCATCTGACCGTGGTCAAAAACTACGAGGTGTTGTCCTCGGATATTTCCCTTAGGGGATTGGTTCCGGACCGTCGTCAATAGCCCGTTGTGTTGCTCTAATCAACAAAAATCCTCGCGAACAAAAGGGGCTGGTGCATGTTAAAGTTGTCGTGGTTTCAAATGTACCCACGCTAGTGTGGTCTGGAAGTTTGGAGAGTGGTGTGTCAGCTCAGTTGTGACCTCGTCTTCTGACCGTGGTTCAAAATTATGTGGTGTCGTCCTCGAATGTTTCTCTTCGTGTTTGATCCCTTACTGTCGCCAATATCACGATGTGTTGCTCCAATGCGTCGTTAATTAAAATACCTACCTGCTTATTTGTAATGGGTCTCTCTATGTCACGTATATGACAATCATACTCAGATTTTAGTCATGAAAATGGATGTGTTTTGTTATACTTCATAGGAACGAATGTACCATTTGCTATTCTATATCGTATATGAAAATGGCCGTGCCTTTTCTTATTCTTCGTGAAAATTACTGTAACTTTTGCTATTCTTCAGAAAAATGGCTCTTCTAAACTGGCACGGTGAACTACATTGGTACCGGGGCCATCCATCTCAACGAGTTACTAAGCTTGTCACATACAGCTTGAACTGGTGCCCGTCATCAACACTGGTACAGAGTCGTCTCATGTAAACTAGCGTCATCTGACCGTGGTTCAAAATTACGAAGTGTTGTCCTCGGATCTTTCCCTTAAGGGACTGATCCCGGACCGTCGTCAATAGCCCGTTGTGTTGCTCTAGTACGACGTTAACTAAAATTACCAAATTACCATGTAAACTAGCACAGGGTCGTCTCATGTAAACTGGTACTTGTACCCGTCATTTAAACTGTTACAAGAGCCCATCATCAAGTTTGGTACAAGGGCCCGTCATCTACTCTGGTACGGTGGTTCTTGTGTCCGTCTTCTAAACTGTTACAAGAGCCTATCATCAAGTTTGGTACAAGGGCCAGTCATCTACACTGGAACGGTGGCACTGGTGCCCGTCATCTAAACTGTTACAAGAGCCCATCATCACGTTTGGTACAGGTGCCCGTTATCTCCACTGGAACGGTGGTACTGGTACCAGCCATCTAAACTGTTACAAGAGCCCATCAATAAGTTTGGTACAAGGGCCCGTCATCTACTCTGGTACGGTGGTACTTGTGTCCGTCTTCTAAACTGTTACAAGAGCCTATCATCAAGTTTGGTACAAGGGACCGTCATCTACACTGGAATGGTGGCTCTTGTGTCCGTCATCTAAACTCTTGCAAGAGCCCATCATCAAGTTTGGTACAAGGGCCCGTCATCTACACTGGAACGGTGGCACTTGTGCCCGTCATCTAAACTGTTACAAGATACCATCATCAAGTTTAGTACAAGGGCCCGTCATCTACACTACAACAGTGGCACTTTGTAACTCCGACAAACACAACACTATCATCTACAGTGCTACAAGGATCTTTCAACTACTTAAGTAGTTGAAAGATCCTTGTAGCACTGTGTGTTGAAAGAAGTTGAAGTAGTTAACTACTTCAACTACTTATAAAATACCCTAAAAATGACAAAAATATTGAAAAAAAATTTTGCATTTTTTGATGGCCCATACAATTGGGAATCTTGCCTCAAAATTCTAGATCTGATATCCAATTAGTTTTAAAGATATTTGAAGTTTTGGTCAGAGTCAAAATTTGACAGCATAGAGGAGGTGGTGTGACTAAATTCGTTTTGTTTTGATGTAATTTTACATTCTTGCAATTAATTAAAAATATTTTTGAATAAAATCAATTCATTTGGTGAAATGGCTATTATTTTCAACTTTCACTACTAAAATCGTATCTGCTAGTTTATGTTCTGCGTTTTCTTCTGAGTCTCATTACTAGCTAACCAATTTTAATAAAAAGGCCTTTTTCAAAACAAATATTTGGTTACGATTGTTATATATAATATATTATAATCAAAATTTGGTAAATATTTGGCTTGAAAATATTATGTTAGGATTAAGATAAATAATTTGTCGCTGCCGAAACAAATGTTTTTCATCATAGGAAAACATAATATTTTGAATTTAAAAAATATATTTAATCACATGGAGTTAAATTAGTGTTTTAGTGCATTTTATAAGTTGGTAAATAACATATTAAAAAATTATAGCTTTACATGCATTATTAGTTTTTGTTTTATAACTTCAGAAACTTAAAATGCATTTTTCTCAGACTTTTATTTTTGTGGATGCAAGTGTTTTCAATTCGCCAAGGCTTTTTTTCTGTACAAGATACAGTCTAGAAATTTTTTGTAGATACTTTCATACATATGTACTATAAAAGTTAGTATGGATTAAGGTCTGAAAGTTCTACTAATTTTTTTTTTAAATGTCAAAGTTAATATTTGTAGAATTTTCAGGGTTTTTTCAGGTTTAGCTACAAAAATAATTATTAAAATTCAACAATGAGACTGATGGTCAATTCCATACTAACTTTTTTTCCCAATTATCCAAGAAATATAAATCACTTGAAATAACTAAAAAATATTACAAATTGAAAATTTTATAAAAGTTTTAAAAAAATTCAATTTTTTAAATAATGGTCCTTGTTAAACTGACTTTTTTTTATTGCATTCAGTTTAATAATATAAGCTGAAAAAAAAGTCATTAATTATTTTTAATGTTACTGTCTGTAGAAAATTTTTTTTAAAAAGGGTACTGTGTAGCTACGAGAACCTTTCATCTACAGTGATACTGTGACCCGCTATCTACAATGGTACAAAGGCATAACATCTCAACTGGTATATGGGCACCTCATCTAGACTGTTACAGGGTTAATCTACCTGCTTTTCAGCCACGCTCATGTATGCTATCAGGTATCGTAGATGTTATCATAGGTATTCTACAATAATTTTGTGTTTTCTTAATATTGTTTCATTGGTATCATATACATTTTCCCCTCACTTTTATAACTGCACGTGATTCATTTAATTTCCTTATAGTTTGAAAAAAAAAAGCACATCGGTCTTTTCTGGACTGACAAGCGCCAAATTTGATACTTTTTTCTATCCATCTTACAAATCACAGTGACCCCAAAAGTCGTTCAGACAAGTCTATGGGAATCACTCTAGACAGGTCTGGTCTGTCTCTGGGAGTCATAGACAGATGTATGCTACCACAGACGCTCAAATTTCAAAAGAAAGAAACGCATAAATTTCGGAACAGAATTTTACTAAAAAAAAAAATGCTTGTGCTTTATAAATTGCATATATGCGCTAAAACATATTTTGAAAACTTTTATTTGCTCTTTCAAAGGATTGAATCAAAAACTTTCAAATTCTTTTTTGTGCTTCAACTATAAATAGGCTCACAACCTTATGAGTTTTTTCATCCTCCTCCTTCGACGAGATATCTCGTCCATCAATATCGGACCAATTTTGATTTTAAGGAGACATCCTGTTGTGATGCTAATGACGAGATATCTCGTCATCAAGATACTGTCGATTTTTTTTATGATAGCGAGATCAAGATCTTCTGATGACGAGACATCTCGTCCTTCAATATCTGGTCAGTTTTACTTATGGCGAAATACATCTTCGAGACAACCACAAGGACGGGTATCTGAACCGATTGTAAAATCTAAAGTTGACTGTTTTTTACTAACTATCTCTACTATTATAAAAGGAAATGTTTGTCTTCTCTCTGTTTCTCTGTAATCAGTATCCCTACGAATCTATGGCACTTACAATAGTGAAATTTGGCACTCAGGTAGTCCTAATTTTTGGCGATTTTTCTGTAGCGCCCGAATTTTAAAATTCAATCTGGAACATTTTTTAATTTATTTATTAGGTTTTTTTTCACCTTTCGTTCTTTACTCCGGATTGTGACGTCATTGAAGACGCGAGCGGATTTTGCGATTTCCAGCCGCTGACGTCACAAACGTTTTTAGTCCGAACGCCAACCATGGCAAGTTTTCCGATTTCAGCGTGTGTTGATTTATTTTGGTGATAGTAGTATCTTGGAGGCCATCACGACGTTGCCCGTGGAAGTTCATTTGCCTAGCAAACCAAATGGGAATACGTAGCAATTACAGGGGGTTAGTGATCAGTGGTCACACCTGACCCCACGAAAAGAACTGTCACGGGCAAAGCAGTGGCTAGAAGCTAGCTGAGAAAAACACAAGACAACGTTAAGTTACGGACATACACAAACTAGGAAAGTTTTACTGACACAGCAGAGAGATATACATCCTGGGATGAATCGAAACATGCGCCTCCTGCAGCTCGTAGGTCGCTGTCACGGCATTCAATCTTGGGTCACTCGATTTTAGTAAGCCCCGGTGCACACATTCGGTTTTCGGATCGCTGCGGCACCGAAACCCAATTATGCACACATAACCGTGAATTGACGCAAGTACTCATTTCGCGCCATTTGCGATAAATATTCTATCGAAGAAAACGTGCTTATTTCGCTTACTTGGTGTGGAAGAAAAGTATATTTTGAAACCAAATAGACGTTACTGGATACAACCATTTATTAATTATTATTTGTATTCCATTTATTTGTGAAAACAAGGTACTTGGGACCGGAAAAGCGTGTGCGTCGAGCTGCGGCGCCGTGGGGAACTGCGGTACAAATTGCACGCAAGTTGGACGTGCGTCGCCGCAGCTGCGCCGGAGGCATGTGTGCACTACTCCATTGGATCTAATGTATCTCAGACCGCACTTGCGTTGCCGCAACGTTACCGCACGTTGAAATACCGGATGTGTGCATCGGGCCTGAAGGTGTGAAGGTTAAGGAGAAGGTTGTATACACAAAGTCATGAATGGCAATCACTGTCGATGGTCAACTCATTATGATATCTTTTTTGCTTCAAATGTGGGTGATTCCATCTATTAAATGAGGGATAGTCAAGGGTATTATGGTGCCGGCAACTCTCCCCATTATTATGGTACTAGGGACTAAATGGGGAGTTTCCGATAACATGGTATCAGGGACTAAATTCGAGGGAGTCGCCAGTACCATGTTATCTGGGACTAAATGGGGAGTTGCCGGTAACATGGTATCAGGGACTAAATTTGAGGGAGTCACCAGTACCATGGCAACTGTGACTAAATGGGGAGTTTCCGGTAACATGGTATCAGGGACTAAATTTGAGGGAGTCGCCAGTACCATGGCAACAGGGACTAAATGGGGAGTTGCCGGTAACATGGTGTATCAGGTACTAAATGGGCGGTCGCCATTACCATGGAACCAGGAAATAGACAATTGGGAAGTTTCTGGTACCAGGGACTAAATGGGAGTGTCGAAGGTACCAGGGACAAAATGGAGGGAGTTGTCCGTATCATAATACTAGGAACAAGAGGAGAGTTGCCGGTGTCATATGAGTACCAGTGACTTAATGGAGCAGTTAGAGATTACATGGTACCAGAGACTAAATTGGATGGAGTCGTAGTAACATGGCATAGTCATGGTAACAAAGACTAAATGGGGAAATGGAAAGTTTCTATTCAGTAATACAGTGGACTGGATGTCAAAATTTAGTGTGGAAAATTTCTGAACGGTAATTAATTTTAAATACACATAAATTTGCAATTAAAAAAATTTTTGCCTTCTTTTTTGCTAAATAACTGTTTTAAAGAAATTATTATTATTTTAGTTATAAATGAGTATTTACGACGAACATTTGGCGAAGGTAGGGAATCAATCTCGAAGGGATGGATACGAGGACAAAGAATCGCAATTTTGAGCTATAAATAGACCGAAATCTATAACTTATAAAGTAGATTCCAAACCACTGAGACCATCCATTACTGGACCAGGATTCGAACCTAAACCATGTTAAACCTATGAACAAAGTGCTAACCATACCAGGCCGGCTTGTCGGTCTTATGTTTGGCATAGCTTCCTCAAACATGGCTTTTGCGCCAGAAAACCTAACCATCCTGGCCAGCTTTCTGGGATCCAGAAAGCGCAGGTCAGAAAAGTAGGATTCACTAGAACGATTCAAGGATTTTGCAAAAACGGCGACACTTTGTTAAATGTTATATTAGCTGGGTAATACGAATATAAAATTTAACGTAGTAAAATAAAACGTTACACGACTAGAAAATAACGCATCGCTAAAAAACTATCAAAAATTTGTCGTATTTTTTTTTTGAAAATTTTCTTATAACACTCTTTTTTTCCCTTTACTATAGAAAAATCTTTATGCTGGTGAATTGTAAGAAACGACTAAATAAGCCCCAAAACTGTCTTGAAATTGTCTGTCTTGGGTTCTGACGTAACTTGGCCAAGTATGATCCTTGCGCCAGATATAGAAACCCACAATCACAACCAACTCTAACCCAAAAGTGCCTATAAAAAATTAAAAAGTTAAAATGACAGTTTAGTTAGAAGTTGTAACACGATTTTTGGTTTCGAACATTCATTTTAAGTGTTGCAAATTATGAAACATTCTTACCACTCTTTTAAAAGCACAGAATAAGATCATCCATCATGTGCCAGATGCAGTCACTAAATCCCCTTAACATGCAAAATGCCTGATCCTGAGCACGGAAACTCTACTCTGCATTTGGCGAGATCGATCGTTTGGCGCAGTCATGCCGTTGGTCCGTTGGCGGCGGAAACGTGACATGTGAAAATACAGCAACCCTTCTGAAGGGCAGAGAGTCAGCTGTTTCTGTCAGATTCGAAGGATGACGGATGCAGTTTGTTTCCTCTTGGTATTATTAGTAAACAAAGAGCCTATCACTCGCTTGGAATGAAATTATTCTAGTTTTGTGTCAACCTCCGCTCCACTTTGAACGCGACGATTTGCATTTCAAACGATTTCGCGAGTTTTAGCGTGAGATTAGGTTTGCTCGCTTTGGCAACAATGATCGATATAATTTGAAACGGATCGTTTGCAGAATAGGGCGCTTCCGGAGGTGAATAAAATAAACGTACAAATGAAATGAATAAATTCTGTTCAACCGAAATCGTTCTGAGGACCACCTCAAAGAACAATATTATCTTCGCCAAATTTGAAATAAAATAAAAATTTTACAAAACTTATTTTATCATTCACAGTGACGTTTGCTTGTCACCCTCATATTGATGGCAGAAATGATTTTGCAGCGGAACGTTTTTCCTATACGTATTCCAAACGTGACGTCACGGCTCATTTTTCGAATAAAATTTCAGGTGGTTGCCCTTAAAAATTCCTAAGAATGTCAATGGCAAGAACAGCAAACATGTCGATATATATATATATATATATATATATATATGTGGGTTCGTAAAAGGTAAAAGATAAATAACTCTTAAAGTTTAAATTTAAGTTTAATTAGATAATTGATGTATTTACAGTATATTTACAAACATCTTTGACAATTAAGAATATCCGACAACTAAGAGGCCATCTGCCTAAAAAGTCATGGGCCGTCTGCCCTACTGCTAGCTTCGGTGTCTGGGGAACATCTGTCTCATTGCTGCAGTCGCTTCTGAGCGGACGCTTCCTCTAGGTGGCGTTACTGCTGCGGACGTATCAGGCTTTGGCGCGCTCGTCGCACAATCCCACAATCGGCTATCCTGACTGTAATTTCGTCCTCGAAATTCGCCGTCTTCAACATCAGTAAACAGGCCATAACATTATCACATATCTGAAAATACAAACAAAAAAGAAGAAAGAAAGAGGGAAAAAAGGTTCATATATACATTTTTTTTTTACTGTTGACCAGTGGGCCAGGGTTTCATGTAATCAGCTGCTGAAGTAGTTAGGCTTGGACCTTCATGATCGCCCACTTTTTCAATGGCATATCTATCATTAGGAGACACTTTTACAACTCGATAGGGTCCCAAAAATTTAGGTTTCAGCTTAAGCCCAACTCCAAACTGCGTGCGCTGAATGGCCACTAGATCTCCTACTTTGTACACTCTAGATTTTTTTCTTCCTTTGTTATACTGACGTTTATTTTCCTGTTGCAATTTGAAAATATTGTCTTTTGCTTGTTCGCGTAATTCTTCTCTCTCCTTCATCATGGACTTTTCATACTCTTCTTCCAATATATCTTTTATCTTCAGATCTTCTTTATTTTTCATCGTGATGCCAATCATCAGTTCGAATGGCGTATGCTTCGTACTTCTGGATGGTGTACTGTTTATGATACTTTGTAGACTTGGAACATATTTGAACCATTTGCTAGGCTCCTCTATTGAAAGTTTGGCAAGAACAGGAATCAACAGACCAATCATCCTTTCTGCCTGCCCATTGCCTCTAGGAATTCCGGTTGTTATTTTACAATGTTCAATTCCCTGATCAGTACAATAATCAGTGAATTCCTTCGATGTAAACGCTGATCCCCTATCTGAAATTATTCGTGATGGGTTTCCAAAAGTAGCTTGTTGTAATTTCAGCTTTTCGATAGCATCGCTAGCCGAGGTAGATTTCACTGGGTACAACCAGACAAACTTCGTAAAGGCATCGACTACCGAGAAAATATGTTGGTATCTTTTATTCGTTGTTGGAAGGGGTCCCAAAAAGTCGATATTGTAAGTCCCAAGTGGAACGTTGTCTTTCGGCACTGGATTAAGAAACCCTTCGCCTTTTCCACGTTTTCTATTGCAGAGGATGCACTGTACGCAATTAGAAATAACGATTTCAACATGTTTTCTTGCATTAGGAATAAAAAACTGCTGCTTAAGAATTTCCTCTGTCTTGGCAGCGCCAAAGTGACCTTTGTTGTGAACTTCTTTAATGATGTTATTTTGCATCGCCTGAGGAACCATTAGTAGTTGTTTCCCATTCTCATACTTGTATAGAACTCCTGCTTTAATGAAATGTTCACTGTCATGTCCTTCTTCAACTAGAGTTTTAATTGCTTTAATGTGATCATCTAGATGTTGTGCAGCTTCTATTTGGGTTGTTAATTCTCCTTGTGCACGAGTTGTTATCAACAATATGTTCCTGCTTAGGGCATCCACATGCTTCATTTGGGTGCCTGATCTATGGACAACCTCATAATCATATTCTTCGAGTGACAATGCCCATCGAGCAATTTTTGGTGTAAGCTCTTTTTTCTGCATAGTCCTCTGAAATGCAGCGCAATCGGTCACTATTTTGAACTTAGTTCCCAACAAGTAGTAGCGAAATTTTCGTAAAGCCTCGATTACAGCCAGTACTTCCAATTCGTAAGAACAATACTTCTCTTGTTGTGGAGTAGTCTTCTTGCTCATGAAGTGAATGGGATGAAATTTCCCATCATGAGCTTGCTGAAGCAAAACAGCTCCAAAGCCGTGGCTACTAGCATCCGTATGTAATTCTAAGGTTGCTCCTTGCCTAAAGAGATGCAATACCGGACTACTTGAGAGAATTTCCTTTAGCCTTTCAAATGCTTTGACTTGCTCAGAGCCAAATGTCCATTCGACATTATTTCGAAGCAGGTCACTTAATGGTTTTGCAATTCTTGAAAATCCACCGACAAATTGTCGAAAGTAAGAGCAAAGACCCAAAAAACTCATGACTTGTTTTACATTTTTCGGCTGGGGAAAATTTTTCACAGCACGCGTCTTGGATGGGGAAGGTTGAATTTTGCCGCCCTCGATAACGTATCCGAGAAATTCTATCTTATGTTGAAGAAATTGACACTTTTTAAAATTTATTATTACGCCGTATTCTGACGCAACCTTCAAAACCTTTTTAATTTTTTCCAGCCCTTCTTGTTCATCAATGGAAGGTATAACAATATCATCCATGTAAATTATTATAGTCTTGTCTCGAATTAAGTCTCTAAACACCGTGTTTATGTACCTCACAAAAACACTTGGTGAGTTACTACATCCGAAAGGTACAACATTGAATTCGTACTGTCCTTCATGGGTAACAAATGCTGTGTAACGTGTCGAATTAGGGTCCATTGGTATGTTGAAAAATGCGTTTTTTAAGTCCAAAGTGGAAAATACCTGTGCGTTTCCCAAGCAATCTAAAACATCTTGAATTAATGGGAGTGGATGCTTATCTTTGATTAACTTTCGATTAACCGATCGATAATCAACGCACAATCTGTATGAATTATTACCCTTCTTTTTACACAAAACAATGGGTGAAGCGTAGTTAGAACAGGAGGGTTTAATTATTCCGTCTTTTAACCATACTTGTATTTGTTCCTCAACTATTTTCTGTTCTTTTAAAGACATTCGGTGCGGTCTCTGACAAATCGGTATATCATCAGTTAAAATTAAAGTCATTTTTACTTCTGTGTCTTTAATTTTATGCGGCTTATATTTACTAATCAAGATATCTAACTCGTTTCTTATTTTAGGATCTTTTATATGTTGCAATTCAATTTCATCTGTCAAGGAAATCGGCAATTCGGATAAAGGATTAAAAGTCAAATCATTTTCTTGAACATCCTGTGCACAAGATGACGCAACGCCTATCATTGGAATATTAATGGCAGTCGCCAATAGTTCACACCTGTTTTCTTCTTTGAAAGGGTGAGTCAGGGGGGAGGGGATACCAAACATCTGCCTTTCATTACTTTCGGATTCCAAAACAGTGGCTCCATTTCGGCAACTCGTTTTTGTTTTTATACTTTCACTTCCTGAATAAGGTCCCTCAAAACGCTTAGCTTTTATTTTTTCAGACTCTTTCACTTCCGAAGTGTGTGTGAAAGAAAGATTAATAGAATTTTCTCGAAAGCTCAAAATCCTTAAATCATTTCCTGATATTGAAATATTAAGCTTGTTAATTACGTCCATACCAATCACAATATTACAACACAAGTTTTCAATAACAAAAAACTCAGTGAGAATATTAAAATTGTCAATAGTAATTTCAGCACAAAAATAACCAAGTGATTTTACACTTTGATTTCCAATACCATTTAACATTATGTCACAGGGGGTTAATTCTGGTGCACCAATTTGCATATAAAAATCATATTTCAAAATAGATAAATCTGATCCCGTATCAATTAAAGCATCAACATATTTACTCATAATTTTAAGACATTTGTACAACTTCTTTTCACGATTACTGGACATATTAATTAAAACTTTCTTTTCTTCATGAATATCAGTTTTTACACCTTTATTACATTCGAATTTACGGTGTCCATATTCATTACACTTTAAACATTTAATTCCTTTATTCTTATTTGGACACTCAGAAATTCTATGACCAATTTCATTACATGAAAAACATTTAACATATTGCTTAGTAACACTCTGGTGAGCACGGACGATCGACGGTTTATCATTGAATTTCTTGGAGCGCTGATGACTTTGTGTTTCAGCTGATTTCATATCTCTAGCTACCGATCTTTTAAGATGGAATCTTGCCGCCTCGTACTCATCCAATTTATTCACTAATTCGGCTACTTTATTCAATTTCGGTAATTCATCAATAAAATGCTCGCGCATTTCAAACGGTATTTTCCTTTTAATTTGATCCGCCACGATGAGATCTTTCAATTCTTCATATTTAGAGATACTAAGACCCACAACCCATTCTTCGAAAAAATTATCTAACTCGTATGCGAAATCACGCCAAGATGCGGTTGTTTCTTTTTTATGTGTAAAAAAGTGCTGTCGAAACTGCTCTGGTGTTAGTTTAAATCGATTCAGTAAAAGTTTTTTCACGTGGTCGTAATCATTTGCGAGCGGATCAGGCTCTCTTGCAATTAAATTTGCGATATCCAACGGTAAAAGACTCACAAGGAAAATAACCCAATTTTCTTTAGGTATTTCTATGCGATTAATTTGTTTTTCAAACAAAGATAAATACATGCTTAAATCACAGTTTCCGTCGAAACGTGTCATTAGTTTTGAAAAGTCAGTTTTAAGTGGGGAAATAAAATCGAAACTTCCAGTACTTTTGTTTTCTAGCTGTAACTTCTTCAACTGAAATTCGCGTTCTGCTTTCTTTTCGTTTTCTTTAGCTTCCCTTTCGCGTTCCTTTTCCTTTGTTTCTCGTTCAGAAACAATCCTTTTTAAAAGCGTTTTTGTTAATTCCTCATTGTAGTCATCGGCTTTCGTTATTAACTTAATAAGCTGCGGAATTTTGGTTCCTTCCGTTGCTATCAGATCTAATTCTTCTATCAGCGCCAGAAGATCGATCTTGCGTGCTCCGGCTAAATACGTAGCCATGTTAGTGTCAAAATGAAAAATCTGTACTCACAGTTCAGATGAAGTATTCCTCAAGATCCAATATGCTGAGTCACGGTCCTTCACTCAAATGAAGTTCTCACCTTGAATCCGATGAGCATCAGGCGAATATTGGAATTGTCCGCGTCTAAGCGTAAAATGCGTTTCTCGAACGGTTCAGATAAAAACGGCAATCTTCGGCCTTTAATTAAATCCAGGCCAAACCCTCAAATATATGTGGGTTCGTAAAAGGTAAAAGATAAATAACTCTTAAAGTTTAAATTTAAGTTTAATTAGATAATTGATGTATTTACAGTATATTTACAAACATCTTTGACAATTAAGAATATCCGACAACTAAGAGGCCATCTGCCTAAAAAGTCATGGGCCGTCTGCCCTACTGCTAGCTTCGGTGTCTGGGGAACATCTGTCTCATTGCTGCAGTCGCTTCTGAGCGGACGCTTCCTCTAGGTGGCGTTACTGCTGCGGACGTATCAGGCTTTGGCGCGCTCGTCGCACAATCCCACATATATATATATATATATATATATATATATATATATATATATATATATATATATATATAGGTTATATATATATATATATATATATATGGTATTTAGCACACAGGTAGTCCGAAAATTTTGCAATTTTTGGGTCGCGGCGAGTTTAAAAATTCAATCTAGAACATTTCTGAATGAATTTAATGGAATTTAATTTTATTGTTTTCTTTGGAATGGCAACAGCAATAAAAATCGCAAATCCTAAATTTATTTTTTTCGTTTCCGTTTTTATTTTGCGCAGAGGAACAATTTGTCAGCAGACTAAAAAAAAAAAAAAAACGAAAATTTGTAACATAAGTGAACGTTCTTGTTCGTCACGTATAATCCAAATGAAACAAAATGTTTCTTTACTCTTTTCGTCTCAATTTCAACGTAATTTTAAAACAGGGAGAGAGATAACTTCAACCAATTGACAGACAGAAGTCACCTGTTGGGCTTAGGGAGGAAGAGAATTGAGGGGATGGGTAGCGCCGACGATGATTCAACGTAAAAGAGTATTGAGAGGGAAGGGAATGGAAGTAAAGGTGTAAATTCAGGTCCTCTCCGGGGTCGCAAAGACTTTTTTTCTTCTTCTGGTCATTCCCTGTGTTGCGCCCCGCCTCAAAAAAATGTTACAACAATTGCTATTTAAAAAAAAAAAAAATGATGACCTCATTGAAAAGATGAAAAAACAGACCATATAACCAGGAAAACAAAATGACTATACAAGCGGTGAGCTTTAACATATGAATCCTATTACGTTAGACGGGACTTAAGAAAACTGATCATATAAGAGGGGTGACCTTATAGCTGGTACTGAATGTATAACTTTATATGTGGTCCGTTGAATCAGAAAAGCTAACGAAATAGCTAAATTAGTTGTTTCTCAAACATTGATTCCAATTTTACTACATCGATCTCAGAATAACGACAAATAGTTTTTAAGATAACAGAATCATTTTATTAACATTTCATCAATTTGGAATCTTCAATCGTTAAAATGGTGTTCTTAAAAGCCTGTTGCTTCGTCACCGTATCGTGGCAATGTTAACTCGTAGTTAAACCTGTTTTAATTTTTTTTTTACATCTGACAGTGGTTAAAAATTACGTGGCGTTATCTTCGGATCTTTCCCTTAGGGCAGTGTTTCCCAAACTTTTGACATATGTGTACCCTTCTATAATTTTCGTAACGCTGAGTACCCCTCGTCAATAAATGGATGTATTTTAATAGCAATCAAAATGTATTATTTTTCTTTCTGTTGTGACTTACACAAAATAATACGAAAAGAGAAATAACATTATTCATAATAAAATATAAATAAAAGTTATATTATTATTTGGATCAATGAGAAGGATGAAATTGTTTTTGCTGAGATAACAGATCGTCATAATTTGGTTCCCTGGTTGTTCATTTTAATCTGAGATGTGGTTCCACGTCCAATAGTCTGTTCCTTTTTTTCCACTTAATGTCTACAAATGCTGAAAAAACAACTTCACATAAATATGAAGTTGGAAAAGACAAGATGTAATTTAGAACTTCTTCTGTTAAAACCAGATACTCAAGTTGCATTTGTAACCAGAATGATGTTAAAATTCTCTCCTTATATTTATTTTTCAAGAATCCGTCTAAAGCCAATTCCAACAATTGCTCTTCTTCCGCATGCGACAAATCTTCTGGCATGGATGTTGTGTTAATGTTAAACGGATATCTTGTCCATTCAATATTTTTGGTTAAATCAGGGAAATAGTTTTTCAAGCCCACTAGCAAACTCTCCAAATGCTGTGTTATGTATTTCAGAGTATCAGCATCAATTTTAGTAGTCGAACGTGTTATAAGCTCATGAAGAGAGGGAAACGAGTCTACTTCTCCATTACCAACTCTCTTTTGCCATAACTTTAGTTTTGCGATGGCAGCATTCACTTTATCTTGAACGTGAAACTGAAATTTCTTTGCCTTAGAAAGATAAGTTGAGGCAGTTTAAAACAGAGAATTATATCTGCTAAGTATGCTAGTTTACAAAGCCATTTCCAGTCATGTAAACAATTTCTCAACTCAAATCTATCAATAACAACAACAAAAAAGTTCATGTCTATGTTCAAACAATCGATTTAGAATTATTCCTCGAGATAGCCAACGAACATTGGTATGATAAAGAAGCTGGGTATGGCTACTTCCAATTTCTTCGCATATTTGCGAAAAAAATAGTGCATTCAAAGGACGGTTTTTAATGTAGTTAACAATTTTCAGGCTTTCATTCAAAACTTTCTGTAGATCAGCGGGCATCTTACGTGTTGCCAAATCCTCTCTGTGTATGCAACAATGTGTGAATATGACTTTTGGGGCAACATTTTGAATTCTTGCAACGAGTCCTTTATTAATTCCGACCATACTTTTTGCTCCATCTGTGCTTATTCCAACACATCTATTCCAATCAATTTTGTTCTCTTGCATAAATTTTTTCATAACATGAAAGATTTCTTCTCCTGTTGTGTGACCTAATATAGGCTGGCAAAATAAAAAGTCATGAATTTCTTGATTTTTTTTTCGTATCTAGCAAACGCTATAAGATTTGCAAAATTCGCAATATCAGTGGACTCATCGACTTGCAATGCATAATAACGACTTTGAGAAATATCAGATAATCAGTCCACCAAACTCCGGTTCAACGCGTACCCCCACCAAACTCTTCCCGTACCCCTGGGGGTACGCGTACCACACTTTGGGAAACACTGCCTTAGGGGATTGATCCCGGACCATCGTCAATAGCCCGTTGTGTTGCTCTAGTACGACGTTAATTAAAATTACGAATTGCCCTTTAAATTGACAATAGCTTTTAAATTTGTGTTGGTCCATTGTGACGTTAATTAAAAATACCGAATACCAAATACCCTTTTTAATTTTGAATTCATTTTCTCTTCTGATGGTCCAAGTGCCCATTTGTCCACCACGATTTAAAACTAATTGAAACTGAAATTTGATGTGTATTCCATATGGTATTCATGCATGTAATGTGCACATTCTTGATTAAAATTTTTATTTGATGAGTTATTTAGAACTCTTTTATTCATGTACGATGGTTTGACTTTATAAATGCCATTTGGGTGAAGATAGTTTAGTTGTAAAATCTTGAGCGATCTTTCTATCTATCACAGTAAAACGTAGGACATGATTAATGAATGTGAAGATTTTAATTCCGCCACCTGAATGCTCTCAAATAATACATATCGGAAAAACCATAATATGTAGCTTACTAGGGGGCACGCCCCCTGCTCGCTAACGCTCGCCAACCGCCGGATGACTGCTTTGCAATCCTCATTGGTTCGCTGCGCGAACCTTGATCGCTTCGCTCGCATCAATGAAGACATTGTTTACAAAATTAGATGTTCCAAAAAAATATTTTTCAAATATAAATTTGTTGTTCTACAGAGGTACAGTTATACAGTACCTTTATACAGTACAGTTATACAGTACCTCTGAATCAGAACTAGAATAATTTGGAATTCAAATGAAAACTTTGAGAAAATTTTGACTCGAAATGTGAGCACTGCTTTGGAATTCGAATACCCAGCATGTCGTTTGTAAGCTGCAACAACTCGACTAATATTTATTTTTTTCAATACAATTTTATCCGGCAACGCTATAAATTCAATTGTATCGCGAGGCTTCGTGGTAAACAAACGATCGTACAGTGTTGCCAAAAGGCGATAACAAATAACGTCTTTTTTGCGTGCCACGTTGGTCGGCGTAGATTAGTCAGATAACGAAAAACAGAAAAACAAACACTTCCTTTTATAATAGCCGACCAACCGGTATAGTGGTTAAGGTGTTAGCCTCTAGATCGGAAGGTTCCTGGTTCGAATCCGGGTAAGGGCATGGATGTTTGTAAGCGTATGGTGTAGAGGCGGCTGGTGCACCTTAAATCTGTCGTGGCCGAAAGTCCTCACGTTGGGTTGGCGTGGAAGTTTGGAGAGTGGGGTGCTAGCTCAGGTGTTGCTTCGTCATCTGACCGTGGTTCAAAATGACGAGGTGTTGTCCTCGGATCTTTCCCTCAAGGGACTGATCCCGGACCGTCGTCAATAGCCCGTTGTGTTGCTCTAGTACGACGTTAACTAAAAATTACCATTACCATTACCTTTTATAATAGTAGAGATAAGTGCATTGAATATGGATGCACGTACGTATGCGTATTGTACTTAGATTGGTAAGGTAAGCTAACAAATTTCACTGAAAAAATATTGCATATTTCTTACTGTAGTTTTTACTTCGCGAATTAATTTAAAAAAATGTTCTTAAAAGTTTAAGTATTTGTATATGAGCACTATATTCTGATAGGTGAATATAATCCTGCCATAATTAAATAGTATAGTATTGTTCCGAATGTATGGTCTCCCCGCTTACATGGTCTGATTATTTTGGACCTCTGAGCTGACCATATAACCAATACTGACTGTACCTCGTATTCTTTCTACGTGAAAACTTCTTTAAACTTAGAACAGTACAGGCGGCATGCATGAAGAGTCTAGCTTTACAACTGTTTTGTCATACGATTTCAGAAATAGGAAAAACATCCAGAAGATAAAAATACAGTATCGTGCAGACAATGGTAATGGTAATTTTTTAATTAACATCGTACTAGAGCAACACAACGAGCTATTGATGGTCTGGGATCAATCCCCTAAGGCAGGGATTCCCAACCGGTGGTACGCGTACCACTGGTGGTACGCGGCAACGTTTCAGATGTTACGCAAGGATGATACGAGCGACCCAAATAATCTACGAAGTTTGTTCGAGTTTTTAGTATGTACAACCACGTTATGCTATTTCGTATGACATTTGTTACTAGTTACTTGTGTATGAGTGGTTTTTCTGAACTTTTCTATCTAAAAAATAAATATAGAAACTCAATAAGTGTTGAAGAGGATTTTAGAGTGATATTAAGCTCCATTGCTCCTGATATTGATATTTTAATAAAAGACAAACAATTTTCGCACTAAAAATTGATTTTTGATTATGTTAATCTTTGTTTGCTTAGTTTGTACTAATTATTTAAAATTATTTGTTTTTAGACTTGTGAGTAAAAAATAAAACTAATTCACAATAATCTTTTTATTTTTTCCTTTATTAAAACATCATTAATACGAAATGCAAGTGCATTAATCATAAAATATGAAGCTTTCTTAGTATTTAATTAAAATAAAACAAGCCATTGTGCACTTTTCTGACATTAGGTATATGTTTCTAAAAAAATATAGGACTCTCTCTCTCTCTCTCTCTCTCTCTGGTGGTACGTCAAAGATTTCTAAAATTTTCAAGTGGTACGCAGTTACTAAAAGGTTAGGAACCCCTGCCCTAAGGCAGTGTTAGGCAAACCGCGGCTCTTTAGTCAATTGAGTGAGGCTCTGCCCCGAATAGATTTCGACTAAATGCTGGCACTAAATATCCCGCCGGTGATACGAGGAAGAAAGCTGTTGAGGAACTTCAGAAGAGAAATCAAGTTCTGCATTTAATTATTGGGTACAATCTTCCAACAATGTTAATATTGAAAGCTTTATTGTTAGTCAAGAGATTGCTAAGAGAGGTAAACCATACACAGACGGTAAATACATTAAAAGTTGTTTAATAAATGCATCCGAAGAGCTATTCCGGAATTTTAAGAACAAGGCAGAAATTCTTTAAACAATTGAAGTTACCTCTGTTAGCTAAAACAGTAAAATATAGAACTGTCAAAATGTCTTCGAATATAACCAATCAGCAAATCGAAGATCTTAAATTCGTTTCAGCTTTATAAATAGCTGTTGACGAATCTTTTGTGACGAAAATGACACTGCGCACGTTTCACTTTTTGTTCGATTTACTTCGTCTTCGGGTCCTAAAGAAGAACTTTTAGGATTATTGCCACTGAAAGGGCAAACATGTGGCGATTATATTGCAAATGCTGTCATTGTTGTGAGATTGCGATTATACCACGTGGGTGTTGTTGAGGGTGGAGCTTCTTGCAGTCACTCTCGACGAGACCACGTGCTCATTCGAAAAGGAATGTGATTAAATATAATAACCAGACTTTCTGAATGGCCTGGCTTCGGGGAGTGATCTTTCTTAATGAGCTCCCTTCTTGTTCTAGAAACTCGAATTTACGTATTTCAGCGTAATATTACTATTTGTTGTGTAGTCGTACTGTTTGTTTGATGTCCCAAAATAAATCACAAAAAGACATTCTTGGACTCGATGATTCTGTTCAGTCATTGAATGCGTGGAGAAACACATTTTACTTGATAAAATTGTTTAAATTTCAACATGGTGCAAAAATGAAGACCGGAGTGAGAAAAGGTTTTGTTTCTATTTTTGAAGGAAAAAATTAATCACAAGATACGTGTTTGAGTGCATCATTCATCAAGAAGCGCTTTATGCGCAGACATTTCCAGCAGAAATTTGCAATGTTATGGAATTGGTGATTAAGATTGCCAACAGAACTGTAGCTAAAGCTCTTTATCATCGCCAATTTAAAGAATTTTTAGTTGAAATGGAGAGTGAATATACAGATCTTCTGTTGTATAATAAGAAGGAAACGTTTAATAACGTTTCGCTTCCTTATTATTTGAAATTAAAACATTTCTCCTTGAGAAGGGTGTTGACTATCTTGAACTGACGATCAGGTGGGTACAAAAATTTTATTTCTTCTTAGACTTTACGTCTTATCTAAATAATCTTAATCGTAAACTAAAGGGGAAAGGAAACACAATGTTTTCCATGTTGGAAGAAACCATTTAATTCGAAAACAAATAATCCCTTTTTGCTCAAGATTTTGGAAGAGAAACATTAATTCATTTTTCAAACCTGCTGAAACATCACCAAGAAAATAACTCGGTAAACGACATTTACTATTTCAAAACAATTTTAAATACGAGGGAAGCTTTTGTACGAAGGTTTCAGCAATTCAGAAATAGCACAGCGATGTTGACCTTTGTTAAAAAAACCTCAGTGCTGACGTAACAGAATTGAATTTTTCACCCTTTAATATTGACATTGGCTCTTTTGAAATCAATAACTGGATTTAGAAGCAAAAAATTATGGAGCTCCAAATTTGAACGCCTTAATGCTGATATGGAAAAATTGAAGAAAAATAAATATGATCTTAGTTCACAGAAAAAGTGGTCTGCTTTGAAAGACCTGGAGAAGGAAGACATAATTTTCAACATCTGGAATAGTATTCCTGACTCATACGAACAGTTAAAAAAAAACTAGCATTTGTTGTTTTTTCACTCTTTGGCTCTACCTATTCATGCGAACAATCTTTTTTCAAGCTTGAACCTTATCAAAAGTAAATTGAGAAATCGTCTTAATGATGAGAACCTCGAATCCTGCTTGAAGTTTAAAAAAGGACATACAAACCTGACTCATCCAAACTTTTCAAGGAAATGTAAGGTCATTGTTCACATAAAATGCGTGTTTTGTCATATTTTTATTTAATGTGAAAACTATTGTTTGTCAATGAATAAGATTATTATTGATATATCTGGGTTTTTTTTTCAATATTAGAAGCTAGTTTAAACCGAGACTCCTAAAATCATGGTTCTTGAAAAGAAATTTGGCCCTCAAAAGAAATCATAATACTTGAAATGCTAATCTTTGGCTCTTTTGGGGGGGGACTTATGAGTTTGGCGTACAATGCCCTAATGGAAAGATCCGAGGACAACACCACGGTCAGATGACGAGGCAACACCTGAGCTGGCACCCCACTCTCCAAATTTCCACACCAAATCAATGTGAGGACTTTCGGCCACGACAGATTTAAGGATCACCAGTCGCCTCTACACCATACGCTTACAAACATCTATACACTGACCCGGATTCGAACCAGGAACCATCATGCAGACAAAGGATATCCGTACCTGACACGGCCTTCGGGCTTAGTGCACAGGCAAACTGTGTGAGAGTGGTCCGCAATGAGATGAAATTCTACGGTGCTGGGCGAACTAAGGGCCAGTGTAACTTTGGATTGCTAGGAGTGAGGATTGGGTATGTGGTAGGGATGCGACATCAATGTCAATGTTTTCAAATCATCGATGTTTTTTAAAAAACATCATGTCAACATCATCATCAACAAAAACATGACCCCAATACATCGATGTTTTTTTACAAAACACCGATGTATTGGGGTCGATGTTTATACTTGTCGAAGTTTAATTTTTAAATGAAAAAAGTACCGTTATAAAAATTTAAAAAATAACCAAGTAACATAATTTTTATAACTAGCAGATTGAACATAATTTTAGACCAAAGTGACCAAGGGTGAAGAGTCTGAAAAGTAGGGATGCGACATCGATGTCGATGTTTTCAAAATATTGATCGTTTATAAAAAAACATCGATGAATTGAAACCGATGTCGCATCACTAGTTACTAAACTACTTTTAAAAAATGGGGAAAAAAGTTTGAATACACTGAATTTTTTAAAAACATCGATAGTTTGGGGGCGATGCATTATCAACATCGATGTTTTAATTTTGATCGATGTTTCGAAACATCGATGTTTTGCTGTCGATGTCGTATCACTAGGTGCTAAACCAGTTTTAAGAAATGGGGGGAAAAGTTTAAATACTCTGAATTTTAAAAACATTGATGTTTTTGGGACTATGTATTATCAACATCGATGTTTTAATTTTGATCGATGTTTCGAAACATCGATGTTTTGCTGTCGATGTCGCATCCCTATTATGTGGTACCATTCAAAAGCCACCGCGGTTCGTATGGAGTATGGGCCGACCAACCAGTCTGTGTTAGTCTCTACATCGGAAGGTTCCTGGTTCGAATCCGGGTCAGCGCATGGATGTTTGTAAGCGTATGGTGTAGAGGCGGCTGGTCCACCTTAGAAAAGCCGAAAGTTTTCACGTTGGGTTGGTGTGGAAGTTTGGAGAGTGGGGTGCCAGCTCAGATGTTGCTACATCATCTGATCGTGATTCAAAATAACGTGTTGTCCTCGGATCTTTCCCTAAGGGGATTGATCCTGGACCTTTATCAATACCCCGTTGTGTTGCTTTAGTACGACGTTAATTAAAATTACCTTACCCGATTTGGGGGCGTACTTTTGATACTAACCATTGTATTGTGAATTTTGTTTTTTCTGTCTGCCACTGGAAATGAAAGAAAAAGGTTTGTCGCTCATTTTGGTGCTACAGAATTACTATTTATCGGACCTATGGCTTAAATTGGATTCCGAACTACTACGCTCGGTTGGAAGAGTAACGGATTAGCAACCGGAGGATTACGAGTTCGTGACCGTATAAAACCAAAGACCGTGGCGTACATGTGGGTTGGTGCACGTTAAATCTGACGGCTTTAAATGTCCTCACGTTGACATTGTGTGGAAATTTATAGGGTGGTGCCAGATCGCTCGCGACCTCGTCGTCAGTTCAAAATGACGAGGTGTCAACCTCGGATCTTTCCCTTCAGGATTGATCCCGGACCATCGCCAATAGTCTGTTATGTTGCTCCAGTGCGACGTTAACAAAAATACCTACCTGTAAATATTAGCGGCTAATGCTAACCTGCTGTGGCAAATTAGAAATAACACTTTTAGATTGTAATCGTAAAATAATAGTTTTTCATATCTCTTTTCGTTACCTCTGGGCATGTTGGCAGTTAATTAACGTCATACCGGAGCATCACAAGCTATCGTCGAAGGCGCGGGTTCCATCCCGAAGGGAAAGATCCAAGGACAACACGTAATTTGGAACCACGGTCAGATGACGAGAACATCACCTGATCTGGCACCCCACTCTCCAAACTTCCACACAGGGCCAGCGCGAGGACACGATAGATTCAACGTGCACCAGCCCCGAGTATACGTCTGGAGCGAGTTTCGTACTCTCAACCCTCAGATTGCCAATCCGTTGCTCTACACACTAGGCTACCGCGGCTCTTTGTTTCCTCTGAGATTTTAGACTGCGAAGGCGTTCGAAGAAAATTCACTCTGTGAAAAGTTGACACGATAAAATGTCACCAGAGATAGATGAAAATTGCCCGCACTTGGTTAGAAATGTCACAACTGAGTCAAAACCTGTGACTCAGAAGGAACAGTTACCTTGACAAAGACCACGCTCCGTTCGATGTATTCGTGACAACGCTGATTCGGTTCTTTGCTACATTCGCGAAGAATTTCTATTCTTCTCAGTCATACTTTTCATGATGAAATGTCACGGGATCAGAAATGTTTGGAATGTTCAATCTTGAGGAAACTTCCGTCGCTTCAAGACCAAAATAACTCAAATACAGAAAGATTATTTCAGTTAAAAAGTATTATGTGGCGGAAAAATAGATTTTCTTCATGCGTGGGAATGTTATTGAGTCACGGTTTTGCTCTTCCGATAAATTTAGAATATTACTTTTAGAAATTTTAACTATCCTTGAATTTTAATTTTAACTAAAAAATAAGTTTGAAAATTGTTAATATTTTAGTAACTGCATACCCATAAAAAAAACTACTCGAACGATCGCAATTTCACAATTTACATCGCAGAACAAAATGGAAGGTAGTAATCAATAGGGATGTATGTTTTCTACAAATATCAATATTTAAAATTTGTCTAAGGGGCCGTCTTCATATTAAATTGAGTGCTTGCTCCGATAATTTAAATACGAACCCTCATCTTTTATCACAAATTTGGATTCTACACTCAATTTCACGCAAAAATTTTTAAAAAGTTTGTCACCTTTTTGGATTTTTTAACGATTTGTAAGTGTTTGAAAATGAGATCCAATGTTAAATTGGTGTTTTACGTTTTTTGTTATATTTGCTAAAAACATTAATTTTTCTTGGAAATTGTTTTTTCATCCTTTGCTGCTACCCAAAAACCCAAACACAATCTATAGACATTTTAACTATCAAACTAAAATTTACTATTTTTTTATTAATTATTAAATAAATATTTATAAAAATTATGAATAGACACATGGGAAAATTTTGACTTCATGAGATTCAACTGTTACTGAAACATCGGAATTCCAAATTTTTTAGTTCATTACGTGCATAATTAGTAGCGCAATGAGACTGCAAAATTCGATGATTATTATCGTTATTTGGGATTCTTAACAAAGTGAAAACTGAAATTTATCGGAAATGTAAATCCACTGCAAATTTGCATATTGTTGACTGTGTGGAAACGTTGTCAACAAACTATCAGCCTCCTGTAAAAAACAGTAAAATCATTGACTGCGACGGCCATTGCCCATCATATTATATTTATAATGTGATTGCATAATATTATTAAATGATTTATTGCAAAGCTTTTGTAGGAAGGGTATTTTATCACGCTTTGCTAGGCATAATTTAACTTCATAATCAGATATTTCTGAAACATAATTAACAACCTACTTATACTACTGTAGGTTAGGATTGTAACAATTTACTTTGTGACGGATCTTTTTTTTTGGAAGACTTCCTAAACCTCAAACATTAAAACTGGTCCATGAGCATATTTCACATTTATTGACACATCTCTTGACTATTTGCTATTCAAATAATATATATATATATATGAACATTAAGTTTTTCATACACGGTCGTTAAAAAAATCCCAATCGATCTCCAGCGCAAACCAACACGTCTCCTTTCCTCGCTGGCCTTCGTGTAAGTCCTTCTTTTCTACCCCTTCTCCAAACGGTTTCCTTTCCCCATACCAGAAAGGGACCCCCGTGGTGTCCAACTCCGTGTCCATTGGCCCTATCCAGATCGGGGGAGGCGACGGGAAACTTCACATATTTATTAGACACAACGACACTACCTACGTGTCGCACTCTAACAAACCTGCCGACCAACCGGTATAGTGGTTAAGGTGTTAGCCTCTATATCGGAAGGTTCCTGGTTCAATTCCGGGTTAGTACATGGATGTTTGTAAGCGTATGGTGTAGAGGCGGCTGGCGCACCTTAAATCTGTTATGGCCGAAAGTCCTCAAATTGGGTTGTTGTGGAAGTTTGGAGAGTGGTGTGTCAGCTCAGGTGTTGCATCGTCATCTGACGGTGGTTCAAAAATTACGAGGTGTTGTCCTCGGATCTTTCCTTTAAGGGACTGATCCCGGACCATCGCTAATAGCCCGTTGTGTTGCTCTAGTACGACGTTAACTAAAATTACCATCACTTATCTAACAAACCTTCCTCAAACAATCGTTGAAAGCGACACTTACTCACGGAATCGGACTATCTGATCAGAACGCGCCCTTTTACTGCGGAGTTCAATTTTTACACGCTCCCTCGATGGTTTTTATGGATTTTCTCGGTCAATTTCACGCCGATTTTCATTATTTTTTCATAAAATCCGCCTGAAATTGTGTGTAGAATCCGAATTTGTGATAAAAATGGGGCTTCGTATTGAAAATAACGGAGCAAGCACCCAATTTAATATGAAGACGGCCCCTTAGACAAATTTTAAATATTGGTATGTGTAGAAAACGTTTATCCCTATCGATTGCTAACTTCCGATTTGTTCTGCGATGTAAATTGTGCAATTGCGATCAGTCAGTCGTTTTTTTTACAGGTGTACCAATATTATTTTTGGTCATTTTGGATTTGCTTTTGTTTTTCCTGCCTCCTTCCTTCCATAAATTATTTTGGGGCTGCCAAGGCTTCGGGGCCCTTTAGAGTCAGCGCCCTTATCATTCACCATATAAACAACTCCTATTAATATTGAACGACCCTTTTAATATAGCGGGCCAGTAGTATACGGGCCACTTGGCGGGACGGAAGTGACGTCATCAAAAGGGGGCGTGGGTAATGACGTCATGGCGTGACGGCATCGAAACCGGAAGTGACGTATTGATGATCGAGTTGAGGTGTATGGGTCCTGCTGCTGAATAAAAACATTGGGGTCGAGTGGAGTTGAGTTGTTTTGGTTTCGGTTTTCTTTTGAGTTTATCTACTGTTGAATGGCAACAGGCGGTGTGTTTACGATAGGAACGGTTTGTTTACATTTTTGGACTTGGGATTTTTTTCAGAGAATTGACTGTGACGTCATGTTGAGTTAAATTGGGTTGTCAGATTCCTGCTTCTACTACCTTTTTGAATAATTTCTATTTCTAGGAATGGAGTTGAGTTGTTTTAATTCCAATTTTATGAATTACATGTAAGCTTTGATACCGTTGAGTGGCAACACCAACTGTGACGTCACTGGGACTTGAAACTTTTTTTTTTGGCACTGAAAATTTTTACTGTGACGTCATGTTGAGTTAAAATGGGCTGTCAGATTCCTGCTTCTACTACCTTTTTAAATAATTTCTATTTCTAGGAATGGAGTTGAGTTGTTTTAATTTCAATTTTATGAATTACATCTAAGTTACTTTACTGACGAATGGCAGCAGGTAGTTTTGTTTAATTGTGAATGGCCATTCTGTGACGTCAGCGGGACAAAAGTGACGTCATCAAAAGGAGGGGTGGCTGGTGACGTCATGGCGTGACGTCATCGAAACAGGAAGTGACGTATTGATGGTCGAGTTGAGGTGTGTGGGGTTCTGCTGCTGAATAAAAACATTGGGGTCTAGTGGAATTGAGTTGTTTGTTTTTTGGTTTAATTTGTTTGAAGTTTATCTACTGTTGAATGGCAACAAGGTAGTTTATATAATTGGGAATGGCAACACTTGGCTTGTTTACATTCGGGACTTGAATTTTTTTTTCTGATATTTCACTGGGCATGTAAAGTTGAGGTGTAGGTGTCCTGCTTCTGATATTTTAAAATAATTTCTATTTTCTAGGAATGGAGTTGAGTTGTTAGTTTCAGGTTTTTGAGTTTATCTTCTGTTGAATGGCAACAGGCGGTGTGTTTACGATAGAAACGGTTTGCTTACATTTTTGGACTTGGGATATTTTTCAGAGTTTTGACTGTGACGTCATGTTGAGTTAAGTTGGGTTGTCAAATTCCTGCTTCTACAACCATTAAATAATTTCTATTTCTAGAAATGGAGTTGAGTTGTTTAATTTCGATTTTATGAATTACATGGAAGCTTTGATACGGATGAGTGGCAACACCAACTCAGACGTCACTGGGACTTGAGATTTTTTTCTTAGATTTTGATGCGACGTCATGTGGAGTAAAGTTGAGATGTAGGATTCCTACTTCTATAACTTTAAAAAATTATATTTTCCAGGAATGGAGTTGAGTTGTTTTATTTTTGTATGAATTACATGGAAGTTTCTTTACGGATGAGTGGCAACAGGTTAGTTTTATTTAATTGGGAATGGTCATTCTGTGACGTCAGATTACTTGTTAGAACATGTAGGTACCTAATCACAGCGATTTGTCTACGGACGTAAGCGCGGAGGAATACAAGGTGAGGAGTGACGTTGTGTATGACGTCACAAGAGAATTACACATGACTAAGGATTATGTTTTTGCACGTGTAGGTTAAAGAGGAGGAACGGACTTATACAAGGAGTCGATAAGTGTGATAAAAGTTATTTGAAAGAAAATTAAATAGTAGCTTAAACTACTGAAGTACACGTGTTGTGGTATCTGAAAAAGTTAGGGACCAAACAAAAGAAAGTGATTATACTGTTTGATAACTAAGAGGCTTTTAAAAGCATAGTTGAACTTGTTTCTTGGGTCTTTGAATAACTTTGCTTCTCTGGATTTTTTGCCCTTCTACTGTTTTTAGATACATCATGGATTCTAGTGATATTAGACCTGCAAAGAAAATGCGTACAGACGAAGAACAGTGTTTCCAGAAATACTGTAAAGATTCTTTATGCTATGAATATGGTAAATTGTTTACAGACTGTGATGGTTGGTCATATTTCCGTCGATTGGAAAACGAATTAACGTATTTAAAGAAAGAGGAAACTACTATAGAAATTTACGGTAAAAAACATACTGTGCCTCGACAACTTGTAGCATACGGAGACGAAGGTATAAGCTATACCTTTAGTGGATCTTGTATTGCAGCCAAGCCCTGGTCTCCTTTACTGTTGGAAATAAAGGGTGAAGTGGAACAAATAATTGATGCAAGATTTAATTTTGTGTTGGTGAACCGTTATAAAGATGGTAAGGACTGTATAGGTGCACATAAAGACAACGAGAAGGACTTGGATCATAATGCACCCATAGCGTCTGTTTCATTTGGACAAAAAAGACAGTTTGTGTTTTCTAGAAAGAACTACAACTCTTTAAAAATTGTTCTGGAAAATGGAAGCTTACTTGTAATGATTTATCCAACAAACAAATTTTGGTTACACAGCTTACCCCGTGGAAATGCATTATGCCCTAGAATTAACTTAACGTTTCGAAAAATTATTGTATAAATTAGTGATAATCCCTATATGTACCCCCCTGAACTGGAGCACAGTGTAAATAGGAATGCACACTAAACGATATTTGGAAAACGTTATAATTAATATTTATGCATTTGTGAATATTATTTTTCCTACTTACATCTTATTGTTATTATAAAGAAACTTTTATGCTTGTCTTACCACATACACTGCATTTTGGATTTTTTTAAAATTAATTACTAATTTTATAAATTGTGTCTTTTACAATGCAAGATCTGAAATGAAATTTTATTTGCTATAAATATTTATGTTTTTAATTTAGATGCTTTCACTTAAACACTAATTATACATTAGATGCTATAGCACATATTTTATTGCAGAATTTGTTTTTAAATAACGTACCCTTAAATAAAAGTACAAAAATCTTTTTTCTGTTATTTGAAAACTTTGCAAGACCCATAATATGATTACGTTTCCTTGTAAATTTTTTTTAATTGAACCAAAGAAAACTCACTTATATACCACAGAAATACAACACGGCACTTACAGAAGTAAGTTGATTAAAAAAAGAAACAGTGGAACAAAGTTAATTAAACTTACAAAGTTTGATGATTTTAACAAAAGAGTAGAAACGCAAATGACTCCTTGTTCATTTGAAGAAGTTATAATTGTATTGAAATCAAACATATATTATTTCTTAATTTTTCTTTCCTAGCCATATTATGTTTTTTTTTATTTTAAATAAATCTGTCTGAAATTTAATGATTTCATTTTTTAGATTTACAAACTTTTTTATATAAAATGTTCTTTGATTTATTGTAAAATGTCAAGATGCTTTTACACCAAAATTAGATACTATTACACATATTTTAATAATGATTTTGAAAAAATACGATTGAAACATATAAATTAGCTATTATTACAAATTTTTAAATGCAGATTACAAAAAAAAAAAAAAAATTATTTTCGATTTACAACCAAGACATTTGGCAGTTTAATTTCTTAAAGCGTGTTTTTGTGTAAGAAAAAAAATTAAGTAGAAACCTGTAAAAGTAGTAAAATATTTTTTACCTTTAGTTGAAACTTTGCAAAACCCATACTATGAAGATGTTTACTTGTACATTTGAAGTAGTCAAAATGAATATTAATAAACTTTTAGTCCTTGAAGTTCTAAATTAAATGTTCTTTTTTCTAATGCTCTTGCAAACCATACATTTTACTAAACATATGAACTTCTTTTTATTTACTTGAAAACCTTGTGTATGTTATGTAGTTTAAATTGCAGAGCAAAATACCAATTTTCACAAGTATTTTACAAGATACTTTGTATAGGTCTTTTATAATTTCATATATACTACATTGCTACGTTAAATGGATAGTAAGTGGGTTTTGTGATTTTGAAAATAATGTGTACACTTCTAGGCTGCTAAACAAAATAAAATTGTTGCACTTTCTTGATAGTTAATGCATAATCTAAAGATTTACGCACACCACTGATAGTTTTACACATGAGTAAAATTAAATAACAACTGAAAACTTTAAATACTAATTAATTTTTAAATGAACAAATATCATTGAAATAATGTTTAAGTATGAATTCTATGTATTTCTTCAAACAATCTCTGCTATAAACAAATTGTTCTGTGTTTATGAATTCTGATCAGTATTTTAAATTGTACGAATTCTACGCTAATGTGTGAGATTTATTGAAAATATCGCTTTTGACGTATTTGCTGCCATACTATGTGAAACTGGAAATCAAAAATGGTTTTCCTGATGAAAGTTACAAACTTTACTGCATTGATACTGGTAAATTTGAATGTTGGAGAGAAGTTATAGCTTCTCTTTGCAAGTGCCTAAAGGAAATTGTGGTAAATAATATTACTATTCTTTTTGATTTGCTTAGGTTGTAAGAATGAAATTGTCAATCAATCTGTACATGCATGTATGAAGATGAATGTTGTCGAACGCTTTTGCAAAATTTTCACCCTTGCTTTATGTGCAGTTAAATGGAAAGAGTTTGCTATTCATTTTGTAAGAGAGAGCAATAAATTGTTAAACTTTTATGACATTATATTAGAAGGCAACTTCTTTGAAAATTTGAATACAACAGATATTTTCAATACTGTTAAAGAAATGTATGTAAAAGACCTGTAAGATATGTTATAGCAATTATATTAATTGTTTTACCGATTCCTATGTTTTCAATAAATATTTTATCTAAATACAGTGTTGTCAAAAAAAAGATATTCTACACAACAATTATAGTATTTTTTTGATCATGTTAAAAATAAAAAAAATTGCATAAGAAAAAAAAAGTTAAACAATTAAAAAAAAATAAGAAGTAAAAAAAAAAGTTAAGTGGTTACAAAACAAAGTTTAACAGTAACAAAATTAAGCGGCAAAAAAAAAGCAATAAACAAAACAAAAAACGTTTAGCAGTAAAAAATAAGCTAAGCAGTAACAAAAAAAGTTACGATGTTTGTTTTTAAAAAAATGAAAAGCAAAATAAAGTTTATCAAGAACAATAAAAAAAGTTATGCAGAAAAAATCAGTTAGAAAATAAAAAGGAAAAAATCTCCAAATATGAATATTTATTTTCAGTTTTCTTGCATTACAGAGTACTTTTACACATATCTTTCTTAAAGCAATTTGTAATTCCTTTTTAAGGCACTTTAAAATTCCTCTATCCAAAATAGGTTAAGCATGTAATGAACAAACAACAAATAAGTAAAATAGTTATTATACCCCTTCTAAATATATTAAATATAAATCTTTCCTACACGATTTTACCACAAGTCCTTGATAGAAAGTCTTATATATTTTTTTTAGAAGTTTCGAATTTCCTTACTAGTTTTTTTTGCTACCGCACATGTGTTAATTTCATAACATTAAACTCAAAATATCACTCTTGTAGAATTCTTTCACTCCATGTTCAGTTAGTCACTAAAATTGCATCTACTACTTGAATTGACAAAGGGTAGATAACGTTTAGTAACAAATGTACGTTTTAATTTTATGTAAAATATTGGTTCGGCACATAGGACACGTTACGAGACCTTTCGCACATCTCATGCATGTCACCAGATGACCGCAAGGCTGCAAAGTAGCATCCATTTCCGATTCCAAACAAATTTTACAAAGTCGTTCGTCCTTGTTGTTTGAGAGGTAAGGTTTTACATCGGGTTTTATAAAAACATTGGTATTATTCTTGATTTCATCCACCTGTACAATTTCATCTGTTGGTGTTCTTTTTGATATAGGGTCAGCAACCATTTGTTGTTGTTGGGCTACCAAACATTTGGGATAAAACTTTATGTGTTCGTGTCTCACTACACCATCTCCTTGCCAATTTTCAAGCCCTTCGCCACACCAATAGCACCTGACCCTGTCCTTTACACCCGTATAAAACAATCCGCTTTCGGCCAGGTCCCAAAAGTCAAAGTTTGTGCTTGGCCAATCTCTAAACGTAGATAGGCGTTTATTGAGCATAGACATGCTTGGAAATTTTGGCTTCATATTTACATAATGGTTATTCATTTTCCTAAACACTATACTGCTCTGTTACTCTTAAGTGTAAAATTGTAAGACCTATTGAGTTAAATTCCCTTTAAGAAGGTTATCTTCGTCAATTAAAAAAAAAACTGATACTAGACAAATACACTAATTTCTGTTCAACAAAAGGCAAAGATTTGTTACCCTAAATAAATAATTCAATTTTGCTGATGGAAATATAGAAAAATAAAACTACATAATCAAGAGAAATCAGTATACTTTAAAGAAAGTAAAAACAAGTTTCTCTTACATAAATTATATTTGCAGAAAACACGTGCTTGTGATAATACGACAAGTGAAACTTTATGCTATAATACAGGATTTTAACAAAAAGGGTATGCTTAAATGGCATGTAATTTGTCACCAATTTTGCTCCATCACGTTGATGAGCTGAATACAATTCAATTCGATGACTAAACATGAGAAAGAAAAGAAATATGTAACCAAATATAATTTATGTAAGAGAAACTTTTATTTATGTAAGAGTAAAAACAAGTTTCTCTTACATAAATTATATTTGGTTACATATTTCTTTTCTTTCTCATGTTTAGTCATCGAATTGAATTGTATTCAGCTCATCAACGTGATGGAGCAAAATTGGTGACAAATTACATGCCATTTAAGCATACCCTTTTTGTTAAAATCCTGTATTATAGCATAAAGTTTCACTTGTCGTATTATCACAAGCACGTGTTTTCTGCAAATATAATTTATGTAAGAGAAACTTGTTTTTACTTTCTTTAAAGTATACTGATTTCTCTTGATTATGTAGTTTTATTTTTCTATATTTCCATCAGCAAAATTGAATTATTTATTTAGGGTAACAAATCTTTGCCTTTTGTTGAACAGAAATTAGTGTATTTGTCTAGTATCAGTTTTTTTTTTAATTGACGAAGATAACCTTCTTAAAGGGAATTTAACTCAATAGGTCTTACAATTTTACACTTAAGAGTAACAGAGCAGTATAGTGTTTAGGAAAATGAATAACCATTATGTAAATATGAAGCCAAAATTTCCAAGCATGTCTATGCTCAATAAACGCCTATCTACGTTTAGAGATTGGCCAAGCACAAACTTTGACTTTTGGGACCTGGCCGAAAGCGGATTGTTTTATACGGGTGTAAAGGACAGGGTCAGGTGCTATTGGTGTGGCGAAGGGCTTGAAAATTGGCAAGGAGATGGTGTAGTGAGACACGAACACATAAAGTTTTATCCCAAATGTTTGGTAGCCCAACAACAACAAATGGTTGCTGACCCTATATCAAAAAGAACACCAACAGATGAAATTGTACAGGTGGATGAAATCAAGAATAATACCAATGTTTTTATAAAACCCGATGTAAAACCTTACCTCTCAAACAACAAGGACGAACGACTTTGTAAAATTTGTTTGGAATCGGAAATGGATGCTACTTTGCAGCCTTGCGGTCATCTGGTGACATGCATGAGATGTGCGAAAGGTCTCGTAAAGTGTCCTATGTGCCGAACCAATATTTTACATAAAATTAAAACGTACATTTGTTACTAAACGTTATCTACCCTTTGTCAATTCAAGTAGTAGATGCAATTTTAGTGACTAACTGAACATGGAGTGAAAGAATTCTACAAGAGTGATATTTTGAGTTTAATGTTATGAAATTAACACATGTGCGGTAGCAAAAAAAACTAGTAAGGAAATTCGAAACTTCTAAAAAAAATATATAAGACTTTCTATCAAGGACTTGTGGTAAAATCGTGTAGGAAAGATTTATATTTAATATATTTAGAAGGGGTATAATAACTATTTTACTTATTTGTTGTTTGTTCATTACATGCTTAACCTATTTTGGATAGAGGAATTTTAAAGTGCCTTAAAAAGGAATTACAAATTGCTTTAAGAAAGATATGTGTAAAAGTACTCTGTAATGCAAGAAAACTGAAAATAAATATTCATATTTGGAGATTTTTTCCTTTTTATTTTCTAACTGATTTTTTCTGCATAACTTTTTTTATTGTTCTTGATAAACTTTATTTTGCTTTTCATTTTTTTTAAAACAAACATCGTAACTTTTTTTGTTACTGCTTAGCTTATTTTTTACTGCTAAACGTTTTTTGTTTTGTTTATTGCTTTTTTTTTGCCGCTTAATTTTGTTACTGTTAAACTTTGTTTTGTAACCACTTAACTTTTTTTTTTACTTCTTATTTTTTTTAATTGTTTAACTTTTTTTTTCTTATGCAATTTTTTTTATTTTTAACATGATCAAAAAAATACTATAATTGTTGTGTAGAATATCTTTTTTTTGACAACACTGTATTTAGATAAAATATTTATTGAAAACATAGGAATCGGTAAAACAATTAATATAATTGCTATAACATATCTTACAGGTCTTTTACATACATTTCTTTAACAGTATTGAAAATATCTGTTGTATTCAAATTTTCAAAGAAGTTGCCTTCTAATATAATGTCATAAAAGTTTAACAATTTATTGCTCTCTCTTACAAAATGAATAGCAAACTCTTTCCATTTAACTGCACATAAAGCAAGGGTGAAAATTTTGCAAAAGCGTTCGACAACATTCATCTTCATACATGCATGTACAGATTGATTGACAATTTCATTCTTACAACCTAAGCAAATCAAAAAGAATAGTAATATTATTTACCACAATTTCCTTTAGGCACTTGCAAAGAGAAGCTATAACTTCTCTCCAACATTCAAATTTACCAGTATCAATGCAGTAAAGTTTGTAACTTTCATCAGGAAAACCATTTTTGATTTCCAGTTTCACATAGTATGGCAGCAAATACGTCAAAAGCGATATTTTCAATAAATCTCACACATTAGCGTAGAATTCGTACAATTTAAAATACTGATCAGAATTCATAAACACAGAACAATTTGTTTATAGCAGAGATTGTTTGAAGAAATACATAGAATTCATACTTAAACATTATTTCAATGATATTTGTTCATTTAAAAATTAATTAGTATTTAAAGTTTTCAGTTGTTATTTAATTTTACTCATGTGTAAAACTATCAGTGGTGTGCGTAAATCTTTAGATTATGCATTAACTATCAAGAAAGTGCAACAATTTTATTTTGTTTAGCAGCCTAGAAGTGTACACATTATTTTCAAAATCACAAAACCCACTTACTATCCATTTAACGTAGCAATGTAGTATATATGAAATTATAAAAGACCTATACAAAGTATCTTGTAAAATACTTGTGAAAATTGGTATTTTGCTCTGCAATTTAAACTACATAACATACACAAGGTTTTCAAGTAAATAAAAAGAAGTTCATATGTTTAGTAAAATGTATGGTTTGCAAGAGCATTAGAAAAAAGAACATTTAATTTAGAACTTCAAGGACTAAAAGTTTATTAATATTCATTTTGACTACTTCAAATGTACAAGTAAACATCTTCATAGTATGGGTTTTGCAAAGTTTCAACTAAAGGTAAAAAATATTTTACTACTTTTACAGGTTTCTACTTAATTTTTTTTCTTACACAAAAACACGCTTTAAGAAATTAAACTGCCAAATGTCTTGGTTGTAAATCGAAAATAATTTTTTTTTTTTTTTGTAATCTGCATTTAAAAATTTGTAATAATAGCTAATTTATATGTTTCAATCGTATTTTTTCAAAATCATTATTAAAATATGTGTAATAGTATCTAATTTTGGTGTAAAAGCATCTTGACATTTTACAATAAATCAAAGAACATTTTATATAAAAAAGTTTGTAAATCTAAAAAATGAAATCATTAAATTTCAGACAGATTTATTTAAAATAAAAAAAAACATAATATGGCTAGGAAAGAAAAATTAAGAAATAATATATGTTTGATTTCAATACAATTATAACTTCTTCAAATGAACAAGGAGTCATTTGCGTTTCTACTCTTTTGTTAAAATCATCAAACTTTGTAAGTTTAATTAACTTTGTTCCACTGTTTCTTTTTTTAATCAACTTACTTCTGTAAGTGCCGTGTTGTATTTCTGTGGTATATAAGTGAGTTTTCTTTGGTTCAATTAAAAAAAATTTACAAGGAAACGTAATCATATTATGGGTCTTGCAAAGTTTTCAAATAACAGAAAAAAGATTTTTGTACTTTTATTTAAGGGTACGTTATTTAAAAACAAATTCTGCAATAAAATATGTGCTATAGCATCTAATGTATAATTAGTGTTTAAGTGAAAGCATCTAAATTAAAAACATAAATATTTATAGCAAATAAAATTTCATTTCAGATCTTGCATTGTAAAAGACACAATTTATAAAATTAGTAATTAATTTTAAAAAAATCCAAAATGCAGTGTATGTGGTAAGACAAGCATAAAAGTTTCTTTATAATAACAATAAGATGTAAGTAGGAAAAATAATATTCACAAATGCATAAATATTAATTATAACGTTTTCCAAATATCGTTTAGTGTGCATTCCTATTTACACTGTGCTCCAGTTCAGGGGGGTACATATAGGGATTATCACTAATTTATACAATAATTTTTCGAAACGTTAAGTTAATTCTAGGGCATAATGCATTTCCACGGGGTAAGCTGTGTAACCAAAATTTGTTTGTTGGATAAATCATTACAAGTAAGCTTCCATTTTCCAGAACAATTTTTAAAGAGTTGTGTTCTTTCTAGAAAACACAAACTGTCTTTTTTGTCCAAATGAAACAGACGCTATGGGTGCATTATGATCCAAGTCCTTCTCGTTGTCTTTATGTGCACCTATACAGTCCTTACCATCTTTATAACGGTTCACCAACACAAAATTAAATCTTGCATCAATTATTTGTTCCACTTCACCCTTTATTTCCAACAGTAAAGGAGACCAGGGCTTGGCTGCAATACAAGATCCACTAAAGGTATAGCTTATACCTTCGTCTCCGTATGCTACAAGTTGTCGAGGCACAGTATGTTTTTTACCGTAAATTTCTATAGTAGTTTCCTCTTTCTTTAAATACGTTAATTCGTTTTCCAATCGACGGAAATATGACCAACCATCACAGTCTGTAAACAATTTACCATATTCATAGCATAAAGAATCTACAGTATTTCTGGAAACACTGTTCTTCGTCTGTACGCATTTTCTTTGCAGGTCTAATATCACTAGAATCCATGATGTATCTAAAAACAGTAGAAGGGCAAAAAATCCAGAGAAGCAAAGTTATTCAAAGACCCAAGAAACAAGTTCAACTATGCTTTTAAAAGCCTCTTAGTTATCAAACAGTATAATCACTTTCTTTTGTTTGGTCCCTAACTTTTTCAGATACCACAACACGTGTACTTCAGTAGTTTAAGCTACTATTTAATTTTCTTTCAAATAACTTTTATCACACTTATCGACTCCTTGTATAAGTCCGTTCCTCCTCTTTAACCTACACGTGCAAAAACATAATCCTTAGTCATGTGTAATTCTCTTGTGACGTCATACACAACGTCACTCCTCACCTTGTATTCCTCCGCGCTTACGTCCGTAGACAAATCGCTGTGATTAGGTACCTACATGTTCTAACAAGTAATCTGACGTCACAGAATGACCATTCCCAATTAAATAAAACTAACCTATTGCCACTCATCCGTAAAGAAACTTCCATGTAATTCATACAAAAATAAAACAACTCAACTCCATTCCTGGAAAATATAATTTTTTAAAGTTATAGAAGTAGGAATCCTACATCTCAACTTTACTCCACATGACGTCGCATCAAAATCTAAGAAAAAAATCTCAAGTCCCAGTGACGTCTGAGTTGGTGTTGCCACTCATCCGTATCAAAGCTTCCATGTAATTCATAAAATCGAAATTAAACAACTCAACTCCATTTCTAGAAATAGAAATTATTTAATGGTTGTAGAAGCAGGAATTTGACAACCCAACTTAACTCAACATGACGTCACAGTCAAAACTCTGAAAAATATCCCAAGTCCAAAAATGTAAGCAAACCGTTTCTATCGTAAACACACCGCCTGTTGCCATTCAACAGAAGATAAACTCAAAAACCTGAAACTAACAACTCAACTCCATTCCTAGAAAATAGAAATTATTTTAAAATATCAGAAGCAGGACACCTACACCTCAACTTTACATGCCCAGTGAAATATCAGAAAAAAAAATTCAAGTCCCGAATGTAAACAAGCCAAGTGTTGCCATTCCCAATTAAATAAACTACCTTGTTGCCATTCAACAGTAGATAAACTTCAAACAAATTAAACCAAAAAACAAACAACTCAATTCCACTAGACCCCAATGTTTTTATTCAGCAGCAGAACCCCACACACCTCAACTCGACCATCAATACGTCACTTCCTGTTTCGATGACGTCACGCCATGACGTCACCAGCCACCCCTCCTTTTGATGACGTCACTTTTGTCCCGCTGACGTCACAGAATGGCCATTCACAATTAAACAAAACTACCTGCTGCCATTCGTCAGTAAAGTAACTTAGATGTAATTCATAAAATTGAAATTAAAACAACTCAACTCCATTCCTAGAAATAGAAATTATTTAAAAAGGTAGTAGAAGCAGGAATCTGACAGCCCATTTTAACTCAACATGACGTCACAGTAAAAATTTTCAGTGCCAAAAAAAAAGTTTCAAGTCCCAGTGACGTCACAGTTGGTGTTGCCACTCAACGGTATCAAAGCTTACATGTAATTCATAAAATTGGAATTAAAACAACTCAACTCCATTCCTAGAAATAGAAATTATTCAAAAAGGTAGTAGAAGCAGGAATCTGACAACCCAATTTAACTCAACATGACGTCACAGTCAATTCTCTGAAAAAAATCCCAAGTCCAAAAATGTAAACAAACCGTTCCTATCGTAAACACACCGCCTGTTGCCATTCAACAGTAGATAAACTCAAAAGAAAACCGAAACCAAAACAACTCAACTCCACTCGACCCCAATGTTTTTATTCAGCAGCAGGACCCATACACCTCAACTCGATCATCAATACGTCACTTCCGGTTCCGATGGCGTCACGTCATGACGTCATTAGCCACGCCCCCTTTTGATGACGTCACTTCCGTCCCGCCAAGTGGCCCGTATACTACTCGGGCCCATTGTGAGTACTTTATTGAAACAATGTATTTGGGCAATTAATTGGTTTTGTTTAAATATTTATGCCTTCCGTTTGGGAACTCCTCACCTCCGTAAAATTATTCAGGGAGGAGCTAATCAGGGGTCTCTTGGTGTCAGCATCCATGTCATTCGCAATTTTAACAGCTCCTATTAAAATATTAGGGGGCCTTAGAATTTAGCGAGCCTTGTGCCTTAAAATAATTTATTTGGTTATTCATTGACAATGTTTTAATACTTACGCCGGACCCCTACATAAAAGTATTTAGGGGCAGTCAATGGTTCGGAGAAGTCAGGAACCTTGTTATCCGCCGTACAAGCTCCATACATAACACTGTATTAACCCTACAAGCTCCATACATCACACTGCATTAACCCTACAAGCACACTGGAGGAACCCAACGGGCTATTAGCGACGGTCAATCCTGAAGGGAAAGATCGAGGACAACACCTCGTCATTTTGAACCGAGGTCAGTTCTTGAGTTTCCCCTCCCAGATCTCAAAACTCACACCACCACGCCAACTTGAGGGCATGTGAGGCCACGGCAGATTTAACGTGCGCCAACCCCCGCGTACTTCATTGATACAGCTTATTTCATAACGTTAATTGGTAACGTTATGATATTTACGCCTTCCATTTTGAACCACGGTCAGATGACGAGGTAACAACCGAGTTGGTATCCTACTCTTCAAACTCACACACCACGCTAACTCGTGGACATTTGAGGCCACGACAGATTTAACGCGCAACAACCCCCGCATTTCGAACTCGCAATCTCCAGGCTGCTAATCCGCTACTCTTCTAAGCGGGCTTAAGGTGTTAGCCTCTAGATCTCAAGATTTCTGGTTCGAATCCGGGTCCGGGCATGGATATTTGTAAGCGTATGATGTAGAGGCGGCTGGTGCACCTTAAATCTGTCGTGGCCGAAAGTCCTCACGTTGGGTTGGTGTGGAAGTTTGAAGAGTGGAGTGCCAGCTCAGGTGTTGCTTCGTCATCTGACCGTGGTTCAAAATTACGAGGTGTTGTCCTCGGATCTTTCCTTAAGGGACTGATCCCGGACCGTCGTCAATAGCCCGTTGAGTTGCTCTAGTAGGACGTTAACTAAAATTAACAATACCATCTAAGCGGGCTACAGCGGCCCCTAAAAGGGCGCTTGAAGTGGAAAAGGGAAAACTATAAATACGCCCTGTGAAATGCAGCAGGGCTACTTTGGGTGCTGAGAGGTTATCGCTTTCAAGCCTCCCTGATTCCCATAATTTGCAGTACTGCTCCCCCTTCCGTTTTTGCTTGCGTTCCTTGCCCTGTTCGTGGCCCCTAACGATAGCGGTAAAACGAGGCCTCTTTGCTGGAAGCAGTAGAGGCAAAGCTACTGCATTTATGGAGCAAAAAACTAACGCAACAGAATCCGTGAAGGAAAAAAAATACGGAAATTATCTTTTTGGAAGAGGATATGAACAGCGGAACTTGTTTGTGACAGTTATAGGGAATAAGTGGCCGTCCATAGAGGAAATTAAGTCAACAAAAATCTATTCTTCAGTAAAATTAAGTTACTTGCATCGAGGTAATTTGTCTGCATTTCGGGTCAACTTAACTTGATTATCTCTACTATTATAAAATGAAGTTTCTGTGTGTGCGTGTTCGCAGTGTCCTGACAAATGTATGGCATTTACAACAATGACATTTGGCATACATGTAGTCCGAATTTTTTTGCGATTTTATGTTACGTGTACCTCGACGTTCTGGATTATTCGGCCTCGCCTACACTGTGGCAATACTACGGCGATGGAGGTTGTTTCTTCCAACAGGATCAAGCTCCATGTCACATTGCAAAACATGTGCTGGGACAGCTACATAGGGTGGTCACAAAAAATAAATTTTCGAATTTCTACCCGGGGAACCCCCTAAAAGTTCCCAATAGGTTCGAAAATGTGATTGGAAAAGTTTTAGCTCATTCTGATAATATTAAGCCGTGCCTCATTGAGGTTAAAGCTAAGAAAAACAGCGATTTTTAGCAAAAAAATCGCAGTTTTTATTCTTTAAAATTGAAACTATTCGTCCTAAAAACCTGGTTCTCGTCTTATTTCATGGGAAATTTTATTGACTTGAAGTTTTTAATTCTAGGTAGAAGTGTCATACGACTCCGTAACTGATTTCATCAAAAATAGATTTAGAAATTCCGATTTAGAGGGAGCTGTTGTGCACTGGGATTGGAAATTGCTTCCAGATTTGTTGAGTGAAGAAAATGTGGAGCGGATAGCGATTTTGATTACTTGTGGCGATGAAGAACAGTTGATAGGTGTTCCAATCCTTGAAAATAGTACGATAATAATTCAGGCAAAAGCTGTATTGTCAGCAGTTGAGCAATGGGGGGCAGTTGTGAAAATACAGGCAATGTGTTTTGATACCACAGCAGTAAATACTGGTCGCCTTAGGGGAACCTGCGTTTTGTTAGAGCAGTTATTAGAGAAAAACCTTCTGAATTTAGCATGTCGCCACCATGTTTTAGAAGTTGCTTACAAAGCAGTTTTTAATTGCAAAATGGGCACGTCCTCTGGTCCTCGGACATATATTTTTCGAAAATTCCAAACTGGGTGGTCTAAGCTAGACAAGAAGAAATACAAACAGGTATAGAAGATGAAAATATTAGATATAAAAAAGTTATCGAGACCAAATTTAAAGTTTTCTTTTGGAACAACTAAAAAACCGACAGCCCTGGGATGATTATATAGAATTCATTCAAGTTTGCTTGATTCTTTTAGGGCGTCTTCCTCAAAAAGGCATTACTCTGAGACTAGCTGGCGCTATTCATCACGCCAGATGGATGGCAATTGCCATTTATTCTCTTAAAATGTATATTTTCAGGGATCAATTTTCGTTAACTGATTTAGAGAGAAAAGGTATTGCATATATTTGTTTATAATTTGTTATAAGAACAACGGCAGTTCCTTTTACAAGTTGTATCTGAATGTAGACAAATTTTTCCGGACTCTTTAAAAGCTACTATATCTAAGACATTACCACCTTAATTTGTAATTACCACTTAATTTGTATATTTTAATAATAATAATAATATATAATGATGTATAATTCAACTATATAATTAATAAAATACATTTGAACACTATTTGTTGTCATTTTTACTCTTTGCTTCCTCTTCTTTTTACCCCTAATTCCTTCATTTTGAATTTGTATGTCGTTGGATTTATTTTGAAAATACCTCTAATACTTCTTTTTAATGTACAAAATAAAAAATACAAAAAACAAAATCTGGAAAGCAGATGTAACTGAATATTGTAATGCTTTTAGGACTTTGCATGAAAATTCACTTTTGAGGATATCCACAACGATCTTACCTGAAAAATGCTAAATACCATTCTATCAGTTTTAGCAAAAAAAGTGGATGAAGTTAGTCAATGTGTGTTCAAGTGGAATTCAAGTCAATAAAATTTTCTATGAAATTAGACAAGAACCAGGTTTCTAGGACGAATGGTTTCGATTCTAAGCAGTAAAAACTACGATTTTTTGCTAAAAATCCCTGTTTTTCTTAACTTTAACCTCAATGAGGTACGGGTTATTATTATCAGGTTGAGCTGCCAATCACAGTTTCTAGCCAATTGGCAAATTTTAGGAGGGGGGTGTGCCATGGAAGATTGGGGAAAAACATTTTCCCCAAACAACTTGTGACCACCCTAAGCTACATTCTACGTTTATGAAAGATGGCAAAGGCTTGGCGATTTTTTTTGGCGCACTTCTAGAAGCGAGTTCCTATAAATTAAGGCAACCCATCTTTCGTTCAGGTTGTTGTAGTTTCCATGGCAACCTCGGCAAACGGAAAGTTTCAATTTTAATTTTGAATATTCTAGAAAGTTCTTCCAAAATCCGTTAAAGTCGTTTGATTTCATTGATTCGTTTGAAATTTTTTCTTTCCTCCCATTGATTATTTTGTTTTCAAAATGTCCTTTGATTGCATTGGTCCTTTTAAAACATTTTCTGTGATACCATTGGTCCATTTTGACCATTGACCATTTTTGATTGTATTTTGACAGTTGTGGAATTTTTATTTTACTATAATAGTTTTTTCACAAAAGGATTAAGAGTTTTTATTTTATTTTTTTTTTACCTTTTCCGTTTTCATTATTTTTTACGAAAGAATTCTGACGTTATCAAGTTGTATTACTTCTTGCTTTTTTTTGTTTTTTAAATCTTTTTCTTTTTCAACATGCCCACTGTATTTAGTGTAATTGATAAGTTTCAGGGTATTCTTACCCAACATTCGTAGCTTAGTTTCTCTGCTGGTTCACAAATGTGTTTTGATATGTGCTAAAGCTTACTATTTTTTTTTGTGAAAGTTTAAAAAAAATATACTTTTTAAAACGTTCTGAAATGTATTTAAAAAGTGTGTAGTAAAAAGAAAAAAATTTGTGACAGAAAAAGAGTTAGGAAATAATTCTTTCCTTGGCGACTTCAGAAGTGCGCCAAAAAATCGCCAAGGCCTTTACCATCGCTCATAAACGTAGAGTGTAGCTGTTCCACAGTCTGAGTGAGTCTCTTCTCACAGCCTTGCAAAAGGCATGGTGAGGTATTCCTGTCCAGGCGTACAGAGAACTTGTGGAAAGCATGCCTCTACGTGTTTGCAGCTGTAATACAAGAAAAAGGAGGGACTACCCATTACTAAAATGAATGATACAGCACTTTTTCTGAAAAACATGTAGCGTTCAAATACTTTTGTCAATATAGTGTACAACACGGAGTTGGCCGTGATAATTTTTTTCGTGGGGTGAGGTGTGTCCACTGCTCGCTAACCCCCGGTGATTGCTACGAATTCCCATTTGGTTTTCTTGGACACCAAATGGGAATTTGTAACCTATTAGATAACAGCCATCACGGCGTTGACCGTGGTGTCGGTTGGCTTCACTAACCAACACCACGGGTCAAATACGGCCTAATTAGAATTGCGAAAAGATCCAATCGGCGTTACGTGTCTTTTGCAGAAAAATAAATATTTAATTGAAAAATTATTTATTAAAAGAAAATAAAATGTATTATGGTGTAAAATTTTCCGCAGATTTCAAATCCGTTGAAATTTTTACTCTGTCTTGTACGATCTAGGAGATAGTAAAAAGAACGACATAACTCCAGTTAAAACTTTTTATTTGTTTCGTTCTTTGGCTGAAAGCGTTCAAACGGAACACGGAAAAAATAAATTTAGAATCTGCCATCTCTGTATGGTGTTACCATTCTAAAGAAAACAATACTAGTTAAATTCCATTAAATTCATTTACAAATGTTCTAGATTGAATTTTAAAATTCGTCGTGACCCAAAAATTGCAAAAAATTCGGACTACCTGTGTGCCAAAACCCATTACAATAAGTGCCATAGATTCGTTAGGACCTTGATCACTAAAATCAGACACTTCTTTTTATAATAGTAGAGATGTATAACTTATTTACAGTATTTGGTCTAAAATGTGATACTTCTGCCATATAAAGGGGTATCTCGGTTGTTTGAGTAGCGTATTAGCAACCGGAGAGTTAACCGTTCGAAACTCGATCAATCAGAGACCGTATTGTACGTGGAAGCTAATACACGTTACATCTGACGTGGCCCCAAATGACCTTTCCTTCGTATGTAAGTTTGGAGAGTGTTGTGCCAGCTCAGGTATTGACCTTCACATGTGATCGAGGTTCAAAATTACGTAGTTTTGTTGTTGGGTCTTTTCCTTCGGAGTTGATCTCGGCACTTCGCCAATAACTCATTGTGGGGAATCCAGTGCAAAGTTAATTAAACTACTTACCACAGCCATAAAAATATTGTTATTGGAACACCTCAAATTTATCTAGGAATAATTGATTGCTTAGTAAAACTTCGAATGGTAATGGTAATTGGTAATTGTAATTGGTAATGGTAATTGGTAATGGTAATTTTAGTTAACGTCGTACTAGAGCAACACAACGGGCTATTGACGACGGTCCGGGATCAGTCTCTTAAGAAAAAGATCCGAGGACAACACCTCGTAATTTTGAACCACGGTCAGATGACGAAGCAACACCTGAGATGGCACACCACTCTCCAAATAAGACACACCCACCCAACGTGAGGACTTTCGGCCACGACAGATTTAAGGTGCACCAACCGCCTCTACACCATACGTTTACAAACATCCATGCCCGGACCCGGATTCGAACCAGGAACCTTCCGATCTAGAGGCTAACACCTTAACCACTATACCGGTTGCCGCCCAGCCAGTATGGTGGTTATGATCCTCGGTTGTCACCGAGTGGGCCCGGGTTCGAATCCCGGATAAGGCATGGATGTAAAACCTGGGAAAGAAGTCGGACTTTCGCCTGGAATGGATTCCCGTCTTGAAAGGAAAGCAGCGCACACCTTCTGTTCTTTGCTGGGATCATCGTTTGTTATAATAAAAATATTCTTCTTCTGTATTGTCTTGAATGTTTCTGTTCACCACTTGCTTTCATATGCATCCCAGAAGAACATACGACAACAACAACAACTATACCGGTTGGTCGGCTAATTTCGAATAGAAATTGAAAACATGGAACATTTTGTTTAAAAATTATATGCTTCAACGTTTTGATTTTTTTTCGTCCTACTTATTGCCATATCGTAATGCTTACAACGAATAAAATATCTCTCACGTGTCGGTTCCTTGTTCGAATCCGGGATAGTGCATGGATATTTGTAAGCGTATGAGGTAGAGGAGGAAGGTGCACCTTAAATCTGTCGTGGCCGAAAGTCCTCACGTTGGGTTGGCGTGGAAGTTTGGAGAGTGGGGTGCCAGCTCAGGTGTTGCCTCGTCATCTGACCGTAGTTCAAAATTACGTGGTGTTGTCCTCGAATTTTTCCCTTGGGAGATTGATCCCGGTCCGTTGTCAATAGACCGTTGTGTTGCTCTAGTACGACGTTAACTAAAAATTACCATATTACCAATTTACCTTCACGTGTCAACCATCGAATGACATACAGAGCATGTGGGTGGAATCATGGGCGTTGTGAAATCTCTCAAATGCAGGTCGTATGGGCTTGAGAATCGACTTGAGCGGATTGGACATCGACCTTCTATTGAAATACAAGGTGGAACCCATGCGCATTACTTCATGTTGTAATTTTCGATGGTTCCATTTGAAGATCTTCTTATGGATATCCCCGTGGTATAAGAAGAAAGTACGAGTCCTAATGTAGGACTAGATAAGAAACCTTCGTGGACTCTCTGTCAAGGACCTCAATAGTTCTCACTTTGAAGTGGTGTGGAAGTTTGGAGAGTGGGGTGCCAACTCAGGAGCGACCTCATCATCTGATCATGGTTCGCAATTACGTTATGTTGTCCTCGGATCTGTAAAGCTACTGTTTCCTAAGAAAGCCGAGCCATTATCTAGCAGCCGTGATACGTCATGATGCCGCGGGCATAACTAGGCGGCCGTCTTAACAAAGACCAGAGGTGTGAACGTAGACGGACAGAATACGGTGGAGAATGGGCAATACAGACGGTTGTCGTGGTTTATTTTATTCGAGAAACTAAACAAAGTGGCTTTTTTATTCTCTAGTCCAAATTTCTAACTTCGGGATCGTTAAAGGTAGAGTAAAAATTTCAACGGATTTCAAATCAGCGTAAAATGTTATGTCAGATCGATACCAAAAACATATTTATTCTTAATTTATTTGTCATTTGATTACTAAATAATTAATTTTTAATTAATTAATTACATTAAATAATAATTTTTTAAAAAGAAAATCATCCTTAAGGTAACATTCTGGAGTAAAATTTTCCACAGATTTTAAATCTGTTGAAATTTTCAATCGATTTTGCTTCCCTCCGCTCTAATTGTTTGGCACAGGAAAAGAAATGTTACCACTACAAGAGAAAAAACGTCCCCATCTGTTGTAGACCGCTATGACGATCGTCATGCAAATGGCGGCTCCGCTCATTTTTGATACGCTCACAAATAACGTTCTCTAGGAAACCAACGCCATCTGTTTGTATAAACAACGTTTTAGTGAAGTCATTCACAGCTACATTACGGCTGCTAGATAACGGCTCCGTTTTCTTAGGAAACCGTAGCTTTAACCCCTATTATCAACGCTATTTATTAATACCCAACAGATCTTTCCTTTCGGATTTGATCTCAGACCGTCGTCAATATCCCGTTGTGTTGCTCCAGTTCGACGTTAATTAAAATAGCTACCTTCCCATCTCTAAAGAAACAGAAAAACGTTTTCTATATATAACTAGGTTACAAAACCTGCTCTCAAGTTCAATAAGAAACAAGTAGCAATTGTGGTTTCCAAAGAGAATTTGGAATTGTTACGTGATCATACAGAAGTGACAAATTTGGAAGAAATCCAACATCTGAATGTTCTTGTTGATCACGCCTCCGTTGTTTTTGGCAGAAGACCGCATTTCTCCATTTTCATTGCTTGTTCTGTGTGTCTTTTTGCCCCTGCAGATTTCATTGATTTTTTATCGCGAAATGAAAAAATCCAACCATTTCTCTTTAACGCTGTATCGTTCATTGTAGCTGACTCAGTGGGTTTTCCCTCAGAGCAATGTCATTTTTCATCATTCTCAGTAACCTAGGAGGACAAAATTTCTGCATCAAAAATACATTGTTTTTGTGTGGTTTTAAGAGGTTATGAGTGATGAGAAATTCGTTAAAAGAAATTTATCAACTTGGCTCCATATATAAGACTAGCCCGGCGTTGCCCGAGCCCGTGATGTAAGGTATTAATCTGGTGTAAAATTTTCCACAGATTTCAAATCCGTTGAAGATATATTCAATTTAAAAATTATTTATTTAAAGAAAATCATATTTTTAGGTATAAATCTAAAGTGCTATTTTTCGCAGATTTCAAATCCGTTTAAATTTTTAATCTATCTTTAGCGATTCCCATTAAAAAAAAAAAAACTAATAATCCCAGTCAATATGTTTTTTATTTCTTGCTCTCATTCGCGAAAATGGAATGTGACAGGAAATCTAATCTGTTTCTTTTTTTTTCAACGCGAAGGGCAGAAGATGCTATCTGCTTCTTTTTTTTTTTTTGGAAAGGGAAAGTTTACGTGACGTCACAATCTCTTGCGAAAATCTAAAAGATATATTCAATTTAAAAATTATTTATTTAAAGAAAAATAATATTTTTAGGTATCGATCTATAGTGAAATTTTCCGTAGATTTTAAATCCGTTGAAATTTTTACTCTATCTTTAACGGTCTAGGAGATAGAAAAAGAACTACTTGACTCCAGTTAAAAGATTTTTTTTATCGTCTGCTGGAAAATCATTCTCTGCGCAAAATGAAAATGGAAACGGGAAAAATAAATTTAGAATCTGTCATATCTTTATGCGTTTGCCATTCCAAAGAAAACATTAATAATTAAATTTCATTAAATTCATTTTAAAATGTTCTAGATTGAATTTCAAAAGTCGCCGCGGCTTAAAAATTGCCAAAAATTCGGACTACCTGTGTGGCAAATCTCATTGCTGCAAGTGCCATAGAATCGTCAGAATTTTGCGGCTCCAAACAGACAGACAAACAAACACTTCCTTTTATAATATTAGAGATAGATAAATCATTCACCGTATTTTTACAATATTAAATAATTTACGAGTGAATCAGAAAACTCACAAACAGATTTAAAAACAAAAAATATATATTTTTGACTGGTAGGTAGATGAATCGAAGTCGCACTGGAGCATCACAAAGGGCTATTGGTGACACTCCTCGAGGACAACTCGTATTTTAGATCCACGGTCAGAAGACGCAGTAAAGACTCCGAATGGCACTCTACTCTACAAACTTCCACACCACGACAACATGAGGCCACGACAGATTTAACGTACAGCTGCCCCCGCGTTGGCTAGTCCTAGTTTCGAACTCGCAAACCTGTAGCTCAGCTCAATAGCAATACTCAATTTATATTAAACTTTTCTGGGAGCCCACTGGCCTTAGCATTCACCTCCTAGATTATGAGTGGAAAATTTCTTCTGAACGTTAAATTAATCCCGAATTAATATCCATCACGTTGAAATTTTATTATTTTCCTTTTCAAGAATCCAAACACACGCTCGTGTCAAAATTTTTTTAATTAATTATTAGACACAGTATAGTCATGTAATTATTCGAAAAATTTGAATAATCTCGTATATTTTAATGAAAATATATAAAGAAGGATATTTTATGACAGTGGAAAATTTTACTCTCCTATAGATAAAAAAAAAAAAATTATCAATTTTCTGCTATTATAAGACTTGGAGGCAACTATTCATCAATCTTAGCGTCAAGGAATATCTTTTTAAGTTTAATCGATCTTAAAAGTAACATATTTACAAATTTTGGGGGCTTTTTTAAATTTACCTTTGGTTGACGAAAATTTGGTTCCTCTTTTTCAAATAATAGCGGACGAACAAAACATTTTTATAATTTTTCTTTAGGGTAGGTAGATATTTAATGTCGTAATGAAGCAACACAACGGGCTTTTGAAGACGATCTGGAATCAATCCCAACGTTTTTTTAGGGTAATTAGGTAGGTATTTAATTAACGCCACACTGGAGCATCACAACTGGCTAATGGCGACGGTCTGGGTTCACACCCGAAGGGGAAAATACGAGGACAACACTACTTAATTTTGAACCAGTGTCATTGAACGAGCTTTGGTTGTGGCAATTTTGGTAGTTTTGAATTAACGTCGTACTAGAGCAACACAACGGGCTAGGGCGACGGTCCGGGATCAATTCCCGAAGGGAAAGATTCGAGGACAACAACACGTAATTTAGAACCACGGTCAGATGACGAGGCAACACCTGAGCTGGCACCCCACTCTCCAAACTTCCACCCTAACACAACGCGAGGACTTTCGGCCACGACAGATTTAAGGTGCAACAGCCGCCTCTACACCATACGCTTACAAACATCCATGCCCGGACCCGGATTCGAAACATTAACCTTCCGATCTAGAGGTTAGCACCATAACCACCCGAGCGTTTGGTCGGTTTGGCTGGGCAATCCTTCGATTAGAAATCGTATGTAGGTAGGTATTTAAAATAACATCGTACTGGAACGACACAACGGGCTATTGACGGTCTGGGATAGGTCGCAACGTGAAAGATGGAGAACAACACCATGTAATTTTTTTTAATCACTCCATTAGAAATAAATTTCTGTAAACGGAAAAGTTTATTCCACTATTAAAGATTATCTCTTAAAGATTTCTCTTTAATATTATCTAAGCAAAAAATCTATGTATATTTTAAAATATTTTTTAACATGCAACAATACCTAAGGAATTAATATTGTAATGAATAGCAACCTCAATATATTATATGACGAAAATTATATGATAGACTTTTTATACATCTACGCAAAGTTTCTGCTCTTTCCTTCCAGCAAGTTTTGTCGCATACTAAATTTAATACCATTTGCTATTTCTAGCCTCTTTTCCACGAAGAAATGACGAACTTCTAAGAGGAAAGTGATGGAAGTTGGCAGCCATAAAAAATCCATTTGAATCGATTTTTATCAAAATCTGTCAAGGTTCTTTTTCATATTTTTTCGATTAAATTCATGATTAATATTTGTAAAAAACTATTTGAAAAAGAAAAGTTACGTAGATTTTGTGTAGGAATAAATTAACTCGACTCTTTTTTTTAATAATGGCAATAAGAAACTATATATTAGCCGAATATTATAGATTATTTAGTAAGATATGAATAAAAATGGGAGAGTTAAAGTCACACATTCGGAGTTCCAAACTGTCTGTACTCATAATCCAGAAATGTCTATACCAAATAATTCACTTGGTGACCGAGCTATATTTTGATGGATTTGATAGCATTTATCTTCAATATTCGGTTTTGCTATTCGAAGTAGTAAACTTTCAGCAACAATTTGCATAATAATTGGTAATTTTTTAATTAACGTCCTACTAGAGCAACAAAACGGGATATTGGCGACGGTCCTCTATCCATCCCTTAAGGGAAAGATCCGAGAACAACACCTCGTAATTTTGAACCACTGTCAGGAGACGAAGCAATACCTAAGCTGGCACCCCACTCTCCAAACTTCCACACCAACACAACGACAGTTTTAAAGTGCACCAGCCGCCTCTACACCATACGCTTACCAACATCCATGCTCGGACTCGGTTTCGAACCAGGAACCTTCCGATCTAGAGGCTTGCACCTTAACCACTATACCGGTTGGTCGGCCGACGTTTTACATAAATAACTCCCCTTGTGCATATTTCACCCGTATGAAGTGATAGACATTTTCCCTACTGGAACGGTACCTTTGAATTTGCTTCACTGCGAACGATGTACGAATGCAGATCGGTGATTCGTCTTTTTGGTTGTACTACTGGGGTAAAAGTCGACTACCTCTCTTATTCGCGCATAGGTCACAGTAAAGCAAATCCGAATGGAAATGTATACATGGAAATTCGGAGCACCTAATGTGTTAAACTAGTTCCCAGACTTTTACTCATTTCTTCCGAAATAATCTGATCTCAATTTTTTATGTAACTATTAATAAATCTAATAATCTACATAAAGTTTCTTTTTTTTATGTTAATTTCTAGTAAATATTTATTTCAAAATTAATATTCGCAAAAATTACGAAAAGCAACCTTCTTACCATCAGCCAGGAACAGAAACTCGTCAACCCTCCGAATGCTTTCGACGAGATATCTCGTCCATCAAGACCTAACCAAATTTGCTAATGACGAGATAATTGTTCATCAAGATATTGCCGATAGTTTTATGATGATGTGATCAAGATCTAGTTAGTTTTCTTCTAATGACGAGATATCTCGTCCATCAAGATCTGGTTAGTTTTGCTAATGACGAGGTACCTTGTCGAAACAACCACCTTGAAAGCATACTAGCATTTTTATAGAGACACTAAATCCAGTTTTCATGATAAGAAACTACCCATAAATGCTCCACACCTACCAACAACCTAGTAACTCAAAACAGCCAAAACGAAATACAGGACAAAAAATTAATATACTATATATTTCTATTACTGTTACTGAAAGATTCATAAAGCTAGGATCAGGATAATCTATACTCAGATTTGTATCACAATATGTATTTATTGTGGTAATTTCACAATAAATTGGGACATGAATAACATATGTTTTTAATTTTCTTGAACAAATCATCAACGGTTTTCAGTTCCTTAGCACCCTCTAGCCATTTTGAACAACGCATGTACACTCGTGCTTGAGGTTTTATTTAAAGCTAAATAAACACCAGACATTCGTTTAAAATCCAAATTTCAACAAATCGATTTTCTACTAGTTAATCTTTCAAAAACTACAGTAAAATTTGTCTTTTGTCAGTTAATGTGTTTCTACTCAAAGTCAAATCTGAAATTTTGCTTTACATTATGCCCTGAATCGATTTTGAAGTACATCGATTCAGGACATGCTGTTATGAAAAATTGCAGCTAAACTCGTTATTTCCCATTAGATGGTACCTTTGAATTTGGGATACTATAAACGATGCACGAACATTGGGGGCGGGTTCATTTTCTTCTGTTACTGTGCTTTCACTAATGAATACAGGAAATTGAAAATGCAAATTGAATAAATTAGAAAATTTATTGAAAATTTTCAATTTTAATTTAATTTTTTTTCGAATAATCTTTACCGAAGTCCTCGGATTTAGCTGTTAACAAATCGACATCCCTTTTTAAAAACGACACATAAAAATCATAGCTTTGTAAAATACTATTGAAGAGGCAAGATTTTATTGATCCCAAAACTAGAAATATAATTTTTTATGTACCAAATGAGATTACGACTTATTACAATTTAAAAAGATTTCACTACTTACATTTTATCACTATTGCCTCATAATGAACTGTGCAGACGATAAAAAAAACTGAAAGAAAACGGGCGTTCCAGATTCAAAAAATGCCATTAGAATTTGATGACAGACGATATTACCCCTTATTATTTCACTAACATTTAAACGTTTTATTTCGTATTTTCGGAAATGGCGTCATAGAACTGTCAAAAATCCTGCAATCAATCCTAAAACATCAAGCTATATTAAGTGTCCTAGATAACGTTGATTATAATTTACGTACTTTATTACTACTGTTTGCTTTATTATGCTGATGTTTTCTTCCAAAATAAATCTTTAAATGGCCTTCTTTCGAAGTTTTAATTATTTCTACGCGACAATATTGATTCAGTAGCAAGGAATTACGTAAGTATAAAAAGCGACGTTTTGCAGTTGATTTGCGAACAGAAATCATTTTTTAATGATTGTTTGCCAAAAACACATTTGTGACTACTAAATAATATGAAGTAAATATTCAAATTTTGTATCTCGAAATTAAAATTTCATTTATGGCACTTTTAAAGAGTTGATAAGGTATGTGGATATGTGAATTAGAGATTGGTATATCAAGGAAAACAAATTTCTTCATGCTGTCATATACCAAGTGAAGATATAAAACGAAGTTAAAGAAAAATTTGCTTATTTAAAATAATAATTTGCGTAATTAATGTAATGGCATGCAAATTTTAAAAAATTAATGTAACAAAAATTGAAATGACGATTATGGTAATTAAAAATGATAGATTGATTACTATAATTAAAATTGAAATAATGATTAACGTAAATAAAATTGAAATAATAATTAATCTAGTTTAAATTGTAAAAGTGATTAATAGAATTAACATTAAATGACGATAAATATAATTAACATTGAAATAATGATAAATAACATTAAATTTGAAGTACTAATAAAAAAAAATTAGAAATGAAATAATAGTTCACAGAATCAAAACTGATGTAGTGAATAATATAATCAACATTGAACACAAAGGAAAACAACGACCAAGAAAATATGCATTACATTCATATTATTTAATAAAAATAAAGAAAAGAACAGACTTATCAATTACGACGGATCTAGTGAGTTTTAGCATCAGAAATGAACAAAAACATTGAAAATAGAAAAGTTAAAAATAAGTATCGTTGCACTTGGGGAATGGAAAGTAATGTAAGAGAAAAAATAGAATTCAATGTAATTGATAACAAACTATAAAAACTTCAAGTTAAATACAAAATCGATGCTAGAATGTTTTTATATGAAACTAAATAAGGTAAAATATTTTTGAAAACACACACAACTTCATTCTTGACTATGCTTTCTAGGCACCCAAACTTTTTATACCACTTCAGTTATGGACATCTATTGAATCAAGTTCTTATAACTTATCAATTGCTCCTTGATGTATCGCTCTTTTTATGAGTCCACAACGAATTTTCTTCGTAGAACAGAAAGGAAATCTCAATTAAATTTCTTCATAAATGGGAGTTATCCCATTTATGAAGAAATTTAATTTAGATTTCCTTTCTGTTCTACTAAGAAAATTCGTTGTGGACACATAAAAAGAGCGATACATCAAGGAGCAATTGATGGGTTACTATAAATGACTAATTTAGCTTATTATTAACTAATTTGACTAACGATAATTTGTGCGTGCATGACGAATAGTTATCTTTTGCACGTTCAAAATAATAATTGATATCTTGGCTCACGGATAGTTGCAATAAGTTTATTTTGATTAGTTTTGTTTAGCTCTTTAGACGCCAACTGTGGCAACATTTAAAAAATATCGTTAGAACTTTATGTTTTGTTATCTATAGAACTTTTCATGAGTTACAATTCGTTGACTAGCTTTACGTCGAACTTTATTTTATTCTTTGGTGCACATTTGTTCGCTAAAATTAGTGTAAACATTTGTCTGCCTATAAATTAGTGTACAGTGGGTTACAAATGTATTTAAAAAATAATTTGATAAATTTTACAATTAAAAATTTGACCACAACAAAGCTGTTTTTCTATTTAAGAGACCCATTAAAATAATTGAATAATTATTAAACGTTTTAATAACGATAAGTTAAGTGCAACATTCCCATGAAATCAGACACGCCAATATTCGGTGAAATACGGCAAAAAATAGAACTGCCAAACAAAACCAGGAAAATTAATGTCTATAAGATTTAATTTTTGCATTTTGTCTTTAGATTCTTTTTAGTCTAATTCATTGTTTATACCAGGTATTTGGTGATCGTAGGAGAGCAGGGGGCGGAGCCCCCAGCAATGAAAATATTGTGATTGCTTCATTTTTCTCTTGAAGATAATAATAGGACTGATGTCAGATTTTAGGTCGTTCAGATTCTTTTGTACACCTCCCACAACTTTATATGTACTGCTTTGCGTTTTGAATTACTCTGTCATGATGAACTAAAATTTGTATTCTAATTCAAGTTCAAGTCCTAAAACCTTCAAATTTCTATAAAAAAGATAAATACATGTATATTGAACTTAAGTACTAGTAATAAATTGCTGTAATCTACTCCAGCTGTCGGTTTGCATTTACAAAGGTATATAAATATATATTACTGTGTATAAATCAAAATGACTTAAAACCTGGCCTTATTTTAAAGAGATTAGTATACTATCACACACATTATCCTTATAAATTAATGGAAGTATACTAATAAGTATAAGTCATAAGTAGTGAAATCCATTGAAAATCTATTTTTGTACAAAATAGAATGATATTGGTTCCAGTTTGACCAAATACCTGGTACGAACGATGACTTAAAAATGATTAAGACTTAATATCTAAGACAAGAGAAAGCAAATTTTATAAACGGTGATTTTCATGTTTTTGTCCAACATTTGTACTTTCTACGGAAAGTGGCCAAATACTGTTGTGCGTCTGATTTCATGGGTTATGTAACATTTAACTCATTGTTAACAAAACTTTTAATAATTATTTGATTATTTTAATAGGAGGCAAATTCAGATTGCTTTCTAGGTAGCAATTGTAATTTTAATATACAATACTTTAGTGATCTACTGTTTCTACATTTATTGCAAATAAGTAAGTTTTAAGTGCTTACATTTATTGTACCAGTTATATCGCACGGCCAGTTAATTTTGTGGGTTTTAAATATTTCGGATATGCCACTGAAACAATGGAATTGGGAGAAAAAACAATTTCTTACCTCTCTTCCTTTCTTTATTAAAAAACTAGTTGCGGATTCGAGAGGTGGAGAAGATCACAGTAAACCGGTTTCCTTTGACCAACCAGTTGACATCCAGAAATTCTGAGTTATAGAACTTACTCGACCGTTATAACCAACATTCGGTTTCATTTGGCCTTGGATAAACGACAACCCCCTTCCCACTCTTTTGGAAGACCACACTCCTCTCGTTCGAAGATAAAATCTAGAATCGTTTGCGGTTCTGACCTGAGTATACCCCTGGGTCCTTGGGGGAAAAAATCGCCCCCCTCCAATTTTTGTTTTGTTTAACTAACAAAGACCGGTATCACCATGGCACCACGCCACAACCAAGATCGTGAGGTTTTCAACAAAATGCCTTTTCTAGACTATTATTCGATGGTTTATAGTGTGCCAGAGGCACGGATTTGTGGGAGACGTAGTCTAAACAATTTAAATCAGGGGCGCACAGTCCGCGGCCCGTGGACCTCCGTTAATACGCTGACGGACCACCTCACCATATATTTTAACTTTAACTAATTGCCCTTCTCAGTTTTGTTTTGTTTAACAAAGACCGGTATCACCGTCGGCATCTTGCTACAACAAAGATTGCGGTTTTCAACAAAACTAGGGGGCCCGCCAAGTAGATTAATGTGGTAAATAAATTGATAATGTTGATGTAAAAATGAATAAATTTTTGTGTCACTCTTTTAAAAAAGGAAACTGTTTAAAAAGCTTGGAGGAGTCACTTGGGCTGTGCTACAAGTGTGTATCCAAAGTAAAATAGTGGGGTTTTAAATGCAGCCTATGCAACAAAATTTATCATCACTGATATCTGTATAAGGAATTCGAAGAGAATTTACCAGACATTGATGATGAAAGATATATATGTTTTTTGTCCCACATGTTTTCAATATGCTGAAACAGAAGTTGACAACATTAAAAATATTTTTTGCAACAACAGTGTTGATAAATTACATTTGACAATAATAAACTGAGGACTGTGTAGTAAGCAACAATAAAGATTAATATTGTTGAATACTTTGGTGTATTTTATGAAAATTGTAAGATTCACCTAGGATGACCATTACTAGTTTTTAAAATGACCATACCTAAATTTTTATGACCATAACTGGTAAAACAGCTATATTAAAATTTATTTATTTAAAACTAGAAACTGTACACGTACTTATGAATCACCCTGTTTTTTGGGCAGTTCGGTAGATATTTTAACTAACGTCGCACTGGAACAGCACAACTACCTAATGGCGATGGTCCAGGATCACAATCCCGAAGGGAAACTTGCAAGGACAATGCTTCGTAATTTTAAACCACGGTCAGATAACGAGGACACCAGAGCTGGCACCCCACTCTCCAAACTTCAACACCATCCCAATGTCAGGACATTTGAGTCACGACGGATGTAATATGCGTCAGTCCCCTTTGTACACGATGGCCTTTATTTGGAATCGAACTCGCAACCCTCCGGTCGTTAATCCGTTAATCATCCCCTCGGGTTACAGAGGAATTTAAAAGGGCAGAAGGTTGATTTAGATGATTAAAACTTTAACTATTACAAGTATCAGGATTCTTTAAAACGGGCTACTGCTAAACTGATATAACGTTTCAAAAGGTATGTTATCTACGTGCCTGGGACGTACATTTCAGAACAATTTTTCCTTAATTTTATCGTCTGGTGGTTAAGGTGTTAGCCTCTAGATCGGAAGGTTCCTGGTTCAAATCCAGGTCAGTGTATTCATGTTTCAAAGTGTATGGTGTAGAATCGGCTGGTGCACTTTAAATCTGTCGTGGCCGAAAGTCCTCATGTTGGGTTGTGTAAGTTTGGAGAGTGGGGTGCCAGCTCAGGTGTTGCTTCGTCATCTGACCGTGGTTCAAAATTACGAGGTGTAGTCCTCGGATCTTTCCCTTAAAGGACTGATCCCGGACCGTCGCCAATAGTCCGTTGTGTTGCTCTAGTATGACGTTAACTGAAATTACCATTACCTGACAACGGTCCGTTTAAGTTTTACTTAAACGGATTCATCAACCGCTTCGTATGCTTCGCAAATCATATGGGAATTCGTTTTCAATATAGAGATTTATTAGTTTTTTTTCTCCCTAAACCAACGTTTTCGACCTTTGTGGAACAGTCACGGGCAACGCCTTGCTGGCCACGCATTGGTTAGTATAATAAATAAGTATAGGGATTCTTCAAAACGGGTTACTGCCATCATAATAAACCACGTTCGTCAAAATGAGCTCAAAATTCTGGTAAATAGAGAGGAATACTTTTTATTCAAAATTTTATGACGTAAATTTGAAAATTGTTAGCTACGTCAAGCATATGAAAAAAAAAAAATTATGCATGAGGTATACAAGCATTTGTATATTAGTAGTATGGAGGCCACTATACCGTCAAATTCAAGATGGCCGCCGTTTGTTTATATTTAGGTAATGGTAATGGTAATTTTAGTTAACGTCGTACTAGAGCAACACAACGGGCTATGTTTATATTTAGGAGGAGGAATAAGATAACGTTGTTGGGGGAGATAAGGATTTGTGTTGGTTACTGATAAGAAGAGGGTTGTCTTGTGTTTACATTTTTGGGGATGAGATGACGTCATGTTGTTGATGGTGAGTTTCCATAGTGATGAAGGGCTGGTAGCGCCATCTGGTGGTGGGATGAGTAACTCTATTATTGGAATCTAAAAAGGATTTTCTCGGATTCGAACCGAGGACCATGGTCCATGCTAACCGAGGACCATGCAGACATGTTAACCGTTGAGCTATCGAGCACTTGAAGGAACGAGGAGTTTAAATGTAGTGTTTGCTTTTTCATTGTTTGGGAATTGTGTATATTTAAGAGTGGTTGGGATTTTAATTTTGAATAATTAATTTTCTTTTGGGTTGAGGCCCTGAACGACTGGTAGCGCCATCTAGGGATTATTTTAAGTAACTATTTAATTATAAGATTTAATATTCTTGTATATAATTGCTAATGGTGTGAAAAAGACAGGTACCGCCATCAAGGGGTGGACAGAGTAACAAATAGTTTTAAAAGGATTTATTTCCCAGCTATATTTTAGAATTAAATGGAGAATTATTTGAAAGAATGTGACTTTTGCAATATGTGTGTTTTACATGAATCATCTATAGTATAGATATAATAATATCCTGTGTGAATAATAATATGTGGATTTGAACCCAGCAACAGATTTTACACAAGCACTTTATCCGTTCGACCATGATCAACTATATGATCGTGTTGTATTTAAAATAGTCTATCATTCTGTTAATGCGTAAAGTACATACTACCAAATATTGAAAAGTCTAGAAGCTTCTGGAACGGGTGACTAAGAAATAACTGTACCCATAAGGGAGTAAGATAACAGAGTTAAACTCTGACTAGACAAAATACGTCGTATCAAAGATTGAAAAGTCTATACGCCTCTGGAACGTGTGAGAATTACACATGACTAAGGATGATGTTTTTGCACGTGTAGGTTAAAGAGAAACAACGGACTTATACAAGGAGTCATCGATAAAAGTGACTCAAAAGAAAATTAAAGATTAGCTTAAACTACCGAAGTACACGTGTTGTGGTTTCTGAAAATGCCAGGGACCAAACAAAAGAAAGTGATTATACTGTTTGATAACTAAGAGGCTTTTAAAAGCATAGTTGAACTTGTTTCTTGGGTCTTTGAATAACTTTGCTTCTCTGGATTTTTGCCCTTCTACTGTTTTTAGATATATCATGGATTCTAGTGATATTAGACCTGCAAAGAAAATGCTTACAGACAAAGAACAGTGTTTTCAGAAATACTGTAAAGATTCTTTATGCTATGAATATGGTAAATTGTTTACAGATTGTGATGGTTGGTCATATTTCCGTCGATTGGAAAACGAATTAACGTATTTAAAGAAAGAGGAAACTACTATAGAAATTTACGGTAAGAAACATACTGTGCCTCGACAACTTGTAGCATACGGAGACGAAGGTATAAGCTATACCTTTAGTGGATCTTGTATTGCAGCCAAGCCCTGGTCTCCTTTACTGTTGGAAATAAAGGGTGAAGTGGAACGAATAATTGATGCAAGATTTAATTTTGTGTTGGTGAACCGTTATAAAGATGGCAAGGACTGTATAGGTGCACATAAAGACAGCGAGAAGGACTTGGATCATAATGCGCCCATAGCGTCTGTTTCATTTGGACAAAAAAGACAGTTTGTGTTTTCTAGAAAGAATTACAACTCGTTAAAAATTGTTCTGGAAAATGGAAGTTTACTTTTAATGATTTATCCAACCAACAAATTTTGGTTACACAGCTTGCCCCGTGGAAATGCATTATACCCTAGAATTAACTTAACGTTTCGAAAAATTATTGTATAAATTAGTGATAATCCCCATATGTACCCCCCTGAACTGGAACACAATGCAAATAAGAATGTACACTAAACGATATTTGGAAAACGTTACAATTAATATTTATGCCCTTGTGAATATTATTTTTTATACTTACATCTTATTGTTATTTTAAAGAAACTTTTATGCGTGTCTTACCACATACACTGTATTCTGGATTTATTTTTTAAAATTAAATACTAATTTTATAAATTGTGTCTTTTTTTAATGCAAGATCTGAAATGAAATTTTATTTGCTATAAATATTTATGTTTTTTAATTTAGATGCTTTCACTTAAACACTAATTATACATTAGATGCTATAGCACATATTTTACTGCAGAATTTATTTTTAAATACTGTACACTTAAGTAAAAATACAAAAATCTTATTTATTTTATTTGAAAACTTTGCAAAAACCCATACTATGAACATGTTTCCTTGTAAATTTTTTTTTTATTTGAACTAAAGAAAATTCACTCGTATACCACAGAAGTACAACATGGGACTTACAGAAATAAGTTGATTAAACAAAGAAACAGTGGAACAAAGTTAATTAAACTTACAAGATTTGATGACCTTAACAAATGAGTAAAAACGCAGATGACTACTTGTACATTTGAAGAAGTTGTAATCGTATTGAAATCTAAACCATATGTTATTTTTTTTAATTATTATTTCCTAGTCGTATAATTTTTTTTTAAATAAATCTGGCTAAAATTTAGTGATTCAATTTTTTAGATTTACAAACTTTTTTAAATGAAATTTTCTTTGATTTATTGTAAAATATTAAGATGCTTTTACACAAAAATTAGATACTATTACACATATTTTAATAATGATTTTGAAAAAAAAAAAAAAAACGATTGAAACATAAATTAGCTATTATTAAAAAAAAAATTTTAAATGCAGATTACAAAAAAAAATTATTTTCAATGTACAGTTCAGACATTTAGCAGTTTGATTTCTTGAAGCATGTTTTTATGTAAGAAAAAAATTAAGAAGAAACCTGTAAAAGTAAAATATTTTTTACCTTTAGTTGAAACTTTGCAAGATCCATACTATGAAGATGTTTACTTGTACATTTGAAGTAGTGAAAATGAATATTAATAAACTTTTAGTCCTTGAAATTCTAAATTAATGTCTTTTTTCTAATGCTCTTGCAAATCATACATTTTACTAAACATATGAACTTCTTTTTATTTACTTGAAAACCGTGTGCATATTATGCAGTTTAAATTGCAGAGTCAAATTGCCAATTTTGCACAAGTATTTTACAAGATACTTTGTATAGGTCTTTTATAATTTTAGATGTACTACATTGCTACGTTAAATGGATAGTAAGTGGGTTTTTGTGATTTTTGAAAATAATGTGTACATTTTAAGGCTGCTAAACAAAATAAATTATTGCCCTTTCTTGATAGTTAATGCATAATCTAAAGATTTACTCACACCACTGATAGTTTTACACATGAGTAAAATTAAAAAAACAACGGAAATTTTTAAATACTAATTAATTTTTAAATGAACAAATATCATTGAAATAATGTTTAAGTATGAATTTTATGTATTCTTCAAACAATCTCTGCAAAAAACAAATTGTTCTAAAACATATTGAAAAATAATTCTAAAACATATTGAAAAATAATTCTAGAAAGAAGTCATACTGAAACAAAGTAAACTATATAACACTTTTTAATTGAAAAAACAACAGGATTCATATATTTTACACAAAGTAATGCATTATAGTAAAAACAAAAGAACGTATTTTTTACATGCCTGCATTTTTTAAGAGACAAATATTTCCTATGAGCCAGTTATTAAAAGCCGTCACCTCAGCTTTTGGGCAATGTAAATGATTTTTGTGATGACCACATGATAGTTTTTCGATCTCTTTGTTGGTGCTTCGAGCACATAGTACATCGAATTTTGGACACCCAAAGTGTACCAAGTTGATGTTTGGAATATTCAAGGCATCTAAGCGTTGTTTCTCAACACAACCACCTTTGTAAGTAACTAGGTACTGAGAGACACTCTTTGTCTGCTTGTACAATTCCAAAAGTTTAGAGTCTAGACTTTCCAAGGGATACACGTTTTCCCATGCTATGGGACAGAAAGGAAGTCCACACACGTAATTTTCAACATATCGCACAGTTTTACGATCTTTGACACTTAAGCTTCGGTTTCCTAAGAAAGTGGAGCCGTTATCTAACAGCCGTGATACGTCATGATGCCGCGGGCATAACTAGACGGCCGTCTAAACAAAAATCCTGAGGTGTCAACTTAGACGGACAGAATGCGTTGGTGAATGGGCAACACAGACAGCTGTCGTGGTTTATTTTATTCGAGAAACAAAACAAAGTGTTTTTTTATTCTTTAGTGCAAAGTTTCTAACTTCGGGATCGTTGAAAGTAGAGTAAAAATTTCAACAGATTTGAAATGAGTGTAAATTTCTACGCCAGATCGATATCAAAAACAGTTTTATTATTAAATTATTTACCATTTGATTATTTAATTATTTATTAAATAATTAATTATTTATTTAAAGAAAATCACATTTAAGGTATCGTTCTGGTGTCAAATTTTCCGCTGATTTCAAATCCGTTGAAATTTTCATTCTGTGTTTAACGATCCCGATTTTACAAAAACGAATTAATCAATGGCAGTCAAAAATGTTTATTTATTTTTCTTCCCTTCGCTCGAATCGTTTGGAGCAGGAAATGAAATCTGGCCGCTACCAGAGAAAAAACGTTCTCCAACTGTTTGAGACCGCTATGACGACAGTCATGGAAATGGCGGCTCCGATCATTTTCGTTACGCTCACAAACAACGCTCTCTAGGAAACCAACACCATGTGTTAGTATAAACAACGTTTTAGTGACGTCACCCACCGATACATCACGGCCGCTAGATCACGGCTACGCTTTCTTAGGAAACCGAAGCTTAAGTTTATACTTATAAGGCGATAGGTTAAAACGAATACTTGCAACTACTTGCGATTTTATAGCGATGTAACCGTATTCACGTACTAAGAAACCTTCGTTAGTTTGAAATCCATCAAAATCCACAATTGCGCAAATGTTAAACATTGCTATTGAAAAGTGTTATATGCTCGTGGAAAAATAATTCTAAACTGGAGACACAAAGAACCTAACTATATATAACACCATACACTTACTAATCAGTAAAGTTAATCTTATTTTAGTCTTTTATCTTTTGTGAGTAACAATAAACTCGTAAGTGAAGAATGTACTCAGAAAACACGTGCTTGTGATAATGTGACAAGTAAAGCTTTATGTTGTAATACAGGATTTTAACAAAAGGGGGTATGCTTAAGTGTGCATGTAATTTTTTTTTTTTTTGCTCTATCACGTAGATGAGCTGAATACAATTCAATTCGGTGACTAAACTTGAGCAAGAAAAAAATATGTAACCAAATATAATTTATACTCTAGGAACTTGTTTTTTTACTTTCTTTAAAGTACACTGATTTCTCTTGATTATGCTGTTTTATTTTTCTAAATTTACATCAGTAAATTGAATTACTTATTTATGGGCACAAATCTTTGCCTTTTGTTGAACAGAAATTAGTATCTTTGACAAGTATCAGATTTTTTTAAATTGACGAAGATAACCTTTATGAGGGGATTCAACTCAATAGGCCCTATAATTTTACACTTAAGAGCAAAAGAGCAGTATAGTTTTTTGGAAAATGAATAACCATTATGTAAATTTGAAGCCAAAATTTCCAAGCATGTCTATGCTTAATAAACGTCTATCTACGTTTAGAGATTGGCCACGCACAAACTTTGAGATTTGGGACCTGGCCGAAAACGGATTGTTTCATACGGGTGTATCGGACAAGGTCAGGTGTTATTGGTGTGGCGAAGGACTTGAAAATTGGCAAGAAGAGGATGTAGTGAGACACGAACACATAAAGTTTTATCCAAAATGTTTGGTAGCCCAACAACAGCAAATGATTTCTGACCCTAGATCAAAAAGAACACCAACAGATGAAATTGTACAGGTGGATGAAATCAAGAATAATACCAATGGTTTAATAAAACCCTATGTAAAAAATTACCCCTCAAACAACGACAAGGACGTACGACTTTGTAAAATTTGTTTAGAATCAGAAATGGATGCTACTTTACAGCCTTGCGGTCATCTGGTGACATGCATGAGATGTACGAAAGGTCTCTTAACGTGTCCTATGTGCCGAACCAATATTTTACATAAAATTAAAACGTACATTTGTTACTAAACGTTATCTACCATTTATCAATTCAAGTAGCAGATGTAATTTTTAGTGACTAACTGAACATGACGTGAAAGAATTCCATAAGAGTGGTATTTTCAGTTTAATGTTATTAAAGTAATACATGTGCGGCAGCAAAAAGACTCGTAAGGAGGTACGATACTTCTAAAATAATTATAAGACTTTCTATCAAGGACTTGTGGTAAAATCGTGTAGGAAAGACTTATACCTCTTCTAAATATATTAAATATAATAACTATTTTACTTATCTGTTGTTTGTTCATTACATGCTAAACCTATGTTGGATAGAGGAATTTTAAAGTGCCTTAAAAAGGAGTTACAAATTGCTTTAAGAAAGATGTGTGTAAAAGTACTCTGTTAATGTAAGAAAGCTGAAAATAAATATTGATATTTTGAAAAAAATTTCCTTTTTTATTTTTTAATTGATTTTTTACTGCATAACTTTTTCTTATTTATTGTTCTTAATAAACTTTATTTTGCTTTTTCCTTTTTTTAAAAAAAAAAGAACACCGTAACTTATATTTTTTTTACTGTCAAACTTTTTTGCTACTTTGTTTTGTTACTACCTAACTTTTTTTTAATTTTTTTTACTGTTTAATTTTTTTTAATTGTTTAACATTTTTTTAACATTATCGAAAAAATACTATAATTGTTGTGTAGAATATTTTTTTTTTTGACAACACTGGATTGAAGATAAAATATTTATTGAAAAACATAAGAATCTGTAAAACAGTTAATATAATTGTTATAACATACAACTACACAAAACCTCCGGGAGAAAAAACCGGGTAATGAATAAAACTCTGGCAACACGCCAGGAAAACATCAATACAAATTAAAATAATAAACAAAATACATAAATACACAAAACTACAAAAGAACACAACACAGTACAAACACATATAGTTAAAAGTTGGTTTTTTACCTTGAACAATTAACAACTCAAAAAATAAATAATGATTATGTTTAATGTTGAGGAATGAAATAAATATTATATGAGAGATGTAATGATTATTTTAATGTACAATGCAATATAAACGTAAATAAATTTAAACAAAAAATTTTAAAAGGTTAAAATTCTGTAAAATTTAAAAGTTTTAAAATGTTTAAAATCTTAAAATAGAGGGGAATCTAGCTCCACCTCTCTATCTAAAAAGAGGGGATAACCAAATGGGGGTCCCAAGGAACCACCACATTTTTTACTTATGGGTCGTGGGGACCGGACACCATCTCCATGGCCGCCATCACGCAGGATTTTATTTTTGCAATAGAAGTCCTACTTCTAAGGACACTTTCCAACCAACTCGGCTTGTGTCTTTCACTTGGTTTTTTCACATGATTTTCCTTTGTGAGTGGACAAAAAATCAAAAGAGAAAGTGGTCGGCGTCCCCCACTTCCTCGCAGCTACAGAGGTCCGAATTTTTGAGCCTAAACCTGGGAAGGTAAGCATGGAACGGTCCATGACCCGTGAGAAACGAGCTGGTGATCAGCGATGAGTCTATCTCTTTTAACTCTAGTTATGAATCCCCTGAGCCTGAGACCCTTATTTGATTCTGTGTAAAGATTTTGTCAGGTCTTCTCGGTAAAATCTAAAATTTTCTTTTTAAGTAGGCTCAGGGGGAACGGAATGTCCAAGACCTCACCACAATGAACCGACTTGTGTGTATGTCTGGTCACAAAAACAGCAGGCTTGTCTCACTTTATCATGTACTGCTCTTTTATCCGGTCCAAGTTGCTTTTCGTATTAATAACGATTCCACATTCTGAACAGATGAAGGTTCCAGTGGGAATTCGACTGTGCTCACTTATATTAAATCTTTCCAAAAACACTCTTTCACACACTCCGGATATATGGAACTGTGGGATTTTTACACATTTTAATTTCCCGTTGTTCGAAACCTTATTGGAACTGCTTTGTCCCATGGCGGTTGTTGGACAGAAATCTTCCTCAAATTCAAGGATCATATTAACTATTTGGGTTTTGTGCGGAGCTATCCGATGTCTCTCCATCTGAGCTCGTTCCTTCAGTCTCGCCACTCTGGGGGTCGGACTTGCTACCACTTGGCACAGGTGGTTCCCGTTCATCATAAGAAATTATCACTGGTTGAGCGAAATCGTCCGAAATCTTCGCTGGTTGAGAGACATCCTCCGAAATCTTCGCTGGTTGAGAGACATCGTGCGAAATCTTCGCTGGTTGAGAGACATCGTGCGAAATCTTCGCTGGTTGAGAGACATCGTGCGAAATCTTCGCTGGTTGAGAGACATCGTGCGAAATCTTCGCTGGTTGAGAGACATCGTGCGAAATCTTCGCTGGTTGAGAGACATCGTGCGAAATATTCGCTGGTTGAGAGACATCGTGCGAAATATTCGCTGGTTGAGAGACATCGTGCGAAATCTTCGCTGGTTGAGAGACATCGTCCGAAATCTTCGCTGGTTGAGAGACATCGTGCGAAATCTTCGCTGGTTGAGAGACATCGTGCGAAATCTTCGCTGGTTGAGAGACATCGTCCGAAATATTCGCTAGTTGAGAGACATCGTGCGAAATATTCGCTGGTTGAGAGACATCGTCCGAAATCTTCGCTGGTTGAGAGACATCGTGCGAAATCTTCGCTGGTTGAAAGACATCGTCCGAAATCTTCGCTGGTTGAGAGACATCGTGCGAAATATTCGCTGGTTGAGAGACATCGTCCGAAATCTTCGCTAGTTGAGAGACATCGTGCGAAATCTTCGCTGGTTGAGAGACATCGTCCGAAATCTTCGCTGGTGGAGCGACATCGCTCTCATTTGGGTTCGAGCTACACTTTATCTCTGTTGGCTTGCATTCCACTGTAAGTTTGATTATTGTTGGCCGCTTTTTGTATTTTTATGTGGTTGGCTTCACTTTTCCGAAACCACCGAAGACTTTTGAAAATTTGGGCTGGGATTTGTAACTTATTACATTGAAATGGAGTAAACTGAAAGAAAACTACTCTGAAAATACTTTTTTAGATATAAATTTAGTATACGGAACTACACGAACACACAGGAGGGATATTAGCAACAGTTCAGACGCTTGGTCTCCCATTTAAAATGAAATTGTACGACTTCGGGTGTTTGTATATAGGATTTATGCGAAGTTATTTCAATTCAATTGAACACTATGCGAACCAAAGTAAATTTGGAATGTTTCATTGGAACGTGAATTATGTTTATCACACGTTTACAAAAATTTTATTTTAGTTTCTAATTTTAGATTTTAAACTTGAAGTAATGTTGAAATTACATAAAATACTCCACAGGAAAATCAGTGTAAAGATATTGAATTAAAAGCATTTTATTATAATTCAATTCTCCAATCAATAAACATGACTATTAGTATCCAAATTTCTCGTCATCTGACCGTGGTTCAGAATTACGAGGTGTTGTCCTCGGATCTTTACCTTAAGGGATTGATCCTGGACCGTTGTCAATAGCCCGTTGTGTTGCTCTAATACGACGTTCTATGGACGACGGTCCGGGATCAGTCCCTTAAGGGAAAGATCCGAGGACAACACCTCGTAATTTTGAACCACGGTCAGATGACGAAGCAACACCTGAGCTGGCAACCCACTCTCCAAACATCCACACCAACCCAACGTGAGGACTTTCGGCGACGACAGATTTAAGGTGCACCAGCCGCCTCTACACCATACGATTACAAATATCCATGCCCGGACCCGGATTTGAACCAGGAACTTTCCGATCTAGAGGCTAACACCTTAACCACTATACCGGTTGGTCGGCCTGAATTTTAAAGATTACTCTACAATAAATCATTTTTACAAGTACTGGAGCCTGGTTAAACAAATGAGCTTATTTAGTAAAACATGTTTCTAACTAATGTTTAAAAATACTGTTAAAAAACAGGTGTTAAAGATTTCCGCATGGATACGTTTTGTCCTCAACAAGCTCTATTTCTTGTCACCTGTCAGTACAATCTAGTCTTTAAGATGTTTTTGTTGAACTGATTTATGTGTCTTTCCAAATAAGAAGCAGTTAAATACCCTTGACGACAGAACTCACATAGGTAAGGCTTTGTGTGGTCAAATTCATGTCTATGTTAGTGACCCTGAATGGAAAATATTAACTTACATAAGCCACATTCAAACACCCTGATATTAGGATGACTTAATGATACATGCTGCAGCATTTATGATTTTCGTGCAAAGGTTTCCTCGCAGAAGTAGCATTAAAGAGGTGGCTCTTCAATGTGGAATTTCGAATGATGCAACTTTAATGCTCTGAGGTCTGAAAACGTACTGTTACACAAACTGCAAAGATATAACACTTTATTGTGCACTGATTTTTTATGCTCAGTCAAGTTTCCTTTCGTCGTATAACCGTTTGCACTTTCTGAACACAGGAAGGTTTTCTTACCAGTGTGAATTCGACTATGCTCGTTTAACTGAAATTTTTTCGAAAACACCGTTTCGCAAACTCCGCATGTATGGATCTGTGGGATTTTCCCACGCCCCAATCTTTTGTTTTCCGAAACGTTATTGGCGGTATAGTGATTAAGGCGTTAGCCTCTAGATCGGAAGGTTCCTGAATCGAATCCGGGTCAGTGTATGGATGTGTGTAATCGTATGGTGTAGAGGCGGCTGGTGCAATTTCAATCTGTCGTGTCCGAAAGTCCTCACGTTGGGTTGGTGTGGAAGTTTGGAGAGTGAGGTGCCGGCTCAGGTGTTGCCTCGTCATCTAACCGTGGTTCATACTTACGAGATGTTTTCCTCGGATCTTTCTCTTAGGGGATTGATCCCGGACCGTCGTCAATAGCCCGTTGTGTTGCTCTAGTACGACGTTAATTAAACCCATTACCAATTACCATTACGGTTGTTGGGTAATGGTAAATTTTAGTTAACGTCGTACTAGAGCAACACAACGGGCTATTGACGACGGTCCGGGATCAGTCCCTTAAGGGAAAAATCCGAGGACAACACCTCGTAATTTTGAACCACGGTCAGATGACGAAGCAACACCTGAGCTGGCACCCCACTCTCCAAACTTCCACGCCAACCCAACGTGAGGACTTTCGGACACGACAGATTTCAGGTGTACCAGCCGCCTCTACACCATACGCTTACAAACATCCATGCCCGGACCCGGATTCGAATCAGGAACCTTCCGTTCTAGAGGCTAACGCCTTAACCACTATACCGGTTGGTCGGTGCACCTGGAAGGAGTAGACCGGTATAAATGAAATTTGGAGGAGTGGTGCATCTGCTTTGTAGATGCAGAGGAACAAATTTTCATGATCGTTTGAGCATGCGCCACGCGAAGGGCAGCTGTCAAACACGCTGCCTACCGGGGCTTGAAAGGACATCCAGTAGCGCAGTAAATTCATTTCGACTTATACTGTTGCGCTGGTTACATGGTTTCTCATTGAGTTATGCCTCGAAAAAAGTTCGCAAGCAATTTAAGCAACTGGAAGAGTTTGACAGAGGCCGAGTAATTGGCCTCAGAGAAGATGGTCTAATCGACTTCGGATGGATAGAAAATTCATTTCGACTGATGCTGTTGCGATGGTTACATGGTTTCTCATTGAGTTAGTAGGGTGTCAGCTCCGGTGTTAACCTCGTCATCGGACCGTGATTGAAAATAACGAGGTGTTACCCTCGGTAGGTAGGTGGGTGGGTATTTCAATCAACGATGTAGTGGAGCACACAGGGGTCTATGTGTTATCCTCGGATCTTTCTCTTGTGGACCGTCGCCAATAGCTTGTTGTGTTGGTCCAATGCGACTTTAATTCAACTACTCGCTATCTCTTGTATATTCGCTCGTTACGCAAACTGTAACTATAATCCGTTAATCTTCCAGCCGGTTTCTTTCCGGTCTAAGGAAACGAGCAACACCTTTCCAAACGGTTCTGTTCTAAGAAAATGAGCAGTAAGGTATTTACGAAAGATTCTATTCTTTAGAATGGGCCAATGGAACCTTTCCAAAGGATTCTATTCGATAGAATGGGACGATGGAAACGTTGCAAAGGATTCTATTCTATAGAATGGGCCAATGAAAACGTTCCAAAGGATTCTATTCTATGGAATGGGCCAATGAAAACGTTCCAAAGGATTCTGTTCTATAGAATGGGCCAATGAAAACGTTCCTATTCGAAGAATGGGTCAATGAAATCGTTGCAAAGGATTCTGTTCTTTAGAATGGGTCAATGGAATCGATCCAAAGGATTCTGTTCTATTGAATGGGTCAATGGAATAGTTCCAGAGGATTCTATTCGAATTCGAAATTCGATAGAAAAGAAATGAAAACGTTCCAAAAGACGGGTCAATGGAATCGATCCAAAGGATTCTATTTTATAGAACGGGTCAATGGAAACATTCTAAAGAGTTCCGTGTAAACATATGCGAGCCAAACCGTTTGCGAACCGCTCGTGAACTGTTCATTGGAATTATTTTCCGAATGAACTTCCAGCTATCAATAAGAAACGAAGGAACCAATAGCGAACCACCAAGAAGTCATTCATCAGCCTTCGGTAATGACGATGGAGCCAAAGAAAAGCAACAATACTCACGACGCAATAATACTCCCAATCTCCTTAGTACAGAATCCATTGGAACGATTCCGTTGATCCATTCTATAGAATCCTTTGGAACGATTCCATTGACCCATTCTATAGAATAGAATCCTTTGGTACGATTCCATTGACCCATTCTATAGAATAGAATCCTTTGGAACGTTTCCATTGACCCATTCTATGGAATAGAATCATTTGGAACGTTTCCATTGGCCCATTCAACAGAATAGAATTCTTGGTACGATTCTATAGAATGGGCCAATTTCATGGTACGATTCCATTGATATAGAATAGAATCCTTTGGAACATTTCCATTGACTCATTCTATAGAATGGAATTCTTTGGAACAATTCCGATGGCCCATTCTACAGAACAGAATCTTTTGTAAATATTTTAATGCTCATTTTCTTACAACAAACCATTTGGAAAGGTGTTGCTCGTTTCCTTAGATCGGAAAGGCCCGCGAACGCCTTTGGGTTCTGACAAGAATAGAACCTATGCCGCCTGCAGCTCGAAGGTTCCTAGCGCAGTGGCCACACTCTCTGAGCCACAACGGTCCCCCAAATTAGTGAAAGAACTGTGTATAAATATCTGCAAACAGACATTCCACTTTATGATGCTTGGAGCATACTTCAATTTATTTTAGAAATCCTTTAAATACAACAGTTGATTTTTCCGAATATTTAATCTGCAAAAAATCTAACTACAGAATTATTATGGAGTCACAAAATAGTCACAAAATACATGAACACTATTTGAAAAAGTAATACATTTGGGGATTTTTTTAAACAGAAAACCGAAGATGTATGTTTATTTAAATTGTATAACAGCAGATGGCGACACCACAAGAGTCTCCTATATAAACTGTCCAAATATTATACGCCTTTATCATTGTGTATAGTAGTGACATCTACTGTCAAAATTGAAAGTTAAAATATTAAGAAGCCTGAATTCCAGTGTTTTTTTTTTTTTTTAATTTAGATATACGTGCATATCAGATAAAATAATGAACAACACTTTTCTCAGTGTTCTTTAGACTGTCGTTTTAGAAAAGGAAAAAACTTTTGTAAAACAGCTTTCTTCATATATACTCGTATTATAACGGAGTTCTGATTTTGATTTATTATCCATAGAATGGAATTCCGATGATATCGAAACAGTTTGTGAAATATTTTAAAAATACATGATTTTGTTAAGATAGGGAATATATAATTATATCTAACTATTTATCTATTATTATATATAAATATTAGATATAATTATATCTAACTATTTATCTATTATTATATATAAATATTAGATATAATTATATCCAACTATTTATCTATTATTACATCTAAATATTAGATATAATTATATATAATAATTCCTAATACGAACCTATTTTGACTTTCTTTAAAACTATCTTTTTTAAGCTCGGTAGTTTAAATACAATTTATATATTCTTAAAATTTGTTTGTTTAAAAAAAAAAAAAAAAAAAAAAAAAAAAAAACTTTTTTTTTATGCGTAGAGTTTTAGAACTTATTTTCGTTCATTGAAAAAACACAGGTTATTTGAAATTTTCTCAAAAAAAGTTTCTCAATCCAAACAGCGACGGACTGGATCTTAAGATCGACCCTGGTAAAGTAATATTACAGCCGATATACGAAATTAGAATAAGGATAATATTAGTAGTGCAAATTCTAATAATTTACACGTTCCATGGGCTAAATTAAAAAAATTTATTCTTTTAAATACCAATTTTCTCTCGTAAAGTTTCCTTTACTTGCCTTTATTAATGTCACCTATTTATCCAATATTAAGGGTCATTCAATTATGTCACTATTTCAATCTTGTCCTCTCCGTCAAGTATGGGGAAATCACACACACTTTTTAGTTATGAAAATGGTTGTATTTTTTATTATTCTTTATTAATCAAAAAACTTTATTCAAATTTTCGCCTAAGCGTATTCCAAATTTTTGGATATATCAGTCATTTTTTCTATACAAAAAAATTAATATCGAACAGTCACGTTTGAGACATCTATGGAATGAACTATGGTTTGCTTCGAAAACCAACACCACAGGCAACGCCGTGATGGCCTCGTCGTTGTCAAATGCGACCAAATTCGAATTGCGAAGAGATGCAATCGGCGTGACGTCACAATCTTGCGAAAATATCAATATTTAATTAAAAATTATTTATTGAAAGAAAATTAAACGTGTAAGGTATCCATCTGATGTAAAATTTTCCGCAGATTTCAAAACCGTTGAAATTTTTATTCTATCTTTAACGATAGCCGAGATATTAAAAAGCACTGAAGAACGCCAGTCTTAACTTTAATTATTTATTTTCTTCCACTCGAATCTGTTGCTCAGGAAATCAAAATGAATGAATCTCGAATCAAACTAAGGTCATTCTTCGCGTCGGCAAAATTCGTGTTGGAAAAAAAAATAAAAGTTACAATTTAAAAATTATTTATTGAAAGAAAATCCTATTTTTCGGTATCAATCTAATGTGAAATTTTCCGCAATTTTAAAAACCGTTGAAATTTTTACTCTGTCTTTAATGTGGTCTGGAGAAAAAATAACTATATAACTTCAGTTAAAACTTTGTTTGTTTTTTATCGTCCACTGAAAAATCATTCCTCCCCAAAATGAAACGGAAGCACTGAAAAAATAAATTTGGAATCTTTGATCTTTTATGCTGTTGCCATTTGGAGGTAAAAAATAATAATTAAATACCTCATTAAATTCATTTAAAAATGTTCAGGATTAAATTTTAAAATTTGGGCTTCGCACAAAAATTGTAAAATATTCGAACTACCTGTGTGCCAAATCTCATTACTGTAAGTGCCATAGTTTCGTCACAACAGTCCACACACACACACATAAACGCTTCCTTTTATAATAGTAGAGAAGAGGCAGTGGCTCAAAAACAATGTTTCCAAGAGGAGCGTTTTCATACGTCCGTTGAAATAATTCGCGCTAAGGACAGAGATCAACGTAAAGCTAGTCAAAAGAGATCCTGCCTAAAGATACTGTTAAATGTTGTCACACAGCTAGCGATTTAAAGAAAAAATTTTTTAATAATACTGAAGGTATCCGAACACCTTTGAGACACTTTTTTTTTAAATGTGGTATGGAAACATTTTAATGATATTTTATATTTACTGTTATTAAACAATAGCATTGGGCTATACATATTTAAAAAATATATATTAATAATTTTGAAAAATGATAATTATGTAAGAAATTTTTCAAAAACTTCAAATGTGCTACATGAAAATCTATTCAACCAATTTGAAAAATGATGCTTCCGAAATAAACTACATGCCTTTTTCTAGGGATTGAAGTAGAATCAAAAGGGTATTTAAATAAACAAAAATTTTACAAGCGATCCAAAAATGAACACATGATTTTTAATAGTTTTACAGTTCTATTTCTTAAATAAATGGCCATAATTTAAAAACTTTTCAGTTCAGGATAATTATTCTATTTCATTCCCTAGACAACATTATAAAGATCAAGTTCTTGAATGTTTTAAAATAATCCATCAATAACTTTTTGTGTTATAACATTTGAAGTGAGGAAATAATGCATAAATATTAATTTATAGAAAAAATTAATTTGCTCTCTCTTGCTTTTGTGTAAACAATTTTTTTTTAACTTCTCTTTAAAAATGTTCACAATATTTCCAAAAGAGATACCATTTAAACATTTGAAAAAACTTTCTAAAATTATATTTGCAAAAAAAAATAATAATTTTTAAATTTAAATTTTGACAGGATTTTGGTCTTCTAACGGCCATTTCCGGTGTTTTCCATACCTAGTTCCGGTTTTTTTCCCGCCTTGAACAAAATCTTAATATCTCTGCAACTAATTAACGTATAGAAAAAATCAAATATATTTTGGAAAGTCAAATAAATACTCTATCAAATAAGATACAAAACTTTTTTTTGGAATATTTGGTTAAAAATGACATTTTAACGTGTTCGGATACCTTAAACTACTAACGATTCTTGACTATCCAAGATATCAATACGTGCGTGTAAACGCTAATTATTTAGCATTCGCGCAAACGATAATTATTTGGCATTCGTGCAAACAATAATTATCCTGCACGCACGAACGAACACGAAGCAAAGTTATTGAACTATTGTCTTGTTCCCCCCCTCAAAGACAGTCACGTGAGTTCTTTTGGTTTAGCAGCTTATCGAATTGTTGTAACGCTCAATGAGCATTTCGGTTGTAAACAAATTTTCAGACATGTCTATTTTTTTTCCACGAATGGGTTCAACAAAACTTCGATTTAGATAGATTAAGCTAAGTAAATATTTATTTCTGAGGAACGCCCCTGGCATTCCCTTTGCATGTGTTCCGTAAATTCAAAATCAAAAGTTAATTTAGTTCAAATCAATTCTTTGAAAACATTTTGTGCATAAATCTCGCACAAACAAAAGTTTCGATTTCGAAAATATTTCCATAACGCATCCACGGTTTTGTATTAAACGGGAGAAAGATTTTTGAATCAGAGGATCTGAAGTGTAAAGTTTGAGAGCAAGAGAGTAAATAAAAAGCGAAAGAATACACCCTGTATACCGAATACTCTTGTGTGCCTGATGTTTTAGGTTGTTTTTTTAGAATGCTAGGTTTTGCATATTTTGAGCAAATCATTTCCTAACTATGAGGGTTATATTGAAAAGGTAGGTTAAAACAGAAAATAAATAGAACTCTTGCATATCCATGGAAACGATAAGTCACTTATTCTGTTTTTTATACTTTGTTGTGAGAGGAGTGGCAATAGGTAGCTCGAAAAAAAAGAAAAAATAGAACTGTTCGCATTTTTATTGGATTGTGAGTTATTCAATTGAGTGATGATTGTAAATAGTTAAGATATGCATATAAAATTTAAATAACTTATTAAAGAAACTTCTTGGCTGTTAATTCATGAGAGCCGTCTCATTTTATTTATAAGACATGAGTCTTATTATTGTTCGCTGTCTTTAGCGACAAGAACTTTTATTAGTTTAGGTATAAGTCGTAATTACAACTACATCGTTGGAAATAATTTGAGTTTCGAGGTGGTTGAATACTTTGGTTATCCACTATGTAGTTAACAAACTGAAATTCGCAGATTTTTTTTAATCCCTTCACTATTCTTTGGAAATATTTGTGAGTAATTTAGAATTACAATTGCGCATTTAAAGTTACACTGTGACGAAGCTTTTAAGTTAGAAATTGGGCATTTTCAAAGTAAAAGTTTTTGTTTTCACACACAAAAATACATATTAACTACATAAAAAAATAAAGTTAGGCCCTTGAAGTGAGAAATGATAAAACCCAATAGAGTTACCTAAATCCAGATATGAACTAGAGATGCGACATCGACAACAAAACATCGATGTTTTGAAACATCGGTGTTCAAAATTAAAACATCGATGTTTATTAGTATCGTTAGTTATTATTAATTATTTATCAACTTATGGGGGGGGAAACATAACAAACTTATTTTTTATTTACTGTAAATAAAAAATATTGGGGCCTATAGTTATTATATGCCCCAATATTTGTTATTTACAGTTGTAAAAAAAGAAGTTTGTTAACATTCTCCACCTTAAGCGGACTTCTTTTTTCACACTCACTATCCCACCAGTTAGGCAAAAAACTCTTTCTGATAGAACAAATGTCCCCATCGCTGACAAAAACTTAGTTGCGAGGTTATTTTTCTTAATTTTCACTCTTTTATTCAAAAATAAAACATTGACAACCTAAAAACATCGACAATGTTAAAACATCGATGTTAAACAAACATTGGCTACAATAAATCGATGGTAAATACATCGATGTTTTGAAAACATCAAGATCGATGTCGCATCCCTACTTTTCAAACCCTTCACCCTTGACCACTTTGATCTAAAAGTATGTTCAATTTACAGATTATGGAAATTATGCTACTTGGTTATTTTTTAACTTTTTATAATGGTACTACTTTTTTCACTTAAAAATAAAACATCGACAGTGTAAAAACATAGACAAGTGTAAACATCGATGTTACAAAAACATCGCCTCCAATACATCAATGTTAAAAACATCGATGTTTTTTTATAAAATATCGATGTTTTGAAAACATTGACATCGATGTCGCATCCCTAATATGAACAAGATAATAATCTGAAGTGAAGGATACAAATATCACCTGCAGAGGGACTCGGCTTGCCAACCGTTCCGGATTGTCCGGGATTGTCCCGGAATTGAAATTACTGTCCAGAATCCCAGTTGAATGTTAAACTGTCCCGGAATTTCTGAGAAAGCTATGGACCAATATCACCTACACTCCAAAATAATTCTTTGTATTGCACATGACTTCGTGTCCATCGAACGTCCGTCCCACTACTACTAAGCCAATACTATATATCGTAACTCAAAATGCAAAAAGGTACTAAGTTACAAATTCTATTTTCTTTTGTTATTGCTATTTGTGGCAATTTGTGATTTCCATCAGCTGAAAAATTTCTTATGTCATCACTAGGGCAACTTTTTTGTTGCAGTAAAAATGGAAAAAGTTGCATTTATCATTCCCTAAAGTTGCATTTACACTGCTGGCCACCGCAAATGCAACACCCTGAAGGAAGCATGCAAATAATATGAAATTTACAACATGCATTAGCGGAGGTGAGATATGCAAATGATTAGAATTTCAGCGCAGACGCACATCACGCGCGCCTGTGGCGCCACTTCAAAGCGCTATTTAAGGCTTGGAGATTTCGACGATTTCAAGTACAGCAATTGTGTTTTTCTTGTGGTTTTTACAAAAAAAACGATCAATTATGCCTCGTAGAAAACAGCGATCATCTTTAGATCAAGTATCCGAGTTCGACATGAGGAAGGATAGTGGCCTACCTAGATTGTGGATTATCTTTCAGGGAAATCGGTAGTCGTGTTGGACGAAACCAAACAACTGTAATGCGTATATGTGATCGTTGGATGCAGGAGGGTACGACGGACCGACGTGTTCGATCGCATCCACCTCAGTGCACCACTTCACGTGATGACAGGCATGTTATGCGTATGGCAATGACGGACCGCTCAGTCACATCACGAACCATAGCACAGCACATTCAGTCTGTAACGCATCATCCAGTGTACCATTCGACGCCGTTTACAGCAAAGTAGTCTGTCCGTAAGACGTCCATTGCTTCGTCTACCCTTGACGCAGAACCACAGACGTCTCCGCCGCCAATGGTGCGATGAAAGAAGGATTTGAACGGCAGAATGGAATGAAATTGTCTTTACTGACGAGTCACGTTTCTGTCTGCAACACCACGATGGTCGGATTCGAGTCTGGAGACACCGTGGAGAGAGGATGCTGAACAGCTGCGTTATGCACCGCCACACTGGTCCTGCACCGGGTATTATGGTATGGGGCGGTATTGGATATCACTCTCGCACTCCTCTAGTTCGCATTGCTGGTACTTTAAACAACCATCGCTACATCTCCGAGGTGTTGGAGCCAGTTGTCCTTCCTTACCTTCAGGGCTTGACCACAGCCATATTTCAACAGGATAATGCGTCTCTTTACTTTCTTGGTGTTGCAATTTGGGTGGCCAGCAGTGTATTTTTGATACACTAAAATCTAAAATATTTCAAATCCATTGAAATTTTCACTCTATTATTAACGATCGCGAAGATAGAAAACCTGAAATAGTCTTTGCCCGTGACAAAGTTAAAACTACTATAAAGAAAGTTATGTTAATCAACAATGTAAATCAAAACAATCTTTTTTCAATTGAGGAGCTGTGAGATCAGCTCCGCGACTAACGTCATAAATTGGCACAGTTCCATGGAACGAAAAACGCAAAATCGTTTGCTTTCTTCAGTTGAAGTCCTGTGACGTCAGCTCCGCGACTGCAGAAACGACGGGGAAAACAAAATAAATTAATTTTAAAATGTCATAGATTAAATTTTAAAATTCGGGTTTCGCACAAAATTAGAACTACTGGTGTGCCAAATTTCAGGAATGTATGTGGTATAGTCTGAAAACACACAAACAGACACACACACAGATACACAAACACTTCCTTTTATAATATGTAGTAGAGATTATTTGAGGCAATCAAAGCAAGAGTGGCCCAAACCACAAAATTCCGAAACTTTTATTATTACCTTCTATTACGACCTTTTACTCTATTTGAAACTAGCCACTGCGTGGCTAGCCCGGCGTTGCCCGTGCCCGTGGTGTAAGGTATTAAGCTAGTGTAAAACTTTCCGCAGATTTCAAATCCGTTGAAATTTTTACTCAATCTTTAACGGTCTAGGATATAGAAAAAGAAGTTTGACTTCAGTTTAAAGATTTATCGTCTGACTGGGAAATCAATCGCGCAAAATCAAAACGGAAACAAAAAAAACAATTTTCTCCGCGTTTTGGGGATGAAAAAAACTTGGCATGATTCCAAACCCTGACTGCAAGGTCGGATGAGTAGAAAAAGTTTTCCCGTTTGAAAACCGATGGAGAATAAAACTATGAAATTCATTTAAAAATCTTCTAGATTGAATTTTAAAATTCGCCGCGACCCAAAAATTGCTAAAAATTTGGACTACCTGTGTGCCAAATCTTATTGCTGTAAGTGCCATATATCGTCAGGATTTTGCTGCCGTGAAACAGACAAACAGACAGACAAACATACACTTTCATTTATAATAGTAGAGCAGAGATGCGCAGGTTCAAGTCTTCTAAAATTAAAAAAAAACTTCGCACCTCTCGGCTGTGTCACATGACCGACTGCCACCAATCAGCGTGTGTACCGACAAAGGTAATGATAGGATACGATCTTTAAAATGAGTTAAGTCGTTTTAATGTATTATACTACATCAACCAGACCCTTGTCTTCAAGACCCTACGTTTTAGATTACTGACATAGTAGATAAAAAACTGTATTTTAATTCAAATTTATCGCTAAAAGTTTTAAATTTCTTTCGAAAAGATCAATATAGTATATGACTTACCATACTTATCAACTCTCACAAAAACTTAATGCTGACGAATTTTGCAGTTTTGTATTTTTCTTCTGTCTTTCATCAGCTTTCATTTAAAAAGAAAGATGGAATCGCCATGAACAAAATAAAAACTCTTCCACAAATTTTATGAGACGATGACAGTCATAAAAAGTTCTACGCAGATTAATTCTTCGACCATTCACTGATCAGTTTCAAAATACATCGACATTTTTTACACTGTGGGTGAACTATAATTGAACTACAAGAACAAAAGTAGAGAGAGAAAGTTAACCTACATAATGGGGGACGTACTCAAAGATCGTATGATTATCCTCTCCCACCAGTGCTCATTAAATTTACGGAATAAGGTTAAAATTTTCCAAGGTAAAAACATTTTAACGGTGTGTCCAATCAGGAAATTTACGATCGTTAATAAAAATTTATGTTCTAAAAAGCTCTGAGTTACAGTTATTGCTTTACCTCTGCCCTGTTGGGATGTTCTAAACTTTTTTGTGAGATAAATACCTTGCAGCAATTTCATTTAATGCCTTTGTCATCAAGATTCTTCGCCCAAAGTGCTAACGAAGTTTGTTATCGTCTAGTACATTGCGCTGTTCGTAAACTTTGTAATTTTTTGCGTAAAAGATAAATTAACAAAAGACCCGCTTTGGAAATATCTCTGACGATTTCGGAAAAAGATGCAAACAGAAAATTCGATTGGAAAACGAGTGGACGTCGAAAGAAGTTTAAGATTTTGTTTTCATTCGTTTTTTTTTTTAATTATTATTTTTTTTTTGGGGGGGGGGGGATAAAAAGGATATAAAAAGGAGGGGATAAAAGGATAGTAAACTCAGGATATTTATTCCAAAGTAAAAGTTTTAAATTATACTTTATCAGACGATAATTATTCATTTAAATGTTCAAATAAGATACCTGTTTTGCAAATAATTTTATTAATGTTTTAATTTTCTTAGTTTCAAAATTAAATTTACGTATTTATCATTATATTATTTTGCTATTGACAATAAAAAGAAGTTTTATAGAACCCGTTGTATTTCGATTTCAATCATCGAGGGGACCACTGTAGCCCGGTTGGAAGAGTAACAGACATTTAATTAGAGTGTTGCGAGTCCGAATCCATAAAAAGACCATCGTGTACAAAGGGGCTGGTGCACGTTAAATCTGTCGTGTCCTCACATTGGCGTAGTGTGCGGAAGTTTGGAGAGTGGGGTTCCAGCTCAGATGTGACCTCGTCATCTGACTGTTATTCAAAATCACGTGGTGCTGTCCTCGGACCTTTCACTTCGGTGTTTGATCCCGGACCGTCGCCAATAGCCTATTGAGTTGTTCCAGTGCGACGTTAATTAAAATCTCTACCTACCAACGATGATCTCAACACTGCTAGTTAAAGTATGTTTGTAGCGTTATGCCTGTTGAAAATGCGGAATATTGCTTGTCTAAAATACAAACGAATTTGTGATTGAAGAACCTGCAAATAAACATGCAAAAATTAATAAACTAAAAACTATTTATTAATAAAAATATATTAGTTGCATAGAAACGAATTTAGAAAGTGAAAAAATGTTAACTGTAGAAAGATGGTTGACTTTTTAGCTGTTGCTTTGTCTCTTCTTTCTTTTTAAGTAAAAAAATATGATTTTAATAAACGTAAAACGCTACATTGCAATCCATATTAACTATTGATATTAATGTTTTATATTTAGCTTGAAATTACATCTTCTGAAAACTTTCAAATAAAGGCGTTTGAGCTGTACATACACTATCTACCAATAAGTGTTTGGACACCTGTGTTAGAAAAGAAAAACAAAATTTATTCATATTCAATAGTTGTTAGAGTCTCCACGAGAGGCAATTACAACCTCAACCCTCCGGGGCATGCTTTAATAAAGTCCTTTTATGACGGCTAGTGGCATTTTCTTCCACTCGGCTTGGTAAGGTAAGGTAATTTTAGTTAACGTCGTACTAGAGCAACACAACAGGCTATTGACGACGGTCCGGGATCAGTCCCTTAAGGGAAAGATCCGAGGACAACACCTCGTAATTTTGAACCACGGTCAGATGACGAAGCAACATCTGAGCTGGCACCCCACTCTCCAAACTTCCACGCCAACCCAACGTGAGGACTCTCGGCCACGACAGATTTAAGGTGCACCAGCCGCCTCTACACCATGCGCTTACAAACACCCGGACCCGGATTCGAACCAGGAACCTTCCGATCTAGAGGCTAACACCTTAACCACTATACCGGTTGGTCGGCTCCACTCGGCTTGGAGAAGACACGTAAGTTCCTTCATCGATTTTGAACGGTTGTTGCACTCCTTAATTCAGCGATCCAACTCGTCCCAGAGTTTCTCGATAGGGTTCAGGTCTGGGCCGGGCCATTGTCACGATACCAATCCATGGTGGACCTCGTAACATGACAGCTGGCGTTGTCGTCTTGCAAGTAACATGGATCCAACCCAGAAAACTGCTACAACGTAAGAAGCACACTGTCGTCCAAAAGAGTGCAGTAGGCCTCGACGTTGAGCTTACCATGAATTTGGACCAAGGGTCCCAGTCCATACCAAGAGAAACATCCCCAGACCATAATTCCACCTCCGCCGAACTTTACTGTGGGCACTATGCATTCTGGCAGGAGGCCAGACCCAGACTCTGCCATCTGAACGGTAGAGGGTGAACATTGATTCGTCGCTCCAGAGAACCAGTTTCCACTGATCTACGATCCGCTTTCGACGTGCTTTGCACCACATTAACCGAACATTATTGTTGGAATTTGTGATCTGAGGCTTATAGGTAGCAGCACAACCATGAAAACCAAGCTGAAGTGCTTCTTTACGGATGGTATTAATCCAAACAACACTCCTGGAGTATGTGGGCCATCGGTTGGGTGCGTTTCTTCCGAATTTCTCTGGACAGCATCCGTTGGTCTCTATCTTCCAGTTTTGAGAGTCTGCCGACTCGGGGCACATTCCGACAATCACCTCTCACCTTCCACTTCTGAATCACATAGGTCACTGTCGATTTTGGGTAATTCAGCTCGCTAGATATGTCCCTTAAGGATCGGCCATTTCTGTGATACCCGACGATTACACCTTTCACGAAATCAGATAACTCTGCACCTCGTCGTATCTTGCATGCGACTCATGCCAATCTTGTTACCTACACGATATATAACGGCGAAGGGTGTGACGTATAACAGTACCGCAGATATCATCATTTGCATGGGTGTCTTAATACTTATTGGTAGATAGTGGCCGACCAACCGGTATAGTGGTTAAGGTGTTAGCCTCTAGATAGGAAGGTTCCTGGTTCGAATCCGGGTCCGGGCATGGATGTTTGTAAGCGTATGGTGTAGAGGCGGCTGGTGCACCTTAAATCTGTCGTGGCCGAAAGTCCTCACGTTGGGTTGGCGTGGAAGTTTGGAGAGTGGGGTGCCAGCTCAGGTGTTGCTTCGTCATCTGACCGTGGTTCAAAATGACGAGGTGTTGTCCTCGGATCTTTCCCTTAAGGGACTGATCCCGGACCGTCGACAATAGCCCGTTGTGTTGCTCTAGTACGACGTTAATTAAAAAATTACCAATTACCGAAACGTTGAAACGGTTTTGTCCCATGGCGGTTGTTGGTTGAAATCGTTCTCAATGTCTAGGATCATCGTAACAGTTTGGCTTTGTGTTTTTTTTCTGATAGTTTCGATTACAAAACTACACTAACAAAAAATAAAGAAATTATGCTTATTATTACAAAATTTACAAAAAAAAATTAAAGATAAATAAATGCTTCTAAAAACAGCTGAAAGAAACAAAAATGATACAAGAATAAAATATAAATTTATAACTTAGCAAACGATCGTTACAATTACAATAACAAAAAATAAAGATAATTATGCTTATGATTACAAATTGTTGTCCTCGGATCTTTCCCTTAAGGGACTGATCCCGGACCGTCGACAATAGCCCGTTGTGTTGCTCTAGTACGACGTTAACTAAAAATTACCAATTGGTAGATAGTGTATATTTAGTACTAAACCAAAGTTTGTTTTAAGATTTAAAAAAAAAAAAACTATTTTAGTTCATTATAAGAACTTTTAACTGACAGCAACACTAAAAAAATTACATTTTAATCAACACATTCTTTCGTTCAGCTCTAATTTACCGAGTGCTTTATTTCCACAGTGCATTGAACACATATTTACATTGAATAAATTCAATCTTTGCTATAAAAGTCGTTCTAACATTATTCGTTCTAAATTGCTGAATTAATGGCACACCTGCAAGTCTTAAAAGGGGACGAAGATGTCCTTAATTAATTTATATGTGTTTTTTTTTTTGGAATCTTGTATGAAGATCTCTCCGAATAGGTTTACCAAGCACGAAGACCAGACAAAACCCTCCGTACCTTCCACGCCAACCCAACGTGATGTTTGGATATCGGACTTCAAAATGTAGAAATTTCGCAAAATTTCAAAAGTCGAAATTTTGCATACTAAACATCAAAATAATTATTGAAAACGTCATCAGGTAAGAAGATCGAGAGATGGGGAATCCAAGAAGTTCCGAACCTCCGATGCTGAGTGTCAACGGGCTCGGCGGCAGTTCTAGGTGTCGCACTTTCAAGGCGAACAAATACTTGATACGAGTGCGCCAAGTGCCTCCAACGATCAGTTCGACGCAAATAGCCTATCTGATTACAAATGTTTTATAATTAAATGATGGAGAAAAACCCATGGAAGTTGGTAATGGCCCAATGAGCCATAACCTTCAACATCAATGTGATATAGTATGTCGGAGAGATGAATGTTTGATATGTGAAATTTAAAAGTCTTGTACTAATTTCTTACATTTTCAATGCACCATATGGCCTTGCTGACGTATTCTACTCCTTAAACCTAGCGGCTGTATCCTGACACAGCCACATTCGTTGTTTTTCTTCCTCCCCGGTTCACTAAGTACGGCGGTAGCTTGAATGAAAGAGTAACGGGTTAGCAACCGAAGGGTTTTGAGTTCAACACTCGATCCAACCGAAGACTTTATTGAACCCAGTTGGTAATTGGTAATTTTTAGTTAACGTCGTACTAGAGCAACACAACGGGCTATTGACGACTGTCCGGGATCAGTCCCTTAAGTGAAAGATTCGAGGACAACACTTCATAATTTTGAATCACGCTCAGATGACGAAGCAACACCTGAGCTGGCACCCAACTCTCCAAACTTCCACACCAACCCAACGTGAGGACTTTCGGCCACGACAGATTTACGGTGCACCAGCTGCATCTACACCATACGCTTACAAACATCCATGCACTGACCCGGATTCGAACCAGAAACCTTCCGATCTAGAGGCCGACACCTTAACCACCAAACCGGTTCATACCATTGAAGAACAGCTCAGGCCAAATGCTAACTCTTTCAACAGAGTTCAATAAAAAAATACCTGATCTTCATTTCACGGGTCTTCCTAAAAAGAAAAATGAAAGTACCTGTTTATTAAAAGCCCTTAACCCCCAATCAATTACATTGATGTCTCCCATCCCAGTAGAAGATCTGCGATGAACATCTTCGGGTTGCAAAAAAACTCGTTCGTTGTTAATGGACACTCACTTTTGGAAGGGGGAAAAGGCCGAAATGCATTACATAGTCCTTTAGATGTTGTCCAAGGTCGTACTTATGTTCAGTTCGGTTGTTTTCTTTGTTTCTCGCACGTACTAGAGGATGATTTATTGAAAAATTAGTCACGCAAAAGTGCGTTTTTGTTGCAGCGGTGCAAGGAGAGTGTCTTTATCGTCTTGGGGGCAGAGAGGCGTTTAGCGAGGGGCAGTGGTTTCGATTGCTGAAAAGTTTTGCATTTGATTAGGGTTGTTCCTGAGGGTTGTGCTGGACGTGGTCTTGCACTTAGTCGGGGAAAATAAGGGCGGCCGAAAGACAGGTGCAGTGTTCTTACAATTTCACTTAGATATGTCCAGTTTTCAATGCTTTTTAGGGCTGCGGTAGCCCAGTTGGAATAGCATAGGGTTGCGAGTTCAAATCCAACCAAAGACCGGCGTGTAAATAGGGGGCTGGTGCACGTTAAATCCGCCGTGGCCTCAAATGCCCTCACGTTGGCGTGGTGTGGAAGTTTGGGAAGATGGGGTGACAGCTCAGGTGTTGCCTCGTCCTCTGATCGTGGTTCAAAAATACATGGTGTGTCCTCGAATCTTTCTTCGGGTTTGATCCCGGACCGTCGCCAGTTGGATGGCTCCAGTGCGACGTTAATTTATATGCCTACCTACCAGTTAACTTTTCCCCCCTAACCAATATGTAGTCGTCATTGGAAAGTGTTTGTCTTGTGAAGACAGACTAACAAACGTTGTTTAGAAAAACAAAACGTTTGATTAACAAAACACGATAAAGACGAAATTGTAACACATTTGGAGAAAGATGCATCTCTGCTCTGGATTACTTAAACATCGGCTTAAAAGAGTCAACAAAACACCATTTTACACGAGCTGTTGTTTCGTCCCTCGCAAAAACTGCTCTCATCTCGCACCCCACGTTTTCCTCCTTCTTTCCCCTCTTCGGAAGAAGGTGGTATGACGTCACAATCTTGGAGATGTCTCCTTCTGTCACCGGACCTTATCTCTCCTCTAAGCCACGGACCGTACACTACCTATCGATGCCTTTTATTTATTCGTTACTTATAAGTTAATATGGGAAAACTAGTTCAGACTTCGAAAACTATACTTTAATTCGTCAGATTCAAAAATTATACTTCGATTCTTAAATTTCGAAAATTTTACTTCGATTCTTAAATTTCGAAAATTTTACTTCGATTCGTTAAATTGGAAAATTATACTTTCATTCTTAACATCTGAAAATCATAATTTGATTCGTTAAATTGAAAAATTATACTTCCATTCTTAATATTCGAAAATCATAATTTGATTCGTTAAATTGGAAAATTATACTTCCATTCTTAATATTCGAAAATCATAATTTGATTCGTTAAATTCAGAAACTAGGCTTCATTCCAAAAAAATCGAACATTTTACTTTTTGATTCGTTAAATGCGAATACGCACCTATTCAAAATTTAAAAAATTATACTTAAATTCGCCAAATTAAAAAATGGTACAAATTTGTTCTTTGTAGTTTTAGTTTTTTTGCTATTTTCTACAAGATTTTAATGAATTGCATAGTTTGTCCTTTTTGTGTTAGAATATATTGAAAAGTACTCATCAAGGACATGGGTGTATTCAGAAGTCCACGGGTCTGGAATCATTGCGGAAACGATTTTGTAAGTAAAGACCTGCCAAAAAATACATGGCTGAAGATAGTTATATCAGAGGAAACCGAGTCATACATTACAGGACGATAATAGTCTACCGGGAGGAAACGAACATCTAACATCTTTCGGTCCACGGAGCGAGAGAAGATGCCCATCAATGGATTCATCATGTGATCAGTCCGCGAGACGAGTACTAAGTTTTTGTCGTCATTCTCTCGATCACACATCTTCACGATCATTGGATTCTATATCACCAAACGAGACGATAAAATGCCAAATTGGCCAACCAAGTAAATTTCCCACAGAGCAGTCACGTGACTACTAGAAATGCGACATCGATGTATTGGAACCGATGTTTTTGTAACATCAATGTTTATACTTGTCGATATTTTATTTTTAAATAAAAAAAGTACCGTTATAAAAATGTAAAAAATATAACCAAGTAGCATAATTTTCATAATCAGCAAATTGAACATACTTTTAGACCAAAGTGGCCAAGGGTGAAGGGTCTGAAAAGTAGGGATGCGACATCGATGTCGATGTTTTCAAAACATTGATGTTTTATAAAAAACATCGATGTATTGAAGCCGATGTCGCATCACTAGTTGCTAAACCAATTTTAAGAAATGGGGGAAAAAGTTTAAAAACACTGAATTTTAAAAATATCGATGGTTTGGGGGCGATGTATTATCAACATCGATGTTTTAATTTTGAACATCGATGTTTTGCTGTCGATGTCGCATCACTAGTTGCTAAACCAGTTTTAAGAAATGGGGGGAAAAAGTTTAATCACACTGAATTTTAAAAGCATCGATATTTTTGGGGCGATGTATTATCAACATCGATGTTTTGCTGTCGATGTCGCATCACTAGTGACTACTAGTCGATATGTCGGTCATACTTTTCGAAGCTCCTCTCAATAGCAACGCTCAGTCTGTTTATATTTCACGTCTATGTCAGAAACAGACCTGTTTAAATTATATTCCGAATCATGATGATCATTACAAATGGATTTGAAACAGAACGTGTGGTTCGAATACTATGTGGCCTTCGATCCACTCTATTCCATATACACTACATGGACAAAAGTATTTGGACACTTCATGTTTTCAGAAGAAGTGCTTTATTATTCTATTTAGTTATGAGTATGCCCTCCTTTTTTCTTGTATTACAGCTGCAACACGTCGAGGCGTACTTTCCACAAAGTTCTCTGCAAGTCTGTACAGGAATAGCTCCCCATGCCTTTTGCAAGGCTGTGAAAAGAGATTGTCGTGATGACGGGAGTGCGTGAGGTTGTCGTACTCGACGATCCATTTTGTCCCACAAGTGCTCGATTCGATTGAGACAGAGGCCATGAACAGGTCAGTCAAGCAAATTCACCTCATTTTCAGAAAACCAGTCCAGCACACTTTTTGCAGTATGACAAATGGAGCTCGATCTTGTTGGAAGAAACAACCATCATCGCCGCAATATTACCATAATGTAGGCAAGTCTGAACTATCCGGAACATCGAGGTACCAGGTACATAAAGCAGTGGGCCGAGTCCTAACCTTGAAATAGAACCTCACACTAATATGGATCCTCTTCCGAATTTCTGCAGTGTCCAAATACTTTTGTCCACATAGTGTATATGGTGGACCATTTATGATCTTTGTTGAGAGGTTAAACTTTTAAAACAAATGTCACCCTGAAACATTCACTTGTATAGATAACAACGTTCGACAGAAACAACATGGTAAAGCTAGGACGGAATCGACCGGTAGCGTCCTAGATTTTCGGATATCGCCAGCGACCTGCAAGGGTATTTTTACAAAACTCTCGTCACAAAGAAATGGAAAAAATTGGCGGTTAATGCCTTTTTTTATTCGTAACCCATTTTAAGAAACACGGCCACCGCTAAACCCTCACAAAAGAAGTAAAAGCCTCTACCAATGATCAGGCATCAAATCTCACATTCCACGAATGGTAAAGAGCCCCAGACGAAATAGCACAAAATTGACAATCGCACCAAAATAATGAGGTGATAAGGTCAAGTGGTCAACTTTACCCACCGGATGCCGGTCAAAGGTGAAATTCCTTTAAACGCTTTTCTTTAGAGAGAAAGTTTGGACTTACATTGTATATAAAATGTGCACTGTATAAAAAAAACTAGCAGGCCATCACGGCGTTGCCCGTGACAGTTCATTTCGTGTCTTTACTGATACTGAAAACAGAAGAAAAGATACTGAAATATAAAGAAAAATAATAATAAGAATGAGTTCCACCTCCACCCGACATGAGACGAGTTACAATTGAAAAATTATTTATATATAGAAAAGAAATCACATTTAAGGTATCGATCTGGTGTAAAATCTTCCGCAGATTTCAAATCCATTGTAATTTCACTCTATCTTTAACGATAGCGGAAGTAGAAAACCTCAAATAGTCCTTGCCCGTGACAAAGTTAAAATCCCTAGCAAGAAAGTTATGCTAATGAACAATGTAAATCGAAACACGCTTTCTTCAATTGAGGAACTTTGACGTTGGCTTCGCGAGTGACACCATAACTAAACACAGTTCCAAAGGACGAAAAAACGCAAAATCCTTTGATTTTGTTTAATGGAGGACCCGTGACATCAGCTCCGTGAGTGAAAATCCACGATGGGGGAAAAACTAATAAATTAAGTTTAAAATGTTGTAGATTAAATTTTAAAATTCAGACTTCGAGGTGAAATCAGTCCCCTTCAAGACTACATATGTGCCAAATTTCAGGGGGCTTGTAAGTGGTATAGATTCGTCTGAAGACACCACACACATATATACACAGACACGCAAACACTTCCTTTTCATAGTAGAGATTATGCATCTCAGTTTTACTTGCACTTGGAGAGTAGGGTGCCAGCTCAGGTGTGACCTCGTCATCTGACCGTGGTTCAAAATTACGAGTTATTATTCAAAATTGCCTATCCGTGTAGTTTTTGCAATAGTATACAGCTTCCCAGCTCATCTCAAGCATATTTAAACAAAGCGGCAAAATTGACAAATTAATCTCGTAACGATCGGAAGGTTCCTGGTTCGAATCCGGGTCCAGGAATGGATGTTTGTAAGCGTATGGTGTAGAGGCGGCTGGTGCACCTTAAATCTGTCGTGGCCGAAAGTCCTCACGTTGGGTTGGCGTGGAAGTTTGGAGAGTGGGGTGCCAGCTCAGGTGTTGCTCCGTCTTCTGACCGTAGTTGAAAATTATGAGGTGTTGTCCTCGGTTCTTTCCCTTAGAGGATTGATCCCGGACAGTTGTCAATAGCCCGTTGTGTTGCTCTAGTACGACGTTAACTTAAATTACCAAAATTACCATTAATCTCGTGCCGACCAACCGGTATAGTGGTTAAGGTGTTAGCCTCTAGATCGGAAGGTTCCTGGTTCGAATCCGGGTCCGGGCATGGATGTTTGTAAACGTATGGTGTAGAGGCGGCTGGTGCACCTTAAATCTGTCGTGGCCGAAAGTCCTCACGTTGGGTTGGCGTGGAAGTTTGGAGAGTGGGGTGCCAGCTCAGGTGTTGCTTCGTCATCTGACTGTGGTTTAAAATTACGAGGAGTTGTCCTCGGATCTTTCCCTTAAGGGACCGATCCCGGACCGTCGTCAATAGCCCGTTGTGTTGCTCTAGTACGACGCGAACTAAGAATTACCATTACCATTACCATTAATCTCGTAACGGTCGATTTTATATTGTTTTTATACCCAGTGCTGCCACTCGACAATGAGAAAATAACGTCGATTTCTGTGCACAATTGGAATAGAAAACCCAGTAAAAAAAGACTGGGCCTCCCTAAATTATTCCTTGAGCGTGAGCCTAGAATGCTTACAACGCAAACCGGGTCGTTCCCGATAACACCGTTCTCGGAAGAAGTGGTTGTGATGGGGAAATTGACTTACACAAGAATGACAGATGTCTGGGAACAAACTGTGCAATGTGAGATATGGATGCCTTACATGAAGAGACGGCTTCCTATTCGTCTTTCAAAATAAGGTGTAACAGCTTTCGTCTGATATTAAATAGAGTCGACCAACCGGTATAGTGGTTAAGGTGTTAGACTCTAGATCGAAAGGGTCCTGGTTCAATTCCGGGTCCGGGCATGGGTGTTTGTAAGCGTATGGTGTAGAGGCGGCTGGTGCACCAAAAATCTGTCGTGGCCGAAAGTCCTCACGTTGGGTTGGCGTGGAAGTTTGGAGAGTGGGGTGCCAGCTCAGGTGTTGCTCCGTCTTCTGACCGTAGTTCAAAATTATGAGGTGTTGTCCTCGGATCTTTCCCTTAGAGGACTGATCCCGGACAGTAGTGTGGGTGAAAATAGATTGGGTGAACGATTAAAAAATCATTTATTTCCGATACGTGGCAAAAAAATAATTTTTAAAACGAATACTCAAAGCAAAAAAATATAACACCCAAACTGGATGCGGGTATTATGCGAAGTTATTTGTGAACACCCCTTGTCTGAGTCGTCATCTGACCGTGGTTCAAAATTACGTGGCGGTGTCGTCGGATCTTTCTCTTAGGGGATTGATCCTGGACCGTCGTTAATAGCCTGTTGTGTTGCTCTAGTATGACGTTAATTAAAAATTACCAAAATTACCTATTTCCCCTCTTCAAAGTTTGAAAACTAAACTGTTAAAAGGAAACAATTACACAATTTAAGTCGTTTCGCCATCTATTTGGCACACCGTTGAAAATAGCTGCTCAGGAACGGCCCTTTTTTTTTTTGTAAAACAGTCGAACGCCGATATAATGAACCTGGAATATAGTGAACTATCGGTTATAGTGAACTTTTTCACTGGTTCCGACTGAACTCTTATCAAACTAATGTTATTTTAAACGCTTATAGTGAACTCCTGAGAAAATTAAAGTTCGCTTATAGTGAGCTGAATTTTCCCTTCCACAGATATTTTTCCAGATTTTCACAGGAAATTCTAAATACTTTTTTTTCCCTACGGAGAACGTGGACAAAAGAACTATGGAATCTTTCGTAATCGTCGATAAAAAAATTATGAATTGTACTTAAAATCGAAATGTACCCAATCCAAACTAACGAATTTTTTCCATAAGGAGTAAAAATAAAAGTAAGTAAAACCACTGAATTCTTATTTCCAATATGCATACATAAAAGGAAGTGTTTGTTTATTTTTTTCGCGGGCGCAAAATCCTGACGATTCTATGGCACTTACAGCAATGAGATTTAGCACGCAGGTAGTCCAAATTTTTTGCAATTTTTGGGTCGCGGCTAAATTTTAAAGTTCAATCTAGAATTTCAAATAAGCATGATAAAAATTCTGTACCCAAATGGCTAAATGTTATGTCACTTTTTTTAATTTTTCGTGACAGCAATTTTAAGATTCAAGATTCAACACGTAGTTCTGTGATTTTTGACTTAATACAATTTTCCACCTTTGTTTTCTCATAAACTGACCGAAAAAGACGACATTTTGTGCCACCTTCTAAACATTAACAAACCAGACTCCAGGATGGGACTTGCTCGATATTTTGGAAAAAGTGTCTTATAACATTTTACCATCTGAGCAAAGAATTGTTTATTTAAGTATTTAACAATTTATATTTCAGTAAATTGTGTTATATCCCAATGATTGTTTTCAACAAAACCACCATCAAGTGCTAATAAATTTGTATGTCAACAAAATTGGATATAGTGAGCCATCGGTTATAGTGAACTTTTCATTGGGTCCGGTGACAGTTCACTACAACGGGGTTCGACTGTATTATTTATTACGGCACAAATCAGAACGAACAAAAGTTTCCTATTTTATTTCCCTCATTTTCACGATTTAAGTCATCCGAGAAAGACTACCAAGTGATGCTTCCCGAGTCCCCCCGGAGACGTTTAACTAACAATAAATACCACTCAACGGGAGCCCGCAAAAAGAACCGCAATAACTCATCCCCCCGAAGCCACAGACCACCCTCGACTTCAACTCCCCAACCCGCGGATTACAGAATTACACTCTCTTCATGTTCTCTTTCAGACAGGGGGAATGTCAGAGACACTTCATCACAATCCTCAAAGCCGCCAAACGATCCCCGACTGGCAACTCCAGAAGCAAGTCCACCGCCGAGAGAACAACTTTGGCAAGGTTTCCTCCCTTGTTGGTAACCCTTGGAAGAGGGGGGTCGGCATTAGGAAAGGGGGGACTCCTTGATGGACAGATAGCTGATGGGGACAGCCGAAGCTAAAAAAGAAAAAGTTCCAGAGTAACATACCACAAGGTCCAAAGGCAACGAGGGCCCCATCGCAGCAAGTTCTGTAGTTCTGTTCCTGTAGTGATGGCACTTTCTGTGGCTCTTTTGATTTTCGCTCTGGTGTTTTACAGGGCAGAGGGATTTGGGTCTTGTAGGGAGGCCAACCTGTGCTGTACGGGCAGGGACGGTAGCTGTGTAGTCCAGTCGCCCGCTGCGGCCGCCTATAATTCGGTGGAGTCGGACAAGCACGCGAGTGGACATGGAAGACCTTGCTACTGCGACCATGCCTGTCTGAGGGTCGGGGATTGCTGCCATGATTTCCAGGAAGTCTGTGGAGGTATTTCAATGATTATGTCGCATTCAATTATTTAGGTTTATGTGAATAGTCCAAAGTAAAGTCAGTTGCTTAGCCAGACTCGGAAAGTGTTGCTTTCTCATTTTGTAATTTCTTTATGCATTAAAACTCTTGGTGTTTGTTCTGTCGTTATCAAAACTAGCTTGACGGACGAGTTATCTCGTCAATGGGAAAAAAACACCCAGATACATCATCGAACCCACTTGGAGGGTTGAGAACAGAACTCCTCGTGTATAGCGCTCGTTTAATTTTTTATTTTACTTCTCCCCAATATTTTAACGTTTTTTAAACTGCAATGGAAATGTTGTTATCGAAAGCTCAAGAGATTGGAGTGTCTCGAAAGCGGAGCATGAGGAGAAATTTATGTTGAAAATATATTTTACCATATTTAGTTTCATACTTAAATGTTCTAGCAACGGTGTTTTGTTTAACTTGTTTTACACAAACAAAACAAGTTAAACAAAACGCCGCTGCTAGAACCTTTTAATATGAGACTAAATATGGTAGCATATTTTTGGAACATAAATTTCTTCTCATGCCTCGCTTTCGAGACACATCGTTTATGCCAAAAATGGCTAAAAATATTGCATCATATTTAGTTTCATATTAGAAGGTGTAGTGTTTGACTTGTTTTACACATAGCTTAAAAAAAAAAACGCACAATTTAATGTATAATTTGTGAGTTTTTTTCTTTCTAATATACAAGTTTTTTTCTCGACACTTCCTTCTTAGTGCTTTTTTCTGGCGAATAAGCGTGATGTATCGAGGTTTACTGAAATTTAGTATTACAATTACTTTTTCAGCTTTTGAAATAAAATGCGAAAAATGAATTAACAGTTTATAAAACTGATCAAAATATAAAAAGATGAAGATTGCGGATTTTTTTTTTAGACTTAACCACATCTTACAAACACATAATTTTATAATTCATCATTGTGTTTAATGTGAAGAAAAATTAAATGAGGATTTGGAGAAACAAGTTTTGATTATTTGTTGTCACCAAAACCATTCCAAATTGATTTCTGAAGTTTCATCAACCAAGATGAGTCAGTATATATGCGTAGAGTAATCCTTTATTTAAAAACAAATTTTCTCTGTTGACTCCAAGATAACACAACTTTTTAAAAATGTATAATGAGATCTTGATCTTCACAATTGACACAAAACTGCATATGTAAGCTTGGACCCACTTTGAAATGAAATTCTAAATACGCTACTGTCTAATTATGAAAATATTTAATGTAAAGACGACCCCTTATGCAAATTTCACACAAAGGAATTCATAGAACATGTTATTCGCTGTTGAATGAATTTGCTCCACTAAGAAAGATGCACGAATGGAATGATGTGTTATGATTTTCCCCGCAGTAATGCATTCGGTTACAAAAAATTACGAACAATAAATTTTGAAAAAATTATGAATTGAAACCTTATTATGTTTTGATGGGAATCCGATTAAAAATAACAAAATTTCAGCTTAAATCTGATAATTAGTTTTTGAGCTACATTAAATTCTCCTCATTATTTCAAGTTTATTGAGCAACCAAAAGTTTAAAAAACGTCACAAAAACCTCGGATAGTAATTCTTGGATATTTTGCACTTGCAGAGTAAATATAATAATGTAATTTTAAAATCGTATGCACTTGCATAATAAATATAATAATTCTAAGATCGCTGAAAAATACGTTTGAAATAGCGTTCAAATTTGAAATTCGAGTAGCTATAGCTATAATTAATATCGATCAACAAATAGCAACTTTCTATGTCGTGATGATCCCTGAAAATGACACAAATTTTAGGATCGAATATCTCAGGATATAAAGTAGTAAAATCACGAAGTTTTAAATTAAGACTAATTTAACGATGCAGAATCTGATTATGGCATCAAAACATGGTGTTTATATAAGAAATATCGTTGTTTGTGCACAAATTTTATATAAAGACGTCCCCCCTCTAATGCAATTTTTTTTTTGGATTTGAATTTGTAGAGAACGTTATTCCCTAATGAATGATACCTCTGAATTTGCTCTTGTATGAATGGTGCTCGAAATAATGGATGGGTTCGTTTTTTCGTTCTGAGAGCAATTTTTTGAAGGCATGAAAGCATAAGTGTAGTTTTAGATGCTTGCTTTTATAACTTAGGCAAATTTATTATGTAATAGCTTTCATGTTGATCTTTCGCAGCGGTGGACTGTCAGGTGTCCGGATGGGGACACTGGACAGAGTGCAACGTCGACTGCGGTCAAGGAGTGATGACGAGGGAGCGTCACGTTGTCAAGGCTACCAGAAATGGAGGTCTGGCCTGTCCGGAACTGACTCAAAAGCGAAGCTGCTTCGGCACACGCTGCGAAGGGAAAGCGCATACAAAAGCCAACAGAGGTTTGTTAACAATTGCTCATCGGTTTACTTTTCCGTTGCAGTGACAATTTGAATTTTTGTGTAAGTTGTGAAATTCTCCTTTACGATTTCCATCTTGGATGACGCCCCTCAACGATGGGCCTCTCCTTAAATGTGATTATACACCACCCTACAATAATGGACCGTACAACAAGATGTGATGGTATAAGGGAAAGAATACATGCTTTAATAGGGGATGGTCCCCCACGTGCTGCAATTACACTAGCAACCCTTCTGGGCATACTTTCAACAAGGTTTTGACACACAGCTATGGATATTTCTGTCCATTCCAACTGCAAGAACGTCGACAGGTCAGCTGTAGATTTCGGACGGGGTTCCCTGGTCCGTAAGCGTGGCTCTAGCTCGTTCCACCAATGCTCTATGGGGTTTAGGTCGGGACTCTGAGCAGGCCAGGGAAGACGTTTTACATCCATATCTCGATACCACTGCTTGACAGAGGCTGAAACATGACATGGAGCGTTGTCGTCCTGGAAGTAACATTCGTCCATTCCATAAAAATGCCAGAGCACAGGAATAACCTGATTGTCCAAAATGTTCACGAAGCTTCGGCGTTCAATTGACCAGGAACAACATGCAAAGGTCCCAGGCCATACCACGAAAAACACACCCAAACAAGTAGTCGGATTTTATGCTAATCCGCTGGCGTCCGGTTCATTGTTGTAGAGTAGTATATATGCGAGAAAGATACTCCATCTAAACTAAAAGTCTGGCATCCCCTGATAAAAAATTAAATTAATTCATTATAACTGAATCGATTAAACTTGAAGCAAAAAGGACGATTTTTGTCCTTTCAATAGAATATAAAACAGGATATGGTTGGCAGTTGAGTCACGTGGTTTTGAGCGAGTTTGTTCCAAAGCGTGGAGTCATGCCGTAAACGATAGCAGTGATAATTAGCTGGTGGGGGAAACCATCCACGGCAATCAACATTCATGCTTTTGAATATGGAAACCTTCTTTTAGCTCTCCTGCTGGTTGTACCGACGCATATCTCGTCATTAGCAAAACTCAGCAGATTTTGACGAATCTCTTTCGTCAGATTCTCGTTGTATCTCGTCCTTAGACGTAAGCCGACCAACCGGTCTGGTGGTTAAGGTGTAAGCCTCTAGATCGGAAGGTTCCTAGTTCGAATACGGGTCAGTGCATGGATGTTTGTAAGCGTATGGTGTAGAGACGGCTAGTGCACCTTAAATCTGTTGTTGCCGAAAGTCCTCACGTTGGGTTGGTGTGGAAGTTTGGAGAGTGGGATGCCAGCTCAGATGTTGCCTCGTCATATGACCGTGGTTCAAAATTAAGTAGTGTTGTCCTCGGATCGTTCGCTTAGGGCAGGGGTTCCCAACCTTTTAGTAACTGCGTACCACTTGAAATTTTTAGAAATTTTTGGCGCACCACCAGTCTTATATTTTTTAGAAGTATATATCTAATGTCAGAAAAGTGCCCAATGGCTTGTTTTATTTAAATTAAAATACTAAGAAAGCTTCATATTTTATGATTAATGCACTTGTAAATCGTATTACTGATGTTTTAATAAAGGAAAAAATAAAACGATTATTGAAAATTACAGTTTTATTTTTTACTAACTTTTAAACTAAGCTTTAGATTAACATAATCAAAAATCAATTTTTATTGCGAAACTTGTTGTAGTTTGTCTTTTATTAAAATATCAGTTGACGTCATTTATTACTATGTAATGAAAACGTTAATCACAAAATTGATTTCGTATAGTCCCGTTTTTCTTATAACGAGGTTGTACATACTAAAAAATCGAACAAACTCAGTAGAATATTTGGGTCGCTCGTATCATCCTTGCGTACCACCTGAAACGTTGCCGCGTACCACCAGTGGTACGCGGTTGGGAATCCCTGCCTTAGGGGATTGATCCCGAACCGTTCAATAGCCCTTTGTGTTGTTCTAGTACGCCGTTAATTAAAGTGACCTTATCTTAGACGAAAAATGACCAGATTTTGATCTCGTCATCATAAAAAAAAACGGCAATAGCTTGATGACGAGATGTCTCGTCATGAGCAAAAGTGATCGAATCTTGATGGACGAGATATATCGTCGACGCTATTTGTGGGGTACTTTCGGACTTTTTTATCGTTCACACTTTTATAAATATCGACTGATCAAAGGACTTTATAGCAATAACATAAACTTAAGATCTTAACAGCATTAAAAATTCAAAGGAAAGGCTCGGGAGGTCTGAGCACCCCCACCCCCCTACAAAATGTTCCTAATGTTACAAAAATGAACGATGAAGTTAGTTTAATTGATGTAAGTCGAAGTTTATCAATAGCAAGAAAAATCACGGACAAGTCTGAAAACAGTCAAAGATGTTTACATTCAAAATTCCCTATACTGCTTTGTTGCTCAAGTTGTTTGTGCAAGCAAAACCTCCATGTGCTAGGTGACATTCTGAATGGGAAGGGAAGGTTGGTTATCAACGTCACACTGGAGCAATACAGTGGGCTATTGTTGACATTCCGGAATCAACCTCGGAAGAGAAAGATCCTAGAACGACCACTCGTCATTTGGAACCACGGCGAGGTGACGAGAACCCACCTTGAAATGGCACCCCACTCTCCAAATATCTACACCACACCAACGTAAGGACATTTCAGGCCAAGGCAGATTTAACGTGCTCCAGCCCCGAGAACACGACGGTCTTTGGTTGGAACGAACTCGCAACCATCAAGATGCTAATCCGATGCACCTCCAACTGGGATCCCGCTGCCCTTCTAAATGGGACGGAATTGCACAAGACAAGAAAATCTCTCGTCTATGTGCCTAGGTATGAGCTATCAAGCCCTCCCCGAAACATTGCTGTTTACAAATGTCGGGCATTGTCCTTCCAGTCTCCGTGTTTTCCAATATTTAGACAAACTACCAAAACTACTGACTGCAAAGCACGCTTCCAAGTGTTCGGATGTCATACGTTTGACGAATATTAGGTAATGGTTATTTTTGTTAACGTCGTACTAGAGCAACACAACGGGCTATTGACGACGGTCCGGAATCAGTCCCTTAAGGGAAAGATTCGAGGACAACACCTCGTAATTTTGAACCACGGTCAGATGACGAAGCATCACCTGAGCTGGCACCCCACTCTCCAAACTTCCACACCAACCCAACGCGAGGACTATCGGCCACGACAGATCTAAGGTGCACCAGCCGCCTCTACACTGTACGCTTACAAACATCCATGCACTGACTCGGATTCGACCACAACACCTTAACCACCAGACCTGTTGGTCGGCGACGACGAGTATTACGCAACAGAAGAACCGTGGTAGATTTAGCGTATTTAGGTATTGTTAATTAACGTCGTACTGGAGCAACACAACAAGCTATTGGCGACGATCCGGCATCAATGCCCAGGGGAAAAATCAGAGGATAACACCTCGTAATCTCTCGAGGGGGGGGGGGTGCCAGCTCAGGTGTTGCCTCGTCATCTGACCGTGGTTCAAAATTACGAGGTATTGTCCTCGGGTTCTTAGGGGATTGATCCCGGATCGTCGTCAACAGTTCGCTGTGTTGCTGTAGTACGACGTCAATTTAAAATAACCAATTACCGATATTAACTTATAAATAACGAATAAATAAAAAACATTGATAGGTTGGTAGGTATATCAATTAACGTCGCACTGGAGCTATACAACGTGCTATTGGCAACGATCCTAGAACAAACCTGAAGAGAAGGATTCGAGGACACACGATGTAATTTTGAACCACGGTCAGAGGACGAGGTCAACACTTGAGCTGGCACCCTTACTCTTCAAATTTCCACACCATTTCAAAGTGAGGACATTTAAGGCCACAACAGATTTAACTTGCACCAGCCCGTCTGGTTGCTAATCCGTTACTATTCCAACCTAGCTATCCAGCCCCGGTGCACTACGTGGTCCAACATATTATTTTCTTCAATACATACGGCTCATTGTGTTGTACCTGGGAATGAGAGAGCGGTTCTATTTCGCTAAAAAGGGAACCATTTATCATCCACACTCCGAAATTGAAGACAAAAGAGTCATTCAAACACCGTCTAAAAAGACTTGTCAATGCTGCTAAGGATATAACTTGGGAATGCCGTCTTTCTTCCAGTGGTGTCTCAGACTCTCAAAAGAAGCCTTCAGTTGCTGAGTTTTGTTTCTCGACTGGGCATGACTGTCTGTGCGTACACTTATTTTATTGTAATACTAGCTGAATAACCCGGCGTTGCTATGGTTTTAAAATATGACCGCGACCTTTCCCTGTGTTAACTCAAATACACAAACTCTGTGGAACGTGTTTGCTACCGCGACATTTCCCTGTGTTGAGTCATACGCAAACCCTGTAGAACGTGCTTCCTTGTCCATGTCCATTTATTGCAGTAAAACAAACTTTATAATTGGGGCTTCGAGGGGCACTTTTACGACTACCTGTGTGCCCATTTGGATGGCTACAGATTGGTTTGAAGACAGGAAAGAAATAGTCTAAGTTTTCCGCAGTGTTCTAAAGTATGAGTGTACCATATATGGTGGGAATTGGTCAAACGGTGAAGATTTGTATAAAGAATATACACACACGCATACATACACCCACATAATTTTTTTTGTATAGATAGATTATTGACTCTCCCGACTCTATTTATATGATAGTAGACAACCTATGAAGGCTCAACACTTAGACACGTTCACTGCACTTAATAATTTTTAGCAATATTCTATTCAGAAGAACAGTACAAAGTCTCATAACCAGAATCTGGAAGTTTTGCTAACCATCGTTGTTTTTTGTTTTTCTCACTTTTTACATCTTTCCAACAAATTTTTAAGAACAAGGAGCTAAACCTGGATCGAATTGAGGAAAAAACGCAAAATAAAGGACATGTTCAGAACAAATACCACACAGAAAAATTAGAAGACTTGCAAGGTAAAATTTGTTGCATTGTATCAAAAAGGCGTTTTTCCTTTTTTTTTTTTTTTTAATTATTCCTATTTATATATCTGCCATCTTACTATTGTAAAAGCAAAATTCGCGTAGGGGAGAGGTTTAAAATTTTTTTTTGACAAAAAAAAAAAATAAATAAATAAATGCAAATAATCCGAAATTTGGAAAAAGTCTGAAATGGCCGAGGTCTTAAGGATTTTGGTTTTTTGGATTATGTACTGTACTGGGAAATGGCGAATGACGTAGTGAAGTGACAGACATTTGTTTAATTCACATGTTGACGAGTGTCACATAACGTTCAGTTCGGGGAGTCGGCAACTTCAAATACGAAACAGGTGTGCCCGTAAGCAGTCGTGTGACGTCGTCTAAGGCAAGAAACAGCAGTTCTCGGGGAGTAGTGGATAACAGAAATCGTCTCTTTAAAACCCTGCAAGTGGTTTCGACTAGATATCTTTTTATCACGATCTGATCAATGTTGCTAATGATGAGATTTATCGTCATCAAGATATTACCCATTTCTGAGGATGACGAGATCAAAATCTGATTAGTTTTCTGCTAATGACGAGATATCTCGTATAACAAGATCTGTCAATGAGTTTTTTTAATGACGAGATACCTCATCAACCACCAAGAGGGTGCCGAAGCATGTACAGACCTGTCCCTGGACCATCGTAAGCTCTCACACTTGAAAACCATCTTGAGTTTCATAAGTATGACTATCTTCGCAGTATGAAAAGTCACAGATCTAATAAGTCTATATATATATATATCAAACGTTAAAAACAATCACAAGATAATTTAAGCAGAGTAAATCGCAGTTTCGTCTATCACAACGGTAGGTAATTTAATTAACGTCGTACTGGAGATATACAACGGGCTATTGACGACAATCCGGGAACAATTCCCAAGGGAAAGGTAATTTTTAATTAACGTCGTACTAGAGCAACACAACGGGCTATTGATGACGGTCCGCGATCAATCCCTTAAGGGTAATGGTAATTTTAGTTAACGTCGTACTAGAGCAACACAACGAGCTATTGACGACGGTCCGGGATCAGTCCCTTAAGGGAAAGATCCGAGGACAACACCTCGTAATTTTGAACCAGGGTCAGATGCCGAAGCAACACCTGAGCTGGCACCCCACTCTCCAAACTTCCACACCACGCCAACGTAAGGACATTTGAACCCACGACAGATTTAACATGCATCAGCCGCCCTTAATACACGACGGTGTTTGTTGGATGGGCCACCGCGGCCCCCATTGATCAAAACGGGTAAAATGCTCTATGACTGATAATAGTCATAATCATGAAATGTAATTTCATTTTGTATCACGGTCTTTTGATATAATTGGACTTGGAAAAATTAAGAGAGAAGTTTAGCCCCTGCGCAATGATGTTCTGTATACGTGCCTGGTTCAGCGAAATGTACTCGAAGACTGAACATTCCTTCCTCTTCCAGAAACAGCGATGATATTGCCAGCTACGTATTCTCCAATTCGGCATCTGAACGCGACCCAGGACATCAGGAACAATCTGCGTTTAAGGTACAGAAAAGACCCGGCTGAAGAGAGCAGCAAACAGTAAGTGTAGTAAAAAGATTTATATTTTCATTATATTTTACCCACCGCGTGGCTATGCGTAATATGCAGTCCCTAGGGCAGATATAAAGTCTATGATGCATAGAGTAGATATAAAGTCTATGATGCAGCCCGGAATTGCTCGTACCAGTAGCTTTTGTGGGGTTATTGGTTTGCTTCACAAACCAAATGGGAGTTCCTAGCTTATTGGATAACAGCCATAACGGAGTTAGTGTAACGATCTAGTGACTTTAGTGCACAAACATGGGGAAAAAATAGTAAACTTTCTGTTCATTCAATTCTATTTTAACTTCCTTATTCGTATTTCCCCTTTTATTCCCGAAATATTTTTCAAAACGAAATTTTAAAAATTTTCTGCATTAAATTTATATGTACAGTATATGGACAAAAGTATTTGGACACTGCATGTTTTTCAGAATAAGTTCTTTATTATACCATTAGTAACGAATAGCAGGCCCTCCTTTTGCATGTATTACAGCTGCAATACGTCGAGGCATACTTTCCACAAGTTCTTTCTAAGTCTGGGGCCGACCAACCGGTATAGTGGTTAAGGTGTTACCCTCTAGATCGGAAGGTTCTTGGTTCGAATCAGGGTCCGGGCATGGATGTTTGTGAACGTATGGTGTAGAGGCGGCTGGTGCACCTTAAATCTGTCGTGGCCGAAAGTCCTCACGTTGGGTTGGCGTGGAAGTTTGGAGAGTGGGGTGCCAGCTCAGGTGTTGCTTCGTCATCTGACCGTGGTTCAAAATTACGAGGTGTTGTCCTCGGATCTTTCCCTTAAGGGACTGATCCCGGACCGTCGTCAATAGCCCGTTGTGTTGCTCTAGTACGACGTTAACTAAAAAATTACCAATTCTAAGTCGGGGCAGGAATAGCTTGCCATGCCTCTCGCAAGGCTGTGAGAAGAGATTGTTGTGAAGATGGGCGTGCGAGGCGGTGTCGTACTCGTCGCTCAAGTTCGTCCCACAAATGATCGATCGGGGATCTAAACAGGCCAGTCAAGCAAATTCACCACATTTTGAGGAAACCAGTCCAGCTCAGGTTTTGCAGTATGACATTATGTAGCTCAATCCTGTTGGAAGAAACAATCATCATCGCCGTAGTTTAGCCTTAGTAGTTAACGCTGAGTTATCCAGAACGTCGAAGTACACGCTCGTAGTACCAGGTACATAAAGCAATGATCCGAGTCCTAACCACGAGAAACAACCCCACACTAAGATAATCCTCCTCCGAATTTCTGCAGTGTCCAAATACTTTTGTCCATATAAAATATGTATGTCATAATAACAGAGATCACAGGTGCCTGTTGTCATGACAGTGGTGTAAGGCAATCAGAGAATCATAATTGGGATTGAGTTTAGTGTTGGTTGCAGAAACTTTCATAAAAATAGTTTATTTAGAACCTCAAAACCAGAAAATGGGTAACATAGTAGGTGGAAGGGTTTGTTATTCAGTGTACGGGAACGACTCTGAGCTATTTATTAAAAGAGGCTTATGCAAGAATGAATAGTTAAAATTAACTCGCTAGGAGATGAGGATTAATAAAGATTATTTGACCAGAGATCTATCCAAAAAGGTAATCGGCAGAAAGTCGGTGTCTCAACGAAGCAGCAAGTTGATCTAGTATCAGCAATCTGGTAATTTTTGTTGACGTCGTACTAGAGCAACACAACGGGCTATTGACGACGGTTCGGGTTCAATCCCATAAGGAAAAGATTCGAGGACAACACCTCGTAATTTTGAACCACGGTCAGATGACGAGGCAACACCTGAGCTGGCACCCCACTCACCAAGCTTCCACACCAACCCAACGTGAGGACTTTCGGCCACGACTGATTTAAGGTGCACCAGCCGCCTCTACACCATACGTTTACAAACATAAATGCCCGGACCCGGATTCGAACCAGGAACCTTCCGATCTAGAGGCTAACACCTTAACCACAATGCCGGTTGGTCGGCCGTATCAGCAATCTGAAAGGAAGAGACAAAGATTTCGATTGAGCGGGTTCATCTAGTCAAGATGACTGGGGTTCAAAGGTGAAAGTGGGTGACAAGATGTAATTGACCACAAGGCTAGCTTCGAGACAAAGACTAGCAGGAGAAAAGGGGAACATTAACCTTTACGCTAAGGCGCTTAGATTTTTTTCAATCCCCCTTACCTAACTTGATCGATACAGCCTTGAGTGGCATTTACGAATGACGCTTTCCATTCATAGTATTCTGTGGTGACATCACCAGAGCAACCTTCTGCCTTTCCCCAAAGCGTTGACATCTCACGGTCGATAGGGTAGGGTACTGAACGAAAGGTGGGATCCTCTAGAACAGGGATTCCCATCCGGTGGTACGCAAGGATGCTACGAGCGACCCAAATATTCTGTGAAGCTTGTTCGATTTTTTAGTATGTACAACAACGTTATGCTATTTCTTATGCCATTTGCTACTGTTACTTCTGTGAGAGTGGATTTTCTGAACTTTTATATGTAAAAAATAAATACAGAAACAGAGTAAGTGTCGAAGAGGACTCAAGAGTGAAGTTAAGCTCCATTGCTCCTGATATTCATATTTTAGTAAAAGACAAACAAGTTTCACACAAAAAATTGATTTTTGACTATGCTAATCTTTGTTTGCTTAATTTGTACTAATTATTTAAAATTATTTGTTTTTAGACCTGTGAGTAAAAAATAAAACTGTAATTTTCAATGATCGTTTTATTTTTTCCTTCATTAAAACATCATTAATACGAAATACAAGTGCATTAATCCTAAAATATGAAGCTTTCTTAGAATTTTAATTAAAACAAAACAAGCCATTGAGCACTTTTATGACATTAGATATGTTTAAAAAAAATATAGGACTGGTGGTACGCCAAAAACTTCTAAAAATTTCAAGTGGTACGCAGTTATTAAAAGGTTGGCAACCCCTGCTCTAGAAGGTCAGTCGCTGACAGCTCGTAAATGGTGATCGATGTCAGCGGTCACTTAAAAGGGATAAGGTAATATCCACTGTACACAGATCAATACCATGCCGCTGGTGTAAACGAAATTGTAGTGGTAACAATTGTCTACCTACCACAGCATGAAGGTTAATGGACATATCTGTGGTGGGAATCATTTTTGAGGAGTTAGTTTCAGGTATCCTTTCATACATATTGCCTTTACATGTTATTTCAGGTACTGCGTCCTCTTCGAAGTAACCAAAGTGAGAAAAACCTGTGAAAGTCTCGGCAGCGACATATCATCGCAACTTGCAAAGGGCTCTACAGTATGCATAGCATGCGAAACAGCAGCTATGAGAAAACACCTTGGTTACCGTTGTCAAGGGCATGGAGTGGACCACAAGACCACGCGGTTCACGTACCTGGCTTTTCCTCAGTGTCATGGCAGATGGAAGAGAATAGAAAAATCAGATGCATGTTCATGCAATAATGAAGGAAAGGCTAACTTTATTTTTGTCTAAATTTTGTGTAATTGCAATACACTCAATTGGATAGTACACCTGAAATATAGAGATGCAATAAAAATAGAAGGAAATATTTTGTAAAGTGAAAGGTCCTCCTTTCACTTTAAATAAACTATGTCTCTTTCTTCAGCCTCCTGAATCATCAGTGAAGGAAAGTTTTTTCCCGACAAAGATAAAAATGAGGTTTCAGGATAATTCATCCAAAAATGCCCCTTGCAAAATGACTCAAAAATAATTTTTAAAAATAGCATATATTAGATTAAAAATGAGATAAAACTGAAAAATGCCATTGCTGATAAAATGCACAGAAAAAAATGCTAGCTAAAGAATTTAAATTAGCTTTGTTTTTGTGCAACATTTTATTAATTTGAAGTTTTCAAGTCATGCCAAAAAGATGCACATTCGTTATAAAACCCTAGCCTTATTAAGTACTGTGTGGCTAGCCCATGGTGTAAGGTAGTAATCTGGTTGAAATTTTTACTCTATCTTTAACGGTCTAGGACAGGGATGGGCAAACTACGGCCCGCGGGCCGACTCCAGCACGTCGGAAAGTTTTATACGGCCCGCGGATAGAATTTTAATTTGCCGGTCCGAAGGAAATTAAAAGAAAATATGATTTATATATTATATATCCATCTCTTTTTCTACTTTGTTTAAATATTATTTTTTTTTCTTCCTTTTTTTCAAAGGACTGATGATATTTTTACTTTCTCTATTTTTGTTCTACAAAACATAAATCGACGGAAATAGCAAGCACAGACAGATTTCAATCGGTAAAGTGTTAAAAATGGAAGTTCTTTGTTAGTTATAGCTGTAGACTGGCCCCAACAAGCGTTATCTCTTTCTCGGGGAGCAGAGATATGGGAATCCAATATATGTGAATTAGACCTCACATATGGCAGACTGCGCATTTTAAGCTCCAGCCAGCGGCTTTTTCTTTAGGCCCGAGTTTTAATATTATTGATTGCGTATGGAAAGATTGGGGACATCATCATTGTGAATAGTGATGAAAGTATTAAAAGTATAGCGTAGCTAGTGCTTGCTTGGGTTATTCGTAAAATATTTCAACCGCAAAATGGCTACTAAAACACGTAAAGTTGATTCAGAGTGCCGTGCTTTTAATGATGAATGGACCTGGAAATATTTTTTTTACAGTTGTTAAAGATAAACCAGTGTGTCTCATCTGCAATGAAGCTATAACAGTCTTCAAAAATATAACATTTCCCGTCTCTCTCTCTCTCTCATTTCACATCTAAGCATAAGAATTCCAATTACGAAGCAATGTCCGAATATGAAAGAAAACAAAATGTAGAAAGTCTTTGTAAAAAATTATCAGGCCGACAAAATTTTTTCAAGATTGTAAACACTATCCAGGAAGCAGCTACACATGCAAGTTACATTGTAGTATACAATATTGCTAAAAATAATAAAGCTCTTAGTGATGGGGAGTTCGTTAAACAATGCATGCTCCAAGTTTGTGATGTTTTATGTCCAGACAAGAAAAATAATTTTGAGACTGTAAGCTTATCTCGAAAAACGGCGACTTCTAGAATCGAAGCCATCGGTAAAAATTTGACATCACAATTAGAGTTAAAGATTGGCCAGTTTAAATTTTGCTCCATAGCTATGGATGAAAGCACTGATATAAATGATACTGCTCAATTCGTATTATTTATAAGAGGTGTTGATGAGAACTTTGAAATTACCGAGGAACTGGCGTGCATGCGTTCTTTAAAGGGAACTACAACGGGATGTGATATTTTTCGTGAATTTCAGGAAGGGCTTTTAACTTTGATAGTGCCTATAACAAATGTATGTAATATTACGACCGATGGAGCACCAAATATGACAGGAAAAAAATCTGGATTTCTTGGACTCTTTAATCAAAACTATTCCGGGAACAATGTTGTTTTTCTGCATTGTGTTATACATCAAGATGCTCTGTGTAAATCTGCATTGAATATGAAACCCGTGCTTGATGCAGTCGTGAAGCTTGTAAATACTATTCGATCTTGTGGGCTTACTCACAGGCAATTTCGAGATTTTCTTCAGTCCGTGCAATCTGAATACTCGGATGTACTGTATTACACGAAAGTAAGGTGGCTTAGTGCAGGATGTGTTTTCGAGCGAGTTTGGCAGCTGAAAGACGACATTGTGTCGTTCTTCCATGAGAAACAGTGTTCTGCGGAGTGCGAAATCTTAGAAGATACAGAATGACTTTCGGACTTTGCATTTTTCATAGATCTTCTTTGTCATATGAGCAACTTGAATGTCAAGATGCAAGGAAAAATCAATTTATCGACGATATCTGGGTCCATCTCAAAGCTTTTAAACTATAAAACTTAATCGGTTTGCTGGGCAGCTAGCTAAGAACGACTTGTCTCATTTCTCGAGGTTAAATTCAATACCCTCAGTAAATGAAGAGAAGCCTAAGAATTATGAAGATGGCTTGAAAAAACTGCATTTTGAGTTCGAACGCAGATTTCAAGATTTCAGTGCCATTCAAACAGAATTGGATATTTTTACCATGCCTTTCAACGTAAATTGTGAAGCAGTGAGGTCAGATCTGCAGCTTGAGTTAATTGAGTTGCAATCTAACAATCATCTCATGTTTCTAAATATGCCAAAGTTAGTTTTACAAATCATTATCGAAAGTAAGTTTCCCAAATTTAATATCTCACGCCCAGAAAATCAGTGCTATGTGTGCTTCATCTTATATATGTGAACAAGTGTTTTCAACTATGAACCTTAGAAAGAATTATTTCAGAAGTAGACTGACGGATGAGCATTTAGTACATCTCACTTCGAACCTCAATATAAGGAACTTTAAAAATGAAATCTCAATTTCATTCATCTTATTAACATATTTAAATTGTAATACTTGTAAATTGTTTTTAAAATTTTAGAAAAATTTATCTTGGCCCGCCAAACTTTTTTTTTTTTTTCGGTTTTTGGCCCGCGACCGAAAAAGTTTGCCTATCTCTGGTCTAGGAGATAGAAAAAGAACTACATAACTAAAGTTAAAACTTTTTTCATCCTCTGCTGGAAAATCATTCCTCGGCGCAAAATGAAAGTGGAAACGGAAAAAAATTTTCCTCAACGCAAAAAATAAATTTATAATCTTGTCCGCGTTCTCAATGACGAAAAAACTTGGCATGGTTCCAAAGGCTGACAACAAGGTCCAAGTGTAAAAAAGGTCAAGATTGGGGTGGTTCTTCTTCGGAAGAAACGCGTTGAAAAAACGATGGAGAACAAAACTATTAAATTCATTTAAAAATCTTCTAGATTGAATTTTTTTTAATTCGCCGCAACACAAACATTGCAAAAAATTTGGATTACCTGTGTGCCAAATCTCATTGCTGTAAGTGTCATAGAATAGTCAGGATTTTGCGGCAAGAAACAGACAGACAAACATTTCCTTTTATAATAGTAAAGAAAATTAAAAAAAGTTGTACTATGTAATAAACTTTTCAGTAACAATTTTAAGTTGCATCATACACTTGACATAACCAAACAATACATATTAAAATCTACAAGTTTTCATGAGTTGGCAACATGAGTTTTTATTGCATGGAGATTGTATAGTAAAGTAATTCTTCTATTAAGTTGTGTGCCAAAGAAGAGAAATAAATACACACACTCTTAAGAAATTTAAAAAATTTATTAGCATGATATAAACATAACAAAATAGCTATTTGTTAGAGATTCAATTTAAAGAAATTTGATTCAAGGCACTGGAAATTACAATGTATAAATATGGAACATCTAATAGAAACGGAACACAAGTATAAGTATATCACCCATTTTGGAGCTAACAAGGCACAGTGTACAATATTGAAACTTTCAGATATAAAACAATAAATAAAAATATTTGTCTTGAGATCTTTAAGTAGAGTAATCTTAAACAGATACAATATTTGGCACATGCAAACAGTATCAAAGGTTTCCAGCTAGTACAAATGCAAGAAGAAAAAAAAATGAAAATTCATACATACAAAACTATATAATTTCATTATCAAAATTGAGATTCAAAAAACTAAATATTGTTTAGTTTCTGTGTTCTATGATTCCTTTCTGGGTTTTCTTGGTTTGGGTTGCCAATAAACGAATTCCTTCCTCCCACAAGCTATGCCTGCAACTCTTGCCACAGTAAATAAGTAGTCACTTAGCCTAAAAATATTAGTTTCAATAATGAAGGTCATAACCACAGAAATAAAATATAAGGATTAAAATTTTAAAAATTAGCTGAAAAGTTCAAAATTTTCAATTTTGTTTTTCGGTATATGTAAATATAGTTATATCTTTGCACTAAGAAAAGGAAATAAAAAGTTATGTCATCAAAGAAAATGAATTTTTATTTTGTGGTGAAATTTCCAGGAATCTTTTTCAATAAGGTTCCAATAACACTCTTATTTGCTGTACTATAAACATTTAGCTCAACTAGAATCATAAAATCTTTTGATTGAAATAAAATTCACAGGACTTCTTATGTGCGAAATATGTTTCCTGATATCAAAATTTAACTCATAAAATAAACTGGAAAAAAAAGGAAAAATAAAAATATCTAAATATCAATAAAAAAAATTAGTTGAAATGTGAATGCAGTGAGTTAGATTGTGAAGGAAGAAGACAGGCCACATGTATTAGGAAAAAAGTGTAGTGAGGAAAACTAACGACACTAATTTCATTTTTAAGGAGATTTACTTATTTAACATCAATGTCACATATTAAATTTTTTTCATAAGCATGACATAGTCAAGAGTTAATGATTTTTGATGATTTTTAAAAATTTGCCTACACTTTACACTCATTTTGGTTTACAATTTAAAACGTTTGTTTACACATGGATATGCTTCCAAAGATACTAAACATTTTCCCAAGAGTCTTTTTTTAGTTTTCACTTTTCTAGGGGTTACAATAATTAGCTTAAAAATAATTATTCAAATTTTGACTTGTATGTCACTGAACATAGAAGATTATCTTTAGTTGGAGATCAGTTCATATTTGGCCCCAGAAATGCTGGCCTTAATCCTTCTAGGAAAAATGCCTAGACTTTTTTACTGCAGACAAATGTATTGTCCTGCTTGTCTAAAAACTTAACATGCACTTGTTCCTTCTTATTTCATCAACATTTTTATACCTGCTTTTTAGAAAACTAAACCCTCTAAATTGTTTTAAAACAAATTAAAATATTTTTCTCTGGTCTAGTTCAATATTAATAGACGCAAGACCTTCATGGTCTTTATGTCATGCTTGATTCAAGAACATGCAACAATATTTGTTATGTATAAACAATGTTTTCATATATTTGCACTTATATATTTTATATATTTTTTTCAATAAGGGAAAGAATAGAAAATTTAGCATGTAGCTTTATGATCATATTTTAGTAGAGAGAGACTAATTAAAACCATAACCTATGAATTAAAATAGATTCCAAACCACTAGGAAATTCGTTCTCTGACTACAACTTCCAAGATCTACGAAAAATTACGATTATTTGCACGAATGTGTTTTATGAATCATAGATGTATTATATGCAATGAAATTTTAACTTTACCAGTTTAAATTAATTGTTTTAAAAACAAATATGAATATCATGCACCCCTGGTTCAAGAAAAAGTATTGTTTTAACAATGTTTGCATTTGCACTTATATTTTGCAATTTTATCAACAAGGGAATATATAGAAGATTTAGCATGCAACTTTATGGTCCTATTTTGAGTACACAAGCACTGATTATAAGCATGGTCTATGAATTAAAATGGAATCCAAACCAATACAAAATGCACTCTCTGACCAAGACTTCAAACACAGAACCATTGAAAAATTATGATTATTACACGAAAGTGTTACATGAATCATATTTATAATATTACATGCAATAAAATATTGATTTTACCTGTTTAAATATCGCATGGGTGCTTCATCCACTTCTTCCTCTCGAACAAGAGGCACAACCCTAAAATAGACGAGAAAGAATTAACACATATTTGATGGGCAGGGTTGCAACCTTCTACAGCCTCTTTTTGCCTTACCATACAACCAGGCATTTTCCACCATTGTAAGATCAGCGAGGAGATATATACGCAAAACTCAAGAGACTGATGCTATGGGCAAATATGGGAAAGCCTATTATGTAATCCGGTCCCAATGGATATCCCCAGGTGAATCTTTACGGCCAGCTTCAGAATTTTAAACAGACATGACTATCTCCAAGGACATCTCCACCAGATTGGTGTGAAGGATATTCCTGACTGCCCTCTGTGTTCCACTGGAGAGACTATGAATTTTAGCCTCATGACAGTTTGTGCTATGTCCAACTCAAATTTTAATGTACTACCTCTTGACAACTATATTTCAAAGGTGAGTTTATATTGGGCTGCAAGAAGGGAAATGGTTAATACGACCCCATTCCTCAACGTAATTTTAAAAAAAACATATTTGATGGATTGAAGACTAATATATATAAAAAATGAATGAATAATTTTCTACTTTATCCCTTTAAAAAAGACTAAGCTTTTTAAAATTACACTTGGCATGAATTTAGAAGGTAATGCTGTGCAATGTTTACTAAGGTTCATTGTTTTGCACTTGTCAAAAGTGCCTTTTACAAGAAAGTCTTGGAATTTGATGAAAAGATTTACATGATATAGATTCACAAGGTTAATATAATAAGACATTTTTTACAACCTTGTTGAAATATCAGCACTGCAACTAGCAAAGCACTTGTGAAATAGTAGCACAATTTTTTTAAAAATAGCAGCAGTCTCTTATTAAACATTATTTAAGTAGCACTTTTAGTTGTACAGATATAAAACGACTTGACCGCAATACAAAATGTGCAAGTTAAGTAGGAAACAAAATTTGAAGATACCAACAAGAAATTTAAACTTAAAAAGCTAATTGTTTTCTTAATAAAGTTTTCATTACAATCTAGCAACCAGATTCCAATGGGTTGTTTCATGGTTGCCATGGTTTGGAACCAAAACTTCGAAATTGGCAAATCTTGTAAAATTTTCTTCCTAAAAAATACGAAAAATATTTTTTCTATCTGCTTTAATTAAAATAAAAGGGACTAAAATTTCATCGACCTCAAATGAATTTTCAAGAAGAGTCGCCAAAACTTTGTTAACAGGAGCTTTTTTGAAGATTTTGCTTAAAAAGTACACCTAGTGGCCAAGGTTGAAAAATAGCAGCAAAAGTCGCCTATGTCAGCCCTACTGATTCTAACAATAACTAAGAGAAACAACTCAATAAATACCATATTACAAGAATTAAAAGCTGTATTTTAGATTGAAATAATTTAATGGTCCGTTACCTTTATAAAGTTCTTCCTTTATTTATAAAAGAGACCATTTTTAAATCTTAAAATGAAATTGTACTCTTTTGAGGGGAGATTCATAAGACATAATGTTCTATTAGAGAAGCAAATAATTGAAAAATAATTTTACAGTACCTTCGTTCAGCTCGGCGACACACTGAGCGTGCCGTATGTAGAGCAGCACTCCCTGGACCTCCAGACTGCAATGCAAAAACATACAAAACATGATTCTTTTACACTACACCTCTACATAAATATATATAACAAAAGGTTATGTCACTCACAGGAAGAATAAAGTTGTTCAAGGGTGGGAGATCTTTTGTGTGTTCATCAATCCATCTTTCAAGAGTATCGACATGGTCTCCAGAGAACTTTGTCTTCTCTAAATTAAAAAATACATACAGAAATCAATAACTTTTTTCGACAAACCACATTTTTGCCCATACTACACAATATACTGTTGGAACGAACTTGGAAAGAAGCAAGAAGGCATGCACTCAAATAATTGTTTGGGTATCAAGGTGCCATATTTGGTCAAGGTTCAAACACAAGATAGACATTGTTAAGTAATGGATATACACCGACACAGAAGAAAGAACAACACCCAGGTTTACATGGAATTGAATCTGCACTGTCCACAACTCACAGGTCGCTATCACAGTGGAAAAACGCACTGAACTACAATGAACATCATACTTAATTGCAATGGGATCTCAAGAGAAATGTAAAGAAAAAGTTTCTTAAACTTTTAAGCATCCTTTATAACTTGAAACTGAAAAAAATAAGATTTTCCAAAAGGTTCTATAAAAATATACATTACATATAGTTATAATATACGTTCTATTCCAAAGTTGGCGAGGGATAAATAATCTATGGCGATCAGTGTACATTTCTTTGGCTTCCGTGTATGGCAGTCCTTATCTGAGACAACTTTCCACACCTATTCATAAATCAACTGACCCCATACTTGACACCTTCTGGTGTGAGTCGCAGTGTAATGCCTGTACAAACTAGAAGACATGGAGAGCAAGAGGACCCATATTCAATTGAAGTAGGTTCTCAAGGGCAATGTCTCTGAAAGTTTCCTAAACTTGTAAATATCCATTATAACTATGAAAGGTAATTTCGTACTATCCAGTTGACATTGAAAGTTGGTGCAGATTATGCCAAACTTTCAAAAATCATTTTGGTGGCTAAAAATCCCTAATGGCATTCAAAATTGCCTAATAGCAATATATAAATGAGTTATTTTCTTTGTAAAGTAGACACTACACAAATTCACCTAAATATGAATCTAAGTGTTGTAGCAAGGTTCCTCGTTATTATTTTTTATATTGTAATAAATTATATTAATAATATAAATTATTATATTAATATTAATTATATTAATATTAATAAATTATATAAAATATAATAATATATTATTATATATTATATAAAATCCGTTATATTTTTATTTCGCCATTTGGCCAAACCCTAGTCTTTCAACATTTTCATGAATTTCCATATCATGCCTATTAAAATACATTTTTGTAATGCCAGGATGCCGTAATTTTTTTAACCTTTTGACTACGGCTATATAGATATAACTGGTGCGATTCTTTCTTGGCACGATTGTTATAACTTTCAAGGTACAACTGCTGTATCGGTGGTTGTCAAAATTCTTTACTGGCGCGACTCTTATAACTTTCAAGGTACAACTGCTGTGCTGGCCGTAATCTCAAGGTTAAAGTAATTCACTGCATGCTGTTCCATACAAGGTAGGTACCAAAATGTAATCGTTTTTTCAAAATGTGAGGCAAAAAACAGAGAAATAGCAGTTAACATGTCTCTCTTTACCTAAACAAAAATGACTACTAATTAGGATTTAAAAAAAGCTAAGGCAAAGATCTTATGAATGTGTCATGACATCATACTTATCCATTAGTCAAGCTAAATGACACAATTAGGGACAATTTTTGTCCGCCAAAAATGGTCAATGGGAAAGCACGTCAGTACCCTTTAAAACTAGGAAAAAGGATTTTCTAATAAGTTCTATAAATGGTGAATCATGATCAGTAAAAATTTTATATCATAGAGTTAATACATTTCACTGTCATCAATTCATTACCATACATTCAATAACATTTCCCTATAAAAAATGGATTATCAGCAAAAACTTGGAAATGTAGGGAGCAACAGGTTACTACTATATTAGAGTAGGTTCTTAAAGGCAATGGCTAAGAAAAAATGTTTCCAAAAGTTCTAAACATCCATTATAACATGAAAACTATGCAAAAATTAAGACTTTATGTTCTAAAACATGGCAAATTTTTAAGATGAATAATATTTTAACACATAATCAATAAATTTAACCATCAATTCAATAACACAAAATCAATAACCTTTTCCAAAATGAATTGTGGTATAGGCACAAACAAGGAAACAAGAGGCTACAACTTGATTAAAGAAGCATTATAACTTGAAAACTATGCAAGAATAAAGATATTCTTATATGTTCTATACATGGCAAGTTATGTTGCATAAATCATCATTTTCAAAAATGTTTGATTAGTTGAACACCATAGTATAAAACCTAGTCAATTCTTTCATGTAATATCCAAAGAAAGCATGGCAATATTGAAACCAATCTTACTTATACCAGGGTATGAAAAAATCATCAATTCTACTATTAAAAAAGGAAGTGTTTATCTGTCCGTTTGTTTGTTATGTGCACATTCCTGACGAATCTATGGCACTTACAGTAATGGGATTTGGCACACTGGTAGTCCGAATTTCTTACAATTTTTGTACCAGACCTGAATTTTAAAATTCAATCTAGAACACTTTAAAATTAATTTAATGACATATTTAATTGTTATTCTTTACCTTAGAATGGCAACAGCATAAAAGATCAGATTCTAAATGTATTTTTTCTGGTTTTCCTTTTGAAAACTTTCAGCCAAAGAACAAAACAAATAAAAAGTTTTAACTGGAGAGCTTTGTAGTTCTTTTCTATCTAAAGATAGAGCACAAATTGCAACGGATTTGAAATCTGTGGAAAATTTCACATTTAGATCGATACCTAAAAATATGATTTTCTTTAAATAAATAATTTTTTAAGTAAAACCTTTATATTTTTTCCAATATTGCGATCGTTAAAGATAGATTAAAAATTTCAACGGATTTGAAATCTGTGAAAAATTTTATCCGATATAGATACAGATCATCAAACGTGACATCAGATATAGATACCTAAAACGTTTGATTTTATTTCAATAAATAATCTGTCAATTAAATATTTATATCTTTTGGTTTGCAAAGCAAACCACCACACAGGCAATGTGACCTCCACGAAAAGAACTGTCAAGGGCATCGCCCATTTGGTTTGTGAAGCAAAACAACACCACAGGCAACGGCGTTATGGCTGTTATCCAATAGGCTACGAATGGAAATTCGTAACAAGCAGTCATTGGTAACACCTAGTTTTATATAAGATATGTATATATACAGCGTTTATAATTCTTATTGGATGGAGATTCGTAGCAATCGCTGGGGGTTAGAGAACAATGGTCACACCCCAACATACGAAAATAACTGTCACGGGCAATGCCGCAGTGGCTAGTTCATCATAAAATTGGATTTATATGATTTAAATCAGATTTAAAAAATTTAAATCGCATTTTATTTAATCCCTTGTTTGTACAAGTTTGGTTTGCTTCCTACGAAATGGGAATGCCACAGGCAACACCGTGACGGCAATAAATTATTTATTTAAAGAAAATCATAATTAAGGTATTGATTTGGTGTAAAATTTCCCCACAGATTTTAAATTTAATTAATATACAAAACAATGATAAAAATTCAAATTAATCAGTCATAATAAGGTCTACTTTAGCATGTAAAATATGTTTACAAAAAAAAAAGTAAATATTGTTAAATACAAAAATAAGAATGTAATAGATGCCAAGTTTCAAAGTGCCTCTTGGAAATGAAGTGAACTACATACAATTATGATTCCATGTTACCTCTATGTTTGTCTGTACTGGAGCTTTTAGGAGTAGCCACACTAGCAGCAAGATCTTGTATAATGCATTGCACCTGTACACAAAAATTAAATTAGTGTAATCATCACTTCCATACATTTAGAATAAAATGCAATGTCAAATTATTTAATTAAACACACATTAATAAAGAATTTTTTACCTGTTTACAGTTACATATTTTATGCTAATATAAAGCTAGGAAAATATATAGGAAAACAAAAAAGAAATGAAAGTCAAATATTTCTTATCAAAAGTGACTCCCACTTTATTCTTGGAAAAGAATAAGTGGACTCACTTTCCATTCACTTCCTTTCTGTTGTTTTCTTATTATTTTCTAATAGTTAATGTCTTACATCTATTTATTGTTCAATAAGTAGTTACTTTCATTTTACTAAACCTTTTAATTATATTTTGGGTTATTGTTCATATTTGTTATTGAAGAGTCTTGGTAAGATAATCAGCAAAGCCTACCCATAGATGAAATAAATAACTCCCTTAAAAAAGATCAATATATAATCAGGTTTTGAAAACTTACTTTAAAATTTCATTTCCAAATACATTTGATATTTCAGTGATGCTTTATTTTTCTCAGATAATTAAAACAAAATGAAACCGAAAGTTAAATACAAAGATAACAAACAGAAATTGTAAAAGGGCAGTTTCCTTTCAAAGTATATACCATAAAAAGTATACATCATATTTATTATAACAAGATTAAAAAAAAATTTAACTGGAGGTTTCAATAGTTCAAATAGTCTATACAACTGAACAGAAATATACATATACTGGGACATGAAACATAGAATAAACTAACACATATGCAATAAAATTGAAGTACAAGGTGAGTTGAAGAGAAGTCCATTTGACCCATCGCCTCCCAGTATCATTCAAAAACTTGAAAAGATTGAAGAGCAGGCAATAGATTAGGTGGGTCATTTCCATGTATCTTTATGATGATTTCAAAGTATGCAGTGAGGATTTGAAATAATTTTGATCTGATGAATATATTGGACGATTTGTCCCGTAGTTAAGTCAGAAAAGCATGGCTATTTTATCTCTACAGTGATCATGCTGTAGATTTTAGGTACTGTAAGGTTCTGATGGCAATCCGACAAGACGCCGTCAGGGCAATCGACCTCCAAATTGGAATGGGACGCTTTCTCCCCTAAGACGAGAGGGGTTGAAAGGAATGTGAGGGGTGCAGAAGAAGGGTAGAAGCGTCTCTTAGCGGTTGTTTGCTGATGCTACTCTCGAGCGATATGTTATCGTTATTTCAAAACTTGTATATTAACTGTAAATAACTCATTTAAATCCTAAATAAAAGGTTTGGACCTTTAAAATTTAGTTGTGCCCTTTATTTAAGATGGAGGGACTTCAGTGGCGCAGTCTGTTAACATGAACTTGCCGGGAATGAGAGGTGAGAGTTTTGATTAATGTGGCTCTTTTCTTATTTTCATTGTAAACAAGAGAGAAAACCATAGGGGTTTTCGCATGTCTTTTTGAAACATCAGTTTCTGTTTACTCTGAATGAGAAGTATCTTTGCAAGTTGAAAAGAGGTCATTTTACGTCAATGATAATCTCTCGGCCATTTTCAGGAGCATCATTGCTCAAGTATTTTTGAAATTCATTTTCAGGAGCATCATTGCTCAAGTATTTTTGAAATTCATTTTCAGGAGCATCATAGCTCAAGTATTTTTGAAATTCATTTTCAGGAGCATCATTGCTCAAGTATTTTTGAAATTCATTTTCAGGAGCATCATTGCTCAAGTATTTTTGAAATTCTCTTTCAGGAGCATCATCGCTCAAGTATTATTTAAATATTATTGTAGGGGCATTATTGCTAGTAATTGAATGTTTAAATTTGTGCATAACGTTAACCATCATTACTCTTAGTATTTAAATTTTTAAAAATTGTGTGCTTGTCGGAAACCAGCATTACTGTATTCTTATGTCATTAATTTGTTTACGAGTTTTTCAAAGTTTTGAAAATTATTATTGCTTGAATTTAGGTATTAATTTGAAGGAATATTGATTCATATTTGTAGTATTAAATGTTTTAATATTATTTTAAGATACTTATTTTCTTCATATCTGTATGCAAGAATTGCAAGAGTCAATTAATTGAAACATCATTGCTTATGTTTAAGTGCCACCCTTGAGGTATTAGTTGAGAGTTGTTATAACTATTAAGTCTATTAGTATTATTTATTAAACTATTTTCCCCCTTATATCTAAATATAAGAATTGTAGAAATTTCATTCCTTGTAATTGTATCCGAAAATTAAGATATATATATTTTTGGCTTGTAAGTTAAATTTGAAAATTATGGCTTTTTTGAATCGGGCTAAAAGGGAGGATTTGAGGGTTTTGGCAGAGGAACTGGGTCAAATGGTCACGGATGGGATGAAATCGTTAGACCTGATTCGATTAATTAAGGCTAGCAATGATTATGACAAGGATTTTGCGAAGGGACAGTTGTCAAAAATTACCGAAGAACGAAAGGCTGAGGAGGATGAACGGAAGATGAGGGAGGAACGCGAATATTTACTAGAGAAATTGCGACTGGAAGTAGTCATAGGGAGGCAGAAAGCAGTTCCAGAAGAAGCTGAACGGTGGAAACATGTGCATGAAATACAATTTCAAAATTTAGAAATGCAGAAAGAACAAACGAAAATTGTAGTTCGCAGGGAAGACAAGGGTAGGAAAGAAGTTAGGAAGGGCCAGAAAACAAAGTTGACTCTACCTCAACTGAATACTGTAGTACCCTTATTAAGGACGAAGCAGCAGCTTCTCAAGATGAGGAACAAGGAAAGAACTTGGACGGAGAAACTGAGAGGGTAGAATTTAAGGGGCGAGGAAAGAGTAACCCTCTCGTGGTCCAGGAGGAGGTGGTCGAAAGTCACCGAAAAGAGCAGGGCAAGGTGAGTGACCCGCCAAACTTGGTACAGTTCGAAAGAACGTGCCAGGGAGTCAAGTTACTCCTGAGAAGGGGGAGAATCACTGAGTCCACGATAACTGGGAAGGGATCTCAAAACACTACTCCCGTTTTGATACCCCAAATCTGTGAAGGGGGCAATATGAGAATGACACTTTGCCCAGGATGTTCTTGGACACTTTTCCTGTGAAACGTAGACAGGGACAAATTAATATAACTCCTGAGACTTTGACTGGTGGTCAAGTGGAAGGATTAAATGTTCAGATGGTATTGCCATAGTGTAATCAAAGCCTTGATAAAGTTCGACACGTAGAAAAGAGGGGCCAAGGATGAGATAGTCCATCACAGTCCGTTGATCTACTTGACAGTCTGTTCCTCAAAAGCCAAACTGACTCATGGGGATCGGGATAAACTAAAGTGGCTTTAATTTTTTTTTGTGTCCTAATTTATGTTTGTATTTTTTATTTTTTTTATTTGTGTAATTATATTTAGAGCCACTTTGATCAACACTCTCATATTTTTTTTCTTTTCTCTCTCGTACACTGTATTCCGTGTGTAGTTGTTTTCTTTTATTCTCTTTTCAGCTGCATCGTCTCTAAGGTGACGATGAGCTTTCCAAAGGAGGACGTGTAAGGTTCCAACAAGACGCTGTCATGGCCATCGACCTCCTAGTTGGAATGGGACACTTTCTCCCCTAAGATGAGAGGGGTTGAAAGGAATGTGAGTGGTGCAGAAGAAGGGTAGAAGCGTCTCTTAGCGGTTGTTCGCTGATGCTACTCTCGAGCGATATGGTATTGTTATTTCAAAACTTGTATATTAACTGTAAATAACTCATTTTAATCCTAAATAAAAGGTTTGGAACCTTAAAATTTAGTTGTGCCCTTTATTTAAGATGGAGGGACTTCAGTGGTACTTTTTGGTTACTTGGATACCAGTCATAATTGTGCACCAATATTTGCCAAGATAAGTATTTGTGCCAAATGTTGTCCCAAAATTTAACTAGACATAAGAATGGTAACCCTAATGATACATACAGTTTCATGAAAAGAATGACTATTTATATTAAAATCAAAATAAATAAAAAAATTCACAAAAAACAAAATAGATTTTATTGCAATTTCAGATTACGCGGAGGCATAAAGCTGCTGATTTCCTTTAACATCGCTGAAAACATTGTGTCTTTTACCATGTAATTGACGCCAAATAAATTAAGTAGTTCAGTGCTGCACTGATATTAGTTGCCGACATTTGGCTAAATGAAAAAATTTGTCATGCTAACATTTGGTGCACAATTACCACTGCCGTCCTCACAACTGAGAAGGCTTGGAAGTGCAGCTTGAATTTGAAAGGATAACAGCTTTACGGTTAAAAACAAGAAAAATTGAAGATGTTTAAGGATTTTTCTTTTTGAAAATACTGCTCATTTGTTTAAAATAGTTAAATCTTTCATACACACCATTAAAAACAACACTGAGTGAATCTTACTTATATTTGACTTCAAATGATTTATATTTACTTCTTGCAATTGCAGATTAATGTTTTCACAATTTCCAGGTAAAAATTCTCTGGCAAATCCTATGGCACTACTTAGTTCATCTGTTGTACCCAATGCTTCAAAAATGTCATCATCTTTGCTTCTGCGTTCTCCAGTAAATGTGGAGGACTTTCCTTAAGATGTAACCAACAAATTATATTTTATTTTTAATGTCAATAATTAGTAAAGATATAGTTTACACACATTTTCATATTAATATGATTGATGATTCAATCATATTGCTTAAATTTTAGTCGATAGTAATAGAATCTTCCATATACAAAGAAAAACCTCTTAAATGAAGATGTAATGAATATTTTCACAAGAAAACGTATAGTAAAAAAAAATAAAACGACCAAGACCACGAGCGATAATGTGAGACTGATTTCATTATGAAAATAGTTAAGTTATTATACAATGTTTTAAAAAGTTCATTGTTGATATTCATGAAAATGTGCTAACCTTTATCTCCAGTTCGAGTGTATACCTTCACGTATAGTTTAGAGCTAAAAGGAAATTGAATAATTAATCAAATCAAGATTATACTAATTTGTTGACCTTTGAACAAAAAAATAAATCTTTTTGAAAAATTCTTTCTCAAAATACATTTAATAATTGATAATTTTTGGAGTCGATAGTAATAAAATCTTTCACATACAAAGAAAAACCTCTTAAATGAAGATGTAATGATATTTTCACAAGATAACTTAAAAAAAATACCTAGTGGAAAAATAGCTTCTTGGGACACAATAAAGAAAATATTTTGAAGCAATTTTGAACATTTCAAATTAATTTCGAACAGAAGAGAAAGAGGAAATTAAATCAGATAAAATAGCTATTGGAAGAAAATAAGAGAAAAAAATATGTTTTTAAATCGAAACCTAATGTCGGTTGCAGTTACAAAAATAATTTGATACTCTTGATTTAAATATAAAGTTTGGTATGCTATTCTATATATATATAGAAAGATTCTCATAAATTGGATATTATTTCGAAGTAAAAAACACCAAATTCATTCCTTACAATTGATGAGGATAGTGATTTTTCTGATTGCTTGTTTCAGATCTTAGAAATTTCAAGAGTTAAATTGTCAACTTTCTTATCGCAAATTAGTTGTGAAACCGAAACCGTACTGAAAGCACAACCGCACAGAAAGTGGGAAACTTTCATATCTGGGGCAGTTCGTAAATATTATTAAAAAGTATTTCAAGAACTTACATTCTCTCGTCTGCAAAAGCTAGAAATGTCGAATTCCTGGAAGGAGATACAACAAGCACAAGATGAGAAAAGGTGCGAGCTCGTCCTCTCTGGCCCAGTGTTTGCAGAAAGAATTGAAAAGAATGGTCTGGATCCAGGTTTATTTAAAATTGCGCACCTTAATTTCCTTGAGATATCTAAAACGCGCTTACAAGTTTTGCCTGCCGACGTAGGCCAACTGTCAAACTTAACCAGAATGGTTGTTTCTTACAACGAACTGAGTAAATTGCCATCAGAAATCGGGAACCTTAAGAAATTAAAAATATTGGATGTCTCTCACAATGCTTTGTCTCAATTGCCTTTGGAGATGTCAGGATTACACGAACTGCAGTCTTTGAATGTGAGCTCCAACCAACTGCAATCCATCCCACCTTTGAATAAAATGGTGAAATTGATCACTCTAAACATGTGTTACAATAAATTTCCCCAGTTGCCGATAAGCATATGTGACGCAAGTTTAATCCATTTTACGGATTTGATTGCGAACAATAATGAAATTTCTGAAATACCGGTTGAAGTGGAGCATATGGGAAGTTTAAAAGTTTTGAATTTGGGTGAAAATGCGATTTTGGGTGTACCCGGTGAGTTGGGGAATTGTACCAAGCTGAAAGAATTGAATTTGAAAGGGAACAAATTGAAGGACAAGCGTTTGTTGAAACTAGTCGAACAGTGCCATGTCAAACAGGTAATGGACTATATTAGAAGTCACTGTGCCAAATCGACTGCAGACAGCAATAAGCAAGGCAAGTCCAAGAAGAAAGTTAAGCAATCAAAGAAAGTAGAGGCAGAAGAGGTTTGTTTTTGATAAAAACTTTCCCTTATCTGAAATCTATTTAGTATTCTCAATTATTGTACCTCTGCAATGTGGCAAATATTGTTTTTACAAACTATATGATGTGCATAACAATTTTTTACATTCCATCCCCATGGTTGTTGACTTAAGATACATAGCGCCTTCTTGCAATTGCTATTGGTGACAAATTGGTCACCAAGTCGAACATTTTGAAAATTATCTACCACAAGTTTGTTTTAAATCATATAAAAAAATACAAATTTATTAGAAGGACAAATTATTCAATACTTTTTTGTTATTGGGACGTCAGTCGTAATTGTGCACCAAATGTTGGTGCAAAATTTAACTAGAGATAAGAATGTGCACCAAATGTTTTAGTGAAGTATAACTAGACATTAGAATGATAGGAATGGCAACCCTAATGGTACATACATCTTCATGATAAGAGTGACTTATTAAAATAAAAATTAATCAATAGGCCTGGGTGGTGTTCAAATTTAAAGCATGATACATCGGCATTCTAACATCCCTATATTGTGATGTTAACCATGCATTTTATACAGAGTTAAAGCATAACCTTGTTCCCACATCACCATATTAAAAAAAAAATTAAGGTTTTTTTTTTGCTATAAAAAACTGTGGTTGGAAAAAATAACAAAGATCTGCTTTGTACATTTGTGAAACACACATGATTTAAAACAAGATTTTGCATATATATATATGTTCCACACACTATAAGCTCAAGTAGATTAAAAAATTAGCTTATTTAGAAGGAGAAAAACTTCAGCATAGATAGATATAAAGGGGTATTTGATTTCTTTAATTAATGATAATGGCATATATGACCTAGATTACCGCAGAAGTTCGCAACAAAAAAGATGCAAATGGATTGATTGTAACACCAAGAAACAAAAAAGAATGGGTTTTTGGAATTTAACTTGAAATGTGCGAAATCAGTTTTGCTTTTAAATTGCACTGGATTTCAATTTTGCTTAAACTTGCAGATTTTTCAAAATTATTTTGTTTTTATGTGTACTTAAGTATAAAACATTAACTAGTTAAAAAATTTATTCTAAAGATTTTCTGGATAAATTCAGCAAGTAGAGGGAATTATTCGCTCCTTGCAGTTTGAAGCTTAATTTTCAATCTTTATATGTCTCACTTGTCATCTTATTTTCACCCCTCCCCCCCCCAAAAAAAAAAAATCAGCGCAGAAATCACAAAATTAACTATCACAAAAGATTCTTATTAGTAGGCCTTTCATTGCAGCAACAAAAAGCTAAGTACTGTGATGGAAAACCATACATGTGCATAAATAAACATCAGAATCGTTGTGTCGTTCTAAACCAACACCCAAATTTCTCTCAATGATGCTAAAAAAACACAAAATTTCCACTGGAAATGTTGATTATGCAACTCAGACATAGCGCATGCGCTAAGAAAACATCGAAATCTTTGGCTCTGAGAGATAATATTGTGACACCGGAAAACCATAAGATCTGTGCTAAGGGATTGGCTGGGTGGCATTGGGAAAAATCACTAGATCTGCGCTTGCTAAGGGATGGCTGTGTAAGATTGGGAAATATCACGATGACCGCAAGATCTGCACTAGCTAAGGGATGTCTGTGTGAGATCGGGAAAAATTGTGATTTCAGGATAACTGTTAGATCTGCGCTAGGGGGTGGTTATGTGAGATGGGGAAAAATCGCAATGTCAGATACATTGACATCGTAAAAATCGCAAAACAGATGTGGCGATGTCGACCTCACACCGTTTTTCACAATGTATCGATACATCCACCAGGCCTAGTAATCACTGCATGAGTGTAAGACATATTAGGTTTGGCATTCCTATCTCTAGTTAAATTTCATGCCAACATATGGCCTACATTCTTACCTCTAATTTAATTTCTCAAACATTTGGCACACAGTTACCTCTGACGTCCTGATAACCGAAAAGTACCAATCATTGTGCACATTCTCCCATAAGATTTTCTGTGAAGGGGTTCCAGAGCAGTTTGCAGCCTGTCAAATGTCATCCTATATTTGGCATTTTTTCACTGAATTATGCAATTTCTACTTGTAATCTCATACACATTTCAGTTTTTAAATTTGTTTCTTAATTTTGTTCTTGTTTTATTCAAATTAGCACTAGAGGTAGAGTGGTAGCATACAAGACCTTGGCGAATTTTTGCCAAATGTGGTAATCTTTGATTTCTTATGCAGTTTTAAGGCAACCGTATTCAGAATTTCTGGAATTAAAGACGTTCTCTGATTGGTTAAAATTTCAATCTTTGGTTAACAATAAGTGTTAATGAGGCTTTAACCGCCACTTTTTTTTTTTTTTGTGGTATCGTGCAGTTAGAGTGTGGCATCTTTGCTCCGTCGTTTTTTTTTGCGATTGCATTTTACGCCTTTCAAAGTAAGTTGCACTTTTCCCTTTTGTTTGTTGTTCACTCACCCGAAATTAGGTATGGCAGTAGTTGGTTTAACTGGTCAAATAAATCCTGTTTTTGGTAAACCTGTATATTGATAGTATGAATGATCCTGAGAGTTTGCTTGTGATTGAATTTTGTCAGAAAGTTGGATTGATTGCTAAGAGTGAAATGTCCAGCATGTGGGAATGAGATGATTTTAACGTTAAGAAAGGATGTGAGCGATAGGTATGAGTGGAAATGTAGAAAGGATGGACACAAAAGGACTCAATCAGTGCAAAAGGGGACATGGTTTGAAAGAAGTAAGTTGCATATGTGCAAGATTCTTCTGATTATGTGGTACTTTGTGAGTGAAATGTTGATGAAATGTGTTATAAATGAAATGGATGTGGCGACTCATACAATGACTGACTAGTATAATTTTTGTAGAGAAGTGTGTGTGAATGCTTGCTTGGAGTTGAAATGATTGGACGAGAGGAAAAGACTTGAAATTGATGAGAGCAAGTTTGGCAAAAGGAAGTTTAATAAAGGTAAAAAAGTGGATGGTAAATGGGTATTTAAAGGAATTGAACGAGGGACAGATAACTGTTTTTTGTTGTTGTAAAAGAAAGGAGTAAGAAAGTTTTGGTTGCGATTATTAAAGAAAGAATTGCGCCAGGAACTACAATATTGTCTGACTTTTGGATGTCTTATGCTGGTATGGATAACCTGGACAACTAAGAGTTCAAGGGTTATCGATGCCAGCATCTGTTGGTAAACTATAGTCAGAATTTTTAAGGACCTGGCTACAGGATGCCATACTAATGCTATTGAGGGGACGTGGGGTTTTTAAGAGAAGGCATTTCGTAGAGGATCAGTTTGACTGCTACCTTGCCGAATACATTGGGCGGTGGCAACATTGGGAACGGAGGTGCAGCGGATGTTTCTGGCCTTCGTCCAAAACATTTCTTGGAATTGGATAAATGGTTAGATTTGAGCTTATATATATTTCATAACAATTCTGCCAAGGCACAAACTAATCAGTGTTACCTTTTTATTTTGGGGGCTGTCTAGCTGGCCAAAAGAAAATTTATTTATTCATTGATTATTTAAAATTTTAATTTGCAGATTGAAAATTAAAATATTTTTTTAAATAATCAAATAAAGTTAATTTTAAATCTGTCTGCCCCATCAGTTCATTAATAATTACACTAAACATAGTTTACTAAAGACACATCCTTTATTGATTAAATTATATATATAAGGAGAGAATTAGATATATTTGAACTAAGACACCTTTTAATTTAAGACAATTTACTATCATTCTCAGTTCGAAATTAGTGGTCATATTTTGCACCCATGAATTTGGTTTTGACAGTCATATATTTAGAATTTCTACTCTTGTATGATGCTCTTAAGAAAATCCCCAGAAAAACCCATTCCTGTGATAAACAAGAATGTAAGTATGCTCCTCAAGCTGGGATATCAGGAATGTTCTCAAGAGGACAGTTCCCAGAATGAACTTCTATTGAATGCTTTTAATTTGGTCAACCATGAAAAATTTATTTGTTCTGAAAAAATGACATTAAGTGCAAAACTGAATCGAGACAACAGATGTCCTTAAACAAACCTCCTCAAATGTTCAAGTCTTTACAATGCTTGTTTATCACATCCATGTAAGCAAAGTAATTTTGAAATTTCTCTGAAGTAAAACAATTTGTCAACTGAAGGGAAATGTTTAAATCATACCGACTTTATACTCTTAATTTTGAACCTTGCTCAGGGCTGTTCCTGAGAAGCGTTATGTGGGAACCTCAGCAAGCGCTCCCCTCCTCTAATGGTTAAAAACATTAGATTTTTCAAAGCCATTTGTTGTCTAGGAGAATTTTGGATCGACGAATTTCCCCCCATTCCACCATGGCTCAGTGGGTTTGTCCACTGAGTCATGGTGGCATTCCATGAGTTGGAAGTGGTGCAGGTTTGATTTCTTCATGTGTGTATTTCTCTCCAGTATCAGTGAAACGTTCATTGTGTGTTAGTCTGACATTATCTGTCTTGGTTTGGTGCTGCATGACCGAATATGGCTCTTGTGCCATAAAACTAAATGCAACCAACTGTCTAGTTCCTTAAATTCTGCAATGTTGAGTGTAAACATTGCACAAAACAGTAACTTTCAACAGTTTCCCATTTATTGACATATTCAGAAGCATATTTTACCTTATGTGATTTTCTCTGATGTAACTATCATCAGCATAACTCCATGGGCTGACCCTTGCCCTTGATGAATGCTTTTGAAATTATCTAATGCAATGAACAAAATATGCCAGATTCACGAGTATCTTTCATTATAATCACCAAAACATCCTACATAGAAGTATAAAATTTATAATATCACACCATTTACTGCTGGACATGTTCATTTTAAGTTGGAGGCATATCCCTTGAAGTGTGTGCCCTCTTTTTTTCTAACATGCATGTTCATGCCAAATACACCTCTAAAAAATGATAGACACTAATATTATTAATTTAGTTAATTCTATACTACACAAAATACATAACAATGTACTTATCGTTTTTCTGCATTCATCAGATTTTTGTTATTTTGAATTCATATTCCATGTTTATCATTAATTTATAACTTTATATATTAGCTATTTTCTTCAGATTATTGAGCTGCTTGATGAGTTGAAAGTTCTTCATGTATCGGATGACACATTGAAAGTCGTATCGACCCCCAATGTCGCGGATGTTCGACCTTACATCGTCTGTTGCAAAGTTCTGGATGTAAATTTGAGTGAAGAGGGTGTTCTTAAAAAGTTTATCACCCTTCAAGTAAGATTGCTTGGTGTTTGTGAATCTAAGAATTGCTGTATTACATGGAAGTATATATATATAATTTACCTTTCTATCTGTTTTCTTAGACAAGACTTCATGAGGGCATCTGTGAGAAAAGAACTGCAGCAACTATTGCTACCCATGATTTTTCTAAAATACAAGGCAACTTGTTGTATGATGCCCGGTTACCTGAAGCCATTAAGGTAGTTTTTTAATTTGTAAAACTAGGTTCTGTAATATATTACTTAATACATTTTATAGCTTTAAGGTCAGTTAATTATTTATTATCGTCGTCTCGTGTCTCTCTTCTGCCATCCTGAAAGCCTTCATTTCGTTACTGAAAAATAGGCTCTAGAAAACCTGAAAAAATGCTGATACAGGTTTCTGACAGTTCCCATGTTAAACTGAGAATTTGAAATTTATTAATTGAAATGGATTTTTTATTGAATATTTAATAGTATTTTATTTATTTAAAAAAAATTACACTGCTGAACAAAAACCTCAAAAGAATGCTTTCCTAGTCTTATCAATAAAGCTTTAACATTAAAAAGTTCCATTTCACTTTTGCACCCTCAGGGGCATGTCTCCTTTAAGCATGTAGACTGTCAACAATGTGTTAGGTGTTTTGGGAATAATCAAATTTATTTCCAACACTTGAACTTTAAATAAGATTAAAGCACAAATTAAATTTGAAATTTTTTAAAACCTAATAAAATATTAGAAATTGAGAGTAAAATAAAACATTTAAAATTGATAATTAGATATTTTATGTGAAATTTTCAGATTATCTATTTCTTGATGTAACATGCAATTTTAGTAGCATTAAAAAAATTTCGTTAAATTTGTAGATCATGTCTTTGAATAGAAAAAAGGAGATGACAGCTAAGGAGTTGTATGCTCATCTCAATGAAGAAGCTGATGCCGTAAGAAAGGAGAAAAAGAAAAACTCGTATTCTGGAATACACAAGTAAAGTTTAGTTAACTGAAATTTTAGTCTGATTTTCAGTTTGTAAATGTTTTAGAATCTAAATGCTCTTTCTTTCTAAAGGTTTCTGTATCTTCTGAAAGACAAGCCCTTGTATCCATGTTTGTCTGATTCATCAGGTTTGGTGATATCTTTCCCTCCCATAACCAACAGTGAAGGCAGTAAGGTAAATGTTTTATTCTGTTTATCTGCATAGTAGAAAGTGTTCATGTGACCTCTGAAAGAAGCATCAAGTAGGATTTGAAAATTACTGACATTCTTAATACCTGCAAATTGCTGACGGAAATTTTCAATACCCGTTTTTGATGTCTGAAAGTTTAAGTATACAGAGTTACGGATATGAGATTTAGAGCATTGAATTTATACGAATTAGGTGACTACAAAGATTAAAGGTTGACTCACCTTGTTCCCCAAGAGCTATCATCAGTGGACGAAAGAAAGACAGAACACTAGTTTCGATGTAATGCGATTCTTTGTTTAAAGTATAAAGTATAAGAAAAACATGCGCAGGCGACTTTTTTGTGCGTAGACGGAATTCTTATTTTTAATGATATAATGGTTACAGTTTTCATGATTAAAAAATACATTCACAGTATCGTCATGTGCGCTGCATAACAAATATATCAAAATGCAACAATGTTTGCAAATACGCTAGTAATAGTTGAGCGCGTTATAAAATTAAATCCACGGAGAGTTCGCACTCACTCATATTATCATAGTAAATAAATGCATAATCTTCTTGCCACATTAGTTAGCAATGTATATCAGATTCATGTTATACTACATTGCAATGGTTGCGTGAGAGATACAATTCCCCACTACACACGCGAGCGATGACCCCAGGAGTGACCATAGAGGTTACACCAAAAAGAATGTTCATCACGTGGCGTCCTCTTGTGGCTAATCTAAATCAACAATGTCTACTATTTTTCCGAGTGCACTGATTGGGTGTGCTATTATGTATTGGATCCATGCTACAACATTCAACAAAAAATTCAAATGTTTAGAGAAGTAATAGTCTCAAACCTTAGTTAATACTTGCAGTAAAATATCGATTATCTGAACGTTGGTTAATGAATAGTGGTGATAGATGCATTTGTGTGCCAGTCTTGACAATACACTTGTCTAGACTTGTTTCCTAAATCTATTTGCAGTCATGCTTTACATTCAACTGGCAAGTTTTCTGAGCACATGCATTAAATATATTACTTTCCTACAGTTAAATAAAATGCTAAAGTGGAAGTGAAAAGTATTATCCATGAAAGACAAATTTACAATAACTGAAAATCTTCAAAATGGTGAGTATTACAGAGCTACCAAAGCACTTCTGATGTAGTAGTATTAATTTTTTCAAATAGTTGCAGAAAAAGTAATCTTAAAACCTATAAAAGTAGCTGAAACAAAAAGAAGCACCTAAAACACAATGTGATGATTAAGTATGAAACAAACGTTGAAGATCTCGTCAATGAATTTAAATTTTAAAATTAAATACTTAATATTTTCTTACCAAGGTTTTCATGACAATTTAGCAACAAGATTCCGATATTTCTTTTATGGTTGCAAAAATTTCGAAATTGTGTCCCTAGTAAAAATATTTTTTGTCCGCTCTTAATTAAACTGACTAAAATTTTCGAGGATGTTTAGTGAATTTCTGATAAAATAGCCAATATTTTGCAAGTAACGAGATTGTAAGATGATTTGTTTAAAAAGATACCCTAGTTGCCAAGGTTGGAAAATAGCAAAAAGTTACCTTTTAATCACATGTGGCAGCCTGGTTATTATCAAATTAATATAAGAGTATGTGTCTATACAACAATAAGAGGCATAAACTGCCATTGAATCTTTCATGATGTGAACCTTGATTTGATTGATGGTCCATCAATGCAAAAAACTAAAGTTAACAGAAAATATGAAGTTAAATATAAGTGGTTTCTTCAATAATGGTTTAAAAGGTGAACCAATCTGGGGTTCTTTAATAGCATAAAAAAAGACATCTACTATTATCAATACTACTACTATAGACAAAAAAACACCTATTATAAAAGTAAGTGTTTGTGTCTAATCTAGTGTGTGACAAATCTATGGCACTTACAGTCATGAAATTTGGCACACAGGTAGTGACTGAATAGACCTTGAAGCCTGAATTTTAAAATTTAATCTAGAACATTTAAAAATTAATTTATTCCCTGTGTGTTTCTTTTGGATGCATGCCAAGTTTGCATTGCATGAATATCGTCATTGGTTGAATGGTAATCAAAGTGCAGTTTTATTTTCCTTTGATTTATAATTGGTTATTTTATTTTTTCCTTTCATTTTCTGAATGGATTGTAAATAGGAAGTATTAACGTTCTTTTTGATTTTAGTCATGGTTCAGAGCAGTCACTTCAGATTGCATTGTTTCTCACTTTTTTAAAAGCATATAACTTATTACTGTTTAATTTGGTTTTGATTTACATTGTTTGTTGGAATCAGTGAGGTTTAGCAATAAGACTTTAAAAGCATAACTTTCTTACTTTTTTCCTTAGCTTTAAGACTTTTTGAAAGTATAGTGGTATTTAATTTTTAGCTTTAAGACTTTTTTTAAGTATTGCAGTATTTAATATTTAGATTTAAAACTTTTTGAAAAGAATAGGGATATTTAATTTGTATCATTTGTGCAATTTTTTGTTTATTGCCGTTTAATTTGGTTTTGTCGGAATCAGTGAGGTTGACTTTTTAAAAGCACAACTTTGTCATGGGCAACTGTGTGTGGGTACTGCTAGTTATTTAATGAAAAAATCAGTGGACCCCTTCTACACCTTTTAAAGTGAGTACCAAGAACAGAAATAATTTTTTTTTCATTTATGCCCAATTTTGCAAACAAATTGAATTTATGAACACATCTCCCAATAAGTTTCGATAATAGACTCACTCATCTGTACTTCTATTCAAAAGAGAGGAGCATAATTGTATATCCAGGTGACAGGTCGATTCTAACTTAGAACACATACAAGGTGAGATTGTAGCACAAAATTATGCTTGGCAGTCAGTTAACTAATTTGAGTTCTTTTAGATGCAATTGCATTTATCTTCATTGTAATGTTATATTTCTATAGAATGGACGAAAATGATAGAAAACTTCCAAACTTCAAAAATTATGCTTATACCCCAATTTTCACTAACATAAATATAAAGCTAACTTGAAAAAAATCGTTTTTTCACTGAAGTATAATTTATTGGGTCATCCAGAAAGTTCTGGGCGTTTTCAAATCGAAGCTAGCTTTGTTTTTATTTTGCTTCTGCTGATAAGGAGTGACCTTGATTGAAGCAGATGTTTGAATTCGTTCTTTTCTGCTTACATTGCATAATTATAGCATGTGTTGTGGCATAAATTTTGTTTCACTGCAGTGTTAAGAATGGAGAACCAGAAAGTTCAAATTAGTCTTTTATTTTAAGAAAGGAAAAAATGCTAATCAGACTGCTCGCAAAATGTGTGCTGTATATGGATATAGTGCTGTCTCTTAGGCCACAGTTCAAATGTGGTTTCGTAAATTTAAGCGTGGAAATTTCAGCCTCGAAGATGATGCCTGCTCTGGATGACCATCCTCTGTAAATGGCTTTCTGTATGGTGGAACTACAAAGGAATTGTTGCTACAAAATCAGACAATTGATTCCGAAAAAAGCAGTTCTCAAATGGCAATATTAAAAGCAAAAATCGAAGCAAAACGGCCAGAACTGATTAATCATTGAGGTATTTTCTTCCAGCATGATAATGTGTGGCCCCGCATTTCAATGAATGAAAGACCTTTTGAGTATGGCTGAAATGTTTTGTGTCATCCCCCATATTCACCAGACCTTGCCTCTCAGATTTTCACCTCTTCAGGTCACTTCAAAATTATCTGAACGGCCTGGAGTTCCAATATTTTGGAGACTGTCAAATAGGCTTATTTGTAAAGAAGTTGTCGAGGTGCTGATGATTTCAAAAAAAATTCCAGCTGCTGGAAAGATGGCAAAAAGTCATAGAACAAAATTGTGCTTATGTGATTCAATAAAATTTTTTTTATGTTTTTGTACTGCTTGTTGATATTTATTCAAAAACGCGCAGAACTTTCCAGATGGCCCAATAGAAAGACTGCCCTGGTTTTGTTTTTCAATGATAGTCCAACTAATGCAGTTTACTTAACTTAAATTTGTAAATAGATTGATATGTACATGAAAACTAATGTGTTATTTTTATGATAAATTCCAGATATCAAATGAGACGAAGTGCATACTTTTAGAAGTGACGGGGAACAATTTGAACACATGCAAGAAAGTGATGGATACATTATTAATAGGCATGCTGAAGCTCGGTCTTGGAAATACAACATCAAAGGGCAGTGACGATGATGAAGAAAGCGAAGCACAACGAAATTTCTTGAGGGTTCAACAAATTAAGATTGTCGATGAAGAAGGACAGCTTAAGGTTGTTTATCCTTCCCGAACTGACATTCCGTCGGATGGCATTTCAGTGACGAGAGCTTGACATTTTGGATGTAAATGTGATGAAATAAAACATTTATGTTAATTTGTTTTGTAATTTGTGAAAGTTTAATTTTTTAAAGGATGCAAGGTTTAATTGAGGGAATGTAGTACAGCTGGATGAAATGTTTTCTCCATTACTTTTATAAATTGTACTGTTGCCCATCTAGCCATTGATTCTACTTACACTTAAGACTAGTATTGTCATGGGCACTAAATTTGTTGCCTGAACCCTAAATGGGAAGAGTAAATAATTAAGTATTACCAGGGGTGCCTTGTTCTCTAGGGGTCTGATAACTTTGGAGCCACCTATTGTCAGAGATGACAGATTGGGCCCTGCCCAGAAAACCCCAGGTTTAACTCCTTGTTCGTTAAAAATCGTCGGAAAGATGTAAAAAAGTGAGAAAAACAAAAACGTCCGGATTGGGGACTTAGTACTGTATTTACAAATACCTAGAAAAACCCAGGTGGGCTGGGTTTTTGCCAGCCCTGCCTATTGTTATCAGGATTCTCCACTCTTAAGGCATATCTCCTTCAGATGTGTACAAGCTTCATGAACCCAAGGTACTGCGGTGATCTTTTTATATTGGGTTTACTGTGTTCAGTAAATATGGGGATTGTGGTCACAGGATACCCAAGCAATCTTTGTTTTGCTTTCATCCCATTATGTATCCTAACGCCTCTTTCCCCCTTTCACAATATTTTTTACAAGACATTGTGTTGTGTAGCTTGATCCAATATGGTCCATGTGTCATAAAACTAACTCTCCTCCAGCTTGTGAGTTTTAAACAACACAGGTTTAATTCCTCCTTGGGTGGATTTCTCATCTGTCAGTAAACCTCACCTTGAACGTGTATCTACATGTTTGGTGCAGCTTGTCCAAAATCCTGGGAGCAGAAAGTGGTTACTGCGACGTATGTCGCAGAACAAACTCTTTGCAGAAAAATGTTTCCTTAATTTTATCAAAATTTTGGCCCATTTTTTAAAAATCATAAGTTATGAAGTTTTGCTGTGCAAAGGGTGCTCCTTGCTACACCTTTTTTTCTTTTCTAGCTACAGAACAGCCTCCCCACACTGCCCAAATTACCACAAACACTTCTATGTCAATGACAAAATATTTAACTTCATAAGCTATCAACAGAATTGCAAATTCTGAAAATATGCCTTGGTTTTAAACAAAGTTAATTTTGATGTGTTTTATTATACATATATAATACATCTAGCCGATAATTGTGTTTTACGTCTGTTTTTGATTTTACTGCAGTTATCAAAATCCAGACACAATGCCTGCAGAACAATTGCAATTGCTTGGAGTTGTGTTGCAGAACACACTGAATATAATTCTACGCCTAGGGCCAACATATGGCCCTTTTGCTATAAACCTAAGAACTGAACCCACTTTTCAAACAATAAAAATTTGTTGCCCTGTTTTGGGCTACATTTCACATACATCTCAATGAAAGGGCAAAAATGAACTTCCACTAGTTCTAGGTCTCACTAACAGTATTGAGAACATCAATCTTTAGCTACCAATAAATGTCAAGTGATATTTGGTAATGCTCGACCTTGTACGAGTATCATTGAACTTTGTTTATTGGAATTTAAAATTTTTTAAGGACATTCAAAAGGCTCTGAAATACTAGAATGAAAAATCAGACCTCAAGATCCATAGGATCGGATCCCTGATTATGGTTGGGGCTAGTCTGCCAAATATGAAGGACTGGATTTTCACTCTTCAAGCAAAAGAAAAATTGGGGGTTTTCCAAAGCTAATTTTCAATTTTTAAGGCTGCAGTTAGCAATAGGTTATCCTTTAAGTGCACAAGTAAAGAAGCTTTCAATGTGTTAAGTTAGTCTCAGAATGGACCCAGTTTTAAAAACATCGATTTTAACACTCATAAATATGCCATCGCTTTTAATGACACTTTGGATGAGTCATTGAACTTGGAAATAAAGTGTAGTGTCAAAAACTAAGGCTTAAAAATATTTTTTAGGGCTCTTGAAAACTGAAATAAAAAAATCAGGCCTTTTAAGATTAACAGGAACTTTGAAGGATAAATATTACAAACGTACTATAAACAAATAAAGCAGGGGGGGGGTCACTGGCATCACATTAGGTCACTAAATTAGATGCCAAGTCTTGGGACTTGAACATCGGCTCTTAATATTTTTATGGTTCACCCCAGCATAAAGGTGCAGCAAATATACCCATTGTCGGTTTAGAGCAGAAGCTCTTCAACTGCCACTTTTCGGAAGAGCATTTTTGACATTAAATACTCATTTTCATGAGAAATATACTGCCATATCTGTTTGAACAAAAATATAACAAAATACTTAGAATTTTATTTGACCTAAAAACTAGCAATCTTTAAACGGCTGTACTGTAAAATGTTTTATTAGTTAATAAATTTCAACCATAATACTGGTTTTGATTTGTATAAAACTAAAGAATTCCCCAAACATAAAGTGACCTGGGTTTACCAATCAAAATAATTTCCCCCTAGTTAGCTGAGCATTGTTGTTCGTGAATTAGGTTAAAGCAAAGAAAAAGTTGAGGCGTGAGAACCAACAGATTCTTGAATAAGCCCATTGACTTTCAAAAGATAAACTGGGTCTTGTATACAAAACTATCTCTATGTGGCCTTAAATCTGAATTCAAATAGGGAGTACAAAGCAACACATGCAGACAAATTAGGGGTCTGTGAGCAGTAAAAACAATCATTGGCCTGGACATGTTCCTCTGTGTTTCTGATTTGAATTCAGCTTAACTCTTGGATGAAGAGCCCAATTCGAAAACTGTCAAGACTCCTTGGAAACTCTTCAATATCTTAAAACTAGCAGCTACATTTTCAAATTCAAGAGCTGAGAAATCTGCTGTCCCAATTAATCCTCTTAGGGGGTTCATGTGTTCTAGTCAACGTCAATTAAACTATCTAAGGGGTTCACATTACCACCTGTATTCTTACCTGCATTACTTCTAACAAGTTTTGACCTTAAATATTTTTCCAATTGACTATTATTAAAGGACCAATAGTATATGAATCTTTCCAAGGAATTATATTCTAAAGGACCAATAGAATCTTTTCAAATAATTATATTCTACCCCATAATCTTTCCAAAAGGTTATGTTGTAAGAGGACCACACACAATAGAATCTATCCAAAGGATTAGTTTGAGAGGAAACCAAAATTAGAATCTCCTAAGAATTCTATTCTAAGAGGACCGATAATCTTTCCAAAGGTTATGTTCTAAGAGGACCACACACAATAGAATCTATCCAAAAGATTAGTTTAGGAGGACCACACAATAGAATATCCTAAGACCAATAGAATCTTTCTTAAATGTTATGTTCTAAGAAGACCGCACAGTAGAACATCCTAAGAATTATATTCTATGAGGACCAATAGAATCTTTCCAAAGGATTCTACCCTAAGAGCAGGATTAAAAGGTTGAAAAATTTATGGAATCTTTCAACTAAGGGATGTGGTTATTTAGTTTGTGGGGTAATAGCAACACTACGCTAAAAAGAAAATCTTATGTGATCAAAGGGTTAAAGAACTGGGACGTTACTTTTAAGTATGATGTTCACTAGCATTCATGGAAATGTATTGATGAACAAGTTGTCCTGGTCAGGGTAAGTTCCTTTGCCACAAGTTACACTCAAGGAGAGTAGGATCAAGAATGAACTCAAGCGAATGTAGTGAGATTCCTGAAGTAACACAGGTTTAGGTTGTCTTTTTAAATTCTAAAAGGAATCTAACAATCTTGTGTATTTTAAGTTGGTCCCTTGGGCAGATTCAATCACATCGTTACTCAAGTGTATCAAAACAGGTTTCATCTTGTGGACTTGCAAATCAGCCTTGTTTGTTTGAACCTCTCAGTCAATTGTTACAGTATTTCGGTTGTTATTTGACGACAATTGCTTTTAGATTGTAGAGAAGACACTGTGTAATCAGCTGATAGTTCTGAACTCGTAATAAGGTTGTATTATATGGCAAAGACTATACTTTGCCCTTGTGAGGCTAATAAAGTTATGGGACAGCATATGGCATGACCTTGGGAGAAGGCTTAAGTTATCTTTCAGAATTATGATAGAGCAAATGAAATAGATCCAATCTTTAAAAAGAATATACAAATATATATTTACAAACTTTACAGTTATTATATATACAGATTAATATAACGTTTTGTCCAAAGTCAAAGTGCAGCATAGGTCCATGAAAGCCTTCTGAATAGCATAACACAAATCGTTATCTGAATCAAGTTGATTGATTATGCCTTTTATTGTGTCAAAGCCTGGCCTTTGCTTTCCTTCCATTGGTAGCAATAAGTCTGAAATGATAAAATCCAAATTCATAATGTTTCAACTTTTAATTCATCAATTACATTAGATCAAAGGAATAAATAAATAAATATAAACAGTGAAACCCTAATTTAACGTAACCCGCATAAACGTCATTTTTCATTGGTCCCAAATAATATCCTGTACTCTCAATGTTAGAAAATCCTGTATTTAATGTTATCACTTCAAAATATTTCCCTCATTCAACGTAAACATTAAAAATAACAATAGGTTTAAAAATAAGACACACCTCCACCCACATGACACATGCATGTTACAAATTTGCATAAAATTCGGACTACCCGAGGTATTGATCTCGTGTAAAACGATCCAAAGGTAAGATCTTCCACGATTGCAAAGATAGAGAAAACCTCAAATAGCATGTCTTCATAATGAATATCTTCGTCAAATCCGTCATTGTAAATTAGATATATTAAAAAACTTACAAAAACTCATATCTGTGTCGAATGATTTAGCTAGTAAAAGTAAGACGCAAACCAAAATAACAGATTTCTTTAAACAATAAACTATTGTAAAGGAAGAAATAAAAGGTATTTTACTTAAATTAGTCTTCATTTCATGCTCTATGTTTTGTTTTCACAGACACCAATTTAACGTTTTCCCAAATATAATGTTGTTCCTTTCCAGTCCCTTGAAATATGTTAAATTAGGGTTTCACTGTTTTTAAGTAAACAGTTGTAACTTCAATTTTGTCATTTTATATGTAGATTGATAAAATTGGAGCTGTGACTGTTTACCTCTAGGGTAAAAATACTTCAAACATTCAATTTGATTCATTGATTTCCTTCATTCGATTCATTACAAAATCATGTTATGCAAACAATATCATGACTTTTCACATGTTTAATTTTTAACATGCAACACACACCAAACAACCTCCAATTAAAAACATAAAACCCTATTCTATCTACAGCTGGCAATTCAAACAAGGTGTTGTAACCATTGGAATAAATTTCACAAAAAATTGCACCAAATAAATGGAAAATTGAGAATTTAGACTTTTTCTTTAGTGGTTCGAAATTTTCTTTTGAAATGAGAGTCAAAGAAAATGAAAATTTAGCCAGATTCCAACATTTTTTGTTCACGATTGCCATGGCCACCAAAACTTCAAAATCGGCATCACTTGAAAATTTTCTCCCCAAAAGAAAATACTGAAAATATTTTTCCATATGGGGCTGAGTATTTTTTTCAAAGACTTTCGGAAAAATCGGCAGCATAACGCTTTACGTATTGAAATTCCCCTGTCGGACACATGCTCCACGTCACAAATTGTGAATTTGTTTTCAAAAAATCTAAAAATGGTGAGGATAGTTATTTAAATTTAAAATTGCTGAAGAGTTAAGAATAGGAACTGTGACTCCTAGGATTTTACCTGCATTTGTAGGAGGAACACTAGAGGTAGCACAAATGCGAGACAGGCAGACTCTTCCTAGCTGACAGAGAAGGAATGCTACATCTTCACACAGAGGTGGGAAGGCCTCGCACATGCGAACAAGAGCTGGTAACGCTGGCAAAAACAGTCTACTCTGTTGTGTGCTGGGTAATACTGAAATGATAAAAAAAAAAACTGTAACAAATTAAAAGTATTCAGAAAATTATTGGACTGTAAGAAAACTCAATTTTAATTGGTAGGTTGTTGAATTAACATTGTACAGGAGCAACACAACTAGGGTTGCCAACTTTTTCTGAGACAATTCCAGGACGTATTTCACAAAACTGAAATATTTATATCGTCACTCAGAGTGCAAATGGTTGTTTGTCTAAAAGCTGACAGCAAAAAATGAATTATTCTTTCTGATTTGATTCCATTATTATGTACTTTGCCACCAAGTGGATATCACAAAATGCCACATACTAACACTAATAAAATGGAAAAAATAGAATTTTTTAAAATATGATTGCTTGTACTTTGAGTGACGATATTGGCTTGGGATAGTAGGTGGAGCCGACGTTTGATGGACATGAAGTCATGTGCAATAGAAAGAATAATTTTGAAGTGTAGGTGATATTGATCGATAGCCTTCTCTGAAATTTCGGGACAGTTTGACATTGAATTGAGATTCGGGACAGCAACTTCAATTCCGGGACAATACTGGCCAATTTGGGACGGTTGGCAACCCTAAACACAACGTGCATTGCCGATAGGTGTTGACTGTGATCACCCACTCTCCAAACTTTCACACCATGCTAATTTGAGGTCAAGACAAATTTAACATACACCAGCCCTACACATACACAACCATCAGTTTTGAACTCACAATACTCCGGTTTCGAATCCGCTACTTTATCCAACTAGGCCACAGTGCTCCCCTCAATTTTAATAAGATTTCTTTGGCAACGCAGTAAATTAACATATGAAAAGCTGCTTATTTTTCATTTGGGTTGATATCGGTTTTCTATCATGATCTTGAAGGCAAAAAGATAAGATTAACTTAATTCTTCTGTTTAAAAATACAAATGATTGAAAGGAAACAATTAGCTCCTATTTATTACATGTACAAAGATTTTTTAGAATTACTTCATGGCTATGAAAAGTTGAAGTTACTTTGTGACCTTTACAAATACTGAGGCTTTCACAGGCCCTTAAAAACCAAAATTAAAAATCAGGCTTTCTTAAAGCCTGTGGGAACACTGAATGTAGAATCAATACACAATTTTTATATTGATGCTACAAACTAGGATGAATATTTGAATGAAAAGGTTTTTACCTCTTTTTCTACAGTAAATTTGAATTGAGCAAAATAAATTTTTGAAATTAAATACAAGATTTTTTTCAAATATTTAAGGTTATTCTGCAACCCTACATAAATAAGAACGTGGTTAACGAGTATTACTCTAGTCCAGCAATTTTCGACCCTTTTACTTTCAAGTACACAGAAATCAATCATTAAAATTCTATGACATACAAAATTACTATTTATATTTTTTGCCAAACTCAACAAAAATAGGCATAATTTTTCTAGATTTACAGTAATAAAAATAACACATTATCATTGCTTCAAGGTGTCTTTTAAAAGAATCTGTATGAAATAATTTATTTATGATACGTAGCAATAAAAAACCAGATGCAATGAAAAGAAATTCATAACATAATACATATTGGGGGTTACCTTAAAATGTAGTTTTTGACAATTAATGAAATTGACACTGACCAACCAACTGTTATCTATCAACTCAGAATTGCTTCTCAGAATTGTTATAGACAAAGTGTAGAAATAATATTTGATAAACAAGCCCAGCATATTCAGAATACATACAGGAAGCACTACCACCACATACATTTAGCTTGACAATAAATGCTTCCAAAATTGGTATTACTTGAAATTATTTGCGAACACACTTGTTAGAAGTTCACTGTTAAAACAAAACAAATCTCACTTTAAACTGCTTCTGCAAGACACATCAGTCTTTCTTGAGGCATTTTTGTTGCTAAATATCAAAATATGGATTGAAATTGAAAAACCAAGGGTATGAAAAATAAAAACTTACCCCCTAAAAGTGTATTGCAAACATTGATGCAAAGCTTCGCAACACTCAAAGATTTGGCAATGGCATATTGAGAACATAGGTGAGATGCTAGTTCAATAGCAAAAATCTAAAATAATATTGTAAAAATTATTTTAATAATAGGATAATATACGTTGAAATTTAAGAAAAAAAAAACTTGACTCAAGTTACTTTACAAGTAATAAACCCTAGTTAATCTACAATACGGTTGTCTTATATTAATTAGAAACATACCTTTTGAACTATCTTATTCACATAACAGAAATAACACTAAAAAAACGTGTACGAAAAAACCTCGATAATCCAAGCTCTGATTAAAAGGGGAGTTAGTACCTTTTAGACCTTGTGTTGCTCGCGAAAACATACTTTTATCGATTCATCATAAATAATTGACTTTTCTATATTTTAGTATAAAATAGATACAGTTTAAAGATAATTGTATGGCTTTTAAAAAACTGTAGTCATATTTGTAATTTAACACATTATTTTTTATAAAACCTAGCAAAAATTATACACAATTTCTTTGTTTTGAAATTTACCCACTTAACTTTCCCGCAAGATAACTTTTGAAAGATGCAGTGTAAAACCCAAATGTTTGCACCAAATTGAAGCACATGAATGTCTTAATTCTATGAACAGAGTAATTTGTGATATTTCAAGTAAAAATATTAAAAAAAATTAAGAATTTTAAAATAAGTTAACTTTGAAAATTTTTAGCATGTATGGATCATCCATAAATAAAAAACTATAGCTCTCATACACAAATCCATAGGTCAGAGAACTAAGCTCTACTTTTAGAATAAACATACAAAATTTCTTATCTCTACGTTTATAGTTTTTTTTAAACTTGTGAGAAAGTTCAAAAATTTCAAAATGAGAAAAACGCAAACAAAAATAAAACTTTGATTATTTAAAAAAACATACCTCTTGTAGCACTTAAAAACTACCTGCTTCATAGGTGGCACATTCTATGTTAAGGAAATGCTTATTAGCAGCTTTTTTTCTCATCCTGTTAGCTCTAAAGTGGATGATCTTGATTTCAGATCAGCTGCTTTAATGCGTACGTAATCTGCCTGGGCTGCCGAGACACGAGAAAGGTGAAATCCTTGAGTCTTCATGATGCCAATATGTCCAACCATACCTTCTTTAAAAACCACAACTGCCTCACATTCACTGCAATATCTCCAACAATTTTTGAACACCCTGATGTTTTGGGACAGTATTTCCAAATGGTATAGTTGAACGACTCGTTGGCATTTTGAGTCTTGCCACCTAAGCATTTTCTTAACAGCTTGAGGCAAACACTGGCTTGATCAAGTCCATCACAGCAGCTGGCACTAAATTGTTGTGATGATGTGTAGAGTTAGTGGCCTTGGCTTTCTTGTATCAACACCATGATTTCTCTCCACGTGGGCAAAATTGATGCATAGGATCAGTATCAGTGGATCTTTAATGTCAGAGTAAATTGCCCAAATAGTTTGTTGCATGTTCTTTATAGAGTCATGATTCTCCCTGATGGCATTCCCATAGTAAGTTGTAAACTTGTCGTTTCGTTTGTCTGTGAATCGGTTTTTTTCCACTGACGCTTTTCCATCTGATAGTTTCTTTCCTTGTTGCGAAATCTTCAACTTTCGCAGTCTGGTACTCATGCGTTTTTGTATGTGCCCTACACATTCTACTTTATCCACACAACAATGTACTGTACCGACTTTTGAATTTCTGGAAACGTTTTAGTGTCTCCATCACTTATGTACTTCACATACTTGGAAAGAATGAAACACAGAAATGGACCTTTGAAATATTTTCACCATTCCGTCAACTTCCATTTTACCTGAACACACAATATGATTCTTTTTGCAAAACTTCAAATGACTTTCCAGCCAATCGTCATATTTTGCTCCACATTTTGAACCTTTCCACAGGTCACAGCTCTTGCAGTATGATGATAACACCTCCACATCCAGAACTTTTCCAGTCATGTAGCCGATGACACTGCAAACACCTATCTTTAACATATGACCTTGTGTCTTCCACGTGCCATCACCGCTGATACAAATCTAGTCGCAATCAGTCAGAGAAGTTTCTTTCTTTGCTGTATCCTTCATAGACTTGGTTGCTACTTTGGAGCTGGCTGCTTTGATTTTCTCCAAAATTCTGTCATAGGGTTTTTGGGACACAGGAGGAGGCAAATCCATTGCCGAACAAAAGTTCTTAACACTACACAACCCACACCATAGTGTAAACAATCATCGAGTTCACCTCATATTCATGGTTGCTGAAGTCAACTAAAGGAGAACTTTTGAATTTTGTCACAGTTGGGCATTCCAGACACTCAATGTACAGTTCAGATGCAAGCCCATATAATATCCTCTCCTTCAGAACATCTGCTGAATCACAGGAGTTGCATTTTAAGAATTTCGATAATTCTTTACAAAGAATATCAATATGGATAATTCTATATCCATTATCTTCATTGGAAGTTAGTTCAAATAAAGAGTTATTCAAACGTATATTTTTAGCAGAAGCAGACACTCAAGATTTACTTATTTCCTATGGATCCTTTGTAAACCTATTTCCACAAAATCATCGTTTTTTTCTGTCAGAAATCGGAATTTCTTCGGGCTGATTTACTAGCCATTATGAAAACGTTAACTCAAAAGATCTATCCAAAGAAATAAGCACAATAAATATACTGTACTGGCGCTAAATCACTTCCGATTCACAGCAAATAGACGGCAAATGGATTTGAATTGTAATACAAAAACAAACACTTAAAGTAAATGTGAGTTGTGTTGAGTAGTATCCAAGCTACTTTTCTAAACTCAATATTTTAAAAGATACAGAAGTTTGACAGTGGCTGGACATGAAGAAATCCCAAGAAGTATTGTGCTGTAAACCGAAACCAGCGGAAACGTGCATTTGTTTACATGCTGTCACTGTTTACAATTACGTTTTTTATCATTGTGAGCTTAATTATATACCGATTTGGATGCAGTTTGTTTTAAAATGTTCTTAACAGTCTAAATAATTTTTTTAAAAATTAATTTGAAAAATCGATTTTTTGAAGGTTGAAAGGTACTAAGGTTACTCCCCTTTTAACCAGGTGTTCATGTTTTCTAGACGTTTTGATGCATTTTTGTTTTTTAAGCTTCAAATGAAGCTTTGGCATGAGTGTGCACACTTTAACCTTTATTAGTGTGGTTTAGAAGGAAGAATGTTGCAACACAAGATTATTGTCCTTGCTTTATGAATATTTCATAAGTCAGGCTCACACAAGTTGGCAGTCGAATCATGTGACATTGGACGAGTTTATTCTTTAAATTAAGGAACTGGCCGCAAAGTAAACAAAGTGTTTTAAAAATTGGTGTCTTTAGCGCAACGTCTGGTTCCAAGTTTATTGCTCGGTATTGAAAACAATTGCAATTAAGTGTGTGTGTGGGGGGGGAAGGGGGGACACCCAAGCAATCGCCTCATTCATTCTTCTAAAGATCTTTCACGTCAGTTCGGAAATCAGTCGACCCAAGTTCAACAAAATGATGTTGGTTGCTTTATAAGTACCGAATATAGGTTATGAAATCCTGAAGCATTTTTCTTTAATGCATTTTATTTATAATCAGGATTCATCTCTCCGTCAAGTTCCCAGTCATATTTATAATAAATTCATCATTGTATTTGTATCTGACGATGCCCAACTTGAACCCTTAAATTTGCGGATTGTACATCTTCCCCCCTGCACTGCTTTAATTTTGTACACTTTTGTCTCTTCTAATTTAAGCTTTCATGCAGTTCAGATATAATTCCTGGTTTCCTATCATTTGTAAATACATGTTTGAAATATTACTTTTTGTCTTAATAATAAATCAGCTTTTCAAAATTGTCAAAAATGACACATGGATAGCTCATTGAATTGGTGATCACTTACATGTGTATGGAAGTCACTCAGACAATTGATAAATTTTGCCAAATGTATATTAAATATCTTGCACGATTTCAGTAGCTTTTTGAAAACTCACAGAAAGACTACCAAATGCTTAATACACAGGAAATCAACAGTTTCTAAAAATTTTTTAAATTACAAGCTGTAATTAACTGGTCATATTTGATCTGGGATATTAATTCACATTCAAGCAATATTTGCAAAATAATGAAACAGACTTGTAAAATAAAGAGGAAGATGTTTTAAGTAAACGTATGAATTATTTACAGAGTAAAACTCTGAATTTCTACAATGTAAGGAATGTTATTAACTGAGCTAGAATTTGAAAGGAATAGATCAATAACTCAAATTACTATTTACCTGTTTATCTAATTCAGCTTGACTCAAAAGTTCAGGCAAGAAATCCAAACAAATATGAAGTGATGGTATAGATGATACAACTACAGGTAGCAACTCACTGGAATAAGTCTAATAAATGCAAAAACATTTAATTAAAATAATTTCCAAACACTTGAAAATGTCTTCAGATTCAGAGAAAGTAAATAAAGAATCTTTTTTTCACAAAACAGCATGATATTCAAATTGAGACATCTTTACAAGTTTCAAATAAAAACTATACTATATCCATCAACCTAAAAAAAAATAAAAAATAAAATTAAAAAATAATAATAATTTTTTACTAAAAAAAACCAATGTGCTACAATCAGAAATGAAAAATGGCCAATTCTTAAAATAAAAATAGCTTTGGTGTCGCATTAGCAAGAATTGCACCACATTGGGCTTTATAAAAGCAATGTAAAATAGAGAACAACCCTGCAATTAATTACTGTTATATACTTGGCATCAGTCCAAACACTGCAAAACCAATTTGGTGATATTTTACGACAATGTAGCAATCACCGATTCTGATGGGTTTTTTCACAACAAAACTTTGAAATTTGTGTCTGAAAAATTTTCCCAGAAGAAAATTAAGGTAAATGCTTTTTTTTTTTGTCAGGAAGAAATAAAATCAAGTGTTTTTCCAGAAGACTTCAGGAAAGTTAGCAGGTATGTTTATAGGATGAGGCACTCAGTTACTTGAGATTTTAAATTGATACATAATCCTTAGAATTAAACAGTATTTTTTAATACATTGGGTTATTCAATACAAAATATAAGATTTAAATTGTTATATATTGTTGAGGATTAATAAGATGACTAACCCAAAAACTAAAATTCATTGTTTTGTTGAAAAGTGCCTTGCATTTCTAAAATGGAAAGGTACTTGAAAAAGGGTTATCTATTATAAAATCCTATGCACAAAGGGTGATAAAGGCAGTGAATTGGACACGTTTTTAGTTCATAACTCTAGTTCTAGACTGGGACCTATGTCTTAAATAGGTTTCAAAATTGCATCTCAAACATACATATTCAAGCCGTAATTCAGTCAAAACTTCTTGGATTAGAGCCAAAGCACAAACACTTTGACCTGGTTGACAATTAGGAATCTAGGAAAACTAAACATGGTATGTTTCAAATTCTTTAAGTGCATTTTCAGATAATTTCCTTCTTTATTTACATTGTTAATAAGGAAATACTTCTTAAATGTTTAATAACAAATAATACATTTTTACTCATAAACAAAAATGGTTATTTTTTGAGATTTTGAGAGCATTTTGCCCAAAAAATCGCTTTTCCCTTTTCAATCTGTTCTGATTTCAAATTTTTGTTGAAACATTCTCAATACGTAAGCTTTTTCCCAAGGTTTCATTTTTAAACAAAACATATTACAAATGACTCCTCTAACAGATTCTGTCAAGTAAAAAGATAGTCATGTACCATTCCATGCAAGACCTTTATACGGTCAGCTAATATGCGATACCTCATATAAGTGCAAAATATCAATTTTACAGGAGGAGCAAAAAACTGTCTATAAAATTGAATACTAAGTATCACTACTGTAAATTTTCCCATCTCGTTGAACTGATGAATACGAGGTCTCACTTCACTGATGTCCACTCCAGAAATTGGTGCTTACGCTGTAACACATATTAGCCAACGATATGCTTTTCCATTGGTGAGTGAATCATCAACACTAGAAAGAGAGTTTCTGCTGGTGGTGGCATCTTAGTCTTAGAAGAAAATAAATTATTATATTTAACTTATGGATCTTACTTATGGGTTGTTCATTGTAACACATGAAAAATACCAAAAACAATAATTTGAAGAAAAACTCATCTTAAGCAGCATTACAAAAATTGAGTTTGATGGAGCAGCAATCGCTGATTGACAGTATCAGTTCCTACCCACAGTAGGTAGTACAAAATCTATCTGTTCACTGAAAGTATTATAGCAATGTCCCAGTCGAAAATGTCCAAGGACAAACCAGATTGATTGGACTAGGAACGCACCATATTTGTCCAACAAAGGTCGGTTGCATTTAATGGTCAAGCTGCACCAAACAATGTCTAGAAAATGGGTATACTCACAAGGAAAATTTGACTGATACAAATGACAGAAATACAACCAGGGATTAATCAAACTTGCATCACTCAAAATTTGCTAGCACAGTGGGCAAATTCACTGAGTCATGATGACCTCATCCTACAAAGGATTAACTGCTTAGATGATTACTTTGGGTCAGTTAGATTTCCAAATAGAACTCTTGTAACACTGCTATGAAACATTAATTTCGAGGCTCTCAGAATTTTTGGTTGGGTTATTGAGGATAATCCCAACTGATGTGAGAAACACTAGGATTTTTATCATGTCGTCAAAGGAAATGTGTTTTTTAATGCCTATAACTAGGCGAATGAAGAAACATACTGCGTTTAAATACCATTTCTCTGTAATAGAAAATATTTTGCTTATCAAAAATAGATTTTGTGGTACACTTTTACATATTTTTTATGTCAACAAAATGTGGGCACAGGTCATTGATGAAAACTATTTTAAAATCTGAGAGTTCACCTGAAAATGAACAAGCTTTGCCAAACTAGGTTCAGAAATGAAAACTTGATGAAGGTGTGAACATATCAGGCTCTGGATTTCCCTTAGATTGGTTAATAATCCTTGTGATTTCTGAAACAAACATTAATGAATTAGGTACACATTTTGTAGCAAGTGGAGAAATTCAACTGCTACAAAATACAACAATATGCCAAGTACTTTATCCTCTTCAGTGGGTAAACAGCACTCGAGCAGTATCTGCACTGCAGCACTTTCTTGGGCAGCAACAAGAGCTGTCCTCAAGTCTTCCCTGTCTTTGTCAGATTCCAACAGACCAGTCTTTTCCATCATGGGATGTTCGAGGGTATGGTGAAGGAGGTGTGTTCTACAAGCAGCTAAGAATGCCTGTAGCATGTGGAGAATAATCTCCATAAATGGAGGACACCTGCGAAAATATATTCATCACTTAACATTTAATTGCTGGATAGCAATTGGCTGTTTGATACATAACTGATTTTTAAGAAACAATTTTATAAATCAAGTACGTAAGGTTTCAACAGGTTTTACAATAAAGCATTAAGACTTTTTTTTTCAAAAAAATTATTTCCCGGATCTTGGCCAACCAACCGGTCTAGTGGTTAAGGTGTTGGCCTTTGGATCGGAAGGTTCCTGGTTTGAATCCGGGGTCAGGGCAGAGATGTAAATTGTGATGTCCTTTGTTAGGGGCAATGATGCTCCTTCACAAGTGGCCATCACTTCATGCCTTGTAGTGGCCAATGATTAAGATCATATGTGCCCGCCATTGGGAAAAAATATTATTTCCCTGATCTTGCTAAAACAAATAATAATGATGGATTCTTGGAAAAAATTTGTTAACTTTTGAGAAGCACGCATGCATATATATGCATATTGTAGTTTTTCATGTATAACTTTTAACCTTGAAACTGAAATAATCAGAAGTTTTTTATTTTACGAAAATCCCAGTACATACACGTTACACCGACTAACGCAAAACACATTACTAGCATACAAAGAAATAAGTGTTATATACAAATGTGAACTGAAACTATAAGTAACCAATAGGAACAGTTTAAGGAGTGAGAACTGAAGCTGTAGTTTGCAATTTCTCATCAGCAAGCCCGTTGAAATTGGCGGCGCTGTTCAAAGGCATCACAACCTTAACCGATGTTTCCTAGGATTCTATCCACCAATATATGTAGTACTTTATTCATTAAATGTCCTATAGGGTAAAATCAATATTACACTACTCGGAAATCTTTAGTCGTTCAGAGGTTAAGTAAAAATTATCACAGAACTATAGAAGGGGGAAAAAATCAATATTTCAAATTTAGAAATAAAGAATTAGCAACAACTCCTCCCAAAAGCTAACTTAAAAAATGAGGAATTTAATCACCTGAATATTCTTTTATCACATCTGAGGACATGAAGTGGATCCAAGATGATGTCGTCCAACGTCAACTTCCGCGCTGTCCGGTACGTTTTCTGAGGAAAGGCATTCACGCTCATCACCCAGAGATTGCGAGGGAAGATAGAGTTCAGTTTCCACCAGACGTTTTTCGCTTTTATGAGAATTTGCAGGTAATCAGCATGGTTCAGCAACTTTGGCAAGTATGCCACAAATTTGGATGCGTAGGGCCACAACTGTTGCACAGGAAGGGTAAGCAGGTGGTTCAAATGTGACAGTAATTGAAAAGGACAGCTCTCCACTTGGTCAAAAGCTATAAATTAAAAGATGCTGATTTATTTGACGCTATGATGAAAAATACCGTTACTATAAGATAAACTAGTGAATACCATAGACAATTAAGAGATATATAACTCTTCAAATTTAAAATAACACAGTATTTAATGATAGAAAATTTCATTGAATTAGAATTATCTATACTGTAACTGATAATTGTTTGTGAACAAACAATGGACGTTAGTGATGTCAACATCAAGAAAGTAATTCTCTTATTCATTCCTGACTGGCAAAAGACCAACAAATCTGTTGTTTACAAAATGGTTCAATTCAACATGATTTGAACTTTTAAAAAGTCAATTGGAACAGGTCTTAGGCAGGTATTAATGAAATCGAAAATCATCCTTTCTGTTCCAAAATGATATGGATGGTAATGATAATGGCATAAGATTGCAATGTTATTTAAAACAAGGTGAAAAGACAACCACAGTGTAATTCAATGCACAAAAATCAAGACAATTAATATGCCTAGATGACTTTCATCAAACACAAGAACTTCATACTATCCATTCTGACTGAGAAATATTGTAGTCAATTTGATAAAACTGTCTCTTTTAATTGTAAGATGTATTCTCTGTCGAATGTAGATAATTCAGAACATTTCTAGATCACCATTAAGTCGTTCCCATTCACATGTGCATTACTGGGAAAACAAATGTCTAATTTATAAAACACCAGCCATTGCATTGCCCATGACAGTTCTTTTCGTGGGGTCAGGTGTGACCACTGCTTGGTAACCCCCGGTGAGTGCTACGGATTCCCATTCGGTTTGCTTCCTGTGCCAATACTACAAGCAATGCCGTGATGGCCTCAAAGTAGCAAGTAATAAATAAATGCCAATAAAATAATTAAAAAATATATTAGATTAAAATTTAAAAATAGGGCTGGACACATTAAATATTTCTATATGGTCAAACGTCCAGCCAAATGAACATAATCATTATGGCACTACATGGGTGGATTTTGTGAACCACTTAGCCTTAACCTGGTGTACAACGGGATAGGGGTTCAAGTTACGCCTCACATCTATATATATAATTCTCTAACGTGGCATGCAAAAAAGACATTATTGTCATCGCATTTTGGCAACATTGTACGATTGTTTAAATTACATAAAATTGATTACATAAAATTAAATTAAGAAGTGCTCCAGTGGTTGGCGAGCATTAGCGAGCAGGCCCAATAGTTTCATTTATACCTTTTCCACCGCATCATGGCCGCTAGATAACAGCTCCGCTTTCTTAGGAAACCGTAGCTTGACCTACAAAATTTACAGCAACGACGTACACGAATTAGTACATCTATATTCTAGGCCGAACCTGTTTATAGAGGCTACACATTCATTCTAGACAAACAAACATCTATGCCTTAACTCCGGATTCGAAGCGGGAACCTTTCGATCCGGAAGCCAGCTCCCTGATCGATAGACCAATTGGTTGGCAAACTACCAAAACAATTTGTTTCCATACCTTTATCCAGGCTATCTTTGTTGAAACCACCATCTGGCCAGCCACGCAGCTTAACCCTGCAATTCTTCAAAGCAAAATCAGCATCTTCCTCGTCCGTTAACCACGACTGCACCAAGCACAAATGAGGATAATGAGTAGTCAGTAGACGCAGCAACGGAGAAAACAACCCGGCAAACTGTTGCTGATCGATTTGTGCCCTTTGGATGAGGTAGAACACTGGGATCTTCGCTATGAACTGTGGGGAATAACGCTTGACTTTGCGGTCGCTAGCCAAAATAGTCTTCATGTTCGACAGACGTGTATCTTCATAAAGCAGAAGGTAATACAATAGTAGCAATTGCGATGTCAAGGATGAAGGTTTTTGGTCTTGTTCTAGAACTGAACCTTGCTCCTGTGTGATGAAAACCGATTTTGAGAACACACCAAGGATTTCTTCCTCTGTTATTGGCTCATTTGTAGTGTCAATCGATCCTTTTGAGCTTGGAGTGAGGACAGAGTTCACATACACTTCAATAAGGGCAGGAAGAACGGGATGCAGAGGAGGTACAGTACAACAGACTTGTTTATATATCCATTCCTTGATTGGCACCTAGAATCAACATTACAATATGTAAATATCAAATACTCAAAAGATTAAACATAATCATACACATTTCTCAACATCAAGGGTGTTCAACAACTGGCATGCAGGTCAGGTAGTTCGTTGGATTGGGTTTATGGAACATGAGCCATGCTGTGAAAAACCCAAGAGAGGCCACATCAAGTAATGGACGTACACACATAAGGGACATTTCACTAACACATAAGAGAAATACACCACAGGAGGAATTAAACCTGCACCGCCTTCAAACTGCAACATGGGTCAGATGTGATCTGCAAGCTACTTTTATCTCTCTTACATCAACTATGGACAAGACAAGAGGTTTTTTAACAATCTATTATTTTTATAAGTTTTTTAAAAATTTAGAAGGACGAATTTTCTAAAAAGTATATATATGCATAATATTATAAAAGGAAGTGTTTGTCTGTTTTTTTTTGAGGCCGCTAAATCTTGAAGATTCTACGGCATTTACAGCAATGAGATTTGGCACACAGGTAATCCAAATTTTTTGCAATTGTTGGGTTGCTGCAAATTTTAAAATTCAATCTAGCAGATTTGTAAATGAATTTAATAGTTTTATTCTCTACTTGGTTCTTCAAACGCGTTTGTCCGGACCAAAGAAGAAACACCTGAATCTAGACTTTTTCTACCCATGTGACCTTGCCGTCAGCCTTTGCAACCATTTCAAGTGTTTTCCATTGCGGGGAACTCGGACAAGATTCTAAATTTATTTTTTCTCTTTAAGCTTTCATTTTGGGCCGAAGAATGATTTTCCAGCAGAGAATAAAAAAAAGTTTTAACTGTAGTTATATAGTTCTTTTTTCCATCTCCTAGACCATTAAAGACAGAGTACAAATTTCACCGGATTTGAAATCTGGGGAAAATTTTACACCAGATTAATACCATACATCATAAGCACGGGCAACGGCGTGCTTATATATATAAGAATGCTAGCGAAATATGTGTAAGTTGAGTTCCACGGTGAAGTTTTCTTAGAACTCAACATACTTTATGTCAGCAAAAATCAAGTTTCTCTTACCTAGGTTGGTTATTTTCAGGTTTTATGGAGCAAGTATTATATTTGGCCAAGTTCTGTCAAAAGCAAAACAACGTTGAGTAAAAAATGTAAAAGGGAAAAGAGAATTGGGAATAGAGTAGTGGGATGAAAGCAGAAAAAGATCGCTTGGGTATCTCAGAAGTGCAACACTCATGCTTACTAAAGACAGTAAACCTCATTAGAAAAGAAAGTTCTCTGGAGTATCTTGAATCTCTAAGTTCGTACAGATCTAAAGGAGATGTGCCCCTAAGGTCTTCTTTACTTCGGACTAGGGATCAGTGTTTCTCGGACCAGGTATGGACTGACCTCCAACTAAGAGACTCCAATTATAATATATGTCCAATGACATACAAGTAAAAATTTAAAGAATTTTCTTTACTGATTTCTACAAAAGCCTGGAAGGGCAAGTTCAAAACTTGATATCAACTGCGCAGAAAATGTTTTGACCATCAGAAGCAAATTTGTACGAGAGCAAACTACAATCCGGCTAAGTGTAAATTGTGAACTATTTTAAAAACCAATTGTATTTGGGAAACGTCTTGAGGATTTCTAGTTTTGTAAATAAAGAATGTAACAGGTTAGTTAACTTTTCTTCTTAACAGTTCCTTCCCCACTTCTTCAAACTAGCACATGCTTCCTTCAATCTGGCCTACAGGACTCATTAAATTCTGCATCCCTGTTCTATGTAAATTAAAGAGGTTCCCTTTATCAACATAAATTATGCAAAAATTGTACTTGGGAAATTATGTGAAGTACATTAAATGAGAAAAACGAAATTTTTCTAGATTTCCTTCAATAATGTGCATTTTTCTGTATTAATATTCTGACAAATACAATACTTAAAAATTAAATATTCGAAACATGAAAAGTAGCAATCAAACCTTACTTTATATTTTGTAAAAGCTCTACTTTTCAAAAGTTGATGAATGCAGTGCACAGGCAGAAATCCAGTGACATTCTTACTTAAGTTTTTCGTCACTGGAACTTTAACTGCATGTGCAGTAACAATCTGAAAAAATTAAGTTATATCACCTTCAACAAACAAAACAGTATTTGAAGTGCATAACAATAGTCATACATGCACACATTTTATAAAAAAATACAACTAAAACAGCATTGGAATAAAATAGCAAAGGTCCATTTTTTTTCCCTTTCAGAATTAGTAATACAAAACTCAAGTAGAATATTTAAAAAAAAAACATTAAAAAAGAGGCAACAGCTGCAAAACCAAGCATTTTAATAGACCAAGAAATGATAGGATGTTTAAGAGAAAATTGCATAACTTATACTTAAGAATATGAAAGATATTAGTTTTTATGAAGCTCATTATAACAGCAATGCACACAAATCTAGTTTCATGAGCAAATAAATACTTTAATTCATTCTCTAATAACAAAAAAAAAAAAAAAAACAGGATATAAATTCTTAAAGAGGATCTTCTAACTAAATAGATAGATGTTGTACCATTAAATTTAATGCACATTAAATACTTTGGTGTTAACAATAATATAATTAAACCATGCTCTATTAAACTAGTCCAAATTGCATTTAAAATATTCACCAACAAACTTGCCATGAAAACAAAAGACTAAAATAATTTCTAGACAACTTTTGACTAAAAAAATAAAAAGAAATGAATCATTCGAACAAAGAAATATTCAATATACCTGATCTGTAAATATTTCCTGGGTAAAAATTGTTTTCATTCTGGCGAGATTATTGGATCGAATTGGGATTTTCATGCCTAATGTTGAATAGACCAATTCTGTGATTGAACTCATTTGGTTACTATGGAAATGAATCGCTATCAAAAGCAACATTTCTCCAAAGGACGCATTCACTCCACTTGTACTAAGAAAAGTAAAATGTCATTCTCATTACAAAGAACAAAACTACTAAAAAAAAATGTCCAAATAGTTTAAACTTAAATATAATTTCAGAGGTGACACAAATATTTAGAAAAAAAAAACTTTTACTATCAAAATATGCTCAAATAATTATCACCGTAGTATGAAAAAAATTGCCGACAAGCAGAACATTCAGACAAATTAATGTTTTAACAATTTTTCTGGAATGACAGTGTTTCTTGAAAAACAGTGTCTATAAATGAATTGAAAAGTTAAAAAATGGTTGCACAAGTATTATGAACAAAGAAACAAGATGGCTGCCCACTACTACAACTGATGACGATAGCGGTTTATAGTGGCAAATTAATCATTTACTATGGACCAAAAACTCAAAGAAGTGATGGCTGTGCTCAGTTGCAAACCCCTTCTTAGATCGCAGAAAGAGACTAATGAAACAATAGAGCACAAGAACAGGGCGGATACTTATTGACATGATCCTCATACATTAAAGGGGATATTCTTTTTGTGTGTGCTAAAGTTACCAACAATGGGGTCATCAATTTAACTCAAAACATCAATTGAGCTTTTTACTATAAAAATATAAATTTAGCTTTTCTGATTCATTAAACGGTAAAAGGATATATTGGTGTATAAAAAAAAGCATGGTATTGCCTGCGACAGTTCTTTTTGTGGGGTCAGGTGTGACCACTGCTTGCTAACCCCCGGTGATTGCTACGAATTATTAGCCTATTGGGTAACAGACATCATGGCATTGGGTAACAACCAAATGGAAATACGCAGCCCATTGGAATGAATTCCCTATTTGGTTTGCTTTTCAAACCATATTATGAATACTATGAAACTATGGTTTGCTTCACAAACCAACATAACGGGCAACACCGTGATGGCTTCGTCATAGTCAGATTCGGCCAAATTCCAATTGTGAAGAGATCCAAACGGCATAATGTCACAATCTCTTGCGGAAAAAAAAAATGTAATTACAAAATTGTTTATTAAAAGAAAATCACACGTATAAGGTATCTATCTGGTGTAAATTTTTTCGCAGATTTCAAATCCATAGAAATTTTTAATCTATCTTTAACGATCCCAATTTTACAAAAAAGAACTAAACAATGCAAGTCAAAATGTTTTTTTTTTGAGTACAGGAAATGATATCTGTGATTTTTTGAATCTCGAATCAAATGAAGGTCATTCTTGGCAGCGGCGTTCGTATTGGAAAAAACATAAAAGTTTTAATTAAAAAATTATTTATTTAAAGAAAATCATATTTTTAGGTATCGATCTAATGTGAAATTTTCCGCAGATTTCAAATACGTTGACATTTTTACTCTACCTTTAACCATGTTGGAGATAGAAAAAAGAGCTACATAACTAAAATTAAAAACTTTTTTATTTATTTTGTTCTTTGGCTGAAAGCGTTCCTCTGCAAAATGAAACAGAAGCACTGTGAAAATAAATTTGGAATCTGTCGTATCTTTATGCTGTTGCCATCGAAAAGAAAACAATAATATTTAAATGCCATTAAATTAATTTTAAAATTCAGGCTTCGCCCAAAAATCGTCAGGACTGTCCATGCAGACGGACAAACACTTGCTTTTATAATATCAGATTCATGGCTTTCAATCCACTAGTTTTACACATATCGTGTCGAAAACTCGTAAAAAAGCTGCTCTGAGAAAATTGCATCAAAAGTTTCACTGCAGTTAACGGAAGCATCTTCAGTAATCATAGTATTTTCCAGTTAATCTGCTATACCAGTGCTGTGGATAAATGTGATAATCTCTTGAAAACACATCTTTGTGAAACAGTATTATAGAATTAACATCTTTATGAAGTCATGCACGCTTTAAAATCTACACATGAGCAAGGAGTCTGGTTTATAGCTGGTTAAATTTTGCAAATTCCAGCTTGAAATTTTGGACACATGTTTAAGAGCTTAAATAAAAAAGGAAATGCAATTTGTTTTGTCAAAAAAATTCCCCATTAAACATATTTAAAAAGTTTTAATTCCAATATCTTGACTTCCTCAAATTACAAGCAAAAGATAAGTAATTACCTTCCAAAGTGACTTTCTTCTTTGAGTAACCATTGAATCCAGTCAGTCGCCCTGCGTTCTTGATCAGATGTAGTGAGAAGTGATGGACAGGCAAGAAGCATACATAAACCAAGGGAAACAAATCGGATGCCAGCAGGACTTGGAGGTGGATGAGAGGTTAAAAGTTGAAGTAATAGGTTGATTTCTTCATCATTAAATCTAAATGTATAGATATTTAATATTGCATACATGATGAGCATCAGAAGTTCATACTCATAATTGCAGTTGCATTTTAAACTCGTGTCATTTCTTCGAAAAGTTAACTAAATAGTTTGTAAATACTAAATACATTAAAATCAATGGTAGAAGGTAAGATCTATGAAAATCGTAAATAGTGTGGCATCAGAACATTTTAAAAATTTAAAGTTATAAAATTTTTGAATCCTGAGGTCTTCTAGGAAGCAAATTGCATTGCAGAATTTAAGATCCCAGCACAAAACACCCATTAATTGAGAGCAAAAATTACTACATTTTACTACACAGATTTTATTTTATTTTTCATATTTTACAGCTTAAAAATTTATTTAGAGGCATGTCAAAAAAATGTTCATTAAATATTATTTATTTTTAATTAATTGATATGAAAAGCATTCATGCTTATTGTCTTTTAATATTTTTTATATCTCAACTCAATTTTACATAATTGTATGCATAAGCAAAACTTGTTATTTAAAAAATGATCGAGTTAAATCTAGTAGACTTGCAGAATTGTGACCTTCAATTAAATGACTCACTGTAATATAACAACTCAAGTGAGAAGGCCCCTGCAGTTCTTCTCTTGCTGTAGTGCTATTCTATCATTGATATGACTGAAAAGGGTAAATTTCAATTGAATGTCAAGAAAATGACGAATACTTTGATGGCACAAAACATTTTGAAAATGGAGTCTGAATACTCCAGATTTTATAGCAGACAGAATTTTTCAAGAAAAGTAAGCTCTACTAATTGTACAACCTTTTGCTTTGTTCCATTTCTACAGTGCGTCAAAAAACAATTTTCAATCTTCAATTGTTACTTTTAGTAATTTATTTTTTAAAACTTTTGCTACACTACAATTACTACCTTATTTGATAATCATTATGCATTGAGGATAGTTTTTTTAAGCAACAGTGCTTCTCTTTTGAATTTGTTAAAATTTATAAGGTGTAAAAAATCAGCACACCCTTAAAAAACGAAAAATAAATGCTTTATATAATGTCACTGGAGGGGAGGTTATTTCAGGGTCTTTATAATGAGAGTCGACTAAACTTTGAAATGAAATAAGTTGAAGACATATAAGGTAGAATTACAAATATCTTCTAAAAAAAAGCAAAATAGCCATTCTACTATACCTAAGACCTCCTATACCACGTAGAGCACAATACAAACGCAACAAAGAGCTTGCCTGAACCACTTTAGCATCAGGTAAATTGTGATGGTCTATGCTAAACAGCACCAAGTTCTTTAAGCGTTCTAGTAACTCTTCCCTTAGAAGATGAGTAGGGTTTCCCTCCACTTCAAGTTTCTGTGTGTATTGCAAAAAAAAAAAAAAAATTATACAACATTGTTCAATTTAAAAATAAATTTATTTTGACAAAATTTTTTATTTTTACGAAACACATCACTTTAAAATAATGGAAAACAGGCAAAGCATTAAAATGTAAGAAAATTTTACCTTAAAAAAATCCACATAAAATTTTAAAAAACCTTTTGTTTTTTACTTATTAAAATCTAAGACTACTAATTAATTCTTCAGAAAACTGTTGAAATTTTATACATTTCAAATAACGTATAATCGTAACTAAGGCAAAGAAAAAAGCACAATAATTGTATTTATGTTATTCAGATACGTTTGACACTTGAAATTGGAAAAATATGGATAAAAACATCTTATGTCTTTCTAACAGCTTTTATAATATCCAGCTGTTGGAAACATATAAAATTGTTAATTAACTAAATTTTCTAAACTGAAATGCGTTTTTGAATTTGGAAAGAAAATAATTTTAATCATCAATCAAAATATTTTACCTTACTCACCCTAGTTTAAATTTTTTGCATAGCAAAAATTCTAAAAGAACAGTATGAAGGACTGTCATTATAAACAAGCCAGACAGAAGATGGGATTTTACTTTCTGGATCGGGAGCAGAAAGTGCTTAAAACTGCAATGTATGTCACAGAACAAAGTCTCTGCAGAACAATTTTTCCTTAATTTTATCCGATTTTTGTAAAAATCATAAGTTACAATGTTTTGCAGTGCAAAGCGTGCTCCTTGCCACACCTTTTATTCTTTTCTAGCTACAGAACAACCTCACTACACCTTCCAAATTACCACAAGCATTTTATAAATAACACATCTTCTATGTCAATGACAAAATATTTAACTTCAAAAGTTATCGACAGAGTTACAAATTCTGAAAGTAAGCCTTGGATTTAAATAAAGTTAATTTATTTTGATGTTTTATTATACAAATGTGTAATACATATTTAGCCGATAATTGTGTTTTACGTCTGTTTTCCACTATAGTGCAGTTTTCAAAATCCGGACACAATGCGAACAGTTGCAATTGCTTGGAGTTGTATTGCAGAACAATGAATATAATTCTGCACCTGGGCCTTCTGGTACCTAAATGCTCTTGCATGATACATATTGGGGTTACCTTAAAATGTAGGTTATTGCCATTTTTGTGGTGTTTGGCATTTAATTTAAGTGCTCTTAACCAATTAGCTATCTTACATCAATTCAACATTCATTCTTTGAAATTCCTATTGGTGATGTACTGAAATTGTATTTGGGAAAACCAGTCAAATGACATCACACTTAGAATACGTACTAAAAGCATGTTGTACCATAAAAACACTACTTACACTTAGCTTGACGAAAAAAGCTTCTCATATGAATGTATTTTACTCCTAAATTATAAGTTCATCACGTTTTACTAGCTTTTCTGTAACAATTAATGTAGGAATACATCCTTTCAAAACAAATACATCTATCATTAAGTAATATATTTCGATGTTAACAATAAAAATAGATTCAATGCATAATACTTTATTTAGGGATATAAGAAAAATTTTCATGTGTTTATACATCTGTGTACTTTCTTTTAATTTACTTATAAGACACATAATATGCAATGCACATTACCTTTTGGGCATTCCTAAAATACTGTCCAAACCAATTTCTAACTTTATCATCACTTCCAAGCAAGAGGCCACTAATAAATGCAACAAGATCCCCAACAATGGAATTGTGGTTCACAAAACTTTCTTGTGCAATGCGACAGTAATCGAGAGTCAAGAGTATCGCAAGTCCAGGCATGTGGCATAGTTCAACCTAATTGTAAGAGATTAGATAAGCTTTGTGAGCAAACACTTGAACAAAAACCAAAATAGAATATTTCTAAGCAAAAAAACATTAGAAATTGCATTTTTGAGAAGTGATATATAATTAGGAAATAAAATATAAAATGAACTATGAACATAGTTCAAAGCATACATATTGAAAGATATTTTTTCATTAAATACTTCACAAAATAACTTTACCATTTTTAAAAACAACATGTCCATCAAAAGTTTAAAAAGTAAAATATTCAGTGTGAATTTCATAAAAATATACAAAATTTTTATTCAATTTGCATATAAAGCAAAAATAAATCTTACAGCTTTTCCTCTCACTGTTAGAATTTCAGCCAAATTCATTTGACACAGTACTCGTATTGCTTGAACTCTCATTTTCCCAGCAGGAGTCTCTTCTTCCATCTTGTCTCCATTCGTTATCAAAGTAGTGCAAACTGAATAATTGAAATACTATTATAGACAAACAATGGTTAGTTCTTCTAAAACATGACACCAAAAAATAAAAATGGTCAATCATTTTTTTTTAATGTAAGAAAATTAATCTTTTGAGAAAAACCGAAAGGACTGTGATTAATTTGGAGGTGCCAACAGGAAACAATTGCAAGAGAAAGAGAAATGCCTGTAGCAAATTCAAGAAACCTCCTTAATATACTTCATTATCATCCAGTGTGCTACCTCATTTTCAATTCAATTCCTACTAATAAGACTACTATTAAATGTCACTGCACTACATTGTATATCACTAACTTCTCAATCTGATGACCTTGCGATACACCCAACATGTTCCCATGCCAGGTTATTTGGCTAAGCTTTGCCAAATACCAGATGAACTCAAGAAATCAACAGGGAAGGTAAAATGAAGGGGAGGAATGACCACTAGATTAACTTGGGGTTATGATGCCCATATTTACTTAAAGAAAGCAAACCCCAGAAAAATCAGGGTATTTTCACTATTCAAAGGCTACTTTTCAAATAGATTCATCAGTGATTGCACACTTGAAGAACCTTTCATGCATGCTATGTTTGGCTGTCAGTGACCATGTTTTTAAAAACATCAATTTTTAGCTAACCAATAAATATTATACCCTTGAATTTTGATGACACTTGACATTAAACAAGCATCATTAAAAAATGTTTTTAAATGCAAGTGCAATAAAATATGGTTTAATAATGTAAACTTTAAGGCTCTTCCAAAAAGTTTAAGGGCTTTCAGCAAAAATTAAGATTTTTGTTAAAGGGCCCTTAAAGGCTATAATGAAAAATCAGGCCTTCTTAAGACCTGTGGATAGGTAGTTAATAAACATTACACTGGAGCAACACAATGGGCTATTGGCAACAGTCTGGTATCAACCCCCAAGAGAAAGCTACAAGGACTGTGCCTCATATTTTGAACCACGGCCAGAAGACAATGAACACATGAGCTGGCACCCAACTCGAAACTTTCACACCATGCAACATGATGATATTTGAGGCCACAACAGATTTAATGCCTGCCAGCCCCAGTGTTCATGACAGTCTTTGGCTGGACCAAGTTTCAAACTCGCAACCCTCCTGTTACTCTTCTAACTGGGCTACAGCAGCCCCAAGGCCTGTGAGAACCCTGCATGTTGCTTTCCACACATTTTCCTTGCTTTTTTTCGAGAGTTTAGATTTTAACAGCTTGGATGTCCCACTCCTTCACAGTCAATTCCTGTTCACAATTTTATATCCAAATATAAATCAGTTTGACTATGTTTGAATGTCCCAGCATGTGCCTATGTAGTAATTGCACCCAACAGTTGACCTTTGTCTGTTGTAATTTGGCCACAATCTTGAGTACATGAATCCTCTTAAATATATGTGTAGAATACCTCTGAAAGGTTAAAATATAAAATAAACTAAATTTTGAATCAAGCATTAAGATGATAAGGATATTTTGCAAAATGATAAATTTATCTGCAATGGTCACAGTTAAATTAATTTTAAGAAAGGGATACTATATTTAAAATAAATTTTATTGTGATTATATTCAGTGGATGGTTAGTTTGGGTTTTATAGCACAAGATCTAAAAAGATAACATATAATTCAAAACAATAAAAATAAATAAAAAGTTAAAATTGCTCAACCAACAATAAAAAGTAAGATTTAAAATCATGTATTAATTGAACAGATATGTGGTTTAAATGACATAAAAGGTGTAAGTAAAAATATGAAAAGTATAAAAACTAGTACGGCTCCCATGTTAAAACGTTTGGAGATTAAAAAACATAATAACTGGAGACTTAGACTACAGAAAAATTGAGGCTAAGGTGGGGTATCCCACATCAAAGTTGATAGGTAAAATTAATGCCAAATGTAATTACAAGATAATTATATTATTAATGTCATGAAACCCTAATGCAGAAAGATAAAAAGTGATTAATGCGGTTGGTGACCCAACAAGGTCTGATAAAAATGGTGATGAGGTTGTTAAAATCTCTCATATCATAAAAGGCAGTGAGTGCATGGGTAGAATTCAGGCTTGAGACATGGAGAGAGGTACTTTCTTAAACCTGATGAAAACAAGGCTTCCTTAGCCCTAACGAGAACCAGGCTTCCTTAGCCTTAATGACAGTGGTCCATCCACAACCTTGTAAGTTTGTTGTCAATAAATATTGTTTTTGTTGCAATGAATTGTGTTAGTTAAAATAAAATCCACTATAGTTATCAGAACAGATGTATTAAAAACGCATTGATAAAAATGTCAAAGACATGAAGTAGTTAAAATATGATTTATGAAGAGATTCTTTTTAATGATGGTATGATGGAGTGGCTTCCCTGACCGTCATGCTGTGGAACCTGTCCTCCAATAATGATGAAGCATTGCTGTTTCACATTTTTTAGATAACTTTCCATAAGAAAGTAAAACAATGCAAGTAAAAGTGAGTTACACAGAAAAGTACAAAAAAGTAATACCTTCTTGAAAACTGTCTGGAGAATTCGCTACCAATCTACATAGCAAATATATTCCATTTGGTATGTGGAGTAGTGCATCAGCTATATCCGGAATGTACAACAACCCTGGAAGCTCTACAATATAAAATACATATCAATAACAATTTGTCACTAAAATCTTAAAACAGAACTCAATACATCACACTTTCTGGAACTGTTATAGTTTAATTAACGTTATACTAGAGCAACACAACAAGATATTGACGACGGTCCAGGAACAATCCTCAAAGGGAAAGATCGAGGACAACACCACACAATTTTGAACCACTGTCAGATAACGAGGCAACACCCGAGCTGGCAACCCACACTCTAACTTCCGCACCAACCCAATGTGAGGATTTTCGGCCATGACAGATTTAAGATGCACCATCTGCCCCTATACCATACGCTTACAAACATTCATGCACTGATCCAAATTCGAACCTTCCAATCCAGAGGCTCACACCTTAACCACCATCACACTTCCTGGGGGCAAGAAAAAAAAGCAAAAAATACTGAGGGGAGTGATATATGGACTGGACTGCACCACAGCTAAAGCATTTGTGAAATAGTATATAGTTTCCTCAATCCCTATTTTAATAGCAATTTTAATTGCTCAGAGAAAAAGGAATCGGCAAAACTACAAAATTTACTAATTAAGTATGAAGCAGACGTTGAAGATCTCAGCAAGATATGAATTTTAAAACAAAAAACTAAATTTATTTCATTAATAATCTCATATTATTGTCTATTATATTATTATTAATAGTCTCATAATAATATTTAATTTATTTACTTATAACCTATATTTACACTGTCGTTTGCAATAACAGCACAGTTTTGTTTTCCAGCAATGGGGAGGATTTTACGATCCCCTTTGAAAAGTTATTAATGATTTTCTAAACTACTTTTGGGGTCCAATGAACTTCCAACTCCCTAACTTGGTGATGTTGGTACCACCAAGAGATTTCAAATAATGTGAGTGGAGCTATAGGGAAAGGCTAACTGCTTGAAGCAAGTGATTGTCAGTTTCAAAGAAAGACTGTTCTGAGAATTTCTTTGTGAACTGAAAAGTCATCAGGGGACAAGCAAAAACAGTGATATCACCGAATGCATGATATATGAACACAAATATAACAAAGGTTACTGTATTTACATACTAACATACATAGCAGGAAATTTATTGGCAAGGAAAAAATGGATGCACATAAAATGAGATAGGCAGGGCTGCCACAGCCAAAGCACCTGCGAGTAATAGCATAAATTTTTAAAAATAGTAGCAAAAAGTCTCCTTAAACATTATTTAAGTATCAATTTTAGTTGCTCAGATACAAAGCAACTCGACCACAACACAAAATGTGCTAGCTGCAAAAAAGGCTAATCTTAATACCTATGAAAGTAGCTCAGATACCAAATGATGCAGTTAAAACACAATATGTTCTAATCTCTACTATTATAAAAGGAAACGTCTATGAATCTATAGCACTTACAGCCATGAAATTTGGCACAGGCAGTCCTAAAAGTGACTGAATGTATCTAGAAGCCCGAATTTTAAAATTTAATCTAGTAAATTTTTAAATTCATTTATTGGAATATTTTTGTATTATTTGTTTTCCTAAGAATGGCAACAGTGTGAGAGAGATCACAGCTTTTATTGTGTTAACTTTCTAAACTGTGGACCATAAAATGTATTCAAAGATAATTTTTTTGGTCTTGCTTGGTTATTTCTGCAATTTTGGTTATTACTATTTCATTTGTGTTTTATTTATTACTGTTTAAAATGGTACCATTATATTTAAAGATGCAATTACATTTTTATTTCAGTAGTGGTAATTTCATTACTTACTTTTGAATTTGCATCATTTCTACAATTGTGTTTATTACTGTTTATAATAGGTTTGTTCCTAACTTTCGAATTTGTATTGTCATACAATTTTGTTTATTACTGTTTGTTTAGTTTGGTTTTCTGACATTGTCATTCATTTACCTTGTTTGTCGGAATCAGTGAGGTTTAGCATAAGACTTTTAGAAAGTATAGCAATATTTAAAGATAATACAAGAATGTTGTCATGGGCAATGCAGTGAGGGAACTGTAAGTTAAGTATAAAATAGACATTGAAGTTCGACTCAAGTTTAACAAAGAAACCATAACTACAAAATAATTTGATTTTAGAAGCGAACTGCACATTCTTATAGTAAGATAGATATGATATCGAACAAACAATTTTTAATGTATTTCTTAGGGTATAATAATTAAAATTGGTAATGATTTCAACATAATAAAGTAATTTGAAAGTGCTACAATAATTTCATACCTGCTTGAGCAATGCACAAAACATCAGCAATTTCATCTAAATACACAACACTTTCAAACAGTTCAGCATTTTGTACCCCATCGATGTTTCCTTCTTTTATCTACAAAATAAACAATCAGTTTTCAAAAATTGTTATAATTGTGTAACATATTTTACTTGGAATTTAGGCCAACCTTATCTATGGAAATCAATTCATGACATTATTTCTATCCATTTTCATTTATATTTTACAGTTGAACTGAGCTTCTAGTTAGCATCCTTTTAATGCATTTTCTTTTTTAAATATTGGTAGAATTATTTTGCTTAAATTTCCTAAGAATTCAAGTTGCACTAGCTTAGATGTCAGTGTAAGGCAGCCAACCTACACTCCAAACCATCTTTGTAGTATTTTTTTGACCAAGATGTACAAAAAATGACAACAGAAAGAAGTAATGAATACAAAAGCTGAAATTCCATCACTCTACAGATTCCATACATATTTACTATAGAAAATAAAAAATTACAACTATTCATTAGGTAAAATTGTAGTAAACATTGGGATCTTGGCATGATTTCAAGTTTTTATTGCTCAGAAAATGCTGAATGCTAATGATTAGTAGATGGGCAAAACAGCTCTTTTACAACATCAATAGTGTAATACTTATTGCTAATCTGTGATAGCAGTTATTAACAGTTTCATGAACAATTAATAACCAACACTTACAGTTAGTGACTATTAATGGCTTCATTAAAAGCTATTAATATAGTCACTAAAAAAATGCTAATATAGACAGCTTCATTAAAAGCTAACACTATCAGATAGGAAATAAATGCATCAGCTATTATTAACAGGTGGAAATTTATATTAATAGTTTATTTCAACAGTTACTAATACTGCTCAAATTAGTATTTAAAATTTTAATGCCTATTTAATTAATTGATTTTTATAATAAGTTGAGCTATTTAAAAAATTATTTTTCAACATTTATCAATAACTTTTTCCATTAACAGCTGCTAACTGTCAATTTGTAATAACAGTTATTTTCACTGCTAGTGGACTAACAGTCCACCTCTAATGGTTAGCATTGCAGATAAGATGCTGTTTGGGTGGAAGTTAAGTGATTGCACTGTATGCTATGCAATTAACCTATTTATTCTATAGTCAGTCATCCAAAATGGAAGTCATTCAAGTCAACTAGAAAATTCCATTTAAACATGATTTTACAAATTTCACAGCAACACAATTGTTATACCTGGGCCATAACTGACAGTAATTCACTGAGGAAGAGCCTAAGTCTTCTAGCAGCATCACTGCGTTCAAATTCCAATGCTAAACCATTTGGCAATATGGGTATGAGAGCACTTTCACCACCAGGTCCAATTCGACACCTGAAAAATAACAAACAAAAATGTTACAATTGATGATTATTATAAATTTACTGTAAAATGGCAGAATTGAAATATAGCAGAGTGTAAAATCTTATCTCAATAGAATATACAGTGGTTGAACAAAAATATGGAAACAGTAAGTGCATGACTTGGGAGTGAATGTTGGACCCTCAATAAAACCGAGGAGGAAAAACTACTAATTTTTGAAAGGAAGATCTTAAGAAAAATATTTGGACCTACTCAAGAGAACATCGTGAGAAGGATCCTTTACAACCACGAAATTTACAAAAAATATGATAAATTCGGCGGGACCGACCTAGTGAGAACAATTAAAGCGTCACGCATCAGATGGCTGGGCCATCTCCTTAGAAAACCCGATGCTGACCCTACCAAAAAAGTGACTTTTTCCAAAATTGAAGGGACTAGAAGAAAGGGACGACCACCTACAAGATGGATTGATAACGTAGAGAGAGATCTCAAGTTTTTGGGAGTCAACCGATGGCGGGCGGTCGCACCAGACAGAGCCAGATGGAGGAGGATCTGCGAGTCAGCCTTGGCCTGTAAAAGGCTGTTGTGCTCCTGAAGAAGAAGAAGTGCATGACTGAAAATAAATATTTATTCAAGTGAAATGCATAGGCGGCACTGCTGTTTTCGCCCTACTGACGTCACCTATACAACATCGTAAATACACTGCAGAGGTCAGTCGTTGCGGCACTGTTCTGTGAAGTTGTAATTGCATCATGTCAGAGATGACATCGAACGTGGGCAAATTGTTGAAGCTCGTCTGGTGGGTGCTTCTGTAAGCAAAGTAGACAAAGTGTTTACTGTTTCAAGAGGTACTGTATCTAAGATTTATTCCGCATATTTGAAAATCAGAAAAACATCAACCACTAATTCACAGAGCAGACGAAAGTGTGTGTTGAGTGATCGTGACAGACGGTCATTACGGAGGATTGTGACTAAAAATAAGAAGACCACAGCTGCAAAAGTTACTACTGAAATTAATGTTGTGCTCAAAAACCCTGTGAGTACCAAAACAATAAGGGAACTCTATAAGAAGGGTATTTCCGGCCAAGCTGCAATTCAAAAACCATTCATCAGTGATGCTAATGCCTGAAACAGGAAAAAATGATGTTTAAGTCATTAATCCTGGACCACAATTTAAGACAGTAATTTGGTCGGATGAGTCTTGTTACCCACTTCTGGCAAGCGCCATCCAAAACTTATAATACAGACTGCTTGTTGCCAAGAGTGAAACATGGTCGGGGTTCTGTGATGGTTTGGGCAGCCATATCATGGTTTTCTGTGTGCTCCATGATAACTTTGCAGGGGCACATTAAGATCAAGGATTATGTGAATATTTTGGCCGATAAGTCCATCTCATGGTACAAACTTTGTTCCACAATGGTGATGGTGTCTACCAAGACGACAAAGCCGCTGTTCACAGTTCACATAGTCCAGGACTGGTTTTCTGAGCCCGAGGATGATTTGTCACATCTCCCCTGGCCACCAGTCCTCAATATTATTGAATCTTTGTGGTCTACATTGGAGAGGAAAGTGCGTGATTGCTATCCACCACCACCTTTGTTATCTGAACTTGAAACCGTTTTGCAGAAAGAATGGTACAAGATTCCCTTGGCAAGCATACAGGAACTTTATTTATCCATTCCGAGAAGACTGCAAGCTGTTTTGAATGCCAACGGTTTTTCTACACCATATTAGGCACGGTTACATGTTTTTTTAGGCGTTTCCATATTTTTGTCCAATTCCTGTATTTCTACCATTATAAAGGGAAGTGTTTGTCTGTGTCTCTGTATAACTGTACGCAATCTACTAACGAATCTATGGCACTTACAATAATAAAATTTGGCAGACAGGTAGTCCGAATTCTTTGTGATTTTTGTGTGTGCCCAAATTTTAATATTTAAGCTAGAACATTTTCAAATTGTAACGTGACGTCATTCACGTTCCAAAGAAATTCCATTTATTCTGATACATTAATTAACATTCTTAAACCAATATTTGCGATATAATGATATAGGTTTATAAAATAAAGAGGAAAATGTTTCGAGTAAAAGTATGAATTATTTACAGAGTAAAACTATGAATTTGTAAAATGTAAGGAATGTTATTAATTGTTAATCTCTTACACAGGTTAATCAGACAATGACCTACCAGGTTATGAAATTAGGGGTTGTTAGATGTATTTTTCACCTTTACATTTTGTTTGACAACCACGTTTTTAGACTGCCGTCGTTTGATGCCTAATTGTTCAGAATATTTTCATTTGCGAGAATAATTTATTATTTTTACAACTCAAACTCCTGAAATTTAATTGATCAATCAAGATCACATACTCCTTCACTTAAACGATTCTGTGACCATGATGACATTTACTGTGATCAGAATTTATAAGCTTGTCTGACAAAACTTTACTGTTTTTACATAAATGTTTCAGAAAAGCAAATGGTCCTATCAAGCCTATTAACTACTGATAAATGCTACACAACTGAGATGATTCAATTATTCTACTTTCTCCCGTTTAAAATGCACAACATTACTATCAAACTTTGTATTTGTATGTTTGGTGTCTAAGGTACTTTTAAAGAGTAAAAATTGCAAAAATAAGTAACATTTTACAAAGAGGTAATAAATAAGAGGCACCAAATAGGTAGACAAATATATCAAAGATTTAAATTAGAATATATTACGACAAACCTTTGTTGTTCTTTCCGGACGTCAACTTCCAGAGCATGGAAATCAATTGAAAGAAGAGCTACAAGCGAATTAACAACTTCGATTCCAGATAGTAATTGCAAAATTACCTTACGTTTTTGAGCCCATTCCCAAGTTTGATCGAGGGGAGCACATAGAGCCATTCTTACTAAGCATGGTAAAAGAGGTCTCAATTCTGCTTCAGTCAGCTGAGAAAGTTCTTCTGTGTTAACTTTTTGAATAGCAGAGAACGCTTTAGGTAAAACATACAATTTGGAAGCCATTATTTCCTAAAAGAACATTAAAAGAAACAGAAAATTTTCAACTTTCAACTTCTGAGCTCGCGGCGCGGCATGTCAACAAACAAAAACAACTCAACAAACATAAAATCGATTAAATTATATCGATTGTAATTAAAATAGTGAACATAAATGAACAAACGACGTCTTAAAACCAAGCAAACTTCAGTTTAAAATGTTATAATTTACACGTAATGATTAATTTGTTCAAGAGAACTTTCACGAAAATTTAATGAACGATCAAACAACTTTTTTAAATATATTGAAACTTCTCTTTTAGAAATGGCAGTATGAGAATAAACCCCTATTCGGTTTGTTTTGATTTAGAGATTTTTTTGTTTACTGCAGCAACGGTTTCGATGTGCTAATAACATGTTCAGCTCTGAAAATACTAATGAAGAAATTAACCTGTCAAATTTCGAAGGATGATGTTCTTCAATTTCTGCTTTTTTAAGCTTGCTATGTTTCCTTGCGTATATTTTAGAGATTATTCTGTTGAAATAGTTAAATGATTTTCACTTCAAAGCTTACTGAAGAGAGGCTAGTATTTTGGCTCATTGTTATTTAGTAGTATTGTTTATTCTTTGACCCTTGTTGTCGTTTACGATATAAAATCATTTAATGCCGCTTTGTATAAATTTTTTTTTTTTTTTTTGTAAAATTGTGTTTCTATTTTCAGGCAGAAATTTAGAACCCGCCGATTTCTCGAATGGGATCAGTGAGTTTATGTGTATTTATAATTTCCTTAAAATGGAATAGCATGATAATGTCTGTACTTATTTACAATTTCTCTGATACACCTTTACAATTTTTATTCAAATTATTTTTGTTTTCTTTTGTGCTTAAAAATGGATACAATGTACCGTTTCATGGTAAAATATGAGGGTAATTTCGCAACAATTTTGTACATTACAAAAACATTTCAAGAACATTAATTTTTACTCTACATTTAAAAAAAATAATCTTCCCTTCCTACTTGTAACTTGAACAAAGAAAGTAATAAAACTTAACTTTGTGCTTTTTTTTCCTGAGAAATCCTAGTTACATCAGCATGATTCTAAGTGGGGACTGTGGTAATCCAGTTGGTAGAGCTGCAGATTAGTATTCAGAGGATTATGAGTTTGATACTTGATCCAACCAAAAACTTTTCTGTTCTTGGGGGCTGGCGGACAATAAATGTGTCGTGCACTCAAATGTCCTCATGCTGGTGTACTGTGGAACTTTAGAGAGTGGGTTCCAGCTCAGGTGTTCACCTCGTCATTGGATCATAGTTTGAAATTGTGAAGCATTGTCCTTGAATCTTTCACTTCAGGATTGATTCTAGACTGCCAGCAATTTCCATTGTGTTGGTCCAGTGCGAAGTAAAGGCAACTTCTTACTATTGGATCATGGTTCAAAATTGAGAAATATTGTCCATGAATCTTTCCCTTTAGGATTGATTCTGGACTGCTGCCAATAGCCATTGTGCGTTCCAGTGTGGAGTAAAGTCAACTAGTATTTACTTCCATATTTCGAAATGTAAAGATTAAATGAGTCATTGAAGTACAGAATTTAGTGCTTCTAGCTTAATTATATTTTTCAACTATTAAATTTTCTGCCATAGTTTGGATCATTATAAACACACGGAAAACTAGATTTAAGATAAGCTTAATTCAAGCCCTCCTGGGTTAATATTGAATTACATTTCAGAACACAGAAGAAAGTAAGATAAATGGGAAAGGCACCAGATGGTGACCCCAAAAGAGGACCGAAAAATGTATTCTGCAGTTTAAGAGAGAAATGTTTGAACTCAAAGAGACTATTATTTTCAAGGGGACTAGATTTGCAATATTTTTCTGGCCAAAAATCAGATACTTTTTGATTAGACCTTGTATGTAACTCATTTAGTTTTTTATTTTGAATGTTGCTTAAAAATATCTTTATTTTTAAAGAATGATACTCATACAGAACCAAGCAAAGATCAATGGCCACTTCCAACAGCAGCTATCTTGTGCTTTGCAATGAGTTTCTACATAGTGCTTCTTTTAATTGGTCTGCTTATCAGAAAATGTCTTATTGTAAGTTTTCATAATGTTTTATACTATATTTTCACACCTTCAATGTTAGAAATGTATGCATTCTTTATTTTAGCATTAATAATGGGCTCCAATTCTATGCTTTCTAATTGCAGACATTGTAGTAAAAGATCTAGCACCCATTTTATTTTTGAGTAATGAAAAAACCCAGCTAATTTCTTATCAGACTGCATTGCCTATAATGGGTATCAGTCACTTACACCCCAATATATTGTGTGTCTTGGGAGCCCTGAAAAACCTGCTCACATTAGAAATACATTATTACATATTTTTTCAATAACGTGAAACAAGTTAAACATGAATGAAAATCTTTTAAAATAAAACTAAATATGGTGTTCAATATGTTCAAAAACAAATTCCTTCTCATTCACGTTTTGAGACACCTGAATCATTTTTACCAATTCAGGTTTTGATAGCTGCTTGAAACAAGTAACTTTTAAGTTCCTAATTATAAAGAAACTGATTTTGTTTGATGCTCAGACCAAAAATTCATTGAGGACAGGTCAAAACTTCCTTTACAAACTGTAAGGAGAGCTCGAGAAATTTATTTTTCACATGCTTGCTCGTCTTTCATTTTTATACCATAGTGTACCCCTAGCACTTCTAGAATATCTCTGTGGGAATGCCGTTTAATTTTATGTTCCATTAAGATTTTGACACCTGTATTTCCATTAATATGAGGCTGACTTAGATAGTTTTTGCACCTCTCTACATAAGGCAGTGATCTGTTTTTGAAGGGTAAAGGAGCTACAACCTAAAAAAAATAATAATGATTATTCAACAAATCTATAAATTATTTGTTTTGTGTCTGCACTTCTAACTTAAATGCTTATTTTGCAAGTAAAAATGTAGTTTTGTCTAACCACATGAAACTTAACAAAATTCTATATTAAATAAACAAAAATCAAATAATTAAAAAAAAAATGGATCCATATCTTTTGTGAGGCAGTTAGTTGCTCTTGTATGTTATGTTATATGCGTTGATGCTTTGGGCTACAAATCTTTGTTGATAAAAAGCTTTTTGGCTTTTAAAGTGACAAATTTCAACACGATTTTGTATTTTGTTATAGGCTCATGGTTTCTGCAGGAACTGTTGCCCTAAACTGAAAAATGGATCCAATTGTTGCGGCTCATGCAATAGCTATGCACAGGAGTGCAATTGGAAACTGCCGACTGTAGATAATTGTTTGGATGCAATCTGCCCTGCAAAACAGGTACCCATTTTGCCTTTAAATCCTTTCATTTAAATTTTATTACCTTATTGACGATTCATTAACCTCAAATTCCTCTCCATATTTTCAAAACAAATTTGCTAATCATTGAATCAATACTTGACTTCTTCAAAACAAATATATCAGAGATAGTGTTAACACGTTCATGAACAAACATCAATTTTGTTATGTCATCAAAAATTCTAAAATTAAATCTCAATATCTTATATTCAACTTAATGTTCCCAGAGACACTCCTTTTTCACTCTTTTGCTTACTAGCCAGTTTCCTTATCAATTCACAACGATTTTTCTTTTCTTTCACACATGGTTTTCGATTCATGTATACACCACATCAGGTCAACTTTCTGAATTTTCTCATTTAATTAAAACTAATGTTTATTTCCTTCCATTGCTCATCTTATGGGTAGCACTGCAATCAAAAAGCATATGCGATATTAATAGTTGCATAATAGAAAATGGTTGGGCTTAATTGACCTGATAATACAATCGCATACTTGCCAACTTTGAAAATAGTGCATCAGTAAAACTTTTGCGCTCGTACGTAAAATAAAACATAACATAAATATGTAAAAGCAAAGATGCCTTCATCCTTAAAACGACAACATTATTACAATGGCACACGCAATTGATAGAGAGGGATTCAATGATCAATCCTTTGAAGATATTGATGAATTGTTGACAAAGCCGTAAACTGAAGATTCTCTCACACTCTGCATTGGAATGGGTTTGATCAGAATCTATAATTTTGGCTCATCTAACAAATTTTAGAAGTTCATCAGCTCCTCTTATTTTACCTACTTCAACCCACTGCATATCAATACAGTCATGTCCTTCTATTATCACAGATAAATCTTCCAGCTGAAGATGACAAAACTTCTTTTCCAACTCATCCATTGCTTCGTCTTTGCAAGTCCGATAGAAAAGTTTAGTGGATGGTTGCAGAGAATGGAATAGTTCGATTGCTCGATCGAAATAAAAAATATTATTATTGTTCAGATTTCATTAAGGGGGGTGTATCATAAAATCTGGAGGGGGGGGGGGGGGTATAAATCCCTGGGCTCATCCTTAACAAAATAGGGCATTCATCTCAACAAGGTACCTCATGATTAGTAAAAGTGGTTACATCGTGTTGGACAAGATATCTAGGGGAAACCACAATAAATACATTTTTCCATAAGTCCTTCAAAAGAAAAAATGTAAATCAGAAATACATGTACAGATGATCACTTGAACTCGTGTTCTTATGGGATGGCTATCTGACACTATGTTAGCATTATGTATCTGCCAACATTTATATTCTGGAAACTTTACTACTTTAATAGTATCACGACTGCAAAGTGTACAATATAAAGCACCCAGTGAGATTTATACCAAACAATATATATCTCACAATTGTTGATTATTTTGCACTTTACTGTTTTATGAGTTTATATAGTGGCTGATGCTTTAGAAGATATAAGTATTTGTTAATTAAAATAAGGTAAACGATCCAGGCGAATCTTGTTTTGGAAATTTAAGAGGGGTGGAATGTAACTGCCTGTATTATCTTGTTTAGTGTCAGAGATTCGTTTTGCTCTTGGTTCATTCAATCTAGTGCTAGGTAGTCCTAAACTGTTTGATATTAAGAGCTGTCAGTTGTAGAACACAATCCTACGGAAATGGGTTTGCCATTCCCTTTTACTGACATTGATGCATGATCTGAAAACACCACCTGTTTGGAGGAAGGTGATCCTGTAATTACATAAAACAGCTAGAAAGAAAAAATTTATTTTCCATTGTACTGATTGTTTATGACTAGAAGCTCTAGTTATCAGCATTTCTGCAAGCTTGTGTTAGATCCTTTTTTGAAAACAAAATTTTAAATCAATGTGATTTTTTTTTTAAATCACATAATTGAGCCACAATCTAGATTGTACAGCCAAACCATATAACCTGTCAAATATTTATCTTATTGGGATGTTGTATTATAAGCTTCGTTTGGAATCTAACTGATAAACTTCAAATTTTTAACAGATGAAACTAGATAGCTTGTAACCACATGTACGACTTTTCATCTGCTACATAGTCTGTTTATAAGTAAAACAATCTAGTTAAAATTTTCAAGATCAGTGAAGACATGTTTTTGACTCATGTCATTTTTCAATGGTAGGCAACTATATAATCTTTCATTTGCAAATTTGCTGTTAATAGATTTAATCGGAAATATATTCAACTGGCAAACAGCTAACTTTAATTATATATAGTTAAACTCTTAGTAAAATAAGCTTTCAACTAAATTTAAAACTGGAGACATAAAAACAATCTTTTTTATAGCGAGTCAACTGTATAGAATTTTTGGTATGTGATTGGGCAAGTGTACAATGCTGCAATGAAGGTGGTACTTATACTGTAAGTATATTTCAATATTGCTTTTTTCCTAAATATTAATCACTCATGATAAACTTTTAATCTGAAGTATTAATAAAAGCTTAATCTTTTAAAAACTGGATTATGCACTACTAAAATACCAGCTTTTTAAAAAGGTACTTTATATAAATACACTCAATATTCGTTTTCAGTGTGGAAGTGGTGACTATGCCTGTACCTGTGAAACACCCAAGTGTGAAAACATAAACTGCTTATGTTGTGAAATTTCTTTCCGTAATGTTGCACCAAATAGTTGATAAATTTACCTAAACAGTATTTAATATTTATATAATTGTGATATTTTGTAAATATTTTCACATGATAAGATTGCATTTAAAAAAATAAAAACTGTCTTGCCCTCAAGAAATAGAAATTAATATTTTTAGAGTTGCAAAACAATTGGCAGATTTATACTGTAATGTCACTTGAATATATACTATTTTAATTAAATTTAGATTTTAAATACTAGAAAAACCGAATTTTGAAATTTGCTGTATAAAATGTATTTCTAAAACAGATCAATAATTATTCACACATTTTAACAATTGAATATTTTATTTATATCTTGAACTCAGATAATTTCTAAGTAAATAATAAATAGTTTCATAAATTAAAAATATCCTTTCACAATCTTTTCAATATACATTCATCACGCACCATCATTCTGTTCAGAATACTTCAAAGCAAATCAGTTTAGTTGTATTTAATACTTATAAATATAAAATGCAACAATAGTTTTGGTATTTTTTGTATAGTATTGTTTTTTTCACCTAATTGTCTCCTTCACTTTTACTTTGAGCCATGCGAAAATATACAGTAATCATTCTTTCAGTCTCTAACAATCTTTACCTGACAATCATTCAAAATGAAATAAACTTTAAATTGAAATTTCTTACAATGCATAAACATTAGTTTTTAATATTTCTAAAATGCACCATTTCTTGAAATCGTAATAATTTTCATGAATTTATTAGTATTTTATGTAAATACTATTGTTTGACAGAACATTTCTTTTTACCAAGAAAATATTAAAGCTGATTGACAGACACAAGTTAAAATGTCTATCAGTAGACTTAAAATGTTTTGAATACACACAAAGTGACGTGATTAATCAGTGAGCACGTTGTCTTACAGAACAGCTATACGACGTTAAGTTCATTCCATTCAAGATAAAAATGGTAACTGCAAACCAACCATCAAGATGCCTTATGGATAACAATATTGTACTCTGGGATACTTACTGAACTGAAATAAATTACATATAGAATCAATCTATAACTTACACCAGAAATAAAGACTAGCTTATTTTAAGTTCAAACACAAATGCTTTTAATGAGTAAAAAAATATAAAAATAATTTTTTTTATATATAACTATTAAACTAAATAGATGTTTCTTAAATGTCATAAAAACAAGTTTAAAGAATTTCTGAATAAATTCTTTGTACTCTTATTCACACCTGACTAAAGATATAAACTTTTTATTTACAGCAATTATCAACTCAAACAGTACCCAAATTTCAATCCATTAATATTCATTCCATTTCAATTAGATTCCATCGTAATATATAAATATAAATGAAGTTGATTTACATAGATGACAACCTTTTTATAAAACATGTCATAAAAGAGAAAAAAGGCATTCAGTAATTATATATAAAAGTAATAAAATAACACAGAAGTTTAGAGTTTTGCACAACCATCACAGCAGTGTTGGTGGTTGACTTAGTTTTTACAATGATCGGTCTTCTAGATTGATTTTCAAAGCGAGGAATAAACACATCATTCGGTAAAAATACAAAAACTTCAGCGTTAAAAAAATTCAGGTATAAACACGTGGCAGTTGACTAACTACACACCTCTTCGAATTTCTCAGTTTCCAAAAGTTTCTCAATTGCCCACTTCTCTCACATTTATGTCCTAAGTATCCGAAGGTCAAGCTCTTTATAAAAAACGTGGAAAGCCTGAATAGTAACACTAATGACTTCGAATATCCTACCAACATAAGTCTCTACACTCAGTTTTTTAAACAGAAAACTTCAGGTTATTTTCCAGCTACTGTTCAGCCAGGGATAGCTGAAGGGCCCTTTCCAGCATCTCCTGTTCTTCCTTCAGCTGCTGTTCTTCGTCTTCTCGAGCCTGCTGCGAGAGCTTCAGGGCTATCTCGAGCTGCGTCTCCTCGCTTGTTCGGTAGTCGTCCATTGGTGAGGTGATTTTGGGTGCAAGTGGTGGATTAGAGGAAAGACTCGCTTGTATAGCTCTAGGCAGATGAGAAGGAAGGAGGATGATAGAGGATATAATGGCAAGGTTTTTCTAAAATACGATTAGTGAGAAAGCAGAGAAACAAAACGTGGAGAACCGCTGGAAGCAGTAACGGACTGGATGGTTGGATTGAGATATTTAATCAGTGCCCAAATTTTGTTGACAGGTTATCTTTTTGTTATTGATACTTCATAGACAATGCCTGTATGAGATGGATATTTTGTGTAAACAAACCAGAATTTTGTTGACAGGTTATCTTTTTGTTATGGATACTTCATAGACAATGCCTGTATGAGATGAATATTTAGTGTAAACAAACCAGACAGTGTGCAAGAATTTTACTCACATGAGACATAATAAGGCTACCTTAAAATGTGGTTTATTGGATTTAATCTAATTAGTGTTGACCAAACTATATCAATTTGGAATTTTTATTGAAGAGCTGAAATCGAATTAGAAAAGCCAACTAATATCATATTCAGAATACGTACGCAAGACATGCTATGAAGCTGCAAAAACACTGCTGCCACTTATATTTAATTTGACAGAAGTTTTATTTGCCTTATTTTTCAAAACTATATTTTAACCTTATTTTTTTTAAATTCAGTTATTTTAATTAATTTAAATAATAATAATTTTAATAGACTTAACAAAAATCTGGATGCAAATGCAGAATTTCTAAAAGGCAGTCACCGAATAACATTAAAAAGTAAGATTAAAACCACTGAAGATGTATAACATGAAACCAAAATATATTTTAATCTAAGTTATAACAGAATATTTAATTTTCCATCTGTTACACAAAATATAGTCAAAAAGATAAAATAATACATCTCAATTTCAGATTTTCCCATTGAATACTTTTGTTTGCAGTGATAAGACTAGAAAGTGGGATGTTTTCCAACACCTTCTTGTTTTTTCATAAAACTACTGTTCCTTTTTGTGCAAACTACTTTAGGCTGAGAAACCAATTTTCTTACACCATTCTACTGCGTTCCTTGTAGAATTTTTTTTGAATAACACACATTAATAATTCCCCTAGTCTAAAGCTACATGATGTTTTAGTCATTTTTATTGAAAGGCCTTGTGGGTGTATTTCTCAATAATCCAATGACCCTGTCCGTCACTGATTACAAGTTCAGATTTTATTTCTATTGTAGTTGTATCAGCAATTCTAATCTAAGGAAAAGGAATACTACTTTCAAAGTTGCCAACATTTTCCATAATTTTTAAGCATTAAATTTAACACATCTAAATTTATAAAGTAACAAGCCAGACTTTGTTATGTTCGCATTACATTCACTAAAATTAATCTTCTGACAAATTTTTTAAAACAGATAATTCAAAAGCACCATTCAAATGAATAAAAGAAATATATTGCTTAGATTTTTTACCTTGAAGACAAAATAGCTAATGAGGCTTGTTATATGTGAAACATTGAATTTCAACATGAGCAAGGAATTGTAAGGGCAAAAAAAATATAACGTGTCTGAATTGAACACGGATTTGCAATATCTTTATATAAAACTTTATTTTTAATGTTAGTGTTAGGAAAAATATTTTATTTCAAGACAGTTAGTCTGAAAAAGAATCCATTTTGGTAATCAGAAGAAAAAAATTATTATTATTATTTTTAGCATTAATTGTTTTTGCAAGCCAAAAAAAATCTGAAACCGGATGATTCATGAATGTTAAAGTGATTGTTTTCCCCTATTACTGAAATGCATTTAGTTAAAGTGCTGATTTGAAAGGTGAAGTATTTTGTAGCTTCATGAAGAAAAATGGGGAATGCTTCAGGAATTATTCATTTTACAAAACAATTTTTTTCATTACCCTACTACTGTTATCATTTTTCAAAGCAAATAGTTTTCCTAAAAATGATTTTTCCCAATAGAAGGACATGACATAAAACTAAGGAGGAATTTTGTTTATTCGTTCATTAGCAACTACAATAAAAAAGTTCTTTAAAGGATGCAAAAAAATGCACATACACATCGGATTTAATCATTCTGTTCCAGTAAAGTTAGTAAATTGTAGCATTTTGGGTTCTTTTAATTGTATACTTAAGAATAAGAACTTAATTTATTCTTGATTGTTCTGTTACCCTGTTACAAATTTTATGATTAATGATGCCAGAAATTAGAAAACTTCTTGCATAGAGTAAAATATTCTACAAAAACCTTGTACAAAACGCCATTGAAGAAGGGAACATGTAGAGAAATCTATCTTGGAAGCTTTTTTATGAGATTCTTTAAATAATTTTAATGGATAATATTGTCACTACTGAAAGCATAAAATTTAAATTGAGTTAAATAGCAAAACTGTTTAAGAACTGAATTCTTAAAAATGCAGCACATATTATAAAAAACTAACATTGATTCACTTACTATGCATATAATTGTAAGTGAAATAAAAATATATTACAATAAGCTTTGAAATTAAAGATAAAATTTTTATAGTGAGTATAAGTAATAATTCCTTTTCTGCTGTAATTTTTAGAATGTTCTTAACATGTGTTTAAAGTCAAATGAAATTTTAAATTATAGAAATTAAATGCACCAAAATTTTTTTAAATTAAATTATACATAGATAGTTTTTAATTAATGTGAAAGTTTTTGTTAACTGAAAGATTCAAATAAATTTATTTTAAAAACATACAAGTATCTTTCACTCTTAAAATAAAGTTTCCCTTGCTTAAGTCTTTTAGAAAAGTTCAAGACTTAAAAATATCGTCTAAAAAAAGAACAGTGAACTAATAGTCAGTTGTACCCTAAAGTGCAATATTTAATAAATATTCATGAAATGTTACTATAATTCTAATTATTTATGCATGTGAATGAACAAAGCATGAAAAGTCAACCTATTTAATGTAAACAATTTTAATTTACTCGAAAAACAACACAGGTATTATTATATACACTTAGAATGAGTTAAGTGTAAAACTATTAGAAAGACAATAAAAGATAATCTAAGAGTTTTATATTAGATTTTTAGGAAATTCTAATTTGGAAAATTAGGGAAAGTGTTAAACTATTGACATCTGGAGCATCTAAGCTTGGTGAAGATTATGTTTTACAACCTAAAATTTTCAGACAAAAAGTTTTAACGTAATCTGAAGGTCAAATAATATAATATAATTTTATTTTAAAAGACATTTTCAAAAAACATTTACACAAATATTGACAGCTGTAAAAACAACCAATTAGAAAAATTGAAATAAATGAATTAATAACATATTTTACTAATCAGCTTAAGCTCTCTCTGTTCTTTAAAAACAATACAAAACTAAATACCACTATTTCAAAGTGAGAACCTGCATTATATTTTTAACTGATAAACTATTGTTTTTTATCACTAGATCTACTGACAAACTTTAACACTTGTGGGGATAATTATACTGTTTTTCTCAACCATGAGAATTCATCCCACCTGAAGTCTAGGTGATGGCAGTAATTAAGTGAACAGGGCTTTTTCACTTTGAGCAGATGGAAGATGTAATTTTATTTCGTTCCTGGCAAATGTTGATGGCTGAAAGGTAATTTAATAGCACACAGATCTTCAAAGCAACAAGCAAAAATTATAAATTTCACCAACATGGCAAACTTGAATGCATTTGATCAATTAACCCCTATGTGATCTCTACTATTATAAAAAGAAAGTGTTTGTTTGGGGCCGCAAAATCCTGACGATTCTATGGCACTTACAGCAATAAGATGTGGCACACAAATAGTAAAAATTATTTGCAATTTTTGGGTCGCGGCGAATTTTAAAATTAAATCTAAAAGATTTTTAAATGAATTTCATAGTTTTATTTCTCTATCAGTTTTTCAAACATGGAGAACTTTTTCTACTCATGCGAGTTTGAAATCATGCCAAGTTTTTTTCATCCACAGAACACGTAGAATTTTTTTTGTTTCCGCTTTGATTTTGCGCGAGTAACGATTTTCTAGCCAGACGATAAATCTTAACTGGAGTCACAGTTCTTTTTTCTGTTTCCTAGACCATTAGAGATAGAGTAAATTTTTAACGAATGTGAAATCTGTGGAAAATTTTAGTTTAGATTGATACCTAAAAATATGATTCTTCTTCTTGAAAAAATGAATAATTTTTTAATTGAATATATCTTCAACGGATTTGAAACCTGCGGAAAATTTTACACCAGATTAATACCTTACATCACGGGCACGGGCAATGCCAGGGTAGCCACGCAGTGGCTAGCATTGAATAAGGCCCATTTTTATGGACAGACTGGTGCAGGTTTAAAGATGGGGTTGTTTTCATGGTGGAAACAGGAAGATTAAGATTTGATTTTGTAATTGAACTATAGTGAAATTTTTAACTCACTTTTGCATATCTTCATCTTCACCATTTTCATTAGGTTTATGAGCACGAAGTGCTTCCCATATGGTCACCTGAGAAACACAAAGAGTTAGTATAAATCCAAATCAAAGAACCAATTAAAAGCTATTTTTTTTAATATGGTATGAGCTATTCAATTTCAATAAAACAGACATTGACATGAAACAGTAAAATGAAATGGCTTTGCTGCACTCCATTTAAGAGTGTTTCGAAGCAAAGCTTCTGCTTGTTTTAAAACAACTTTTATTCCATTATACTTAATTGTTTGTGCTATAATTAAATGAATCCAAAATTAGTTCGTACTTACATAAGAATTAAATGAGTATAATTTATTTTTTAATAAATAATTATACATTACTGAATCGGAACATTTAAGATCTAAATTCATAAAAATTGAAAAATCGATTTTTAAAAAGTTATTGTGCCTAATTATATAAGGTGTGTGAAGCCTGATAAATATTTCTTGGATACAGTGCTTAAAGTTTCACAAGGAACAATGTTTCAGAAGACATTTTAATAAATTGTAGATAAAAAGCATAATATAAATTCTTCACCTGATCCTCCTCACTCCCTGCCTCCATAAGTGATTGCTGAATAGCATATTGCAGAAGTTCATCATCTTCATCAATGCTTAAAGGACGCAAGGACTCAGAGCCTGAAACAATTCAACATCAATTGTGAACAATACACATTTCACATCATTCATGTGAATGTGTAAATACAGTGCACAACTAAATAGGAATATACAGGATTGCTTTAATTACTTGAAACTAAAAATAACACATTCTGCTGTATTAAATGTGCAGTTTTAAACAAGGGTATGTATTTTCTAACTACACTAAAATTTTTAAAACAGAAAATATTGGTATGCCTAACTTGAATTTTATATAAATTTATGTGATGGATTTTATTCTCCTAGGTGTTTTTTTATGGCAAATCAAACGTGTTTATAACTTTTTACAGTGAGTATTTAGAATTTCAACAGAAGCTTATCATTAATGAGGATATTTTGTTATTTACATACTTCTACTTTCGTAAAGCAAATACCAAGAGCAAAGCAAAATATCCCTGTAAAAGACAGGTTGAAAGCATATTTAACATGTAGGCCATATCATGCAAGCATCCAGTTTAACCTAAGACTAAAACATTTACGTTTCCATGCACTAGCTTTACCGAACCTGAAATACAATTGAACGCACCTGACGAATTTAGCTTCCCAAAGATCTTCACTTAGGTACTTGCTACACTGGAAGCCAGGGTAATGCAAATGAATGTTATTGTAAATATAGTTTTAATTAAATCAAATACTACACACAATTCAGTATTGTTTCTTAAAGACAGCTATACCACAATGTTTAAATAGGCTCACCATTACAAAAGCTCACATTTAAAGCAAAGCAATTTAAATTAAAGTTGTCGGAAATTAATTTTCTTAACATGTATACTTTATAAATAAGTAGCACTGGCACAATAGTTTTATTAATTAACAAATAGCATGAATAAGAATTATTTTTACACTTCTGTACCCACACAAATGTTCATATTAATACAAAACAAATTTTACTTTAATAAAATATATTTTAACCTTTCATTTGAACTAATTGTTTGAAATACTTATTTATTAAATTTTATATTTAAATACAAAATTTGTACTACAAAAAGCATGTTTTGCAGGATTTTTTTTTGGTTAAAGGTTTTTCAAGGGATCTTTAATAAAAATCACAAAAAATAATTAAAAACTTAATATTTAAATATAAAATTTGTTTAACATAGACTGAATTCATTTATTAACTATCAATATTTATAGAAATACATTTAAAATCAAATCATTAACATTTAAACAAAAAAAATTCTAAACAAATATTTAATAAGCTTGAGGTATTTTATCAGGATTCTGATTTTATTACATTCCAATATTTTAAATGTTAATAGTTTGAAGTATTGCTATTAAAAGCATTTGATATGAAATAAAAGTAATGCACACTAAAGTATGCCATAAAAACAAATGTTGTTCCTTGGACTTATTGGCTAGCCATTAATCAATTTAATAAAACTCAACAATCATTATGTTAAGCAAATCCCATGTTTGAAATGTGATTTTAACGCTAATCTAAGCACCCAAATTTTGCACTAAATTTTAAGACCCTGTAATTAATTACTCCAAACGACTGCTAATATCCAATCAACCTTAAATTTATAATTTGAAGAAAATATCATGTCAGACCAGAATACACACAAAATTAAATATGGTATATAAAATAAATAAAATGTCATGATATAAAAATTTAATTTCAAGAAAGTTCAACATAAATTTAAAAACATTAAATTCTTTCTTATATAACACCACCTATTTCTACTACAATGAGTTTGATACAATAGTTAAAATTGTGTTGCAAGATGCATTAACACAATTTGAATGCCAAAAACAACTGAAAAGATGTGAAAACACAATTATCACTTTAACATAAATAACAATTAGATTACTTAAAGATAGTTAATTGATTAAGATTAAACAAAAACATTTAGGTGTTTTAAAGAATAAAGCCAGTTTTAATATATATATTATGTATATTATTATGCATAAGTATATTCTAGTAAGATTTAGAAATGTTTAAAAAATATAAGACAGAATTGCTATCATAAAAGAAATTATCTTCATATTAAAACTGATATTGAATTAATTTTTTATTGAAAGCAATTATTTCAAAGCAAAATATTCTTACAAATAGGTTCAAACAATATAAACTATTCAAACTTTCTTAATTTTTCAAATAGAAAGAATGCCAGATATTGAAAAACTAAACTAATACATGCTTTATAATTAGGTCAAATATTTTAAAAACATTCTTTAAATAAATTTTACACATTTCCTGCAAAGCAAAATTTTAGTTAAGTCAATAAGTACCACAAAATTAAAAAAATATAGGCCAAACTGGATGCTGCATAACAATAAATTTTGCATTACATTTCCATCTAGCAATGCAATTGATACCGCATGATATGAAAATATTAATATTTTTTCCATGTGGAAAAGAAGGTGTTACTCGATAATCAGTCAAGCAAAAACACTTTCAAATATTAACTTTTAAAATAATTTTAGTCTCATCCAATTAAAGAGACATCATTGATCATAAACACCATTTTTTTTTTTAAAGAACATACTTAAAATGTTTTCTCATTTACTGTTTAGATATACTTAGAAAACTGAAATTCCCATTGCAGCGATTTTTGACTTCAACTTTCACAAATTTAGAATTAATTTAACTCAACTGGTTGCATTTTTGCAATAGATTTTCCAAAGAAGTATAAAATAGTTTACTTCTCGATATAGGTGCTACAGTTCATGCGATTAATTGGTAATTATCAATACTACTAATTAATCACATGAACCAGTTATTAATATAAAAAACAAGGTTATTATTAATATAAAAAATGTGGTAATTATTAATATTAGCCATTTATGAATACTATCGGGTCATTAAGAATACTAACTGGATTCATTATATGAATTGGAACATAGGTACTGTACATAAGTAAAGAAGCACTTGCAAAATGAAAACAAAAACTGCGAAGTAACAGCTAAAAATAGAGTTGGCATAAAGATTTAAGATTAATTATAATTTCAGCACTTTCCAAAGTGGGAATAGAGCCAAGGGGTACCACATTTCTACAAAAGAAAACTAGAAATTTGTTTCTTTAATTATGGCAGTATTGCAGCAGTGGTGGGATATGTAGATAATGAATCTATTTGCTGATGGCCATCAACCAACCCTCACAATACAAGATTTTTAGATTGTACATGAACAGTTCACTAAAACTAAATTTTTAAAGACTTTGGTTACTTGTAATGAGTGACTATCGTGAACTCGTAGGAAAAGCTTAAGAGTGTGAAACTGCATTCTCCAAACACAAAATTTGAAATCTAAGTTAAGAAATATATTTGATTTTCAGAGTGGACTTGGTACTGAAATTATCAGACATACATAGCTAAAAGTAATTTCATTGCTCACATTAGCATTAAAGTACATTTGGATCTTATTATAATTTTGTATAATTTTTTTTCTTCTTGCTTATGTTTGAGAACTCTAATTTGTCAGAACTAATTTGTAAAGTTGAAAGTATTGATACTTTATAATCTATTTAACAAATCTCAATACTTTACTACCTATATTAAGGTGAAAAATTAGGATCTATATATGCCCAATTTAATTTTAAAATTTCACGAAGTTTAAAATTTTTAAAGGGGGTCCTTGGATTGAAAAGTTTGGAAACCACTGTTACAATCTGCTAGAAAAGTAAACTTTTATTCACGAAAGTGATTTATAAAACAAACCATTGACAAGTGATGAAATTCTCACCTAATCGCACATATCCTGCAGGTACATCAAAGCAACTATCTTCTAAAACACAAGCTACTGCCTTGTCTTCCTGAATTGGAGTAACCCCTCGAACAGCTTCATCAAGTGCAAAAATATTTCCAAAAGTGATACGTGCATTTAATACATGGAAAAGCGGTATTTCTAAGGAAACAAATTTAAATTCAAAACTGAGAATTCAAAAGTTAACTTAGAATAGCTTTAAACTATGAATTATCTATATTTAACAAATATACACAGAACAAAAAAAAATTAATCTTATGCCTATTGCAGCTTTATGCCATTCTTTACAGTCTCGTATAACTGAGAAGTCCCTTGAAAATCAATTTAACATCAAGATCAGAGGAAACCTAACAGTGGTCACTGTTCACATAAAATGGCATTTGTGTGCTGGAAAATAACAGATTTGTGTACTGACAACAAATTAGTATAAATAATTAAAATTTAGCAGCTAGATTCATTTGCCAAATTTTGCTGTATAGTAGGAATATTCTTCATTTGACAATGGAAGTGCATAGTATCGAAATTACACAGAAGAGCTTGGTCTAACAAAAATTCTTCAGTAGTCTGATGACAGATGGCAATGAAAAACCTTAAACATAGATATTAGAACAGAGAATAAAATGGTTTAGATGTCGAAAAATACTGAATTGGTCTTGAACAAAAGAATGAAAAACAAATGAAGTGGACATTCTGAAGCTAACTGAGGTATGAACTTTTGTCGTGTATATTTCTGTAGTCAAGGGGAATAACTGGATAAATCTAAAAACTACTTTTCAGGAGCATGTTTTTAAGATCAGTCCTTTCCTTTGAGTACTTTCCAGTATTGAGCTTTTGTAATAATTTATTTTTATTGCATTCTTTGTTACTCTGTTCTCTGGCATGTAACTTATCCACAACGTGTAAGGCCCCAAGACAAATCCTCCAGCAGACGTGCTTATCTCATTTTGCCGGATTTCGACTTATCCACTTATTTATTTCCCTTGACTAGATTCCATCATGCACTTTATTGGCAATAAAAATTAACACCATCAAATACACAACATTCTGCTTTGTTCCTTTTAAATTGTAGACATGAAATGTGCACATTGACACTAATATCCATTTTAAAGGGATTTAAATATGATACTCCCATCAATAGACAAATGCAATTAAGAAACTATAACACAAATGCTATGTGTGGATCTCTAATAACAATGACTTTTAACTTAACTTTATCATACTAAAAACTTTCTTGGTCTGTTAGAGGTTGGTTTTTCATAGCATAATGAGCCAATTTAAGTTTTATGGAGCAGCTAGCCTGTTCTTTTTTCAGTCAATAGCACAGACTTCCAGCAGTGAACAAACCCAGTAACACCAAGAGGAGAGAATCGTGCAACATGTGTAATATCAAGCAATACGTTCTTCGCAGTGAAACATTCATAAACAGCTGCAGCATTGTGAGGACAAGGGGTTTTAATGCGATGAGCACTATAGTGTGAAACGCTGAATTTCTCCTAAATTCTTTTCATGATACTGGAATTAAATTATAATTTTATTTTTTCTTCAACAAATTTGGAAAGTTAAGACTAAAATTTTATAGATATTTCTAATTTAATCAGTCTTTATAATAACAGGTTCCATTACATTCGACTCCATGGTAATTTCATGCACGCTGCATAACTGTATATAATTATTGTAAACATAATTTTATATAACTATTCCATAGAATTGCAATTGGTCTCCAAAGGCTGATTCACATCAACAGAATCCAGATGAATCTGAATGCAGTAGCAACTGAATAACAAAGATTTAGGAAAGTCACAGCCATAGAAATAGTTTGTCCATCTTGAAATCTTCCACTGCCTGAATCCAGATCATTCTGTTTCAGAGCATAAATAGGTTAGTTTTTTCTGCATTCAGACTCATTGGGCTTTATCCCATCCATTACGGATGCTTGAAGAAATATATTCAAGTTTGTCACATCACTGCACTTAACAAATAGAAAATACGTATGTTAGTTCTGATTTTTAGGTGAAACAGAAGATTTATGCTTTCTGTTACCAACATTCGCAAAAACCAAAATAAAATTAAGGCTTTCAAGAGAATATCCTAACTTCAAAAGAACGAGCCCTGTTCCTATAGTAACCATCACTCAGATATATGGTCTGTATAAGATTTTATGGAAGACAGATGGTACAAGCCTAATAAATAGAATTTAAAAACACAAAACATTTACATTCAATAAAGAAGTGATTAGTGGTGAGCTAAGGCTAAAAAATATTCAATTCAAAACATAATATTTTTTTATACAACCTGACTTCAAATTTGTTCTCACAGTAAAAATACTTTTATTTTTATTTATGTTGTGAATTTCAAAATTATTTACACAATTTAATCAATAGACATTTAAATGATAATACTGAAATAAATGTCATATTAAAGTTAAACACGGACAATTTAACTTCATTGAAGTTAAAGCATTTTGTTTGTACTACTACATTTTGTGCAATTTTCTTTAATTTGATGATCGAAAACAACTTGTGATGTAATTAATATTTTACACTTTAATTTTATTAATCAAGAACATTTATCACACCATCTTTTTAGAATATCTATTATTCCACATAGTAAATAAAAATTCAATAAAAATAATTAAATTTAATTTTGAAACTTTTGAAATAAAAAAAACATTAGATATTTTATCTCTTAAATATTGTTCAAATACAAGATATTTTACCCATAATGGTACTTACCTATTTTCACTGGAAAACCAGCTGGAAGCTGCAGAGTGATAAAATCTCGCAATTTTGCAAAATGAGTACTGCTGATAGCCATCAAATCAACTATTGGCAGGATCTTTTGAGGAGAAAAATCATAACACATTTCATCTCATAACAAAAATGTTATCCAGAAAAACCTCAATAAGTCATTAATTTTTTCCTGTCTCATCTAGCTCTCATATAGATGACAATGTACACTTGTAGTGAACTCAAAATTACTTCGGATAGCTTGTCACTGTGGAAAGGTCTTTAAATATGCATGGCTCATGTTTGATGGCAAACAAAATAAAACCAGAAATGAGGATTTTAACCCTGATTCTTTATTTGAAATTGTAAATGAAAAGTGGATGTAATATAATCGGACATAAATACCTACAAAGGTAGCAATAACAATGATCTCAAACGACCACAAGATTAAGTGTTCCGACGTATATTAATTTTAGTCAAAATTACACACAAGTACTTGGCATTGTAATATACACGTGAAGTAACATTAAAGCTTTAAGAGTGTTTAAATACTCAAAAGAAAGGAAGAGTGGTGTTATCTTTATAAAACTATATTGCTAACTTTTAATGGTTCCATCAATGTGTATTATTGATATTATGATAAATTTAAAACAAAATTAGTGTTACAATAATGCATATTGAGTACATTCTGTCATTACTCTGGTTTAGTCATCATTTGCCTAAGTTGTCACAATTTTAGTCCCGTAAAGTGATGACTTATTAAAGTTTTACTGTATCTATAAAAAAGGAAAAAACAATTGTAATAAAAAATAGTTACTTGTTCTGGAATAGATAGCACAGGTCTGCAACGAAAAAGTTGTTTTGTTTCTTTAAGTGATTTTAATGTAAGTTTCAATGCAGAATTTGAAAATCTAAGTAGGGATATTATTTGAAATTATACAATCTTGATTGAAGGTCTTGGAAGTAAATATATTATAGATTTGAAGATAAGATTTGACTGTTTTTGCATAATATTAAATACAAATTGGAAAATGCAAATGATTTAATAGATACGCCAATGATTTTGTAGAGCTATTACCAAAGTGCAACTGTGAGTACTGGTGCTGTAGGTGCCAAAAAGTCTCAACAGCAGGCATGTCCAAACAGTAACATCTAATCGATTTTATTCCAAGGGTAGGGCAAGAAACATTTTCAGTATCACCCTAGCATTTGAACTGTGTGGATAATATTACTTTTTTGTGATTTGTTTTAGTTTTTGGTTTTTACAAATCGGAATTAATGGAGAGTGGTATGTAGTGTTTTTGTGTAACAGAAAGCAGAAATGAATTCTAGAGAATGTGTAAAACAAGCCAAATGATTGTTGTTATAAATATGGAAACTTTGTAAACAAAAAGCAGAGGCAAGACATAAATGAGTTTGGTTGAGTTCTCAATACAAGGCATCCATGTTTTCTCTGCAATTGAAACTGAGCAAATACACATTAGGTTTCAAAGGAATGGTCAATCAAGCAAGTCTTACATGGTACCAACAATGTAATATCGTCAAGCTTGATTAACCAAGATAAAGTGTTATTACTATTCTTTCATATCAAGCTTGAACTGATGAAATACTTTGTCAAGGCCTAGTCAAAGGAGGGAAATTGTGGTTTGTATCTAATTAGTAAGTACTCAGTCTAATCCAACACGAAATGAAAGGAGGGTACTTTTCTTGGAGCAGAGTTCAAAGCAGTCCTGAATGTCAGAGAGTATGGTGTTTTTTTTGTTCTTTCAAGGTGAGCGATGAGTGAGGATCAGAGCATAAAGTTCCACCAAGATATTAAGGACATGTAACGGTGGAACTACACTGGAATGTAAGCAAGATGGTGGACAACTATTGGGTGGATCCGAGATGGACCTGAAGCAGTATACAAACATTGAGCCACTCTATGCTGTTTGGGATATAAAAACCAAGACATGAGGAAAGGTAATTTTATGCAACATGTTAATAAATCAATACTGTGTCTTCCTTTTAGTCAAGTAAAGTATTAGAATACTATTTATGTTCACTAAACTTTCCATATGTAACTTTGTTCAAAAATGTGATGTGATAAAAAAAATTTCAAAATATTTTTTATCTAGTAAAGTGTGCAAGTCAAAATATTGAAAAAAATGTTTCAACTTTTCTGAAGCTTAATTTTGCAGACCTGTGTAAAATGGATAGTTAACAAAATCATGAAAACAGTTGTATTGTAGAATACTCACTTGTTCTGGAAGTGATAATGGATAGTTTTCACATAGCCATAAGTTGGCTTTGAATTTTTGTATTTTAGTAGAAATTTCACGAGGACGACCAATGTCTCTTCCCCCTAAATCAACTTCTGGGTTGAAGTATTCTTCAGGAGTAATATGGCAGGGATTGCCAGTCCACTCTTCCTTATTATCCTATTAAGAAAATTTATTTAAAGCAATTATGAATTAAGTAAAAAAGCATTACAAAAACAAAACTTTATGAAAAGGAAATATTAACACAGTAGGTTTTTAATTCTTTTAAGTATACATTCCTACCCTATTCATATGAAGGTAAGGAAATAGTAATTGGTAATATAGCTATATTCGTATTTCTGTTGGAAGCACTGGCATTTTTGTGCCTGACAAGGTTTCGGTCATATCATTGACTAGCCCCTGCCCATGGTATAAGGTATTATTCTGGTGTAAAATTTTCCGCAGATTTCAAATCCGTTGAAATTTTTAATCTATCTTTAACGAATCCGCTTTTACGAAAAAGAACTAAACAATGCCTGCCAAAATGTTTTTTATTTTCTGCTCTTCACTGAAATCAAAGAGGGCAGGAAATGTAAACTGTTTTTTTTTTTTTAAGGCGAAGGGCACGAAATGCAATCTGTTTATTTTAGGAAAGGAAAAGTTACTGTGACATCACAATCTCGTGTGAAATTATAAAAGATATATTCGATTTAAAAGTTATTTATAAAAAGAAAATCATATTTTTAGGCATGGATCTAAAGTAAAATTTTCCGCAAATTTCAGATCTGCTGAAATTTTTACTCAAATTGACTCCAGTTAAAAGATTGCTTGTTTTTATCGTCTGGCTGAAAAATTATTCCTCCAAGCAAAATCAAAACGAAAACAATAAATTTAGAATCTGCAATCTCTTCTATGCTGTAGCATTCAATAAGGATTAAATTTCCTAAAATTAATTTTAAAATGTTCTAGATTGAATTTTAAAATTCGCCACTACCCACAAATTGCAAAATATTTGGACTACCCGTGTGCCAAATCTCATTGCTGTAAGTGCCATAGAATCATCAGGATTTTACAGCAAGAAACGGGCAAATCCTTCCTTTTATAATAGTAAAGATACCCAGGTTTGAAGTTGCTAGATCAGTTCCATTGTCAGACATGATCTTATTTTGCTGAACCGAAAGCACATAAAATATATACTTCGTACAATTTTAATGGCTAAACAAGTGTACCTTTTAAATTTTATAAATAGACAAATGGTGCACATAGCAAAGACCATTTCGATGGCTTCATATTATTTCAATTTCGAACGAGTAATTAATTCAAAGAGGTGAACATTAGTCACCTTTTATTATGTGAAATTATTTGTTACCACGTTTCAAATTTCATCTGGAGCAGCCTATAAAAAGCTACTTATCTCCAGGTCATTTATCTCTGATTTTGTCAGGAATGCTATTGTGCAATATACTGGTTCTTTATCTTAGCTTAGTGGCACATATCTACAAGAAGGGAAATATTCTAGTAGATTTCAATACATGCATTCCAGTTAAGTAGTCTATTGAGATATTTATAGTTCAGAAAATAAAACCAATTAGAAAAAACCACTTCCAAATATCCTTGGCAATATTATTTTTTTTTGGAGAACAGTGCAAAGATGCCAACATTTGATTATGTTCCATGAATTTGAAATTGTGATTTTCAGGAATTCTAGCATTTTTCTAATGTTTTCAATGTTTTTATTTTCTAAACCATTTATTTTAAATACTAATTTAATCAATGAAGGAATACATATATAAACAGTAGTTATATATTTAGTTTTGTTGCATTATATTATGAGAAATGGTCTCTGAAAAACAGGATAATCGTATCCAGTATATTTCCTGTTTCCGAGAACACCATTCTTGAAATATAATTCAAACTTGTTAAAATTTCAATGTTTTTCACTTGTTTGCATTTTTCTCTAAGTTATTTAAATACAAACATTCCAAGTATATTTTAACAAGCCTCTGTAATTCGCTACATCTTTTCTGGTTATAAAGTAAAGTAAACATATATTTAATCAGTTGGTTGGTTTTTGGATTTTATGGTACAGTGGCCATATTTTGCCATGCTGTGCCAGAAACAATACTAAGTAATTGACATGAGACATACAATATCAAGTAAATACATATTTAATCAGAAAAATATCAATTGCCTAGACTGTCTGTTTCAACTTAAAAAAAATGAGACTACCCTCCCCCCAAAAAAAAAATTCATAAATTTAAAAGTAATAAAAAAATACAGTGAAATTGTGTTCATTGGCAATCATAATTAAGTATAGTAACTGGGAAAATGCAAATTTCTCTAAAGGATGCAAAAAGATTGTAAGTGAGCCCTTTCTGTAGAAATTTTTCTATTTACCATATGAAAGGCTAAAGTTCTTAACAATCATCTCTGACAGTGTTATACATGTTTAGATACACATTTGTAATTGGGTATAACTTCCACTCCAAGAAAGAATCACAAGAGTTTTTAATTTTTTGCTCTTAAAGTAATGAACTAGTCTACAAAGTTTCAACACTAGCAGTGAAATCTTAATGCATAAGGTTGCAGTACAAAAACCTACACCATTGACTGCAGGAGCAGCAGCTTTCTCTTCAACTTCCACAATTCCCAGCAATGACTGTAGAGGAGAGCGAGAAGATTTATGTCGAATCTTATCTGCTTCTGTGAGGTGCTCTGTTCTCGTTTTAGTAACTAATTCAACATTGTTTGCACTAAAAACCTATGGAAAAGGAAAAAGAAAATTTTAAAATCCACTCGAAAGGCAATGTAAGTGGAATAGATTATTTTCATGGCAAAAGGACCAGGTTTGCAAAGCTGTGATATACTGTTCATATAAAACACTTAAGGATATATTCATCAATTACAAAGTGAACATTAAAACAAAATTTTATACAAACGCACTAGAAATTCAAAAATTATCTCAAATCAAATTATAAAACCTATATCAAATCTAAATAAACACATGTTTGCATGATAAGATCACCAATTAATCAACAGCAGGATGCATTGAAGCTAAGCAAATGCATCCTGCTGTTGATTGAGTCATATTTTTTTAAATCAGGGTCAGTAAAATGTGTCTGATGGATCAGATTGTATCACATGTCAGAGCTGATTCTGAATGTAGCAAATGAATGGGGTAAAATAAGTGCAACCTACAAGCCTCACCAGTTTTACATGAAATCTTTAGCTAAAATAATAAATTTAAAATTCTCAACAGATGGTCGTACTGAATTTTATTTTTATAGACTTGTGCATTCCATATTTGGTCAAGATTTTTTAATTTAAATTTTAATATGATCCGTGCTTTAGGTAGCGTCTATTCTTGTCATTGTGTCAGCTGTTTGATTCCCTGAAATTCATCATTTAAGTAGAAGATAATATTGTTCAGAACTTGAAGAAAACAAAATACTAATTTCAAATTTTTTTTACAAATTGAAGTCGGTATCAGTTTTTTAACTTTAGGAATTTAGTCTTCACTAAGGTTTCCTAGTTTGGCATCTTTCTAAATGTAGACTTTTCTAAATTGTTAATCAATTTCAAATATGCACAAGTTACTGCGAATTTAGTTCTGAATTGGAAAGAAGAAAACTTTTGAAACTTTTGGAATTTAGTCTTCAATAAGGTTTTTAAGTTTGTCATCTTTCTAAAGTTAGACTTTTCAAATTGTTAATAAATTTTAAATACGCACAAGTTACTGAGAATTTAGTTCTCGATTGGAAAGAAATAAAGTATGAACTGTAATTTTTATAACTTGTAAAATCAGTATAATTGATTGTTTATCACATAATCTTGGAACTTTTACAATTTAAAGCCTTCAATAAGATTTGTCTTGTTTGGCATCTAGCCAAATTTAGATTTTTCTAAACTGTTGTAGCCAATTTTACATATGTACAAGTTACTAAACTAAGTGCAATAAACTTTCTTATAGCATAAGAAAAACATCTGATGTCTTAAAAAATTTTGAATTATGATAAATTTAAAAATATATACAAAAGATATAATTTTATTATTTATATCCGTTTATATAAATTAGAATATGTAGCGCCCGTGTTTTATGCTAATGACTGTGTCTCCCTCTGGCGGTTAGCAATATGAAATAGTCAGTTGAGAGCCAAGTTTCCCATGCGCGGACGCATGGTCTTCTGTATCCTTAACTCTTAACTAAATTCAATATGTGTGTTGTGTGTAACAGATCTCATTAAAGATGTTACACTAAATTTTGGCTCACTAGCATTCCATTTTCTTACCCCAACAGAACCCAGTGGCTTTCCCCGGCTACAAATATAGTAACTAAATAAAATAACATTTGATTTCATAATGAACTCTTGCTAGGAAAATCTGGTCCATTACTAACTCATTATAAAATTTAAAACAAACCATCTTTAACTTAAAACGGAATAAATAACAGCGATGGTTCTTTTGTTCAAAGGCATAATTTTCTAACCTTGATTTCAAATGTTCATACTATTCATTGTTAGTTCACAAGAAAAGGGGTATGATTTTCCAAGAAACACTCAATTCTTTTAAAGATGATTTTTTAAGGTATACATATTTGTGAAAACAAATTATGAATATCTGAAATACCTAGTTTATTATTCAAATAAACTCACTTTACTTTCATGGCCATTTACAATTTCATTTCTGTCACTCCTCCAACCCCAAATGCCAGATTTATTCCTGCAATAGAAAATGTAAAAATCAAGAGATCCACTTAAATATCCCACACAAAACCCAAGAGGAAATCAAAGAGATGAACATTTTTTACCTTTCAAAATTTATTTTATCAGTATCAACAAAAGTGGTAACAATAGGTGTAGTAAGGCGTGATGACACTGATTCAGTGGATGGACGGAAAGCATGCATATCGTCCAATTGAGGGGACAGCACTCGCATCTGCTCAACATAAACTTGACCAGATTCGTGATCTATTTCCATCATAGTTGCACTATCCTCTGAAAATTATGAAGAGCAGCAGTTTTATAGTAAAATACTAGTTTAAAAAATACATTATATATATATATTGGTTATTAAAAAGGACTTGGGATAGATTCATCTACAAAAAGAAATTATATTTCATGAACAGTTATTTTTTGCTCCAAGACATCATTATCTTATTAACAAATTAAGTGCCACATCTTAAAAAACAGAGACAATCATTTTAAAAAGATTGTTCTTATTAATTTAATTAGCCACAAAGCCAATAAACAATTGGGTTATGCAGAGAAATTATATGCAAAAAAATATGATTCAATTTAAATAATTTCATGTCTATTTTGGTCAATACCATCTTAACCCGGGAAAAACTAGCAGTACCATATGGTACCCGGAATAAAGGTTTTGAAATATTACAATTTTCTTTGTTATAATGTAAAATTTATTTGTTTGTTAGTAGATGGCACCACATAAGATTGAAAAGTTCTTTCCAGATAATAATTTAAGTGAACACGTCAGTGTTTTACTTTGAGCAGGAGAAACAAGAACAGTTTTGGGCTATGACAAAATGACGCATCGAAAAAGCAAGTATAACTGTTCTCTCTTTTCTGACATATATAGAAATGAAAGTTTGATACAATATTTATCATTTATGACTACATATATTATGTATAGTGTTTAAAAAATATATAATATGTACATTTTTTTCTGTATTGGAATGTTACTGGTACCGTTTGGCACCACTAGGCTTTTAGACTACCTTTTTGTCACTCCTTGGATTTTTATTGATTCTTTGCTCTAGAAAATACACAAATAGTTTAAAAGTGTATATTTAAATTTTTTATTATATATAATGGAATAGTTATAAAATAATAATACAAAAATTTTGCATTAAAAAAAACTATTCTTATTGCTTATTTCATAAAAACAACAACGCCAGCATTAAATGAGGAGGGAGTTGTAGGTTAAGATGCAGTTCTGGAGTTAAAATGTGTGATTATATTTTTTAACATATTATTTCTTATGGCAGTTTTTATGTAAGATTTAAATCATGTGTATATTTTATTACTTTGAAATAGTTTCATTTTTCAGAAATTTAAAACTAGAAGAAGCTTTTCTGTTTTTTGATGAATTAAACTCGGAGTCGGACTTAGAAGATACCTATATTGAACCTCCTGTTGTTGCAATAGTATCAGATGAAGACTCTGCAGAAGAAGATGAAGAACTTACAGATAACACTGGGGAACAGCAATTTTATTGTCTTAGATCTGTGACTTGTTTTTGACTAACTTTTGGCCTCTGGATCCAAAAATAAGTGCAGTTTTTGTCTATCACGTCAACTTTTTAAGCTACAGGATATCCTCTCTTAGTCTCAAAAGTCATACAAAATGTGCATATACAGGGAAAACTTACCAAATATACTGTTCACAAAAAATAGTTTTATTCATACAAAGGCATGGTTCCCACACCTTTATCCAAAAAGAATTCAAGGACTTTTCAAAACCAAAAAAATATTTTTCAAGGACCTAAAATTTTTTTTATAACGACCTAAAACAAGGCATACACAAAAGTTGTCAGTTAAAATATGTGAAAATTATAAAAAAAAAAAGGACAATTTTTTTTAGACTACTTATACTCAAAAAAAAAAAAAAAAAAAGGAAGGTTATCGTCAATTTTGGTTATAATTTGGATTTTCTTTCCTCAAAGAACCTGTGATTTTTTTGTTGCAAAGTGGGCTTCTTGTCTCAATGCTAACTATCAGGTTACTTGCACACATATCAATTTTGGTCATGCGATAAAATTACGTACGATAAATTCTTTTGGTGGCACGAAGAAGAGTATGGGAGCTTGCACACGGTTCGATCTACACGACACAATCTCCATTTTGCTGTCGTCCACTGCCTACAACAGATGGCTGTCATAGTTTATTTTGTTTGACAAACAAAAGAAATCAAAAGTTTTGACTGGTGTAAAGGCTTTTTTATTCCCTAGTCTAAGTTTCTATCTTTGCGATCGTTAAAGATAAAGTGAAAATTTCAAAGGATATGAAATCTGCAGAAAATTTTACAACAAAAGGATATCTTAAATGTGATTTTCTTTAAAATTTTATTTTTCAATTGCAACTTTTATATTTTTGCAATTTGAATTTGGCTTTATTTCTTTGGATGTGTGCCAGGTTTCCAATGACGTCATGACTCAAAAGCTAAGGTTTCCTAAGAAAGCGGTGACGTTATCTAGCGGCCATAGATACGTCATGATGCGGAAGGCAAAACAAGGCGGCCATCTTAACGGAGACCAGAGGTGTCAACTTAGGCGGACATAATTCTGTGGAAAATGGACGATCTAGACATAGCATTATTAGTATATCACATAGTGTCAGAGTGCAAAACACCGGTTTCATTCAGAATGACGCACCTACTGTGGAGGAAAACTAGTCTGGACAAGTTCCAATGCAAGACAAAATTACACAACTATGTACAAGTTTTAAAAAAATCAAGTACTTTCAAGGACTTTTCACCAATTTCTGTAATTTTCAAGGACTTTCAAGGGTTCCTAGTTAGTGAAAAAAAATTCAAGGACTTTTCAAGGACCGTGGGAACCCTGAAAGGTAATTGTAATTTTTTTTTTTACCAAATGGTAAACATGGCATATTAAGGAAATTTTTTTCTCTTATAACTTTTTCTGGGGTGTTTAATCTGTGGACATTGTCATTTGATGCTCCAACAATAGCTAGCCATCATATGTACATTCCATCTACCTTGACTAGATATTAAAGGTTGATTAGGCCTCCATTACCTTCAAATCTTGGTGGAATTGCTCATCCTGCTCATCACTGACTGCACCAAGATTTTTTAAGAAGTTAGCAAGATGGCTATGTAAAAAGTGCAATTTGCTGCTCATGTTGCAACCAAGCATTTTGAAGCTTTCATAGAGTTGCTGGACAATTTCGGGGTAATTATGTGCTCGTGTATTTCCACGAAAGTCTTTGACAATGTTTTTGAAATCCAACCAAGTATTCTTTTGAGAAGTTCTGTCATTGTTCCGATGAAATGTTCATCTTTAACGAGCTGCCGAATCTGTGGTCCATCGAACACACAGGCCTTTATCTTTTTAAACGACAGGCTATGAAATGCCGAAATGACATACTTGAAAGAGTCTCTTTCAATATTGACAAAGCTTTAACAAATTGCTTCATGAAACCCAGTTTTATATGCAGAGGTGGAAACATAATGTTCTTTCTGTCGACAAGTGGCTGATGTAGAATGTTTGGATCACCAGGTTTCAGTTCAGATCTTGGCAGCCAATTCGACTCACCCAATGCTTCTCACAAGCTCTGCTGTACCACACACACAAGAAACAGGGATACTTATATATCCGCATTGCTGGCCGAGGAGGAAGCAGACAATTTTAAGGTCATCACAGATGATCCCTTGGTACATGTGATATTGCAATTGAATGAGTCACTGGGCATATAGCTGATAGTAAACTAGGTTACTCTATTTTACATTTATTTTTCTTGTTACATCCTGACGTTTTCACTATACAAAAGTAACAATCACTTGTGTGATCTCTGGGCTCTCGCCAAATCATATGTATACCAAATGGAAATTTATTATGTGTTCCCTTTGTCTACATAACTCTCGACACACTGCTTGCAAAATTGTGAGGGGCCCATAATTTATCTTGATCACCAATTTTCACTTTAAAATAGGAAAAATAGACGGTACAGCTACACTCTACGTTTATGAGTGATGGCAACGGCTTGGCGATTTTTTGTGGCGCACTTCTAGTAGCGAGTTACGATAAATTAAGGCAACTCATCTTTCGTTACTGTTGTTGTGGTTTTCATGGCAACCTCGGCAAACGGAAACTTTCAATTTTCATTTTGAATATTCTAGAAAGTTCTTCCAAAATCCGTTAAAGTCGTTTGATTTCATTGATTCGTTTGAAATTTTTTCTTTCCTCCAATTGGTTATTTTGTTTTTAAAACATCCTTTAATTGCATTGGTCCTTTTAAATCGTTTTCTGTGATACCATTGGTCCATTTATTTGTATTTTGACAGTTGTGGAATTTTTATTTTATTATAATAGTTTTCACTAAAAGATTAAGAGTTTTGTTTTTTTGACCCTTTTCGTTTTCATTATTTTTTTACGAAAGAACTCTGACGTTATCAGGTTGTATTATTTCTTGCTTTTTTTATTTTGTATATCTTTTTCTTTTTGAACATGCCTACTGTATTTAGTGTAATTGATAAGTTTCAGGGTAGTCTTACCCAACATCAGTTGCTTAGTTTCTCTGCTTGTTCACAAATGTGTTTCGATATGTGCTTAAGCTTACTGCTTTTTGTGAAAGTTTTTTAAAAATATACTTTTTAAAACGTTCTATAATGTGTTTAAAAAGTGTGTTGTAAAAAGAAAAAAAAAATTTTTAACGAAAAATAGTTAATTATTTCCTTTGGCGACTTTAGAAGTGCGCCAAAAAAATCGCCAAGGCTGTTGCCATCACTCATAAACGTAGAGTGTAGCTGTTCCAAATAGACTTGCCTGACAAATGTATTGATGTTTATCCTTTGACTGGGAATGGTAAACCAGCCACATGTATAAAAAAACAAAACTGTTTACTTACAACACAAACTAGCAAAGGCAGACATAAGGAAAAGTTTCAGTTCCTATATAAATAAAAACTAAACACTGCTAACCTTGTATACAAACAAGAACTCTGACTCCCCTTCGAAATGCGCTTCACTATATCAGAGCGACACACAATGTCTCACTACAGTATCTCAGGCGTAACTGAACTAGTCAAGACACAAAATGGTGTAGTGGTGTGGAGAATAAACTTGATGTGGTACAAAGAAACTAACTACAGTTTTGGAATCCTATTTAACTCTAAAACAGCTGAGAAATCAAAGTGAACAAAAAATATGTTGAAAATTGTTCCCCTGTGTAATTTATCTGGTCATCAATTACGTGTAAATGTAGAAACTTCACGGGAAAAAAAAAACACAGAAAAAATTATTTTTATTTAGATTCAGAAGATAAGAGGGTCTTGCAAACTCTGCTACCGAAAAAAAGTAGCAAAAAGAATCAAGAAGACTTGTACCAATAAATTCAAAAGAAGTTGGGTTCAAGATGTGCTGCTATAATCTGCACTAGTCGAGTTCACACTATGTGCGTAAAATTTGACGTAGAGCTTAGTATTGACTGTTTTATAGACTTTCATATAAAATAATATATAAATAGACTGTGCAATAAATAAAGTTATTGATTTTATTTCATGAAAAAATGCCAGTATTATTTGTATTACCATTTGTTCCTTGTGTTTTCTGGATAGTAAAAATGTTCTCTTCTCTTATGATACTTTTTTACACTATTATATGTTTATTAAAATGTGTTCTTATATGCTATATATTTATATTTTTGTATTAATTTCAAATCACAAACAGGTAAATATATATTTAAACCACTTGGGTCAGTATCAAGAAATTACATGACTTACAATTTGCTACCTTTAAAGCCTAGTGGTACCATGCATTTTTGACAATACTGTTGAAATTTTACAACTAAAAAAGGTTTTTCCTACATAAATAGCATCTTATCAACAATATACTAGAAAGAAATTGATATTGGAAAAAAATAATAAATTCAGGCTTTGACGGGTTAAGATGTTGACACTTTCTGTCCTTTATTCATATTTTAAACACAAATAAAATTAAACAATCATCACAAACAATCATGTTTAAAGCAAATACAAATTGCATATCCTGTTTAGACCAGGGCTCAAAATACCCGGGTGCACATGAAAATAAAATTGTGCACCTAATTTTTTCCTCTAAGTACACCTGTGCACCTAATTTAAAAACTTAGGTGCTCAAGGTGCATCTGTATTAAAAAATATATTTCGAGACCTGGTTTAGACTTTTATTAATTTTATTTAAAAATCGAAGAACATCCATTAAGAACTTTATTAAGACTATAAGTTCTCATATTAAATTGCAAACTTCATAATTACACACCAAATAAGTCATTCAGTTAAAACATTTCTGGAGTTTGCATAAGGAAAACTTGGAGCCCCTGATATTTAATAGTAAGAGTGAAATTTTCAGCATCATACAATGATTATTTCAGAAGAATTATGCGATTCCAAATTTTCCATGCTTATAATCCAGAAACAGTAGGATAAAAGAATTTGAGACTCATCCAAGATGAAATTTTTAAACATTTCAAAATTTGGGTTTTAATATTGCAATTTATGAATTTCATGAGAAATTTGATGTGGAGATCACTTTTTCAAATTTTATACATAATATATTAGGAAATGCTTTTTCCCTATTGAACAGTACCTTTGAATTTGCTGTACTAAGAATGCAAGATAGATAGATCAGATTATTTTGCCCAGTTGTACATTTAAGAATTTGAATTCACTAACCAAAGTTAACAATTTAAACTTCTGCATTTTTCATTTAATTTGGACCAAAATGAGAAATTTCATAGTACTTACCCCATTTCATCTTAAACAAAAAGATACAAAAGTTACTAAACTAAATATATATGCATATAATACGATAGATTTATTTGCCTATCTAACAAGCACGAGGAAAGTCAAGCTAATAATTGCGCTGTATCCATTGCTCAGGGTACATATGAAAGCACTTTTCACTAAAATAATACTATCTCCTACATTTAGTTGTAAATTTTGCTGCAAAGCATATAGACTGTAATTGTGCTTGGTTAGGGTAAATGTCAAGACTTCAATTACCACTAACGTGCTCGTCGTATAAAAAGAGGTAGCTTCGGTTGCATCGAATCGTTCTCAAACCTTGATAATCTATTTGTCAGATGGAAAAATTTTTGTTAATAACAGAATTTACAGTTGGAGATACAGTAGACTACCAATGAACAAGGTTAAGAATTAGGATTAAAACAATGCAAGACCTTCCAAGTTCACTCTTAATTCAAATAGTTACTTTGTACAGATACATACAGGTTGGTATGTTTAACATGTTCCAAAATAAAGACTGAGGCCTCCATATTTAATATTCACATCGTCATGTCTACATGTGATCATTTGGGGATCTTTAGAACAGAGGTTTGCAATTCCACAAATGCTATGGCAACATTGTGAAAGAGCAACGAAGAGGGCCATATGTATTAGTTTAAAGAATTGAAGTTGTGTGTCAAAAAACTGACTATAATAAAGTTTTAGGAGAAATTTTTAACATTATAATGAGACTACATTTATTTCAATAACAAGATTTGTAGTCAAGAATTTCTACAGCAGGATAAACTCATAATATATCTTAATACAGTTACATACATCTTCGAAATAAAGACTTTGAACCTACATATGTAGTATTCACATATTCACGAGTATATAAAGTCGTTTTAAGGATCTTTAGAACAGAGGTGCAGAATTTCGCTAATTCTATGGCAAGATTGTGAAAGAATGTTAAGAATTAGGGTCATGTGTATTTGTTTAAAGAAGAGATGATTTTGAGTATGGAAAGAACTGATAACAAAGTTAATTATGCAATACAGTGGTTAAAAATTTCAGTTCTAGGTGAATGGTACATGCCTTTACCAAACTTTTGCTCCCTATTAGTGTTGCAATTACAACTGTGCAATAATTATTTTGACCAATATTTTACTGAAGCTAAAAGTTCCCACCTATATGGTTAGGCACAAAATAATTGTAGTTGAGCAAAATAACAGTTGGATTATGTATTATGGGTCATCAAACTCAAGTGAATAATCCTTTAAACTTTTCATGCTTATTGATAGTCTATTGTACATGTATTAAGAAGTCATGTCATGTAAAGATGTCAATGATATAAAAACTAGACTTCATTTTAGAAAAATGCTCCAATTACCTTGACCTTTAAATACATAGCTTCGACTGCCTCTCTGCCAATTTGATTGGTCAAACCCCAGCAAAGTGGTATCTATTCTAACATTGGAACCTGTAAAATTTTGATAACATAACAGTAAGAAAGAAAAAGGATTATGTTAAAAACAAAATACAACAATCACATATAAAATAGCAAATTTTTAAAATTTGGATATTTACCTGATTTATACACTTTATAAGTATCACTCGGACACATTCTAGACACTAAAGGCACTGTAAATAAAAATATATGTTTTATTGATCGAGAGCGATATTTTAAAAAATAAACATAACTAGAGATAAAAAAAGTAAATGAGTAGTTTATTTTATTTTTAAATTTTAAACATTTTTTGGATTTAACTTTTAATGAGTTAATTACAAAAATTATGCAAAAAGTAGAAATCATTAACTGAAGATACATCAATAAAAGATGATCTATTTCTGTGCTTAAAATTTGATAATGGAAAGAATAGATTTAGTTTGCAGCTTTTAACCAAATACAAACTGCATTAATATTATTAAAACTCCATCAAAACAAAACCTTATAAAAGATCGCATAAATTCAAGGAATTTTACAATGCTAATCAAAAGTTGCAGGTTAAACTGAATTCATGCTATGATTTAATATTACAGATGTATCTTAACAGCATCTCAGTAAGCTTAATACCTATTTTTTGGATGATTAGAAGTACACTTTTGTGTTTACAGAAATATTTCTTATCACAAAAGCTCATCAAAATAAATTCTCATGTTTAGTTTTAATAATTCAAATTAAATAATCTCAAACCACAATACACCAGAATCTTCTATTGAAAACCTGCAACCTCTATTAAAACACCTATTTAAAAAGTTTTATTTAAGAAATTTCTCAAACTTGCACAAAGGTTAAAATTCCTACAGCAACAATTATATATTGCAAAAGCATAAAAAATTTAAGTACAGTAGAGGGCATAAAAATAAATTCCACAAGTTTGATAGTTTTCCATATTATGATTTTTTGATATTTTTTCAAACTTTAAGACAACTGTCATGAAAGACCTATAAATGTTGTTACTACTCTTCATAACAAAAATTGTAATTTCAACTCTTTTGTTATGAACGTTTAAAACAGACAAATATTTTAAAATGAAGTTTCTTTAATTTTTCTGCTGAAAGTGTTTATCGAAAAGCAAATTCTTACCCCAACTTGTGAATTCCCACTTCATTTCTACATAAAAATCGGGTGTCTAAAAATAAACAATACAGTTAATTAACATTTCAAATAGAAAGAAATTAACCTAAAAAATAATTTTACTATGGGCATAAAAAGATAAGTACAGTACAACTCCAATTATACAAACTCCGATTATCCTGATAGCTTTGAGAAAAAAAATGAACGGAAGATGACAACATTGCAACTGAACCAGACGCAAGATCGTTAGTTAGTAAGGCGTTTCAGTACATTCACACAGCACTAAAATGGATGGATTGGCAGCCTGAGTGGGACCATCTACAGCTACTCGCCTCAAGCGCATGCGAGACTTGGCTGCATGTAAACGAGTACAGACAGATGACTTTAACTGATATGCTCAAGCAATGATACATTTTAATACAGTATGCAAGTACGAAATTTAAACAAAATTGTTTTCACTCATTAAATTATATTACATACAAAAGCAAAATTCGTTTTTTTAACAAAAAATCACCTTTTTATCGTGAATTATCCAATTATCTGGATGTTCGATTGTGGACTGGGGTCTGGTCCTGATTGATCTCGATAATTGGAGTTCTACTCAGGGTGTCTACTAAATTTCTGTAGGTCCATTTAAAGACTTTTTTGGGACATTTCAGTTATTTTCTAAAAAAAATGCATGATCTGATTTTACATGATTATGTGGGTCAGTTAGATGCAATTAGACTTTAAAATTATTTTTTTTATTGCTTACAGACAAATCTCGAGTAGATGAACATTAAACAAATACTCTATATTATGTTCAATACTTTTCTTTTCTGAATACTTGAAATTTTAATCAAAATTGAAGAAAAGAAATCAACAATCACTTTTAAAAACATTTCGGAACGGAATTTTTTTATTTTTATGTTTTATACATCAAACGAAGTTGGTAAAAAAATTATATATCGATTTGTGTATTTAAAAAAACTGTCTCCGAATGTGGTTGGATTGGGGGAGTTACACCACTTTCATTTTCTTTTCAGTTTGCATATTTTCTTTGTCTAATTGCTCAATTTCATCATTTGCAATTTTCTTTCTTCATTTGTTTTAGTTCAGCTGCAGTCACCTTTTGTTTACGCCTTAAAAAAAAAATTGATGCATTTTCGGGGCAAAATTTATGATTTTGGGACCTGTTTTCACTTTTCTGCATATTTTCGGGACAATCGGGAATAGTAGACACCCTGCTATTGCATTAAAAAAATATTAGCCAACATACATCTAAACAAATGTTACTCAGCAAATATTATGAAGTAAAATAAACCATGCTCACATCTCTAATCCTTTTCAAAAGCTCTGGTATTCCTCCAACACGGCTACTGTACCTTTGATAATCTCTTCTTTCTAAAATTTCTTGAATTAATTCTGGGTCTCCTGTACTGATAGCTTCATGAAGAACTACAATGAAAAACATTTTAAGTACAATTCAAATCACAATTTCAACATATTCGAATTCTGCAGAAAATTTTACACCTAAAGGCTATTACAAATGTGATTTTCTAAACATTTTTTTTTAAATTGTAATTAAAATTTTTGTATTGGCTTTATTTCTTTTGATGCTTGCCAGGTTTCCCATGACGTCCTGATTGCTAAAGCTACGGTTTCCTAATTACGCAGTGCTGTTATGTAGCAGCTGTGATAAGTCATAATGCAGCGGCCATAGCAAGGGGGCCGTCTTAAAGGAGACCAAAGGTGTCAACTTAGACTGACAGAATATGGAGGAGAATGGATGATCCAGACATAGTATTATTAGTATACTAGCCACTTCGTGGCTAGCCCAGCGTTGGTTTGCGACGGGCAACGCCGTGATATAAGGTATTAATCTGGTGTAAAATTTTTTTCGCAGATTTCAAATCGGTTGAAGATATATTCATTTAAAAAATTATTTATTTAAAGAAAATCATATTCTTAGGTATCAATCTAACTGAAATTTTCCGCAGATTTCAAATACGTTATCTTTAACTGTCTAGGAGATAGAAAAAAGAACTAAGTGACTCCAGTTAAAAGATTTATCGTATGGCTGGAAAATCATTCCTCCCCGCAAAATCAAAACAGAAACGAAAAAAAAAATATTTTTCTTTGAGTTCCCTGCGATGAAAAAAATTGGCATGGTTCCAAAGGCTGACGGAAGGTCACGTGGGTAGAAAAGCCTAGATTCGGGCGTTTCTTCTTCCGGAAGAAACGCATTAAAGAACCCGCCAGAGAATAAAACTATTAAACTCATTTTAAAATCTTCTAGATTAAATTTTAAAATTCGACGCAACCCAAAAATTGCAAAAAATTTGGACTACCTGTGTGCCAAATCTCACTTCTGTAAGTGCCCTAGAATCATCAGGATTTTGTGACAAGAAACAAACAAACAAATACTTCCTTTTATAATCGTAGAGATCACATGGTGTCAAAGCGTAAAAACTGGTTTCATTCTGAATGATGCTAAAATGGCACACCTGTGCCGTTTGAGCTAGTACTAGTCAGGACAAATTCAAATGCAAGACGAAATTACACAATAATGTTCTAATTTCAAAAAATCTAGTACTTTCAAGGACCGGGGGAAACTTGATTAATGTGACACTGGAGCAACACAATGGGCTATAATATTTTGCATAACAGTTGCTAACTGTTCAATTACAATAATACTAATATGGGTAGCACTGGTGACAAGATGTCAATTTAGTGAATTTTGGAAACCATATTGATAGTATAAATTTCCAAAAACTGCAAAATACCAAGCAGCAAACAAAAGCAGGCAAAAATAAATTTTTTTTAGTGTAATTTTGGTTTTAAAACATTTTCTACCAACTACAATGACAAGAAACAAAATTACTGGTTATGTTTTTGTAAATTAAAATTCATTTGAAAAGGAACCTATTTAATTTAAAATATAAAGAGATGTAGATCATAAATAATCATCAGAGTTGATGGAATAATAGAAAAAGTGAAATTCCAAATTTAAAATAAAAATGTGCAATATGACAACAAACTCTGATTGTATTTCATACAATTTCAACAGTTCTACAAAAAAAAAAAAAAAAAAAAAAAACTTTGGGAACTAAACACCAATACATTATAAATATAAATATCTATGCCACAATGAACCAATACTTAATGTACTCACCAGAAAATCCTTCTCTGTTCTCAACATTTACATTACCATTTGCTTTCAAAAGAATTCTGGTACATTCCAAACGGCCTAAGGTCACTGACAGTAGAAGGGGAGTTCTGGCACGAGGATCAAGTTTCTCTATATCATGCTACAAATAAAGCAATATTCCATAACCAACTAAACAGCAGTAATTAACATTTTTTCCGTGAAATAAAATGTTCAAATTCATGTTATAAAAAATAAATCTGTCTCAATTTAGAGTTTTTCCATGTAAAAAGCATTTTAAATATAAATTTATAACGTAATTGTAAAGAAACCTCAGAGTCTTCAGAAAAGTATAAATAACAGGATACACAACTATTTAAAAGTACTTTCTTTGATGAATTTACTAACTTCAGAGATAAACATTGTTGCATTATAAAAATAAGTAACATCTTGATAGAAAAAGATAGGATTATAATATCTTATTTTTACTTGAAAAGTAAATGCGATAAGGACTTTAGAGCCTTTTATTCCCAAATTTAGGTTGGTTTATTAGTGGTTTTATGGTACAAGGGCCAGATTGGTCAAGCTACGCCAAATACAAGAGAGACAATTTCAAGTAAAAAATGTTGTCAAAGTAGAAAAAAAGTGGGACTGGGAATAGAATGGGATGAAAACAGAAAAAGGTCACTTGAGTACACTGTGTGTACGACACCAGTGTTTAATAAAGACAGTAAACCCCCAAGGGAAAAGAAGTAATCACTAGAGTACCTTGGGTCCATGAAGCTCGTACACACAAATGAAGATGTGTTCTGAGGGTCACAAATTGAGGAGTTAAAGTACATAAATAGATTTAACTTAATTTTAATTTTCAAATTATTCACAGCTAAAAAAAATGTATTGAATTATTTTTCAAAAATACCTTTTTCCTTCATTTTACTGTATTGTCTCACATTTATCTATATACAGTACAAAGTCCTCTGACATTCCTGATTATTTGAATATTTTGCCAAAAAAACTTTAATCTAACCCCACCCACACATGAATTTTGCGTTTGCAATAGTAAAATAACAGATATATAAATAGGAAAAAAAAATTTAAAGAAAAAAAAACCTTTTTTTATATAATGCAAAATATTTTACTTGCAAATCTTCTCAGTTTTCGGTGTGGTATTTACTCCGAATATGTCTGTTATTGTGCGTTGTTGCAATTGAGAGCAAGTTGTTGCAAGTGAGAAAAACAAAAAACGGTGTTTAGCAAAACGTCCGGATGTGGGACTTTGTACTGTATACCATTGTTTGATATAAATAGACATATTTTTTCTTCAGCTGAGGTATAAGTATTTATAAAGTAATCAAACTGTACTCTAATCTGATAGCCAATAAGAAGAATAAATTAAGATTTATCCCAGGGTAGAAATGATTTCAATTTAAGAAATTTTAAACAACCCAAATTTCTTTGTGAATGCTCTTTTAAATCATAAGTTCACAGACTTAAGAAAATATATTACTTTTAATTGAAGACCCCTCTCAACAGAAATTTTAAAAAATAGATTACTAAACTGTTTACCTCAAAATGTTACTGTTAAACTAAATATGTAAAATTGGTGAAATAATTGATGTAACAAAAGAACACTTCAAAGAATATCATTTATAAAACGTTTTTAATTTGAATAGTCATTATTATTTGGTTTAGTTAGGTATTTCCCCAACATACTTCAAGTTTAATTGGTACTTTATGCCAATTAAAATATATAAATGTAAAACAAATCTTCTCAAATGTCTGTAGCACAGAGCAATAAACTTTTTTTGCAAAAGGTTAATAAATAAGATTGGGACACATTGATTTTCAAACACTAAGCATGCTTAATTGATAAGAACATTGCATTTTAACATACCACACAAAATTTCAGAAAAAGTAAAATACATTTCTTTGAATATTTTAAGCAATTGTAAAGGTTGAATTAAAAATCATAACTGTAATACACACCACAAAAAATCAAGCAGTATTTTTAACTAGTAGAACTTTAATTTTGCACTATTATCAATAGGAATACGATTACACAATAATTTAAGATGGCATAACAGAATAAAATGGAAATTTATTTTGATGTTATTTTATCACATCAGCAAACTCCACTTATTTAATATTTTAAAAACCTTGTTAACAAACAATGAATTATTATTTTGAAAATCAATGCTTACTAATTGGTGTAACTTGGCAATTAATGTTCAAAAATCGAAACATCAAGCGAATTCATAATTTTCCAACACAAATATATACTATGTTTGTTTTGGAGGAAAATGAGCAATTGTTTCATTTGTATGAATTAAATATTTATGACAGGAATTAAAAGGTACAAAAGTGACACATTACCACATTGGAATCTAAGGCTTTCTGTAATTCTGAAGGATCATTTTGCCAGACACACCAATGCAAGGGATACTCAACTTTAATTCGCGTACTAGACATTGTTTCAATTGTTTATAAAATAATTTTTAAAAACTTAATTACATAAAATCATAAAAGATCACACTTCATTTTAGTCGGATATTTTCGATTGACACGTTGATGCCATCGACTTGAAATTAGAAGAGAAAATACTGAGCAGCTAAAGTTTTTGTTTCAGAATACCGGTGAAAGAGAAACTGAGTAATCTGATGATTAACTGTGTAGCGATTCAAACCTCTCATAGTTAAAAAAAATTTTACTATGATATCCCATTTAAAAAAGATTTAATTTCATGTATAATTTTTATTTTCTTTCATGTTTTGTTCAAGCCTTCTGAAAACGTGATGCGCACATGTCATGTGCGTATTAGAGTGAACATCCATTATAAATCTATTTTTTCCAACTTTTCTTTTTGGAATGATTTAAATATATACATATGTCTCCAAAAAATCATTTCACAGTTTCGTTTTACTTTTATATAATTTCATACAAAAGTTGTGAAAAGAGAAAACGAAACTAAACTGAAACATATTTGTCGTAAAATTTAAGTCCTGTTTTGCTATGTTTCAATGTAAATCAATCTCTTACAAACCTAAGAAATAAAGCAAAGCATTTTTCTTTGCTCTCTTGGTTTTGAACCAATTGAATATTCGAAATGGGGTCATTACAATAAATACCAAGAAAACGATACATTTTTAAAGCTCCTTTGTCTTTTGTTTTCCTCACAGTAGAAATTTTAGGACCTTCAAAGTCATTCAAATTAACTTTCATTAGCTAAAACGTTTTTCAATTTGCTTTAATTGTTCATCAACCCAGTTATCGCATTTTTGACCTAATTTACTAGATATCAAACATGCGTTGGAAATCGGGATTCAACCAATCAAAATTGCTTCCTACACGTGACTAATTCTAACAGGTTAAATTGCGAGCGATTCTACAACGTGGATTTGTTGTTTAGAATTTAAAATCGAAGCGAACTGAATTATGCAACTTGTATATGCAGACGAATTTCAGTTTCTTTTTGTGTCAACAATTATTTGATTTCTAGTAATGACGAATGTAACTACGGACGACATTGAGCAATTGTTGTTGCTGTTTTCAAGGAAGGGGCAGTATGACGCCAGGACCGGTGAACAGGTTTGATTAATATTGTTGTCTTCATTAGAACATGCGAGTATCTGTCAGAATTGTACCGAACGAAATAAATAATCTTCATACTTTTATTATCTCATTAAGAATTTATGTATCTGCTGTCATTAAATTCTGCGTTATTTCTACCCAACCCCTACACCGTGGCTCTTCAAGTTGCCAAATCTTGAGGTCTTATCTATATTACAATGTTTTGATGAAAGATACGAGAAGCTGTTTCATATTATCAATTTATAGGTGTGGCAGTTCAAATTGAAGGAAATTTCTCATAATTCCTAACTTTGCCCTAGTCTTATAGCAAGTGGTTAAAATGTGGGTGTCAAGTAATAAGATTTCGTGTTTATCACCTCTTGCATAAACAATGATATCTTGTGATTTTGTCAGCAAATGATTTTAAAAAAATGAAGTAGGAATATAAATTTTCGAATTCTTGGCATAATTTTCCCAATCTAATGTTTGACATGGCTTATACAATGTTAGCTATACTACAGTTAGACTAAACCAATCAATCTGCTAGGAACAAGTCTAATTTTTATGTTATTTCTTATAAGTCCAATTCTATTTTGAGACTGCTCATTTTTCTGCAATCTGAATTCTCTGTTTTGGCCTGCCATTTTGCTACCAAACCATCAATAATCTATCTGGGCAAGAAGGTTCTGTGAAAACTGTTATCCTTAACCACCAGATGATAGTGCAATTTATAAATCCTCGCAAGTTTCAATTTACTTAAGGTCAATGTGGAGACTGGCTTGGTTGGTTTGCTCATTGTGTTAACGACCTGCGAGCACAGGTTCCATTCCTGTAATTTAACCCAGGGTGTATTTCTTTTATTAATCAGTAAAAAATTTCTTGTGTCATTACTTGATGTTGTCTATCTTGTGTTTGCACCTTGTACCATAAAACAGGGTTCCCACTGGTGCTTAGAAAATGCTTATTTTGACCTTCAGGTTCTAAGAGCCCTTAGAAGTACTTATTTTTTATCAATAGTCCTTAGAAAGTGCTTATTTTCCTTTGTAAACAAAATTCAGTTTTCAAACGACAATATTTCGGCGATAAAACTGCTTAAGAGTACAACATTTGCAATGATTCTGGAACTGGCCTGCTTAAATGGCAATCCTTCATATGCAATGTACAAATCGTCGATTGACTCTTGATGAGCACGTAAATACACTTTAAAAACTTAAACTCGTGAAAATCGGTCTGTTTTCGACTTGCGATGCGTGTGGCTCTCGCAACGCACAAAATAGTTGCCCTGCTTGAAAAACTAGAATACGATCATCAAATGTTAATTAATTTTATTTTATTCAGTTACCTGTGAGTGCAATGTTTTAAAAAGTTATTGTAATTGTTGGGAAGGGAATTTTTAAGTTGGTTGGTGATTCAAAAACAATATAAAGATAATCTATTTCAATTAATACTGCTACCTGAGTGGCAACCCGATGTGTTGCAATTTTTTTTTTTTTTAATCTTAGTTTTTTATACTTCTAATTCTTTGTAAAAACTATCTCGGTAAAGTTGAATAAAGAAAATTTGTGAAGATTTTCTAGGGTTATTCTGCTCTTAAAAGTTGAAACAATCGGTTATCAGTTCCGGAGAAGAAATAAATCGATTGGCGAGCTGGAGCGGAACCCCCTAGTACAGGGATGGGCAAACTTTTTTGGTCGCGGGCCAAAAATCAAAAAAAAAATTTGGCGGGCTAAGATAAATTTTTTTTAAATTTTAAAAACAATATACAAGTATTACAATTTAAATATGTTAATGAGATAAATGAAATTCCGATTTCATTTTTCAAAGTTCCTTATATTGAGGTTCGAAGTTAGATGTACTGATTCTAAGGAACGAGGCTAAATGCTCATCTGTCAGTCTACTTCTGAAATAATTCTTTCTAAGGTTCATAGTTGAAAACACTTGTTCACATATTTCAGAGGAAGCAAACATAGCACTGATTTTCTGGGCGTGAGATATTAAATTTGGGAAATTTACTTTCGATAATGATTTGTAAACTCTAACTTTGGCATATTTAGAAACAACTGCATGAGATGATTGTTAGATTACAACTCAATTAATTCAAGCTGCAAATCTGACCTCACTGCTTCACAATTTACGTTGAAAGGCATGGTAAAACTATCAAATTCTGTTTGAATTGCACTGAAATCTTGAAATCTGTGTTCGAACTCAAAATGCAGTTTTTTCAAGCCATCTTCATAATTCTTAAGTTTTTCTTCATTTACTGAGGGTATTGAATTTAACCTTGAGAAATGAGACAGGTCGTTCTTAGCTAGCTGCCAAGCAAACAGATTAAGTTTAAAAGTTTTGAGATGGGCCCAGATATCGTCGATAAATTGATTTTCCCCTTGCATCTTGACATTCAAGTTGCTCATATGACAAAGAAGATCTGTGAAAAATACAAAGCCCGAAAGCCATTCTGTATCTTCTAACATTTCGCACTCCGCAGAACACTGTTTCTCATGGAAGAACGACACAATGTCGTCTTTCAGCTGCCAAACTCGCTCGAAAACAGATCCTGCACTAAGCCACCTAACTTTCGTGTAATACAGTACATCAGAGTATTCACATTGCACGGATTGAAGAAATTCTCGAAATTCTATCCGCGGGCCGGATAAAACCTTCTGGGGGGCCGGAGTTGGCCCATCCCTGCTATAGTATGAAACTAATTTAAAAAAAAACTAAATCAAACTCGCAACAGCAGCTGCGAGACCGGCAACACCAGGCCGGGTCCTAATCAAATTTGACTCTTTATTTCCCTTTTTATACAAGCAAATACACTACAAAGATATAAAAGAAAAACAGCCTAAGTTTTTTTTTTCTTGCGGTCTCCATTCTATAATTTGTTTATGAACTAACATATTACTAATACGTGTACACGTAAATGCCCATATATTAACTGCTGAATTTTGTAAAAATCAGACTGCTTATTTTGAAAAATATCATTTTTGTGTGGCATTTGTGTATAATTTAAAAAAAAAATAGATTTGAATGTTAAATTTTTTGTATATATTACTCTTCTTACAAGATTAACGAATCTGTAAGAGGATCTCCACTTGGTCGAAAGTTGGGTATTACATGACTTATGACCAGGGCTGTAGTGGAGGGTGTACGGCGGTATACGCCGTAGACCCTCTGGTTTTTCCAGCAAATTCCGTATACCCTCTGCTTTTTCTTAAAAACTATGTACACACGCTTTGCTTTTCCTAGAAAACATCATGTGAAACGCAGATAGCTTTATAAGCAAAAGAAAAGTTTCTATTTCAAGCTATAACCTTATTACGTAATTCCAAATTCGTATCTATTAATCAAAAGCAATTCATTCAAAGTACTGTCGATAAAATGAAATCGAGACTCTGTTCTGATGTTAATGAAAAAAATTGTCAACTTTTGAAGGATATATCCAGGCTTCATCCAAGAAAAATATATACAGGGGATATTCGCCATGAAGAGACTGAGGTAAAAAGGATATGTCGACGTTTTAGTATAGATGAAATGTGCACTATTTGGAACTTGAGGGACCTCCCCCCCCCTGGAAAGTTAAATAATAAGTACATGTTTCGCCTCCCCATGGAAAAATTTATGCGGGCGCCCATGGTATACCCTCTGGTTTTTTTATGACTACAGAACTGCTTATGACTTGTAAAGGGGTGACTCGGAAGAATGCCAGCACAGCGACTAATAGTCTACTGTACCAAGACCCCTACTGATCCACTAAAGACCGATTGCTGAAATAAATTTCACATGTACCTGATTGGAATGTTTGACAGTTCCCAGGGTTCGATACAGTGGTATGCTAGATATTCAAATCGTTGTGCAGAGTAATGGTCACATTCATATAGAACGAGCGTGTACAGAACTCTCCTCTACCATCCGACAACCTCTACATAATGGGTCATCTATAACACACATAATGTTGAAGTGTATTCAGGGTACAGTGGCCAGTTAGGAGGCCAATAGCTATCCTGATTTCTTTCCTACCCAAATTCAGCAGCTCCCTTGATCTATCCCCAGTAGACTGCTGATTGAGCTCTTTGGCTTGTCTTTGATTATTAGATTGAAGCCATGTATGGTAGAACTCAGCAAGGAGCAAATCCCTTATAGTCCCTCTAACCACATAGTGAGGCAGACCCAAAACAGGCTCTGGTCCAAATAAATGGTGTTGCAGACCCATGTTTTGCTAATTGGTCTGCCATTTCATTACCTTCAATGCCAGGGACCCAGATAAGAGATTTGTTTCTCTCAGCTAGTCCATCAAGTGCATTGTGACATTCCCTCACTGCTTTTGAGGAGAAGCAGTGACTTTGCAAAGCCTTTAGGGCTGCTTGGAAGATTTTTATAACCATCTTAACTACACCTCTATTAGTAAAATATTAGTACGATATGTATTCCAAGAGATATGGCTCCTAAACAATTGGACTGGATCAATTTTTTTATTTTTGTCATCCCCTGCGTTAAATAGTTTATGCCTGGACATCTTTTTTATTTAGTTTAAATCTTAAAAAAAAATGTTTGCCATTTTTTTTGCATTGTTTTGACTTTTAAGACCCTAGTCTAGAGTCCTAGACCCTATTGCGCTACCTGCAATTTGTAAGCGACACAGGTCAATTCTTCCTTGTGTGTATTTCTGCTATCTGTGCTAGTAAAACTTTGTGTGTGTGTATGTCCCTTAATTCAGGGGATGACAAAAATAAAAAAATTTAGGAGCCAGCCCAATTGTTTAGGAGTTAGGACCCTTGCAAAACATATCATACTAATATTTTTCGAATGCTGAGTATATCGCAGAACTCTTTACACACACACGCGCATAGTAAATAATATGCTATTTATAGTGTAACTGAGGCTATAAAAATAACATTTTTACTATCTACATCAGACATTTTGCTTCTTTTATAACCAAGGAAATCAAATTTTTTTTCATGAAAAATAAATGTTTTTTTTTTTTTTACAATAACAGAAAATTTAGGCACTAGACTAAATTTTTTAGGTGACCCAGAGTCTGGGATTTGTTGTGCCCTGCCCTTAATTGGTATTCCAGACCTGTGTTTGACACATCACTGCCAAATATGGCTCTTGCGCCATTATTCCCAATAAACTAACCAACCCTAGTGCCTGGACTCCCAAAAATAGAAACTTTGTGGGGCTGATTACAAAACTTTACATGGTTTGAAATTTGTACCATCGTGAATACATAAAAGGGTTGTACTGTCCCGAGTACAAAAATATTGGCTTCTGGAATGAAACACTGTCAATATCAAATCACGTCAAGAGATCAGGCACAAAGAAGTTCAAAATGTTCCTGGTGCTTTCCAAATACATGGAACGTTACGCCAATAAAGGAGTAGCACCAACAACTATCATGGTGATACAGACGGCCTGAACATCTAGTCTAGGAGGATCATCACGTTTTATTTGAGTATTGTGTCTGATGTCACTCCTCCGCTGCCAAATAAGACCCGATGGCATATCCAAACAATCACAAGTTTTCTTCAATAATTCCAGTCCAATAGAAATCCTGTTAGAATGTTTTTTCTGCCTATGACCACCATATAAGAAGCTCAAAGGTCTGCTTATTGAAATGAAGAGTGGGACAATCTTTCAATGTTTGACCCTTGACTAATGTTTTTATAAAAAAGAGTTATTTAAAACATTGATGTCAAATATTTAAGCTTGTTATTGTTGTTTCTTATGCCTACACTGGCAGACCAAAGGAGTGCCAGGCCCGTTGAAGACAGCAAGAGGCGAGGGGGTGCGGCTTCCATGCAAGTGAGCCCCATTAGGAGGAAGTCCGACTTAGCTCGAATTTTTAGTCAGCAGATGGCAGCACTTGTTTTTACGGAGAGGTCACATTTTCACGACGTTCAATCTATTGATGGGGAAAATGACTCTTTTCAGGAATCGGATCGGAACCGCTCACTCACTAAAAAGAGCTAGCTCTTTTTGATGACTCACCGCTCCTTTGAGATATATAATAATGTATATGACACATCGAAATGTATACAATATGTTTGGGCCATCGAACATCCCTCGTTGTCACGTGAGCGCATGTGTCCAGACGAAGAGGCGCCAAGCGTGCTTGAAACATCCACGCACACAACACTTGAAACACTCACTCATCCAGCAATTGCGCAGTTTACCTCTAAAATCAACAAAAGGAGGGAGACGGGGCACGAGGACGATAGGCATTGCAGCATAGGGCTGCTAAGCTGTAAAATTTAATTGCTAAGGCATAAGATGGCCTAAAACCATGTCAATTCAAAAACTTTGAAATTGTCCATAAAGAATAAATTACTTTGAGGACACTTCTACTTTTGTAATTCCCGTCATGAACCCGTTGATATTACAGAAGTAGCAATTAAAATATCCAAACACGTTAAAAATCTCATTTTTGACCAAGAATTCTAAAAAAGTTTTCGATTTTATTGGATAGAGTATTTATTTGTCTTTCCAAAACATATTTAATTTTTTCTCTGTTAATTACTTGAAGAAGTATTAAGATTTTAATCAAGGCGGGAAAACAAGAAGTAAGAATGGAAAACACTGGAAATGGCCATTAAAAGGCCAAAAACATGGCAAAATCTAAATTTAAACCTTACTTTTTTTTGCAAACATAATTTTAGAAAGTTTTTTCAAATATTTAAATGGTTTCTCTTTTGGAAATGGAGTGAACTTTTTTAAAGAGAAGGAAGAACAAAATTGTTTACACAAAGAGCAAACGCAAGGGAGCAGACGATGCACTTGAAACTACCTTTAACTCTAAATTAATATTTTTGCATTATTTCCTCACTTCAAATGTTATAATACAAAAACTAAAACTGGATTCTAGTAAACTTTTGAGAGTTTGTTATTTATAATGTTGTCAAGTGAATGAACTAGAATAATTATGTTGAGTTTAAAAGTTTCTAAATTATTACTATTTATTTACGAAGTAGGACTAAAACTATAAAAAATCTTCTATTCATTTTTCAATCACTTGTAAAATTGTTGTTTATTTAAATATCCTTTTATTCTAGTTCATTCCCTAGAATAATGTAGTTTATTTTGGTAGCATCATTTTTCAAATTGGTTGAATAGATTTTCATGTAGCACATTTGAAGTTTTTGACACATTTCTTTAAAATTTCATACATAATTATCATATTTTTACAAAATTATTAATATATACTTTTAATATTTATAGCCCATTGCTATTGTTTAAAACACAAAACATAAAAATATCATTAAAATGTTTCTATACCACATTTAAAAAAAGTGTCTTGGACGTGTTTGGATACATTAAGATTTCTTTCTAAAACCACTTAGTTACCAAATGAGACTTCCTAATAATTTAAATGATATTTTAAAATCAAATAATAAAAATATTAATAATTTATTTAAGTACTTAAGATTTTTAACTATTTATTTTAAGATATAGGTATATAATATCCTCGAATACTCGTTGTCCCAAAGATTTTCAAAATCCAAGTCCCCTCCCTGTCTTTTAATAAAATATTTTCAAAATGCCTTGTTTTGTGAAGGCAATGCAATAAAAACGAGTTACGTTTAATTTAATTTTGTGTAGCTTTATTAAAATGATATCACTCCCGAGAAATCAAGGTTATTATTATATTAATGTTAAGTGAATAACATAATAACTGTTAGAATATGTTTTAATAACAACCTTAAGACTAGTTTTAATTAGTGCTAAAAGGCGTGATATGACTTAAGCCGTAAAAACACCCTTTCAATCTAAAATTGAATTAAATTTAAAAAAATAACATTTATGATAATACATAGATATTTAAAAATTTGAAACTTCAAAAAAGTAACAAAGCTAGGGAGCGCAAAAGAACGAATGCGGAATTGACTCTTCGAGAGCGATAGTTATCGAAAAGAGCCAAAGAGTTAAATCTCAAAAGAATCAACTCCCAAAAGAATCAGTGAGCGCAAATGATCGAATGCGGAAATGATTCTTCGAAAGAGCCAACTCTCGTAAAGAATCAACTCCGAAAAGAATCAACTCCCGAAGAATCAACTCCCAAAAGAATCACTGAGCTGGTAATCGCATGCGGAAATGACTCTTCGAGAGTGGAAGCGCTGATTCGTTAAAAAAGAGTTACCGCTCTTCAGCCCTGATTGGTTAAAAAAGAGCTATAGCTCTTTTTTGACGAATCAGCGCTTGCTCACTCCGTCAAGAGAGCTGACTCTTTGAGTCGGCTCCTGAGCGGATCGCCCATCTCTAGTTCAATCATCCTCAGGCACACGGTTGTAATTTTGATCCAAACCAGAGACCAACTAATCTCTGGTTCGGTACCCCCAGAGGTATTGATTTATTATGGGAACATGGAGGACTTTGTGACCACGACAGATATTTCGTGCACCAGTCACCTTTAGCGTACACGGGAGTTTTTCAGTCAGCTGGGCTCGAACTCAGATCAGTCAGTCACGAGCTCGATGCCCTACCGACCAGGCCACCCGGCCCTGTGCTTGTTATACCTGCTAATGTTACAAGGAAACAACTCTAAGCTAATCAAATTGAGTTATGAGGACAAAGATCATGAGTCGGTGGTATGCCCACTGCACTAGCAACCTGCAAGTTGTTGATAGGGCAGGTTTGATTTCTCCCTGTGCGCATTTCTCTCTTCTGTGTGAGTAAGACTTTCCTTGTATATCCATTCCTTCAATGTTGTCCATCTCGTGTTATGCACAGCATAGTCTAATATATCCCTTGTACCAAAAAACCCAATCCAATAAATAATTCTTGGATGAAAAAATTTATCATGGCGTATATTCAAGATTTAAACAAAAATTTCTTTACCTTTATTTACAAGTAGTGTATTTTTTTACATTAAATTTCATGATTAATTTTTTCAATTTATTTAAGTCTAGAAGGACAAGGGCTTGAGCCTCCTGTGTCCATTCCCTTTAAATGGCCTTAGTCTGAAAAAGTTACACACCTTTGGAAAACTATCAAAGGTGTTAAGCTGCATAGTTTAAAATTACTCTTAAGCATGTAATCATGTTCAGACAATTCTTCACGAATTGACATTTTTTACATTTGGAAATGATTTTAAGAAAGATTTTTCTTTTGAGGTACAATGGTAAGTTTTACATAGTGTCTCACTAGCGAATAAATTCAGAAGGCACCAGATGACTAGGTTTAAAAATATAACCATCAAAACCAAAATTATAGGTGTTCAATATAATAATGACTGGTAATTTTCGAAGTCTAAAAGCAATAATGTTATTTTTGAAAGGTTAGTTCTAATTGTTTTCATTGCAATGTTACATAATTTGAATTAAGTACAAATTTAACTATTTTCCTTTTATTTTAAAATTGCTCACTGTAATTTTTTTAAATGGTATGCATGAATGAATTTTGATCCTGGACCGTCGCCAATAGCCCCATGCACCAGTGGGACATTAATTACCTACCTGAACTGGGAAATAAATTATTTCAATGTACTCAGGAGAGAAGTCAACCTTTCACACATCTTTCCTGAACCTAAAAGGATGTTTTTATCTAAATTTGTTTCTTTTGTTTTCAGAATAATGAAATCCATCAGAAGTGTCAAGAGCTCTTTGAAAGAGATTATATCTGTTGTGTGAGTAATTATTAATTTTCTTTAATAGATGTTTTTGCAGCTCAAAATTTCATGAAGGGAAGAATTTGAATTTATTTTGAAAAACATTCTTTAAAAATTGTTTGAGTAATGACCATTTTGTATTTCATTCAACTCGTAAATTAAATCACAAAGACTAAAATTGGCATAGAGGTAGAGCCAATTTAAGTTTTTATTTAAATCAAGTGTTATTTTGCTTTAAATTTTTTATTCTTTATTAAAATTGAAAAATAATGGAAATATAAGTATCTGGGACAAGATGTATGTTATTAAATTTATGATGGGGGTTGTTCTCTGAATGGTACTGATTAGACCATAAAACCCTAAATCTGATCTGTAGCATTCAAATATGGGTCTTTTGAAACTTTTTAACCTTGGTTAGAAAAACCTTCTTGAAATAAAAAAATTATACTAGAGTAACAAATCAAAGTAGTGACTGACTTCTATGCATATCGGAGTAGTCCCTGTTTTTATTACACAAAGTGTTTATAGTTAATTTTTATATTCTCTTTTCTATGGAAAGATTGGAGATGTATATTCGGAAAGATCTTAACAAGTGATGTTTTAAAATATGAGTTGTTTTCATTTTGTTACAAACATTCACTTCAAGGGAAAACTAAATTTTTAATTTATGAATTTCATTTGGGTTTAAATATTTTTTAATTTTATGTTTTAATCTATAATTTTAAGTCCATGGATTTGTATCATGAAATGTAAAATTTTACGCATGAAATATCTACAAGTTTAAACTTATGGGCAACAAGTTGATTAAAAAAAAAAAAATTCATAGCCTGGTACTATTTCTTACTATTTTCACAATATAATTGAAATACAAGGGGCTCAATTGTTCAAAATGGGCTGCCTATAACCTCATGACAAATTTCAGGTGTACAACTTGCTTTTTATTGAAAGAAAATGCACATTAAATTAACATTTCACTTAAACATATTCAGTTTTCATGTAGAAGTGATGATAAAATGTATGCCTAAGATGAGTTTCCTTTTCTGCCCACCTCATCCCTTGTACCAATAATCCTGAATATCTATGGGGGAAAATAAGATTTTAAAATCATCCAAATGAATGGGAGCAATCGCAAAAATAAGTTATAATTTATGGATTTCTGTTCTATTGTCGCAATAGAAAAATGAGGTGTAATATTTCGTAGTTTTTTAAAAGCCCTTAAAATTTAAAATCCGTTTAACTACGATAAATTAAAGTAGCAGAACAAAGCAATGACCTATAGCAATTTAGACTTTTGGTATTTTAATAAAAGTACAATCTTAAAACGGTACTACCGAAGTAATGCCTCCAAAAATAAATGTTAAAAGTTCAAATGATTTATGTATGAAATTACCTTTATATTTATTTCCATGCCACTTCTCAAACAGAAACCTCAAAACCACTGACCTCGACCATGTTTCTGTTTATGGTCTTTGTTGGTGATTCACCTATTCACACAAAGATGTAGCTAAAGATTAGTAGCGACACAAAAATGCCACGCCCTGACTGAAAATAGATCTTAGGCCCACACCTGCTTTTGAAACCCCATTGTTGTTTCTTATATTAATTTACTTAAGATGTCACATCTGACTCATCTATTCTGGTCAGATAGATGGCCATTGTGTCAGGTGCATTTTAGTTATATGACAGCACATTTTACTAACCTGCTCAGGAGCGCATTTTCTTTTGGTGTGTATGGACTTTATGAACCTCTTGAGGTACCCAAGTGATCTGTTATTTTCCTATCCAGGGTTTACTGTCTGGTAAACGTGGGGAGGGTCGCAACCGCAGGATGCACGAGTAATCTTTCTTCCTTTTCCCTTTTTTCACAATTATTTGACATTGTCTGTCTTGCATTTGACCCAGCTGGCCAAGTATCACCCTTACACTGTAAAACACATATAATCAACACTTTATTAACAAATTGCTTTCTTTTATCTTTCATGAATTTTAGCTATAGGATCACAAAATGTGGATTAAGAGGTTATAAATGAAAGTTGCCGTTGTGGAGTTCTGTAGCATTGAAGACATGGGAGGAATTGTATTTTTAGAAAGTTTTATTCGTTTCAATTCAGTCAATACACTAATTACAGTACTTGCGCAGAGATGTCAACCATTCTACATTTCCAATTTAATTACTGCATTTAGAGAACAGTTAAATTACAGAAAATCTCATTATTTTGCATCCTGTAGGTAAATTTGTATTTTCCTATATACTATGCTTTGTTACAATTACTTATAAACAAAGTATTGCCTTATTTTTATCACTAAACTAATTGCAGTTTTATGAATTACTATGTCCCCTCCCTTTTGATGATTTTCATTGAAATCAAGTCTACTTTGTTTTTTTTTTCTCATACAAATTTGTTTCCATTTGTAATTCTATATGTAAAAAAGATGTAGCTATTTAGAGAGGCTCAAATAAAACTGTTTTGCCTGCAATTTGTGTTTAAATTGTTTTGAAAAATGCTTACAATAATAGGGAAACCCTGTAAAAAGGTGGAATTATCATTAAATTGTTTATATGTATTCTTGTTTTTTCTCCACTAATCATTATTAAGGAAACAGCATTTACGTACGAAACCCTATAGGTATATTTACGTACGAAACAACATATACGTATTTGAATCAATAATAAAGATGCATGTTTATAAAAAAAAATTTGCAAAATGAAAATATTGAGAATGTTATATAAATTTTTGTTTCAAGACCCTAAATTCTTGGAAAACACATCCCAGTAATGAAACAATACTGAAATTTTATCTAAACATGAAATTATAAAAATGGATCTGAAGCTGCTAGCAACAAAATTTAGAATACGAAAATATGTAGTGTTTATTAAGTCACTGTTTTGTCTTAAAAGTGAATTAAATTTATAAAAATAGGTAATAGAGTATAACAAGTGAAAAAATTGGAAAATACATGATTACTAAAACATTCCCTGAAAGACTCCAATTTCAAATCACTGAAACTTCCAATCAGAGGTTAGCACCGGCGAATGTTATTTTTACCCTTTCTGTATATATGTATCTGCAAGATTGTGCTATACTTATATTTTCTTATTTTTGCAGAGTATTGAAAATGAAAAGGGCTCCTTGTCTGTAAATTATCCATCTCGAATCATAATTCCCACGGAAGAAAAGTCACTTTTAACAAAAGACTCAGAATTGTTGAAAGGGTATGATTTTCCATTTTTTAGAGATTGCTTAGTTTATTCTAACTATATTTGTTTTTCCACTTGTGTAGAATTTTTAAATAATTGTTAACAAAACTTTGGTGTTCTTAGGGTTTCTGATAGTTCAAATAAGTTTGATGCTTCAAAGTTTAAAGAAATAGCAAACAAATCCAATTTAGCAAGATGCAGAACAAGATTCCCTGTACCTGTCATACTTTGCAAAGGAAAGGTGAGTAGATTTTTGTCTTTGCTTTAGTTATGTCCTTCTCAAACCCTACTACATCAAGGGTGCACAATATGTACGGCTTGTGAAAGTCTTGTCTGTTAACATGGGACTGAACAAGGGAAAATTATTTTAATTTTGCACTTTTTTTTACAAGAATTTAAAGTTTTAAATCAATAAAAAGCAGATGTAAGAATATTGAAATAAGAAAAATATGCACTATATATGACAGACGAGATATTGCATTATGTTGATAAATCAAGTTTGTTTCTTGGGACTAGGTGCAGTCAAAAAGTACCTGAATACTTTGTTATTCCTGTTCCAGGAATTGCAGTCAGTGTTTTTATATTTCATTTCAAATGTTACCTACTGCAAATAAATTTTCACTTTATTTGTATAAGTCCATCTTTATATTTATTAAAAAAAATTCAAATGGCATAAATAAAAAAATTTGTAAATTAGACCATACATTGAAGGAAATATGAGACCATTTGAGATCTGTCAACATTAAAAATTTTTAAATGCAAGTCGTGCAAAGTGTTAGTATATTTATTTCCCAATCTGCCCTCAATTCTTCAGTTTCTTGTATTTTTAAGTTTTGTTTAATAAGTGTCTATATTAATGAAGCATAAATAATTATTTAAAAAAAAAAGCTCATGTTGAAATTATTTTAAATTGTGTAGCAATGAGTGCTTTGCTAATCGGAGAGTCATGTGTATGCTCATGAGACTTCACCGATGTATAACATATTGTACATATCCAAATTAAAGTTGATCTCAAGTGTGGAGAAAAACAAATTCTTAAGAATTTAAATTTATTTTTAGACAGCCCTCAAGTCCAAATAATGCAGTCTTCAATTGCAGACTATATCAAAACCTACAAAAATGAATTGACTAAAATCTCACAACACACCTGGATTTGAAACACAGCTGAATTATTCAACAGTTTGATATAACACATCAGTTTGATCAGATAGTTATTTTCGATGGTGTAGGAAAAATATTGAAACCCTCAATTTAACATTCAAAGCTCTGAATTTCATGCACTCGTAATGCATAATATTTGAACAAAATAAACTTATTTTGTATGAATTATGTCTTCTGGTCCAAAAAATCAAACTCTTTTAAAAATTAAGTTAGCGTAAAATTTAATAATATAAAGTCTCCCTTATGCAAGTAAAACTCGTTGATAGTAAACATTCCAGGCCTTGTAATTTAAGTGTAGGACTCTATGATTGCAAATATCTGGCTGTTTGTATGCCTTTGTGACCTGCTGCAACAGCACATTTTGAACCAAGTATGTTCAGATTTCCAACTGATGATAATTTTAAGAACCCAAACAAAGGTAAGCTGTGTTCTAATTTTAAAAAGATAATTTTGGAAATATATTGAGGATTTCTTCAGAATTAACTTCCAACTCTAAGTCTAATGAAAAAAATACAATGTTTCATAAATAATTCCTCCTAAAAATGGATTGTTGCTTCCTTGCTCAACACCTTTCCCCTCCAAACTAATGCATTGGTTTTGCCCACTGCTAACCTGCAAGCTGTAGGCGATGCAGGTTAGATTCCTGTAACTTATCCCTGGGTGTGTTTTGCTTTTCTGTGTTAGTGAAATTTTCCTTTTGTGTGTCAGCAGCTTGGGTCAAATATTGCTCCTTATGCCAAAAAACCCCAACCATCAAATTTATGTGGTCTGCTTTTTTCTATTAACCTTTGAAATAATTAACATTTTGCCCATCTCCTGGAGTCTGCTGTTATACATGCATGATTTTGTTCAACTGATTGAATCTAATTAAATCTTAGATTTTAAAAAAAATCAATCTTATCAATCATTTTTTTACTTAATGTATCCATTTAAATGAAATTGTGAACCACTTTCAAAAAATTCCACAATACTTTAATTTATCTGTAATTTAATGTAACCTTTTTTGATTCAGCCAATTCATAACTTTTTGAAGAAATATTCAAAAGAAATGTCCCCTTCAGTCTTGTGCATGGATATTTTAATTATTTCCTGAATATGCTTGTTTCTTTTAATTATACTTGAATATAACTGTCTTTTCTTTTCAGTTTGTTTGCCGGTCTGCAACATTAGCTTGTGGAGGCGAAATGTTGTTAAGGGACATGTCTGGCTGCATTTTTAACTGTAAGCTCCTTTGAATATTTTTAGTTTCAATATTTTCATGAAATTTTGAAAATGAGCCTTGAATAAAAAACTTAATAAATACAAGACCAACTCAAAATATTAACACATTTTGTTGATAGCTGGATAGAAATTTTTTATTGCTAGCTTGTAATTAACATCTGATTACTTCATGGGTTGGTGAGAAAAGTTTAGAAAGTTTCTGTATGTAAAGAATTTAGCTTTAAAGATGAGATTATACTGCAAGAGTAAAACTAACAAACAAATTTTTCTGGTCTATTTTCCCATGTATGCCACAGTCAACTAAAAGGCGCCTTTTGCTATTATTTTTCAACCTTGGCGACTAGGGATATTGTTTTAAATAAATCCATCTCAAAGATCCTACTTTCAAATTTGTGCTGAATCTTTATGAAAACTCACCAAAGGTCTTAGGAAACTTTAGTTCCACTTTTCACTAATAGAAGACAGAAAAAAATGTTTCCCTCCCCCCTCCCCTTACGGGGAAAATTTTCCAGGGCTCTGATCTTGAATGTTTAACACCAAGCCATGGCAGCCACAAAAGAAAAAATATCAGAATTTGGCTACTAGGTTTCATGAAAATTCAATCACTTTATTTTAGGAATTGAAATTTTCAACCGATTTCAAAAGAAATGGCTAATATTTAACAGGTAAAGAATTTTGTTTCATCCACTGGCTTAACTTGAAAAATTTCATGGTTATGATACATTAAATCACAAATTGATTTAAGTAAAACGTGTTGGATTATTTGAATAAGTTATTTGTATGCAAAATTATTTGTTTAATTTTTACGTTGTGTAATTATTAAATTGGTTTTTATTATTGCCTATTGAATGTGCTAAACTATTTCTTGGTTTTTCACCTTAAAACCGTCGTGAATTGTTTAAGTATGACATGGAGTTTTGTAAAAATTTGTCTGTAAAACCTGAAAAAGTCAGGGAATTTTATTTCTGAAATAGAGTGAGAAACCTGTATTTTTAGTTTAATTTAAAATTTTGAATTTCTTTGTGAGGTCTTCAATGTTTGTTTCATACTTAAGAAGCAAATTTTGTAGTTCAGCAGTTCATTTTGTATTTGATCTATTAAATAGGGTTTTTTTTATAGGGGTAATATAGGATAAAACAATAATTTTGTCCTCCATGCATTATTTTGGTCAAAATCAAAGTTAAATTACTTCATATCCCAGCAAACAAAGATCATTTATAAGAAATCATTTTCTGTTGCATATGTTTGAACTGCTAAAATGTTGCATGGGAAAATTATAAATCTCAGGTTCCTGATTGAAAATTGAAGAATCTTGCTAATATTTTGGATGAAGACCAAGTTTAAGTTTTCTGTATTGTTATCATTTCAACTTCATTTATTTTTTCAGACTCTAGTACAATAGAATCAGATGAAAAGAATTCAAGTTCTTATACAAGGTAAAAGATAATTTTTTCTTTGTTCATTTATCATTTTTATATCAAGAATAAATGTGGCTAACAAACTTTGAGGGAAAACAGTTTCAACAATTAACTTAATGTTAGAATTTGCTTTATTAATAATTATTATACACTCTTGAACATTGAAAATAGCGCACCAAGAAGGAAGAAAGCTACAATCGCAAAACTTTGCAAATAAGTACAGTGAGATCCGATATGCAAATGATGAATGCTCCCTTCTTGGTGCGCTATTTTCAAATGTTCCTGAGTACATTACACCTCATTACATTTATTACTCTTGAATAGTTTTCTGTGCTCCTTGCTTTCTGGAGAATTAATCTTAAATGTTCAGTGAATGGACACTGTTCAAATGGAAATATCTGAGGCATATAACGTTTTGGAAATTAATGCATTGATTATTACTGTGAAACCTTCCTTAAGATTTCATACTTTTTATACTACATAACAGGGTGTCAAGATTTAAATCACTTGATTTAAATCAACGATTAAAATCATGATTTTAATCAAATGATTTTTTTTTTAATCATTGATTTAAATCACAACCAATTTTACATTTTTATAACTAAGTAAATACACTCTAGAAAAATCACAGAATTTGTCAAATGTTTGAACTTTCTGCACACATGGTGATTTCAGCACTAATGTCTACACCTTGTACTGATGAGCTTTTAAAAAAAATGTTTGGCACTGGACACTTGCAAATAATCTGAGGTGTCTATGGACTAAGTAATCTGTCGAGTCAGGGATTCTGCCAAACAGTAAAGTAAAAAATAAGTTGACATCTATTTGAAAGTTTTTACAATGTTCATGCATAATTTTTAAGTTACAAACAATAAAGCAGTAGACTTACATCTACATAAATGTCAAGACAGCCAAAGAAAATCCCCACAAAGTAGGCCTAAACTACTTGTTACCCCTTAGGCCTAAACTACTTTGCTTAGCTATAGTGATTTTTCAACTACTTTTTTTAAATTGAGACATAAATACAAAATAACACAGTTAATGTGATTAATAATTTATTAAATAAAAAATTCAACTGAGCTTTCTATTTGAAAGGATGAAAGTTTAAACACATTGAACATCTTTTATTTTGCAAAATGCCCCCTGAAACAGTCACCTTTCACTTTAAGAATAGTGACCCATAACAAATATTTATTTAATCAGACTAATTTAGGTCTCACTTACACTTACTGATACATTTGTTAACATGATTATGTTAATTTACTCAAGAAAAACTATGGAGGATGTCAACTTGTGTTTTAAATGTATTGTCATGTAACACACAATGATATTTAGTAAAATAAATATTAATTTACCATATCACAAATACCGATTGTTTACTTAATTAAATATTAGTTTACATGTCATGTACGAAACTCAATTTTTTATTTAACAAATTTATAGGCCCTACAGAAATTTAAATAAAAAAAATCCGATTTTTGATTTAAATCAAATAAATCCGATTAATTGATTTTTTTGAAAAAATCATGATTTTTTTACACCCTGCTACATAAAAATATTCTTCAAGACCTTTTTCATTTACGATCAATTATGTTTTTAAAATACAAACCAATGAAGACTTTTTTACGTAAATTTATAAGTGTTTCATACATGAAAACGTAACTAAATTTTAAAGCAAGTCCTTCAAGCTTTTGGAACTATGTTCGATTATGATTGTATATTCATCTAAAAATGGAACAAGCAGTATAGGATATATTTAAGTTGTGAATTATTGTTTGAGTTTAAAATTTTGTTCCCAAAGAACGTGTTTTTCAGGAAGGTTTCATTCTTAATTGAGTATTTCAATCAAGTGCATGAGAACTTTCTCGGTACAAAATTTTTTGAACTAATGTACCTATGACTTTCTGAATCTAGAACTGTTTGAGAAAAATGTAGATTAAACTCAGACTATTGCAAAATACATGGAACCTGTTTTATATGGATAATTTTTCTTTTATTGTTTTAGAAATGGTGCTTTATTTACTGAACTACGTAGTCAAGATATTAAACTGCTTAAGGAATTATCTGTGAGCTATATCTGTGATCTAATGGTAGAAAATAAAAAGGTTAAATATGGATTAAAGTAAGTTTTCATTTTTGATTCATGAAACTAGATAGTATATATATCAGAATATAACATGTATATATTTATATATTTCACTTACGTACGTGGCACAGAAATCGCGGTTATTTGTCAATCACAGAATGGCAATGAAAGTAACAAAAACAACGACATTGAATCCACGCTCGAGTGTTTTTCGCAAATTTTGCACACATTTGGATTTTGACTATGGAGCTACAGAGTGTTATTAGAAATGCTAGGAAGAGAGCAAGACATTCTATTGAAACCTTTAAACTTTCAGAAGAACGAAGGGCGACTAGAAATATCATGAACTCTTGCAAGACGCTGGCTTGACGGCTAGTGTTTTTTAAAATATTAATAACATATTATTTTTTATATTTTAAAGTGCTGTTGAATTTCATTTTCAATTTGAGTTCTTTCTCATGTGCATAATCTTTATTTGGATTTGAAAAATAAAACTTATTGAATTTAAAGCAGTCATGAGAAAAATGACTAAGAACCATTTACATGTATTGCCTATTCATGTTTCCAATCAAATGATGGAATGTAGTTTCTTTATACCATTATTAAATTGCTCCTTTTAAACTAAAGTTTAGCTTAGTTAGTTCAGGGTGTCCAGAATTTATGCTTTCTGATTTAGAGCAAGTACTGTAACATTTATACAGTACTGTATAAATTACAGTACAGATCTCGGTAAATCATCACCTGGATAAGTCGTCAGTTTTCTTCAGTCCTGTCATCTCTCAGACAGCAATGAAATTAAATCCTCATTTGCTCCCCTGGTGACAATTTTGCAATATGTTCTGTACATGCAATTGTTAGAGTCAAAATTAGACAAGTATGTGTCATTAAAATACGCATGTGAAGTAATTTTGAAGCTTAAAGAATATATATTCTAAAAAGTGGAAGTTAATTTCTTTTATCATTTGCATAATTTTCTAGTAATTGCATTAATTTGTAATACTGTTACGAATACTTTGCTAATATTTAAAACTTACTTAATAGTTAGAGATTCATATTGAGTGCATTCTGTTCAGCTTAATAGATCAACTTTTCTTGCTCCCTTGAGCGACAAATTATTGAGGTTCTACTGTATATGAATTCGGTTCTGCAAGATTTTAAGTGTCTCAAATTCATATTGCATATGCAATAGGTGACTTGTATTGCTTTGTTTCATTTTTGTGGGCCGACCAACCGATCTGGTGGTGCTAAAGGTGTTAGCCTCTAGATCGGAAAGTTCCTGGTTTGAATCCGGGTCAGCGCATGGATGTCTGTAAGCACTATGGTGTAGAGGCGGCTGGTGCACCTTAAATCTGTCATGGCCGAACGTCCACATGTTGGGTTGGTGTGGAAGTTTGGATAGTGGGGTGCCAGCTCAGGTGTTGCCTCGTCATCTGACCGTGGTTCAAAATGACGTGGTGTTGTCCTTGGGTCATTCCTTAAGGGATTGATCCCTGACCGACTTCAATAGCCTGTTGTGTTGCTCCGGTACGACGTTAATTAAAATACCTACTTCATATTTGTGGTCAATAATGTTAATTTTCTTTCATGATCAAAGTATCTAAGTGAGAAATTAAAGAATTGCACGCACATAATATTAACCATTTGGATTGTCCTGCTAGTGGCTTGTCATGTAAATCCTATGCATATTTTTTCTCTTGACTATGTTAGGTGAAACAGATTATTTTACACTTAAGTGGCAGTAAAATTGGTACAAATGAACCTATGCAAAATATGTATCAACAGATACGTGAATGCTATGTGTGCAGCTTTTATACGAGTTATACCCCCCCCCCCTCAAGTCTTGAGTTCATTCTGATGGGTTTAGCAACTTGGAACTGGGCAATGTACCACAACACAGGGTTAAAGTAACATTTAATGCCTAATTCACCAGATCTCAACATTTTTTAAAACATTTGGCAACATGCTGTTGAATATAGAAATTGTACACCTCAAACGTATCACAGGGTTTCCAAGGGTAAGGGAAAATCTGGAATTGTCAGGGAATTTAATTTTGTCAAAAAAAAAATCGTGGAAATTGGGGAAAATTTTGAATTTTTGTCTAAAACCTGGAAAATTGCCTCAATGACTTGGGAAATGATCGATCATGGTTTCTCAGACGCTTTGGAGAAAAGTTAGCAGTAAGATTAATAGTTTCATATCACTTTATTTTATAAATTGAATTTTTTCAATTGATTTTAAAAGAAACAGCTAATATTTAACGTAAATAATTTTGTTTTGTCCAATGACTTAAATTGATGAATTTGATGCTTATGATGCATTAAATCCCAAATTGATTCAAGTCAAATATGTTGTATTATTTGAATAGGCTATTTCAATGCCAAATTTCTTGTGCTTTGTGCATTAATTTTTACAGTGTATGATTCTTAAATTGGTTTTTATTATTGGCTATTGAATGGTAAATTATTTCTTGGTTTCTCACCTTAAAAATATCGTGAATTGCTTAAGTAGGACCTGGAATTTTGTAAAAAAAATGTCTGGAAAACCTGAAAAGGTCATGGAATTTTATTTTTGAAATAGAGTGGGAACCCTGGTAACAGAATGTAAATCTTTCTGCTGGAAGTATGGTGTTCAAAGACTATGGAATACGCAAAACTAGAGTAGAGACCTGTTGTATTTCGCAAGTTTCATGCTCCTGTGGGAGGTTTACCAAGTATTAGACTGGTGTGTCAGTTTTGTTGCACTTTAGTGTTAAATTCCAGAAAGATCTGGACAATGAATTTAAATGAATGTTTAAATTTATTATTTCTAGAAATTTAAATACTATGTGTGTAGTTTATACAAAGTCCTTGTAGATTTTGTTTTAATCCATGTTAATTGCAGGGTCAGTTCATCTGAAAAGATTGATAAGGAGAATAGATATTGTGATTTTAAAATAGTCCAGCTTCCTTATCCAGGTAATTTGATTACTTTTGAGTTTTGGTTCTTTGTGCAATGTTTTAAAATTCTTGAATTCTTTACATAGTTAGATTTTCTATTTGTGTTTCTTTAGAGGAGATATCATCAAATGTAGAGTTTATCGAAAGATTTTAACAAATTCTACTTTATTCAGGTAGGTATTGCAATGTGGTGCTTAAATGGAGCCAGCATATTGCAATATCTATCATACCTGTGCTAGCTCCATTTAAGCCACCCAGATACAATTGCCTTACTTCGAAATTAATGCAGTTATGGTGATGTTGCATAAAGCATATTGAGTGTTTTTAATAAAATCTATGATTGACATAATCAAGGTTCACTTAGTACAGTTCAAGAGGGATTTTCAGTGCAAACTTACAAATCTGACGAAGCTGTCTACTTCTGTTGCCAAAATGGTCTTGCATTTTACATATTGTGGTTAACTTAAAATGTAGTTTATTGTCTAGCAACTTTTGACTTTTAATCCAATTTGCATTGACTATCATGGATTTGGAATTTTAATTAGTGAGGTGTGAAAGTCGCATTTAAAAAAATTAAAGCTGAAGTGCATGTGCGATGTTTACATTTGGACTAGTTAACAAGGAGAATGTTGAGTCGAAGGATGTATTGAATGGCAAGACAAAAGTGCCTTGTACATTTATCTTGTATTTCCATCTGTTTTCCTCCTGAAGACATGATATTTAAATTGAATTTTTCTTAACTTTCATTTACACTTTGTGGTTCTGCAGTCCTATGCTATATCTGCAGACTGATATGGTGAAACAAATACATTCCTCTAGAGAAAGGTGTCTACTGGTCCCGAAAATATGTAGAAAATGGGAAAACTGGTCCTGAAAAAGTCCCTAAATCATACATTTTGTCCCGAAAATTTCATTTTTTTAGGCGAAAACAAAAGGTGGCTGCAGTTGAACTTAAATAAATGAAAAATTGCAATTTCTGCAAACTGCAAATGATGAAATTGAACAATTAAAACAAAGAAATTATACACACCGAAACGAAAAGAAAATGGTGCAACTCCCCCCAATTCAACCACATACTAAGACTGTTTTTTTTTTAACTTTTGCAAATTTATGTATAATTTTTTTTCACCGCCTTTATTTGATGCATAAAAATAAAAAAAATTACACAGTGAAATATTTTCAAAGTAATTGTTGATTTTTTTTTTTCAATTTTATTAAAATTTCAAGTATTTAGAAAAGATCAGTGAATATAATATAGAGTATTTGTTTAATATGTTCATCTACTTTGACATGATTTATGATTTGTCTTCATTTTTTAAATTTCATTTAGAAAACAGCTTATTGAAGCTGAAATTTGATACTAGAGTCCTTTTTTCTTGAGATTAGACTAGCAGTAAAAAAAAAGTGTGATTTTAAAGTATAATTGCATCTAACTGATCCACATAATCATGTAAAATCAGATCATTCATTTTTTTAGAAAGTCCCAAAAATGTCTCTAAACAGATCAACAGAAATTTAAGACACCCTGTAGAGAAATTTCGCTTCATTGTCCTGCAAACAAAACTTGGTTTTTAAATTTCTTGTTCCAGAAAATAAATTAACAAGGTAGATACGAGTCACCAATGAGAGATATCAAGATAAATACTGATAGATTTTTTTGTTTCAAATGCTATGTGGTTAGAAATTGTCATTCTATCAAAATGAGAAAAGGTACATTATAACTACTACTTCAAGATTGAAAAACTTTTGAAGCAATGATGGTGTTTTAAGATTCAATTCTGTCATTCAGCTAATATTTGTTTCCATTTAAAATAGATTGATTTAGGTTATTGGAACAAAAGTTATTGTAAATAAACGTTAGTTTCTTTTTTTTTACTGTATAAAAAATATTTTGATTTAACATGCATGTCTGCAGAATTTTTTAATAAAATCTGAGTATTGATTTTATTTTGTTTCTTGAATATATGTACATTTTACAATGTAGCCTGTTGCTGAATTAGAAATGTATAAAGTTGTTTCCTTAACCAATGATGTAAATAGTATATACTGGAAAAATTATTTTAATGGATTGGTTGAACAGAATCTTAGAATTATTTCTAATTTTCTATGGGATGCTGTTTGATTGGATACATTCTGTCGTATGTTTGTCTGCATTTGGACCGTGTGACATTAAACCTAAATCAACCATTTGAATGGAATTGTAATGTTTTTCACTTGATATTCAGACATATCACTTGAAACTGATGGCTAGTTTAACTTAGGCTTACTGCTCTAAAAATTTTGTTTGGAAATTCAGCCCTTTTGAGTTTGCAGAGTTGATATAATAAATCAGGCCTGCTCAAACCAATCTTCTACAAGCACTAAAATACAAATTTTCCATAGCTAAGTCTCGTGCAAAATAATGTTTTAAAAATAAATTTTATTGTTCCTTTATTTATATAGTTGCATCAGAGAGAGTGCGATAAATGAAAATCAAAATATATTCCTTGCAATCAGTAATTTTTTTAAATTAAAAATCACTCAATGGTCTGTTTATTTGAAACAGTTTATCTTCGTTTTAATGAATTTTGAAAATATAAAACACAAAATCCTGACATTTAGAACAAGAATTTATAGCAGGAAGAGACCTTCTGACTTCTGTAAATTTTTTGTTTTGTTTCCAACAGCACTTCAGTACTTGCAAAGCTATTAAACAGACGCTGTTTAAAATGTAAGTATTATATTAATAACTAATTTCTTCCTTTTGTGCTTGTACCAAGGCTGTTATATATCAAAAAAAGGTTGAACCTGTAAAACTGAAGATGTGATTAATATTTCTTGTTTTTGAATGCCTTACGGTCTCAAAATTCTATTTGCTTCTTTTTTTTGTGTGACTTGGCAAGTTGCAAAAAAGTAACACGCCTGGTGGGTGTCAAGTTGGTCAGTCCTGTTGTAGATGAATTGATCATATTCATGTAATTAAGATTTCTCTCTTTTTTTACAGGTTGTGAATTCTTCAAAAAATTCAAAGACAATAATTATACAGCTGAAGGCTTGTTGTTTGATTGGGAACAGGTAATTAAGTTTCAGCGGATTTTTTTTTAGTAGTAATTTTTTGGTCAAATAAATAAATAATCTGTAGATTGTGAAATGTTCATATGTTTTGCGAGTCTTACTAAGCATTCGAATAAAATGTTAGCTGTTGATGTGTAGCATATTTATTTCAATGGAAAAAAGATTTGCAAGAAAACTAACTGTAAATTTGTGCACAACAAATTTTATTTGTGATTTTGCTTATTTTAATTGATGTGTGGAAATGTTTGGATATTTTTATGGTAAACATTTTCCTTTTGATACAAATATTTGAGTACATTAATATCTGGTTGTATGCCTAATGACTTTAGGTTACATATTTGTCATAAAACCAAGTCTGAAATTAAGGCGATATTCCCAAGGTTAGTTTGAGCTTTGAAAGAAACTTTTATTTGCATCATATTTGTCTAAAAAGTTTTGCAGTTTAATTTATATATATACAAATACAAATATTGACGACCAGCTACAGGCTAAAGCCCAACAAGGCTGGTCCTTTGTTTATGAATTCCCCAATTCCCACTGACTATCCAATTGTGTCTTAAATTCGTACACTCCCTTTGAATTAACTATATTTTCAGGCAACGCGTTCCAACTGTCTGTTACCCTATTAAAGTAGTAGTTTTTCCTTAAATCCCGATTAAAATGTGTCTTATTCAATTTATACCCATGGTCCCTTGTTCTGTTATCCCTATTGAAATTTAAGCCCTCTGTGTCCCCTTGTTTTACAAACTTGAAAAGCTGAATCAAATCTCCCCCTCCTTCTTCTTTCCAGTGTATACATGTTTAGCTTACTTAAACGTTCATTATAGTCGAAATTTGCTAGCCCCTTTATTATTTTTGTAGCTCTGTGCTGAACCCTTTCAATTGATTCTATGTCCTTTCTCATATATGGAGCCCAGAATTGTACAGCATATTCTAGATGTGGTCTTACTAAACCCTTATATAACGGCAAGATTATATTCTTATCCCTTGAAGTTAGTCTTTTTAATATACCCCAATAACCTATTAGCCTTTTTACCCACAGCTGAACATTGGTGACCCATTTTAAAATCCCTGTGAATTATCACCCCAAGATCCTTGACTGTTTCTCCCTCCTTTACCTTTACTCCCTGCAGACAGTACTCGGCTCCACTGTTCCTGTAACCCATATGCAGAACTTGACATTTCCCTACATTAAATGACATACCCCATTTTACAGCCCATTCGGATATCTTATCAAAATCCACTTGTAAATTTTCTATCTGTAACTTGGTATCCACTGTCCCCCATATTTTTAAGTCATCTGCAAATATACTGATTCTATTCTTTATCCCCTGACCTATATCATCTATATGTATCCGATTGTATCTAAAAATGTTGTATATATATTTTTTAAATTTGTAAGTGTATTTTACTCAAGTCTAAGGATGTGTGTGCTGTGGTTCAGTGGGTTTGCCCACTGCAATAGCAACCTGCAAGTTCCAGGCAGTGTAGGTTCAATTCCTCCCTGGGTGGTTTTTCTGTCTGCAAAGATTTCCTTGTGTCCATTATCATGAGGATTGGCACTTTTGACTAAATATAACTAATTTTGACTAAATAAATTGCTCAACCAAATTCAAATATAAGGAAAATAAAATCACAGGCCATTCCAATTCTAAACTGTTGTTTAAAGAATAAACGAGGCTATCGGAGCAAATTGTGGCCTGACTCACAAAATCCCGAAAATTTTATTACAACCTTTTATTTTTTAAATGCACCTGTTCAAGTTTTCTAAAATTACAGTTTCTTATTATTGATCACTGATAAATAAATTTTCATAATCTCAAATCATATTGTAGATAAATAAAAATCTAAAAAAAACGTTTCTCATAGATACAAGAAATCCTCTTATTAATGTTGGTGCATTATAATATGCATTGGGCTATATTTTGCATGATAGGAATTCACTTTCTACTGATTTAAGCTATTGTTAAACTTGTAAAATTTCCTAATGCTTGCATCCCAACCCAGTATTTCATTTCAAAGAGAATCCAAAATTAAAAGTAGAATTTTCATGACAAATGAAATTTTGTCGATGCCTGGATTTTTTTGTTTGACTAAAATATTCACTAAATTTCTAGTGTTTACCATTAGATTAATTTATGCAATCTTTCTTCCATGTTATAAAAATGATGCATCCAATGATCAGATACAGAAATCATTTTTAAATGGTTGTGCATGCTAAAAGTATTTAACAATTATATAACAGTCAGAAATATTCAAATTTTGTTCCTCGATATTCAATATTTCTTGTCACTGTTTAAGTGTTAATAATGATATGTAGGTATGTAAAATGCTTTCAGTTGGTGACAAATTAATGATTTTCATACTTTTATATTTTCTAGTAAATGGTTAATTTAATAAACTATTAATTAATCTAATAACCTATTTTATTGCGATATCAAAAACAAGTAATCAATGCAATTTTAGTATTTTATGTGAAAATTATATAAAACAAACTAAGACTTGGACCCTTCTATACCTCTGTTACTGTTTGCATTTATAGTATAATTGCAGTAGTGGCTGTAATTCAATCAGCAGATAGCCATTTTGTGTTGAATGTAAATGCAGTGCTTTTTTATGAACAGGGACTGGAGTCGGATCACTTATGCTTGAATGAGCATTTGATAACTGAGACTTGTTCATGTGTGAATGTTCAGTGAAATTAAAGTGCTCTGTTGTACAATCTGTACAATAATTTCGTTTACTATTCAATTTGGTACTTATGCATATACGTGGTCAGAACTTAATTTTGTTGCTTGGATTTAAATTGTGATCTGCAATGTTATGATTTAAGCACTTTTTATTTTCATTTCTAGAATTATGTTGATTCATCTCTTACCTTGCCCTCAGACTCTATGGCATCTAGCCTTGGTATTCATTGGTCAAATTACAAAGTAAGTAAAATTTTGTTTCAGTTCAGGTGTGATATTTGCATGGTAATCATCTTGAAATAACGTCCCTTAGCTCTTTGTGCATCGAAATTAAAATGCTGGAAATTATGTTAACATAATCGCATAAGAGAAAGTTTTAAAGAAAATCATGTATTCAAATTATTTCAATAACATTTGTTGAAAAATGTGTGACAATGACATGTATTAGCATTTATTACCCATTGATTCATTTTTCACTTTGGATACATACTGCATTTTCATTCTCCATATTTTATAATGTTGTGTGTTTAAAATGCATACATGTTTACGTTATGCTATATAAATATTAAAGCCTTACAAGTTAAAATCATAAAATTTGAGCAAGTGATCTTTAAATTAAATTTGAAAAATCATGAAAATCTGTTTATTTGCTTGAAAAGTGTATTATTATTTAAGTTTTTATAAACAATATATATAGTTGCTTTTACCGACTGATGTACAAATTGTTGTAATCATAATAATTTAGTGCATTGTTTTTTATAGGTGTGGGATCTTGTCAAATTAACACAAAACTACTTAAAATTACTTGTGACATATATCATTGAAGGTAAGTTTCATACTAAACTTTCAGAAAAGTAAATCGGTTATATATTTTGAACACTTTTATGAATCAGGTAAGTAGTTATGTAATAATAAATGGGTTTTATTAGTTATAATGGATGAATATTAACTTTTAGTCAATGATTGAATAAATTGCATATATAGCGTATCTAGGTTTCGTGTAAGACCAAAATACTTTTAAAGTTTTGGATTTAATACTTTTTAGAAGACAGTACTGTGACTGGTAATATTGTTTGGGTTAGTCATTACATAGATTAGTTGAGAAGTAACTGACTACCATGATTCATACTTTCAATTATGGAATTAAAATGTGGTTCCAATGGAACAGGAAACATTTACGTAATTACTAACAAGAATATAAACACAAACAAAATAACAGTAGACTCCAATCTGCTACATTTTAAAATTAATAAATGAATAAGTATCATGTAAGAATACCTGTGAGTGTTATATATATATTTGGATACCAGTATCTGGCTATCAGGACAGCAAACCTTTTTGTAGGGTGGTATCTAAACTGCAGGATACAGGCATGAGAATCTTCCGCGTTTCCACAAATTTCCGCTTTTTTTCTGCTTTTTAGTAATTTTCCACATTTTTTTTTCTTTAAACTTGATTTTGGTTGTTTTTAAGAACATGACGTCATTAGTGTATCTAGCAGTATATTTCAAGCTTTGAAGAACCAGATGTCCTAGTGACGTTTTTATATACTAGGGGGCTCCGCCTCTGCTCGCCAACCCTGATTTGTGGTCTACCATCAATTATTTATAAATTCACTAGCCACTGCGTGGCCATCACACCGTTGCGTGTAACAATTCCAAAAAGATCAAAAACGTTGGTACAAGAGAGAAAAAACTACTAAATCTCTATATTAAAACGAATTTGCAAACCAAATGGGAATTCATAGCCTATTGAGTAACAGCTTGTAACCAAGAAGAGATCCAATCAGCATGACGTCGCAATCTCTTGTGAAAATATAAATATTTAATTGAAAAATTATTTATTAAAAGAATATTAAATGTTTTAGGTGTATATCTTGTGTAAAATTTCAATCTATTTTTATTGATCCCTATTTTACAAAAAAAGAACTGAACAATGCCAGTCAAAATGTTTTTTTATTTGTTATGCTTTCCTTCGCTGAAATCGTAAGTGCAAGAAATGTAATCTGTTTATTTTTGGAACACGAAGGTTCACTTGACATCACAATCTCTTGCCAAAATATAAGATGTATTCAATTAAAAAATTATTTATTTAAAGAAAATAATATTTTTAGGCATCGATAGACTAAAATTTTCCGCAGATTTCAAATCGGTTGATATTTTTACTCCATCTTTAACGGTCTAAGAGATAGAAAAAAGAACTAAATAATTCCAGTTAAATTTTTTTTTAGTCTGCTGACAAATTAATCCTCCACACAAATTAAAAACGGAAACGAAAAAATCAATTTAGAATCTGTGAGCTTGCATTCCAAAAAAAATTTAAATTCCATTAAATTCATTTTTAAATGTTCTAGGTTGAATCTTAAAAATTGCCACAACCCGAAAATTGCAAATATATTCTAACTACCTGTGTGCCAAATCCTATAATTGTAAGTGTTGTAGATTTACAGGACTGTGATAACAAAAAACAGAAAAACAAACACTTCCTTTAATAATAGTAGAGATAAATCAATAATTATAGCTCCAGGCTAAAGTTAATTTTTAGTATTGCGAAATCCTGTGCACAGATCTGACTTGCGTGTATTTAATTTCCAATGTCGGTTTTCCTCTTTTTTGAAATTTTGCATTCTCATGCCTGAGGATAGGTAAAACTTTTTTTAGGGCTGTATCTGAACTAACTACAGCATGTGTAAACCTTTTCCTACTGCTCCATCTGAAGTGGGAGCCTGTTAAACATATCAGGAGGGTCTGATCAAAATATTTTGAGGGATGTTTCTTCTGCAGGCCTGTTGGAACCTATTCAGAGATTGATATGGTAATCTGGGCCTGTTTAACCCTGTTTGGAAGGGTGGATCGTCTGGATCATTGAATCTATATGGAGATCAGGTTCTGGTCTGCATCCTGATTAACCTATTCATAGAAATGTTTCTTGTCTGGGCCATTGAACCTATTCGGAGGGCTGTATCTAGTCTGCGGATCGGGTGTCCATAAAACTGTATCTGATCTGCAGGCCTAATAGAAATATTACAAAGCCCATATCTGGTTTCTTCGGCCTGAGATCAATCTATTTGCTACAGCTGATATATCTTACACACATGGTCTTTTATCCAATGCATGTTTTTTATGGATGGACTGGTTAAATCTCACCCCGACAAGAACGGCTATTTCTCAAATACCCTTATAGTTAAATGAAATACACTTAATATATATAGCTTGATGCGTATATTTTGCTTTTCTTAGGTACATCTAGCATTCTTATTCATTGTATTTCTGGATGGGATCGTACTCCTCTTTTCATCTCATTACTACGGTTATCTTTGTGGGCTGATGGTCGTGCTCATGCAAGTCTTTCTGCTGTAGAAATGGCATATTTGACTTTGGCGTATGATTGGTATCTTTTTGGGTAAGTTTGTGTGTGAAGTCACTTCTTTTTTTAATGTAAGTAGTTAAGGTTGTTTATATATTTCTCTCTCGTCCAAGTTGGGATTCTGTGATTTCCAGCACTATTATTAAATTCCCATTAGTATTGTGTTAAATGTTATTATTTTTAATTAACATTTAAACTTAAGGTTAAGCAAAGTACATTTTGAGGATAGAGTATGGACAGAGAACGAGTTAAGACATCATTCTACTTGGAGCAGACCCTATTAGTGCTTGTAGTGGATACCATCTCAAGTTGACTTATTTGGTTATGGACAGAAGAGCATATTGCAAGCTAATAGTAATCTAGTCACAGTGGAAATTTGCTTCTACAAATAAAAAAAAACCACACAACATGGTCTTTTTCTTCCTAACATTTCTAGTTATCTGTAAACTACTAGTTCAAGACTGCTCTGGCGAAACTTAGAGGCAGGTTCATATGCGACTTTTTATTAGAGGAATTAAAAACGTTCCACAACCTCACCAACTCTTTCTCATATCTGGATTGTAATACTGTCTACATGGGACAGCTCCTGGACAAAGAGGAGTTGGTCGCTGCGATTTGAAAAAAGATTGTCTTTTTGATATGGTTTAAGTTTTTTACCTTGACCTAAGGGATAATTACAGCACTTCTCGATGAGTCGATAATTTATACCTGCAATGCTGCTGTTCAGTTATTTCAATAAAAATTGCCTTGCTATAATATCCAGAGTTCCCACAGGCCTTGAAAAGTACTTGAAATTCATTTTCGTTTTCAAGGGCCCTGGAAAGTACTTGAATTTGGTGCAAAGTTCTTGGAAAGTCCTTGAATTTATTTTGAAAAATTTTAATCTGGAATTTTCTTGAGTATGAATCGACTCAAAACGCATGCGCTTAGAAGGAGTGGTTTTATTCCGATTCCGAAGAATACGCCAAATACGCTTGTTCTTCTAGGCATGTTGACTGACTTTATTTTCTTTTTTCAAGGTCAGTGGGATTCTGTGTCAATTCGAACATAAGTATAATAACTAAGCTACTTTACTTTTTCTTTTTAGGAATTTTTTCTTTCCATAACAGGCTTGGAATATTGACTAGAAATATGTTTGGAATGTTACATTACACTAGAGTTTCTTCAGAAAAGTTGTCTACTAAAATGGGGGGTTAAAGAGAGAATTTCTGCCTTTTTAAGATTGTCCTTGATAAACTTGAAATAGGCCTTGAAAAGTACTTTTTCTCACCAAAGAGTGGGAACCATGATATCAGTTTTCAACAGATCCCTTGCTTTTCAAGCCATTTCATTCACACAAAAAAATATTTTTGGATGAGCAGAGAGCCACAAGTATCACTTGGTCGAAGGTGAAAGTACTTTTATCACCATCATTAATAGTCACTCGTTTATTACGTGCATAGGCTATAAATTGCTACTTTCATCTCATTTGTAACAGTGGAGGGCAGTTGTTCTTCAAGCATACCACTTGTGCTGTTGTTTTTTAACTTCAGTCACTTTGATGTACCAAAACTGTTTCTGTACTCTGTGTGAAAGTCTTCAATCAATTACAGCCTCTGATACATTTCCTGTTCACTTAAACAGACCAATGCTGCAAACATCATAAAGAAATGTTGAAAAAATGTTTGAACTAATCTAGCAACTTGTGTGGGCCCTCTGAAGCACATCTCCTTTAGGTGTCCACGAGTAGTAAACACTCAAGTTGCACTCCTATGATACCAAAGCTCTTTTTCTGCTTTCATTTCACTTCTCTCGGTGGCAGATTTAGGGGGTGGCAACAAGGGCTATAGCCCAGGGCTTCAAAAAATCTTGGGATAATGCCATAGGCTCAAGTCATAATAATAATAAATGAAAATGTTAACCAATTAAAAAATAAAAATAATGCATTTCAGTTTTGAATGGATATATGAAATTACAAGAAATAACCTAAAGCCTACAGAAGACCATTTAAAAAAAAAAAAAACATTTACCATTAGTTTGTTTTACTATTGGAACATTTTTAATTTATTTGAGAATGTTTTTTATTTTAACTACAGTTTCTCATAACAGTCTACTATACAGTATTTTCTCAATATCTGTTATTGAACTTGAATTGGCAAGAGTTGCTTTGTTAATTGCCGATAGGCTAAATGAATAACATTTAGATGTATACCAAAGTTTATTTCAAATTTTATTCCAAGTTGTCTCAAATGTTAAAATAAACAATATTATGTGTGTGTGTTGGTTTGGTTCTTGTTTTTAATTTATCCGAAACCACTGTTGAACAAAATTAGGGTAGTACTAATGATTTTGTGCTATTGATACACCTATGCAGAGAAAGTGTAAAAGAGAGCGAGGAGGGAGTTGGCTCTTGGAGGTGTAAGGGTGGCAGAAGTATAAATCCGCCACTGATTTCTCTTTCCCCCTTTCACGATATTTTTTACTTGCGTTTGTCACAGCATGGCTAAATATGGCCCTTCTACCACAAACCTAAAAGCAACTTGTAACAGTGTTTAGATAGAAATAATACGTTTTGTGATGTACCCATAAACAGCAGTGCTGCCTTTTGCAATGTTAGTACAACTGCATTGCGTATAAATGACACGCCTTCGTTATATTAGTAAATTGACTGTATAAAAGCTATCTGCTAAGTTGTGAACATTGAAATACTTGGAAGCTGCTAAAAAGTCCTTAATATGCATTTTCAAAAACTAAACATCAAAGTTCTTATTCATGCCCCATCTCTAACAAAAGATGTAAAACTCTAAACTAAATTCAGCTGCTCTCTTGGATTTGTTAGGATTTTAGAACTTTAATATGTTATTTTGTAGAGATGACAAACTTTCGTTTATTATTATTATTTTTTTTTTTGGAAAAGTATTAATAGTCAATATTTTTTTTCTGTTATGAGACCTTGTGTACTTGAGAGTGATCAGAAATTTGTTATTTTTTGGAAAGTATTATATTTTCTTTATGATTTCTTATGCTACTTTTGTAGTTATTTAAATAACCTGTTTTTATTTTAGTCATGATCTCCCATCAAGGCTTAAAGTTGGAGAAGAGGTGAGTTCTAATTTTTTTCCCATTATACTCTAGGGGAGATTTAAGAAATCATATTTGTATTTAAAAAACCCAACTAACATCACATTCAGGATGCATGCAGGAAATGCGTGTTGCCACAGGTTTTCCCACCACTTATATTTATTTATCTTATTAAAAAATTTATATACCTCCCATGTGCCGAGTTGTGCAATCCAGTGTTGCCAACTGTGTATTTAAAATGTATTAGTATATGAATATGACTTAAAAATAAAAAAGAATTCAATGTAACTAGATTTTTTCCCCATTACTGGTTGAAATGTAAAAATGTCCATTTTTGAAGGTGGCTTTGGGAATATTGCCCACTGTTAGTGCTTGATTTCTCTTAGAAAATCAGCATCCTATTTTTGGTCATGAGACTGCTTATCTATTGCACATTCTGTGTTATGTTAACTTGACCCTTGTCATGGAAAAGATAAGTTCTTTTGTTTGCCTACCAACCCTTAAACTTGGATCCTAAACAGATTGTAATATGAACTTTGAAGGTTTGTTTCATTAAAGAGAAATTGGGGTTAAATTTTGGTAACATGTAAACTCCATCAAATTAAATTTATGATTATTTGTTTCAGATATTGTTCTTTTGTTTCGAGTTTTTGAAATTCATCACATCTGAAGATTTTTCATCGAAAAAGAGGCAAGTAATTCATTTTTCATTGCTTTGTATCAAAGAAATGATTTATTCTTGTCATTGAAAAATTCATATGAAGCTTGTACTTAAATCAAATCCCCTGTTTTTTTAGAAGCAGAAAAATTAGCAGCAACTGTGCTGATCCTCCTCTCGATATTCTCATTGGTACGTACAGCAATTTCCAAGTTTATTCCAGTTTATAATTAATATTTTCAATACACTGAAGGGCAAGAATAGCTAATTATAAGGTTGACAGGGCTGCCACAGGCGACTTTTTTGCTTCTGTTTTTCAACATTGTCGACTACGGTTGCTAAATTGTTTCAAAGCTTCTATTTTCAAAAACTTAAAAAAAAGTTAACTACTTTTGAAAAATTAAGTACTTTTTTTAAACCAATAGCATGAATCTTTGTTTCCATCTCGTATTTTCCCCATTGATTGCGACAAATAATGAAAAGTCCTACTTGATGAGATAAGTGCGCTTGCCAACTTGGCGACCGAATCCTATTCTTTAAAAAAAGATCGCCAAGTTGGTAGTTTGTATAAATCAAATCTATGTGTTCAAAAAAGTTTGCAGAACTGCTGTATGAAATATAATCTGATATCTTAATAAGAGTTCAAAGTACTTTTCTTTACTAATTTAAATTTTGGTAAATTTTATGTGGAGAAGTGAGCAGCGTATGTTCTTTCACAGCAACATAAAATCAAACAACCAAGTGAAAAACATTTTATATCTTTGTCATCAAGGATAAAGTAAAAAAATTGTAAACATTAAAGTTTGGATTCTTCGAAAATTTATGTTAATATGTTTAGAATTGAGTCTTGTTTACTTAGGCACAAAATCAACTTTAGGTTCCTGATTTATTTTTAAGTTTTAATCAAAGCTCTGACATGTGTGAATTGTGCCTAGTATGATGCAAGACTATTTTATGACAAATATGTATTTTCACATATTTTGATTCTTAATGTATAACAAAATAAGCACAGAACTTAACTAAACCAAAACTTAAGTTTACCTTACTTTCATTAACTGTTTAAGAAATGTTCTATTTTGCTTTGAATTTTGGCTTGCATTTTCCACAGTAAACTGATTACTGTATATACGTTTGAGATGGGCCTTTTAAATGTATTGTAAATTATTTAAAATTATTTTGTGGCCAAATTAAACTAATTCTCAATATAAATATTTTAGAAGAGGAGTCGGTTGACAGAGTTCTAAATAGTAGCAATAGCTCATCCAGTCTTCACAAGATGGAGAATGGTGGCACTAGCATCTTTTATACTTGTTTAGAAAGCAGTCAAGACAATTTTTCTTCCGCAATGTTTTATTCTAGTATTGATTCTGGGGATGACTCAGACAGCATCAAGAGTGTGTAAGTATACTATTTGTTTTATATTGTTCATAAGCTATGTAATATTAAATTTATTTAATTTAAGAAATTGTATTTCTGCGTAATTTCTCTAATATTATAAAAGGAAGTGTTTGTCTGTTTGTTTGTTTTTTTCGCGGGTGCAAAATCCTGACACTTACAGCAATGAGATTTGGCACACAGGTAGTCTAAATTTTTTGCAATTTTTGAGTCGCTGCAAAATTTTATCTAGAAGATTTTTAAATGAATTTAATAGTTTTATTCTCTTAGTGGTTCTTCTTCAGACTAGAGAACAGCCAAAATCTTGACTTTTCTCCCCACATGACCTTGGATCTATGCCAAGTGTTTTTCATCGCTTTCATCAAGTTCATTCGCTTTTTACATCAAGTTTTTTCATCCGTTTTTTTTTTTTTTTTTAAATTGCTTTTGGAAGCTCTGAAAATTATTATTTTTTGTTTACGCTTTGATTTTGTGCAGTAAAAAAGCCCTTTGCGTTAAAAAAAAAAGATTAAATTTCCATTTTTGCATCCATTCTCATTTTCTATGATTTCATCATTTTTGTAAAATCGGAATCACTAAAGATTGAAAATTTCAACGGATTTAAAATCTGCGGAAAATTTTACACCTGCTTAATACTTTACACCACGGTCTAGCCACGCAGTGGCTAGTTACTTTATAAAAGGAAGTGTTTGTTTCCTGGCCGCAAAGTCCTGACGAGTATATGGCAATTACAGTAATGGGATTTGGCACACAGGTTGTACAAATTTTTTGCAATTTTAGGGTCAAGGCAAATTTTAAAATTCAATCTAGAACATTTAAAAATGAATTTAATAGTTTTTTTTCTCATTTGGATCTTTTTTTCAAACCTATTGACGTCACCCTCTGAAACCATGCCACGTTTTCTCACCTTCCGCTCTCAAATTAATGGGAATGTGTTGTCTCTGCTCAAACCATTCCACAGCAAACATTTTGACTGGCATTGTTTAGTTCTTGTAAAATCAGGATCGTTAAAGATAGATTGAAAATTTCAACGGATTTAAAATCTGCGGAAAATTTTCTTCTATATAGATACCTTGATTTTCTTTTAATAAATAATTTTTCGCAAGAGATCGTGATGTCACGCCGATTGGAAATCTACAACGTTTGATTTTGTTTTAGTAAATAATTTTTCAATTAAATATTTATATTTTTTTGGTTTGCGAAGCAAATTATCATACGGGCAATGTGACCTCCACGAAAAGAACTGTCACGTGCAACTCCATTATGGCTGTTATCCAATTGGCTACAAACTCCTATTTGGTTTGCAAATCAAACCAATAACCCCACAAAAGCAACTGGCATGGGCAACGCCGGGCTAGCTATGCAGTGGCTAGTATTTGGTTAGGTGCATGGAATACAGCACTTTTTGTGCAGGAGAAAAACGTTTCCACGACTCTTAAGATTTTCAAACTCGTGGCTCTGAAAGGAGCTGTGACCTGCTTGGAGGGATGCCAATGTTTGATTGCCTTTCTTATAATTTGTGTTCCATGATATAAAATTGGAAAAATTCCTTTTCTTTCTGTTGGAAATATTTTAAAAAGTGCATTTGGTAATGAAACTAAAGTCATGGGTTAAAACAATTTTGCAACTTTTGACAATTTAATCAGTTTTATTAAAATTTAAAGTATTGTGATTGATTTCAATTGCTATACAAAGAAGCTGGGCTGTGGATAGCCTAGTTACAAGAGTGGTAGATTAATAACCAGAGGGTTGTGAATTCCAAACTTGTGCCTGCTCAGGTGTTGACCTTGCTGCCATAACTACCTATATGTACAAAGGAGCTTCCTTGGTGAAATGAGCAGTAGACACCTCATGTAAATCAGTGATGCTAGTGACAGTTATGATTAGGGCCCATATTTCATAGCCCTAATTAGTGTTTTTAATAACCCAATTATAAATTGTGAATTAAAACAATTTGAAATTTGCTTATTTATAGTAAAAAAAAATATTCTTTGTGCATTTTGATGAAAAATTATCTTGATTCCTATCTTTTAACTAGAATATCTTAGCAAATGTTTCTTTCTAATCTTCAGAGTAACTTTCTTTTGCGTGTATTAAATGGTGCACAAACATTCCTAATTAATTTTTAATGGGTGGGCTATATAAAAACATTCATTTGGACTTAAATATCCAGATATCTTGATAATGATAAATGTTGGTAGGTATGTTATTGTGATCATTAATTATTACCATTAGTACTAATAAATAAATGCTTGCTTATTAAGTTGAAAAATGAATGAATGACATGATATTTATCTTCACAGCAAATTAAACTCCCTCAATGACTCTTGTTCATCTGACAGTGAAATTCCTCCAACTCTTGTAAATAGTTTAGAAAGTACATCCAATAACAATGGCCTGGCTTCATCAAGTAGTCCTGTACCAGTTCCTAATGCAAGACAAAGGTTTGACAGCATGTCAAGTTTAGGAAGGTGAGCCAAGTTTTAAACTAAATCTTATAGGCAATTAGGTATTTGCTATTAGCTCTTTTGTACTTCTGCTCGTCAGTCTTTAGTGCTGAAAATATGCTCAAATTATCGAAACCTCTGGAGTTGCATCCTGGTTCTAAAAGGAAGTCATTCAGGACCTTCTCATCCAGTATTTACAAAAATCTTGATCTCATTCAATGTGTTTATTAAATTGGAAAGATAAATGAGCAGTCAGAAACTAAAGATATGACATTCAATGCTTTTATGTGTAACAAAATAATTTGCGATGTGTGGACTGTGTGTCTCAATCTCTAAGTAACAGTTTTTCTTTTTTCAGTTGGCAGTATGTTTCAGGCACTGGTAGTTTGTTGGGGTCAGTAACTTCGAAGTGTTCATCATCTGAAATAAATTCTAACAGTTCTAGCTCGTAAGTATAGCTCTCGAGTTATTTATATATCTGTAATAAATTCGTTATAATCTATTGTAACAGAAATAAAATAAATTTAGGGGTTTTTTTTCCTTCCAAATTTGAAATACTTGATTCTCTTATTTTTGTGATGCTTTGATTTAAATGACATGGAAGTCTTTAAAAGCCTACTCCAAACATACATCAAATTATGGATTAAAAAATTGATCAATGTTGCATGAAGGGTTGCAAAATGGTTTTAATTTCACAATCCGGGGCCATAAAGAATGTTTCCTTTCCAATTTGAACTTGCCAAATATGGCTCTTGCAACATGAAACCCCAAAACATGAACAACCAACTTTTCCAATTTCATTAAACTACCCATACTGCAAGGTCAAGAAAATTCTATCAAATTATTTCCAATTTTTATAACTTTGCCTGTGCATATCCTAAACACGAATTCTGAAATGTTTCAATATACCAATAAAAACTTGTTTTGTGGCAAATATAGAGGATTAACTCGTTTATTGGTGTCCCAATAGCTATTCTCAAATCATGGTTATCACACACTTCACATAGATTGTCATATTTTAGCTTGTTAATGGTCTTGAGAATTTTTATTGGTGCTTTTTTTTAAACATCGCCACCTGTTTTATCAGGCTTGTTGGGTCACTATCTACATTCATCATTAAACCTTTTTACATCACTGGCTTTTTATGAGATTTAATAATGCAGGATCTTTTCATTGCATTTGATGTTAATATTTTAGTAGTGAAGTAAGACAGGGATTCTACATTTTGATCACCATTTTCTCCAGACATCAGTTTTTAGCCTTCATAATTTGTTTTTCAAGGGTAACCCTGTTTTTATTCATTTTACCTTTTATCCTTCACTTTTTATGTCTTCTAAGTTGCATCATGTCATGCTCAATAAAGATGTTTTAAAACCTACTTTTTGTTATTGATTAGGCTATTTTAACTTTTTCATAGTTTACCGGTTTTAATTGTCGTGCATTTGGCACAGCTGGTCCATCTTTGGACATTGTGGTTTAAAACCAACTAAACTATAACCAAGAATTAGATCTTTTCTTTATTCAGAACTAGCTGAAAAACCTGCTCGGGTTTAAATGGTTAAATGTCGATTGAAAAGTTAGTTGGAATGATCACTTTTCTTACATGGGGAAAAATGTAATCATTTAAGTTGTACAGAAAATACTTTTTAACATTGTTTTAACTTTTTGATAGTTTCTACAGTTTACTTCGGATGTAAATATATACATTTAATTCCTGAATAATATATTGCAATATGCAAAAGACTAAGACATATACAAACAAAAACAAAATTCCGATGAAAAAATGCAAAATTCTGAAAAACGTTAGAAAAATATTGATAAAGACGATGGTGATTTATGAAATTCAGTAATGCTCAATATGACAACGACATTTCACTGTGTTAAGTTTCCTGTAGAGCCTGTTTCCTTGTGCATTTTCATTTATTGCAGGAAAACAAACTTTAGATTTTTAAATTGGGGCTTCGAGGGGCACTTTTAGGACTACCTGTGTGGCAATTTTCATGGTTGTAAGTGCGACAGATTGGTCTGAAGACAGGAAAGTAATAGCCTATGTTTTCTACAGTGTTCTAAAGTATAATTGCAATAAATTTGGTGGGTTGTATAGAGAATATACATCCTTTGTTTATATATATAGATAAATAGAAACAATTAAAATAGTTCCATGTTAATTGACTCCTTTGCTTAATAACTCAGTGAGTTGGTAACCTATGAGTCAGACAGCACAGATTTAATTCCTCCCTGGGTGTACTTGTTTTCTATGTTAGTAAAGCTTTCATTTTGTGCTCATGTTCATTACTTGATGTTTTTTCCACCTTGTCTTAGGCACAGCTTTGTTAATTAATCCCAAAACCAACCAATCCACTTGCTTAACATAGTTGTAGCAGCAGAACTAAGAGTGAGGAGTCTATTAGATTTTTCAGTAATATAAAGCAAAGAAATCTATCTTAATTATGAAATACTTAGACCTATCTTTCCATGTTTTGCCTGTTATTTTCTTCAACTAATGTTAACCTCCTCATTTTTTAGCAGCAACCAGGAAAACGGAAACATAGATTCGTCCAGTGCTCATGAAAGGGCAGAGAAACTAAAAAGTGTCCGAACCATAATCCACTGTGCGTACCGTAAAGCCATAGAGAATAGGGATAGTGCAAATGGAGAGCGATACAGCTACTTTCCGTGGAGGAGGTGACAAGAAATCCATGCACCGTAAGCTAAGACACACTAGACATTTGGGAGCTACAATATTATTTTAATTTTTTATTGCACTTTTTTAAGTTCATAATTGTTCAAATTTAAAATGAGTTTGTTTTGGACTAATCAGGCCTTGGGATGAATAAATCTTGTACAAATCAGACGTTCATTTGAAGTGGAGTCGCTAGTGTGGAAAGTTATACTTTGGTTTTCTTCACTCGAGTGATTTCAGAAATACCCAGTGACTTCTTTCTATGCTTTTACCTCTATATTCGTGCAATAATTAAAGCAATTTTAATACTGTTGTATAGTGCATTCCTATTTTGCTTACCGTGCTTTGTTTCGCATAGTTAATTTTTCTTCACGGATGGGTTGTTTTAAGTGTCGATGTGCCGATTTTTTTTAAGTGACTCATTCGTGTGTTCATCCGCATCACTCATCTGTTTCCATTCACACTCATTGTTCCAGTTTTGTATAATAGGTTTTGGAATATGTTTTGTATGTTTTTAACCTGCTTTGTATTCTGAAAAAAATGGAAAATAAATTATTAAAAGTATTGGATATTAATTTTGTCTGTCAAATCTATTCATTTTATTTATCTATCCATATAGTTTTAGTGAAATAAACTGTCTGGTATTATTTAAGTATGTAATTAAATACAGGGTTGATTTGCAGTTTTAATCTATACTGGAAAACTACAGCTGATATGCCACTTATTACTACAATACTTAAAGAGTTTTTGTATGCCTCAAATCTCGAAACCAACGACATTTATCGGAATGTTTTTGGGCGGAGTAAATAGGGTTCTTCTGACAAATTTCATGAAAAATTGGTTAATTAACTAATAAAAATTTATGCAATGAATATTTAGTAATGAAAGATATCTAATGAGGCAATGCAGATGATTTAAAAGAATTCTGTTCAACAAACGTTTTTATTTTGATCTATATAGCACCTAAGCTCCTTTTTTCTCACTTTTCTGGTTACTTATTGCCAGTCGGAATCAATCTTATTTGATTTTGATGGGATTCGTACACCTTGAAGTGAATTATTTTTTCAAGGGTTCTTCAAACTCATTAAATTTACTCAATTCTAGGAAAACTAAAATATACTTCAGGAGATATTTTATTTAATAACGATGATAAATGCAAGAAAATATTTGTACATTTCTTGATTGGTTTGGGGGGCTCTTTGAGAAAATAAAGTGGTGCTAAAAGAAAAGCTAATTCCAATTATGAATGTTTTGTAAATGCATGGTATTTGTTTGTCAGGGTTCCCATGGGCCAGGGAAAACCTGGAATTATCAGGAAATGTAATACTGTCCAAAAAAGGGAAATTAGGAATTTTTATCTAAAACCTGGAAAATGATTGATCATGGCTTCTCAGATGCTTTGGAGAAAAGTAGCCGATAAGATTCGTTCACATTTTCGTATCCCTTTATTTTATAAATTGAATTTTTCAAATGATTTTTTTAAAAAAACAGCTAATTATTAACAAGTTAAGAATTTTTTTTCATCCACTGGCTTAAATTGAAAATGTTCATGCTTATGAAACATTAAGTCGCAAATTGATTTAAGTAAAATATGTTAGATTATTTTAATAAATTATGTCAATGCAATATTACTTTTATTATTGGCTATGAATGCTAAATTTGTTGGTTTTTCACCTCGGTATTTTGTAAATATTTGTCTGGAAAAGAGTGGTAACCCTGGTATGTATCCCAAGAAGAAATACTTGAAACTCTTGAGATTTCCTTTTCCAAAAATTAAACAAACCCTGTTTGAGAATAAGTGTATTCAACCGTGAAATCCAAAATATGTGTAAATATTAATTTTTCTAAAAATCCCTATAAAAGAAAAAGTATTTCACCAAGACCAAAACTTTTACCTCATTTCATTGCCCATATTATTTCAAACATATGCTGAAAGTTCCATGCAAATATCTCTTTTACTTTATGAATTCGTGATAGCGGTGAAGAATTTTTATGAAAAACAAAGTTTTGAGAAAATTGCAGTCAAAGATTTACTTTAATTCAAAAACATGGTCCCCTTAGTCAAATGAGCTTAAAATTCCCCAGTATTATAGGTCAGACCTTCCTTTTACTCATTTAGTAAGCATTTCTTACGTTGGGCAGAAAGTTTTTTTCGTTGAGTTTTTGTTTTTGGAAGAGAATGTATTTGAGTCAGAAATTTATTGGTTTTCACTAAATGTCAATCCACTGAGCATGTAACTTCCAATTGTCAAATTTAAGTAAGTTAAAACTGACAATACACCTTTAGTACCATCATTGAACTGAAACAAAGATATAAGTGACCCTAGCTACATTGTTTGTAACTCGACAAAATGCTGTTTCGGAAACAATTCCATAACATGCCATTAAAACTTTCATTTCCATTATATGTTGTGGAAGTCCTACCGATTTATCCTTGAATGGTTTGTTGAAAGCCTTTGCTTGTTTATACTTGCACCAACTATCAACACCTTTTGGACATTGACCATGCATAGGATATTTCATGCTGGAACAACAGTGATAAAACACTGCAATAACAGCACTTAGCATGTCTTTCAAATTGCCTGTGTTACTACGAATTACAATACTGTAGTATTTTAGCAATTTATCAATGAAGCGATCGGTCAATTCTCCTTTTCCACTTAGCCATTTTGTAGATTTTTTTAGATTTCGCAGACTAATTTTTTCATAGAAATGTTTTTATAGAAATAAGAGCCGACCAACCGGTATAGTGGTTAAGGTGTTAGCCTCTAGATCGGAAGGTTCCTGGTTCGAATCCGGGCCGGGCATGGATGTTTGTAAACGTATGGTGTAGAGGCGGCTGGTGCACCTTACATCGGTCTTGGCCGTAAGTCCTCACGTTGGGTTGGCGTGGAAGTTTGGAGAGTGGGGTGCCAGCTCAGGTGTTGCTTCGTCATCTGACCGTGGTTCAAAATTACGAGGTGTTGTCCTCTGTTCTTTCCCTCAAGGGACTGATCCCGGACCGTCGTCAATAGCCCGCTGTGTTGCTCTAGTACGACGTTAACTAAAATTACCATTACCTTCATATGATCATGAACTGTACTTTTTAGAATATTTAGTATGATAGTTCCTGAACTGTGTAACGTAGATTTTCAGCGATAGCATCTTTTAATGGATCATCGTTTACAGAGGATGATCGTCCAGAGCATGCATCATCTTCGAGGCTGAAATTTATCAAACCACCTTCAAACTGTGTCATCAGAAACAGCACTTTGTCCATATACATCACACATTTTACGAGCAATCTAACTAGCCTTTTTCCTTTCTTGATATGGCGAAAATTAACTTTTTGGTTCACCATTAGCATTGCAGTGAAACAAAAATTAGGTCACAGTATAAGCTAGAATTATGCAGCGAAAGCAGAAAAGTCTAAATTAACACATCTGCTTCCATCAAGGCCACTCCTTATCAGCGGCTCGGATCTTTCCCTCAAAGGACTGATCCCGGACCATCGTCGATAGCACGTTGTGTTGCTCTGGTACGACGTTAAACTAAAATTCCCTTACCTTACCTTATCAGCGGTAACAAAATAATAAAGTGCGCTTCGATTTTAAAAACCTGCAGAACTTTCCGGATGACCGAGTATAATGAAAACTGCGACAGGTGTAATTAACACTGAAGCTGCGCTAATGTCAACAAGCGAAACAGTTTTTGGAAAATATTTGTAAGAGAAACGAAACTATAATTACAGATGCGTCGTCCCTTTAAGTAGGTATTTTAATTAACGTCGTATGGGAGCAACACAACAGGCTATTGACGACGGTCTAGGATCAGTCTCTTAAGGGAAAGATCGGAGGACAACATCTCCTAATTTTGAACCACGGTCAGATGACGAAACAACACCTGAGCTGGCACCCCACTCTCGAAACTTCCACACCAATCCAACGTGAGGACTTTCGGCCACGACAGATTTAATGTGCACCAGCTACCTTTGTACGCGACGATCTTTGTTTGGAACATCCTTTTCCTGGTTGTCAAATAAACTCAGGTTCAACACCTGCACCAATAACCTCCGGTCGAAATCTCGAAATTCCCGTTCAAATGTTTTTAAAGGGGTGCACGACAGTGCCCAGTGTCAACTGGAGGGACGATTTGAAGAACTCGAGACTTAGTTGAAAATGTAACGGGCTAGCAAACGGAGGATTTCGAATAAAAACCAAAGACCGTCGTGTACAAAAGGAACTAGTGCATGTTAAATCTGTCGTGACTTTAAATGTGTTGGCGTGGTGTGGAAGTTTGGAGAGGTGGGGTGCCAGCTCGGGTGTGACCTCATCATCTGACCGAAGTTCAAAACTACGTGGAATTGTTCTTTCCGGTTTCATCAATAGCCCGTTGAGTTAATCATTAAATACCTACCTACCTTGAAAAACTGGAGCTGGTCAGATGTCTTATTCGCGCGTGACTAGTTTTGATGGTAGGTAGATATTTTAATTAACGTCTTACTGGAGCAATACAACGGGCTATTGACGACGTGATTAGTTTTGAAAGCATCCTGATTCCCCCTTTTTACAGCGCCCCCAATCTAAGGACAAAATCCCTGAATATATTTGCGCACATCATAAATATTCTTTGCCGACCAACCGGTATAGTGGTTAAGGTGTTAACCTCTAGATCGGAAGGTTCCTGGTTCGAATCCGGGTCCGGGCATATATGTTTGTAAGCGTATGGTGTAAAGGCGGCTGGTGCACCTTAAATCTGTCGTGGCCGAAAGTCCTCACGTTGGGTTGGCGTGGAAGTTTGGAGAGTGGGGTGCCAGCTCAGGTGTTGCTTCGTCATCTGACCGTGGTTCAAAATTACGAAGTGTTGTCCTCGGATCTTTCCCTTAAGGGACTGATCCCGGACAGTCGTCAATAGCCCATTGTGTTGCTCTAGTACGACGTTAACTAAAATTACCATTACCTTCTGTATGGCCGACCAAACGGTATAGTGGTTAAGGTGTTATCCTCTAGAGCGGAAGGTTCCTGGTTCGAATACGGGTGCGGGCAAGGATGTTTGTGGGCGAATGGTGTAGAGCCGGCTGGTGCACCTTAAATCTGTCGTGGCCCAAAGTCCTCTCGTTGGGTTGGTGTGGAAATTTGGAGAGTGGGGTGCCAGCTCAGGTGTTGCATCGTCATCTGATCGTGGTTCAAAATTACGAGTTGTTGCAATCGGATCTTTCCCTTAAGGGACTGATCCCGGACCATCGTCAATAGCTCGTTGTGTTGCTCTAGTACGACGTTAACAAAAATTATCTTACCATTACCTTCTGTATGGTAAGTCACGTTGGGTTGATGTGGAAGTTTGGTGAGTGGTGTGGCATCTCAGGTGTTGCCTCGTTATCTGACCGTGGTTCAATATTACGAGGTGTTGTCCTCGAATCTTTCCCTTAAGGGACTGATTCCGGACCGTCGTCAATAGCCCGTTGTGTTGCTCTAGTACGACGTTAACTAAAATTACCATTACCCATTGAGATTGATCCCGGATTGTTGTGTCACGTTGGGTTGGCGTGGAAGTTTGGAGAGTGGGGTGCCAGCTCAGGTGTTGCTTCGTCATCTGACCGTGGTTCAAAATTACGAAGTGTTGTCCTCGGATCTTTCCCTTAAGGGACTGATCCCGGACCGTCGTCAATAGCCCGTTGTGTTGCTCTAGTACGACGTTTACTAAAAATTACCAATTACCCGGATTGTTGTGAATTGCCCGTCGTATTGTAGCCAGTACGACGTTAATTAAAATCCCTACCTACCTACCTTCCGTCTGCTTCACTTGATTAATGTCTATGGCTAGCAAATGAAACAAAAGTGGCTCTATATGATTTGACGGTTCAAGATTAGCAAGCTATAGCGTTGGCTAAAAATCCTTGCCCAGAGAACCATTCTCATTCGATACATTCGGAAATTTCTCAACCACTCTCTAATCCAGCCGATCTTCCCCTTGCTGTTCCACGAGCTAGTCACATTTTGTATCACCAAATTGTGAACGAAGAGATAGCCCTTCAAATATCCATTCTGGTTATTGAGATGTAAATACGACGCCGATGAGTCGGATATCTTCACTTGATATTTCATCCAAGTTGGGCACAATCACTGAATGGATTGCTAACACTGTACATGTTTAGCGAATGTCGGGAATATGCGATTCGAAACTCCGTGCTAGACACGTTTTTGCTCCCTTTCATATCTCAACAGATTCTTATCAGAGTTCGACACGCAAACGCGCGCGAATACGAAAAACCTTTCTTTTATCTTGAATCCCGGATCGACTGGATGCTGGAAATAGCAGTATGTGTATTGCATATATTTATAAAAAGAACGCAATAGATTTTATCTGCGCCGTCCTAAGATATTAGGCGCCCGTGGGCTACTAACATTAATGCGCCCTTCTTCATAAGAAAATTCACAGGAGAGAGGTGTGACCAGTGAAATTTTAAAAGTTTCATAACTAGAAAAAGTCAATACATTCAGTCACGCTCTGTCACCAATCGTCAAACTGATTTGAGTGCAAGCAAAATTGCCGACTCAAAAGACTGGCGCCCCGGGGTTATAGCCCTGTGGTTAGGGTGGCCCTGGATTTTATTGATCGGATGGATTTCTTTGCGACGATGCCCTGAAGAATCAAAATAATATGTAATATTTATGACCGAACTGTAGCGTTTAATTTCGGTAATTTTTAATTAACGTCGTACTAGTGCAACACAATGGGATATTGACGACGGTTCTGGTAGAAACGTTTCAGGTGGTACGCAAGGATGACACGAGCTACCCAAATATTCTACGAAGTATGTTCAATTTTTTAGTATGTACAACCACGTTATAGGAAAAATGGGTTTACATGAAATCAATTTTGTGATAAACGTTTTTATTACATTGTAATAAATGACGCAAACAGTAGCACTGTCGAATTGTTTTACGAAGAATTCCTTTACCTTTATGTATGAGAAATACGCACGAGATAATTATTTGTTTTTAGACCTGTGAGTAAAAAATAAAACTGCAAATTTCAATAATCGTTTAATTTTTTTTTTCTTTTATTAAAACATCATTTATTTGAAATACACGTGCATCAATCATAAAATGTGAAGCTTTCTTAGTATTTTAATTAATATAAAACAAGCCATTGGTCACTTTTTTGACATAAGATATATGTTTCTAAAAAAAATATGTAAGACTGGTGGTACGCCAAAAATTTCTAAAAATATCAAGTGGTACGCAGTGACTAAAAGGTTGGGAACCCCTACTCTAAGGGAAAGGTCCGAGGACAACACCGCGTAATTTTAATCCACGGTCAGATGACGAGGCAACACCTGAGCTGGCACTCCACTCTCCGAACTTCTACACCAACTCAACGTGATAACTTTCGGCCACGACAGATTTAAAGTGCACCAGCCGCCTCTACACCGTACGCTTACAAACATCCAAGCACCGACACGGATTCGAACCAGGAACTTTCCGATCTAAAGGCTTTCGACCTTAACCACCAGACCGATTGGTTGGCAGTTTCATTTCGGATGGAGGCTATAGTAAAAAAAAAAAGGTCTGGATGAACCTAAATTTTTTTTTTTTTTAAAGTTTACCATGTTTAGTTAGACTAAATTATAAAAGAGCTTATCTATATAAATAAGAATGGAGTGTTTGTTTGTACATTCAATATTTTCGACGCATTTCAAGTTTTCTATCCGTTTTGGACCCTTCTGATGCCGAATCAGCCTTTTTCTCGTTTGGTGTCTGTCTGTCTGTCTGTATGTTGTGCCCTATACACGTCCACGCGGTTTAAGATATTTTCATGGAAATTTGCATACAGAGAGTACTTATCTTGATTTAGTGAGTGGAATTGGTTGCGAAAGTCTGTCTGTCCGTCTTTCTGTTCTATGCTCGATTTTGTGTTTGTGTAGACATCACATGAATTGTATTCCAGATATTTGATTGCATTGTATTTTATTTTATACATTATCTATTAATTTAGTGAATGCAATATTAAACATTTCTTTATTGTTATATTTAGACGAGTTTCCATGCTAAAACACCTGAGTAAGTATACTTAAATCAACCATAGTTTGGTAGTTTTGGAAAAATTGGAATGTCTATTGAATATTACGATTAATTCGATTACTTTACCAGTACTGCTGAAAAAGTAATTATTCTTACAAAAATTATTTTTTTTATGGAATTTCATTTCTGATACGTCATTTTTATTTCGAGTCTTATTTTTATTCTTTGCGCAATGAAAACGATTTCCGAAAATTTGGGACAGACGATATTTTTCAATGAAACGAGAATGAACACGATCGCGCGAGCAGTGATATTTTTCTGGTTCTTTCGCTCTGAATTAATTTCACATTTCTAAATTTTGTACACTTTTAGTTGTAAGTTGTGGCAACTGTGCGAGATCAAGAGATAAAATTGAATCACAAATTAATATCTTTGGAACAATTTTTTACATCTTTTATTTTGTTTTACTTCGCTGTTTCCTGTTTTAAATATTTATTATTTTAATAAATGTGTTTTCCTTCTCATCACACCCAACAGCACCACAAAGTATTAGACTTGAAAATGTTAGGTAAGTCAGTATAAATTTTCAGTAAATTTTAAGTGTAGTTATGCCGTTATTTAAAGAATAATGCCGTTATTTAAAGAATAATGCCGTTATTTAAAGAATAATGTCGTTATTGAAATAATAATAATGTTTAAAAATCCAAACTAGAACTTTTTCCAACATTAAAAAATTCGTTGTAGTAATGACAGGAGAAGATTGCAAAATTTCACAATGTCGCATACCGGAGGCAAGAGTGCCACAGGTAAAAAAAAATATTGTTTTGTTGACTATGAGTGCGAGAGCACTCGCCGTAAATCGTAATTTTAATTAATTGAGTTGCACATGAAAACAACTTAAGAAAGGGAATTCCAAATCTTCCTATAAATCGTCTTTTATAGTAGTAACCTTAGTATCACCTTTCGTCTTTTTGAGCTTTGTCATACAGCAATTGTGCGATGTATGTGAAATGTATTACATGAATGGATATGCATGTGTAGGATTTGTGTCCAAAGTAAGTTGTAGAAAATATAAAGATGGCGAAAGGTGTTAAAATAAATTTTTACTCTACAATAAACGTAAGTCATTATATATTTTGATTATCTCTTCAATCTAGAGTAAACGAATTCAAACCGAGTAAGGTCGGGTATTTTGCTAGTCTTCTATATAAATAAGAATGGAGTGTTTGTACATTCAATATTTTCGACCCATTTCAAGTTTTCTATCCGTTTTGGACCCTACTGATGCCGAATCCGCTTCTTTTACGTTTGGTGTCTGTCTGTCTGTCCATCTGTCTGTATGTTGTGCCCTATACACGTCCACACGGTTTAATATATTTTCAAAGGAAATTTGCATACAGTGAGTACTTATCTTCATTTAGTGAGTGGAATTGGTTGCGAAAGTCTGTCTGTCCATCTTTCTGTTCTATGTTCTATTTTGTGTTTGTGCAGGCATCACATGAATTTTATTCCAGATATTTCATTGTAATGTGTTTTATTTTATACATTATCTATTAGTTTAATGAATGCAATATTAAGCATTAATTTATTTTTATATTTAGATGAGTTTCATGCTAAAACACCTGAGTAAGTATACTTAAATCAACCATAATTTGTTAGTTTTGGAAATATTGGAATGTATATTGAATATTACGATTACTTTTTTCGATTGCTTTACCAGTACTGCTGAAAAAGTAATTATTCTTCACAAAATTATTTTTTTATGGAATTCCATCTCTGATACTTCATTTATTTCGAGTCTTATTTTTGTTCTTTGCTCAATGTGAACGATTTCCGAATATTTGGGACAGACGATATTTTTCAACGTACGGGAATAAAACGGAAATTCGTGTTTATTTCGCTCTGAAGTAATTTCGCATTTCTAAATTTTGTGCACTTTTGGTTGTAAGTTGTGGCAACTGTGCGAGATCAAGAGATAAAAATGAATCAGAAATTAATATCTTTAGAACAATTTTTTCCGACAACTTTTATTTTGTTTTATTTCGCTGTTTTCTGTTTTAAATATTTATTATTTTAATAAAAGTGTTTTCCTTCTCATCACACGCAACACCACCTCAAAGTATTCGACTTAATAATGGCAGGTAAATCAGAATAAATTTTCAGTAAATTTTAAGTGTAGTTTTGCCATTATTGAAAGAATAATGCCGTTATTTAAAGAATAATGCCGTTATTGAAAGAATAATGCTGTTATTGAAAGAATAATAATGTTTAAAAAATCCGAACTGTAATTATTCAAACATTATAACAAATTAACTGTCATAATAACAGTAGAAAATTGCGAAATTCCACAATGTTGCATGCCGGATGCAAGAGTGCCACAAGTAGAAAATATTGTTTTGTTGACTATGAGTGCGAGAGCCCTCGCAGTAAATCATCGTTTTTATTAATTGAGTTGAACATGAAAAGAACTTTAGAAATGGAATTCCAAATCTCCCTAAAAATCGTCTTTTGTAGTAGTAACCTTAGTGTCACCTTTCGTCATTTTGTAGCTTTGTCATACAGCGAGGGTGCGATGTATGTCAAATGTATTACATGAATGGACATGCATGTGTAGGATTTGTGTCAAAAGTAAGTTGTAGAAATTATAAAGATGGTGAAAGGTATTCAAATAAATTTTTATTCTACAAAAAACGTAAGTCATTATATATTTTGATTATCTCTTCAATTTAGAGTCAACCAATTCAAACCGAGTAAGGTCGGGTATTTTGCTAGTTACTCATAAAGGGGACACATAGGGTTGTTTTCTTAAATCATTGTATGCTGATTGTTTCCACCAAGCATTTATGTCAATTAAATAGCATTAAACAAATACTCGAATTTTGTTTAACGAAATTCTCTATTTTTGTCATATCTGTCTGATACGATGTGTAGATATGCGAGTATGTGAGACATTTGTGTCAGTCATTAATTTAATAGACTATAGCAGTTAATTTAATGAATTATTTTATTTTAATATTACAAAAGGATCCGATACAGTAAAATTTAATTTGTGGAGACATAAAAATAAGAAATCAGCAAACTTTCATGGAGAGGAATCTTGGGCATACACCCTCATCTGATAAACCTTAATCTCATGATGATCTTTTCTTCCTTCGTCAAGGGATATCAAAATTTTGGGAAGCGTACAACATGGTGTGTTCTTATTAGATACTTTGCGTGGGACATGGAGTAGGATATTTCATGTTAAAAATTATGGAGAATAAAAATGCATGGGGCAGATTACTTCCTTCGCGAGTCAAACATTTTGAAAAATAAGAAAAAATTGTTAGAAATATTTACAAGTCATCATTCTAGTATATTCAGTAACAAGTTATAAATGAAACGTGGATCTACTAACCCTATATCTGATAGGAAGCTGATGTGCATAGCAACGATGATACTAATTTCCTTCCTTACAGAAGCGTTCGTAAATACAAGTTCAAAACTGGTAAACGTATGGTAACGACCGATTATTTTCTGGTATACACTTTATTCAAAGTGTTTACGAACGCGCACAATCTCTCTTCCTTACATTATATTGTACTACTTTCAAAGGTATTTTTGCACGACCAATTATTAATTGCATTAAAATATCAAGATCGTTAACAATAATTTGTTAACAAAATTAACAATACTAATTAGTGTATTTTATCTGAATTATTTAAGATAGGAATTTTTATTAACGTCGCACTTGAGCAATACAATTCCTAATTATTTAAATAAATGTACATTGGTATTAATTTTTAGTTTTTTTTTTTTTCTACTGAGAAAGGCATTAGTCTCGTTTTCTCTAGGTCACCAAAATTATAGCTGCACCTCTGAGTATCCAATTTTTGTAATCCCTGCCTGTGATGTCTACTATCAGTGTATTTTTATGACCACCAATTTCTTTTCAGTCAATAGATATTTTAACTGTCCAAAGAAAAACAATTTCAATTACTGCTGATTTAACTTGATGTATTTTGTTATTTTTTATTTCAATCTAACCATGTTAAGTGTTACCGTGCTTTCGTAAAATTGCATTTAATAAATTCTGTTTTCGAAAAACTTAATTTCAACGTTTAGCAGTATGTATTAATAGATTTACCCCTGTATTTTTAATAGATTTACCCCTGTTCCTTACAAAAAAAAAGTATATTCTTGTTTTTTTTTTTTTTTTTTCCAATTGTAATTTTACTTTAAGTGTTCTTTTGAGTTTGTTGTATTTGAATTTTTGATACTGATTTATTTACCCCCCACTATCATCAAATGATCTCGGTAGAATAGTTTCCGTTTTTAATGGTAGAGCTACAAAATAAACCCCATGTAAAAGACAATAAAATGCGACCGTAATTATGCACTAAGTGAGAACGTTCACGACCCGCGGCCATCTGTTGCAGAATTTATTTCGGTAGTCAAATACCACTTGTTCTTTTTCCGATAATTCCACCGCAAACGATTTCCGACACGGAAATAGGCATTTAATGACACTCGACCGTTCTAACAATGACTTGATAAAGAGAAAAGGAGGACTGAATAGAGAACTCCGGGAGAGAATCACAAAAGTGACAGAAAATCACGTCACGCCCTTGTCATATTTTATTCGCATGTTTCAGGCAAATTCGACGACTCCTTTTGCATGATATTTGTTTTTATCATTCTTCCGCGGAGTTGGCATCATATAATATTTACGAGCTCTTCTAGAACGAACAAAAGATGGAGTTTTTGTGTGATGGCTCAATTACTTTTCAGAACACAGAAAAAACTTATTTATTTCGTTTTCGTCAACTAACACGTCAAAATGACAAAAAAAAGTGGAGATAAGTGAATCAGGTGCATTAGCGAAAGTATATAGAAGAATATTAAATGTTAGGTCGGTAAATAAATAAATAGACACACAACTGGATATGGATACTTTTTGTTACGGTCATTTAAAATTAATACGATTCCTTCTGGTAATTTTCTGGTGATTTATGTATTGTATTTTAGCTATACTAGCATATAAAAAGTATAGTTTCTTTTTTTTTCCTATGAATATTCATTGCTAACACTTTCAGAACAGATAATTTTTTCATGACCCTGGCCGATCCAAATCGTTCAGTGGTTCATCTTTGTTACAAAGTGCAGTTTTCCTGTGGAATACAAAATAACTAGCTTACAAAATAAGTTAACTATAAAAATTCCTATTTTATATAAAATTTGTTTCATATACTCCACTTACATTAATTTGTTTGGAGTATATTACTAGTAAATTTAGGGATATGTTTGCTTTTCTTAGGGACTTACTGATATTTAGGTCTGATTCGAAAAGAACTGAATTAGTATTTTCATTAAATTTCTTCTTAGTTTCATTTTTTTGGAATAGTAAAAACCCCAAGCACTGATAAATTTAGAATGGAATAAAAAATTTTCAGCAGAAGGACCTGAGCATACCTTCCGACCTGATAATTTCTTTCGCTTCCTAAACAGCACTTTTACAGTTAATGAACAGCAACACTCTCTTCCAAATATAATTATTACTACTAATTAATAACTACTTCCCTTCTGTGCTTTACCAAGGTAAACATATAATTAAAAATTCATTTCGTATTTTGGTCTTGCTAATGTCGTGGATGGGAATTCGGTACTGTGGCTACTACATTTCTCTAAAAAAGGGATTTTTAGAGTTACCAAACCCAATGGAAAGTGAATATTTTATTTCTTCTAACCTTGCTTGATACATATCTGAGTAACTTTAAAATGTATCTTATCGAGGTTATGTTGGTGTTTAATCTAATTGGCTTCGATCAATCAACTATAATACATACATCGATGCAAAATGCATTCCCTGGAATGTTTATTGGCGAGGTGATGATATGGTATTCCAAAATTAAGTAAAGTGATGTCCCGTTTCGAATATATACAGGAAACAAGTTCCGCCGAAGAAACATTCTACAGCCACCTCATTTAACTAGGGGGCCCGGCGTCCCGGTTGGAAGAGTAACGGATTAACAACTGGAGTTCGAAACCAACAAACACAGTCGTGTACAAAGAGGGCTGGTGCGCGTTTAATCTTTCGAGGCCTCAAATGTCCTCACGTTTCTGTGGTGTGGAAGTTTGGAGAGTGGGGTGCAAGCTCAAGTGTTGCCTCAGCATCTGACCTTTTGGTTCAAAATTACGTAGTGTTGTCATCGGTTCTTTCCCTTGGGAATTGATCCCGTCCCGTCGTCAATAGCCCGTTGTGTTGCTCCAGTACGACGTTAATTAAAATACCTACCTACCTCTCATATTTATTTATATATTTTATTTTTTTCTAGGCTTTTTGTGCGATTTGATGGGCAGCAGATAATAATATTCTGTGTAGCATTACGGCCCGCGGATTTCAGAATGATCTGTACCCTATTTAGGAATTTTTTCTACTGTGCGATAATTTTTATTCGTACTGTCGATTACCTTAAAAGTATAGTGTGCTAAATGTCTTTTTAACATCCATATAAATGAAGGGACGTGGTAGTATAGTTGGTAGAGTCGCGGTTTAACAAACGAAGGATTACCAGTTTGAGATTCGATCCAACCAAAGACCGTCGTGTAAAAGTGGGGCTAGTGCACGTTAAATATATCATAGCCCCAAATGTCCTTAAGTTGGTGTGGTTTGGAGAGTGAGGTCCAAGCTCAGGTGTCGACCTCGTCATCATCTGACCGTGGTTCAAAAATTACATGGTGTTGTTCTCAATGTTTCCTTTCGGGATTCGTCCTAGACCTCCCCAATAGATCGCTATTTTCCTCCAGTTCGACAATAATTCAACTACCTACATTATGAAAATACCATATCCTTACAAATTAAAATGCGGGTGTCTTAGTTACTAAAAGTCCTCAGGAAATCGATAATTTTATAGTTGAAATTACGAAAACTGTAAGTTATAAAAAGCCCAAACTCATGAGCCGACCAACCGGTCTGGTGGTTAAGGTGTTAGCCTCTAGAACGAAAGGTTCCAGGTGCGAATCCGGGTCCGGGCATGGATATCTGTAAGCGTTTGGTGTAGAGGCGGCTGACGCACCTTCAATCTGTCGTGGCCGAAAGTCCTCACATTGGGTTGGTGTGGAAGTTTGGAGAGTGGGGTGCCAGCTCAGGTGTTACTTCGTCATCTGACCGTGGTTCAAAATTACGAGGTGTTGGATCTTTCCCTTAGAGACTGATCCCGGACCGTCGTCAATAGCCCGTTGTGTCGCTCTAGTACGACGTTAATTAAAATTACCGTTTATCCATACACAGGAAGCAACATTCGAAAAATGCCATCTGGATCTCATTTGTTTTCAACTAACACGTGTCTTCGCTCGAAGAGGTCAAATGATGTGAGGTGTGAACTACCGGTCCGCCTATTCTATCTGTCTATTTAACAGTGAAATTGATCCATTCAGAAGTACTTTCCATCAACCATCATCAAAAGACCATTATTGGATAAACGGCGACAGTAAAAACGACCTCTTAACGACACCCGATTCTGCGTTCTATCATTAAATCCCTCATTACACGGCTTCCACATTGATGCGGAATCCGCCTTTCGGTTCAAACGGTCATAGCATTTATTTATATGTGTGAGAAAAGCAGTTCCCCACAGAGAACGAAGAACAAACGGAAATGCAATTTGCACTATCGCTTGAATTGATACGATATCAATCGCAAAATGAGCTCCAATGGGTACATCTGTTTCTGTGGAAGTTGGTCCCAGCAGTTAGTAAACAAATTAGAACGTAAAAATGTGTTTTTGTGTCGTGCTAAAATGGTTCGTATTTTTTTGGGATAGGGTGAGGACTGGCCATCTGGGGAAAGTACAGGTGTTCATATTTCTAGTTTCTGGAGTAAAGCCTGCCAAAATATATGAAATGTACACTACCCTACAATAATGGTCTGGACTGCAAGATGTGATGGTATAAGGGAAAGAATACATGGTTAAATAGGGGGATGGTCACCCACGTGCTGCAATTACATTAGCAACCCTTTGAGCATACTTTAAACAAGGTTTTAATACACAGCTATGGGTATTTGTGTCCGTTTCTGCTGCAAGAATGTCGCCAGTTCAGCTGTAGATTTCGGACGGGGTTCCCTGGTCCGTAAGCGTCGCCCACAAAAGTTCTATGGAGTTTATTTAAGTCATGACTCTGAGAAGGCTAGGGAAGACGTTTTACATTCATATCTTGATACCACTGCTTGAACAGAGGCTGCAACATGACATGGTGTAGATTTCGGACGGGATTCCCTGGTCCGTAAGCGTCGCCCACAAAAGTTCTATGGAGTTTATTTAAGTCATGACTCTGAGAAGGCTAGGGAAGACGTTTTACATTCATATATTGATACCACTGCTTGAACAGAGGCTGCAACATGACATGGTGTAGATTTCGGACGGGGTTCCCTGGTCCGTAAGCGTCGCCCACAAAAGTTCTATGGAGTTTATTTAAGTCATGACTCTGAGAAGGCTAGGGAAGACGTTTTACATTCATATCTTGATACCACTGCTTGAACAGAGGCTGCAACATGACATGGTGTAGATTTCGGACGGGGTTCCCTGGTCCGTAAGCGTCGCCCACAAAAGTTCTATGGGGCTTAGGTCATGGCTCTGAGCAGGCCAGTGAAGACGTTTTACATCCATATTTTGATACCACTGCTTGAACAGAGGCTGCAACATGACATGGCGTAGATTTCGGACGTGGTTCCCTGGTCCGTAAGCGTCGCCCACGAAAGTTCTATGGAGTTTATTTAAGTCATGACTCTGAGAAGGCCAGGGAAGACGTTTTACATTCATACCTTATACCACTGCTTGAAAAGAGGCTGCAACAGGACATGGTGCCTTGTCGTCCTGGAAGTAATATTCGTCCATTCCATAAAATTGCCAGAGCGTAGGAAGAACTTGATTGTCCAAAATGTTCATGTAGACGTTGGCGTTTAATTGACCAGGAACAACATCCAAAGGTCCCAGGCCATACCACGAAAAACACCCCAAACAAGTAGTCGGGTTTTATGCAAATCCGCTGGCGTCCGGTCCATTATTGTAGGGTTGTGTATGTATTAAATTCTATACGGATATACGTCCCCAAATAAATTAGAATTTTTCCCTTTTAATACGACGCCAGACCTGTGGCCCTCTGTATCTGGATTGAAAGAGTAGCAAATTAGAAAGAAGGTTTGAGAGTTCGAAACTCGATCCAACCAAAGATCGTCGTGTGCGTAGGGGAATGGCACACGTTCCATCTGTCAAATCCTCAAATGTCTTCACGTTGGCGTAGTGTGGAAGTTTGTGGTGCCACCTCAAGTGTGAGTTAATCATCTGACGTGGTTCAAAATTACGAGTAGTTGTTCTTGGATCTTTCCTTTAGGGACTGATACCGTACAATGGCCAATAGCCCGATGTGGTGCTCCAATCCGACATAAATTTAACAACCTACCTATATTTTCTTGTCTATTTTGTGTGCCCCATGGGGAGGGGGCTTCCCGCTATCGTTAGCAAATCCTATCCTGAAAGAATCGGACCGTGGTTCAAAATTACGTGGTGTTGACCCCGGATCTTTTTCTTGGGTACTGATCCCGGACCATCGCCAATAACCCGTTGAGTTGTTCTGCTACTACGTAAATTAAGCACCTACCTTAAGTAAGTAAATTAAGCAAACGAAGGTAATTTATATAAATTGCACATGCGCACAACAGAGTGACTGTAACGCCAGACTCCGTGACACAGACATCCGAAATTTTTCAGCCATTAATATTACCAAATCGAAAAATGGGTAATTTTTAATTAACGTCGTACTAGAGTAATACAACGGGCTATTGATGGGATCAATCCCTTAAGTTAAAAATTCCAGGACATCTCGTAATTTTGAACCACGGTCAGATGACGAGGTAACACCTGAGCTGGCACCCCACTCTCCAAACTTCCACACCAACCCAACGTGAGGACTTTCGGCCACGACAGATTTAAGATGCACCAGCCGCCTCTACACCATACGCTTACAAACATTCATGCACTGACCCGGATTCGAACCAGGAAACTTCTGATCTAGAGACTAACACCTTAAACACCAAACCGGTTGGTCGGCTCGGAAAATGGGAACCGCTTGGCTAAATAAATTATGTTTTCTATTGCTTGGCTACAACAAAAATCGATCTAAATATTAAAGCTAAATCTGAATTCAATGCCACACATCAAATAAAATTATCCATATTTTGCTCTTTGTAATCTTTCTTAATATAATATATAAGAAAAAATTATATATTTTTATTTTTATTCGTTTTCTGGAGACTATTCCAAGTCGCTGAATCTATAGGCCCTTGATCTTAACAAGTCTGTACATCCCTGATCTAGGAGATAGTGCAATATAAATGATTTTGTTTTGATTTTTTACATGGGAATTTTGGATGACTTGCAATCAGTAGAGTTTTTGTCTTCCATCTATCTTCGGGTATTCTTAGAGTTTGTTACCTTTTCTTTTATGTCAATTCAAGCTGATATTTTTTTCTTATTTTGTTGGAGATTGTTAACCTCTAGTTCGTTTTAACGGATTTCATTCTTGGTAAATTTCTATTCAACATCAACAGTATGCAACGAATGCATGATATTATAAAAGCATTTCCCACTTAGTTTCCGGGCAGTGATAAAAACGGAAGAAAGACATTCCCGGATATCCTGGAATGTCCCAATTGAATTTTAACGCTTAGTCGTACTGGTGGGGGGAAAGTTCCACAGTCGGCCTGATGGGACCTCAATTTAAAAATATTTTAAAGATGAGCTGAAGCCTATGAAGTAGAATTTTAAGTGTTAGAAGCCCTTTTATTCTCTAATAGCTGAATAACCTGGTGTTGCTCGGGTTTCAAATATGACCGCGACATTTCCCTGTGTTAACTCAAATTTAAATACACAAACCATGTAGAACGTGTTTCCTTGTCCATGTCCCTTTATTGCAGGAAAACAAACTTTAGATTTTAAAATTGGGGCACTTTTATAGGACTACCTGTGTGCTAGTTTTCATGGCTACAGATTGGTCTGAAGACTGGTAATTTTAGTTAACGTTGTACTAGAGCAACACAACGAGCTATTGACGACGGTCCGGGATCAGTCCCTTAAGGGAAAGATCCGAGGACAACGCCTCGTAATTTTGAACCACGGTCAGGTGACGAAGCAACACCTGAGCTGGCACCCCACCCTCCAAACTTCCACACCAACCCAACGTGAGGACTTTCGGCCACGACAGATTTAAGGTGCACCAGCCGCCTCTACACCATGGTCTGAAGACTGGAAAGAGCCTGTTTTTTCCGCCTAAAGTACGTGTTCCAAATTTGGTGTGGATTGGTCAAACGCTGTAGATTTGAATAAAGAATATACACACACACTCACATCTTTTATATATAGTGAAAAAAGTGTGTGAGGGGGGAAGGCTGAGCTGATAACCCAATCTCCAAGCTTCCATACCTTTCCCTTCCGTTATAAACCCGAAGTGTCATCAGGACTACCGGATAACACACAGACTCACGTAGACCACTTCCGGAATAAGCACAGGAAACATGTTCTTACCAGAAAAACACCAGTACCATTTCATTTAGCGTTCTCGTCCTCTGACTGTGGATCTAAATTACCACTTGTCTCGGAATCTTTCCCTTCGGGATTCATCCCTGACCGTCCCGAAACGCCCGTTTTGTTGCTCCAACAATTCACCATTCAACCGGTCTGCTGCTTAAGGTGAGCCTCTCGATCGGATGGTTCCTGGTTCGAATCCGAGTCAGTGCATGGATGTTTGTAAGAGTATTATGTAGAGGCGGCTGGTGCACCTTAAATCTGTCGTGGCCGAAAGTCCTCACGTTGGGTTGGTGTGAAAGTTTGGAGAGTGGGGTGCCAGGTCATGTGTTGCCTCGTCATCTGACCGTGGTTCGAAATAACGTGGTGGTGTCCTTGAATCTTTCACTGAGGGGATTGATCCCGGACCGTCGTCAATATCCCGTTGTGTTGCTCTAGCACGATGTTAATTAAAAATTCCAAAACATTCACACCAAGACTTAAGTGTGTGTGTGGGGGGGGGGAATTTTAATTAACGCCGTACTGGAGCAACATAACTGGCTATTGACGACGTTCTGAAATCAATCCCTAAGAGAAAGATTCGAGGACAACACCACGAAATTTTGAACCACGGTCAGATGGTGAGGTAACACCTGAGCTGTCACCCCACTTTCCAAACTTCCATACTACGGCAGTTCGAAGTGACGACAGATTTAACATGCACCAGCTCCCGCGTACATGACGGTTTTTGGCTGGACCGGATTTCGAACTCGCAATCCTCGGGTACTTATTCGATTGTTTCTTCCAACCTCGCTACCGCGACACTTTAAATACATATATTTTGCTTATGACGAAGACTGGCATCAATACAGTGGCAGATCAAGTCAAGTAGGGGCCCCAAGAGGTAAAATTTTCGGGGCACTCAAAAAACTTCAGTTAGAATAAAGAAGTTTCAAAAAAACTCTCATTATCAACAAAAAAGAAAATAAATAAAAAATTTCATTTCTTCCACATTAAATAAATTTATTAAAAAAACATATTTTTTACGTGAATTTCAGTCGTGCTTTATTTCTTGTAAATCGTCAATTAGTTTGGCAGCGCCAATTCGGTTTAAAATTTCTGTCTATATACAAAATGGTCAGATTAATTAATCTTTCTTCTCCCATAGTAGTCCTTAAATAATTTTTTACACACTTTAAAACAGAAAATGATCTTACGACGCATTAGATAAGGGAATTGTTAAAATAAATTTCAACATTAGGAAGTGTGCAAAATAGTTCTTTTGGCGACTCAATAGATGTCTGGTGTAGTTTTTATGGTGTACTCGTTTTCTTTTAGAAATATTAAAAAAAAAAGGTCAAATTCATCTTCAAAAGTACAAACATCTATGTCCTTTTTGTAAATATCCTTCATCTTTTTAATCGTGTTCTTTTTTTAATTCATCCTTTGTGTTATCACATGACATAACATGTATTGATTATTAAATGTTCTTGTAGTAAATTCATGTGTCCGACCTACTTTGCTTTCAGCAACAAAAAAAATCATTTTCCTTTGTTGGCTGCGAGTTTGTCCATCGTTCACCTTAAATGATAGCCCTGATAAATCAGTTGCCTCTCTTTCAACCTTTTCAATAGTTCGCATTCCACTGATTTTATTCTAGTAGCATTTATTCTTTGTAAAGTAGTATTCCAAATAAGTTTAATTAGAGCAGTTTCATATTTGTCCGGTTTCTGCAGAAGTGAAGTCGCCTCCACTATAGTAACTTTTCTTCTTCTGAAAGACAAATGACTGGACTGGACAATCACTTCCGGAGTGACAAATTTCAGTTTAAGCCTCTTTTATATGGGTGAATCCAAGTTTTATAGCTAATACAGCATCTGCTCTTGCTGATCATCTTGTATTAGAAATTCTTTTCCACGCACTTAAAGACGCTGTCACAACTTTCGTCTAACCCCAATGAAAAGACATTTTAAGACCTCGTGGCCTTTGTTATTCTTCTGGGGCCCTACGCGGCCGCATCAGCATCTGTACCCCCGGTTCCGCAGATTATTCAACAATTTCTCAGTTCGCGCCATTGATTCGTATGTCGTTTCCCCGAAAATTGTCAGTTACATGACGAGTGACATCACATATTCTCTATTTTTTCGTTATCGGGCGTACGTTCTTTTATCAGCACATTAGAAAACGAAAGCAGATTGCGTCAAGTACGAATTCTGATAAAAACTGATGGCAAATTCTCATGAGTCGAACACGTGACACGAAAATAGACTTATCAGTGGCGATTCAGACCCAACGGATATTCTTAATGTTCGGTAATTCGTAGGAGAAGATCTATATTTACCTACCGCTGCGTAGATGTGATGACGACATCCACACCAAGAATCGAAGGAAATTTAAAAAAAAAAAATGTATTTGATACATGCTTTGGGGACATTTTCATTTTTTGATTCCTTATCCTTTTCATTTTTAGCTTGAACTAAACTCGATTTTATTTTTAAGAGCTTTCCTTAACATGGCTACACACGTAACTGCAAGTTTGACAAGCATGCATGAGCAATCTTTTCGTACTTTCATGCTTGAACGCCTGTAGGATAATTTTGCACTAGCATTTGAATTGTACAAGCGGCTCGAAGATTGAACGAATTTCGATTACGTAAGATTGAACAAGCAAGACTGATAATTTTATTTATAATTTTCATAGATGATATAGGTCAGGGGATTGAAGAATAGAATCAGTACATTTGCAGATGACTTAAAAATATGGGGGACAGTGGATACCAAGTTACAGATAGAGAATTTACAAGGGGATTTTGATAAGATATCCGAATGGGTTGTAAAATGGGGTATGTCATTTAATATAGGGAAATGTCAAGTTCTGCATATGGGTTACAGGAACAGTGGAGCCGAGTACTGTCTGCAGGGAGTAAGGGTAAAGGAGGGAGAAACAGCCAAGGATCTTGGGGTGATATTTCACAGGGATTTTAAAATGGGTCACCAATGTTCAGCTGCAGGTAAAAAGGTTATATTAAAAAGACTGTAACTTCAAGGGATAAGAATATAATCTTGCCGTTATACAAGGGCTTAGTAAGACCACATCTAGAATATGCTGTACAATTCTGGGCTCCATATATGAGAAAGGATATAGAATAAATTGAATGGGTTCAGCACAGAGCTACAAAAATAATAAAGGGGATAGCAAATCTAGACTATAATGAGCGTTTAAGTAAGCTAAACATGTATACACTGGAAAAAAGAAGAAGGAGGGGAGATTTGATTCAACTTTTCAAGTTGGTAAAACAATCGGACACAGAGGGCTTAAATTTCAATAGGGATAACAGAACAAGGGGCCATGGGTATAAATTGAATAAGACACATTTTAATCGGGATTTTAGGAAAAACTACTACTTTAATAGGGTAATAGACAAATGGAACACGTTGCCAGAAAATATAGCTCATTCAAAGGGAGTGTACGAATTTAAGATACAATTGGATTGTCAGTGGGAATTGGGGAATTCATAAACAAAGGACCAGCTTTGTTGGGCTTGAGCCAGTAGCTGGTCGTCAATATTTGTATTTGAATGTGTGTACCAAGAATGTGGAAGTTTATTCAAGCAAACGTCAGTCGTTGCGATTTGTACTATGTAGCTTAGTGCCAGTGGTGAAATATATTCGAGGTCTTCACAGCTCCTTCCAGTCACAAGAAATCGCAATGTTGCTGTCAAGTTTTCATAGCTTCTCATGACTGTATCCCTTTTTTAATGATGAAAGGTGTTACAAGTGACACAAAAGGTTCAAATAAGTTTCTTCATTCATTCTGATATAATTATGCCAATCACTGGGATAAATCTGTGCTCAGATGGCAAAATGTTATAAGTCACTTTTTTAATTTTTCGTGACAGCAATTTTAAGATTCAAGATGTGGTTTTTGACTTATTACAATTGTTCTACCTTTGTTTTCTCATAAACTGAAAGAGAGACTTCCGACATTTCACCACCTTCTAAACATTAAAAAACCAGACTCCAGGATGGGACTCACTCAATTTTTTTTGGAAAAGTGACATAAACATTTTGCCATGTGAGCACAGATATCTTCAATTCACTCAATAAATGAATGTTTTTTTTTTCTAATGGCGGGCACATATGACCGAAGTCATTGGCCACTACAAGGCCGGATGTGATGGCCACTTGTGAAGGAGCACCCAGTGGGAGGGCCATCATTGCCCCTAACAATTACTTCGTAATTTTTGAACCATGTTCAGATGGTAATGGTAATTTTTAGTTAACGTCGTACTAGAGCAACACAACGGGCTATTGACGACGGTCCGGGATCAGTCCCTTTTAGGGAAAGATCCGAGGACAACACATCGTAATTTTGAACCACGGTCAGATGACGAAGCAACACCTGAGCTGGCACCCCACTCTCCAAACTTCCACGCCAACCCAACCCATGTTCAGATGACGAAGCAACACCTGAGCTGGTATACGCTTACAAACATCCATGCCCGAACCCGGATTCGAACCGGGGACCTTCCGATCTAGAGGCTAACACCTTAACCACTATACTGGTTGGTCGGCATAAATGAATGTTAGAATAGGTTTTCTTTACATTAACCAGTCTTAACACCACCGTATTACGTTTTCCTTTCGCATTTTTTTTACATACCAAGACAAAAGCAGCAAGTGCATTGTCGTCCGAACTCGACATTTTGAAAGCATAAATTCTCGCTTTTTCCAAGTATACTTTCATCGTGAGGTGGCAAATGGAAATTGTATTGGGTTGTACTAAAAGATTGATAATGCATGCTTGTAGTTACGTATGTAGCCACCTTAAGAATAAATTCAGAACAGCATTTCTCTCACATAGTGATAGATCATAGGTAGTTTCACAAAGTGGACTGTGAATGGGGCAATGCTAGCCCCAAGGGAAACAGAGAGGTGTTCAGGAGCAAGAGTTTGTAATAAGAAGGAACTAAACAAATTTGTCGCCTTATATTTTAGGGGCAAATGCTTATTCATTTGACCATACAGACACACTGAAGACGCTTTAACTAAAACGAGGAATTGACTTGAAATAGTTGATTGAAATGAATTTAAAGATACTGCTGGGGATTAAAGATACCAACATCAAGCTCATCCATGCCATTAGTGATAATTTTACTGATTAGATTGAAGATTACTAATATTAGTGTTAATCTGCGATTTATTTTTTGATTTCATTTTAGTCAATTGTTCGGCAAGTTCAGTTCCAAGTTTATTTATTGTCAAAACAACTTTTTGAAGTTCTAAAATTATATACACAGCTACACTTGCATAACACATATGTATATATATATATATATATATATTTGACAGTACACACATATACTCACTAGTGACACGTTGTTATTCTTTTAACTCGTGAGGTAATGACAGCAAATAGTTGACTGAAATGGTTTTTAAAATACTGTTGGACACATAGGGTAGATAAATTGGTAGCCACCAACACCAGGCTCATATATAACTTTTAATTTGATTGATATTAATAACTAATAATTGTGAGTAAAATAGTATATTTACGTGCAGTTTTATATTTTATTTCGTTTAATAACTTTATAGTTCCAGTTCTAATTTGGTTTAATTCCAAAATAGCTTTTTGAAGTTGTATAAAATTGCATACACAGCAATATAAAAACTTTTGATGCAAGTTGAGAGTTTTCAAAGAGAGTGCTGAAAAAAAAAATCCTTGAGAAGACGATAAGTCAAAAAAGTTTGGCTAATAAATCTTTAACGGCCCAGCCTCTTCAGACCCTAGAGTTCAATAAACCATTTTTCAGTGATGTAACGGGCCGCTGTTGCCCAGTTGGAAAAGCACGTGTACAAAGTAGGCTGGTGCACGTTAAATCTGTTGTGGCCGCAAATGTCATCCCGTTGGTACGGAAGTCTGGAGAGTAGTGCGCCAGCTCAGGTGTAACCTCATCACATCATGGTTCAAAATTATGTGTGATGTTGTCCTCGGATCTTTTACTTTGGGGCCGACCAACTGGTATAGTGGTTAAGGTGTTAGCCTATAGATCGGAAGGTTCCCGGTTCGAATCCGGGCATGGATATTTGTAAACGTATGGTGTAGAGGCGGCTGGTGCACCTTAAATCTGTCGTGGCCGAAAGTCCTCACGTTGGGTTGGCGTGGAAGTTTGGAGAGTGGGGTGCCAGCTCAGGTGTTGCTTCGTCACCTGACCGTGGTTCAAAATTACGAGGTGTTGTCCTCGGATCTTTCCCTTAAGGGACTGATCCCGGACCGTCGTCAATAGCCCGTTGTGTTGATCTAGTACGACGTTAACTAAAATTACCATTACCATTACCTTTACTTTGGGGGTTGATCATGGACAGTCGTCAATAGCCAGTTGTACTGCTCCAGTGTGTCGTTAATTAAAATACCTACTTACCATCATAATTTATAGAATGTGAAGGAAAAAGTTGAAACATTCGTTCTAGAATCTAAACAGTAGCTGTCGCACTGGAGTAACACAACGGGCTATTGCCAGGAGAGGGGGCAACACTTAAGTCATTTGGAATCACCATTAAAAGGCAAGGTCAACACATGAGCTGCCGACCCTCTCCAAATTTCCACAACAAGCTAACTTGAGGACATTTGAGGTCGTGACAGATTTAACGTGCAATTACCCCCCACATACACTGGGTTTTAGTTGGATCGAATTTCACACTCGCAATTCATAAGGAAATAAATTTGCTCTAAAATATTACCAAGACCCAAAATACAAGTCAAAGATAGCTGACAATGGTCTGGGATCAAACCAAACGGGAAAGAATCGAGGACAACACCATGTAATTTTGACCCACTACAAGTCAAAGAGAAAACAAGATAACACGACAGATTTAAGATGAACCAGCCGCCTCTATGCCATACGCTTACAAACATCCATGCATTGATCCAGTTTCAAACCAGGAACCTTCCGATCTAGAGGTTAGCACCTTAACCGGTTAGTCGGCCCATGTAATTTTGAACCACTTGATAAACGTGGTAAGGGAATTTTTAGTTAACGTCGTACTAGAGCAACACAACGAGCTATTGACGATGGTCCGGGATTAGTCTCTGAAGGGAAAGATTCGAGGACAACACCTCGTAATTTTGAACCACGGTCATATGACGAAGCAACACCTGAGCTGGCACCCCACTCTCCAAACTTCCACGCCAACCCAACGTGAGGACTTTCGGCCACGACAGATTTAAGGTGCACCAGCCGCCTCTACACCATACGTTTACAAACATCCATGCCCGAACCCGGAACCTTCCGATCTAGAGGCTAACACCTTAACCACTTTACCGGTTGGTCGGCTGATAAACGTGGAATTAGTAATTAACGTACTAGAGGAACACAACTGGATATTGACGATGGTCCAGGTAATAGTAATTTTAGTTAACGTCGTACTAGAGCAACACAACGGGCTATTGACGACGGTCCGGGATCAGTCCCTTGAGGGAAAGATCCGAGGACAACACTTTGTAATTTTGAACCACGGTCAGATGACGAAGCAACACCTGAGCTGGCACCCCACTCTCCAAACTTCCACGCCAACCCAACGTGAGGACTTTCGGCCACGACAGATTTAAGGTGCACCAGCCGCCTCTACACCATACGCTTCCAAACATCCATGCCCGGACCTGGATTAAAACCAGGAACCTTCCGATCTAAAGGCTAACACCTTAACCACTATACAGGTTGGTCGGCCCATTAAGGACACTGCGTAATTTTGAGCTACGGTCAGATGACGATGATAAACGTGGAACAAATACGATTAAAAAAGGATAGTAACAGGTAATTTTTTAATTAATGTCATACTAGAGCAACTCAACGGGCTATTGACAACGGTTCAGGATCAATCCCTTAAGGGAACGAGCCGAGGACACCACGTTATTGTGAACCACGGTCAGATGACGAGGCAACACCTGAACTGGCAACCCTCTTCAAACTTCCACACCAACCCAACGCAAGGACTTTTGGCCACAAGATTTAAGGTGCACCAGCCGCCTCTACACCATACACTTACAAATATCCTTGCACTGACCTGGAACCTTCCGATAATTCAGCTGATGGAGGGTGGACAGTCAGTCCAGTTATGACCACAGCAACTGCTCAGTGAAGATGCCAACACCAGTAGGTTTTCCACCGATGGCTGGTCATAAATCTTGACCCATGTTTCGGGAAGATCTTCCCATAAATAGGTTGCAGTGACTCCCTCTTTTTTTAAGTCTGGAATTGATTGGCTACGTTTTAAGGTGCAAGTGCAATAATTGGTCATGCTGCACCAAACACAAGACAGATAACATAAAGTAATGGACTTATACATGCGCAAAGGAAGTTTCACTGCCAGAAAAGAAATACATCCAGGGAGGAATCAAACAAGCACTGCCAACTCGTTGATACACAAGCACAGCCGCTGGTTGATAGCTCTGTGACAAACTCAGAGTCATGGCAGCCTCTAAAGCGTAGCCGTGATCTAGCGGCCGTGATGTATCGGTGGGTGACGTCACTAAAACGTTGTTTATACTAACACATGGTGTTGGTTTCCTAGAGAGCGGTGTTTGTGAGCGTAACGGAAATGATCGGAGCCGCCATTTCCATGACTGTCGTCATAGCGGTCTCAAACAGTTGGGGAACGTTTTTTCTCTTGTAGCGGCCACATTTCATTTCCTGCTCCAAGCGATTCGAACGAAGAGGAGAGAAATAAATAAACCTTTTTTGACTGCCATTGATTAATTCGTTTTTGTAAAATCGGGATCGTTAAACACAGAATGAAAATTTCAACGGATTTGAAATCTGCGGAAAATTTGACACCAGATCGATACCTTAAATGTGATTTTCTTTAAATAAATAATTAATTATTTAATAAATAATTAAATAATCAAACGGTAAATAATTGAATAACAAAACTGTTTTTGATATCGATCTGGGGTAGAAATTTACACTGATTTGAAATCTGTTGAAATTTTCACTCTACCTTCAACGATCCCGAAGTTAGAAACTTTGGACTAAAGAATAAAAAACAACTTTGTTTTGTTTCTCGAATAAAATAAACCACAACAGCCGCCTGTGTTGCCCATTCTCCAACGTATTCTGTCCGTCTAAGTTGACACCTCAGGATTTTTGTTTAGTCGGCCGTCTAGTTATGCTCGCGGCATCATGACGTATCACGGCTGTTAGATAACGGCTCCACTTTCTTAGGAAACCGAAGCTTAAGTGTCAACTGGATACTTTTGTCATGCAGTCGCGGTCTGCTTTGGGTAGGAGACACTAATTCCTTTTACAGCACGTACCTCCAAGGGACACAAACACCTGTTCGTATCGTGTATAAGTTATTAGTAGTTAATTTATATAGTTAAGCTATATATATACTACTAGCCACTACATGGCTAGCCTGTGATATAAGGTATTATTCTGGTGTAGCATTTTCCGCAGATTTCAAATCCGTTGAAATTTTGAATCTATCTTTAAGGAATCCGCTTTTATGATTAAAAACTAAACAATGCCTGCCAAAATGTTTTTTTATTTTTTGCTCTCCACTGAAATCAAAGAGGGCAGGAAATGTAATCTGCTTTTTTTTTTAACGTGAAGGGCACTAAATGCAATCTGTTTATTTTTGGAAAATTACCGTAACGTCTAAATTTTGTGCAAAAATATAAAAGATAAATTAAATTAAAAAGTTATGTATATAAAGTAAATCATATTTTTAGGTATGGATGTGAAGTGAAATTTTCCGCAGATTTCAAATTTGTCAGTCAGGCTAGAGCGGTCTAGGAGATAGAAAAATAACTAATTGACTCCAGTTAAAAGATTGTTTGTTTTTATTGTCTGGCTAGAAAATTTTTCCTCCGAGCAAAATCAAAACAATAAAATTAGAATATGTGATCTCTTCTATGCTGTAGCATTCAATAATGATTAAATTTCATTTTATTCATTTTAATTTATAGTTTAGCACACCACTTGTCCTAGTTCACTAGTCCCCAGCTGTCTCTTGTTAAACCATTTTCTTTCATGTGTCATTGAATTGCGTGTCTTGTGATGTCCTCATCTGTATTCAATAAAAGTGTTTGCAGTTCAAACCTTGACATTTAATTTCAACCCCATACATCATATTAGGGGGGGGGACCATTTTTAAACTAACACAGAAGATTGAAAGCAATGTAATAACAGAAAACAATAACATTTCTTTTAAATTTTATTATTACCAAGCATACAAAAATCTTACAGGACACTCACTCAAAGCGTGAAAAATGGACATCAAATTCATGAAAGTAGGCAGCGATTGTCATTTACATTATCTTACAAGTGAGCAAATCAAGTGTTCATAGATTCAAATACTGATTCTAAAATATGAAAGCGGTCAGAAACGTGTATGAAAATTGCAAACATCTTACATCTGGTTCGATTCCTTAAGTAAAACTTTAAAAAATATTCTGGAATCCAGATGGTAAATGGAGTTTAAAATATGAAAATGCACATTGATGCTTAAGACACTTAATGAATTCATGATTGTGACATTTTGAACCATTAGGATTTTATCCAATATTACTAAGGACATTAATTTAATACACAATTACTTCCTCTTTCAGAAGATTCCAACAAAATAAACAATGCTCTTAAAAACACACTAACTTTACATTCTTTCAACAGATAACACTTTGAAAACAAATAAAATTAACTAAAACAAAGTACAACAATTCAGATATAAAACTATACAACAAAGCAAAATTAGTAATTTAACTTTTAGCTTAAAACGTGGACACTAATTGTAGGTAAGAGTATTACAATAGGTATAGAAATGAGTATCCTTAAATGTTCTAATAATTAAAGCTTGTCAGTACTTTTGCTTTGATGAAATGTAAATTGTAAGAAAAGGATGTACTGTTAGTACGACCTTGAAAGTTAGTAAAAATAGTTAACAAAATATGCAGGATACAAGTATAGAAATATCCATCTTCCATTTTTTGAGAGGAAGCCCAGTCCTTAGTAACGTTAAATTGCTAAAAATCTCCTAATTTCTTATTCCTCGGTACACCAGCCAACTGATGGTACCAGCTAGAATGCCATAGGCAAGAAGACGGACAAATTTGATGTTTATGACATCCTTCAAGGCTCGCTCCTAAAGTGAGAAATGCATAGCAATCAACAACAAAAACAAAACACATCTTATAACTCTCCAAGTGGTTTCTGAGATGCCTCAATCAACAGGATCTAGCCAATTTTGCCAATTATGGGATACTTTGGTGACGTAAAAACTGCTCAATTTTGCAAAGGACGTGCCTGGAGAGCCTCCGAAGGTTTCCCTGCAAGTCTCATTGTTTCACCTCGTTTGAAAGAGATCAAAGATGGGCCGCTAATGAGTTTCGTGAGTGCCCAGTTCCCGATGTTGTTACTGAGCAGTTGAAAGACAAGCGATTTGCGCTTGATTGAGCAGGCGTGGGGAGTTGTTTCTAGAGGCTTTTAAAAACAACTTTGCTGTGCCTTCCCACATGCAATTGAGCATTTTTAAATGTGGTTTTCACACATTGTGATAATGTTTATCTTGAAAGTCAAAGTAAGATACACAAAGAATGATGCATATCTAGTAGAGATGCGATATTGATGTCGATGTATTCAAAACATCAATGTTTTATAAAAAAACATCGATGTATTTACCATTGATGTATTGGAGCCAGTGGTTTTTTTTAAACATCAATGCTTACTTGACGATGTTTTTACGTTGTAGCTGTTTTATTTTTAAATTAAAAAAAGTACCATTATGAAAATTTAAAAAAGAAATAAGTAGTATAATATTTTCATAATCATTAAATTGAATATACAGGGTGATTCATAAATATGTATAGTTTCCAGATGCTGTAAAACAGAAACAGTTATAGACATGGTCCCCAAAAACTGTTAACTAGGTAAACTCATAAAGTTTGCGTCCCCCACCAGAGTGAAGTGACGTAGGCAACAGCAAGCGTGTCACTCGACTAGTCAAGGGAAAAAGCTGCGCCTGCAGCGGAGAAGGCGTTTCGTGTTCTTGAATTGAGCTAAACGGAATCTGTCACCGTTGTGCAACGGCATTTTCGATCATGATTTGGAAAAGAACATCCAATTAGAAAATTCATTAACGATTCGTTTAAAACAATTGAAACTACAAGCTGTTTGTGCAAAGTTTCAAAGCCAGGACGACCAAGTGTATTGGCAGATGTCGTCACAAATTTTATTCATCCTTTTGGATAATAAATTTGAAACACTTTATTCTCCAAATGGATGATGCACACAGGGCAAGTGACATGTGAAATTACCTCTGTTAACATATTCACTGATGGATTGAACTAAGTGCGGACTACAGCATACCACTAAACCTAATGCCCCCCCCCCATGCCCTGATTTAACACCATGTGACTTTTTTCTATGGGACTACATAAAGGATAACATATTTAATCCTCCTCTTCCTGTTGATCTAGTGTAGTTGAAACAGTGTATCGCAACCACTAACACTGTACTTACTTCAGATAACCTAACACGCGTCTTGGCAGAAATGGGTTACCGGTTTGAATGTGTGTAGTGTGGCTAAGGGTGTACACATATGTGACTGTCTCTAAAAATAACTTGAAACATTCACCTACACTTCTGTTACAGATAACATAAAATATCTTACATTTTCACTGTTTTATAGTGCATTGAAGTTGTATACTTACTTATGAATCACCCTGTACTTTTAGACCAAAGTGGCCAAGAGTGAAGGGTCTAAAAAGTAGGGATGTGACATCAATGCAGATGTTTTATAAAAGCATTGATGTATTTACCATCGATTTATTAGAGCTGATGTTTATTTAACATCGATGTTGTCAATGTTTTATTTTAGAATGAAAAAAGCACCAGAGTAAAAAATAAGAAAAATAACAGTGCAACTAAAGATTTGTCAGTGATGGCGACATCTCTCCCATAAGAAATAATTTTTTCTCTAACTGGTGGGATAGTTAGAAAAAAAAAGTCGGCTAAAGGTGGAGAAAGCTAACAAGTTTCTTTTTTTTTTTACAAACTGTAAACAACAAATATTGAGGCATATAATTATAGGTCCCAATATATTTTTATTTACAGTAAATAAAAAATAAGCTTGTTGTGTTTCACCCATAAGTTGATAAATAATTAATACTAACTAACACAATAATTATTGTTATCTACCTACCTATTTAAACTTACAGTTAGTAGTACCTATGTCAAATTATTGTAATATTATTTTATTTTATGTTATTCAATTTTAAAATAAAATATTTGTTAATTGTTCTTATTAATTTTTTTACTTTGTTTTGACAGTTACCCCCCCCCCCCTGGTGAACATAATTGTTGTACGTTACTAAACCAGTTTTAAGAATTGGGGGAAAAAAAGGTTAAATACACTTATGTTTAAAAACGATGGTTTTTAAGTGATGTATTATCGACATTGATATTTTGCTGTCGATGTTGCATCTCTAATATCTAGGTTAAAGGGTTTGCTACCAGCTACTAACCCCAGGCATGGAGGAGGTGGGAAGTTTGATAGTTGAATTAACGTCGCACTAGAGCAGTAATACCTGGTTATTGGCGACAGTCCTGGTTCAATCCCGAACAGGTATGGAGGGAAGAGGACTCATTAAGAAACTTTCAAAGCAGCTGGGAAAGGGACGGAATGAGTTCGCGATCTGTGTTTTGTTAAATCCGAGTGTGAATATTTCCATTGCACAAGAAGCGTTATAAATTTAGAACACGCTTTTGTATCAGATGTTGACCATTACTGGGGTAGTTTTTGGCACGAAGGTAAACCACCAGGAGGGTTAATTATAAAGACTGTATTTAATAAAATTATAGTGATTACGCAGTCAGTATATTATCAGACTTTTAAGCTCTAAACTTTATTTATAACAAAGTCATCTTTAATACCAAAACCTAGCAAGTCCAATTTTTATTTTTGAAGTTTTAACATTATTTGGTTATAAATATATTTACTAAACTTGTTTCAAATGCTCCCAAGTCGTATGAACATATCAATGAACTTTGAAACCACAAAACATCTTAAGTTTGGGATAGAGTTTAACAAATGGAAATTTTGATTTCGAGACTTGCAAGGTTTCGGTAGCAAAACAACATTTTGAAAATACCATAATCTATTAACAAAATCAATTCAAAACATGAAAATACTAAAGGCTGATATATATTCAGGATATCATTTCTTGTTCTTAATATAAACTAATAGTAGACAAAAGTTAAATGATCAATGTGGTTTGAATTTTCAACCAAGGTGTCGTTGGTATACTATAAGGGTGTTGCTGAATTATGAACAAAATCATTTTGAGATATTACCGTTGCACAGTTACATTACTCTCAAGTATTTTAAACGCAAACTTCCTTGTGAATAAGGCAATGATAGACAGTGCATCCTTTCTTGGAGATGAATCCACCATTCATACTACTAATAGAGTCCCACCACTACAAAGCTACAGCTGAAAACTTGAACAATAAAATCACTTTTGCATATCCTCAGCAATAGGTTTTGAACTATAATTTTACTTTAGTGTGACCCGAATATAAGAACTAGGCAATTCAATAATAAGGGGTGCACGATAGTCTCAACTTTAATTAACTCTCCTTATGGGGGGGAGGGGGGAAGTGAGGAGATTCCAAATACTAAAACCAAGCTGAGGTGTTTTTGGCAAGTGGTTGCTGGTTGTTTCGAGTTCAAGTAGGTCATATAAAACCCAAATTCGTTTTCTACAGCGCCCACAACCAGGGAACACAAATCACTGTTAAAATAATGTACCTTCTTATGTTAATTTTTGGTCATGTTAGTTTAGCATGTAACTCGGACACTAGATTACAATAAGCACAAACAGTGTAATTAACAAGGACATGAAATTTGGTGATTACTTGCATTTGGTGACGCAGAATGGCGGGGTTTCAATGACCAATTGGTAAAGTGGTATTTTTCTATCTAGTTTGCAAATACAAAAATGACGGTTGGAGAGATATTACCTTTCTTCAGCTAGATTAAATTTGAATTGATATTTTACACTATTTACTGATACAGAAAAAGATTACATTAATGCAAATCGAAACATTAATCAAACCAAGAACATTTAGGTTCTTACGAATTCAAATCAAGATTCTAACTGACAAAAAGCTGAAGGTATGGGAGGAGGGAAGGCGCATGACATCAGCGATGCCAGTGCCATCTGAGATTCAGATATTTTACACATTTGGGGCTTTCCCTTCAAGGCCTTTCGTTTTTCATTTGCAATATTTTCTTATTCACAGATAAATTGGAAAAGATTGCTAGTATAAAAGGCCAATTTGTCAGCATTTGCACCATACAAGCCAAATTATACAGACAATTAAGTGTCAAAAAAGCTAACAGGGTCTAAAATCTCAGCTGTCAGAAAACGAAAGATAATGGTGCAAAATGCAACTATCAAACACTAATTCCGAACCTTGATCCGGGGAAATAAAAAAATTAAACACTAGAGTTTAAACATCTATATCCTACTGATGTAAAAAATGAGAATGATTTGTTCAATGTCAATATCAACTTTTAAGCTTACTTATGTAGATACATTCTTAATGAAACCAATAAAGTTTATTATCCTTCATTTTATCTTAATTTAATTTACTCATTTAAAAATATTTATTTTAAAATTTCATTGAGTTTATATGCTGGTAAATTTCTCCACTTTTATAAAGACATAATAGTTTTAAAAATTTCCTACGTTAAGATAAATTCATTTCCAGACATCAATCTTTCATACTGGGTACTTTCCCTTAATACAGACTAATGCTATGGGAGTGTTGGATATTCTAGAGTTAATAACATAAACAGCATGAATAAGCAGGCTTAGTTTTAGTGAGTTCTGCTGATTTACAAGAAACGTTTCTTTTTGATGACATCTAGGCAGTACATTTTCAACAAGTTCTTTTTTGTTTTACGTTCATTCCCCTGAATAAACTTTCAGGAGGATTAGAAATATTAATAGACTAACCACTGTGTGGTCAGCACAGCATTGCTAGTCACAGTTCTTTTCGTGGGTTCAGGTATGACCACTGCTCGCTAACCACCAGTGATTGCTACAAATTCCCATTTGGCTCGCAAACCAAATGGGAATTCATAGCCTATTGGATAACAGCCATCATGGCATTGCCCAATCTGGGGTCAAATTTTCTGCAGATTTTAAATTCGTTGAAACTTTTAATCTATCTTTAACAACCCCAATTTTACAAAAAAGAACTAAACAATGCCAGACAAAATGTTTTACATACTTTTTGCTTTCTTTCGCTAAAATGGTAAGAAGCCAGGAAATCTAATCTGTTTATTTTTTTAACACGTAAGTCGACGTGACGTCATACTCTCTTATGAAAATATAAAAGATATTCAGTTGAAAAGTTATTTTCAAAAGAAAATCAAATGTATTAGGTATCGATCCAATCAAACATTTTGGCAAGATTTCAAATCCGTTGAAATTTTTACTCTTTAACGGTCTAGGAGATAGAAAAAAGAACTAAATAACTCCAGTTAAACATTTGTAAAAATTGTTTTTTATTGTCTGCTGGAAAAACATTCCACTGTTCAAAATGAAAATGGAAAAAATAAATTTAGAATCTGTGATCTGCTATGCTGTTGCATTCAATAATAATTAAATTTCATTAAATTCTTTAAAAAATGTTCCAGATTGAATTTTAAAATTTGCCACGATCCAAAATTACAAAAAATTTGGACTGCCTGTATGTCAAATCCCATTATGGTAAGTGCCATAGATTCGTCAGGAATTTGCATGCAGAAAACAAAGAGACAAACACTTGCTTTTATAATATTAGAGATTATTTTCTTGTACCATAAATACTTAGAAATGAAATACAAAAAGGGGCATTTTAAGTCAATCAACACGCCAAAGCATCATTTTCAATACGACCTTTTTTGGACTTCAATGAAATGTATATGTAGCCTCATAAGAAATTATATTGAGCAAAATTAGAAGGAAATCGTTTTTATTCTTTTTCCAATTGAGGTTATAAAACCTTTGAAAGAAAGCAATATTTGGGTTACTTACAGTAACAATTTTCATAAAATCTCAAGTTCCCACTTATGCTAGAAAACTGAACTTAGGTTCTTTAAAAGCCCATGACACAAGCCTCTAATTGATATATTACAACTTTTAATTTAAAAATATTTTCCTTGCAAAACATATACTAATATTTTTTTTAACGCTGAGTATCATTACACACACACGAGCAGTAAATAATATGCTTTTTATAGTAACTTAGGTAAGAGAAAATAACATTTTTACTATCTACAGTAGGTATTTTGCTTCAATTTTGACCTTCATGGTCTAAAAAATCAATTTTTTTACAGAAGAAAAATATAAGTTTTCTTTTACAGAAACAAAAAAACTAGGTGCCAAACCAAATTTTTTAGGCACCATGGTGACTGGGATTTGGTGTGCCCTGATTTAGAGTTAATTAATATTGTCTGTTCTTACAGACTAAAAGATAGGCCTAACAAGAAATTGAGGGATAGATGTTGAGTAAAATGAAACATCTGTGCAGAAAATGAAACATCTGTATATGACCTTTGAACCCCCTGTGACATTTTCAGACAAAAACCAATTAAGATTTAAAAATGTTTTTGAATGTTCAATTTAAAACTTTTAAAGTACACGAGGCAGAAAAGAACATATAATTTATTTCAGAATCTTTAAAAGTAGGGTGTTGAAAATTTAAATTTTTAAGCATTTTAACAAAATAGTCAGCAAAGTTCTATTTAACATTCAACCCTGTTTCATAAGCTTTCACTTGACACCAAATATAGCCTTACAACATAGATATATCATAAGCATATTAAAAGCAGAGTTGTAAAAGTTTAACAAAATACAATTCTTAATTATTTTTTAAACAAATCACACAATTGTTTCCAAGACTTTGTTTTTGGTTTTACCTATAGAGTACCTTTACATGAATTTTTGTTGAAACCAGCGATATCAAATGTTGAATGCTGTGTTGAATTGACATGAAATAATCCAAAACTTATAGGAAGGAGTATATTTCATTTTTACAGGAATTTTCAGAAACAAAGCATTCTGCTAATTAAATTTTGAAATTCATAAAAATGTACCCTCCTTCCTGTCAAAGCATCAAAATTATATAAAATAATAAGAGTACTCACCCAGCCACCATGCTCATGCACCCACTTGCAAACTTTTTCAACAATGAAGCGTACAGCCCATTTGAATAAATTGAGTCCTAATGGTTTGAGACCTTGCTGAACACACCTGATCAAGACATCAGCACAAAAATAGAATAAGGCAATCAAATTGCTACCAGTTATGCCGTGTCTAAACACTTCATCCAAAAGCTTCCAAAAATTTTCACAAGTCATGTCTGCTAAAGTAATCTAGGGGAAAAAAATTTTAATCTTCAAAAGAGTGATGGCATAACATGATAAATTATCTAAAGTCCTCAATTTACAGAAAATTTAAAATGTCGGTTACCTTTTTTTTAAAGATTAAAATCTCTAAATTCAGTCAAGTTTTAAAGATTAAATTCAATATATGAATTAAGAAATATAAGAATTAAAATATATGAATGAAAGCATATAGTTTAATCAAATAAAATATTATTTGCTACCCCTCTTAAGTAATCAATTAGCACTAGAGCAGCATTTGATTCTACATAGTAATAGTATGAACTTTGAATTGTAGTACCAGCATTTTTGAGGGAGATTTCGAGACGCAATGCATTTGAGACATAAAACTTGTTTGTTGAAAGACTGTTTACTTAGATTGCATTAGTAGCAAGACTAATATTTTTCATCCAACCAAAATAAAGAAATTGTAATTCCTATGTGTACAATTTTTACATAATTTAAATTATTTTGGAAAAGCATATATATATATATATATATATTGTTATGGTAACATGAAGAAGAGCGATACTGTTCCTATTGGAAATCTGAAAGGCAAATAGGTTTGTTTGTTTTCGGTTTAAAAGCACAAAAAGGCCATATTTCATTAAGCTGCATCAAACACAAGATAACTTTGAGTAAAAAATGCCACAATTTGGGGAATAGAGTGTAATCCCTTTAATTTTGTTCTTCCAAAAAAATTCAGGGGACACAATGGCCCACAATTGATAAAAATTGTCAATTATTTTAATGCTTTATATGAATTGTAGTTTTAAATGTGTGCAAAATGTGACGGCTATGCTCGTTCGCAAGCTGTTAAAGTTTTTCAATTGATATGTAATTTTTAGTTAACGTCGTACTAGAGCAACACAATGGGCTATTGACGACGGTCCAGGATCAGTCCCTTAAGGGAAAGATTCGAGGACGACACCTCGTAATTTTGAACCACGGTCAGATGACGAAGCAATACCTGAGCTGGCACCCCACTCTCCAAACTTCCACATCAACCCGACGTGAGGACTTTCGGCTATGACAGATTTAAGGTGCACCAGCCGCCTCTACACCATACGTTTACAAACATCCATGCCCTGACTTGGATTCAAACCAGGAACCTTCCGATCTAGAGGCTAACACCTTAACCACTATATGTTTTTCAATTGAATACCAGGTGTGAAATTGAATAACTGTTGAAATATTAAGTCCTTTAATCAGTTTTCGATTTTTAAAGACAATGTGTATTTAAAATGCCAAGGCTACTTTGAAATTAATATAAAAATTCAAAACAATTTTTCTCATTGCTTTTTATGCAGGGAATAAGGATTCAGAAGAATTGTAAATTAAAAAACCCTGATAAATCAATTACAACTGTTTTTCATAGTGTTTTTGTTACAAGAATTGTTTCTAAAAATAAACAGTTAGCTGTATAAGCCAAACCAATATTCACAAAATTGATTGAAACACTTCAAGAAAAATAAAAAATACGCCTAATTCTGTTTTTACACGATAGATACACTCCTGAAGAACACATATAAAAAAAAGACACTGTATCTATAGAAGAAAAAAGATTGGTTTCTGAATCTAAAAAATAATTTAGATAAAAAAAGGTGAAAATATCCGTTTCAAGATTTATTTTATTTCAACAAAATACACATGTAATAAAAATGCATCAAAGATTAATTCAAATGCATTAATTTGCATTTGAAATGAAAATAATTCTTCATGAATAAAAAATCAGTTTTACACATAAAATTATATTAATTTTCATTTCCTAACAATAAACAATGCACATGTTTGCGAATGACTGGAATAACACTAGAAATGTGAACATCATCTTCTTTCTCAGTTAATGAATTTCTCTCTATGATCTCTTGAGCAAAATCAGCACAAGTATCTTTTGGTGCTGATGTTACACTGATTTTACCAACAAATTCAGTTATTAATCGTCATGTTCATGTTTTGGTTAGGTCGTAACATAATTCTCTGTAAAAGGTTGTCAATAACTTCAGTTCACATTGAAACTTCCTAGAGCATTCCTCATTATTGCGTGTAATATAAAAATAATACTACACACAATTTTTTTTCCCCTCTTAGAATTTAGGCAATTTTTTTTTTTAGAAATTGGCTTGGCCCACTTGTGTTAAATTAAATGACTCACGTAAAAAGAGAGTGAAATATTTATTTTTAATTCATGTTAAATCAAATTCTTGTAAAAAGGTTTGTGCAAAAACAGAATTAGGTGTACTAGAAATTTTTTAAAGGTGCTGAAGTAGAATTTTAAATTGTATATTTAAAAAAATCAAATTTCTTAATTTTTTTTTCTAATGCATATTTTATGTGCATTCATGGTTCCCACTCTTTAGTGGGAAAAAAAATTCAAGTACTTTTCCAGGACTTTTCAAAGGCTTATTTGAAGTTTTTCAAGGCAGAAATACCCTCTGTAACCCCTCATTTTAGTAGACAACTTTTCTGAAGAACCTCTCCTATAATGTAACCTCTTCATTACCATTCACATACTTAACAATTCCAAACATATTTCTAGTCAATATTCAAGCATGTTATGGGAAAGAAAAAATTCTTAACAAGAAAAAGTAAAGTAGCTATAGCTATTATACTTATGTTCCATATGTTCAAACTGACACAGAATCCCACTGACCTTGAGCAAAGAAATAAACACATGCCTCGCGCGATGAACAAGCGTATTCTTCGGAACTGGAATAAAACCACGCCTTCTAAGCGCGCTGTGAGGCGCGTGCTTTTCAAGCCGATTCATACTCAAGAAAATTCCAGTTTAAAATATTTCAAAATTAATTCAAGGACTTTCAAGTACTTTGCACCAAATTCAAGTACTTTCCGGCGCCCTTGAAAATTAAATTCAAGTACTTTACAAGGCTCGTGGGAACCCTGGCATTGAAATAAGGTACTTAAAACAATTTGTTGTTAAATATAAAATCACAAACAATTGTTCAAAGGTCCCCTTGAGGAAAACACATTTGTTGCCTAAGTTAACATTGAAAATTTGATTTAAAACTCACCTCATTTGCATGCCGTTTTATTTTCTGCCGTTGGCGACTACGTGCAAATTCATTAGCCAGTTCTCTAATACTAGTTCCTATCTGAGTAACTTGAAGAACCTGTAAGCTAAAACAAAGGAGGTGCTAAGGTCTAAGGATAATACAAAATACAGCCAAAATATTTAGTAAATTTAAAAACAATTAACATACAACTAGTACTGCAGTTTCAATGGTTTTCTAATCATCTAAAAGAGAAATATTTTAAATACACAGTAAATTTTTTTTTTTTACTGCTAGCAGGACTACCACAGTCGAAGCACTTTTGTTATATCTCTAATTTATAAAAAGAAAGTGTTTGTTTCTTCTGATCAAAGTCCTTACGAATCTATGGAACTTACAGTAATGGGATTTGGCACACAGGTAGTCAATTTTTTTTTTGCAATTTTAAGGTCGCAGCGAATTTTTAAAATTCAATCTAGAACTTTTAAAAATGAATTTAATCGTTTTTTCTCTCTCTTGGAACTTTGTTTCATCAAGCTCTGGCATTGGAAGAAACAACGGAATTCTTCTATTTTCCCCTCTGATGTCACGTCACAATCGTCAATATTGACGTCAGCCTCTGAAACCATGTCACGTTTTTTCATTTCGCTCTTCGCAATTAAATGGGAATGTGTTGTCTCCGCTTAATTGATTCCACAGCGACATTTTGACTGCATTGTTTTGATTTTGCTCGGAGGAATGATTTTCCAACCAGACGATAAAAACAAATAATATTTAAATGGAGTCACTTTGTTCTTTTTTTTTAACCTCCAAAACTGTTAAAGATAGAGTAAGAATTTCAATGGATTTGAAATCTGCTGAAAATTTCACTTCAGATCGATACCTAAAAATATGATTTTCTTTAAATAAATTATTTTTAAATTGAATATATCTGTTATATTTTCGCAAGACAGATTGTGACGTCACCGTGAACTTTCTCTTTTCAAAAATAGGCATGTTGCATCTTCTGCCCTTCGTGTTAAAAAAAAAAAATTACATCTCCTGTTTTATTCCATTTGAGCCAATGAGAGCAAAAAAATAAAAAACATATCAACTGGGATTGGAAAGTTCGTTTTCGTAAAATCGGAATCGTTAAAGATAGATTAAAAATTTCAACAGATTTGAAATCTGCGGAAAATTGTACACCAGATTAATACCTTACATCTCGTCGTTGCCCCGGCGTTGTTTTTCGCAAACCAACACCATGGTCACAGGCATGTTTCTTAAGCCCTAGTAGTACGGATACAAAACAAATCATCTAAAGCTCAAAGTGAGCTAAATGCTGAAGATTTCCACGCTAATTTAAATTTTGAAATAAAAACTAATTATTTTCTTAAAACAATTTTCATGGCAATCTAACCCGATTTTGACGTTTCTTTCATGGTTACTACGGCTTATACTAGGTGCCAAAACTTCAAAATTGTGTACATACATTGGACCAGTGTGTATTTTTGATGTTCTTTTAACATTTAAAACATTTTAGGAAGGCTTAAGCCCAGTTGGCAATTTAGAAATATGCCTTTGGAACAGGTCACTAGGAACAGGCAATTTTTCTCTTGTCCAATACCTTCCCTTTCAGATACATATTAGATGGATGGTTTGTTAGACTTAACTGTTCAAACAGTAATAAGTTGCACTTTTTTACTTTAGCTACTGATCAAAATGCTATAAGACAAAATGAACATTTAGTTGGATGATACATTTTGATAATTTTCAGACTATCCAGGATTTTTCTTATGGGCTTAACATAGCTTCAATTTACATAGATTAAGTTAACTTCAGTATTTATTTTTGAAATATCCAACATTTTGTTGGGAACACTAGCCTTTCCTTGTGAGTACATCCCAGCTTAGACCTGTGGTGTTATTGACCCCTCACATGAGGGATTCCAGCAATGAGGCTATTTGAATGGGAAAATATATATTAGTTAAGATCAGGGAGATAAAGGTAATCAAGCACCAATTTTGGTAAACTAAATTGAGATGCAAAACCTGGCACACGCAATTTAGATCTGGTAACCTGTCTCTGTTTCTATTCTAATACAACTTTGATCAACCCCATGGCATTTCCTTGGTGCACAAGCAGTGGGTTTACATTACACATACATGTCATACATTCTAGGCACAACTCGTATGGAATGTTATTTTGTCATTTCTTAACAAAACCAACAAGTATTAATAATCTGTTTTGTTCTCAAAGAAATACAATATGTTGAAATGTCTTCATTTGTAGGAACCCCTATGGATGTAAAATGTTTGAATGTTTTTCTATGGAAGTTTGTCTCAGCAATGAGAAAAATTCTTGCAAAAATGGTTGTAAAGTGAGCAGATAGTCTGTACAGCAAACAACAAATTCACAAATGAGCAAAATAGTTAAAAAAACATTTAAAATTTTGCTGTTGCAGAGAAAAAATTCTGTTATACTGAAAGTGTAGGTATCAATTTAAGTTACCATTAAGTTGCAGATTTTATTGACTCTGTATAAAAACTGGCTCAGGGCACAGCATCAGACTTCTATTCTAGTGATCTTCTCAAGAATGGAAGTTAGAAATGGTGCTCCAGAAAGAAAAGTGTAAATGTATCACCTGTACACCAATCCATATAAATCCCTTTAAAGATATCACATATTCACTCCAGACACACAAACATCTATGCCTTAACCTCAAGATTCGAACTAGGAATCTATCGATCCAGAAGCCAGCAACCTGACCACTAGACAGATTGATTGGTTTACAATGGGCATTGCAGCAATTAAATATATAAAAAATATCTTTCAACAAAAGGCTAAAAAAGAATTCTTACTTTCCAAACACTTCACCATGAGCGTGAGCAAAATTTTCATCAATAAATTGACCAGGATCTCCCTGAGCTAGCAGGTCATCCTCAATTAATATGTCTTCATCAGTTATGCCCTGGTGTTCAAACTCCTCATGCAGGAAATTATGAAACACCATTCGTCCCATGGCCTGTTCTTCAGGAGAAAGGTAGACAGGGACAGCCAGGGCATTTGGCACCATTGTGATAACATTTGTGGGATTGATTGCATCCATTTTTAATACCCTAAGCAACTTTTGGGCTATCAGCACAATAAATGTTTTAACCCATTAGTCACATACCTAGAACAAACAAACCACGAAATAAACAAATAGTTAAACATTAACAATATAGTGCAGTTCCAACTAGAAAGAAGTTAACCTTGGGTCAGCCGATTTTTAGATAGGTGTGAATGAAAGCTCGTTAGAAAAGCTGCCAGATAAAGGTGAAAATTAAGAAATTTTGCAAGTGGCCATTGAACGTGTTACATTCAGTGGTCACTTACGAGCGTTCACATGTTTCGTAGAATACACACACGTTACATATATATAACTATATGGGTCATTCTTGCAAAATAGGCAAAATTCATGTCCCTTCAAAATTTTTAGAATTCTATCACTCTGAAGATTTTGTCAACTTTCAAGAATAGTTTAGGATCACTTTTATAAACTACAGAATTAGAAAATAAATGACATATTTTTTTATTTTATACATTTTTAAAACTTTAAAATATCATTGTCCTGGCATGTCCCTGAGTGAAATTTTACAATTTCTTCATTCATTAGGGTTTTAATATTTATTTATATATTCTTGTAAATAATCTATTCTGCTTCTTTATACATTTGAAAGGTTATTAGTTACAATAATGGAAATAATGCAAAAATTTCCAAAAGTAACTGCAATAACTATTGTCCCAAGTAATATCATTTTCCTGGCATCTCAGATATCATTATGTGGGCAATTAATAGATGACAGCACTGAGTTAGAAGAATACTTTTTAAGTAATCTGGGGTTGAGGTTATTTAACTAAATAACTGCCATTTTGAAAAGTTATCAACTTTTTTTTTGATCAGCACATACAAGTTCAGAGTTCAAGGTTTATGTATATTGAAGATCATTTTCCTGGCTTTGATAAAAATTAAATGTTTGTAGTAAATTTTTAATTTTTTTTATTATCAAGTGTATAAAAGATATTTTTTAAATGTGTGTGAAATTCAAACTGAAATTTTTAAGGGTTCATCCATTAAGTCCTGAACAAGCCTATTTCATCATTATCCTGCCTTTAACATACCAAGTCAATGATGTCAAGACAGGAAAATGATGTTTTATGTTCAGTATTGTATAAATATTTAAATTATTAACTGAAGACAAATATATTCTTTACTTTTAACTATTAACTTTTGATTATTTATTCTCCATTGTAATTTTTTTTATAGTAAAATACCTTATAATGGGCTTGAAATTTTGAAACTTATTTGTTTCTTTTATTTAAAACATAATGTTTTTGTCATTGCACCTAAAAATGTCTAGATATTACTAAATATCCTTTATCACATGCTCTTTTTTATAAGTTGTAAACAATATATGGACAGATACAAGTGGTAAAAAGAAACAAACATATGAGGAAAGGTTGTTAAAGAAAAGTTTAGCTGAGAAACGTCGTCAGGAGCATATTAAAAAAAATTCCATAGTGTTTGATACAAGAGAAATTGAAGAGGCATGTGAAATATATGTTAACCAAAAGAAGAAAAGAGTGGTAAAGCCTATAGCTAAAATGAGTTTGAGGCAGAAAAGGGGAATTATAAAAATAGGAAAGAAAATTAAAAACTCTATCGCTTGAACAAGAAATTGTCATCCGATAGAATTGGCTAACCAAACCGTGAAAGTGGTATAGATATTCAACTTTCAGGTTCTTCAAACCCAGACACAACAAGAGATGATAATGTTAAGAAAAAAAGTTAGTGAAAAAAGTTAGAAGAGATAGAGCAGAGACCTACATTCGTATAAAGAAACTGGAAGAAAAATTTAAAAAATATACAAGGCAAATGGAAAAATACAAAAAGAAATACTACAGATCAAAAATAGCTGAGAATTGATTGCAGTAATTTAACACCACACAGCAAAACACGTAATCTGTTAAAAAAGCATAAAAGTTGCAGTAATAACTATGCACAATGTTTTTACTTTCTAATAATACTTAAATATTCGGGAATCCATAATTTCCTGAATTGTCATGTTCCTAGCAATTTCATTTTTGTACTTAATCAGCTGAATTAAAAATACATGGTCATATGAAATGTTTAACAAGAAATGTAAATATATTTTTTCTATTTTCATCATTGTCCTGCCAGGTTTGTCATTGTCCTGCCTTCCAATATTTTGAAATATTTTTTTCCTTAACAAAATGTTAATAATTTAGATTGCTGATATTTTTAATTTACTTAATGAACATGGTAGAAAATTATTAGGCCAAAAAAATAAAGTTTTAAAAACCTTCGATTGAAAAAATTTTAAGAAGCCAATTTTTCCTATTTCACAAGAATGACCCATATCACAGATGTTCTCAACCCGCGAAATAGCAGCACAACGGAAATACCCCAGGTCACATGCACACGAAAGTACTAATCTTCAGACTTCTTCCCCTAGATTGCTTTGCATTTTCCGGCTTCAAGCGTTTTTTTACCCTAAATTCCAAATACTATTTTTCATTTTGATCTCAAATCTCTTTTGATGTGTTTTTTTTTTCTTTATTTAAAAAAAAAATTTGCGGTCCACAAAAGGAATAAAAAAAGCTCAAATCGGAGATTTTGCATACCAAACTAATGTTTTCAAGAAAGTGTGGCGACTGTAGCAAAATTTTTCAGTCTCCACTTTCAAATATTTATAATTGCCACATGGCGACTGTTGATTTTCACCCTTACTGCCAGACCAAAAGCATGAACAGCAATCACATGGAATGCTTTTCTGTGTCAACTTGTTATCACTGCTGTTCTATATGGCACTAAACGATAAACTTGTACCAGAACTCAAAGCTAAAGACACCAATTGTGGAAGCGCTTTGTTGACACTTAAACTTGTCAATTAATCTAAAGAATACTCATTCAAAACCATGTGACTCGAGAATCTTCTCACAGGAGCCAGACTACATAGTGCAGCTTCAGCGAGAAGGAGGATTATCTTGAGGAGTTCACTTCTAGAAAGGGACTACTCCCTCAAGGTCAGAGAAAAGGGTTACCCACATCCAAAGCACTAAAATAATTTTAGTAGCATAAATTCTTGAAAATACAAAATTCATCTGCTCTTAAAGCTTATTATACAAACAATTTTATTTGCCCCAGCAGTAAATACATCCTCGGCACATGGCTCTTAAAAAAAAGCTGGAAAGAGTACAAGGAAGAAGTATTTGTCATAACTTGGTGTTTAGTTAACAGTTTAACTGACAAATGCTATATGCTCGGTTAAAAGCAAGCCTAGTTCAAACAATGAATGTTGTTCTTTTCAAATGCTTTTGATACCAATGAAGTGTGGTAGATCTAAGTCCTTAATACATTTGTCTAATTATGAATAGAAGACATGAATTCATGACTGAAACAAGAATTCGTACTATTGGATGAAGGGGTTGGGGAGGTGACAACTTTAAACATAAAATTAATTTTCAAAATCAGTAACAAAATTTTTGGATGGTATGTAGCATCCGATACGTTACAACTTTCGAGCGATGTATTGCCAATTGTGGTAACCTTCCCGTTTTCGTGTTTTTCTTAGTTTTAAGGCAACCCTAGATATTTTCTCCTGACGATAATAAACGGGTCTCATGATTGGTTAAATAAGAAAATACGCTTTTCCACTTTTATTTTTAATGTAGAACGGAATTAAAATTTAGACAGTCTTTGAAATTGTTGGGTGCATATGAATTTTGCTCTTGATTTATAAAATCGACTTGTTTTATTAATTTTCAAAATTTTTAGGATAAGTTTGGAAAGCAGATTGTAAGTTACAATTTTTTAAATTTGTCACTTTATTTAAATTTCAATTAAAATTTCGAAAAAAAATTTGGATTAAATTTGATTTTTGAAATTGCAGATTGGAATTTAGAATTTTTTTCCCCTTTTGGTTGCTCATTTCCCCTTAGTTGATTTGATATAGCAGTGGATAGTGTTATTGAACGTTAGAAATTTTTTTTTTTTTTTTGCAAACATGTAGTAGCTTGATTGGGAAGAAGGTGAAATGTCTTTCATGTGAGAATGATATGATTTTAACATTGAGAAAGGATGCTGGTGATAGGTAGGAGTGGAAATGTAGAAAGATAGGACAAAAATTTGGCAAAAGAAAGTATAACAGGAGTAAGAAATTGGAGGGTAAATGGGTGTTTGGAGGACTTGAACGAGGGACGGATAAATGTTTTATGGTTGAGGTGAAAAATAGGAACCAGAAAGTTTTGGCTGAGGTAATTCAGAGCTGAATTTTGCAAGGAACTACAAAAATTTCTGACTATTGGAAAGTCATATGCTGGTATCAATACCCGAAGGACAAAGAGTTCAAGGGTTATCGATTCGAGCATATGACTGTTAACCATTGTCAGAATTTCAAGGACCCGGCTATGAGGGTAAGTTTGATTTTTGTTTAGCTTTTGGTTATATTACAAACACTGGACTATGCTTGGGTGGGCACCCAATCCGGTGACTTATACGCATGGAAGCCAACGGTGAAAGGTCCTCGCCGGCCCCGGAGGGGCGGCGAGGTAGCCGGCAGGCGGGGATCGCGCGTTATACGCTGTGACTTATCTACAAACAAATTTCTCCCGGTATACTGGTTTAAACGCATTGAAACCTTAAGCGCAATACGCTTTGACTTCTCTAAAAAACAATTTCCTCTTGTAAAGTCATTACAATAAAAATATTTGTCTTGCTTTTCCATATATGGCTCTATAACCTGGAATATCCCCATTGAGTTGCTCACATAATGCTTATTGCTAGAAAAATTGTGAAAAAATATTTTTTCACACTTTAGGATAGCAGAAGAATTTTTAGATTTTTGGTTTCTCATCAAAAACCTTTGTGTGGATTATGATCACAGAAAAGAACTACCTTATTAAAAAAAGATTTCTTGTTTTGAATTTTCTATGCATTCCAAAGTTTCTAATTCAAAATTAATGAAAATCCGGACGTTTTAAAAAAAATCACGTTTTTTTTTTTTTTTTAATTATTATTAGTATTATTATTATTTTTTAATTATAATTTTTTTTTTAATTTAATATATTTTTTTTTAAGTGACAAAACTAGGATGAAATTGACGCAAAATTGCGTACATGTTCGGAGAAAACCAGACTGAAATATTAGAAAATTTTCAAGTGAAATTTATATTGCTTTTTTCTTTATTTTTAAACAAATTATTATTATTATTTATGCACTGTATGCAAAGGTTCACGTTGTATATGGCGGCCATCTTGGAATTGCTTACATCGGCCGCCATCTTGATTTGGCGTAAACAATCGCTTTGGCGGCCTAACGTTGCGGATGCTACCACTCCACCAAATTTTTTAAATGTCGCCAAGAATCTTGAAAATAGGAGTTTTTGAGACAGTTTTGCTAAAAAAAAAATAGTAGCCTTAATCACCAAGATTGGAAAATAGTAGCAAAAAGTTATATTGCCCTTAGTTGCTCTTGTGTTTGTGGCAACCCCTAATCAATTGTGAAAACCTAAGTTTAGATTTAACCGGTGTCTCCTAGTTTAAAAATACACTTGTTCAAAATGTGACACAAATTAAAATAAAAGCTCAAAAGTTGGAATTTTAGTCGTAATTTTCAATTAATCTATTCATTAAACTTCACAGGAGCATTGCATTCTTTGCACTAAAAAGTCCCATTTAATTAATGCAGTCTTTAAGGAAACATAAAAAAGCTGCATAGTCTGATATAAATGCATTCAAAATAAATGATAACTAACAACCTCATTTCCTAAATTTGCTCTACCACCAGAAAAATTTAACTTCAAACTTCACGAAAGAACATGTAATGGTTTTTAGTGAGACTGAGCCATTAATATTCAGTCACTATTCTACCCATCCTGCCAGAAACTGCTGCCAAGGACAGACTAGAATACTTGAGCCTCAAATTACGTAAGTTAATAAACCCCAAAATATTCATATGCAGTTAAGAATTGCAATTTAACTTTCTGCTGGTTTATTTTGATGCGATAAACCACCTTATACTCGCCATCATGATGCAAGAAAACTGTTTGAAACTAATCAGATCCAGGCCAGAGGGAAAAAAAGGACTTTTATTTACCAGAATCTTTATCCAGGAATAGGGAATTCCTTAGAGTAATAAGGCAATTTTTTCTCAGCCTGGTACCATGCCATTAGCAAAACTGATAATATAAATACTGACGACCAGCTACAGGCTCAAGCCTAAATTTGGTAATTATAAGAACTTGGATCACTCTTAGAGGGTTTAAAATATATATATATATATATATTCAATTAAATGATTCATTTCTATTTTTAACTTTAAAAGGTTGGTTTGGGTGTTTTATAACACAAGGGTCATGCTGAGTAAGACACAAAGTATACAATATTAAATAGGTACACACACAATTAAATTATTACTGACACAGAAGAGAAAAATACACCCAGGGAGGAATGCCATCGTCAGGAATCAAACAAACTGTTAAAAAGATTAGTACTAATATTTAATGAAAATTCAGTGAATTATTTTTTTTAATGACTGAATCACGAATTTTCATCATAAAGCTTTCAATATATTCCCTCATAATTGCTAAACATTGCATTGTAGAATTCTTGAGAGAAGTACTTAAAAGCTACAATAAACGACTTGCAACAATGCTTTATTAATTTGTAAAAATAAATATAAAAACAACTTCCCCATCCATAAAAAAAATTTATATTTTGCAGAATTAACTCCAATATTTCTAGTTTGTTTAATTGCAACATTAAGTAAGCCAATTTTCATTTTTTCTAAATTAATAAGCAAGGAAAACCCTGATTAAATTACTAGTCACAATAGGCACACATTTGTTATCTATTTGGGTATTTTATATAATTTTACCTGTTCCTTGCAATTTCATGTTTAAAAAAAAATATGAAACAACACATCTCGCTCTGGCAAAATTCAAATGAAAAAATGCAACACCGAAATTTTTTCCATGTTCACAGCAAGATTAAGAGAGATTTAAAAGCTTACTTAAGTGAAAATCCAACCTATCACGTTGTTTTGAAAGATTATCAAATTAATTCCAAAACACAACACAGTAATAATTAGTACGAGGAAAAATATATACATATTGTATTTTATAATATATATTAGGCATTATAAAAAACAGAAGTAAACAAAGATACATAAATTGAAAAGCATTCCAGTAATTAATATATTCAAGTAAACAAAGATTTTACGGAAACCCTGATTAGTCACTTAATAAATGTCTTGCATTTATTGTCACCGCCAAATAGAAAAGCTTAACATGAACTGCATTTCAAAAATAACGTCAAAGATAACAGACACAAATTATACATTAAAAAACCGCTACAACTATGACTAGCTAAGTCACTGTTATGACCAGATTACGACACGTGATGCAATATTCGTAGTCGAAGATTCATTAGTATGAAATTATATTTCCCGCTTTTGTCCACAAAATGGAAATTTTGGATGAACTAAAATGAAAAAAAAAATCCAAAAGTAAACTCTTACCACAGTAGAAAAGAAATCCGGAATGGTCAAACAAAAACAAAAGGATTCAATAATATTGCCAGACCAAAATCACAAGAAACAAAAAATTAAACAACTTCTGGCAATTGTTTTCAATATGAAAAAAAGGAAAGTGACGGACAAGTCAGAACATGATGCACCAAGAGTTTGTTCTGTCTCTAAAGAAGTGGAGCCAAATGGAGACGAAATCGAACTGGGATTCAATTTTGAATTAACCCCACACACTAAAAGCAAGCTTCATGAGCAAGTAAAGTGACATTTGACAATGACCACCGAATCAACAAGCAAGAGAGAGCGGGATTTTGTTTTGTTTTTTCAGTAAAGTATGCTACTGCCATCTGGTGCTCGTATATGAAATTGCAAGTGAATGTTAGAACATCGTTAAAATTTAGAAAAAAAAAATCAAATCGGCGACTAAAAACATTGTTTCCCACTTTGTTGAACATTTTGTTAATCTTATTTTGTGACATCTGTTCAAAAAATTTTCAACAAAATTGTGTACCTATAAGTCAGTATTAACTACTACTTTGATTTTCAACATGTGTGTGTCTAAATAAACAAAGCCTTATTTTAATTTTTCATTTAGTTTTAAGATGTAGAAAAAAATTGGAATTTGAAACGCAGAAAAATTGCTGCTTTGTACGTCAAATCAAATATTTGCTTTGGATGTGGAGAAATATTCAATGATATATTTGATCAATAATAAAATTAATTATGCTGGAAGAGAATAAGGGACATTATGCTCGAACTCTGACCGATCAAGAGCAGAAAAAATTGGCTAACGACAAGGTGGTTTTATCTGAATTCAAGCAAAATAAATTAGAGACTGAAGCGAAAAAGAACTGGGATTTGTTTTACAAGAGAAACAAAACAAACTTTTTCAAAGATAGGCACTGGACGAAACGTGAATTTGAAGAGCTTGTTAATTTCTCTTCTGTGAGTAAATTGTGGACACATAGATTGATTTGTTTACTTCACATAAAACATCTGAATCTCTCTTGAACTGTTTCCCTCTCACACGTATTTTAAACATCACAGAAACAGTTCTAAGCTTTTTTTGCCTATTACACCTGTTCATTTATATGGAAGAACCCCGAAATTAATTTGGTTTCGAGAAATTTGCAGTAAAAAGAAATTATATTTTCAGCTTTTACCTCTGGATTATTACTTTTTTTGACTTTTTTGTTCATATGTTTAAAATGATTTCCTCAATAGGAAAATGACAAACCTGTTCTCTTAGAAGTTGGATGTGGTGTGGGCAACTTCATTTTTCCACTCATCTCTGAAGGTACAGACTTCTTCATACATGCCTGTGATTTCTCTCCAAGAGCAGTTGAATTAGTAAAGGTGCAATAACTTCATATTTTAAATTTTCTATTCCATTGCTGTAAGAAATGCTGTTGACTTGGGCTGTATTGTTGGGGCTTATATAAGATCCTAATTATTTCACTTAAATGCATAATTACGTAATAAATAAATTCAATCATCTGTAAAAAATTGATTGACTCTGAATCAAAAAGTAAAAAGTACCCAAATTCATTCAGGGGTGGTAGGACACAGAACCTACTTACTGGTTAAGGTATATAAAAATTTTAGGTACATTAAGGCTGCTAAGGTAGGGGAAGACAGGGTACAATGAAACATTGCTTCTAAAATCAGTAAAATTTGTCACAGAAAGTTGCAATTTATATGTATGTTATGTAACTATATGTTCCAATTACTGATGTGATTTGGATACATTTCCACTTCTACGACATTAGCAATAGAAGATTATTGGTTTTTCACCATTGAAAGTAAGTTTCTTTACTAAAAGTAATTTTGTTTCTTTTTCCTCGTTCTTATATGTAATAATTATTTTTTCTATACATTGTTATCTTTGTGTTATTGTCTTCAAACCTCCAAAACCAAAATTAAAAAAATAAATATTAGAAGCTTGAAATTTTTTTTTTATTTAGTAACCTCAGTACGGGGTACAATGAAACACTTGCAGATGGGGTACAATGAAACATGTTGCATTGCGCCCCGGGTAAATGCATTTACCTGAAGTAATATATCAATGGTAAATATAATATCACTGAAATAAAATAACATATTACTGGTTGTCACTAATATAAATAAAACCCTTTTACTAAGGAAATGGCAACACCTAACATTAATAAGAAAGAGCAACACCAAATCAAAACAGTAATTTTGGAAGCATGCAAAATTGAGCTGTTTTTTCTTTTAAAAAAATACAGATTTCAATAGTAAGTTAGTTTTTTTATTTTCAAAAACATTTAAGAACAGTTTATTTATTTCATAGGCCTAAACTGCACTTACTACAGTTCACAATCCTCCTAAAGTTCTCAGTCATAGGGGCCAAAAACAAATAGGTCAATTAACTTCTGGTGAAAGGGGTGTTTTTGTTACTATATGTGGATTTAGCAATGCTTCTGGAAATTCTATACCCATTATTTAGTATTTCCTAGAGTAAATTTCAAGTTTTGCATGTTGAATGGAGCTCCACCTGGGACTGCGGGTGATGCAACAAAATCGGGATGGATGAATGGAGATATTTTTGTTAAAGTTCTAACACATTTCCAGGCACATGCATACTGTTCTAAAGAAAATCCAGCTGTACTAATAATGGACAATCATGAATCACATATTACGATTTCCAGTCTAAATTTTACGAAAGATAACGGAATTGTTGTTGTAACCCTGCCCCCACAAACTAGTAACAAAATGCAGCCTTTAGACAAAACTGTGTTCGAGTCACTTAAAAATTTCTTCAATCTAGCTGCAAATGATTGGATGCTGTGTAATCTAGGTCATACAATCTCTATCTATGAGATATCTTCTTTGCTTGGCACTGCTTATTGTAAATCTTTCACTCCACAAAATATTACAAAATGTTTTTCACCAACTGGAATATGGCCTTTCAATAGAGATATGTTTTGGGAAGAAGATTATTTGTGTTTGTATGTGTCAGATAGGCCTTGTTCTACTGAAAACTATTTCCATGGTCATATCAATGAAACTGAAGACCAGACAGACAAAACCCAAGAATGACAAGTTGTGGATCTTGCCATTAGTAGATCAGAAACACCGACTGCAGGTTGTTCAGCAACTGTTCATACACCATGCACTAGCTCTAAACCTGTGAGGAAATACATTTCTCCTCAAGAGATAAAACCTTAACCCAAGGCTGGTCCAAAAAAAGAAGTAAGAGTAGGAAAACAGAAAAAAAAAAAGAGTTTTGTTCTAACCACGCCAGTAAAAAGTGCTCTTGTTAAGCAATTAGAAAGTAAAAAGAGGAAAAAAAACCAAGAAGGTATTGTTTTCAAAACAAACTACCTCCTACAAACTCCAGAAGATGACAAGGATCCAGATTATTTTGTAGCTCCAGCTGATCACTGAAGTACTAAGAATGAGATATCCACACATAACATGCGTGAGACAAGCAGTATCTGAATAAATGTTTATGTTTTAATCAAGGAGGATGAACTGAAACTTTATTAAATATATTCTGTTGGAGAAATCGTAAATTTAAATGAAGTTGAATGTGACTAAAATAAACTATGCAGGGTGAAAATTGCTTGCATCATTTGGAGTGTTTCATTGTACCCCAGCATACGGGGTACAATGAAACACTGTGAGACATTTACTTTTTGTTATTTTTCAATCATAAAGATATTGTTTAGAACCTAATAAAAATTTGTTTAGATGGGGAAAATACAAGTTTAAAAGTATGCATTAATTATACCTTTGTGCATGCAAAATTGTGGATAGGAAAAAATAATTAGTAAATTTTGTTTAATTGTACCCCGTCTTCCCCTACCATCTGTCTACCAGAGTTGCAGCGAGAAGTGTGCTTTGAATGATTATAAGCAAGAATTATGGTACATGTGCATAGAGAATATTCCAAGAACCCAACTCTCCAAAATGGATATCGTATGGAAAGGAATGCTTATGTTTTGCTGAAGTGACAAGCGTGATAGAAAATTCCCCATAAAGGCTTGGCTTTCTTAACCCTCCACCGGTCGAGCTTCTAACCAAGAGCCTGCCATTTAGTGCCGCGAGGTCTGGGAATAGCAAGTTGTTTTTTCTGCTTGCTTCTTTCCCCTCAGCAGAGCAGAGTAGATAGGAACTATAGTACAACAGAGATTCTTTGAAAGGCCATAAGTTCTCCTCCCCTTTTGAATGCATTCAGGTGCAGAATGGAGAAGTAAAGTAACACTGATAAGAAAATTCAAGGCACACCATTGTGTTCAAGTGATCAACACCTTCCAATCACCCAGTCAGAGGTCGATCACCAGGTGCTGGACACTAGGGAAGGTCATTAACGGTTCCCTTTGTAAAAGCTTTCTAAAGGGGGGTGAATTGGTGAAACTCTCAGTGAAAACTAATGCTTAAAGCTCATCATTGTTAAAATTCGGCACATCTTTACTACTGAAATAAATCGTCGCGATCTGTTGGAGGGTTAAAGTGAAGCGTCGCGGCTGAAAAGATAACACGATGGCGTGCAAAATGTAGAAGAAAGATGCTTTTGGCTATTTTTGAGGGTGATGAGTTAGCTGGGGTAGAAAAATTTGGCTATGGGTAAAGGAAGATTATTTTACATTATTGTGTATGAGACTTTGATGGGACCAAAGGAAAACGACAACTTATTGAGATTTTACTGTATATATATATTTTTTCTAATGGCGGGCACTGTTATGAAATAAATAGCATATTCCTATGTGTGTAACTGTGTATCTATATTTTATACATGTATGTTTTCAATATTTTAGTTGTTAATTTATCTATTCGTTTCATTATAGTGTCGCTCTAGTGAGAAGGCAGTTGAACTTAAGTCAGTCAATTTTTGAAAGGGGTGGTGAAAGTTCGTTTATAGAAGACTGCCAGGCACAAAAGCATGAATGTGGATCCCCTTTAATGGTTTCCCAGCCAACATGTTATCAATACCATTGCTTTCAGCACTGAACAATAAACTTAGAACTAGAATCTGCACTTAGATTCCAATTGTAGAATTAATTTGTTTACATTATCACACCAGTCCTGTAATTTAACTAATAGACTGCCGACTCACAGGAGCCTGAACCCAAACAAAAATTTTAAAGGCTTCTTGGAATTAGTGTCTTTGCCTTAACCATTGCCAAAAAGTTAGTTCAGTAATCTGTGTTTGAATGTTTAGTTCAAAAGTACAAGGCTTTAAAAATGAATTATATGTCTTTCAGGCTAATCAACTTTACAATCCTGAAACCTGCCATGCTTTTGTCTGTGATGCCACGAAAGAAGAATTGGTGGATAGTTTAAAGCCAGAGTCTGTCAATGTGGCCACTATGATATTTGTGCTCTCTGCAATACATCCCAATAAAATGCTGTTTGTATTGAAAAATATCTTTAAGGTTATTGATCATTCATAGATGCTTACCATTTATTAATATATCTGGAGAATTTACGGCCTTATTACATAAATAGACAGTCTTCAGTGATGGAACGTGCATGAAAAAATTAATAATTCTATATTAATTTTTGTTACATCACTATATACACAGTCCAGTTACATTAATGTGACCACCTGTCAAAAGCCAGAATAACCACCTTTGGCAGAGCGGACCGCTGCAAGATGTGCAGGAAGAGAGTCAATTAGGTTTTTGAAGGTGTTCACTGGGATGTTGAGCCATGCCGACTCCAGTGCAGTGGCCAGCTGCGCTAGATTACGTGGTTGAGGATCCATGGCAATTGTTGCAGGGTGTTTGCTTTCAGACGTTTCACGCCATATACGCCAGCGTCCATCTGTCCGATGGAGCATACAACGGGATTCATCGGAAAAAGCCACCTGTCGCCACTCTGTGGATGTCCAGTTGCGGTACTGGCGTGCAAATTCCAGCCTTCGTCGCTGATGAACAGCAGTCAGCATAGGTGCATTAACCAGGCATCTGCTGCGGAGGCCCGTGCACAGCAACGTTCGCTGAACCGTTGTTGAGGATACACTCTTGGTAGCCCCTTGGTTCATCTGGGTGGTCAGTTGCACGTCTATTCGCCCGAATGCATCTCCGTAGCCTTCGTTCGCCTCTGTCATCTATAGCCCGTGGTGCACCACATGTGCCACACCGCTGATTTTGGATAGTGCCATTTTGCCATTCACGGTATACTTTTACCACGGCGGCACGCGAACAGTTCACAAAATTAGCCGTTTCCGAAATGCTTCCATCCTTGTCCCGAAAGCCAATAATCATGCCCTTTTGGACGTCGGATAAATCGCTACATTTCTCCATTACGCCAACGATTGAAATGCTTTCCGATGCCCTAGGACATCCTTTATATACACTCCACTGCAATGTGCTGCCACCTGCCTTTTGTGATTGATTATGTCGTTGTAGATTGTGATTGGTTGATGTCGAAAGTAGGTGGTGGTCACATTCATGTGACTGGACTGCGTATAATAAGCAAATCATTAGGATTATTGTGTACTTATTACGGTTTAAAACCCAGTAATGAATCAGCAGTTGTAAAAATTGATGAGGATTTCCATCACCAAAGTATCATTAGTTTCTATGATATTTGTTCATTTCCTCTGTGGGTGTATTTCTCTCTTCTGTGTCAGTAAAACTTTCCTTGCAGGTTTGTCCATTTATTTAAAGTTGTTTAGCACATCTTGGCCAAATATAGCCCTTGCACCATTACAATTCAATGTAACCAACTACCTATTACTTTGTGACACACCCTAGGTGGAGGCTGAGCATCAGCCCTGGTCTGTGTCACTGTAAATTAATTCAGTTTTTGAAATCTAGAGAACATTCCTTGAGCATATGTACAATTACTTGACATCGTACAGCTAGGTCATGTATGGCATTTATTTCATAAAATCTCAATTTAACCAAATAAATTTCAAGAGTTTCTCGAAGATTTCTGTTCTTATGAACTCTGCTTAGAGCTAAAAAAAATGCTGCCTTTTACTTTTCGAACCTAAATTTTTTTGGGGCACCTGTGGCTTAGTGGGTTTACCTACTGCGCAAGCAGCCAGTGGGTTGCAGGTTGCACAGTTTCAATTCATGTAACATAGCTAGGGTGTATTTTTCTCTTCCGTCAGTAAAACTTTCCTTGTGTGCATGTCCATTTACTTGAAGTCTGTTCATTTTGTGATTTATGCTCTCGTTTCTCTTAGGTATTACAGCCAGGTGGCATGCTACTGGTAAGAGATTATGGGCTCTATGATCAAGCAATGCTGAGATTTGGTCCTGGTCACAAATTAGGTGAACATTTTTATGTAAGACAAGATGGCACAAGGGCATTTTATTTTTCCGAAGGTATCTATGATAATTAAATGTTTGCTAATTTAACACTTATAAATTTTTATACTCAAATCAACCCTAGCCAGGCAGTGTTGAAGATGCTGTGAACATTGACAAGAAAATAGGATGCACCTCGAATATTCATTATAGTTCTGATTGCTCAATTCTGATGATCTAGAAATTTATTACAAATTTATATAAGTACATACAAAATGAGTCACATTTGTAAAACGTGTTGCATAATGACAATACAGCTGTTATGGCAACCTTGAATTCTTTTTTGCAGTGATGGTTGTGTATTTATAACTGGAAACCTAACTTTAGGATGAATTTGATTTAAGTATTTAAAATTTAATATTAAAAATAAGAATATCTGTGTTTATAATATTCATTAATGAAAAGTAAATAACCATTTACATATGTTCCAAAATTTGCAGTAGCTATTAAACCTAGGTTAAAAATCAAATAGGCTCAGTTCTAATTAAGCTGTCAGTTTGGACAGTAGGACTATGACTTGCTGGCCAGAGTTGAAATGAGCTAGTCAAGTATTGATTTAGAGTACAATAGTTGTACTATGCTCTTAGTTGCTGAGATAAACTTAGTCAAACACAGCACCACCCCCAAAAATATTGGTTTTCCCTGCCCTCAGGAGCATCATTATGTGCAACATGTGAAAGAAACTTCATGTTTACAAATATGCTAAAATGATTATGTTCAGCTCATATTTTTAATAATTTCAATTGGAACCTATTTAGTCACGAGTGTGTGTGAGTACTATGTGTGATATCAGAATTAGTTACACGTCAAAAAGCTAATGATGTTTCCAGTTTAAGGTCTTTTTGCCATCTTTATTGTGGATTCTGGCCAAGTTTATTGTTCAGTGCCAGAAGTGATAGCAAAATTAACAACCACCTATGAAGATCCATTTACATGTTTGTGTAAAAGGGCCCTTTTCCCAGGTGAACTACTTTTCTAGAAGTGGACTACAAGGCCATCTTCCTTCTCCTCACAAAAGTTCATGTAAATTCTGATTGACAGGGTAATTGTGAAGCTATAGAAATTCAGTTGAATTGAAAATATCTGACAAAATGTTTGACTTTCATGTCAAAATGTTTTACCAATTTGACCCTGTTAGAAGTGCTTTAATAGTCATGGCACAACTAGTGCAGAACTGCTTGGCATTGTTCTGATGCACCATATTCAAGACACAGCCTGCTTTTAGGAGGTAAGCCACACATCATGCCTTACCCCGTATTTAAACCAGGAACTTTTCGATCTAGAAACCAGTACCCTGACCACCAGCCCAAATGGTCAGCACATAATCACATTTAATATACTCATTTGTTTGCATCCATGCAATGAAAAATTGACATATTTTTTATTTGCAATGAAATTATTTTATATATAATTTAAGAATACTTTTCACAGAAAGTATATTTGTTCCAGAATATCTCAAAAAGCTGATGGCAGAAGTAGGATTTGAAGAAATTGCAAACACTTACGTCTCAAGGCAAACTGTCAATCATAAAGAAGGTATCTGTGTTCCTCGAGTTTATATCCAAGGGAAGTTTTTAAAACCTGTTACCATTCACCAAAAGGAAGACTAATTTTCTTGCTCACAAGTTTTTGTACTTCAACTGTAAATAAACCTCATTTATTGATTTGTTATTTAAATATTATGTATCATCTATAAGTACTGCTCCTGCCACTATGCACCCGTTTATTGCTGTAGACATGGGCCTGCATTCAAGCATGTTACTGTGGTACACTTACAAATGTTAAATTTCCACTTGATACTGTGAATATTAACCATTAAGATTACTAGATGAGGATTAACAGATTAACCTCATCAAATCATCTCAAAAAGTCATGCTTTATTGCTGTTCCTGTGACTGCCACCAAGACTTGTGGTGGAAGTTCTCCATACTTTTTGCATTCTTAACTGTTATTAAAATGATTTTTACAGGATTTTTCAGTTAAACTAAACGAAAACTGTCTAAGAACTAATACTTCCAGTAAAGAAATAATTTGCTTTATTGCTGTTACTTTTTTATGGCAGGTAATTGAGTTAATGTCACACTGGAAAACACAATGGGCCATCAGCAATGCAGGTATCAATCTCAAAGAGGAAGATCCAAGGATACCTTGTAATTTTTAACCATGATCAGATGAGGTCAATACCTGATCTCACACCCTAGTCTCCAAACTTCCACACCAGATTTAATATGTTCCAGCTTCCACATACACAGCTGATTGTATTGAGTTTGGAACTCACGCCCTTTAGATTACTAATCTGACAACCAAGCTAAACTGATGTCCTCTGCATTTCACACAACAAAATGTCCTTTCATTAACTTTGCTTCGCAAACCAACACCACGGGCAACGCAGATCCAATCGCCACTGCTCGGTGATTGCTACACATTCCTATTTAATTGCGAACCGATCCAATAAGCGCAACGTCACAATCTCTTACAAAAAAAAATCAGATATTCAATTGAAAAGTGCTTTTTTTTTTTTTTAAGAAAATCAAATGTATTAAGTATGGATCTAATGTAAATTTTTACTTACTACTTTAACAATCTAGGAGATAGAAAAAGAACTACATAACTCCAGTTAAAACTTTATTTGTTCCACTGAAATTCATTGCTCGGAAGAAATAAATTTAGAATATGTGTTCTCTTTATACTGTTGCCATTAAAAAGAAAACAATAATAATTAAATTCCAATAAATTAATTTTAAAATTCGAGCACGATAGAAAAATTGCAAAAAAAATTAGAACTACCTATGTGTCAAATCTCATTATTGTAAGTGCCAGATTCGGGATACTGCAGAGACAAACAGATACACACAAACACTTTTATAAGATTTAAATCAAAATTTTAAATTAATTTTTCTTTCTGGTCTATGTTTAATATTAGAAATGTAAAATATACATGTGTGCTACTTTATCTGGGCTTATAACAGGTTTTAAAGTGTAAAAAAAGTGACAAATAAAAAAATAATGCCAAATATATATTCAAATATGAAGATAGAAAAGAAAAAGATCATTCCCAGCCACTCCTATCTTTTTCTTTGGAAGGATATTTATTTTCTTCATATAAAAAACAAAGAATTTTGAAAAGATTTTAACAAAAAAAGTTTTGTAATCGTGATTTTTAAATATGTTCTGAACAACTGGTCCCAGCATTCATTCTAGATCCTTCTTCCTCAAATTCTCTGGAATAATTTCCATTCATTCAATAGTATGTCTGTTGGGACATCCCATGGCATTGCTCTTACAACTTCTAATACTTGTCGTATACTCTCATCACTGTCTCTCAAAAGGACCAAGCCAGGATAAACTTTTAAGGAGAGATGAACTGAAGGACTTCTTCAAAAGATATTAGACACTAGAAATGGAATGCTTCTGAGCCCTTAGAAAAACGAAATTCCTTTCCTTTCACATTCTGAAGTGCTTTAGAAATTTGATCTTTAATCACAATATCAGCCAGAGGAAAGTTTCTAAGGACATATCTTCCATCTCTTTGTAGATCCTACCCAAAATTGTTTATCAACAATTCAAGTTGAGAATGAGGGTTATGCATTAGGGGTACCTTTTCTGAAGAAATTCGGTCACCCGATTATATATATGTGCACTTGATATGACAAATATCACCTCAGCCTTCATAGTTTCTCTTCTAAGTAAATGAACAATTTCCGTGTAGCCTGGTCTTTGTATCATGTTTGGCTTCTTTATTGGAATGCAGTCGAGGAAATACTTTCGCACTGAAAACCACTGTTCAAGTAACCTTTCAGCAGCTGGCTTTAGGCTTAGCCAGAAAAAAACTAGTTCAGACATATTTTTCCCAAGCTTTTAGATCTTTAAGAAAAGTATCATGTATTGTGCGAATATTACATGTCCCAATGTTAATTAGTTCTTTTTTTCAGGTAGAAAGTATTGAGTCATTAATCTTTTTAAAAACTGACTTGTTGACAGCGAGATTGTGGAAGGGATAACTAGCTCAGAGCTTGCAAAATCTTGTCACATAAAAATATCTGCCATTCCAGATTCTATATAAAATGTCTTTAAGTGTTTGCAAACAATTATATATCTTGTCGATTCTACCAATATCTCACGCCAGTTTACAATTTACTCTTTCACACCAAGTTTCGTAATTTTCAAGGGTTTTCTGCAGTACCACAAAAGCATTCCAATTTTACTAATATTTATTATAGGCAATTTTAATATTTTTGTTTTGATTTTATAGGTAAATTTTATGTATTAATGGAATTAGAACCCTTGGAATTCTTTATACAGCTAGAGTAAATATTCTGCATTTCAGGAATTGAAATTTATAAAGTAAAAGTCAATTCACTCATGTGATGACCGAGTATGTCGAGAAAGTAGATTGAAACGGAAAGCTATTTGAATAATTATGTGATTTCAATGAATTTTTTTTATTGAGCTCAAAATTCCACTGTTCTTGGAGATACCATTACACTTGTACTTTGCTGTTCAGAGAAAAACTTCATTTTCTTGTATGCTACATGTAAGCTCTTTTTGTGAGTTTGGAATATTGCTACGAAATACTTGTCAATGCTCAGATAATTTTTTAACATGCAAATATTTTATTTCAATTGCATTCACATTTTTTACTCTTTACGCAAGTAAACAATTTTTTTCAGTTATTTTTGCAAAAGAAATATTAATGAGTATGAATGTTTTTCTAGATGCGCAAGTTGCTTTTTTATTTTCAATTGGTGACATGATTTTTTTCTTCAAAAGCAAGTCTTGAACCAATTAACTATTTTATATTTAAATAAAGAAATTAAAAACATTTTATTCATACATAATAAATATACAATGCAAAAAATTATGAAATTTGTATGATTGAATAGTTTTATACAAAAATTCATAACATAGTTATGGGATCCCACAACCTTATTTACATAGGTCTAAAAATTTCACATCACTGGTTATGGACTAAACTAAAAAAGTAATCTAAACTACTTAAGAACCAGATGGGAAAAACATTGCTTACATGCATAACATTTGTGGGACTGTTTTATCTACTCTTCTATTCCTGTCACATTTTAATCTTTCAAAAATGTACCCAGCTATATTTCCTAATACAGTAATGATATACATAATATATATTAATGTTCAACACATAAATGAAAACTATCTAGAAACTACCGATTTGCATGGTCTCATGCCCAACAAATTCGAACTTATACAGGCAAGGAGTTAGAATCATAAAAACCCAATTTAAATAAAATAAATATGTTTGATTCAAGAAAATTGCAATCTTTTCATACCCAAATATTATAAAGTACATACATTTGTGAATATATTTTCTAAATCTCTTTGACAATTTAAATTATAGTAATTTGAACACAAATTTTATACTTTTTCAACATTTTACTAAACTATCTAAAAACTGAAATAAAGGTTGAACTATTTTAGAAAACTACTTTAAGGGTACCATTTTAATGACAAATTTAAAAAATTCCCTTCAAGGAAATGCATATATATATACTTGAAAGCTAGGGATTAATTTTTGTATTAATGCATTTAAGTTTTTTATGTTGGAACTTCAATACCTTCCCTGCTATCTAAAATACACTTAAATGACTAGATTTAATGAGGGAAAATGAAAAACTAACATAATGTGAAGATTGAATTGAAGAACTTCTATTACTAATATTAAGGAGACTACTTTCAAACACTTTGTTCAACAATTAAGTACAATTTAAAATTATAGCGCTGCAACAGCCAAAGCATTTAAGATCTGGTTAAGGAATTGAAATATTTTCTCAAGGTTTTAACCATAATCTAGCCGATAGGTTTGTTTTCTTTCATAGGTGCTAAAACTGCAAAAAACAATCTCACATCCAAGAAAATTCTCTCTAACAAATATTCTATTCATCTGCATTTAATCTGAAAATCGTGTTTACCTTTGGTAAAATATAAAAAAAAGTCGCAAATTTTTTGAAATTTGTTGCCTTTGAGACTATTTTGCTTTTACCTTTTAGCCAGAAGTTGCCAATAAAAGTAACCTATATTTAATTAGAAATGCAAGTAGACAATATTCCTCAATTTGGGTAACAAAAATGCTTTCAAGACTTGTGATACATATACGAGCAAATTAGAAATTTTTATTCATACAAAACATACATTACATTACTCAGCTCTGGTCAATACAATACATAATCAAATGTAGTCATTTAAAAATTTAAATCTTTTCAATATACTTGACAACCTTTCCCAAATATATCAGATTGATATGACTTTAAGTTTCAATGATATGACACAATTTCTATGCTCGATGATTTAAGAGGAAAATCAATGACTAAATTAAAAATACTCATACAGAAATATAAATTGTACTCACAACACAAACCATCCAAAATCCTCCTGAATAATGTATTTACACTTTTAATGATAATTTACAAATGCATAATTCCAAACAATTATACTAATGATTGTTCAACACAAATGTGCTAGTAATTCCTTACTCCTCCTTGGCTACTTTTGATATTGAGTGGTGGAATCTTCGCAACTTCAAAGAAAATTCTAAAAATAGAAAATAAAAATGTTTTAAATAAAGATCAAGTAATGAAACTGGCATATTTTGAGTGTTGGCAGGACTGCCAACCTAAAGCAAACCTACACCATGGGCACGGGCTAGCCACACAGTGGCTAGTAGTAAATAAAACTAGAAACAATGTATCTCCATTCAAATATGAATGATGATACATTAGAAAGTCTTATTTGCTAAAGTTAGTCTTCAGGGTTGTTGCCATGAGCAAAAGTTTGAGTCTACTTAAAAAAAAAAAAAAAAAAAAGCAAAATCTGCTACTAGAGTAGAGTTTTGCAACATGTTCTTGGAAAAAAATAGTTTATATTTAAGTGAAAAGTATAAGGGTATGTTACATTAATTTTTTACTACATTGCATTTAAACATGAATATATTTGTTTCTAATAGATTAGACGAAATTGTTATTGTGTTTATCATATTCATTCTTACATAACTATTTAAAATTAAATTTTTTTTAAAACTATTAAAACATCTATATTTGTTTTGATAGCAGTGAAATGTCCACAAAATTTCTACAATTTTTGACTTCAAAAGGTTGGCAACACTGTCATAGTGAATTTTATGTCGGTTTGAAAAGATAAACATGCCCATCTTTCATTTTTGTACTTATTTTCACGCTGCTCCTGAAGCAACCTCAAAACTCCTGAAATTTTATGAGAATGCTCCTAAAGTTGCTAGCTCAGAAAAGGTTGGCAACCCTGAAAATAGTATCTCTTGAGGTGATTGTTTAAAATAAACACTTAATCACCAAGGTTGAAAAATAGGACTAAAGTGTTGCAGGTAGCAGCCCTGTGTTTGTGTATTTGGGACAATGATTAGGGAAAGATTCAAACTGAAACGAGTAATTGAGTGTTTTGGAAGCATGGTTAAAACTTTTTTTGGAGGCACTAATTTTTAGAATTTTTTTTTAAGCTATCTAGAAATTAGATACCCATATCCATCTTTCTTTCAGTTACCATGATTGGGCTTTGCAATCTAAGAGAGAAACAGAATTTTCCCCAAAGAAAAACCAGGATATTTTTCCTGCCTGAATACTGGAAAAACAAGTGCTTCTTTTAGAAGACCAAAATTTTTTTCAGGTATATATAAATGTCATGTTACGAGTGCTTGAGTAAATATAAGTACAAGACACAGTATTAGTACATAATTTGAATATTTTTTGCAATAGTTTTAAAATATAATTAATGACAGATCAGTAATAAAAACCAGAAACTGAATCACTAGTTTATATCACAATTAGTGTATTGAAGAAAATAAAATTAAGTTTGACTGTAAAACACTCATAAATTTACATTACATACTGGCTTTCATAGCAAACAAGCTACTAAAAAAAAGAAACTTACTGATGTGAATATTTGGTGCGAATCGTTTGCAGATGCTTGTTTGGCAGAGCAGAAATGTCTTTGTTTAAAATGATCATAACATCAAGCAACTCACTTTCTTTGTAACCCGAGTAGTATTCAAGAGCAACATTCTGAAAATATTTAAGGAGAGTTGATTCCAAGTAAAACAATACACTAAACAAAATAAGAACACCTACAGTAAAAACTCTAAATAATGCTAATAGTTTAGTAAGAATAAGTTCAAGCTTTAAAAGAATACCCAGAAAAATCAAAACTCAATTTTGAGTAGCAGTTTGAGAAGTATTTCTTAGAAATATATTGAAGATGTAAACATTTTCATCTGGAAGAGGAGAAAAGTGACTGTTTTGCCAAATAAAACGTATCTTATATAAAAAAAAATCTATCATAGGTAAATATTTGATCTTTTTAATGAAGTTATCTTCGGATTTAGTATGCTATAACCAGAGCTTTTACAAGCATTAATTAATGAACAGGGTACAGAAATCGGCATTATTTGTATATTGGCTAATGGTACAGAACAGATACCATTTTTTAAAAATTGCTGAAAAGCTAGGTTGCTAAGCTAAAATTGTTAAAGGCTAGTGTATTTCAGAAATAAATTAGACGACGAATTTCAATGCTTTAGTATAAAATAATAAATTAGAAATGTCAAAAAGCTGTTTAGTTATATATAAAAACCAGGGAACATCTAAAGTACCAATCTGCTCTAAATAATCATTTTAATACAATTTTTTTATAGAATTTCATGCTGAAAATTCAAACCAATACAGATCAACAAATATAAAATCCTCCAAGATAAAAAATATGCCATACCCATTCTTGTTTTTTCATCTTCAAGGCAAGAAGCAATGCAGCAGCACCCATTTTTGAATCCAAAGTCTCTATCAGATCAAAATCCATCAAAGAAGTTTCAAGTATGAATCGGGCTAAAGTCAACAATTCCATTGATATCTTGGCACACTGTTAAGAAAAACACAAGTTGAATACAGCCATCTTTGAAAAATATGATTAAAAAGGTTTTGACAATACCAGTTGTTCCGTGCTGAGTCAGCACTAAAAGGCCTACAGCTTGCATCTATTGATGAGTTGAGCACATTTCATTTATCATATAAGTTAGTTTCAAACTGAGTTAAGAATGAAATCAGCCATTTATTGCTACCATTTTGTATTCATAATGCAAGATTTCTTCAAAAACAAATTTTATAATTTGGAGATCAAATATGGACATAAAAATGACTAAATGATTGAATTTGCAATTGTAAAACTTATGGAAAATCGCAAACTAAGCATCAAGTGAAAACAGTAGGAGATATAAGCATGAGGAAAATTTTAAATTTATTCACTCCAATCACTTAACTAAAATAATTAAAGGATTGTCATTCTGCATTTTATAAATCCATATGAAGAAATCTATATAAAAAACAGCACTGTATTTTTGGTCCAGTTTAATTTAGCGAATTCATACATTTTTAGTTCTGCACTATTATGCAAACTAGATTTTCATGTAGACAATTTTTATAAGACAGAGGCATAATTTGAGACATAATTTTTACCCCAACGAAGGGAAATAACAAATCCGTTGAAATTTTGACTATCTTTAACGGTCTATGAGATAGAAAAAAGAACCAAGTCAGTCCAGTTAAGATTTATCGCCTGACTGGAAAATGATTATCTCTCTCTCTCTCTCTCTCTCTGCGCAAAATCAAAGCAGAAACGAAAAAAAATAATTTTCTCCGAGTTCCCAGCGATGAAAAAAACTTGGCATGCTTCCAAAGTCTTCTCTCCAGTAGAAATGCATTAAAGAACCCGTTGGAGAAAAAAAACTATTAAATTCATTAAAAAATTTTCTAGATTGAATTTTAAAATTTGATGTGACCCAAAAATTGCAAAAAATTTGGACTACCTGTGTGCCAAATCTCATTGCTGTAAGTGCCATAGATAGTCAGGATTTTGCGTCCACGAAACAAAGACACTTCCTTTTGTAATAGTAGAGATGAATTTGAAAATACCATGCATTAATTTTGATTTTAATCTGGTGAAATAGTTTGCTCATTTTTCTCATCAGATTTAATTTATTAGACATGAATGATGCTTGATCTAATCATTGCCAGACAGAAAATACAAATGGGGACATTTGTAAGCTCAGATAAGTCAAATATATACAGAATTAAAACTTACTCGAGCATATCTGCGTAGAAATCGGTAGGATAAAGGAATTCCCAGGTCAAAATTAACTGTTCGCAGAATTGTCTTTTCGGTATCCAATAAATCAGCTCGGCTGTAACTGTCATCACAAATATACAGGAAATCGTCAACCAAAGGTGGCATCCTTTCCTAAAAGATTAGAAACATAAGAAATTATAAATGCACTTAAAACACAATTGATAGTTTATTACATCAATATACCAATTTAAACTAGAAGTTGGAACTAAAGCTGACCTTTGATTCAACAAACCCAATATCCGACTGAAAATGCACATAGAACCTGACCCCCCCCCCAACAAAGTAATATCCACCATTTAAAGAATTTTACTTGCATTCCTTCCATTTTCTGGCTGTAGTAGTTACAATTAAAACATAACATATTGCAGAGAGCAATTTGGATATTTGTCACAGTCAAAACTTGTGCTGGCCTTGGATGCAATGTAATCCAAAAGGGAAATTTTACATGTAGCCGGGTCTAGCAGATTTGGCGGCCAAGACACTCCACAAATCTGATGCTGGAATGTTCTCATTGATGATCAAGTGTGCCATGCTTGCATTGTACTTGCTTCCTAACCAAATCAACCACCATTGTGATATTATCTACCAACTCAGTGGTGGTAGCTTAAATATTCTTTTCCTAAATATTGTGGGTTTTGATAAGGATTGGCTGTTTTGGAGTTTTATGGCACAACAGTATTTAGCCAAGCTGAGCTATACACAAGAAAACATCCAAGTAAAAAATGTTGCAATAGGAAGAGGAATTGAGAACATAGTGGGATGACAAATTGCTTGGGTGTGCCCACAGAACACGACACTCATGTTTACTAAAGACAGTAAACTCCATGTGGGAAAAGAAAAGATCATCTGGATCTGAAGTCTGTACACACTTGAGATGTGTCCCTGAGGGCATATTTTGACATGAGATCAACTTTATTTCTTCGGTGGATTTTGAGCCGATTATAATTAGGAAATACATCAAACTTACATACACCAAGATACTAACAGAATTCTACATGCACCAAGATTCAAACAGAATACTCACATCAAACTTAGAAGCAATAAATACAGCTGTAGCTCCAATCAACTGCAGTCTAGACTTTGGTACAAAATGATGCATGAGAAAATAATCAACTAATTTTACTGCTAAGTAGAGAGTCTCGTGGTTTAGTTCAAAACTTTCTTGAACTTCAACCATCCAGTCAACCAATATAGCCCGCATTGACTTGGTCATTTCAGCTTGCTTGTTCAAATACTTTTTGATTGGGAATAATAACTAAATGAGAGGAAAATTATGTTATAAAGTATAAACATAATTGCAGACATAAAGTATCAAATTTTAAGAATATCATTTCAATGAAATACAAGCTGGTCTTGCAACACACCATAAATCAAAATTATAATTGCTACACATTCCCATTTGGTTTGCTTCTTGTGACAACACCACAGACAATGCTGTGATGGCATAAAAGTGGCTAGTAATAAATAAATGCCAATAAATTTAAAAATATTTTTCATTAACATTTAAAAAATAGACTGGACACATTAAATCTTACTGATACTGAAAAACATTCAGAAAAAAATTATTTTCAAGTATGAGTCCCACCACTACCTGACATGATACGGGTTACAACTTAAAAATTTTTTTTTTTTGAGAAAATCCTTTTGAAGGTATTAATCTAATGTAAAATTTTAAATCCGTTGAAATTTTAATTCTATCTTTAACAATTGCAAAGATAGAACACCTAAAATACTCTGTACCTGTGACAAAGTTGAAATCGCTAGCAAGAAAAATATACTAATTAATGTAAATCAAAACATGCTAGAATTAGAAAACTTGGCATAGTTCCCAAGGCACAAGGACAAAAAAAACGCAGAATCTTCTTCATTGAGACGTTACCTCCGTCAAAACATTGCACAGTTCCAAAGATGAAAAAAAAAAATCAAAATCCTCTTATTTCTTCCATCAAGGAAGCTATGACGTCACATTCCCCCAAAAAGAGGATAAAAAGACTAATAAATCAAAAATGTTCAAGATTAAATATTAAAATTTGAGCCCTAAACAAAAATTGCAAAAAAAAAAAGGACTACCTGTGTGCCAAATTTCAGTATTTGCAAGTGCCATAGATTCATCAGGACACTGCTTCATAGACACACTTCCTTTTATAATAGTAGATGTAATCATGTTCCTGTTCCGATTCAAATAAGATCAGTTGAATTTACATCGTCACAAGAATACTACAATTCAGCTTAGAATGAAGTGTTACCCATTTTGTTTTGTTTATAGTATATCTCGCTACTTTTACAAAATAAAACATAGTACTGCGCTAAAGGTGAAAATTAAGAAATTTTGTACATGGCCACTGAATTTGTTTCATTCAGTGGCCACTTTCGAGCCTTCATATATTTTCAATAATACACACACATTATATGTGTTTGTGTCCAGGCTTTTTTCTTGTTAATTTAAATTTTTTTTTAAGTCCTCAGAAAAAAAAAGTAAAATTGGAGGTTCCACCATGGAAACTAATGTTTTTAAGAAAGTGTGGTGACTGTAGCACAATTCTTCGGTCCCCACATTCAAACACCGAGTTGCGACAGTTAATTTTCATCTTTATACTGCGCATGCATAACTTTTAACCAAGAGTTAATCTGACGATTTCGGAGGATCAAAATGTAACACCAAAAGGGAGGTTTAAACCTAAAATAAGGTTTTGTGCTAATTCAGGTTTTTTTTATCCTGAGGTATATTGCTGATCCGCGGTTTAACTTGGACTTGTGAAAACAGCCCTACGAAATTTTGTTTGTTCTAAATTAAATTTTTCAATATCACAGGGTTTGCCAATTTAAAAATTTGCAGACCCCCAGACCAGCAAAAATAATTTAAAATTCAATTTTTCCTTCTGTATTAAGTTTATAAATATTAAAAATGAAAGAACTATGAACAAGATGCATGTTATTTTATTTTAATATGTTAAGAACTATATCAATCAAGTAAAGTAGTCTGTTAATTTAATAGCGAAATTTTATGCATTGATTCCTAGGAATTCTTTACACTGCGAACAAAATTATTCTATATTCATGATTGAAATGATGAATCTTTTTATTGCAAGCTCAACATTTCATTCAATTTGGCATTGTCTGGGAATGTAACTTATTCTATGCTGTTTACAGAGAAAGGCTTTATTTTCTTGTAAGTTAGATATAAACTCTTTATGTGTGCTTGGAATAAAATTTTGAAGTATCAATGTTCAGAAAATTTGAATAGGCATATTTGATTTCAATATTTGGATCAATCCATGGATTTTTAAATATAATCTGTGATTTTCAGTATTAAGTGCATAATAAAAAATTGAATTTTATATTATTGTAATCCTTTTTAAATAACATTTTAACCAATATCAAGATACTTTTAAGCTTCGTTATTAATGTTCTTGGGAAAATGATTTAAAGTTTTAAAATTTTCTGTAATTGTTATAATAATTTTTCAAAGATAGCAGTCCTCTGAATGTGCAATCTCAAATTTAAGCTTTACGTAATAGTTATAGCATCTTCAGATAAAATTGTCTACACCTTTCTACTTTATGAATGAAAATCATCCAAAAGTTAGACAAATTCATTAATATTTTTAAACTTACAAGGGATAATAAAATATGGTAACATTTTTGTTGATATTGGCAATAATAATGAAACATTGTAACTGGATAAAATACTTTTAATCATAACACACAAATCTAGGGATGTTCTATGGAGAAATTTTATATCAAGGCCAAGTAAAACTCAAGGACTTGGTTCATCCAATATCCACTAATTTTCAACTCGGTACTGGAAGTTTTATAGTGCAAGAGGCCAAGCTGTGCCAAACACAAGACGAAGAATTTTAAACAAAATCAAGAAAATATTATATAGTAATTAACTATTTCAGATTGGAACCAATTAGTCAGGGTATAAATTCAAAATATTTATAAAATGAATATTGGAAATTAACAAATTTTATTGCAAGGATCATCTCAATGTTTCCTTGCCTAGAACTGAAGGAACCATGGTGTAAAGGTAAAAAGCAATAGTACAACACTTCCTAGAAATCTCACAATACTCAGGAGAATAACCAAAGCACTTTCATTACAAGATAACACATTTCCAGTAGAATGAAGTTTCCAAAGCAAAAACAATACCTCTCTTTTCCTGTAGTATTTGAAGATGTCCACAGCATAATCTGATACACTATATGCATCATTCTTACAAGAAGCATCAAAATCTTGTACTGATGGAGGCAAAGAGGGCTCAGGTTCCAACATTTCCACATCTTCAGCCTCTTCTTTAATGACACTGACATCAATAGCACTGAGAAAAATCAATTACTATGCTTCAAAAATATCAACTTCCATTTTATACAAGATGAAAAAATATTTTCCTAGTCATTAATATCCCAGCTATTAGATTCCTGCTACACTAGCATACTCAGGGTTCCCACATTATGTACCACAACATACGAGTTGGAAGTTTTTGATGGTTAAGGCAAATTTGTTTACAATGTTCAGCATAAAAAGTACCTTTCAAGGATGCTTCAAAAGTATCAACAAAGCTCTATTTTATAAAGTGATGAAAATGCTTTTTAGTCAGCAATAATCCAAACTGTACTTTGGGTTCCTACTATTTTAACTTAAACCAATTCAAGTACTTATTACAAACTAGATAAAATTTTTATTTAAATAATTTTAAAACTAATCACCATTGTTCAATAAAAATAAATGCTTGGCAGAAATGTACTAATTGGATGCTGTTGGTGATTCTAGGCAAATTTGTTTACAATAATTTCCAGCATAAAAATAATGTACTTTTCCAAGGACATGTTAGTGTTTATTCAAGTACTTCAAACAAAATGAGAAGCAATCTCTAGTACTTTTTCCAAGGACCATAAGAAAGAACCATGTACACTCAAAACAATTTAATGTAGTCTGATAATTTCAAAATAAGCAGAGAATTGCCTAATTTAAAATTAAACACCTTTAATCATTTTACATATGGTATAATTACTTCATTTTACTTTTAAAAATCAGTCTGAACATAAGTGATTTTATTGAGTGATGGCTACTGCAATGAAATAATCCATAATCAGGATTTATTTTGGTTATAAATGATAGCCTGCACATCACAAGGTATTCAATACTACAAACCTGTCATTCAGATCTTCATAAGCTGTCGTGTACAAATTTGATTCATCAGTACTCAGCGAGCTTTTTGACGATTCACTTTTCCACCTAATTTCCTTCACGCCATTTTCATCAGACTTCTTGCAGTCAACCTCTGGAATAATCTGACAAGTAGCCTTCAAATCTTTAGTTGAATGCGATTTCATAGGCTTTCCTTTTAAACTTGATTTTCTATTCGTAATATCACCCAAAATGCGCTTCTTGCCTCCCACAGATGGCAGAGATTCACCCCGTTTGGCACCATATTCCTAGAAAAAAAAGTTTTAAAGTTGAGTATGAAGCTTGATTGCAATACCAGCATGCATTACAGAAGACATTTTGTTAATTTCAATTCATGCAAAAGTCTCATTTATTGTTTGCAATGTTGTCCATTTTTTCTGATTTGGTTATCCATTCAAATACAGTTCGATAACCCATAATGAAAATGAGGTTAAAATGATACACAGTATAAAAAAAATTAAGATTACTCGACTTTTAAATAAAATGTATGGCAAAATTAAATTCGAGTACCACTGGGTTTTAGCATAACAGCATCTTTTCATTTAGTTCATAGTTGTAGCAAAATCATCATGTTACCCACACTTGGCCACTTAAATTACATTTCATTGTAAAAAGATGTATATATTTTTAAATCATGATAAAAAAGCTCTCTCAGCAGAGTTGAAATATTTTAGGAAAAGTTATTTCTTAATATAAACAGTTGAAGAACACACCCAAGAATTTTTTCATGACTAGAAATATCTTTTTGTTAGTATGAACATAGACTATTATATAATACAGGTGTGAAACTGTAAATCTATCTATATTTAAAAAAAGTTGCCGCTGACACCGCAGGATTGGAAATGACAGGGGGTTGGCGAGTGTAAGCGCGAGCGGAGCCCCTAGTATAGTAAACAATCTAAGTATAGACAATGAATCTATAACTTAGGAACAGGTCAAGTAAAGTGGGCACTAAAAAGTGTTAAAAAAAGAAGTTTATTTCCATTATTGAACACATTGCACATATTTTTTCTCCATATTTAAAGCTATATTTTTAGTGAGGTGGCTATTTTTATACACACTTTACCCAATACCAAAGGGTTAAGTGGGTAGCAGGTAGAAAAAGAGGATATCTCAACTTATAAAATCATTAAATGGTAAAAAAATTATTAACAGTATAATAATTAAATAAAAGTAATTTTTGTTGAATGAGTTAGTATTACATTAATTCTTAGTTCAATAATCTACAATTTTAGTGGCCTTCTAAAGGCCATACTTGTAAAATGCAAGAACATTTATGAATGCTCAAGATGCACTTTTAAGTATGTTTGAGCGCTCATTTCACTGTAAATAACAGTCAAAACAGTTTCTTTTGGTTCAGTAACTTTATTTTCAGTATCCAGTTTATCCAAGTTGGTGTACTCAGGTTTTTTCTTTTTTTGCTATGATAGATCTATAGTATTGTTTTTTTAAATAAAAAATACCCTGGGATGCTAGAACCTGTTAATATCTCACCTATGTTTCTGAACCCTTTTCCTTTTTATCAATGAATTTTGAGAACATCAATTCCAAGATCAATAGACATAGGAATGGATTGGGTTGTTAATATGGCTAATTTCAGGTTTTATAACAGAGGTGGTAATGGTAATTCTAGTTAACGTCGTACTAGAGCTACACAACGGGCTATTGACGACTGTACGGGATCAGTCCCTTAAGGGAAAGATCCAAAGGTTTTTGTTATAACAGAGGAAAAAGTAACTTTATCTGGCATGTAAGTTGCTTGAAAATTATGTTATTCCTTTAGAACATTGATTCTCTTTCTTTTGTGACAAGCTTACAACACACATTGAACCTTTATCTGAGCCTTTTCTAACCTTAAAATTCAGCATTCCACAGCCTGTCAATTTACAGTATATAACAGCTTCCCTTATATTACTTCACAACATGGTTAATTTTAATGTTTCACATAACCATTTCAAAACAGAAAACATTTTTCAAGTCTGTTTTCCCTGTACCATGATACTGAAATCATTTTCCATGTTATGTTATTTTCAGTGTCATGGAAACTTCAACGTCTAAAAGCTGTCAAGTAGGAATTGTAATTGAGGTAGCCATAACATAATACCCATACATATATACTATGGAATACATATATTAATTCATTTTCTTCTGATTAAAAACTATCTTTAGCATAAAAAAAGATTCATCAAGCATAAAGTTAAATACTCACTTACCCACACACACTTCATTTAAAACATCTAGCATTAAAAATAATGTAGTTTTTTGCCTATTTATTGGAATCTGTTAACAAGTCCTATATCTAATTTTTTATATATTGAGAACATAAAATATATTGTAGTGCTTTAGAAAGGTATACACAAATAGAAAGTTTCCCAATCAATTACAACCCACATGACTGGATCAAAGCAAACAGGAGGCTTCCAGGATCTTCTGAATGTTACTACTAAAAATATTTTTATATAAAATATTTTTTAGTAACAAATATTCTACCAGACCCTATTTTATTATTTTTGGAAAGTGCTGACTTTCTAAACTTAATACTTCAATAAACTGATTAAATAAATCCAAAATGAAAGACAAATACCACTAAATCATGCAATAAATTATGAATGGCTTTTAGTTCACTATGAAGTCATCACAGTTAAGAAATAAGAACCAAGTATAAAGAATAAGGATGCATATTTTAAGCAAAGATAAAATACATATAAATTACCTGCATATATTTTGCACTTCTTAGTTTGTTTACAATAGATTCCATGATTTCCAAATGAGCTGCTAAAATAAAATAAATGTTTAAAGTATACAATATTATTTTAAGACAGGACTGATGTTTACTACAGCAACTAGTGAATCAAAACTTTCAGCTTTAATTGAAAAGTGTTTAACAGAATACTTATATAGAAAACCAATAAAAACTGGTTATGTTACATGAATGAAACAAATATTTTGGCTGGTTTCAAGTAGTTTTAATCATGTATCTGACTGGATTAGATTCCAAATATATACCAAAATCATGAATGAGAACTTAAATTATAATTGGTGATGTAATGACCAAGAAGATGCTCTTAGAAAATACATCTTAAAATATGGTTGAAGTTGCGATTTTCAGTTTGTTTTTAAGTGACACTCCATACAAAATAGTTTTCCCCATCATTAAATGCTACCACAACTTTGGGTGTATATAATATTCACTTATTTCCCAACACTAAAATCCCAATTCTCAAATTGTTGTTTGACTCTTGGTTTCAAATGCACTGAATAAAAATTGTAATAGTATTTGATAAAGAAGAAACAAAGTATGTTATTTGGGAACATTGAGGAAATTTGAATGATTCTGAATTAGGACGAAAACAATATTTGCGCCACGAGATCGCGCGCGTCAGACAACCTATATTTATGTTCCTAATATTTAGTCGCTTGATGATGCATTTCCTGCCAACAAGAAGGGAACGCATGCTAAAAACAATATGCACGAATAAAATTTGATGCATACTAAACAAACTTTAAACTGAAAATTTCATTTGCGCGGTAACCCTAAGTATTAAAAGATCAAGCCCACAATTTCAAACATGAAACTTACAACTGAACGAAAAAAAATGTGTAACAAAAATAGTCAAATTTACAGCACAAATTCATAAAACAAAAGACACCACAGCTATTTCAAATTAGTCACTTAAACAGGGAGTTCGACAACACACAACTCTATTACGTTTAACCATGAATGAGCGATTAATTAATGATGTTCAAGAACATTTCTAACCAAATATTTTGAACGAACATTGGCACGAATATAATAGTTTACTTTGAATTTATAAATGAATTAATAGCAATTAAAAGTTGCATAAAACACCTATTCAAATCAAAAGAAACAAACTTACAGATAATTGATTTAAAATCAGCAGAAATTATAAAGTTTATACAAACATCAGCAATTACAAATTGTTATCTGTTATGCGACGTTCAGTTTAGGAACTTCGAATATGTGGGTATTCAGAGGAGAGAAAGTGATTGGCTTGAAAATTGAACGCGGTAGCCACTCACGTAACAGTCATTCATATGTTAATTTTTTATTTAGCGGTTACAGATTTTCAAAAAAAAAAAAAAGTGAAATTGAATTTTTTTCCATAAAAGTTTCTAGCCCGTTGTGTTGCTCTAGTACGACGTTAACTAAAAAAATTACCAAAAAATTAAATCCATAAAAGTATCATAGGTGTACATTTTCACTTATCGAAGGTAGGTATTTCATTTAACATTACACTGTGGAACACAACGGGCTATTGACGACGGTACCAGGATCAATCCCAACGGGAAAGAAACGAGGACAACACCACTTATTTTGAACCACTGTCAGATGGCAAGGCAACGCCTGAGCTGGAATCCTACTCACGGATTAAAAAGAAACAAATTTTCAACCCACGAAATAACAGTTCTTTGAAGAATGTTCACATAAATGATGTTTCGTTGGACAGCCATTTCCACCCAATTAGTGAAGACGTTTTCCAACAAATTGTTTTGTTTCAAACATTTTTAGAATCTTGATATTCTCAATCTGAATGATAGTTGGTAATTTTTTTTAACGTCATGCTAGAGCAACATAACGGGCTATTGATAACTGTCTGAGATCAATCCCCTAATGGTAAGATCTGAGGACAACCACAATATCAAGTAATTTTCAACCACGGTCAAATGACGAGGCAACACCTCAACTGGCACGAGGCCAACGCCAGGCACTATGGCTGGCACCCCACTCTTCAAAATTCCTCACCAATCCAACAAGTAAACTTGTTCAAAAGGAAATACCACAGCTTAAAAAAACAATAATTATCGGATTCAAATGTATACTACTCAACTCGATATTAAGCTTTGAAAAATCATAACATTGAGGAATAAGCAAACAGACTGCGGAACGACACTGAGCAACGCAAGATAATCTGTCACGAGACACCCATTTTCCCTCCGATTTTTTGTCGGTATATTTTTGACAGAATTACTATCCTCTTTTAAAACATGCAGAGTCTTATAAATAATGTAAAAGGTCGAGCTCTGAATGTTGCAGAGTTTTTAACACCTGTTTTAAAGGTAATCAATTTTATTCCCGGATCAAGTTTGTGTCATTTTTATGTGATGACCGTGCTATTTCTTCATAAATATTAAAATTGGACATTTGTAAACAAAGCCTTTATTATGCGTTCTAAATTGTTTTATTTGCAACGTAGTTTCAAAATTGTACAAGAATTACCTTTCTTCATAGTGCAACGTAACCTTGGTAAAGTAGATTCATTTAATTAGTTGCTGTTTGTTTCAACTTATGCTCAGAAAAGACATTTGTTTCGTTTAAGGAAAGGGTTGATTTGTTATGAAATATGTTTTACTCATTTCTCTATCCCTTGATAAAGGCAGGAATTAAAATGGCTTTTGAGCTTTAAACTAATGAGCTGAGGCGGCCATAAATTGCACCTAGATTTATTTAGACATTTTTCTTAGCTATTTTTCATTAATTTTCTTATGGATTACATATTGACCCATACATGTTTTCACCTTAAATGGATGCATTAACATGCTTTTTCATTGCTTCTGTAATATTTGAATGAAATGCAGGGATTTTTATTTCACCATCCCTTATAACTATGAAATCCCATGAGAGCAAACTTTGTTGTAGAGGTTTTGTGGTAAAATTCTTTTATATGGTGTGGCCTTGGCATGATTTCAATTCTTTGTTACCAAGCAATCATTAACATTGCTGAAAAGCTGCCAACTTACTAAACTTTGATTATTATACTGTATACTAGGATTTAAGAGATTTTTGTTCCAAAAAATAATTGTGTTGTCAAAATGTCCGGTTTTTCTACATAAAAAAATGCTGTTAGTAGAAAAGGTAAGGTAAACATGGATCATAACTTTCATGTTTTTGTTCCAGCATTTGTTGCAAATCAATACATTTTCTTTGACTACAACTTAGCATTTTATTCATACAGTACAAAGTCCAAAATGCGGAATCCTCCATACCCAGCCATTTCAGATCATATGCAGTTTTTCTCAAAAAACCCTAATCTACCCCCTCTGCACAAATTTGCCCACACGTTATTTATGTCCGGAACACTTTTGTAATCCTAAAATAGCAAATGTATGTATAGATGGGAATAATTAAAAAAAAAAAATTTTTAATATAATGCAACAAATTTTATTTACAAATCTTCAGTAATTTTTCTGTGTGATATTTACGAGGAGCATGCAAAATATTTTACGTTATTTCATCAATTTGTTCCAGGTTAAACGCTTTGTTCTTTAAAAATTGTAGATAGATAAAAATGAGAGAAAATACTCTGGTTAACAAAACGTCCAGATTTTTCCAGGAAATCCACATCTCCAAATTGTTTATACAAGGTGTGTTCCATAAGTAATGTGACCAAATTCATAAAAAAAATCATTGATTGAACATATTCATACAATTAGTTAAAAATCTTTAAAATAGCACCCTCCTGCGTCGATACATTTCTGGAGGCGGTGTCTCCAGGCCTGGAAGGCCTTCTCTGGGATGTCCTTTAGAGACCATGTGACATGAGCTTGGATGTTTTTTATCGTGTCCCAGTGTTTCCCTTTCAGAACTCCTTTTAACCGGATAGTCTGGGAAATCAATGGGGTGTGGGTTCTGGCCTGGAAATCGTTGACAACGAAAGCGCTGTGGCTTGGTGTGTTGTCGTGATGAAGTTTCCATGCGTCCTTGTCACTTCGGTAGCACGCAACCCTCCTTTTCAGCCTTTTGAGCACTTCCAAGTAAAAAGCTTGAGTAGGTATGAATTCATGGAAGACAATGCCTCGGACATCAAAAACAATGAGCATGGTTTTGATCTTGGACATGCTCATGTGTGTCTTTTTGAGCTGGGGCGACGATAGGTTGTGCCACTCTGAACTCTGCCTTTTTGTTTCTGAGTCATATTCAAAAATCCATTACTCATCACTGGTGATACTGAGTTTATGAAATTAGGATCCTTTTCACACATTTCCAAGAGTTCTTGGCACCGGAACACTCGCATGTCCTTTTGTTTGTCGGTCAACACTTTTGGGACCAGTTTAGTGCACATGTTTTTCATGTTCAAATCTTCGGTTACAATGCAATAAACAGATGTTTTTGTCATCTGTAGAGTTTCTGCTATCCATTGAAGGCTTAACTGTCGGTCAGATTTCAAACAATCATGCAGAGTCACATTTTTGTCGATTGGGGAGGTTGATGGACGTCCACTGCAGGGTTCGTTGGTGACATCCTCTCGGCCCTCCTTGTGCCATGGGAGAACTTGTGACTTGACAAGCTATCACTCACAAAGGCTTTTTGTATTAATAGAAATGTTTTGGTGGTAGTCTTCTCAAGTTTGACGCAAAATTTGATAGCGTTACGTTGCTCCGTAGAACGATCGATTGCTCTGTGTTACTTTAAGCTCAAAATGGGGTTCACGGTAACGCATGTCCTGACTCTCAGGCAGCTCGGAAGCGACTGAGAATGGATGCATTATGAAGCTAACACCCCTCCACCTAGTCCAACAGGTTAGAGGGCGTTGCGTCTGGAAAAAATTGGTCACATAACTTATAAAACGCCTTGTGTACAACCACATACACATAAGATATGCACTAAAGTATTTAAAAAATTGTGAACAAAGTGCCATTGACACACAACTTCCTGATCTTATTTTCTAAGCTTGTCTAACAACAGAACTCCGGGCTCCTGTACCCTTCTAGCTATGGCCCATCAAAGTTTCATTCTGATTTTGACAATTCTGAAAGCTCTTGTAAAATTTCATTCAATTAATATTATGAATATGAGTGTTAACAAATTTTTGATGGTTGTGTTCAGTTCTTTTTTTTCTTCTACAGGAATCAAAATTCAAGGAGACTGGTGTTTTAACTCCTGATGAGGTAAGCTTTATTGCTATTTTTAAGTTTAATTCTCTCAAATTTCTAGAATCTGAGTTATTGTAACATGTGTTCTTAAAAGAACAGTAAAATTTTGTTCTATGAACATGGTGTGTTTAATAAGTGAAATGTATAATGAATATTATCTTTGCTTTTTAGGTTTTGTAATTTGTCATCTGTCTGTAATGATATTTGTTACAAAATGTTTTATTCGTCATTTTGTAAATGCAAATAATTTTTGTAACTTTAAGTACTGTGCAAACTTTGACTACAAATCAGTAGATTTAAAATAACAATGTTTACCATTATAATTAGATTTTTTAATCAATTTTATACCTGCAATATTTTTATTAAAAAAAATTAATGAAATGATGCAATTAGCTGTAAAAATATTATCAAATTCAGATTGTAGAGAAAAGTTTTGCATCTTATGGTTTAATTATTCAAAATAATCACAATAATACAGTAAAAATGTATGCTGATATTTTTAATCCTACTTTGTATGCTTCAATGTCATGCTCAAATTCTGACTTGTATAAGCTTAATATGAAAGCTTAATTTGGTGTTTTCAGGATATGCTGATGTTTAAAAAAACTAGATGTTAATCAAGTGCTTTTTTTATTTAAAAAAAAGTCATAAGGAATCAAATTTTAAACTTTTCTTAATGTTTACTAGTAATATTGAAAATGAAATAACCTGGAGGGCATGTTATTTTATGTGAATAAGTTTAAAAATTTGCTTCTACTCGGTAACACCCAGAGAATGACACCTTTTCAACAGTAAATTACAGGCTTCCTACTTTGAGGATACTACACATAATAGTAGTGATTGGTATGCAGCAGGCACTAACTTTTTGTTTCATAGCTAATTGTTCTTAGGAACTCGCTATTTTATTCACAAAAATCATTACTAGCATTATTATATTTGTAATATTTATATATAATGTAGTGGAGCCAGTCCCTCCAACCATAAAAATATCCCTATGTGTTTGAGTTACTAAGACTTTGGACCTCTTCTGATAAAGCGACTGAATAAGTGAGATAGAATCACTGATTACTCATATTATTTGCAATAGTTATCATTTTGGTGACTTAGGCCTTAGCCACAAAACTTTTAATTATTACAAGTGGGTGTTGGTCTGATGTAGATATTTCATTAAACAGCTAATTTAGTTTCTAATTGGAAATATTTTTCTCTAATTTGAGGGATCAAGTAGAGTTCTAACCTATAGAAATTGGTTGTCATGTTGGAATGACAACTGGACAACAAATTTTTTTTGCTCATTGAAAACAAATGCCATTTATAAATCTGTTTAGCAATAGAGGCTTTTTATATTTATTGTGGCAGTCCATAAAAACTTGATGTGCTCTTCCACATGGAAAGGTTGGATGTACTTGAACTGATGCTAGAGGCTTTTTATATGTATTGGGGCAGTCCATAATGCAACAAAATGTTTTCAGTTAATTTTGATGTGCTCTTCCCTATGGAAAGGATGGATGTACTCAAACTGATGCCCTTTCAAGTGAAAATTTGCTATTTCTTTTGATGGTATCAGCTCTGTGTAACATTTTTTTTTCAGTATGTTACCACTACCAGAAACCACTGGGTCCTCCCACTTCCCAGCTTATTCAATAAATTCAGAAGAAAATCTGTTGACCTTAAATAGAATAAGCCTCTTAATATTGGCAAAAGCAAAATATTCTTCAATTTTCTTCTAGTACCATGCCTGTAATTATGAAAGCTCAAGCAAAAACAGATATTATCTCCCTTCTTTGAAATGGGGAAAACTCATTTGTTTGACATGAGTGTTTGTGTTGACATGAAAGCTATTCATGAAGCTGTCTTAAAACCAGATCCTGTATTCATTGAAAGAATATTTTTTTTAACTTAACAGTTTAATTTACAGTTTTTACTCTTGAACCAAGTTGAGAAACAAAATGACAGGATAATTAAAAATGTATTTATGATTTATAAAAATTTATTACATATGAAATTAAAATTTCTATCCCCTTATAAAAGGTTCTATTTTCAATTTAGTATCATGAAATAGAATTTAAATAAAAGAAATTAAAGCTTCAATGCCCAAGTAAATTTTAATTGTTTAAATCTTTAAAATGTTTGCCTCGCTGTATTTTCCAACCCATCATTTTCTATTGTTCAACATATATCTATACTACATCGAACAAGGGTGGACGTAGCTGGGGTGGGCTCTTTCTCAGGCAGTGGCGTGGCTTTTATGCAAATAAAATGTATGTATGAAATATGGTAAACTAAAAGTGATCAATGTCCCCCAAAACAATTATTTTATTTCATTTCTTATTACAAAGTTATTCAAAAACATCAAAGTTACAAGATTATTCAAAAACATAAAAGTTACAAGATTATTCAAAAACATAAAAATAAAAATGTTATTAAAGAAAATATTGTAATTCTTTCAAACAATTTTGTAAAGAAAATCTTCAAAAGTTAGATTTGCTTGTTGAGGCTTTATGAATGTTGTTCATTTTAACAGTTAGCTGCTGAAAGTTTGGTTGATGACTTGTTAGGGCAGTTCGCACAAGCTCAGTTAAATGCTGATCAGTTAAAACAAATCAATGCTTTTTTTAACAAATTTAAATATTAAATACATAGACTCACAATAATATGAAGTAGCAAATATTAAGATTAGTCTTGGCGCATACTCTTTTGTTTTAGAATGTTTTTTTTTTTCCAGAACCTGTTTGCAAAACTCAATAGTTTGACAACCATTTTGTTTTACCTGTTTCAATCTTTCATATTCTTGGAATCTCCAACACCTGACTGGGGAGGGGATCTGTGGATAAACTTCATTATTTGTCTTGCTATCAAAGATAAATAAAAAAAAATGTCTCTTTCAAACATTCCTTCCTGAAATGTGGCTGCCAAGAGTAGTGTAGCTGGCCACCCCTAACCTAGAAACTACACTGATTTTCATGTTTCATGTCTAACAAGTTTATTCATGTAATAGCAAGGAAATTTATTTAAATCATAAAAATTAAAGTTTTTGTATCCAATATTTTTTAAAGATGATTTTTTTCACACCCTGATTATGCTTTATTTCTTACAGTTTGTATATGCTGGAGATCATCTTGTCCACCACTATCCTACATGGCAATGGGCCAAAGGTGATGAAGCAAATCTGAAATCATACTTACCTGCTGATAAACAATTTTTGGCGACTCGAAATGGTAAGTTAGTGGTAGTCTTGAAAACCAGATCTGGTTAGCAGAATAGTTTGTTAGAAAATAAAAACGTTTGTTTTTTGTAAATTGTGCTTTTTTCAACACTTCTAATTTCTTTAAAATTATGAAAATTTTATATACACACTTTCATTTATATAGTTTAAGATGCATCATAATATTTTAAGACTCGATTTTTACAGGGTGAGTTTTTACGCCTTGTTTAAAAAAGTACTATAAAAAATATACCAATGCAATTAACAATTTGTTAAACTATTTTTGCTCAAAAGTATGTTTCCTGTTTACCTTTACATTGTACTCATACATTTCTTTCTATTTTTATCAGCTAATTTTTCAATTCTCCAAGTATTAGTTGAACTAAAATCAGAATATTAGGTTTACCAAACAAGGTTTAGCATTTCAAAGTGTTTAGGTCATTCTACTTTCGAAAACATTTCAATATTCGTCATTAATTATGGAAAATATCCAGATTATTTTTCTTATCTGAAGCACATACAAACCACCTTCCATTATAACATTTTCTAACCACTAAACAGGATTACCAACATTCACTACAAATTTTACTTTTTATAAAATACTCAAGCATGTATAAAAATATCTGTAAACTACTTAGAAAAGAGCCAACTGTTTGATAGTCTATAGACACTTGTTTTGGGGGGAAATTTAAGTGGTTATATTGATTTAAACTATTCATCCTTTTTTGAAATAATATGTATATAATTGCTTGTATGTCTTATTAGAATGCATAATAAATTCATAATTTTTATTTAATAGTATTTATTGGAGATATATTTGTCAATGCGCTCATTTTCCGAGTACTTGCGCAATAACAAGATTTCTAATTAGCAATAGCATAACATTGATAAAACTAGAGATTCAGATACTGAATTTAAAGCAAAAAAATATATATAATGCTCAGCTGTAGACTACTGTAAGTCAAGTAAATTGTTTCTTTTCCTTAAAGACAGTAAAATACAAATAAATTTTAACCTTAAAGGCTTCATTATGCTTATCCTGGCAGCTCTATATCAGCACAAGCACTGTCAGAACTTGAGACTCTTATAAAGTAAAAGAAAAAAAGAACAGGGGGGGGGGATGATAGAAGTGTGCTGACAAAGAGTGTGCTGAAGATACACTTTGTGCATGGCAAGCACCATTTACCAATCATTTGTAAGAAACTTAGTGGCTACAGTAATGAGGCATCAGCATACAAAATCATCAATTTTGTTTCAGGTTTCATTGATTTTTGTTTATTTTTCCCACCCCTATAAGTTTTTAAAAAAAAGATAATTTTCTAGTTCAATTTTGAATTAGCTTTTAAATCATCAATGCACACCCCAAATGTAGTGGATTTTATTTTGTTGTACCCTAGTTCCCTGCTATAAGCGATGCAAAGAGATGGAATCAGCTGAGCATCATGAAGAGCTTCTTGAAACTGATGATGAAGATGGAGGTTGGGTTGATACTCATCACTATTCAGGTAACCTAGCTACTAATTCACTTATATTTAGATTAAAATTAGTTCCTGTGTATCCAGTATGGTTTTCAATCACTCAATGTACCTTCAATCTCTGGTTTTTATGTGAATAATGCCTGTTTGGGGTGCCCAGTTGTGAGCAATAATTACACAAACTAAATAATTTAGATGATTGTGTTTCCAACTTAACGGACAAAAGTATGTAATATTTGTGTTTGTTTAGTCATAAATGTAGTCATGTAATGGAATAAACATGAGTTGCTCTAACCATTTACAAAAGTTTAATTTAGATGTTAAAACATAGAATTTACACACACAGATACAGACGCAAACATTAAAAACATCTTAGGGTTTTCCCCCCTCCCCCAAGTTATTTGTAATAGTTACAGGGATCTGTTCATGATTGCAGCCCCAGCATGAATCGGTTTTGTTCTCACTTTCAGTTTAGCAACAATTCTGCTGTTTATTGCTCCACAGCTGGCACTACCTCATGTTCACTTATTACAGTTCTCCCTATCATTTTTTCATAAGCTAGGGGGCTCCACCCTCTGCTCACTTATGCTCGCCAAGTTGATTGCTACGCAATACCGCTTGGTCTCCTTCGCAAACCAAGACTCATTTCGCAAGTGATTTCCCTTTTTTTTTTACTTTAAAAGTTAATGCATCCTAAACTAATAGCGACATCAGTAAAAAACCTTCTCCATCTTGTTCCCTGTACAATTTTAACGTGTTAATCATGTAATTTTCTGATCTGTACTTTATTGGTAAACCGTCTGAGAACAGTGAAAAAAGTGAGCCCTTTTTATCTCCAAATAAAAATAATAGTTTCTATGGTAATTGTTGATATGATAAATTTGATGTCTGGCAAACCCGTTAGTCAGAAAATGTAACCTCCATTTCCGTGAAGAACAACAAATGCTCCGCGATCTAAAAACTTTGGAATTTTTCAACATACTAACATTTTTGGGAATTTTTATGCTTTGATCCCTAGGAATTCTTTACGTTGCTAACTGTATTTATGGAATTGAAATTTGGAATTTAAAAGAGTTAATTCACCTATCTGATAGTTGAGCATGTTAACAAAATAGATTATAGAGAAGAGAAAAGGTATCTTAATGATTATGATGACTTTTTTACTACAAGAGCACAATTTCATTCAATTGACATGTTATGAGGAAATTTTGTTAACACTTTTTCTATGCTGCTCATGGAAAAAAGCTTCATTTTCTTGTATGTTATGCAAAAACCCTTTTTGTGTGCTTGGAATATAACTTTAAAATTAGAGAAAATGCTCAATGTGAAAAATAGGTATATTTGGATTTCAATTTATGAAATTTCTCATATATAAGTTCTTTTGGCTAGATAAATAATAATGAGAAGAAGGAATGTTTGCATGATTTTATTACTAGTTCCTTTTATTTTCTATTGGTGACATTATTTTTTTTTCAAAAATAAGTCTTTAACCAATTTATAAAAAAATTAATTAAAAAATATGCATTTTTTGATTAGCTTTATACACAAACTAGGAGGCCCACCCCATGCTCGCTAAAGCTCACCAACCCCCAGAAGATTTCTTTGCAATCCTCATTGAATCGCTGTGCGAACCTATGGTCGCTTCGCTCGCATCAATGAAGACATGTGTCCTAGCAGAAAGGATTATTTACAAAATATGATATTCCCAAAAAATCTTTTTCAAATCTCAATTTGCTGTGTTACAGAAAATATATTTACAGTACCCTGAAATCAGAATTCAAATGAAAACTTTGAGCAAATTTTGAGTCTAAATGTGAGCGCTGCTTTGGAAATTGAATACCCAGCTTGTTGTTTGTGTGCACATTTCCTCAAGCACTCCCGAGTCACCCACACTTTTTCATTGAGTTTGTCGCGATTCTTCCTTGGCTCAATTCTTGTAACTTTCAAGGCACAACTGCTGTAATGGCTGTAGTCTAAATTATTTCTTGGCACAGTTCTTGAAACTTTTAAGGTACAACTGGTGTACTGCCCGTTGTCTAAATCCTTCCTTGGTGCGATCATGGTACAACTGCTGTACCGGCTGTAGTCTAAAATTTCCGCTTGCCAAGGTTGCCATGGATGGGTTGCTTTACCTGCCCTAACTCGCTACTAAAAGTGCGCCAAAAAAAGCGCCAAAGCCGTTGCTACAGCTTTAAATGTAGACTGAAGCTGTACCAGACAATGTAGGATCAGGTTAAAAAGTTCATAATCAAAATATTTTGAATTCCCCCCTCCAGTTTTTTCAATTGCTATTGTAAAAATTCCAACCCTTATAATAACAATTAAAATATCTGATGAGAAAAAATTCAAAATATTTGTGGAGAATGATCCTGTTACCCTGTTTGACCCTAAATATTTTAAAATATTGACGTGTGGTTTGTAAAATTAGGGAAATTTTTGTCACACTATCAGGGAACTTTCCCATGTCCAAATTTTTAAATTAAATTCTTCTTGCCTGTCTAGAAAAACGATTTATTAAGATGTTACTGTATAATTGGATTTAAATAGAGTTTTTAGTTTTAAAATGATGAGTCAAAGTGAGAACTTGATAAATTTAGTGTAGATGTTTTCTCTAATAATTGTGATACTTAAAACAAGGTTTAAAGAAAGCCTTTTTCTTTCGAAACCATTATAATATACTGTATTGAATTTCCTGCAGTTGTCCCAAGATGTAGAGTTTTAGAAGTATTAAGTAAAAATAATGATTTTAGAGAATAGTTGAAGGGGGTTTTATCTATTTTCCTATGACTCGAAGCCAATAGGAACACTGTATAATTGGAATGACCAGAATGGTATTCAAACAATTCTGTTGAACTAAGAGCCCAAGCACTAACCATTCGGCTATCAGACTTCTGACTTTTTGGGGTAAAGTAGTGTACAATATTACTGTTCCCTGAATGTAGAAAATTTAGCTTAAAACTTGATATAGAGTGAAACAATTTTAATAAGAATAAGAATATGAAGTTGGGTAGTATGAGACTGAATTTTAAGAGTGAAATGACAGTTATTTTCATCATATTTTAAAATCAGTAGTGAAACTTCGATTAACTGCCACTCTTTTAGCAGTTATTATGGAACATTGCCGCTCATAAAGCATGAGCCTCAAAGGATAAAAGAAAATGACACAACTATTTTAAAATTTGAATATGTATGTATGTCTATAGAGCATAAGTTAATGTAGCAATATGTACTATACTGTACTCAATCCAAATTGTTTATTACTTGTTTCTGTAAAATAAAATATGCTCCATAAACATTTGCACAAATGAAACCTATGTCACATGGGATAGGTTGCTCTATTTAATCTTTAGAAATCTGTATTATGTTTTGAATAAATGACTGCTGACGTAAACAGGTCTAGCACAAATGCTGAAAAGAATATGGCGAGTTTCTCCAATTTACAACTCTAGATTTCTGTATCTACTCTGCCTATCTCTAAGAGGCAATCCAAAGTCTCTTATGACGGTCAGACTATACTTTATTCTCATCAGAAAGCTGTGGACACTAAATGTTTACTCGTTCAAGTCTCTTATTACTAAAAGTTGTGATATTTATTTTAGTTATATTTACTTGTCCTATGAATTTAAGGGCTTTTTGTTTGATTGATTGGGTTCTACAAAAACTCAATGCTCTGAATACAACAAAAACCTTTATTCTTTTACAGATAGTGCAGTAGCTGCCATAGCAGATGAAGTTCATGAAATGACACTGCAACCTCGTGTAAGTTATCATTCGCCTTTTTTAATAACTGTCAAACACTTATCAGTAACACCTATTTGACAGTTGTTATGGGATGTGTTAATGGTATTTGAATCATTTGATAGCTGCAAAACTAAAAACGATAATTCTTTACAATCATGTTCTATTTACAATTATTTCAACTAAAAAACATGTCCCTTTAGGCTTGTTTGCGATGGATGGGAGCCTTTGGATTTGCGATATTTCATGACTCAAAGAAAATGAATGAGTGATATTTATGAACAAACACAACAGGCTAACAAACAAGCTGTAAAATAGCTGCTTATAGGGAATTTTATGACTATTTTTAAAGAAAAATTTGCTGGTGTTTCACTTTTGTCCTTATTTTCGGGTTGCTCCTAAAGCAACCTCAAATTTTCTGAAATTTTATGAGAATGCTCCTGAAGCTGCTCAGAAATGGTTGGCAACAATGGTGACTTGATATTCTTTTGTTATCCAGGCAACATCCAAACCTGCCAATATCCCTACAGAGGACAGTGATGATGATGACGAGGACGATGAGGGAGAAGCGATAGATATGGATGCATTTATGCAGAGTGGAATGCTAGAAACAAGTGATAAGGTTTGATTCTAAAATTTTTAAATAGTTATGAAACAGCAACTTCTATCAAAGTATATTCATGACATACTCTTTATTTGTGAAAAGAACTCAGACTACACACAGGCCTTAAGAAGGCTGGAATTTTCATTTTAGTTTTTAGTGTAGAGGTGCACAACTTGCGGCCCACAAACTAATTTTGACTATAAACTTCCAAGAGGATTTAAAGTTAAGCAAATTGACTGACAAACATTTAGAATTAGTCTTAAGAGTTTCTACTAACAGTATTGAACCTAACATACCTAAATTAGTTAGTAAAACTCAGTATCAGTCATCCCATTAGCAAGATGTAACATAATTATTGTTTATGCTTTAGAAATTTTAATATTAAATATACTTGATGCTGTAATTTTTTTTTCTTAGTTTACTGATATCATTAAAATTTCTGATACTCATCTTTATTGCTCATTGTACTATTACTGTTGTTAAATTTATAACCTAAAATAATTTGCTGAAGTACATATGACGTTCTTGAGACGCATTCTTAAAAGTAATTCGAAATGATTGATCATTGTAAATGTTTGTAAACTTCTTTTTTAAACTATTCCCAATACTCTGTACAATGCTCTGTAACAAGCTCTTAGATTTTTTGAGAAAACATTTGTAAGTTTAATCTTTATTTTTTACTATAAATATTAAGTGTTATAACAGCTGTACATAATTAGGTAGTAGCACTTTCATTGTGTCTGTGCTGTAACTTCATTTGGGGCCCCCCTGTCTCAATCAACGGGGCAAGCGGCCCTTCTCCCAAAAAGGTTGTGCACCCCTATTTTAGGGGCCCTTAAAAAGCTTTGATATTTGCTAAAAGTTCTTAAAAAGCCTTAGTTTTTACAAGAACACTACGCATTTTATTCACCTGCATTCAAAAACCAAGTTCAAAGATACTTGATCAAGGTCAAATGTCAAAAACTTATAGTAGGTAGGTAGTTATTTAACGTCACACCAGAGCACATAATGGGCTATTGGCAGTGGTCTAGGATCAATCCCGAAGCGAAAAATGAGAGGACAATACCTTGTAGTTTTGAACCACTGTCAGATGATAGATGATGTCAATAACTGCTGGTACACCACTCTCCAAACTTACAGGCCACAATAGATTTAACATGCACCAGCTCCCATGCACACAACAGTCTGGTTGGTTTTAGTTTCAAACTCACTACCCTCCTGTTGTTAATCTGTAACTCTTCCAACTGGGTTACTGTTTCCCCCAAAATCAAATGGCATAATATTTATAGGTGATCTAAAAATTGATGTTTTCAAATTGACAGTTGACAAATCAATTGAAATCTTAAACATAACTCACATTTGCACTCACAGTTAATCTATCGTGTTCTGTATAAAAGATAGCCTTAAAAATTAAACATTGCCGTAAAAAAAACCTTGCTTTAATTAAAATTAAGACTGAATTTATGTATTTTTCTGACATAAAATGTCTGTTTCTAGAGGGCACAACATATTTCTATTCCAAGGTATTGAAAGAAAACCATTGTGTGTGTGATGTTAGGACTTATACACCCATATGAGCAACACTATACACCCTATGGACTTATGCACCCTATCACTCCTAACAGAATAGTTAAAATTTATTTTCAAGTATGTGACGGTTCTTCCTTAGGCGGATTTCCTAATCCTCTGCTTTTTCATCCTCCAAACAGTAAAACTAGTCCATGAGCATATTACAAACATTTATTTACACTTTTCTTGACTATCGTATTTACACGATCATTCATTCTATGATACACGATCGGGAATAATCCCCTTCAATCTCCAGCGCAAAACAACGCGTCCTGCTTCCTCACTGGCCTTCGTGCCAGTCCCTTTTCTTTTCAACCCTCTCCAAACGGGTTTTTTTTTTCAAAACCCCGAGGGGGGACCCCCGTGGAGTTGGATTCCATGTCCATCGACCCTACCCAAACCTGGTGAGGTTACGGGGAACTTCACAAAGTAGTTAAAATATATATTGAGCAATTTATATTTTTAGAACTTCTGATAAACATAATTATTTGTTGGAAATTGCTCTACTGTAATTTAAATTTCGTCTGATTCAAGCAAAAGTGAAAATTTTCCTAAGAAAATTCCTATTTTATTGTGCTATTCATACTTCAAACTATAGCTCATCTTCTCATATTTTTCAATGTTTTTATACTTATTTTGCAGTATTTATATATAAATTTTGCTTTTTTGTTAAGATTGCTCACACAATATATCTATTCTGTTATTTCGTTACTTTTATCCATCTGGTATGAATGTAGGTCCTCTTTATTACTGTTTTGTAACTAGAATGTCTGGGTTCCCCCAAGTCAGGGAAAACCTGCAATTGTAAGCACATTTTATTTTGTCCTAAAAAATCAGGCAAAATTACTCATTTTCATCTAAAACCTAGAAAATTGCCTCAATAACCTGGAAAATGATTGATCATAGCTTCTCAGACACTTTGACGAAAAATAGCCAGTAAGATTCACTTTATTTTGCAAATAGAATTTTTCAAACGATTTTAAAAGAAAATTTACCAGGTGAAGAATTTTGTTACATCTACTGGCTTAAATTGAAAAATTCCATGCTTATACATAAATCACAAATTGATTGAAGTCAAATATGTTGGATTATCTGTATAAGTTATTCCAATGCAAAATTACTTGTGCTTTGTGTATTAATTTTTACAGTGGATGATTCTTAAATTGGTTTTTATTTTTGACTATTGAATGCCAAATTTTTTCTTGGCTTTTCACCTTAAACATTTCATGAATTGCACCTGGAATTTTGTAAAAATTTTTCTAGAAAACCTGGAAAAATAAGGGAATTTAATTTTTGAAATAGTGAGAACCCTGGTGAGGTGTAATGCAAACTTACCCCTTGTGGTGTACTAGGATAGTGCAAAGTGTTTCCCAAATCTACCCTTGCAGTGCTGTAATGAATAATCCTTCTTTAACTGGGCATTAAAAAGAGTATGGAGAGATAGAAAAACAAAATTAAGTTTAAAAAATTTTATGCGATTTTAAATAATTTTTATTTTATTTAAAATTTTGAACATATGTTTTAGTCAGTTCATGTGATGAATACTTGCTAGTAAGATGTCTTATATCTGAGAATAATGTTTTTCTGCAGGCTACCTTAGATGTATCAGCAGCCGCTAAACCCTGTGAAACGGCAGATGCAAGTAATGCAGCCAGTGCAGAGACTGGAATTGTTCCCACTCGAACCTATGATTTGAATATAACCTATGACAAATACTATCAGACACCAAGACTTTGGTTATTTGGGTATGATGAGGTAGGTTTTCATGTCATACAAAACATCTAAGTTTATTAATTTTGTAAATTATGCCCATCAATTCTATGTGTTTACAGTAAAACCTGTATATGGTTACCATTATTTGTTCTGACTGTAAACATGTGATGTCACTGAATTCTAGTGACTTGCACAGTAAACTAACAGAAGGGTTTCTTGCTGTTTTAAAATTGTGAATCAGTACATGTTATATGTTATACAATCACTAGCCACTGCATGGCTAGCCCGGCATTGCCCGTGGTGTGAGGTATTAATCTGTTGTAACATTTTCCGCAGATTTCAAATCCACTGAAGATATATTCAATTAAAAATTATTTATAAAAAGAAAATCATATTTTTAGGTATCAATCTAAACTGAAATTTTCCGCAGATTTCAAATCCGTTGAAATTTTTACTCTATCTTTAACGGTCTAGGACAGGGTTGGCGAACCTATGACCTGCGAGTCAGACACTGACCCATGCAGGCTTTTTAAATGATCCACACATTAATTTTTATAAACTTACATAAAGAATTTTAATTATTTTTTGAACCCCTCTTTTAAAAAATATGAAGAAAATACAAGTGTTAATAAAGAACTTAAAAATGAAAAAAAAAATGCATAAATGATTTTTGTAAAATGTTTTAGATTTATTGATTATACATAGTGCTGTTTTAAGATTTATATGAAGATTTTAGATAATGTAGCCACCACAAGTTTTTCCTTTTTGCTAAAAATAATGTTCTTTAGAACAATACCGCACCATGTACAGTATCTATGTAGTTATTTTTTCATTTTTGTTCTTACGTTTTTTTTGTTTCCAAACTTTTGTTAATAAAAGGTACAATACAATTAAAGATCCAGTAATAGAATTAGAAAGGAATATTTTTGTTGGCAAATACATAAAGACAACAATTATTTAGAAATGTATTCTATTGCTTTAGATGAGAGTAACGATATAAATGGTTATGCAAAATTAGCAGTTTTTTCTTGATATAAAGCAGGTAATTTAATGAAAGACGAGCTAATAAAACTTGTAACGCTGAAAGAGAAGTGTACCGGTCTTGATATGTTTAAAGAATTTGATATTACATTTATAGAAATGGATATTGCCCTACAGAAAATTGTTTCTGCAACAACGGATGGTGCACCCAATATGGTGGGGGAAAATATTATTTTTTTCAGTACCTTAAGCAAAATATTACGCATCCTCTGATTGAATTTCATTTTTAATACACCAGCAAGTTCTATTTGCGAAGCAAGGCTTAGAAACATTTTCCAATGTAATGCCAGTTGTAATAAAAGTCATCAACTTTATAAACGCAAGAGGTCTTAATAAACGACAATTTGCACAATTATTAGAGGAAGTTGAGTGCCAGTATTAAGGGATTTTGACATACAACAATGTTCGAAGGCTCAGTACCTGTCAAGATTTTAATCGGTTTGTCATTTTATTTGAAGAAATTGAGCTCTTTTTGAATGAAAAAAATAACAATAATTTTGACAAACTTTCAAATATAAATTGGTTAAATGATTTCATGTTTCTGTGCGACATCACTCAGCATTTTAATGAACTGAATAAAATCTTCAAGGAAATGGACCAATTGTTTTAATGATGTTTGAGAATATTAGGATATTTATGACAAAACTTGACACCTTTACTAGGGATTTGGAAATTAAATCATGAAATATTTTCCTCAGTTACAAAAATATTTTCAAAACACAATAACAATGGAAAATATGCTTGACATTCCAGAAAATGCAATAACAAAATATTTAATTTTATACAGGAAATAAAACAAGCATTTGAGGAGAGATGTAATCAATTTAAGAGTATGGAAAATACATTTCACTTTATTTTATATCCATTCAAAACGAAATTCGAAACAATGGAGATAAACGAATTTAAGTGGCTAGGTATCCATGATTTAGAAATGGAATTAATTAAATTTCAAAGAAGCATAGTTTGGAAAATTAATTTGATAGCTTGATTTCCGAAGTAGAAGGGAAAATGTCTGAAAAAAGTGCAAATTATAATTATCCCACACTAAAAATTGAAAATATTATATTAAACGTTTGATTATTTACCAAATAACTAGCTAATGCTCTTTTAACAATGTTTGGATCCACATATTCATGTGAAAAATTGTTTTCTTCGATGAATTTTGTAAAGTCTACCAATAGAAATAAACCCGGAAATGAATTGACTGAAAAATGTGTTAAACAAATAAATACTGAATATGAACCTAATATTAAAAAAATTATCTGACCAAAAACAACAACAGATTTCTCATAAAATATACTTTAACTTTATTGTACATACACATACCTGCAACTATATTATCTATTAAAATATAATATTTCATATGTATATGTTGTTTGCTTTTCCTTGTTCATTAAAAACTCAGTGCAACAGGGACTGAGCATGATTTCTCCCCTTTTATGTAGATTTTTTGTTCTTCACTTGCAAAAGTGAAAGTTGTAAAACAAAAAGGAATCGTTCACTGTTTAAAGGATTAAAAAATTGAGAACCAAAAAAAGTAGTTTTTTTTCCATGCTCCCTTCCCTTTTTCCAAGTGACCCACGAGCTAGTACTAAAAAAATTATGAAAAAAATTTGACCCATTCTTAAAAAAGTTCGCCGTCTCTGGTCTAGGAGATAGAAAATAGAACTGTGACTTCAGTTTAAAGATTTATCGTCTGGCTGGAAAATCATTCATCTGTGCAAAATCAAAACAGAAACGAAAAAAAAAATTCTCCACATTCTGCGGATGAAAAAACTTGGCATGGTTCCAAACCCTGACCGAAAGGTCACATGGGTAGAAAAAGTCCGCATTTGAAGAACCAGGTAGAGAATAAAACTATTAAATTCATTTAAAAATCTTCTAGATTTAATTTTAAAATTTGCCGTGACCTAAAAATTGCAAAATATTTGGACTACCTGTGTGCCAAATCTCATTGCTGTAAGTGCCACCGAATCGTCAGGATTTTGCGGCAAGAAACAGACAAACAAACACTTTCTTTTATAATAGTAGAGATGGGAAATGTGCATTTTATACATAACAATGTCCTTTACTATAACAAACATCTTTACCATATTTAAAATTACAGAACTGAACCACACACTGCTTACTTTAGTATAGTAGTGTGAAGTAAAAGGGCTACAACTAAATCATAAGATTTTTTAACAGTACATTAATTTGTACAGTGAATCCTGTTTTTGTTATTCTGCATTGCATTTGCTTCTGATTTAAACAGTATAAACCTGACCTACAGTTTTTAATGAAATATAATTTTAAATAGTCGTATAGGAGATGGTGCTTTTTTAAGTATATCTTGGGAAAAGGGATATTCTGAAGCTCCAGCCCAGATTTTGAAGAATTCTTTCATCACAACACTGCTTGTTGTTTGAACAAATTTCCATCAAGTGTGTCAAATTTCCTGTTTTGAACTAAAAATAATGTAAGCCTAAGTAGGATGCAATATTTAACATTTCTCAGTTGTTGAAACTTACTGAAGGTAGGACCATTTTATGGGGTTCCAAAAAATACCTTTAAATTATAACATCAAATTGTAATATGCATCGGTTTGTACAGCATAATCATCCTTGAAAATGTTAGTGTTGTTGAAGACATGGGTTTAGGGAAGAGAGATTTCGTTGATATCAATAACTGCATGATGGGGTCTAGTATTTAATTGAACTTGACATTTTTATCAGTTCATATGTGTGTTGCTTATGTCCTCTATATCCTGTGTATAGAGTTCCAATTTTGTTTTATAGAATCGTAAGCCCTTGACAATTGATGAAATGTATGAGGACATCAGCCAAGATCATGCTAAAAAAACTGTTACCATGGAAACTCATCCCCATTTGCCTGGTCCACCTAGGGCATCCGTACATCCTTGCAGGTAATTTTTTTCCACTTCTACTTCGTACATCATCAAAAGCAGTCAATGTGTTATTTTAGAATATTTACCCAAACCTTGGAACCAAATAACAGCTAACATTCTGCCACCTTTCCTGTTCAGCTTGTCCTTTTTTTTGGACATTGTGCAACAGAAATCTCCCCATCTTGTAATTTAGACCTTGTGACGCAGACTCTCCCACCCAGCTTTCTTTTTGGACCTTGTGTAATAAAACCCTTCTCATCTGCCCCTTTGATGGGATGTGTGCCACTAAACCCACCTCAGTTTGCCCTTTTTTACCTTGACCTAAAACTCTTCAGTATGTCCTTTATTGGGCCTTGTGCCACCGACCCTCCTCAGCTTGTCCTTTTTTGGACCTTGTGCCTACACAACCCTCCTCAATTTACTTTTCTCGTATACAACTTGACATTGTCTTGTGTTTGGCACAGCTTGGTCAAATATGGCCTTTGTGGTACAAAACTCCAAATCAACCTTTTTTGTACCTTGTATCACAAAATTATTTTCAGCACATCATTTTTAAGTATCTTGTGCCAGAAACTTCCCTAGCTTGCCCCTTTGGATTTTGTTCCACAAACTCTCCCCACGTATCATTTTTAAGATAACATACCATAAACTCCTCCAGCTTGTCCTTTTTTGGACCTTGTACCACAAACTCCAAGTTTGCCCTTTTTTTTTTTTTACTCTATCTCAAAACTCTCCTGCTAGTCCTTTTTTTTGGGTCTTGCCCCTCAGTTTCTCCTATTTTGGACTCTTAAACTCATAAAACCATATTCACATTTCTTTCCAAGTTCAATCTATTCCTTGTTTAATGGCAAGTAAAAAGTAATTTTAAGAATGTCTACCACCTGTATTTTAATTTCTAATTCATTGTGAAGATATTTTAAGTTTTTATAGTTTCAATGTAGTTAGTAATCGAGCAATGATCAACGTGTAATATTAGAAAATTTACTTTATTTGCAAGAAGTTTTTAAATTTGGTGGAGTAAAAAAGCAGATAAAAATTTTGTAAGTTCAAAATGAACTGCTGAATGTACATGAAGTTTTAATTTAAACAGACAGACAAGAATAAGAGCAATGAAATGGTTTTGTTGCCGATCTAATTGTTACCAAATGAAAATATTTATAAGAAATCATCTGTAAATATAATCTTATTTTTTTCTTGAATTATCCTGAATTTAAATTTGCTGTAAAGAGCTATAGAGCTAATTAATTTTTTATATAACACCAAATAATCTCAGAATAAAGTATAGAAATATTGATTTATAGTATGAATCCTTGTTTAAGCCATACTTGCCAACTTTGAAAACTGCATCTGTAAAACTTTTGTGCGAACACCCCTTGCCATAAAACACAACATAAATACATGAATTAATGTGCATTAGAAATATCCGTATGTCACAACTAGTATTATTTGTATTTAAAAATGCACAAGTAAAAATTCACATTTTTATCAACTACCAACACATTGCATCCAAAACTGTATGTTACATACCATTTAGAATTGTCAGTATTACACTTCATTGGTGTTCATAAAGCTTATTTACAAGTAGATGAGGGGGGGGATCAGTATTTTATTTACAAAGTTGTTCCATTTAGTGTTTTATCCAGAAGAGGAGGTTGCAGAAAAATTCAAAGAAGCTGTAGTAGCTTTTTGGGTCTTTAATAATTCTGCACTGAATTTCTGCTCAAAACGAGGTTTGGGGTTTTTTGTCTTCAACACCAACACACTTTCTAACGGTTTGTTAGAAATGAGGGAACGGTATCAAGTTCGGTTCTTTCTGACGAAGCTGAAGATTCTCTCACACTGCATTGGAATGGGGGATTGAGCAGAATAGAAAACTCAATTTTGGCCAATCTATTGAATTCTAGAAATCCATCAGCCCCTCTTATTTTACCTACTTCAACCCACTGCACATCAATATGGTCATGTCCTTCTATTACATCACAGATAAATCTTCCAGTTGAAGACACTTAAACTCATTTTGCAACTCATCCATTGCTTCTTCTTTGCACTCCAAGTCTGATAGGAACTTTTAATGGATAGTTGCAGAGAATGAAATATTTCGATACAATCAATACATATGCAAAATCATTGGTTATATTTTTGTATGTTATAAAATTTCTCATTCAGTATTGATTTCATTCATTAAATCATTTTAGGCATGCTGAAGTTATGAAGAAAATCATTCACACTGTTACCGAAGGTGGTGGTGAGTTAGGTGTTCACATGTACCTCATCATTTTCCTCAAGTTCATGCAAGCTGTTATACCTACCATTGAATATGACTACACACAAAACTTTTCCCTTGATTGAGTGTAAACTTGATGTCCGCCAAAAGTAAATAATGTACATAATATTCATATATTTCAACTCTTATGTTAAAGACACGTTATAATCAATGCGGAATGCTGTTATTTTTTCACTGGAAGAAATTTTTGTGAAAATGGGGCCAATTTCAGTTAGTTCTCAAACTGATTGTCATTGAAAAATTCCAAATAATAATACCAAAGGCTCTGATATTTTTCACTGTTTCTACTTTGTAAAAAAGAAATATTTTTAATTGAGATTTCATTTGCTCTTTTTATGATTTCTTTTAATTGGGTTCTGGAGACTGAAAGTTTGTTTCTTGTCTGAAAATAAGTCATAATGTTTTTAACAAATAACAGTATTTTAATTGCAAAAAATGAAAAAAAATGCAGTGTTATCTGTTTAAAGTTTACTGCCTGTAAAATCTGCCAGTGTTGATGGTGAAAAATTAGTTTCTATATTCCAAAATTTGATGCTTTGAAATGTAATAAAATTAATTTCAAAATATGGAATGTTTTTTATTGTTTACATGGTTTATATACTACACAGAACAGGCAAAAAACTTTAGTGCAATTTGAAAATGTCCTACTATTGGTAATTTTATCATTCCCTGAGTTGTCAATTTGGTATGCTTCATAATGTCTTAAAAAGTCTTACTTTTTTGTTTTAAAGGTATTGTCTATAAAAATTTAGAAAAACCGAAACTTGGGAAATTTATAAAATCATCTCGTGTCTAATTGTATTTTAAAATAAAAGGTTATTTGACTATTTTTATTGTTAATATTTTTCATAATTTCACATTACTTGTGTTGAGACCAGTCGTATAGCAAGCATTTTATTTTGGAGGGTGCCCAAAGTTAATAAAGGATTTTATCACATAAGGCTAGATTTTATCACACATTTTGTAAGACGATGCAATATTTTTGGTTAATGAACTTTAAAAGGATTACTGTAAGTGCATGAAAGAGTAATACATCTCAGTTAATCTAAGTACATTAATGACTGTTCAATGGTTGTTCTGTGTGTGTTTACAAAATAAATTACACTAAATTGATACAATACCTAGGTACTTAAACTTGGAAAAGCACCACTTGTTGAGAAAACCAAAATAACTATAATCTACTATTTATCTGCTGCCTCTTTAAAATAGGTAATTGTTTCATTAAGTTCTTATATTCCATCCATTATGACTACTTTTTTAACCTGCTGTTATTTGAGAGTCAATATTTTCTATCTCATTAAACATCAATCAACACTTGAAGTGTAAAATTCTGTATTTTTTGCATTATTTGAGGTTTTCTATTGTTTTCTGCAGGGCATTTCAAGTTGTCTAAAACATTACAAAAAATTGCTACCTGAAACAACGTTTTCCTATTGAAGGTTTCTTGATTGAGATCCCATCTGTATATCTTCCATGTCAGGGCAAAAGGGGTTAAGTCTGCATTTTGATGGATCCAAAGACGTCAAGTGTATGATTAATTTATTGAATAATGTACTTAGAATCGAAACTAAATTAATCTAATAGTCTAAATTACGGTTTGTATTAGGGCATGCTTCTTTTCCTTTCTGAATATTAGTGAGAGTGAAGTATTCATCTTTTAGGATTCGAAGAAGCCATTTTGACTTAACCTTCTTTGCCCTGACACTGTAGATATATGTATTTGACTAACTTGTATTGTACTGAAATTGACGTAATATGTTCAAAAACATTGTTCAATGGTAACTACTGATAAAAAACACTAAATTGACTGCCGAGAATCATTCACCAATTTTGCAGCTTCGTTTAAAAATGCTTAGCTAGAGTTATGGAGCTGCATAAAATGCTGCTAAAACTACATGGAACTGCTTGCCATTCTAATAAAATTCCTCAGCATTCAGATTACAGAAAGCTATAAGGTAAATAAAGTATGAGCGAAAATAGGTTTAGCTTCGACATATACTAAATCATCTTTGTAGGAGGAAAAGAGAAGAGATTGAATTAGATGTTCAGAATCTAATTGTGGTAACCTGACTGAGTTGTGCCTTTCACCGTGCGTCTTATTGGAAATGAGAATTAACTCTGGTAAAAATAAACTAAATCTTGTTATATATGTATTGTAATTTTGTTTTATTTAGAGGTATGAAATCCCTTTATGTTCACACATAAAAATATTTCATACCTCTAAATAAAACAAAATTTGTGTTGTGGCTGCTTTTTTTCATTAAAATGGATTGAAATAAGTAGGATTTGAGCAACGACACTGCCATCCATAAATGTAAGCAAGTATAATGTCAATGCTATGTGGGGATCTGCTAGTATAAAATGCAGTTTCACATTTTTATGTTATGTGACCCAGTGACCTCAACTTGGAAATATCATGGCACTGGAGATCAAACTTTTGTAAAAAAAATTTATTTTGTTCATTCATTTCACTAACTATACTATCTATTTTTAATATATATTCATATGGCATCATTCTCAATCCATAAAATATGTTTTTAAGATGGGGACCTTTTAGAGTTGGTGCCTCTGATATGACCTCTTTTAAAATGTATCGTGCATCTGTACTCTGTATGAACACCTGTACTATGTCTACCACAAAAACTGCTGCCTCTGAATCTATACCTGTCTATTTCCATAGAAAGACTGTACCATTAGAAATGCTAGAAGATAAGCATTTAAGTGTGTTAGATTACAGTATTTGTTGGCAAATCGGAAATTTACTTATAATTTTTATGCTGTCGAGGTCAACAGAACTAAAATAAGATAATTTCTCTTCAAAATGTACAAACTTTGTTTCTTCAGAGATCACAACCTAGATCTAGTGGCAAGAGTTGGTCACAAAATGACAGAGATGAAAGAGAAGTCACAAAATGACTTCGAAATTTGTTGCTGAGGGTTAATAAAACCAGAAACATATCCTTTCTAATTTCCCTAAACAACAGGTCAATTTTATTATTTATAATTTTTTCTGTTTTATTCTGAAGAAATCATTTAATGCTAATATCAACTGGTAGATGGCAGCACATATATTTTTATCCTGTCTGAAAACGCTCTTAATGGGCTCAATTCATAAGGTTTTTATATTTGGGTTTACACTCAATTTCGAAGAAAAAAGACAGCTTATCTTTCTGGAAAACAGAACAATTCACATACTTGAGTTAAAAACTGTGTTTTTGATATAAATTTATTTAAAAAATATTAAATATATACATTTAACAATTTTTTCTGATTTATAAATTGAATTTAGCTGAAGAGAGAAGTCCGTCGTCGATTGAATATTCCCTTCGGTTGCCAAACTATTCTAGTTGTGTGCGATTTTGAATTTGTTTCTATTTCATGGATGTGTATAAACAATTTACTATGCTGGATGCGCCTATTTAAATGTAAGATAGGTTGTTGAATTAATATAATTGGAGCAACTCTGCGGTATATTGGCGACAGTCCGTAATCGATCTCGAAGGGAAAGAACCGAAGACCACCCCATAATTTAAAAATACAACGGTGTGAGGACCTTTGAGGCCACGAAAGATTTAACGTACATCAATGGGGACATTTGAGATCTGTCAATGCACACCACGTTGTGGTGTGGAAGTTTGGAAAGTAGGGTGCCAACTGTGTGGAATGTTAATCTCGTCATCTGACCATGGTTCATTATTACGAGGTGTCGTCCTCGTATCATTCTCTGCTCTCAGACCGCACTAATAACACGTTGTGTTGCCTCCATTGTGACGTTAATTCAAACGTTAACCGGAGTAAAAGGATTTTGTATTACAGCCGCAAAGGAACCTATAAAGAACGAAGTGCAGAAAGTATCCGAAAGTTTACTGGCGACGTGTCTATTTAAAGTTGGAGGCTTATTGCACCTGTCTTTCTTAGGTCGCCTCTGTTTTTCCGATTACGTACAAGTGCACGCCCAACACGCCACTCAAGAAAGACCCTGCACAAGTTACTTTAAATTATATGGCCGGTTAACAACGTTTATTTTAACACTTAAATATTTAATTGTAACATTTAGAAGCTGCTAATTTTACTTTTGCTTCCCGACACCGTTTCGTTTTTTATTTTTATCAGCTGCATATCTTTTATCGGTTGCACCTTAAACGGAATATCTAAATGTTATCGCGCGCGATCTAAAGACACCTTTTCCTGAAGATAAATAAGAAAAACTGGATTCGGTTTTTAAATTCAGGTACTCGATATTTATTGTGAAATATTAGCAAATAATGTGTAATGGCTTTTCCTGGTAGGAAATGTTTTTATATACGCGAATTCTTTTAAATTGTATTCTTTCTTAAGATGAATGTGTAGGAAATACTGTTTGTGTTCGTGCAGGCATGTAATATGTGTGTGCCATTGTTTTATTCTAAATTCTCTTGATCGATTGAAAGAACATTTCCTTTGTATTATTCATCTCATACATCCAAAATAGAGAACTCTTAGATAAATAAAAAATATTCCATTATTTTCTCAGATCCTTTATCTTAAAAAAAGTTATGTTTCAAAAATGATTATCTATATTAACCCTCTTAGAGGTTCACGCATATATATCCTGTTATGCAACTTGCGGTCTTCCCTGTATGACTTCTAACGAATTTTGACCTTGACCAATAGAATCTTCCCTAGAATTCTTTCAACCAATAGTGGTTATTTAGTTATGTGTTGTGGAGAAGAAGCAATATTTACTACTCTGTAATCTCGTGACGCTAAAGCTTTGGTTTCCTAAGAAAGTGGAGCCGTTATCTAACAGCCGTGATACGTCATGATGCCGCGGGCATAACTAAACGGCCGTCTAAACAAAAATCCAAGGTGTCAACTTAGGCGGACAGAATACGTTGGAGAATGGGCAACACATACGGCTGTCGTGGTTTCTTTTATTCGAGAAACAAAACAAAGTGGTTTTTTATTCTCTAGTTCAAAGTTCCTAATTTCGGGATCGTTGAAGATAGAGTGAAAATTTCAACAGATTTCAAATCAGCGTCAATTTCTACGAAAGATCGATATCAAAAACAGTTTTATTATTCAATTATTTACCATTTGATTATTTAATTATGTATTAAATAATTAATTATTTATTCAAAGAAAATCACATTTAAGGTATCGATCTGGTGTCAAATTTTCCGCAGATTTCGAATCCGTTGAAATTTTTATTCTGTGTATAACGATCCCGATTTTACAAAAACGAATTATTCAATGGCAGTCAAAAATGTTTATTTATATTGCTCCTCTTGGCTGGAATCGCTTGGAGCAGGAAATGAAATCTGGCCGCTACAAGAGAAAAAACGTTCTCCAACTGTTTGAGACCGCTATGACGACAGTCATGGAAATGGCGGCTCCGATCATTTTCGTTACGCTCACAAACACCGCTCTCTAGGAAACCAACACCAAGTGTTAGTATAAACAACGTTTTAGTGACGTCACCCACCGATACATCACGGCCGCTAGATCACGGCTACGCTTTCTTAGGAAACCGAAGCTTAAGGGGGGTAAACGGTAGCCGTGATCTAGCGGCCGTGATGTATCGGTGGGTGACGTCACTAAAACGTTGCTTATACTAACACATGGTGTTGGTTTCCTAGACAGCGTTGTTTGTGAGCGTAACAAAAATGATCGGAGCCGCCATTTCCATGACTGGCGTCATAGCGGTCTCAAACAGATGGGGAGCGTTTTTTCTCTTGTAGCGGCCAGATTTCATTTCCTGCTCCAAACGATTCGAACGGAGAGGAGCGAAATAAATAAACATTTTTGACTGCCATTGATCAATTCGGTTTTGTAAAATCGGGATCGTTAAACACAGAATGAAAATTTCAACGGATTTGAAAGCTGCGGAAAATTTGACACCAAATCGATACCTTAAATGTGATTTTCTTTAAATAAATAAATAATTATTTAAAAAATAATTAAATAATCAAATGGTAAATAATTGAATAATAAAACTGTTTTTGATATCGATTTGGCGTAGAAATTTACGCTGATTTGAAATCTGTTGAAATTTTCACTCTACCTTCAACGATCCCGAAGTTAGAATCTTTAAACTAGAGAATAAAAAAACCACTTTGTTTTGTTTCTCGAATAAAACAAACCACGACAGCCGTCTGTGTTGCCCATTCTCCAACGTATTCTGTCCGTCTAAGTTGACACGTCGGGATTTTTGTTTAGACGGCCGTCTAGTTATGCCCGCGGAATCATGACGTATCACGGCTGTTAGATAACGGCTCCAATTTCTTAGGAAACCAAAGCTTTAGGTGAAAAATAAGGATCTTTACATATGACCTATTTAATTTTATAATTCCAAAGAGCCCGCTAGAATTTCCAATTTACAAAGGTGTCCGTGGACTGAAAACGTTGGGAGCCATTGGGATAAGCAATTCCACAGACTGTATGCTTTTATGAAGCTTGACTGTTGCATTACTGATTAAACGCTGATTACCGCAATTTATTATGGCAGAGGTCAGTTTAGCGTTGTTGGGTTAATCTTTTAAGAATTACTTGTTTTCACTTTTTGCTCTCACGTGCACGAACAAGACGTTCCTGTTACGTTAAGAATGAGTTCGTGCTCCTGTTCCGTTAAGAACAGGAATGCGACCATATTTGTTGCAGAGGAGGGAAAATGAATTGTTTATTCAAAATGGATTGATCTGGAACTGACTTACTTTCTATGTATAAATTTACTATGGAGCGTGGATTGAACATAGGGTCAACGCTACCACGGCCTGTTGCCTTTCGAGAATACGATCATGAGAATAGGAGGAAACGGACGATAGGCCCAGTAGAATTTCCAGGCGATCCCGCGAAGGACTTGACCTAAAAGAATATTCGACCTCGTGGACTACTTGGGAGAGGATCATCTTGCTGGTTCCGGGAACCATGCTCTTCCATGGAACGTTCCTGCTGCCGGACACAAGACGTCCAAAAGGGTGAAAAAAGCTTCCTCTTCTTACAGATTCGATTCCAAGTCTGGCATACCGAAACCTCACCGTATTTTCCCGAGACCTTTTAGCCGGGATTAGTCTATCTGTTCAGGTTTTGCCATCGGTCCCTTTCTCCTGAACTTTCATCCTTTGTTTCAATCCATTATTTGTGATAATTGATTTTTCTGTGTATTGTAGAGGGGGGGGGGGGGGGCTTTCATTTAACTGTTTGGATGTTTTTCATACTTTAATTGTTATGTAATAAATTACCTTTTTAATTTTGAAAGATCTGTTCAGTCGCTTTATTGTTCATATGGAAGCATATCTTTATTTAAGCTTAAGATTTTCCACTATACGAGCCAAACTTTTATTTTTAACACAGCAGCATTTCAATAAAAATACGAGAGCTGTTCAATAAAGAATGATCATAAATTTATGTAAACAATTTCCTGTTCTAATCCTCTAAATTTTTATGGTCTTTCTCAAAATACTCTCCATTACATGCAATGCACTTATCTCACCTTTTTTCCAGTCTTCAAACACATGCTGGAAGCCATTGACAGGTCCTTCAAAATCGCTTACGCAACTTTTACCACTGCCTGTGATGATGAAAACCGCTTTTCCCGGAGGGGTTTCTTCAAATTCGGGAAAAGAAAAAAAATCGCATGGGCTACATCAGGACTATATGGAGGATGGGGAACACACATGGCATTGGTTCTTGAAAGATCTGACGATTTTTTAAGGCGAAAACAAAATTTCAATGCAGTGTCTTCGCGTGTCGCATCCATTTTTGCCATAGGCGAAAGTAAAACTAGGCGTTCTTGGCCGACTGCCAAGGCCTCATCAATGACGTCACGACCGTGAAACTTCCGCTATCAATTTTCCAATTATCCCGCTACACATTCAATATGAATTATATTTTTCTTGATTTTTTTTAAAAATTACCTTTAAAAAAATTGTTATCAATTCTTATTGAACAGCCCTCGTGCGTCCTTGAGAGGTATTCCAAAGCATTGGAAATGAAGATTGCGTTTGCTTAGTTTTAAAAGAAATCCCATTTTTGCAAAAGAAATTGCCTCAATGAAATGCCTGCATTATGAAATTTAAGAAATACAACTCGCTCAGACTTAAAAAAATTGCTTTTACGAAGAATTTTTCTTTGAGTTGCGAGAGAGGCATTTTCTGTCACGCGTTAAATGATGAAGGCGGCGATCGTGTTTCTGTGGCGGAACGTGCTTCCTGTTCGTATTTCGAACGTGAAACCATTTGTTTTTCGATCCGGAATCTATTCTTTGGAATTTTAAACTGGCGAAGTTTAGCATTCCAAAAAATAATTCCGGATTGATACATGGCAGTTAGATCGAATGCCGTTTTATTACCCTATCGGCATTAAACTACATTTTAAGGTCTTCCCAGTAATATACTAGCCATTGATGGAAGGAAAGTATCAATTACGGAGTACCTGGCAGAGATGACTGCTTACCTCCACAGCATAATTGATAAAGTGAAGGAAAATGGCAAATGCACTTTGTAAAAGGAAAATAATTAGGATAGAATTTAGTAATTGATACAATTAGGAGTTCAATTCACCTTCCACAAAGATAGAGAAGCTGATGACAGTCAGATCCGAAAAAGAAATGGAAATAACGCATAAGCTGTGGTGTTAATTATGGCCATTGGAAATCTCGAAGAATGAATTCTGAATTGATGTAGGAAGGTTGATTGCACAATGCCCATTGCATGAAACGTCAAACGACGAAGAATAATATTTTAACTCAGAAAAATATTCAAGAGCATTTGGGTAGCGGAAGTAAGCGCTTTCCTTCTAGTTTGTTGAAGTGAAAATCCCTAAGCTGTACAAGGAAAGCTTATTAATTTTGAAAAAATTTTTACCGTTCCTAGTCATAAAATCGTCAGGGGTACATTAATGCTCTCCAATCTGTTCTGCACTTATATAAGTACTAATTGTACGTTATTAGTTGATGTACGTTTGCGTTTTGTGTTTAGTATAAACTGTTTATGATACAATTCAAACCGGGGGCATTTCTGAGGGACGTGCACTTTACACGTGATCAGAAAAATAGGCGTGGCCGAAAGACAGGTGCAGTATGTCTTCAACTTTAAATAAGCTGGTTCCGTTTGAAGAGGTCCGATTTACAACTGAAGGGTAGTGAGTTCGAAACCAACCATCGTCGTTTACAAGGGGGCTGGTGCACGTTGAATTTGTCTTGGTCTCAAATGTCTTCAAAGTGACGTGGTGTGGCAGTTTGGAGAGTGGGGTGCCTGCTCAGGTGTGACCTCTTCATCTGATCGTGATCCCCCAGATCTTTCCCACGGGATTGATTCCGGACCGTCATCAATAGCCTGTTTGTTGTGTTGCGTCAGTGCGACGTCGATTCAACTTCCTACCTACCTTTAAGTAAGTATGTCTTGCAATACGTTTCCCCAGAATTTAATAAGATAACAATGTCGGAAAATATATATTATCCTTCGATTGATACTTATTCGATTTTTGTTCGTTCTTTTTGCGACTGTAATAAAATATTCTTATAAATCTGCACACTTTGTTCTTGAGATAAGGATACTCAAAAAGAGCAATCATCATGGGCAGGAGAGTATTCAATAGTGCCCACGGGTCTCAAATCAATAGTCTGAAAACAGTAAAAAAAATCATTAAACGCAATGCTGATTTGATTTAACATTACGGCGTTTAGCAAACCCTAAGATAGAAAATTGAATCATACCAAATTATTTTCTGAATACGTGCTTGATGAATTGCGTTCTTTTAGGAAGTCAATTGTTTTTGAGACGGCGGTCTGTGGAATGTTTTGCATTCGGGCAAATAATATGAGTAACAGCCCTGTGTTCAAATACCGAACACGGCCGTGGTTAATATTAAAACGAATACAAACCAATAACAAATATAAATATTTTTATAGAAGTGTATTAAAATAAAATCTTAAATTCTAAATATTTTTCGAATCGTTCAACAACTCATTTGCTGATTTTGCTAAGTACGTTATATCATTTAGTTCTTCTCTCAGTTCGTCGTTCAAATGACTTTGCATTTTTTGCCACTGCAAGGAGAAGTCTGTAGACAAAATCTCTGTTCCAAGTTGTTCTTTGCCAGAAATTCTCCGAAGTTCATCGATAAAGATGAGGAAATCACTTCGATTGTAGTTCGTTCGAAACGTAAAGCTTCCTTCTGGAGCCAAATTATTTTTGTGCATAATATTATAAGCAGAGACCAAGGTGTAGGCCGTTTGAGCACAGCTGATTTCATAAAGACTGGTGCTTGGTGTATTTGACTCATGCTTGCAGAGTTTGAGTAAAAAATGTTCCGAGATGAAATCTCCTTGGAATACTTTATGTGCTAAAAGTACTCCATTCTTCATTATCTCTAGAGTGAATTTGTATACGAAAATAGTCGCCTTGAACGTCGTCTCGGAGCCGAAGAACGCAGAAAGCTCTTGATCTTCTAGTATGATACTAGCTGTCCTAAACAGCATATCAGTCACTATCTTCAAAGTAGAGTTGAGAGGGTTATACTCTGTCTCGATTTTATCTCTAATCGCTTTCAGTGTAAGGATGGTGTTTTTGTAACTGCTGACCGTCTCTTTCATTACGAACGAGATGTAGTCACCATAATTCACGTCAATGTCGAGGGACCGGAGAACGTCGAAGTAGAATGCGACTGTCATTGGCTTTAGAACACTTATAACGCGTTCGATCACGTTGTCGTCGTCTAGATGCGCAGAGATTACCTGCACGACACTGAAGTTGACGTTTATGCTGTGATAGCTGCAGCCTGCCACGATGGCGACCAACGTGCTGTCTTTAGAAACTCTGTGGAAGAACTTGTCCAAACTGAGGTCATAGCTTGGTTGGAAATATTCAATATCAGGAAGGCTTCTGCTTAAGTGAATATACTGTCTCACTGCAGACAGTTCTGCCGAAGAATGACACAGATCCAGGCTAACTAGCAGACTGTCCAAGTTGATGGCACTTTCGATGACGTGTTCTGACTGTGGGTAATCAAACCTTTTTCTTCCTGCTTTCAGAAATTGGTACGTCTCCAGACAGGATATTTGTAGTTCGTTGTTGACTAGCTTCCACCACGTCATCAGTTTGAACCACCTTGAGATGTAGAAGTAGCGTTCTTTCGTAAAATGAAGGAAACTGGTTTCGTCAAGTCCTGCAGATTCCTTCCACGTAAGGGGTTTGCATAAGAAATTAGAACAGAACTGGCTATTGAATTGAGGTAAGAACCGAAGGGAAACCACAAAACCTCCCAGTTTCCTCGACTGGTTTCTGTCGCCGGTTTGGGGACTGTCTAGAAGTTCGAACTTTTTGTACAGCTCGATTATGTCTGACATCTCGAAAAGATGTATTCTTTGAACAATTAGAGATGGGGATCTTTTTTCGAACTGCATTTGGGACAAGTAGAAGCTGAAGAAGACGTCGAGCTCAAGCTCGTGCTTAGCAGAGTCTGCAATGCTGAACAAAACAATCTTCTTGAGTGGCATATGGGCAAGGGAATATAGGCTGGACTGATAACATTCTTGGCTGCACTCATTCCCATAGAGAGACATCATTTCTTGGCTATACATTTGGTTCCAGATTGTTAATTTGTTTCGTTTGAATTTATCAGGGAAAGAATCGTTAAATCTCTAAAGGAAAAAAATCTTTTAGTAATGCTGAATGTTAATTTGTAAATCATTTTTTTAAAGAGATAAATATTACTGAAGTAACGTTTTTCTAGTTAATTTACGTGTAAAGGTAAAAAAAAAATAAAAAATTTAATAGTCCACAAATAACCAATATTTAATGCCTAGTGAAAAAGGCATGAAAGGAACCAGATTACCCATGTGCCGAAGGCAACTATGGCAACAGGTTACCACTAACCCAATCGTTTCCTTATAGAATAAGATCGTTTTTTGAAAAGTTAAATAAGAGGGTGCCGTTGTATTGGTTAGCTCTTTCTAATTTGTCGAGTAACTTACAAGGCTGCCACAGACAACTATTTGACAAATCGTATCTTTTTTGCAAAATTGTCTTAAAAGCTTCTATTTTCAAAATGTTCTACACTAAAATTCAAAATGTTCTACGCTAAAATTCAAAATGTTCTACTCTAAAATTCCAAAATGTTCTCTAAAATTCAAAATGGAAATTTAATGTAGGAAGAATGTTTGGCAACGATTTGTACTGTCTTAGATTGAAATATTTTTCGTTTAAATTTTTAAGAGTTGAAATCTCGACGTCTTAAATGGTTCATTGTAACATTTTAGTTAAATTTTTAATAAAAATATTTTTTTTAGAGGTAAAATTGTATGAATGCTGATTATTTTGTTGGAAAAGACCTTCGAATTTCAGCACGAGATATTAAGCGTTTCGAGCTTTAATGTAAATTCCAAAATATTTGTCAAACATTGAAAATTTCATGTCGTCTATATAAAATAGATTTCATAGTCGATCTATTTTAAAAGACTAGATACATAAACATAGTTTTACACTTCCGTTATTTGTAAGGTGATAAAAGATTCTTATGAAATTTCCGTGTTTAGTTCATTCATGGGTCAGGGATTTTATTTTTCTATAAAATGTTTTTCCGTCTGTAATCTATCAGGATAGTTCTTAAGCTACACGTCTGGTGCAGGTGCTCTGCTGATCAATATCACATTTTGTAACACATATAAACTATTTTTATCTTGAGATTTTACTTACAGATATATTTTTATTTTTATAGAACATCAATATGAGTCCTACAAAAATTTAACAGCTTACCACATACTTTCGCAATACTGGAAGAGGGTAAAACAGATTCATGTTTTAAGTAAACATTTTCTTCGTCCATATTTTAAGAGGAGAAAACACAATCTTCGTGACTGATTAAAATATCAAATTGATCAACACATCGATATTTGAAAGGTTTATTCGGTAGTAAAAATTCACGTTTTTAAAAATCTCGTTGCGTAATTTTATAGTTAACTTTTTAAAACCTAATTAGCTTGACTTGTAAATTACAACTAATCGACAACTCTTGAATTAGTTTGCAATTTAATGCATCGTTAAAGAATGATTCTTTGGTTTGATCTTTTCTTTGTTAGAGGGTACAGAATATTTAAATGTCGCAAGCGCGGAATTTTATCATAAAATGTGTGTATAGACAGAAACCAAATACCAACATGGAGGGACTTTAAAAAAAAATCGATGAACTTTATTCAAAATTAAATAAGAAATATGCCACATGAAACTATATTTAAATTACTTGCATACTTCCACATTTAAAATACTGCTTCAGAGTTTGGCATAGCTTTCACGAAACTGAAGAATGTATGGTGCGTTTGTGTGTGGTTTATGTCTGCATGTTAAACACAGCAGGACTTTAATGAGAAGTTAGTCCGTTTTGATGTCATATAACGAAAACCCATCGACGCGAATACAGTTCTTGTTTCCAACCGACCAATCTTTGAAATATTATTGAATTATTTTGAATCGTAAACTATTTTGTAAAATTATTTTTATTAAATGACACAAAGACTAATTTATTCGCATAAAACTGGAAGAATAAAGGGTTAGCATCCGAAGGGTTGCGAGTTCGAATCCAATCAAAGATCGTCGCTTGCAAAGGGTCTGGTGCACTTTAAATCTGTAGCAACCTCAAATGTCCTCATGTTGGCGTAGTGTGGAGGTTTGGAAAGTTGTGTCCCTGCTCAGGTGTTACCTCGTTTTCTGACCTTGGTTCAAAATTACGTGGTGCTGTCCTCGGATCTTTCCCTTTGGAATAGATCCCGGACCGTCACCAATAGCCCGTTGTGTTGCTCCAATGCGACGTTAATTAAAATATCATTCTACCAAATACCTACCCCTCATATCCTCACGTTGGGTTGGCGTGGAAGTTTGGAGAGTGGGGTGCCAGCTCAGGTGTTGCTTCGTCATCTGACCGTGGTTCAAAATTACGAGGTGTTGTCCTCGGATCTTTCCCTCAAGGGACTGATCCCGGACCGTCGTCAATAGCCCGTTGTGTTGCTCTAGTACGACGTTAACTGAAATTACCATTACCTACCCCTCATAATACAAAATGTCGCAAACACAAAGGACTTATAGGGACAGATGGTCGAAATGAACACGTTTTAAAATCCATTTTCGCGTCAACAGAATGGGAATTTTAAAATAATAGGGGGTGAATTCACGTGACTACTAGTAGTACGTGATTTAGACAACCAAACGGACTAGTGGTTAAGGTGTTGGCCTCTGGATCGGAAGGTTCCTGCTTCGAATCCGGGGTCAGGGCATGGATGTAAAATGGTGGTCATCACTTCCGGCCTTGTAGTGGCCAATGATTAAGTTCATGTTTATATGTGCCCGCCATTGGGGGGTAATGGTAATTTTTAGTTAACTTCGTACTAGAGCAACACAACGGGCTATTGACGACGGTCCGGGATCAGTCCCTTAAGGGAAAGATCCGAGGACAACACCTCGTAATTTTGAACCACGGTCAGATGACGAAGCAACACCTGAGCTGGCACCCCACTCGCCACTGGGGGGGAAAAACTAGTAGAATTTCTACTGTGAATCCCTTCTTGACGACACGAGAAAATATAATACAAAGAAGAGCGATATAGGAAAGGTCGGTAACTTGAATGAAGTAAAAAGTAATAAATACAAATTAAGAATTTTCTGTTAAAACAATATAAAAATATGAGTTAGACTCAAAATTGATTCTAGAAACTTAAAATAGCATTAAATGAGGTAAAATGTAAATTATTTTTCAGCCATGGTTTTGCGAGATTCTCAATTTTTTTTTTATACCAATTCAATTTCGATTGCTTGATGGTAATTTTGGTAATTTTTAGTTAACGTCGTACTAGAGCAACACAACGGTAATTGGTAATTTTAGTTAACGTCGTACTAGAGCAACACAACGGGCTATTGACGACGGTCCGGGATCAGTCCCATAAGGGAAAGATCCGAGGACAACACCTCGTAATTTTGAACCACGGTCAGATGACGAAGCAACACCTGAGCTGGCACCCCACTCTCCAAACTTCCACGCCAACCCAACGTGAGGACTTTCGGCCACGACAGATTTAAGGTGCACCAGCCGCCTCTACACCATACGTTTACAAACATCCATGCCCGGGCCCGGATTCGAACCAGGAACCTTCCGATCTAGAGGCTAACACCTTAACCACTATACCGGTTGGTCGGCGCAACACAACGGGCTATTGACGACGGTCCGGGATCAGTCCCTTAAGGGAAAGATCCGAGGACAACACCTCGTAATTTTGAACCACGGTCAGATGACGAAGCAACACCTGAGCTGGCACCCCACTCTCCAAACTTCCAAGCCAACCCAACGTGAGGACTTTCGGCCACGACAGATTTACGGTGCACCAGCCGCCTCTACACCATACGTTTACAAACATCCATGCCCGGACCCGGATTCGAACCAGGAACCTTCAGATCTAGATGCTAACACCTTAACCACTTTCGATTGCTTGAAACAAGTCATTTGATGTAGGTTGGTATTTTAATTAACGTCGCAATGGAGCAACGCATCCAACGACGATCCTAGATCACTCCGACAAACTAGTCCTTTGAGCTCGCTAACAGTAGTGCTTAACTGATAAATACTTTTTTTTATCAATAGTCAGGTATATGTGCCCGCCAGTGCCGTAGTTAGTTAACAACGCACAACCAGACATTGACGACATTTCGGGTACAACACCTTGTGATTTTGAACCACGGTCAGACGAAGAGGGCAACAACTGAGCTGGCAACCCACTCTCCAAACTCCCACTCCACGTCAACGTAAGAATATCGGAAGAAAAGACAGATTTAAAGTGCTCCTGCCCACCACGTACACGACGGTCTTTGAATCAAGTTTCGAACTCTCACACAGCGCTCCAGTTTCTAATCTCGGACTGTACTAACAGGGCGATAGCGGTTCAGCAACCCTTCTTTCCCCAACCTTTTTATCGCCGCGGACCGGATCAGCGTTTGATAATTTTAACGCGGCCCGCTGAGAGGGGGAGGGGGGGGGGGACGTTGATTGTTTATATTTTAGATTGTTTTGATTTAATAATTTTAATCTAATTGTATTTAAACATGCCTTCAAAATAAAATACGTTTACACCAAAAAATGAATATAATGTGACTTTTTAACTCGCTAGAACGCTAAATCAATGAGAACCCTGAGCTTGTTTCTTTGCAACGAGACGGTTTCATCTGTGGGTAATAGGAGACAATGACACCCGAAGATACTTATGTCCAGTTTATTCCGTCGTTTTGATTTGGTTGCTGTCACTGCAGAAAATCCCGCTTAACACAGATAGCTTGTCGGATATGGCAATAGGGATTTAAGTGCTGTGGTGGCAATCTCAGGGTATTCCGCCATGACTTTAATCCAGAACACCGGCAGAGTTGTTGTCTCGAACGTAGTTTTAAGGCCGCCTTCATTTGCAATCTCCAGCAGTTGAAGTTCTTCTTGCACAGAATTGCTAGATTCGCCTGATTTGTTGACAAATGTGTTGCGGATCCATTCCTTACTAGTTCGTGGGTATTTTGTGGTTTCCCAACCACAAAATATCCAAGAAGCGCTCGAACTCTTTTAAAATCAAAGACAGGTGATCGTGCACCAACTAGGAGGAGAATGAATGTTTAGGCTCAGTCTCGCCTAAAATCCCCACTAATGTCTGAAACACGTCCAAAATGCCTCTGTTCACGCGCCGTCCCCACAACTTCAGTTTGGCTTTAAATGCAGCTACTTTCTCTGTCAACTTGAAAACAGCTGTCACATTTGTCAAAATTAGAAAATAGAGACATACAGAAAACAGAAATCATAATTGAAGCTCTAGTAACAGAACAAAGTTCCAAGTTCTGATTTACCGTCTCCTAATTTGAGTGGACATTTCATAGATAATAACCGCACAAACCCGAGATAAATACACCAAAGTAAATAAAATGGAAATAATTTAATATTCCTTGGGCGGCCCGGTACCATTTGATCCACGGACCAGGGGTTGGGGACCACTGCCTTAAGGGACTGATCCCGGACCGTCGTCAATAGCCCGTTGTGTTGCTCTAGTACGACGTTAACTAAAATTACCATTACCAATTACCTTACCTATCTTTAACGGTCTAGGAGATAGAAAAAAGAACTTTGACTTCAGTTATCGTCTGGCTGGGAAGTTTATCGTCAGGCTGAAAAATCATTCGTCCGTGCAAAAAAAAAAACGGAAACGAAAAAAAAAATTCTCCGCGTTCTGCTGCTGAAAAAAACTTACTATGGTTCCAAACCCTGACTGCAAGGTCGCATGAGTAGAAAAAGTCCACCGCGTTTGAAGATACAGGTAGAGAATAGAACTATTAAATTCATTTTTAAATCTTCTAGATTGAATTTTCAAATTCGCCGGGACACAAAAATTGCAAAAAATTCGGACTACCTGTGTACCAAATCTCATTGCTGTAAGTGCCAAAGAATCGTCAGGATTTTTCGGCAAACAGACAAACACTTCCTTTTATAATAGTAGAGATTTCTCATCAGTGAGATCAGATCGGAACTGGCATCGCAAATTTTAGTTAAGCTTATATCGACGGCAGAAAGATTGAATCCATTCCTGAACAAAATCGTGTGCAGCAAGTGTCTTCAAAGAAAAGGCAATAGACTCCGGAATTAGCTTCAAGAACTGAAATAAATCATTTACTTTTATGACCCCACAGAAAATAATGTTGGGCACTTGGAAATCTTCCAAGTCACATTATGTTTCCGATTTCTCTTCCCAATATTGTTTCTTCATCCCTTGATTGTGTGGAAGGAAACAATTTTTCTGCAGAACTAGTAATCAAATTCTATTTTAATCTACTTCGAGTTATGGAATTGATTTCGCTTACATTATCCGTGTTATATTCAGCCCGGTCGAGGTATAAAATGTCACGAGGCAATAAAACAGTAATCTGATAGAACTTTTCGTTTTGGTAAATGAAAGGTTTCCGAATTATTTGAGCACAGAATATTTTTGTTTTTTAATAGAAACAAATATTTAAGAAATGTGTATGAAAGAATCATCTTGAGTTGTACTTTAATCAAGAATCAAGTGTTCTTTTTCACATAATATTAGACTAGCCACTGCGTGGAAGCACGGCGTTGCCCGTGACAGTTCTTTTCGTGGGGTCAGATGTGACCACTGCTAGCTAACCCCCGGGAATTCGTAGCCTGTTGGAACTCGTAGCCCACAAACCAATACCACGGCTTTGCCCGTGGTGTTGGTTTGCGAGGTAAACGCTCATTGTCAAATGCGGCCCAATTCGAATTGCGAAGAGATTCAATCGGCGTGACGTCACAATCTCTTGCGAAAATATAAATATTTAATTGAAAAATTATTTATTAAAAGAAAATCAAATGTATAAGGTCATCTATCTTGTGTAAAATTTTCCGCAGATTTCCAAATTCGTTGAAATTTTCTATCCATCTTAAACTATCCCGATTTTAGAAAAAAAGAACTAAACAATGTCAGTCAAAATTACTTTTATTTTTGTTTGCTTCCCTTCGCTCGAATCGTTTGTGCTCAGTAAATGAATCTGGTCTCTCGATCGCGAAGGCCAAATTCGTATTGGAAAAAATATAAATGTTACTATTTAAAAATCATATTTTTAGGTTTTGATCTATTGTAAAATTTTTCGCAGATTTCAAATCCGTTGAAATTTTTACTCTCTTTACCGATCTGGGAGATAGAAAAAAGAACAGCTTAACTCCAGTTAAAACTGTTTATTTATTTTGTTCGTCCGCAGAAATCGTTCCTCAGAAAATGAAAATGAAAAAAGAAATTTTGAATCTGCGATCTCTATACTTTTGCCATTCTAAGAAAAACAATAATAATTAAATTCCTTAAATTAATTTTTAAATGTTCTAGATAGAGTTTGAAAATTCGGGCTTGGTACAAAAATTGCAAAATATTCGGACTACCAGTGTGCCGAATACCATTATCCCATAGATTCGTCACGAACATAACGAACAGACAAATACTTCCTTTTATAATAGTAAAGATACAATCATCTGTAAAGGGTTTGGAATTAAATTATTTTATCAGAAGAACGAATGTGAAACTGGCGTGACTTCATGCGAGCCACACATTGTTAACCACCATTAAGCATTTGCTACGTCCAGAACCAGTTTCTGACAGGTCCGACTTGTGATACAATCTTATCTGTCCAGACGCACTTAGATTATCTTAAGGTGACCAGATTTCAGAGAAGAAAAACCGGGACGCCAAATAAAAATGTTGATACCCCCATGGCCCCAAAAAATTAACATTATTACTATTTCCAAAAAACTTTTTCTTCAAATTTGCTGCTTATTCATTCATAAGAATAAATAAAGACAAAGATTCACACACACATTTTAAATTTCCGTTTATTCATATTTCTCTGTCGACTTTATTTGTTTACTCAAAGTGGCACAGCTTCTTATAATATTCTGAGCAAGAATATGCAGAATTCGCACGAAAAGCACCAGAATACATTTTAATGTTCTGAACAGAAAACGGGATAATTAAACAGTTTCGTTGAACCCGGGACACATTTAAAGGATTTCGTTAAAAACCGGGACATTTAAGGAAAGTGTCGGGACGCCGGAACATTTTGTCTAAAACCGGGACTGTCCCGGGAAAACCGAAACGTCTGGTCACCTTAGATATTCTATTAGACTCAGCCGCTTTGAAGCAATTGTTATTGATTTTTGGAGTTATCTCTTCATTTAAACCTCTTTTTTTTTCAGATATAGGGTTTCATAATTTTTTTATGGTCACATTTGCAATTTTAATGCGTTTGTGTACAATTTTGTCTGTTTAATTTTAATGATTAAAATTTTTTTTAACGAGTCTTATATGTTTTATCTTTTTTGATAGTCTGGCATAGGTTGATCAAACCTGCCCTTGAGTCATAAAAAAAATCAATTTTTTTCACATTAAAGGTAAATAGGTAGTTGAACTTACGTCGCACTGGAGCAACACACGGACTATTTTTCACATTTGACTATCGTTACCGCCACGCCAAAGGCACGAATCTGCAAAATTGTCGTTTCTTTGAAAACGCGTTCAAGGTTTTGATCGGGAAAATGGCGTTATACGACTCAACGGTTTTCTCATGAAAATCGGTATTTCCACTAAGAATCAATATTCGTGGTTTTATTATGATAAAAATATGAACTGGCGACTCAAAAAAAAAGTTGGGTGAAAATCGTCAAAAATCCAAATTTGTGCATTTGATGTGGTAGTAACGATATCATTTTTTGGGACATCCAGATGGAGGTTCTTTGGATCTACCTCCGATAGTCTGTTTAGTTGATTTTTAAATATACATACCTCAGTTTCAAATTACTGAGTTTTTGTGAGATTATTACTGAGACTGGATGTATTTTTGATTGTGTGAGAGAGATATATTATTTGAGAGACTCTTACATCCTCTGAGTGAATGAATACTTATTTCGTTATGAGTTAAAAGTTGGCATCTCGACAGTAATAATACTGAAGAAAATTAAACTGCTCGAGCGTTTATAAGTTCGCGAGGTGTATTCAGAAGTTTGACATAAGTTGAGTATAGTCACCGTAACCCCAGCGGTTGGTATAAAGAAAATGAGTTGTTCACACTTATACCACTATTGAGGGGCTGATGCGATTGGTATATGAATATGATTAAGTCAACGCGCCAAGAAAGGCAAATTCCATACGTATTGTTTCATATTTCAATGTGCATACTTGATTCATTATGTAGCAGCGAATATACATAACAGTGAGTTATTTTAATAAAATATCTGTATTTTAGTCGAAGATTAAAAAGTAAGTGCATTTGTACTATACTACGATAAAAGCCTGTCATACGACGGGTGTATAACAAAATTTATTTATTTTGGTCAAACTTCATGATATATTTTTTAAAACCTGACAGTGTGTGATCACTGGCCGTAATTTCCAATATGAAATAATGAAGATGAGTTTTGAAACTTCGTATCTCGTTTCGCTCGTGACATCACACAACCAAACAAAACAATTAGAAACTCCGCCTACTCGTGGCGTCACACAACCAATCAAAACTTTAATAGCCACGGAAACACAACCAGTCTTAACATTTTATGTAATTAGATTATATCTTTCGTGTCAGGGCGAAAGGTGTTGTAGCCAAAGTAGCCAAGTGCATTGTTGTGACCACTGCTCGCTTACCCCCGGTGATTGCTACGAATTCCCATTTGGTTTGCTTCGTAAACCAACACCACGGGCAACGTCGCGATGACCTCGTCATTGTCAAATGCGGCCAAATTCGAATTGCGAAGAACAAATATTCAATTGAAAAATTATTTGTAAAAGAAAATCAAATGTATAAGGTATCGATCTAGTGTAAAATTGTCCTTGTTTGTGACAGTTCTTTCGTGGGGTCACAATCGCGAAGTCGATTCCCAAAGGACGTAAAAGTCGTGACGTCATTGTTTAATGCGCATATATTCGTATTGGAATAATAAAAAGGTTACAATTGAAAAATTATTTATCTAAAGAAAATCAAATGTAAGGTCTGGTGTAAAATTTTCCGCAGATTTCAAATTCGGTGACATTTTTTATCTATCTTTAATGATCCTGATTTTACAAAAAAATAACAAAACAATATCAGTCAAAAAAAAATTTTATTTGTTTGATTCCTTTCACTCTATTTGTTTGTGTGTAGGAAATGAATCTGATCTCTCAATCTCAAAAGCCAAATTCGTATTGGAAAAAATATAAAAGTTAAAATTAAAAAAATTATTTATTTAAAGAAAATCGTATTTTTAGGTATCGATTTATTGTAAAATTTTTCGCAGATTTCAAATCCGTTGAAATTTTCACTGTTATTAACAATCTAGGAGATAGAAAAAGAACAACAAAACTGTTTATTTGTTTTGTTCGTCCGCTGAAATCGTTCTTTTAAAAATGATATGGAAAAAATTAATTTAGTAGTTGTGATATCTTTAAACTGTTGTCATTCCAAGGAAAGCAATAATAATTAAATTCCAACTAATTAATTTATAAATGTTGTAGATTAAATTTTAAAATTTGGGCGCGACAGAAAAATTTGGACTACCTGTGTGCCAAATTTCATTATTGTAAGTGCCATAGATTCGTCAGGACAGTACACACACTACACAGACAGACAGTGAGAGAAACACTGCCTTTTATAATAGTAGAGTGTCAGAGTGACCGAGCAATGTCTAATTTGATAGACAATGTGTGCAGTTAACAGAGGTACGCTGCATACCTAAATTGGACACGCACATTTATTTCACAATATAATACAAAGTTTCAGATGTACACACTGCACAGTCCGGTGCCTCTCCATTCCACAACGAATCTGACCTTATTTGTGTTCGTATCCAGAACAGCACCAAGATTTCATGTTCTTGATCGTATCAGAACACAGGCACTGTCATACATCGATATTCTTCTACTAGAACAGTAGCAACCAGAACACAAGAACAACTGTTCTTATAACCTATCGTTACATAAGAGATTCAGTTGTCACATTCAATTCATGAAATTGGTATTAATATTTTTAAATTAACGTCACACTGGAGCAACACAACGGGCTATTGGTTAAATTCATTAGAATGTTCGATGCAAGTTTGTCTTTTTTAGTATAAGCTGGCATTGGAATTTTTAACCCTTCTTTGCATAATGGTGGAAATTTCCATCATAACATTGAATGCCCAAAAATTATATAAAAGAACAAGTTCACTTTAAGTTGATCGTGTCTGGATACCTTTTTAATGTCCATTGCATAAAAAAAACATAGCTGTCAAAAATAAGCAAGTGTCACTATCAGTAAAACGAGCTTGAAGTTGTCATTCCGCTGTTTGTTGTAGTTGCAATAAACGTATGATTTCGTTTTTAATTTTGTTTTATTATATTTGAGTTTCTATTGCTAAAAAAGTGAAAATGAGTGGAAGAAAGGTTTGTAACACGTGTTTCTGTTATTTTTAGAGCAATTTCTGAAAAAGTTTGCGTTTAATTTAAAAAATACCACATGATACCATCCTATTGTTTTTTGCTAAATTAAAACAAAAATATGTACTAAGATTTTTTTAACCAATTTTCCTTCAATTTTGAACATGAATTATATCACCTTGATTTATTTCACCAATAAAGAAAAAATCATGCAAAGAAGGGTTAAAAATAATTCCATAATGCTTTAAAATGTGATTAATTTTATGAATTTTGTGTAAAATCTGTATTGTTTTTCGTGTGCTCAGATCAACCGATATGTGTCAATTTTTATGGCTACAGTTCTCTTTTCACAGTTCCGATTGAGTAACAGATGGATCTGCTAAGATGTAGCGGGGAACCTTGGAAGAAAAACACGGGTGGACTGCACTCCTCGTTTATTTTTAGTACACTGATTCATTCCCACATACAAACACAGTAGACAAGCAAATAAACAAACAGAAGGTGATGACTTAGGACCTCCTTCGGAATGAAATCGCGGCTACGAGGCAACAACGTTTTGTCTTGAAGTTACACCTATTATCTGTATATATTTTACTATTCATACGGGCCCTATACCGGGATCATATTGGAGGAGCTAGGAGTTGATACCTATGTTGCATAATAATTTGGAACATCAAGATTATATCGCAGATAAATAACCATTATTCGATTCTTGTATCTATTTGAATTTTTAAAATCTCAAAGAGAGTATTGAAAAAATATATATAAAGCACATTCCCGTGGAATGTACTTGGGGATTGATCCCGGATCGTCGTCAATAGCCCATTGTGTTGCTCCAGTACGACGTTAATTAAAATACATACCTACCTACCCGTGGAATGTACGGAGCCGTGGTTGAGTAGTGGATTAGCAACCGCACGGTTGCGAGTTCGAAGCTTGAGCTAACCACTACCGTGTACGGGGCGAAGATGCATGTTAAATCTATTGTGGCCTCAAATGTGCTCGTGTTGTTTGTGATGTGGAAGTTTGGAGTGGAGCATAGACTTCTAATATAAGTCACTTCTATGGAGTGGAGTTCCATATCAGGTCTTACCTCGTCATCTGGACATGGTTCAAAATTACGAGGTGTTGTCCAAGGTTCTTTACCCTCAGAATTGATCTCGGAGCGTCGCCAATAGACCGTTGTGTTGTTCCAGCGAATTTAATTCAGCTACCTACCTGTGGAATGTAATTCGCAGTGGTGACAAACAGGAAAAATCATTGGGGAGGGGAAGTAAATCCCTCGTTCCTTTAACTGTTGTTTTCGAAACTAATATTTCGTTTGTATAAATCATTACCAATATTATCTGCATGCTTCTAGTATATAATCCCTCATGTTGAAGGGGCACCTACCATAAAGATATTGTGGCCCGAGGTATTCGCCTAGGATATTTTATTCTCTCACCTGACAGCGGTCAAACGATTTTATGAAAGAGGTCGAGCCATCTTGCATATTTAGTAACCCTACATATTTTTGTATACTTGAAATATTCATCCTGTGAAAGGTATTCAGTGAACCAAATCCAAAAGACCGAGTTGTACAAGTGGAATACACAACGACCAACTCCTGTTCATCCAGCAACTCTGTCTCCCAGACATCAATACAATAAAAAATGTGAGGAGTTATTGGAATGGAGGATATGCAAGTTGGACAGTTCTTAACTCATCTCGCACAAAAGTCATGTATCGTGTATAATCGCTTCTAGTCTTACCAGAACAATCTGGAACAGAAATATGTTGCTGTTGCTAATCTTCTCGTTAAAACCTAGAGCATGTCAAAAAGGCTATCTTTTTCCAAGTCTCACAATTAGTAACTTCCGATCATCCAGGAACTGTCCCACAAAGGCACCGATACAATTCAAAGCAATCCAAAATACGGGAAGGATTTGCTGAGGTTGTGAAGTACGGACATGTTGGAAAATTTTTAATTCCACTAACAAGTCATATCTTAAGTGCCCGTTTCTAATACTTGCCGAAACGGTCTTGAACTTTAAAAATGCATTGAAGTCCAGGGCGGCCTTACGTGATAACAAGAATGTGAGGACAATCGACGCTTACGGTGTTTTTATATGTACAAGGAGTAAATTTCAATTATGGTGAGCAGTGCCGTAACTAGGCAGGTTCACGGGGCACACTTGGAATTAGGGGGCCAAAAATGCTGTTCACAAGAAATTATATTTTTTAATTTAAAAATTTTCCCCCTTTCTACTTTTTGGTTTGTCGATTAGATTTTGCCTTACTTAGACCCTAGATGTCTCTGCTCACCAATATGAGCAGTCGAATGAATGGCAGAACTGACATATTTTCAATGTGCCAATATTAACTTGCCTTAGGTTAGGTTACAGTGCGAATACAGCAACGTAGTCACTATACTTGTGTTTTCGCGTATATGTGTTTGTGAAAACCGATAAGAATGCAAATAATAATATTAAGATTGTTTGACTTCAATATTTCGAGGATTTCATTAACAGATGTGCTTGGACAATCCTCTAAATTTTGTTATGTTGGGTTTTTGTTATTCCTATAGGTAATTTCGTACTTTTGTATTTGTATAGTGAAGTTATTTGCAATGTTAAATTTTTATGTACTTGTAGATTATTTTGTTTAAAGTACTGTTTAATGTACCATTTGAGTTTTATAGTAAAACGTTTTAATAATTAATTTCATATTAAACCAATTTTTAGGTTTTTATTATTTTCTTTAAAATGTTTGGTTGGAAAAAACATGGGAATATGGGATACGAGGGCATCCAAGCAAATTATATTTCGTCACATGTTTGCATTCGCTCTATAAATAATTGTTAGTATACAGTTTACAGTATCGTATAACAGTTTTATACTTGTACAGGCAACATCTTAAATAATATTTTTGTTTAGTTCTAGTTTTAAAATATCTAAGCCACTGTCGGGTACACTTATAACAGTTTTATACTTGTACAGGCAACATGCTAAGTAATATTTTTGTTTAGTTCTAGTTTAAAAATGTCTAAGCAGCTGTCGGGTTTACTTATAACAGTTTTATACTTGTACAGACAACATGTTAAACAATATTTTTGTTTAGTTCTAGTTTAAAAATGTCTAAGCAACTGTAAGGTACACAAAAAAAATGTAAGAACACGAAAATTATAGAAGAATGCTAGTCAATGTCGCAACAATTTGTTAAATGGCTAAGAACAGAAACACCAGAGAACGGAGGAAGTGCGGAAGAGGTCAAATATGCTACTGCTTTTCAAGCTGATGATACACTACATTTGGCATCTACCCCTTCAATGAATGACAGTTCTCAGAGAAGCAAAAAACAAATTGCCACTGAAAGAAGAAAAATCTCCTGCTTCAAAAGATATTTTACTACAGTTGCCCCATAATAATCCAAAGGAGGGCGAGCCTGCACAAAGTACTGTCACGATATCGATAATACCTTACAAAATATGTGCTCTACTGTTCCAGAGGAAATACTACTAAATTACAACTATCTTCATTCCTGGCCTGCTATTACAAATGAATTAATATATTCTCTTGTCACATATGGTCCAGATCAAGATCACAACATTAACTTTAACTCGTTGAAAGCAGACGATTCAGGGTAAAAATTTACAACCGACTAGTTTTATGTTAATCAAATTAATGGAGAAACTGTTAGAAGCAAATGGATTTTATATTCCCTTTTAGACCCACAAAGAGGATTTCATGATTGGAGGAATATTCATCCTGTCATTCCCAAACACTAAAATTCTCCGGAGCACGCACTTAAATTCGAATGTAATGGAAAGTCAGATAATACAATTGATGATTATGTAGTTAATTCAATAAACAAGGCAAATATAAGGTAGTAAGTGCATGTATTTTAGAAATTTGTAATTTAGCAATATTTGTACCGTGTGCAGCTTATAATCTAAATTTATCTGATTTCCACGCTGCATCTACGATTTCAGAAATAATTACTTTTTTGGTACTGTACAAAGATTATTTAATTTTTTCTAGTCCTCAAAAACACGTTGAGACATTTTTATGAAGTGCCTAAAATTTGTCATTTCAAAAATTTTCTATTGCAAGATGGTCGTCAAGGGCCAGTGCAATAAAGGCGTTGTATTTACAATTACCTGAAGTAATGATAGGACTACAAACTATTGAAAACGATTTTTCAAATCCGGAAGCTGTATCGAATGCAAAAAGTTTGATTTTGCAAATTAATTTTTGATTTATCTGCACTCTTTCTATGCAAAATAAAATTCTACAATGCATCGATCGAACATATAAAGCTTTACAACAGAAGGATTTGTTAATAGATTGTGGAACAAAATTTTAATTTCTGGATTACGTAGTACATAACAAGGGCTTCGCGTTACAAGTTTTGAACAAAATTTCCAGGAAGTACAAAATTTGGCTGAAGAAATAGGTATAGAGAAGGAATTTCTTAATAAACAAAAGAGAAATGTTAAGATAATGGAAATAGATGAAACACCAGATGAAGGAAAGAACTTGACACCCGAAGAATTATTTAAAATACAAATTTACAGTGTTCTTGACACCATTGTCTCAAATAGATTGGTGTAATCCAAAAATGAAAACTATAAGTGACGATTTTTGCTTTCTCTATGGCTCGTCTTTACAATGCATGAGTGATGCTGATTTAAAAAAATCGGCTGCAGATCTCGCTACTAAATATAGCAAAGACATAAAAAAGTACGAATTCCCATGTGAAATTGAAAGTTTTAAGCTTGAAGTAACGACTCTTATACAAAATATAGAATAAGAGAAATGCAAAAAAAGTTTTAGCAAGTAAAAATTAAAAAAATTTTTAAATCAACTATTGGACAAGAACGAAGAATACAATATCGTTAAAAATATTAATTATGATGATGTAATAAAGGAATTTGCTGAAATGAAAGCCTAAAAAGTACAATTAAAATAAATCTTAAAACATTACAATAGATTTTTAACATTAATTTCTCAAACCTAATTAATTAAGGGGCCTAAATTTAAGTTCTTGCAAAGGTCACAGTTATGACTAGTTACGACACTGATGGTGAGATCACAGTTGGGTTTATTTAATTTGCTCGCAACCATTTGTCAGCAAATCAGATGTCTCAATCACCATGCACACCAACATGTGAGATGGCATCCACTGCAAACAAATTAAACCAGCTTACTGTATTCTCCGATTTAGACAAGAGTAGAATAATATATCGGCTATTTCTGTTCATGTTATAAGGTGCTGTTTTAAAACTTTTACTGTCGATAATAAAACATGAACTATACCAGAAGACACAACGACTTTCATTGTTTCCCTAGGAGCTTAAAGTTTAGTTCGAAACACTAAATTATGATCTGTATGTAAAAATTTCCAAGTTTTTATCAATGATACCTTTATATGCCACTGCATGTCCTACCTAGAGCTAACTTTCTGCCATTTGTATCAGTTGGGCATAATCTGGAGTGTTATTAATAGCGTCAAGAGGCAAACTGTTTATCCTTAATGTTTGCGAGGACCAAATTATGATTACAAAAATTTGAAGCTCAAAGGAGTCAGCTCTACTGGTTAGGGGAGTATGTTGAGACAACTTATTTGTTTTATCGTTGGAAATATTTTAAGATAATTTATCCCTCCCTCTTGGGAAACCGCGGCTTCCTTCATTAAAGTATGGGTCTTGTGGCAAGGGGTTAGGCCTCAAATGTTAGCGTCTGGGGTATTTGGTCTTCTTGGAACTCATGTGTAGGAGAAAATAGTAAGTAAACTGTTAATAGAAGACTAAATGAACATCTAATTTGAAATAGCTCAAAAGATCAGAACTTCTCTCCATCTCTGAAGTGGAAAAAGTGTCAGCTTCTCTCTTTTCAAACATCTTTTTTTCGTGTACAGATCAATGAAACTGTTTCGTTTAAAAAAGAAAAGGAAAGAAAACACCAACAATGTCTTACGAAAACTCGAATCGTCTGCAGGAATGTGTGAAAAAAATTGTTGTCTGTGTTCATTCCAAGTGTTTCCACAAATCTTACGAACAAGTACCGAAAAAAAGATCAATCATGATGAAGTGTAAATTGACAGTCATTATATTCCAGACGTACGGCTTCTTTTAGAACAGAAAAAGAAAGTCATTCATCACTTCTACTTTTGTTGCGTATCCGGTGGTCGTATCAAAGAGAACAACAGAATTTCCGTGAACGGAACGTTGTCTTCCACCACTATAAATAAAAACAAGATCTATTGCATATCCTCATTGGTGCAAGAACACGAAATTAAAAACTTTCCTACGAATCATTACCAAACGGGTAGTAGTTATCTTGACTGAACCACGTGTGCACGTTTTCAGTGACGTCACGTGTTACGTATTTTGTCTCGTCTCACGTGAACAGCGAATGATCGTAGCGGTGTTCCTCTTATAAATTCTACGTAATTCGAGGTGACGATGTGTTTCAGAACGGTTTGGAAAGAGTTCGGAGGCGATGATCTGCGGTCGCCTCAACATTTTATTTTTCTGTTCTTTTTCTTAAAAGAATTTTTTTGTTGTTGATTCGAATTAGGGCAGATAATGTTCGTGAGGAAACTTTCGGTGTGTTTCAGAACAGTTTGGAGAGAGTTCGAAAGAGATGATCTTGGGATCACCTCAACATTTAAATTTTTTGGTTGTTTTGCAAATTTATCCCTGTGTGTGTTTGTAGATATCTCTGTTTTCAAAACAATTAATTTTTTCGTGATGGAAATTAGGACAGAGAGTGTTTGTGTGGAAGTTTTCGTTTAAGAAATACAAGATATTTGAGACGCCGATTTTATGCAAACTTATCAGTATGTGAACTAGTCAAAAGTACATGCAGGTATGGACAGTTAAAAAAACGTTCCATTTGAAAATGGTGGTTTTTAGTTTCCTTTTGAAAAAATGTATCTGAATATGAAACATTACAATTGAGATTGGATACTCAGTTAATTTTTAAGAAATGTAATTATTAAAACAACATCAGAAAAGAAACACCAATAATAATGAATTAAATCATTGCTTAAAAATTAATTTTATAATTAGAACAAGAAAGTAAGAACAAGTTTACAAAGAACATGGATTACAAACCCGAAAAATCACATTTCCTGGGGAACAAGAAAACGCGAAAAACCGAAGAAACTTGGTTATTTGTAGTTTTTGTTTTGTTATTGATTGCATCGGATAAAAGCTAAGTACTTGACGTGAGACTGTAAACAAAACAAGACTGAAACAGTCGCCTGTTAGTGATAAATGCTGTTATCTCTCCCAGATCCACTCTCAAAATATTTCGTTGTTTCGATATCGGCTTTCTTGTTTCGTTATTCTGTCTGTTCTTCGATTTCAATAAAAACCTACCAGGTCTCAAATCCTTTCAACGTTTCCCTATCTATTTCTCTTTTCAATAATGCTATAATCTGTATTGTTGAACTTCATTGAGAAGCTAACTAACCTTTCCACAGATAACCTTTCCTTGAGTTTCCTAGATAACCTTTTTTGTGACCCTTTTTCGCAACTCGATCTCAAATATGGCAAATATTCCATACTTCATGATGAGAATCTTTTTCCTTCAACCTTCCGTCATCAACTAATGGAAATTGATTAACAAAAGTGCGGATGCTTGTTATTGGAGCGTGACATCACATGAGTGGTTGCATTTGACGTTGCCCGATCCATCAGACCTGCTAATCTTAAATTATAACTTACGTTAGAAATTTCATTTGTCACCGACAGTTTGACTCTGATTCATTCTGTTAACTCTTCAGTTCGTGGGCCAGTGTCGCAACCAGAGGGAGAAGAAAGCCTCCCATTTTTTTTTTTTTTTTTTGTTTCTTATATTTAATGCTACGAAAAATTAAATGTTTTAAATGCATAGAATATTTTTGTAAAAGCGAAAAACAAATTAATATCGTCTGCATTTAATGCGTGGCCAACGAAATTGTTCTCTTTGATCACTTGTACCGTCGACATAGTCCCAGTCTGAATTGTAAAAATCAAATGTGTGTTCTTTATATTGCACGAACGTTCTCTTATGTAAGATAATTGTTTTCTGATATTTTTGTTCCTTACGTATTTACATCAACGGTTATTCGAAAATTTTTGTAATTGAATTCAATTAAATGGCGTAGAATAAGACATGAAATTAATCAATAGAGCAATTTATTGATAACTGAAATATAGTCTGCATATAATTTTTTTTTGTGTGAGTGACGTAATAAACTAAAGTAAAGCATAAATTCAGAGTGGCAACTCTTTAAGCGATCTTGAACAGTTTGGATTAAATATGAGGATGAAGAATTTATGTCCAACTGGAGCAACACCGCGTGGTATTTGGTGTAAATGTGGAATAAAAGTGTTGTTTCATGATAAAATGGTTGTCTTGGTTACTGCAATTTCAACAAGAAGCTTATAAAAAATATAATTTATTAATTACGAAGAATGAAAGTATGAAGACTGACTTTTTTCTTGTAACCATTTTACACTTAGCATATCAATGTATCTCATCAACGTTTCAAAAGGAACTAAATGATTATTTAGAGAGGCGAAATTCAAATATATAGTGTTATTCATGTGATTATAAATACGTAGCGAATAGATAGTTATAAATGTGATTTGTGTACTCACTTCAACCAGTTGGTTGGTAAATGAATTTACACCGCACTGGGGCAACGCAACGGACAATTATCGATGGTCCAGGATCAATACCGAAGGGAAAGTTACAAGGACAACACCACGTGATTTTGAACCACAGTCGGATTACCTGAGCTGGCACACCACTCTCCAAGCTTCCACTCCACGCCAACATGGGGACATTTGAGGCCATGGCAGATAGATGATAGCGTTTTGATCATGCAACCCTCCAGTTGCTAATCCGCGTCTCTACCAACAGTGCTACCGCTGTACCCGTAAGGCACAAGTGTGTCTTTGATGCATACAACGATTTACCGTGTTTTAATAGTATCTCTGGCGACCAAATATAAAGTAGAGCTTAGCGAAACTTTTATAAGATTCTGGTCAGTCCCACTGGCCGAGCGACTAAAGACGATTCTCTGAACAAACTGGTGCTGAACAACCGGTCTGGTGGTTAAGGTATTAGCCTCCAGATAGGAAGGTTCCTGGTTCGAATCCGAGTGAGTGCATGGATATTTGTAAGCGTATGGTGTAGAGGCCGCTGATACACCTTAAATCTGTCCTGGCCTAAAGTCCTCACGTTGGGTTGGCGTGGAAGTTTGGAGAGTGGGGTGCCAGCTCTGGTGTTGCCTCGTCATCTGACCGTTGTTCAAAATTACGTGGTGTCGTCCTCGAATCTTTCACTTATGGGATTGATCCCGAATCGTCGTCAATAACCCGCTGTGTTGCTCTAGTACGACGTTAATTAAAATTACCTTAAATTACCTGGAGAAACTGGTAGACTAAAACGCTTGATTACGAGTTCTAATCTAGCATGTGTCAAAGTAGGGTTGAATGCTCGAAGTTTCATAGTTTCTTCTAGACGACACGTAAATGCAGTCCGGCCCCCCCAAAATATTCCAGGAATACGTGTCCTCTCTTCAGTTCAGGGTGGGTGCTATGTGATGTTCACTTTTTGAAAACACAAGACAGAACATGACCCTTTAAAAGAGAGATAAAAATATTTTGAAATTAATAATACCGTTGAAAAATACCGAGGAACTGCCCACCCAGCCAATGTTTCAATTGCAATGGGTTCGGCAATAGCTCAATTAGATGTTTAGTGACCCCTCGGTGTCTTAGAGAGAGATGCCGCAATGACCACCTAACTTCCCAATGCTCCCAACCAAGATCTGATATCCCAAAGTGTATGAATTGTTTTGAAACGACACATTGCATCCTGGACGTGCTACAAAACCTTCCCCCGTAATACGTAACTTCTCACGTAACAATCGACTGAGCATTGTTATTGAGAGGAGGTTTCAAAAGTATGACCAACATGTCGATTGGTAGTCACGTGTCTGTTCTGTAAAAAATTGGCTTTTTTTTTTGCCATTTCAGTACTTTATCGCCTCGTTTAGCGATATAAAATTTTATGACAAGGTTAGTGTGTGTGAATCTGCATTTCTGTTGTAGCGAGCTTAGTCACCACTATCAAAATTAACTTACGATTGTTGTTGTCGTGCGGGCCATATATGGGCCAATTGGGGGTGCCATTGTCCCGGAGGGTTGGACTTCTTCATACATGACACATCCGTTTTACAGGAAGGTCCCTTTCACTCATCCATTCACTCACACATATCGTAATTTAGATCCCAATCAGAGGCCGATAACCCCCTGATCAGGTACCCCCAGAGGTATTGATTTGGCATGGGAACATGGGGGACTTTGTGACCACGACCTATTTAACGTGCCCCAGCCACCATTAGCGAACACGACAGTCCCAGGTCCAAGCGCCGATATCGCAACCATCAGAATTGCAGACTCCGCTGAGGACAGAACCCACAACCCTTCCGATGCGAGTCCGACGCTCTACTGACTAAGGTCCCTTTCACTCATCCATTCACTCACACATATCGTAATTTAGATCCCAATCAGAGGCCGATAACCCCCTGATCAGGTACCCCCAGAGGTATTGATTTGGCATGGGAACATGGGGGACTTTGTGACCACGACCTATTTAACGTGCCCCAGCCACCATTAGCGAACACGACAGTCCCAGGTCCAAGCGCCGATATCGCAACCATCAGAATTGCAGACTCCGCTGAGGACAGAACCCACAACCCTTCCGATGCGAGTCCGACGCTCTACTGACTAAGCTACCGCGGCTCAACTTATGATTCCGTTGTATATATAACAGTATAACCAAACTCTACCATGATGTACTTTTTGGTAGACAAAGTTGCACTGTTTTATTCCGGCTTGCTAAATTGGTGACCGACGGACGTGATTTTAACACGCAAAAATTTCCAACTTCGATGGATGGTCCACGATGAATAGTAGTTGAATCGCCAATCCGTTGCTAATCACTTTCAACAACCTTCTGAGGCTTTGCGATAGCAGACACTGCTCATATACTATCTCGGCGTCACTCCATTCATTGCTGCTCAGTCTTCACTTCACAAGGGCACTCACACTCGGCTGCTAAAGTGAACACAAAGACAATTACTACTGTGATCTTAATACAGCTCTCACAGTCTCTTTGCAGATGGCACCAGTGGCATCATCTATTGAATTTCGGCTACAGCTACAAAAATTAACTTACGATGCAGTAGTATATATAACACTGTAACCAAACTCTACCTAAATTACTTTTTGGTAGACAAAGTTGTATTGCTTCATTCCGGCTTGCTAAGCTATGAAATCTTGACATTGCCAGTCTACTATCAGAAGATCAATCTATGTACCAATCAAACGATGAAATGATGAATGGGCGTCTTCGGCCATCTCGTGAACTAATCATAGAATGAATGATCCAGCAGACGAAAGCAGTTTTGGGGCACGTTACCACTAATTTAGGTCGCATGATTATCGTCACACAAAAACGTTATTCATTACACACTCTACTTTTACATTTCCTCTATGGTCAAAACATTGGACATATGGATTCATGCCCCGTTACAAGGGCTGGTTGCTTGTCAATGACGGTATGACCATGGCCAAATAATATATATATACTACCCTACAATAATGGACCGGACGCCAGCGGACTTGCATATAATCCTACTGCTTGTTTGGGGGTGTTTTTAGTGGTATGGCCTGGGACCTTTGCATGATAGTTAATTGAACACCGAAGCCCACATGAACATTTTGGACAGTCAGGTTCTTTCTACGCTCCGGCAATTTTATGGAAGGGACGACAACGCTCCATGTCATGTTGCAGCTTCTGTCAAGCAGTGGTATCAAGATATGGATGTAAAACGTCTTCCCTTTGCTTACTCAGAGTCCCGACCTAAACCCCATCGAACATTTGTGTGACGAGTTAGAGCGACGCTTACGAACCAGGGAACCACGTCCGAAATCTACACCATGTCATGTTGCAGCCTCTGTTCAAGCAGTGGTATCAATATATGGATGTAAAACGTATTCCCTTTGCTTGCTCAGAGTCCCGACCTAAACCTCATCGAACATTTGTGTGACGAGTTAGAGCGACGCTTACGAACCAGGGAACCACGTCCGAAATCTACACCATGTCATGTTGCAGCCTCTGTTCAAGCAGTGGTATCAAGATATGGATGTAAAACGTATTCCCTTTGCTTGCTCAGAGTCCCGACCTAAACCTCATCGAACATTTGTGTGACGAGTTAGAGCGACGCTTACGAACCAGGGAACCACGTCCGAAATCTACACCATGTCATGTTGCAGCCTCTGTTCAAGCAGTGGTATCAAGATATGGATGTAAAACGTATTCCCTTTGCTTGCTCAGAGTCCCGACCTAAACCTCATCGAACATTTGTGTGACGAGTTAGAGCGACGCTTACGAACCAGGGAACCACGTCCGAAATCTACAACTGAGCTAGCGACATTCTTGCAGCAGGAATGGATACAAATATCCATAGCTGTGTTTCAAAATCTTGAAAGTATGCCCTGAAGGGTTGCTAGTATAATTGCAGTATGTGAGGACCACCCGACTATCAAAACATGTATTCTTTCCCTTATAGCATCACATCTTGCTGTCCGGTCCATTATTGTAGGGTAATGTATGTTAATGATATTCAAGGAGTCATTTACGTGTAGGAAATATTAATAACTAATCCCAATCGTCTTTCAGGATGCTGAAAATGCAATAGGTACGATGAATGGTCAATGGTTGGTCAGTCGAGCAATTCGCACTGACTAGGCAACAAAGAAGCCACCTGCCAATCATTCTCATAACGACAGTAAGAGATTTAGTTTGAATCTAGTGTAATTGCAGCACGTGGGGGATCATCGCCCTATTAAAGCATGTATTATTTCCCTTATACCATCACATCTTGCTGTCCGGTACATTATTGTATTGTAGGTGAGTGTGCGTTACGTAAGCTACTAAGGATGTAATTTAAGAGAGCCTGTGAAAGTATTTGGGTACGGGTTAGTATTTATCGATCTAATCTTTCTTGGAAGTGTGGAGACGTGACAATTACCGCTGAGACAGTAAACTCAAATGAGAGGATTGAAACGTGATGTGAGAAAGAGGAAATGAAAGGCGAAAATAGACACAATACTAAGTGATTTAAGCTAAACAAAAAGGGAAAGGTTTGAGGCCTGGCACATATGTGTGTTTCGGAATATTTTATCGCCAAATCGTATCTATTCTTGTCCCTCATGTTTGGGGATGGGCCCCAACTGTAAAGATATTGGGAGGTAGTTAGAATTCTTTGAGGAGCGCCCCTGACTTCTGATAAATCAGCAGTACCGACTAACCAGTGAGATCGAATGAATATTTACTATGCTAATTCACCATGCATAAGGCTGACGAGATATCTCGTCATCAGCAAAACCGACCAGATTTTGGACGAGGATCCAGGATGAGACGTCTCGACTAAAGGCCCGTTCACATGAGGCGTTTCAACGCGCGTATGGCGAGGCTAGCAAGGTCCCGCCGTCAAATTATGTTTATTTATTCCTCTAATTCAAGTATCTATCTTTGCGACCTTGAAGAGCGGGACCCTGATAGCCTCGCCAGCGCGAGTTTTACGCGCCTCATGTGAACGGGGCCTAATTGTTGGGGGTGTTTTTCGTGATATGGCCTGGGACCTTTGCACGTTGTTCATGGTTAATTGAACGCCGAAGCCTACATGAATATTTTGGACAATCAGCTTCTTCCTACGCTCTGGCAATTTTATGGACGAATGTTACTTCCAGAGCGACTACGCCCCATGTTATGTTGCAGCCTCTGTCGAGCAGCGGTATCTGTATTAATGACAAATCCCAATCTTCTTTCAGGATGCTGAAAATGCGATAGGTACGATGAATGGCCAATGGTTGAGCAGTCGAGCAATTTGCACTAACTTGGGCAACAAGGAAGCCACCTGCCAATCGTTCTCAAAATGACAATAAGAGATTTTGGTTGAATCTAGTGTAATTACAGCACGTGGGGGACCTTCGCCTCTTGAAAGCATGTATTCTTTCCTTTAGCCATCACATCTTGCTGTCCGGTCCATTATTGTAGATTAGTGTACGTTACGTACAAACTACTAAGGATGTAATTTAAGAGAGCCTGTGAAAGTATTTGGGTACGGGTTAGTATCGATCGGACCTTTCTTGGAAACGGAGACGTGACAATTACCGCTGAGACAGACGTAACGTAAGCAACTAAGGATGCAATACTTTCGTGATAAGACATTCCATTGCAAAATTGTCAGATCTTGATGGACGAGATATCTCGTCGAAACCAATTGGAGTTTTAGAAAAAAAGAGGTCCACACACTACATAACCGAAACTGGTCACATTTCCTTGTTCTTGGAACCCGGATCCGGCAACCATCCTACAGGAGCTATGAGTTATAATTAGAATTTTTTTTTATGCGTCTTTTCCTGTCCTACTTCGACTTTAGGAAGCTCGTTACTCGTTTCGTAATCCAATTCGTAACTATATAAATATAGAGATCCGAGTGAACACTTTATCACTTGATCTGTAGATGAACATTACACGCCATTACAATGGTGAAATGATCTGATAACTCGGGGAAAGTCGTTGACAGGTTTCATTCAGCGCGTGAGATAACACCATCGGAATTCGTAAACTGACGTTCGTGCGACGTAAACTATCGCTATACTGGCAAGCGCAACATTCCTTGCGTTCTGTTTTTGCACCATTAAAAGCTTTTAGTGGAATACGGATGTCATAATTTTTAACTTTAATCGTTGATGAATAAATCTAGGTATTGTTTTGTCTCTTGTTGGCTAATTTTTAAACAAAAACAAAATTGCCTGTCGCTGCTTGAACAGAAAAACAAATGCTTTTATAGCTGAAATACGTTGGAAAAATAGTCATACATGAAAACTTATACAAAATTCTACTGAGGACACATCTCGAACAAAAAGTTTAAAATACAAATTTTACCACATTGCCGTGACAAATAATCAATTTTACAAAATGAATTTATGTTTAATTACTTATTTTAATAATGTTCAATGTTCAAATAATCAATTTTGTAAATGAATTTATATTTAATTACTTATTTCAGGGCTCGAAATACCCGGGTGCACAGATGCACTGTGCACGTGAAAATAAAATTGTGCACCTAATTTTTTCCCGCTAGGCGCACCTGTGCACCTAATTTAAAAACTTAGGTGCACCTTGTGCACCTGTATTAAAAAATATATTTCGAGGCCTGACTTATTTTAATAATGTTCAAATAATCAATTTTTTAAATGAATTTATATTTAATTACTTATTTTAATAATGTTCAAATAATCAATTTTGTAAAATGAATTTATATTTAATTATTTATTTTAATAATGTTCATATCACTTACACAAAAAAATTATAATTATGTTTTCGCTCTCAATAACTCAGAAAAAAAAAACGGATGATCAAACACTAATAGTGGCAGAACGTTCTTTTGGGAGAAAAATAAGTACAAATAAAATTACATTCGCTTCACTAAATATCACTAATACAAATAATAAATATGTGTTTTTTAATAATCCAAAATAGAATGATTCGCGTAATCTAACCCCTGTACAAACATTCATAAGCACATCAAACAAACGCTTTTAGTGGAAAACGAATGTCATAATTTGTAGCGTTAATCGTTGATGAATAGTTTCAGGTATTGTTTGTTCTCTTGTTGGTTCATTTTTAAACCCAAACAAAAGTGCCTATCGTTGCTTAAACAGAAAAATAAATGTTTTAATTGCTGAAATACGCGTTGGAAAAATAGTTATACATAAAAACATACGATTAAAATAGATTTTATCGTGGCATAAAGATTGGGGAATAATTTGCCCAAATCTTCATGCCAGATATTTTGTCATGTGTTTTTGTAAATGTAGTTACTTAAAACCCATATGTTGGGTCCATCGATAGCTCATAATCATTTCACAAGGCTCTGGTGGACTGTATCTTTATTGCTCATAACAAACTCAAGATTGAGGAGGATGCTCTCATACACCTCCTCGCGGTACATGCTCTAACTCCACTGGCTGGGTGCCAGAATGTACATTTACACTGTTATACATAGATGGCGCTGGCGCATTACAACATAAGATTTACTCGCTTCAACATAGCGCCGGGCCTTGCAATGTAAAAAAAACATTCAAGTAATTGCCAATTGAAATTAAACATTAATTACTTAATTAACAACACAAATACTTGATTACAATAAATGATGTGCTCAAAGATACATTACAACACTAAAATTATATACAATAATAATAAAGCAATTAATGTATACAATAATTAGTTATTTACAGGTAATAAACATAACTTCGAAACTGGTCGTTTATATTGACCAGAAGCTGTTTTAATCTCTGCTACTCTAATTTTACCATCAGTTCCTGGAAACACTTCTGTAATTCGACCCAATGGCCAATTGAATGGGGGAGAATTATCCTCCTTAATTAAAACTACATCACCTATTTTCACATTATTTTTACAGAACATCCACTTATGTCTTTCTTGCAGATTATTTAAATAGTCGATACTCCATTTTTTCCATATTTTTTGAAAAATTCTAGTGATTTTTTGCCAATTCCTTAATCTATTTTCGCTTAAATTAGTAAGATCAGGCTCAATTAATGAATGAAGAGGTCTGCCAATTAAAAAATGGGCAGGCGTCAAAACTTCCATCTCATCAACATCAGAAGTTATTGGTACAAGAGGGCGGGAGTTTAACATTCCTTCAATTTGAATAATTATGCAGTTAAATTCCTCATACGTTAACTTCAAATTGCCAACAACTCTTTTCAGATAATACTTAAAAGATTTCACACCCGCCTCCCAAAGACCTCCGAAGTTGGGAGCTCTTGGAGGCAGGAAGCTCCATTCTATTTCTTCTGACCCTAAATAACCTGCAAGGTTCTCATCTGGTTTACATAATAAATTGTGTAACTTTTTAATCTCCCTGTTAGCACCCACAAAATTTGTTGCGTTATCTGTGAATAGCTTAGCAGGTTTACCTCTTCTCGAGATAAATCTTTTCAAAGTTTCAATGAAAGAAGCAGAAGTTAAATCAGAAACACTCTCTAGATGTATTGCCTTAGTTGTGAAACAAACGAATATACATACATACATTTTATGGAAAATACCTTTACGTTGATTTCTATATTTAATAGAAAAAGGACCACAGAAATCAATTCCTGTAACATTAAAGGGAAAATCCTGAGTAACTCTCTCTTTAGGTAAGTCACCCATAATTTGATTTACTGTTACCGGTTTTACCTTGAAACAAACAACACAATTTTGTACAATTTTCCTACAAAGATTTCTACCGTTTACAATCCAAAATTTCTGTCTCACATGGTATAACAATGCTTGTGGACCTGCGTGTAGATATTTAAGATGATAATAAGCAAATATTAATTCTGTTAACTTATGTTTAGAAGGCAGAATAATTGGAAACTTTTTCTCATAAGTTAAATTACTATTTTTTAGTCGGCCTCCTACTCTAAGAAGTCCAAAGTCATCAATAAAGGGATTAAGATTCTTAATCGAACTATCAGTTGGAATCATACCTGATTTTTGAAGACCTTTTAACTCAGCTTTAAAATACTCACGTTGAAGTACTCTTACTAGTGTTACTTCTGCTAATTTGATCTCTTCCGTATCTAATGGTCCTACCTTCCGTGTGGCTTGTTCCTACAATTTCTACAAAACCTAAGAAGAAAACTTATAATACGGATTATTTTCAAATACTTATTACTACAATTCACTAAATCGTTAATAAAAGAATTCACAGTTAAAGTTAAACACGGTACAATTTCAGAATCAACCCAGTTTTTGAGTTCATCAGTGTCTTTCTCAATCACAGATTCTGGTATAATTATATTTGGGTACTCATTTCCCCTTAGAAAGTCCGGTCCATCCCACCACAATTCACTCAGTTGCAGTTTCTTAGAGTCCATACCTCTGGATATAAGATCAGCGGGATTTTCTTCAGATGGAACGTGGTGCCATTGTTCAATTTTGGTAAGATCTTGTAACCTTGAAATTCGGTTCGCAACAAATGTCTTTAGTAGACGAGGCTCTTTCTTTATCCACGACAGCACGATCATTGAATCACTCCACAGGTGGGTAGACGTCACTTCGATTTTTAGTGATGATTTGACTCGATGCATTAATTTCGCTAGAAGAGCTGCAGCGCAAAGCTCAAGTCTTGGTATTGTAGTCTTCTTTAACGGAGAGACGCGGGATTTACTGCATACCAATCTCACGGACGTATGACCTGATGTTGTTGTGGCTTTACAGTAGATTACTGCTCCATATGCAGCTTCTGAGGCATCTGCGAAGCCATGCAACTCTATCTTCTCAGCATCTTCAACTAAGATGAATCTTGGAACGGACATGTTAGGAACCTTCTGCAGCGACTCAATAAATTCATGCCATTCTCGATTTTCTTTCTCAGGTAGTGTTTCACTCCAGTTTAATTTCAGCAGCCATAATTTTTGCATAAAAATTTTAGCTTTGGTCACAAGAGGACCCAGAAGTCCAAGTGGATCATATATCCTTGCGATTTGTGACAGAACTTCTCTTTTAGTATATAATTGTTTTATATCTGGTTTAAAACTGAAGCAAAAATAATCAGTTTGAGGTTTCCACAAAATACCCAACGTTTTAGTATCAGGTGTGAAAGAGTATTCTTCAGATGCATCAGCTTCATTTTTCAAAAGAGATGTATGATTAGCAGACCATTTATGCAAAACCATACCACCTCGATCCAAAAGCACAATAAGTTCTCGTTGAAGTTCCTGAGCTTGTATTAACTGATCAGCTCCAGTTAACAAATCATCCATGTACATGTCTGATAAGAGTACAGATGCAGCCATTGGAAATTGTTCACCTTCATCGTATGCCAACTGCTGCAATGTTCTAGTGGCAAGGTAGGGTGCACTAGTAGTTCCGTATGTAACGGTAGATAGTCTGTAAGTTTTGACAGGATCTTTATCAGAGGACTTCCAGACAATTCTCAATAGATCTCTTTGATCGGGATGCATCCAAATCATCCTGTACATCTTTTTAATATCCGCAACAAACGCAACTAGATGCTTTCGGAATCGTAGCATTATTGTGAACAAGTCATCTTGATTCACTCCTCCATTGTACTGCAAGGAATTTAGAGAATTTCCGTTAGACGTTACTGCAGAGGCGTTGAACACAACACGTAGTGGTGTTGAGCTGGATTCTGGACGCACCACACCATGATGGGGTAGATAGTAAACCACATCAGGATCTTTATTTTCCTTTACTTCCTCCATGTGTCCCATCCGTAAATATTCTTCCATGAAGGCCTTGTACATTGACAGAATTTCAGGCTCTCTCACCAAACGCGCCCATAGAGAATCTAACCGTTTCATTGCTATATGCTTTGATTCACCTAGACTAGCCGGATTATCTTTTAAGGGCATTTGCACGATGTACCGACCACTTTTATCTCTCGTATGGGTTTTCTGAAAATGTTCCTCACAAATAAGTGCTTCCTCATTTTTTATTTTCTCACATTCAATATTTTCAATTTCCCAAAAACCTTTCACAATTTTCTCTAAATCGGTACAATCGTTAACAAGCCCACACTGTACACTATTCTCATTTACTGTCTGTACACTACCACTCACAACAAAACCGAACACAGTGTTTTGTAATACTAACTTTGTGTTAGATGGATAAATTTGACCTGGTTTTAAAAGCTCATAAAAATTTTCAGCTCCCAAAAGTACATCAATGGGACCTGGTATGTTAAAACTTGTATCCGCTAACTTAATGTTGTTTAATTCTGGAACGCAGATATCAATTTGCTTAGATGGTGTCAGATCTGTTATTTTTGGAACAACCAAAAATTCTAAATCCAATTTGAAATTTCTCAACTCATTAGTTATCTTAGCATTAACCTTAGATTTAATTGTCAAAGACAACCCATTCAAACCTGACACTGCAATATTTATTTTTTGCTTTCTTAGATTAAGCTGATCTGCACATCTTTTACTTAAGAAATTAGCATTTGCCCCCACGTCTAAAAGACCACGCACGGGTATAACATTTCCAAGATCATCGTACAAAAAACAAATAAAAGTGCTCAACAATACAGCCTTCGAACTAGCGGATGACGTACTAGTCGCCACAAAATAGTTTCGATCCCGACTCATTTGTTTATTCTCTGCTGGTACGAATTCTACAGCTGTTGGGGAGGGGAAAGCGGCACTTCCCTCTCTTGGGGTGTTTACCACTCCCTCACTCGCTCCTATTTTTTGTGTTGTGTTTTGTTCGAAAGGGAAATGTAAAGTCATGTGATGACGCCGTCTACAAAGATTGCAAGAGTATTTGGACTTACAATTTGATACTCTGTGATTCCCTAAGCAATTAAAACATAAGTGATTTGCTTTTACAAATTCGATACGTTCGTGTACAGATAATGTTTTGTAAATTGGACATTTATACAAAGGGTGATTGTCACTACACGAAAAAGCACACTTAAAACTCTTAACATCCGACAGGAAAACCTTCGATGCATTTCTTGACTCGGGAAATTTATTTATCCGTGCATTTTCTACAAAAGTTTTACCGCGGGATGTAAAATATAAATCTATTTCTTTTGCTAACTCAAAAGGTTTAAACCAGCCGTCCGCCTGTCTCAGACTAATGTGATAGGCGGTTTCTTTGTCCAAGGTTTGACATATTTTATCCGATATTATTAATTCTTTAAGGGTCTCTAAATCCGTAACTTTTCTCAACTGCAAATAGTATTCCCAACTCGTCGTTAAGCGAGATGCAAATTGTACATACGTTTCATTGGGTTGGCGGTGTGTTTTCCTCAAGTTATCCAAACACGATTGGGGAGTTGGTTCAAATTCTCGAATGACTATTGCTTTTACTTTAGCATAATTATTTAATTCATCATCTTTTATATAAGTTATCACATTAGTTGCCCTTTCACCTAATAAATTTAAAAGAATCTCAGCTTTATATTTATCAGGGACGGTTTTTGAAACAAAGGCTCTTTCTAAAGATGAGAAAAAATAACCCCAACCTTCTGGTCTACTAGGAATTTTAATTGTTAATGTACGGACACTTTTGATGAGAGAGTCCAACGATTCCGTTTGATGACTGGCACTAGTATCATCAGATTTTGACTCTGCTTTCATGCGAGCTAGTTCCAGTTCTGTTTTCAATCTCTCTAGTTTCAGTTTTTCTAGCTCTATTTGCTGCTGCTCCTCAGACTTTCTTTCCTCAATGATCATGGTTGCTAACTCTTTAACCCATTTTTGATCGTTTCGGAATTTTTCATTTTGTTTAATAAAACTGCTCAACTCAGTAATAGTCATTTGCTCAGTAACGTCTTCTCCCAATTCCCTGGCAATTGCTATCAAATCATCTCTCTTTGCACCTTTAAACATTTTGAAAAAGTATTTCAAAGCGTGAATAATAAATTCAGTCACGTACCTCAATTTTCGTCGACGATGCTGATTTGAATAGCAAGACGCAGAGTTGTTTATGAGAACTCAATTCACTAGTTGCTCCTGGAGACGTGACCACATGTTGGGTCCATCGATAGCTCATAATCATTTCACAAGGCTCTGGTGGACTGTATCTTTATTGCTCATAACAAACTCAAGATTGAGGAGGATGCTCTCATACACCTCCTCGCGGTACATGCTCTAACTCCACTGGCTGGGTGCCAGAATGTACATTTACACTGTTATACATAGATGGCGCTGGCGCATTACAACATAAGATTTACTCGCTTCAACACCATAACTAGCAGAAAGGAGAAAGTTTGTTTTCATATTTTCGATTTTTATAAAATGTAAGGAAATGTAAATAAATTCGGAAAATTTGAGACAGATAAAATTTAAGTAGCATTCAAAGGTTGCAAATTTTTTGTAAAGTTAGTGTACCAATATTTAATGTTTAATGCAATGGGTGCACAGCTTCATTCCATGGGCCGGATTGTGGGAGATCGTGGAGATATACTTGTGAATGAATGTTTTGAATTTTACTTATTTTGCTTAACAATTTTTTATCGTACGCCAAACCTTGGTATTTTTGCCATTTCTTTGGCAGCTCAATTTAGTCTAGAACGAGAAATAAAATGTGTAAATCCATCATCAAGATCATTGGAACTATTGAGGTGCGTTCCTGTCATGTCTGATAGGTCACACAAAGGACAAATTGGTGAGTATGACAAGCCAATTTGATGTAGAAGATTTTGTAGGGTAACCGTTTCTAATGAGATCACGAAAGCAAGAGATCTAAGCTCTCTGTATATTATGTGGAAACTGAGACCGAGCACAGAGTTCCTGTCTTTCTCTGGCTTGGAATTTAAGTAATAGTCGAGAGTGATTGATTTTTATATTCCTAACCTTTCACTGCACAAATTGACGTCGTAATGGATCAAGAGGCGATGCTAGATATGTAGCCATGAAAATTGTCACCCAGGTAGTCCTAAAAATGCCCCTCGAAGCCCCGATTTTAAAATCTAAAGTTTGTTTTCCTGCAGTAGATGGACATGGACAAGGAAACACGTTCTACAGAGTTTGTGTATTTGAGTTAACAGGGAAGTCGCGTTCATAGTTTAGCTGTTGCGGTAGGAAGCACGTTCTACAGGGTTTATGTGTTTGAGTTAACACAGGGAAATATCGCGGTCATATTTTAGCTATCGCGGTCATATTTGAAACCCGAGCATTTCAGCTAGTATTGTACAAACTTGCTAAAATATATTAGGAAAATGGTCTAATGACACCGACGTAAGTAACCAACACTAATAAAACTGCCCTGAAGTCAGAAGAAAAGACACACACACAAAAGCATTTTTGAAAGAGAAACAAAACTTTAATATTGCTGCCTCCTTTAATAATAATAATTATACAACAGTGTTATTTTAGCTATAACCTCGTTCTAAATGCGGAAATAATGGAGCCCCGGGGTCAGTGAAAAACGCATATCACCCTCCTTTGATAAAAGTTTCACCCCAATTACGCATTTTATCTACAAAAACAAACAAGGACTGTTCGACATCCAGACAAAAAAATTTCGAAGACTTGTAAATTCTCCTTTCTCACATTATAAACACAGATATCGTATTCAAACGAAGATATACCATTTTTATGACCATCGTATAATTCTACTTAAAGCGTCACTTTCCAGTTTATTCTTGGATCAGAGGAGGTCAAGAGCTTGAACGGGTCGAGACTTCTGCATGAGATAAGAATTTGGTCAAGAAAAACGCATTGAGAGATATTCATTCGCTATGAGAGTGAGAAAGATTCTCTGATTCTGATTCTTAATTTTCCAATCAGTAGTCATCACAATTGAATGACACTTTTACTAAATCCACATCCGCGCTCCACCATTCAGAACGTATTTATAGAGGGTGCCCCCCTAAGGTGGTCACAAAAAATCAATTTTCGAATTTCTACCGTGGCACCCCCCTAAAAGTTGCCAATGGGCTAGAAAATGTGATTGGCAAAGTTTTAGCTCATTCTGATAATATTAACCCGTGCCTCATTGAGGTTAAAGTTAAGAAAAACAGCGATTTTTAGCAAAAAATCGTAGTTTTTAAGCTTTAAAATCGAAACTATTCGTCCTAGAAACCTGGTTCTTGTCTAATTTCATAGGAAATTTTACTGACTTGAAGTTTGATATCATCCGCTTTTTGTGCTAAAACGGATAGAATGGTATTTAGCATTTTACAGGTAAGGTCGTAGTGGATATCCTCAAAATTGAATTTTTATGCAAAGCCCCTAAAATCATTACAATATTCAATTAAATCTGCTTTCCAGATTTTGCTTGTGTATTTTTCATTTTGTACATTAAAAAGGCTTTAGTTAGAGGTATTTTAAAAAATAAATCAAACCTTTCAAATTCAAAATGAAGGAATTAGGGGTAAAGAAGAGGAAGCAAGGAGTAAAAATGACAACAAATAGTGTTCAAATGTATTTTATTAATTAAATAATTGAACTATACATAATTATATTATTATTATTTAAATATACAATTAGGTGGTAAATACAAATTAAGGTGGTAATGTCTTAGATACTGTAGCTTTTAAAGAGTCTTGAAAAATATGCCTACATACATTAGGTCATGACCCACAGAATTTTATTCTAGGTAGAAGGGCCATACGACTCCACAACTGATCTCATCAAAAATAGATTTAGAAATTCCGATTTACAGGGAGTGTTGTGCACTGGGATGGGAAATTGCTTCCAGATTTTTTGAGTAAAGAAAATGTGGAGCGGATAGCGATTTTGATTACATGTGGCGATGAAGACCAATTGATAGGTGTAACAATTTTTGAAAATAGTACGAAAATAAATCAGGCAAAAGCTGTATTATAAGCAGTTGAGCATTGGGGGAGGGGGGAAAATCCAGGCATTGTGTTTTCATGCAATGGCAGTAAATACTGGTCGCCTTAGGTGAACCTGCGTTTTGTTAGAGCAGTTATTAGAGAAAAGCTTTCTTTATTTAGCATGTCTCCACCATGTTTTAGAAGTTGCTTACAAAGCAGTTTTTAATTTCAAAATGGGCACATCCACTGGTCCTCAGCCAGATATTTTTCGAAAATTCTAGACTGGGTGGTCTAAGGTAGACAAGAAGAAATACAATTATCCAGACCAAATTTCAAGTTTTCTTTTTGAATAATTAAAAAACCAGAGGAAACCATAAACATCCCAGAAATGATTATAAAGAATTCATCCAACTTTGCTTGATTAATTTAGGACGTCTTCCTCAAAAAGACATTACTTTTAGAGTACCTGGTGCTATTCATCACGCCAGATGGATGGCAATTGCCATTTATTCTCTTAAAATGCATATTTTCAGGGATCAATTTTCGTTAACTGATTTAGAGAGAAAAGGTATTGCATATATTTGTTTATTTATAATCAATATTTATGTAAAAGCATGGTTCAATGCCTGCAAACCCACTTTGGCCCCCAACCTAGACCTACAATTATTAAAATCTTTAGTAAAATACAGGAAAATTGTTAAAGAGGTTGCAGACAAGGCCCTGTCTAAAATAATAAACCATCTGTGGTATCTGAACTCGGAGCAAGTTGCATTTTCATTTTTCGATGATACTTTGGGAAAAAATGCCAAAACAAGCATGGTTGAAAAATTAATGTCCGAAGTAGAAAATGATGAAGATGTTTGTGATGATAGGGATGTAAAACCAAAATTCTATCTCCCACAAGTTGTTCAATTATTGGACAAAGAAGTTAATTATTTTGTTTCTGCTTGAATTCTAAATTTTTTTAAGAGATTTGAAATCGATACAGATTTTTTAAATACTGATCCCGATGTATGGTATGAAAATCAACATTATTTAAAAGCTAAAAAAATAGTAAACGGTTTAAGGGTTGTTAATGATACTGCTGAGAGAGAAGTAAAATTAATTAAAGACTTTAATTCCTCTTTGACGAAAGACGAAGAACAACGGCAGTTCCTTTTACAAGTAGTATCTGAATGTAGACACATTTTTCCGGACTCTTCAAAAGCAACAATATCTAAGACATTACCACCTTAATTTGTAATTACCACTTAATTTGTATACTTAAATAATAGTAATATAATTATGTATAATTCAATTATTTAATTCATAAAATACATTTGAACACTATTTGTTTTACTACTTGCTTCGTCTTCTTTACCCTTAATTCCTTCATTTTGAATTTGAATGTTGTTTGATTTATTTTTAAAAATATCTCTAACTAAAGCCTTTTTAATGTACAAAATGAAAAATACGCAAGCAAAATCTGGAAAGCAGATGTAATTGAATATTGTAATGATTTTAGGGACTTTGCATAAAAATTCAATTTTGAGGATATCCACTACGACCTTACCTGTAAAATGCTAAATACCATTCTATCCGTTTTAGCAAAAAAAGCGGATGATATCAAACTTCAAGTCAGTAAAATTTCCTATGAAATTAGACAAGAACCAGGTTTCTAGGACGAATAGTTTCGATTTTAAAGCTTAAAAACTACGATTTTTTGCTAAAAATCGCTGATTTTCTTAACTTTAACCTCAATGAGGCACGGGTTAATATTATCAGAATGAGCTAAAACTTTGCCAATCGCATTTTCTAGCCTATTGGCAAATTTTAGGGGGGGGGGTTGCCATGGAAGATAGGGCGGAACAGGCTATTGACGGCGGTTCGGGATCAATTCAGAAATGAAATATCCGAGTACATTTTTTTTAATGGTGGGCACATTTGACCTAAGTCATTGGCCACTACAAGGCCGGAAGTGATGGCCACTTGTGAAGGAGCGCCCAGTGGGAAGACCATCATTGCCGCTAACAATTTATACTTCGTAATTTTGAACCATGTTCAGATGACGAATCAACACCTGAGCTGGTATACGCTTACAAACATCCATGCTCGAACCCGGATTCGAACCGGGGACCTTCCGATCTAGAGGCTAACACCTTAACCACTATACCGGTTGGTCGGCAGATCCGAGTACAACACCTCATAATTTTGAAACACGGTCAGGTGACGATGTCAACAACACCTCTGAGCTCGCACTCCACTCTACAAACTTCTACACCACGCCAACATGAGGGAATTTGAGGCCATTACAGATTGCAGAAGATTGCAGACAGAAGTACACAAGCATCCCATGCATGATCTTTGATTGGATTGAGTTTCGAACTCGCAACCCTCCAACTCATAGCCCGCGACTCTACCATCTGGTCTTCCACGTTCGATATTTTATAAAATTTAGCTTCATTTGCTTTATGTTTATAAGATAATGCTTCAGAAATCCATTTATGCGATCGTAGTTGTGGAAAATATCGTTGATATATAGGGCATAATATCTCGAGAAATATAATCCAAATAGCAATTCTTGCCATGAGGTAAAGGATTAATAACTTATACTTCCGGGATTTGTCCGAGAGTTTACTACTTCAGCGAAAACAAGTCGCGCCTGTTTCCTCAGAAGTTTCTTTATGTCGGCGAACAGAGTTTTGAGCTTTGTTCCACACACTTGTGCTTCTATTTCCTGCTCTCCTGATTGCTCTCCTGATTGCTCGACTGTTGACATTTTTTGCCGTTATGTGTTGATTTGTCTTAATTGCGAATTTCTCGGTTTAAATTGAGTTAATTCGATACCTCTAAGGGGAGTTGGGAGTTGAACAGAGTTGCTTTGACCTTGAAATTAAAGACAGAACAAGCAGCGCAAATTTCATGATGTTAGAACTTAACGTTCGGAAGTTTTTGCTGCTTTAATGTGCGTGAAATATTCTGAAAAAGTGAAAAAGGATGAATATGATTATCCAAAAGCATCCCGTTTTATCAACCGCAGATTGAAACTGATAATGGTTATGAATGAAACATATCTACGCATTGAAAAGTTTTTAGGTAAGCATTTATGAGAACATCGACATCAATGTGTCAGCGGCCAATAAAAGCTAGATTGTAGATACCCAGTTCAAAATCATATCAACCAATGGCGCAGCGTCCCTGTAGCCCGGAATGCCATTATGAAAATAATTTTAAAATTGGAAACATTTGATGGTTAAAGAAAATACCCATTGCTAATTCTCGTCATTTTTTGCCGTTGTAAAAAAATACACCCGCTCGTTGAACTCAGCAAGGTGAAAAGCGCCTGACATCGTAGTGTTTAAGAAATGTCCTATTGTATCGAACGAGAATAGGGAATATGCATTATGTCACAAAAGGTCCTAAAATGGTACTTTTTTTACAAATTTGATCATGAACAATCCGAAAATAAACTTTAAAAATCTCAAAAAAGTTTAATTTAAGCGTAATAAGCGATTAAAAAACGCGTTGAAGTCACGTGACTGAAAACGGGGTGGAGCTTGGTGTGACGTCATAGTACATGAAATCTCTCGCTACATTCGCCGGTTGCATGTTATTTCAGGTTGCTTTCATTGATTTTACGCTAATTTTATTTTTTAAATAATTGTGTTGAATTATAGTCTTTACAATATCATTATTATACAGATTTCTTCTTTAAAAATGACGACTGTAGAACAAGGCTTCGTAAAAGGCCAGTCGGATAATCTACCTAAATTGGATGCTATATCCATGTTTTCTTTTTTGCGAAACCATCCAAATTTTATGGGAGTAGAAATGAAAGGCGTAAAAGCGAAGAGTATGATAATATTTTGTACACCATATTTATTATAAAAAAAAAACATGTATTTTTATATTGCTTTTAAAGAGTAGTGCTATTATCAAATAGTTGTACTTAAGAAAATAGAATATTAATAGTTGTTCTCTTTTCCTTAATAAGTAACACAATTCATTCTGAAACAGATTTTTTTGTATAGATAATTAGAATAGTATATCAAATAAGAGCTTTATATTAGGAAAATAATTTCAAAGTAGATTAAAATTGTTGGGGTATTAAAATAGTGAATTTTGAAAGCTAACAAAATTAATTTTCTACATTAGTTTTTCAGCAACATTATTTTTGTTATTTATGAACAATAATTTTTTAAATATATTTAAGCGATAAAACGTAATGCACTAAAAGATGATCCAAAAATAATATGTGTTGAGAAACGTATTGCGAGAATTGCAACTGCATTAAATATTGAACACAACATTTGGTAGTCCAACATTTTAAACCATGAAGAAGTTAGTGTGATAATTTGATTAAAATTGCAAGAATTTGAATTCTATAACACTTATCATTCAGTTTAAAGAAATATGACACAGTTTTACCAACTGCAAATTAATTATCATGAGTATAATAATTCAATGTTTATTGATGTTAGCTCTCTGTATATATTTTTTAACCAGTTTTGATTTATAAATAAAAAGTATTCCTATATTTATTTATTAAATTCTTTTTCATGAAACAAGAAATTCTGCATTATGAGTAACTTGATATCGAAATAATATTTTTTCATTTTAGCAAAAACACAAGTAGTTATCCACAAGATTAAATCACACAGTTCTTAATTAAAAACAATTAAAATACAAATAATTTTTGGTATTTTAAACTTACCAAAAATGATCTTTACAGCAATGCAAGCAAGAAGTAGAACATAGCTTTTTGTTTTTCTTTTAATCTCTTTTCACCACCCTGCACCATCTTCTACGAACTTGTTCATATTTTGGTACAACAAAAAAAATACTTTTTTTGGTGTTTTAATCGTTGAATTATGACACAAACGGAACAATACAATATTTGTAATTCTTCTTTTTAACTATTTTCGAACCTTCCATTGCTGAATTAATCAAAAATCTGTAAATATAAGACTACTAAAAAGATACCCATAGAGATAACACAGTTCAAGGAACGCTTGATGGGAAAATCATGTACTATGACGTCACAGGCAAAAATCGTCAGCGACTGCAGTTTATCATTAAAAGTGACTTCACAGCAATTTGAAAAGTGTTTTAAATATAATTAATGTCGTCAGATTGCAGTTTAAGTGGCATTTTTCTACGTAGTTTTTCGTGCTCTTTCTTTTTAAAATGAATTTGAAAATCACGCATATTGTCCATTGTCCTGGGGCAATGATTTCTCGCCAACCGCTAGCTTGCCAATTTTGAATCGCCGATATATATATATATATATCTTGCATACTCAAAACCCCATCCACCAAACCACCTGCACAGTGGCGACACTTGTAGCGACGCCACCGCCACAGAGTATATCACGGAGCGCAGGTGCGGAGGGCAGGACAATTTTCAAAAAGTAATTAACTTTACTCAATGATGTTCTCCCGCCATGCTAAATTAATTAGACAAGGGATTAAGGCCCCTACGGGGCCAGGCACCCTGAATAAACTTTAATATTGAGGGCAGGACAGAGTAGTGAAGAGCGAAGTCGCCAACAGCGAAGCTCTCATCGATGTTTCCGTTTTAATGTCTTTTAGTTAGGCTTAAGAGCCTAAAGTTGTATGCTAAACCTGAGAATATATAGTTATTGTTAGAACCTGACTTGTTCTTGTCTTCATACATCAACACCCTAGACAACCCGAACCAGAACATATATAGAGCCATTTTAAAAATTCATTCGTCATCCATATTCTTCCGTGTATGCTTCACTTTATTCTGCGAATGACAAACGAGATTGAAAAAGATGGCTGTGTCTTTTCCACGAGTTAGTGTAAAAGACCACATCAAGCTTTAAGACAGCGTGGATCATCCATTCAGAGTTGACAAGATTGGGTACAATTTTGAGCTCCTTTGGTCTAAAAATGTTTCGTATTGTATTCAGCGGAAAAGAAACAACGGCGAATAAAGTTGACCTATAAGGGTTCCCCGAGGCTAAGCATGAAATTTGTTTGCTTTTGATACAATACTCTTTAACCAATCAATAATATGTTCCTCATTAGGATTCATGCTATTTTCAACAACCAGTGACAGGTCCTCAAACCGAACAACCGGAAGAAATGTAAAATTACTACGCAGTATCAACCTTCTAATGATATACTGTGATCAAAAAGTATCCGGAATATGCTTCCTTTAAAATTCACATGCAGTAGATATCGTCTGCAAACTTTTATCAAATATTTTTACAATTTATATAAACATGTGGCAACAATCAAGGATTTATTTAACTTTATCGTCTGAAAATAAATTTATTTTTAATAAGAGAAGGATCTTCACTTCGTTGATTTTCCAAACTGTCTAATGTAATTGAGCAAAGAACATTCATGAAATTTGTTTCTGCAATGGGATTTCTGCCACAAACACATTTAAAATATTGCAAAAAACTTTTACAGACGACTGTTTATCAAAATCAACAGTATTTTATTGGTATAAAAAATTTGAACAAGAAACCGAAAAGACCACGTCGAAGTCGCTCAAAAATCAAGGTGATGTTGACTGTTTTCTTTCATTGTCGTGGTGTTGTGCATTTTGAATTTCTATTAACTAGCCAGACGATTAATAAATATTATTTGTGTGTTTTGCGCCGTTTGTGCATGGAGCAATTAATCGAAAACGACCGGAATTGTGGCGATATTACTCATGGGTTTTGCATCATGATAATACGCCTTCTCACAATGCTATTATTATTCGTGATTTTTTGACAAAACATTCAACAATACGGCTCCATAAACTCCGTATTCATCTGATATGTCACCGTGTGAATTTTTCTTATTTACACGGGTGAAATTCCCTCTTTGTGGTCACCGTTTTGAATCCATTGATGCAATAAAAGAAAATTCGATCCGAACCCCGAAGGGGTTCCACAAAAACGACTTTAAGGCATGTTTTGAGGATCGGAAAAAGCGTTGGCAGATGTGCATTGAAGTCGAAGGGGATTACTTTGAAGGATATGTAATAAATTTATACCTTTTGTTTTATGACAGTATTCTGGGTACATTTTTATCACTGTAGTAGACGGAGTATGTACACTCAGCTGCATGCTATTACTTCCGGTCGTTCGGTTTGAAAATCTGGTCAAATGGTTGTGAAAAGAAAGTATGAATCCTAATGTGGGATACATAATTTATCGGTTAAACTGATTATCCAGTGATATTAAAAAACTAGTCTGCGTTTTGATAAACCATATAAACCATGTTGATTCGAAAGCTGATATTTTACGACAGTGACTCACCTCACTTGTTTTTATCTGTACCAGTAATTTGCATAACTTCGCCATTACAAAAAAAAACCATTCCGGTATCGGATAGATTGTTCCGAAACGGGCAAAAAAAAAAAAAAAAAACGTTTGTATTTTCAAGACTTAAAAAGAGTCTATTTTCAATACTCAAAAATAGTCTGTATTTTCAAGACTTAAAGAGTCTGTATTTTCAAGACTGGAATATTGCAGAGTTTATTTTATATCTGCAGGGAAGTACAGATATTTTCTGTTTTGAACAGTATGCGGTCAAAGGAGAAATCTAGATTGTGTTAAGACAATGATGGTTGTGTTAGTTCGTAGACCAAATCATGTTTAGGAGTCTTACAAGTTCTATGATAAGGTGTTTAAAGACTGAAATTTGTTACGCAAGATTACTTCATCAGAGAAATATTCATTGTACGCGATCGTGTTGATAAAGCATAGTCCACCTCTACGTCCACATAAATTTTTTGTATGAATTCGATCACTGAAGAATAAGGGTAAGCTCAATTTATTTATGTCTCAAGACTTTTTTTTTATCATACTTTTTCATGAATAACTGAATATTACACTTTTTACAAAACACCAGCCCCGTTTTCGCTATTGCTAGGTCACGTTTTTTCTTCAAGAAAATATAGTCAACTTATTAGTAGGAATGTGAAAATCCATTTTTTTTTATTTGCAGACATTACCTTAGAAATTTATATTTTTAATTATAAATTTTTGTTATATTTTTATTATAAATTTTCGGCCAGTTTTACATTTTAAACTCATTTTATATTTGTAAGTAGTTTTTAGATTTTTAGGTCTATGTTTCAAATTTTTTCTTTTCATATTGTAGCTTAAAAAGAGTGACACTCTTAAAAATGTAAGTTTTTAGGACAGTGGAATTTTATTGGTAACGAATAGGAAGCTTAAATTGATGAAAAATTGTGGTAGGATGTGTTGAAGACACAACCTGTAGGTTTGACGTGAATAATTGGGCCTAATGTTGAATTGTAGAATGAATGAAGCACACAGGAAGTTTGAACTATTGTTTATTGTATGAATATTCATTGTCTTGTCTCTATATTTGTATTCTGGATGTTTCTTCTTGTAGTGTAATCACAAGACAAAAAGCAGCAAGGCTTTTTTGTAACGCTCGGTTTTACGTGCATGAACCCAGTACTGTTCCGATTTTAAAGACGCATCCACTTTAAAAAATAATGCAACAAATAATACATCCTAAGTCAAATATTGTTTCTCACGAAACTTTCCATCAGTTAAAAATCAAAGAATAAATTATACTTTGGAATGGCAGTGGGTGGCATTAATTCCCTCTCTTTTCTCGAATAGTAGAACAAGTTCTTTTCTGCATGTACTTACATAAGCTGCTGCTAGACTTTTGGAGACCTGGTCAAATGAATCTGAAGCCGCCCTCTGAAACAAAATTACGTGTTCGAAATGATGATTAAGTATCTCTTCATGTACTATATCTCTAACGAACTTTGCTCAGAAATCGATATTATTTGTTTAATGTTGAATGGCAACAACGGATATAAACAACATAACATCAAACGCAACTATACTCTGTTTCACCTTAACTTGTCAGTAGAGTAAAGGCTACGTTGACCGCATCACAGCCGTTGTCGTAGAAACTAGGGTTACAATGTCAGAAGAAGTCAGCTATAAGCGAGGAAATTCGCCCTTTTTGGCAAGGAGAGATAAAATGCACGTGGAAATTCTATACGTTTCACAGATCTTTAATTTCTAATGGCTCTTGCATTACATTTGTTAATTAAACAAAAAGCTACTCTATGTTAATATAAATGCGTTTTGATTTTTCTAAATGAGTATTATTTTTAGTTATTTAAAAATATATATATTTAAAATTTTTTTACAATAAATGTTGTTTAAAAAAACAGTCTATTTAAAGATGTGATGAACCATAAAATTCATTTTTTGAATTTACTTACCTGAAAGCTAAACACCTTGATTAATACTTCTTTTTTCAATTTTAATAATTTTATTAAAGGAAATTAATCCAATTTAATTACTCCTTTGGTCTTACATTTGGTTGGACAAGGTAGGGGAGAGTGCGTCGTCTGCTAAAATATGTGTTTTTCTTAACAGCAAAATATAGTCTCCAAATTAAATCAAATTTATTCTGATATTAAAGAAAGTAAATAACAAATAAAAATACATATAACATAGAGGATATAAAATACATTCACAATAAATAAATAGAATATAAAAAATACAAATATAGTGAATACACATACAATAATAAAAAAAATGAAACCATTTTAAAAATTAGAGTTAAAAAAAATAAACCTTATATGTGTGAAACATATTCTGAAACTCGCGGAACGGTGTCGGGTTGATTAGTAGTAAATTATTAATTTTATGAATAATTTAAAATAGTTTACAAGAAAGTGTACAGAAGAAACCAATCTCTTTCATGAATAGTAGTTACAATGAGAAAACTATATTTACGTTTTACTTATTCATCACATGCATTTATACATCATCAATATATGTAAAACATAGCAAACATCATAACAAATCTATTTACATTATAATATACTTATTCATCACATGAATTTACACATCATCATCACTTAACATTTCCGAATCGCTATCAGACTCACTATTAAAAGAAATTACCAAGTTCTTACTTTCCCAAATATCATCCACAAGTCCATCTACTTCCCACATGTATTTCTCTTTTTCAGTAACATGGTTTATGCAGTTTTTCCAATTTTGTACAGAGACCTTTTCAATCCCTTGGATGACTAAATCCTTCACATCGTTCAGTTTAAAAGTCTTGTTTTCCCTGGCAATGTGTCCTTTTACTTGACTCCATATCATTTCAATGGGATTAAGCTCACAGTGATACGGGGGAAGTCTCAAAACCTTATGTCCAAATTTTTCGGCAATTTCTTCAACTCTGTATTTATCAAACATATGTTTGATTTCGCTAACTTTTTTCAACAGTTCAATCTTGATCATGTCCTGGTTCCACGTAATGTTTTTCAACGATAGCCATTCTTGAATTGCACTTTTTTTCCAAGATGTCGTCGGAATTTTTTCTTTCTTCACCGAGTGATAGGGGGCATTGTCCATCACTACAAAGCTGTTTCGTTTCAATTTAGGCATGATATCTTCAAACCACTTCTCAAAATGGTTACCATCCATTTCTTCGTGGTAGTCACCGGATTTTTTTCCTACAAAAATGTCAGCCGCATCAGGTACAAATCCTTCATCACTTCCGATATGGGTAATGATGAGTCTTCTTCCTTTTCCTTTTGGTGCAGCCAAGCCTGTTGTCAAACTTGAAGAGGAAGCTTCATTGGTGCTTTTGATGTTTTTGTCTTGCCATACTCGACTTTGTGAGTGTCCTTCATTCACCCATGTTTCATCTAAATAATAGATTGAAGCATTTTCATTCTTCAGTTCTCTAATTTTTCGTAAATAATTTCTTCGCCATAAAATTATGTCGTGTCTTTCTAAAAGCATAGCCTGCCTTTTTCGCTTTTCAAAGGAAAATCCCAAATCTTTCAGTATCCTGTACAGTGTACTTCGGCTAATGTTTGTCGAAAAAATATCCTTATCATTGTTAATTTCATTTAGAATATTGTCCAATGTAGGAATTTCATTTCGACGAAAACAATCATGAATTTTTCGTCGGATGCACGATAAAGTAAAGTTGTCATATTTCATCATTCTTGTACTTTTTCCAACGGCATAAGGTCGTTTTTTTCCTGGAGTACTCAAAGGACTTGTCGTCTTCTTTTCTTTTTTCAAACGAAAAACAGTTCTTTTGGAAACACCAGTTAGTTGAGACACCTTTCCGACGATTTGGTTAATGGAATCACTATGGTTTTCTTCTCGAAGTCTAGAATAAACATTCAATATGTTCCTGCGAGCTCCACTACCAATTGATTTTCCTTGCTTTGATGGCGTATACAGCTTGGATGGTGACGTTCCTTTTTCAGCCATGTTCAGAGTATCAAACACACTCCAATAAAATAGCACAAGAGAGATATGAACGTAAATACACGCTAGCAAAGACGCAAAGCGAAATGGCGCAGACTTGGCCGGAAAGCGTATTTAGCTCGCCAGAAATGTTACCATGGAAACCGGTTTAGAATTCCGTTTCGGATATATTCATTCGCTTCGGTCAAAAAAAAATGCTTTTTACAAATAAATAACCGATTATAAAGGTTCAAAAATCACTCCTTCATTGTAGGACAATTTTTACACGTTTATATGCATTTTCTTTATTTTAAATTCCAAATCAAGTTGGAATTATTTTTCATGCGGATGAACATCATTTCTGCCTTTCCCAATACTGACAAGTTAAGGTGAAACAGAGTATAGATTCATCATTTTACCGCTAGTTTAAATATGCCTAATTTGAGATGTGGAGAGCTGCATAATATTCCTAACTTTGAACGTAATATCTATCGCCACTGTTATTGAAATTTTTCGGCAGTGTGATTACAGACAGAAGTGTGAAATATGGAAGATTGAAGTCTCAGTACAGAGAAGAAATTGTGAGTGAAGGCGAAGGGAATGATATGAAATTGAAGTAGACTTTCAGAAAGTAATTGGTAACATGACTGAGGTGTGAACTTCTGCATTTTATTGGTAAAAAGAATTTGTTCCAGTTATATATGAAAGGCTGTTGCATATTTTTGAATAACTATTTCTTAACAGAATGTGAAAATGGGTGTAATATTCATAAAAATGAATTTAAAAAAAATGTAAGTAGCGAGTGTCATCAATAGATATAACCAATTAACTAAGTCTAACGCAGATACTAACATTAATTATGGATTGACATTTTATTAATTATACATGCATAAAACTAGCAAAAGATTGAATTTCGTAAAAGGTCGCGGTAGCTGGTTGGAAGATTAGCAGATTAGCAAACGGAGAGTTGTGAATTCGATTCGATTCAACCAAAGACTGTCGTGTATGTGGAGGTTTGTGCACGTCGTGACCTCAAATGCTGCTGTATAGAAGTTTGGAGAGTGGGGTGCCAGCTCAGGTGTCGTCGTGTCATCTGACCGTGCTTCAAAATTACGAGGCAGTGTCCTCGGATCTTTCTAATCGGGAATAAACCTAAACCATCGCCAATAGTCCGTTGTATTGCTCCAGAGCTACTTTAATTCCACTTTCTGCCAACCTAATTTTGTTTAATGTCTCCCAAAATGGGCCTCCTTAACCTTTTGACTACGGCTATAGATATAACTGGTGCGATTCTTTCTTGGCGAGATTCTTATAACTTTCAAGATAGAACTGCTGTACTGACCGTAGTTTAAATTCTTTCTTGGCGAGATCAACGTACAACTGCTTTACCGGCCGTAGTCTAAAGGTTAAAAAAAGATACGCCACTGTTTTGTACTCTCCAGATGTTTGTGAGAAGGGTTAATTGTCCCTTTGTCTCTCTTTTCTGAAGAATAATGCAACTGGAGGGAATTACATAAAAGGAAGGATTGACTTTTAAACGGAGTATTCTGAAGATGGAATGTAGGAAATTATTCACTTCACACGTAAAGCACTGGAAAGTATTTCTGTGATATAGATAAAAACTGTGCACTAAGATGTAAACATTTTTGTAAGGAAATTCACATGGCTTTAAAATAAACATTTCTGTGACATCAATTCACAAAGAAAAAATTTAAAAAAAAATAAAAACTCAGAATATTTCCCTTTTTATATTCACTCATAAAAAGTTCGGCTAATACAATATTTATATAATAAATATTTCCCTTTGGACATTGACATTTGGGGCTGCCTCCCCTAAGCCTCGTCATTTTTGCCATTCCTGTCTCACAAAATAGCGATTCTATTCCAAGCAAACGATAAAACAGAGGTAAACATTTTTTTGGGCAGGCATATTTCCATTATTGAATATTATTGATCAGAAATAAATAATTAAATAAATGCAGGCGTATGCCGGTAAATATGAATAATAAATGCTGCTTTCGTCCGTTCTGAGCTTAGAAAAGAATGAAGACTGATCCGTTCGAACAAGGAAACGATTTCTTTTCATAAAGTAGACAGGATTCTGTTCTGATGTTCTAAAGAGGAAACGACCTTGTCCCTATTGTTCTCCAAACTTTCGACCGAAACTGAGTAATATTCGCGGTAATTAATTCCATATTGTTCTGTCGAGATCTCTTACGTTAATAAACTACATGAGATCATTATAAAGAGAATGTGCAAAGGAAGGTTGGCTGAGATTCTAAGGCACTTTGGATTGTCGTTTGTCACTAAGCTTTTCGCCCTTTGCAGACGATGAATTACATGACTTATGACATCCGTTTGTTATTCAGTTTTTTAAAAAGGAAATCAAATACTGCAATCCTTCAAAAAAATTTGTGAAGCTTGTGGATGTAGAGCAGTGGTTTTTAACCTTTGTGAGATCGCGGTGTCGAAAATTCTTTTTTACTAAGACAAGGGCCTGGTAACAACAAATTTACTCGTAAACACCTTTCCCCGATTTTTTAAATTAAGGCATTAACTAACATAACTATTACAGGGATGTCACAGCCAAGACATTTGTGAAATAGTAGTCATTACTAATATAAGTTTTTTTAATAATAGCAAAAAAGACACTAAAACCCTATTTTAGTAGCAATTATGTCAGCTCAGAATCAAAATGAATCGTCTAAACCACAAAATATGTAAATTAAATATGAAACAAACGTTTAAGATCTCTCCAAAAAATTTGAATTGCAAAATTAAAAATATATTTTCTTAATAAGGCTTTTATGACAACCTTGCAACACATATCCGATGTTTTCTTTTAAATTGTTGCTCCAGTCTATAGCCAAATCTTCTAAATTTGCTTCCGTTGGAAATATTTCTCTAAAGGAAAATCTGAAACAATATTCTTTCCGTCTGCTATAAATGAAAAAAAAAAAAAAAGACTCAGGCTTCATTGGACTTTGGTTAAATTTTCAAAAAAAAAAAGTCGAAAAACAATATTTTGAAAAGTCACCAAAATTCTGAGAAAAGAAACTTCTGAGAAGATTTTGAATAAAATGATACCCAAGTCACCAAGGTCGAAAAAATAGCTTCAAGTGCCTTTTAGTCGTCTGTGGAAATCGTTATTAACAATTAAATAGCAGACCCGCGCATATAGAATCATCATTGTGATACCACACTGTACTGTATATAATTATCCAACCTGTGCTACTTTGTTTTAAGTTATTAAAATAGTGTTGATCTATACTTATGTCGTAGCCTCAAATGTCCTCACGTTGCTGAAGTGTGGAAATTTGAAGAGTAGGGAGCCAGCTCAGGTGTTACCTCGTCATCTAATTGTGGTTCAAAATTACGTGGTATTGGCCTCGGATCTATCCCTTCGGGTTTGTTCCCAGGCCGTCGCCAACAGCCCGTTGTGTTGCTCCAGTGTAACGTTAATTAATATACCTACTCTTGCCTACCAATTAATATTTTGATACATGAGTCTGTAGTCTTAACGTCGATGTCACGATGTACTACTGTGTACAAAAAGTATCCGGAATGTGCTTCCTTTTCAAATACATATATGGTAGAAGATATCGTCTGCAATTTTTTTAAATATATTTTTACTACTTATATAAACATGTGGCAACAAGAAGGGATGTATTTAATTTTATCGTCTGAAAATAAATTTGTTTTTAATTAAAGAATTTTCACTTCGTCGATTTCCAAAATGTTAAATGTAATTGAGCAAAGAACATACATTAAATTTTGTTTCCGCAATGGAATTTCTGCTACAAACACATTTAAAATGTTGCAAAAAGCTTAAACAGACGACTGTTTATCACAAACAACAGTGTTTAATTGGTACAAAAAGTTTAAAGAAGGAACTGAAAAGACCACATCGAAGTCGCTCAAAAATCAAGGTAATGTCGACTGTTTTCTTTTACTGTCGTGGTTTTGTGCATTATGAATTTCTATCAACTGGTCAGACGGTCAATAAAGATTATTATTTTGAGTGTTTTGCGCCACTTGAGTGAAGCAATTCGTCAAAAACGATCTGAACTGTGGCGAGATAACTCATGGGTTTTGCATCACGTAATGCGACTTCTTAAAATGCCATTATTATTCGTGATTTTTTGACAAAGCATTCAACAAATACGGTTCCACAAGCTACGTATTCTCCAGTTATGGCACCGTGTTACTTTTCATTATTTCCACTGGAGAAACCCCCTCTTCGTGGTCACCGTTTTGAGTCTATTAATGTAATAAAACAAAATTCGATGCGAACCCAGAAGGGGTTACACGAAAACGACTTTAACCCTTCTTTGCATAATGGTGGAAATTTCCATCATAACATTGAATGCCCAAAAATTATATAAAAGAACAAGTTCACTTTAAGTTGATCGTGTCTGGATACCTTTTTAATGTCCATTGCATAAAAAAAAAACATAGCTGTCAAAAATAAGCAAGTGTCACTATCAGTAAAACGAGCGTGAAGTTGTCATTCCGCTGTTTGTTGTAGTTGCAATAAACGTATGATTTCGTTTTTAATTTTGTTTTATTATATTTGAGTTTCTATTGCTAAAAAAGTGAAAATGAGTGGAAGAAAGGTTTGTAACATGTGCTTCTGTTATTTTTAGAGCAATTTCTGAAAAAGTTTGCGTTTAATTTAAAAAATACCACATGATACCATCATATTGTTTTTTGCTAAATTTATACTATAACTATATACTAAGATTTTTTTAACCAATTTTCCTTTAATTTTGAACATGAATTATATCACCTTGATTTATTTCACCAATAAAGAAAAAATCATGCAAAAACTTTCGCTTGATTTCATTGGTTCGTTTGAAATTTTTTCTTTGATTTCGCATTGGCAATTTTAATTATAAACTATACTTTGATTTCATTGGTCCGTTTTAATTTTTTATTTGTTTCATTGTTTCTTTTAATGGTTTTTCACCAGTTGTGGAATTTTCTCTCATTGTAATTTATGTCACGGTGCTGTCGTCTCAGGTTGTATTTTATATTTCTTTATTTTTTATTTATGTATATTTATACTATTTTTATGTATGGCAATATATTTTTAAAACGTTTACAAATGTGTTTCTGAAGCTTGTTACTTTTCATTTTAAAAAGAAAAATAATTTTTAAATTATTCTTTCCTTGGCGACATTAGAAGTGTGCCACAAAAATTGAGCCAAGGCCGTTGCCACCGCGATGAACGTAAGACTGTAGCTGAACCCAGATTTTGATGGACATAAGAAGAAAACTCACCAGATCTTGATCTCGTCATCATGAAAAATATCGGTAATATCTTGATGACGAGGTATTTCGTCAAAAGCAAAATTGGTCAGATTTTGACGGACGAGATACATCGTAGAAACTATTTGGAGGTCTAAATCTAAAGAATTGGGTGAAATGGCAAAAAATGTCAAACAGTACAATTCTTTAGTAATCTGTTTCTGGTCTTATATCATGTCATCATTCTTCACCACCGTAAACACTATCTTAGCAGACTGTGAGATTCTCTTTTTATTTGAGTAATTTACGTCATTAAAAATGCTCCTATTCCACAGTTAATACTTTAACCCTGATCTTTGTCTACATATTTGATTAGATTAAGAAAATCACTGAGTGAAAAAAAAAAGCAATTGTAACGATACTATTAAGTGTGCTTATCTTTGTTCGAATCTTTATATTGCGTAAATAAGTATGCTTACTCTACTACTATTGGACGATATTTTTCTTTTCAGCATCTCGAAACTTCAGCAACATTCAACGAAATTTAGATTCCTGTTCAAATATGTTCTACTGCATCTCCATGAAGCTGATTTCCAGTTATTTTGTATACCTTATTTAATATTTGAAGCTTATTGATCTTTTAAGTTATGCACATGAAAATATTTATATTTGATCCTTTGTGTCAATGTAATCATTCATAATATGAGGTAAAAAACTTGTCACCGTTTAAAGAATAAAACAGTGAATAGTTAATCAAACATGATTGCAAACAAGAACTAATATTTGAGTGTTTCAGTCTTACTTGCTGTTAAAACTAGATACTTAGGTCAACTAAGAGATCAAGAAGGTACTATTTCATTTTCAACAAAATTAAAAAATAGACACTGAGTAAAATTCATGTTTTAAACAGTGTATTTAATTTACTGTACAAAATTGAATGAATAATGCAGTGCTCAGGATTTGAAAGATATGTTCTAGTATACAAGTTATTATTCAAAGCATACAAGACCCTTGTACAAAATAGATACAAGATAGGTATTCAAAAATTGAGTTGTTACATAGAAAAACATCCATGTCATGTTACGGGTGGAGATAATGATTGAAAGAAAGTCTCGAGTGCAGTTAGGTTTCTTACTAAGAATACTCTAAAATGCTTCGATACACTACGTTTTCAAAGGAATATTTGGAATTATGGATTATGATTTGGACTCAAGATTAATGACATCATTTGATAAAATTGAAATATCAGTTCCTTTGAAAACACTGAAGCAATGGAGATCGCGGACGAATTTCTCTCTATATTAAAAAAATGTTACCGCCACCGCCGCAGGATTGAAAACTGTGTTGTTTAGCTCGATTCTTAGACGGTTTCCCGAAAAAGTACTGATCGGAAAAAAAATGAAATTAACATGCTTTGTTCTTCATCGTATTCCCTGGATAATTATTAAGATTTTTTTCCGATGCGGCTATTAGTTTAGGTTTTATTAAGTGTTAAAGTTGAAGAAGTGAAATTTCTTCCGCGAGTGAGCAAAACACATTCAAATTTTCAGTCTTCAGTCGTGAGTTTTTTTGTAATAGTACCTCTCAACGTAAATTTTTGCAGCTCGTCGAGTTTTTTTTGAAATTTAAATTTGGTTCTTGATAATATTTTTTTGAAATTCAGGAAAAATCGGGACATTTTTGTTATTTTTTTAAAACTGCCGTATCTATATCTAATTACTATTAGTTTTTAATTTTTAAAATATCGCAGTATACCTCAGAATATACTCTTTCTTACAGTACTATTATTTTTGAAATCGGTTAATAATTAAATTGGATGCGATCAAAAGTTCGTCATTCGTTGAATTTTTAAATTCGGCGAGATCAGAAAATTAAAAAAAAAGTCGGACTACCTGTGTGCCAAATCCCATTACTGTAAGTGCCATAGATTCTTCAGGACTTTGATAACGAAAAACCAAACAAACACTTCCTTTTATAATATTTTAGAGAAGCTCAGTAGAACCTTTGCTTTAACAGAATTTTTTACAACCTCCTGCACAGTAAAATGGATCCATCTTGTTAAGTTTGTTGTGTGGATTTTAAAATCCTCGGGAGAATCCCCAGAAGCTGTAATTTTTTTTTGTTGCACTTTAAAAAAGGTTCTATATGTAACAAATGAAACAAATATATTTTCCAAACGGTGTTTCTTTCTCGGAGGTTGATGTACGTTTTAATGATTTTGATTCGATAAGTAATCCGCTTGGATGAATAGTTGTTTGTTCTCTTATTTGACAAAGCATTTTTTCTGATGTTTTTTAGATATATCTTATTTTCCGTAATTGGATATTTTTCTGCACAGAAACAACAATTAAATATAAAAATAAAATCTGTCTCATTTACTCGAATAACGTTTCAGTTTTCCAAAACAATATGCAAATTCCTAGCCCTACTTATAGCCAACAGATGCTCTCATTGTTTCGCAGATAGATTAAATTTAGAACCAAAAACACCGATAAGCACTTCATATCAACACACCAGAAAACAAAAAGAAAAAATTTTACAGCTTTGAAAGGTGAAAATTAAAAGTGTATCTTTATGACCAGAAGACTTAATTCCGTAGAAAATGAACTAGAGCGTGACCTCATATAAACTGTCTCGTGCGTCATTGGATGTAAATCAGTGTCGTGTAGCATCCGCAGGAAATGCTAAGTCATTTTCCAATCAGTGTCTAGCAAACGATTCAGATGTTCCACATTCTTTCCATTGCACAATAAAAAATACTGGGAATCTCTACGAACGCTGTATTTTTGAAGAACTTCCGTGTTTTCATCATGTAAATTTTAAAATGCGATTTTATTTTTTCTCTACTTCATTTAGAAATCCGATTTTTTTGGAGCATTGATTTCCTAAAACTTAATTATTTTGACCTACTGATCCTGATCATGGTATCTCAAACAAGTTTTTAGACGGCTTTTTAATCGTTTTAGCGGAGTTGTTCTTTTTTTACATTCGAAATCAATATTATTAGTCAAAATGATTAGAAATGTCTGAAAAGGCTTTGCGCTTTGAATGAGTCATAGATTTAAGTAAAGTTATCTGAAAAGAAAGACTGGACCAATAAAAGAGAATTAGAAAAACAGTCTTATTCAAAACAAGTAATTCGACTCCTCGGAACGTTTTGATAATTATCATTCTCTATCACAAAAACTGAATGAAAGCTATTTCAATAACCTTTGAAGGGTAAACAAACTTTTAAGGTTTAAATATTAACACGTTTTTGAAAAACGAAACTTTATTAATGAAGTCCTATAGCCTTATTTAAATGTAAATTGCACATAAAACAAATATAAAACCTATTGAGCATGGGAGAGGTTCGAACACATATATCCGTTATGCAATCGGAAGTCTTCCTTGCATAGGGATATCAGATCTAAAAATAGGAGTTCCTGACAAATGCTACAATATTTCTGACACTTTAGTAAAAGTCCGGACAGATAAAACGCAATTGATAGAACTTTAATGAAAAAACTTTTCCATTGAAACGGTCTGATAAACATTGTTTCGCGCGCAAGAACTAGCAATATCTCTACTATTCTAAAAGGAAGTGTTTGTCTGTGTGTGGTCTGTAATAATTATACTGACGAATCTATGGCACTTACAGTAATCAAATTTGGCACACAGGTAGTCCGAATTTTTTGCAATTTTTGTGCGTGCCCGAATTTAAAAATTTCATCTAGAACATTTTAAAATTAATTTATTGTTATTTAATTATTATTGTATTGTATAAAAAGATGACAGATTCTGATTTTAATTTTTTCCCGATTCCGTTTGATTTTGCGGAGGAATAATTTCAGCCGACGAAAAAGAGACATAAAGTTTCAACTGGAGTTATGTAGTTCTTTTTTTTTTACTATATCATAGATCGTTAAAGATAGGGTAAAAATTTCAACGGATTTGAAATCTGTGGAAAATTTCACATTGGATACCTAAAAATAAATTTTTTTCTAAAAATAAATGATTTTTAAATTATAACTTTTATATATTTTTTGCAATGGAATGCTTCCTAGGATTCTTTCAATCAATATAGATGACTATTTAGTAATTAACCCTCTGAGGGGTTCATAAGCATAATTCCATCTTGCAACCTGCAGTCTTCTCTGCATGACTTCTAACCATCTTGACCTTCTGGACCAGTAGAATAATTCCATAGTATTATATTCTATGAACAGGCGCAATAGAATATTTCCAAAGATTCGATTCTAAGGAAATGAGCAATAGATTATTTCCGAAGGATGCTATTCCATGGAAATAAACACTAAAATCTTTCCAGAGGATTCTATTCTAATGAAAGGAACAATAGAATATTTTCAAAGGACACTATTTCAAGGAAAGGAACAGTTGAATATTTTGAGAAATGGCTCTATTCTCAGAGAAGGAACAATATAATCTTTCCAAAAGATTCTATTTCAAGGAAAAATGAACAACAATAGAATTTCCTGAGTAAATTACACTTTTATGAATGATGCATTAGAATCTTTCTAAAAATTGAAAATACCTATGGATTCTTTCAACCCATAGATTTAATTATTAAGTGCGTTGTGATGTAAAAGCAATAATACACTTCTCACAAGTCTCGCGATGCTCAAGAGGTAAGTGATGACGGGGTCCCTTAAATCTCGTTGTCTGTCTAAAGCATTCCTTGAGATCAGAATATATTTTTTCCTGTTAATAATAAATAGTTGCGCAAGATGCCAGTTTGATAAAATGTTCCAGACTGTGACTGGTTGAAAGTGTAAGTGTACGAACAAAATATTTTGAGCATCTTTCCCCTCCAAGAAACTGTGCCTTATTTTTCGTTGTACATGTCCCGTCCCTAAGGAACACTGCATGGTACTGGTCAGATTTGAAAAACGTGTAGTCATGCGCAAGAAATGTGGCTAAACCCTCGTTTTCAGATACGACAGGTTTAACCCTAACGTACCTTAGCATTAAAGGTAATAATAATCCGCTTCTTACGACATGCTCCCTTTGAAATAAACCTTAGGTAAATGAATTGATTGGAACCACGAGTTCATTTTGTTATCGTAAAAAAGAAAGAGAAAAAACTGGGTCGAATCCATTCGGTTGGCCGACTTTGTCCTTCGAATTTTACCACTTCGTTTCGCTAATTGTGTTTGTAAGACGAACATTGAAAGTTCTTACTTTTAACAAGTATTATCTCCGAATAATACAGGGCTGGTCAACCGAGGCTAGCATGCAGCCTACCAAGTTTTTAAGGGAAAGAGTAGATTTTCAAAATCACCAAAACTGATCGAAAAATCGACTTTTTAACTTTAGCTTTAAATGTAATTGTATCAAATTCTGTGTGGATAGCAAAAATAATTTTCACTATGATCATTTTTGTCAAAGTTATACATTTATTTGCAACAACATATATAGGTACTGAAAGATTACTAATAAAACGAGTTTTTCTCTGAGTTTTTTTTTATATTTGGATTTTGAAGTTTTTTGTGTATCATAGGTTTCTATTGATTTCCTTTAATATTGTGGATAATCGATGCAATCTGTATTATAGATCTAAGAACGAATGTTCCCTGTGCATCTGGTTTTAATTGATTTAATTGAATTATTTTTATAAAATCCTTGAATTTTTTTAATAAAATCCTTGAAATCTGTATTATGTATCTATCTGAATGCAAATGAGAAAAGCATGCTTCCACATTTAGAAATTTGGGTTTAAAATGTTGTTTAATGTATCCTGTGTTTTTTGTAAAATTGTAAGTGCTTTTGTACATTCTTTTGCTTTTCAGTGGAACGAAACACTTACCAAATGAAGTTAATTTGATTTATATGTATACAAACTGCTATGGTGAGTTGAAATTTTGCAATAAAAAGAAACATGGGACCTTTCGAATAATATGATATTTTTTAAACTTTATAAAGATGTTTTTTAGTAGAAAACAGTCCGTGTAGATTTCATAACAATCGGATGATTGAAAAAGTTTGTTTGAAAGTCCACTGTTTCTTTCAAAACGACGAATAAAGTAAATGGAATCTAGAGTACAAAAGTCGAGGGTATCAGAGAGTTCATGACCTCAATAGTTTGTTAGACAAACGTGCATAAATACGGCCGGCGACTTGTTTCTTCCCGGCCCTTGATCTTTAACACTGGACTAGATTTAAAAAAACAAAAAATTTCTTTAAAAAAATTGAGTTGGCTAAATGTTTTAAAATGTAATAAAACAAAGTGTCGGTGAACTGAGAAGAAAAAGGTGTGAGTTAAATGAGTGAGATCGAAGAAAGAATAGGGGTTTCTTAAAAAATGACCACGGTCTCTATGCTTCCAATTTTTAACAAAAATTTCTATTTATACGTTTTTTAATATTTGTAAGGTTTCATAATAGAAATCGATATTTGTGTATTTTTTTGTGATTTTGAAAATTACTTTGAATTGATATATTTTGTTTACATTAGAATATTCAAAAAAGCACTCTAAGGAAGATTTGTTTCGAAAATTAAGCGTTTAGTGAGATTTACACGGAGACAATTAGTGCCTCAGCCGAGGTCGTGGGTCCTTTTGAGAGAAATGTCTTCAAGTGGATACATTTCCCATGAATATTAAAATGTATCTGGATGGTGTCAACTGGAATTAATGAATATTCTTTAAAGTTTTGAGGGTAACAAAAAAATATTTTTTAATGTACCCAAACGGATATTCCAAGAATGAGGAAGTTAATAAAAGCGATTTTTTTTAATGTATTGTAGAATTAATGCTTTGGAAACGAAATAAAAAGTTTGCCGTAAGCCATAAGATATATTTTTTGTCTATAACAAAATTTCTTTTTTCTTATATTCGTATACGAATTTGTGCCTTTTATTTTTCAAACTGATTTTAAAAGTTAGTTTATGATGAAAACATACGATCAAAAGCATCTTTTTACCGATAGAAAAGCCTGGGATATAAGTTTACAAATCAGAGCTTTAAAAAACCAAGTGGATCTTCAAATTTGAAGTCGCTAAGAAAAGCAATCGTCCAATACATTTCTGCAAGAATGAAATTTCATTGCCGTTCTATTTTTAAAACTATTTATTTTATATGCGGTCCGCATAACGATTTGTTAGCTGTGCTTGGTCTAATATAGTAGAAATAGCCATGTTAGCTCAACGCCAACGCAGACGATTTTATTTTGCAGCTTATTCCTTCTTTTTAGTTGCTGCTTATACTGGTCGTTTACTATCGATTGATCCATCAAATGGAGAAGATCGTTTTCGTATATCTTTCAGTAGAATCCTGCGATAAAGTTGTCTGGTATATTTGTTCGACGTTGCATGCTGGTATGGTACTGGATTTGCAGTATTGGTTGTCTTGTTTTCATTATTAGGAAGTCATTCCGAAATCGATTATGATGAAAGAAACATTCCGATTTCTATTTTCATCCCCTCCTTATATTTGAGGACCTTATATTATAAAAAAGACCCTCCCCTCACAAGCTTGCGAAATAAAAAAATATATATTCTCGAACTCCCGTTTTTTGAACGTATGCCCCGATCAACTAAACGTCTAATTTACAAACTAGTTTTTCTAAATTTTAATCCACCAAGAATATTGTATTATTATTTAGAACATTTTTTAATGGTTTTACTTGACAGTATTTAAGTTAGTTTATAACAGCATTTAATTAATTTAATAAAAATTTAAACAATTTTAATTCAATCCCCTGTTATTTTTCGATTATATCGTGAACTAGCAAAATACCCGACCTTACTCGGCTTGAATTCGTTTACTCTAGATTGAAGAGATAATCAAAATATATAATGACTTACGTTTTTGTAGAATAAAAATTTATTTTAACACCTTTCGCCATCTTTATATTTTCTACAACTTACTTTGGACACAAATCCTACACATGCATATCCATTCATGTAATACATTTCACATACATCGCACAATTGCTGTATGACAAAGCTACAAAAAGACGAAAGGTGATACTAAGGTTACTACTACAAAAGAAGATTTATAGGAAGATTTGGAATTCCCTTTCTTAAGTTCTTTTCATGTGCAACTCAATTAATTAAAATTACGATTTACGGCGAGTGCTCTCGCACTCATAGTCAACAAAACAGTATTTTTTTACTTGTGGCACTCTTGCCTCCGGTATGCGACATTGTGAAATTTTGCAAACTTCTCCTGTCATTACTACAACGAATTTTTTAATGTTGGAAAAAGTTCTAGTTTGGATTTTTAAACATTATTATTATTTCAATAACGACATTATTCTTTAAATAACGGTATTATTGTTTAAATAACGGCATTATTATTTAAATAACGGCATTATTCTTTAAATAATGGCATTATTCTTTAAATAACGGCATTTTTTTAAATAACGGCATTATTCTTTCAATAATGGCATAACTACACTTAAAATTTACTGAAAATTTATACTGACTTACCCATAGAGGAGATATAATAGAAGTCTATGGACTTACCTAACATTTTCAAGTCTAATACTTTGTGGTGCTGTTGGGTGTGATGAGAAGGAAAACACATTTATTAAAATAATAAATATTTAAAACAGGAAACAGCAAAGTAAAACAAAATAAAAGATGTCGCAAAAAATTGTTCTAAAGATATTAATTTGTGATTCAATTTTATCTCTTGATCTCGCACTGTTGCCACAACTCACAACTAAAAGTGTACAAAATTTAGAAAAGTGAAATTAATTCAGAGCGAAAGAACCAGAAAAAATATCACTGCTCGCGCGATCGTGTTCATTCTCGTTTCATTGAAAAATATCGTCTGTCCCAAATATTCGAAAATCATTTTCATTGCGCAAAGAATAAAAATAAAACTCGAAATAAATGACGTATCAGAGATGAAATTCCATAAAAAAAATAATAATTTTTTGAAGAATAATTACTTTTTCAGCAGTACTGGTAAAGCAATCGAATTAATCGTAATATTCAATAGACATTCCAATTTTTCCAAAACTACCAAATTATGGTTGATTTAAGTATACTTACTCAGGTGTTTTAGCATGAAACTCGTCTAAATATAACAATAAAGAAATGTTTAATATTGCATTCACTAAATTAATAGACAATGTATCAAATAAAATACACTGCAATCAAATATCTGGAATACAATTCATGTGATACCTACACAAACACCACACAAACACAAAATCGAGCATAGAACAGAAAGACGGACAGGCAGACTTTCGCAACCAATTCCACTCACTAAATCAAGATAAGTACTCACTGTATGCAAATTTCCATGAAAATATCTTAAACCGCGTGGACGTGTATAGGGCACAACATACAGACAGACAGACAGACACCAAACGAGAAAAAGGCGGATTCGGCATCAGAAGGGTCCAAAACGGATAGAAAACTTGAAATGAGTCGAACATATTGAATGTACAAACAAACACTCCATTCTTATTTATATAGATACTGACGAACTGACTTCGCAAGTTAGCCTAGAAAAATTATTAACCGGCAGTTCATCGATTTCAAAATATTCTTAGAGTGATTTTTCTTTTCGTTTAGTGCATCATTTAAAAAAAATTACTAGTTTAAAACAGTTTAACTCGTTGAGGGGTGGTGAGACGCCTGACATCACACCTCCTTCAAACGGTTAACGCTTGGTACATAAATATTTAAGGTATATTAACGTTGCTAATCATATAAATCATAAAAGTAAAACAAACTGAGAGACAAGGCTCAGAAACCTCCCGAAATTATTTTCCTGCCTGATTCATGCAAAAACCGAAATTGATAAACTGTTAAATTTGTGTATTAAACACTTAGTTTTCTTTCGAGTCTCATATGTTAGTATGATGTTCAGGCATATTCTAGATGAGAGGCAAGACACAAGTTTAGGTCCCACTATACCTTAAAAAACTAAATTTTTGTGATGGGCAAAATACACTTTATATATCAAAGGTATTGAACACGAAGTTTTCTTTTCCTGTGTTTATTTTTAGGCAGTGCCGTTTAAAGAGGAAAAAGGTGTGCAGGTTTCTAGTGATTTGTTTTTAAATTTCGATTCTGCAAGCAAAAATAACTTTGTTTTGCTAGTGAGTAAGGAAACAGTCGCGAGTCACGTGATTCTCCAGCTGGAGATGTTTACGCAGCTGAACCGGTTCTAGCGGGCGTGTATAACTTCTTTTCAACACCGTTAATCATACTTCGAAGAGTACGACTAAGGTATAAATTACTCTAGATCAGCGATTTCAAACTTTTTCTTTTCATGGGACACTCAGATTTCTAAATTTCTCACACACCAATTTATACGTTATAAAGTTTCCAATCTGACAAAACATATGTGTAACTTCGATGGATTTGTAAAGAGAAATAATAATTATGAGAAATAATAACTATGAAATAGCATAAAAAATAATAACTATAAGAATAAGTGACAGCATGAGCAGTAGTCATAGCATTCGAAGGAACTCCAATGGCATTTTTACCCTTCTAATACCATGTTTACAATTACCGCGTTTTGATCTTTACATTTACCAAATACTCCCACTTCTTACCCCAGCATAATATAGTGACACTTGAAAGTTGCATTGATCATGAGGTGAGCTTCCAGGAATACATAAGAACAAATAATTCGAACATTTGCTGAACAAAAAATGTGTTTAGTGTAAAAAAAAAAAATAATAATAAAAAAAAAATTAATACAAACTTAGGTACGAAAAACAAACAAACATTACATTTCTTACACATTAGCAGCGCCTTCAAATTGGAAAATTTCTTTACGGTCTTCTTGCTACAGGTTGGAGTAGGTAAAAGTGCTTCGACATGGTCTTTGGTAACACATAATTAGTCTTTTTCAACCACAGCGAATTAAGTCGATGCATTTGAGTCCGGTGATCTCAAACTCCTCTTCTGAAACAACATCCTCTCTTCATACATACGAAAAAAGGGTTTTCTTCCCCCTCCCCTCAACATCTACGAGTAGAAACGTAGTCGTTTCAATGTCTTCCATGAATGGCTAAAAAATATTTAATTTCCCCTACAATCTTGTCTTCTATATTTTGCTTGAATGTTTGGAGAACTTCAACCTCTTTACCGTCAATGTTAGTCAATTTATTTTAATCACCCTTTTCTATTTATCACTTTTTTCCCTAATCAACACCACAGCTCATGCATTTCTCCACTTCTATTCCGTACTGATTGCTTACACCTCCTTGTCCTCTCATCCCCCTTTGGAACGTGAATTGAACTCCTAATTGTATCAATTACTAAATTATATCATCTATCTAAATTATTTTCCTTTTTCAAAGTGCATTATCACTACCTTTAACTTTCTTCCCTCATTTTAAGTTTACAACCATTAAATTCTTTTATTAATTCTGATTAGGAGGTTCGCAGTTTTCTGCAAGGTACTCCGTAAGTGATACGTCCGTTCCGTTGTAAGTAAATTCTTTCAATAGTTCCTCATCTTCGCTGTCCTCGAGTTCTGTTTTCCTTTCCATTTGCTTCTTTCTTGATTTCTTGCTTACTTTTGGCTCTTTCACTATCTTCTCACCAGGCTTCCTTTTGTTCTTTTTCTCTTCTGCCTCCTTCAAGTGTGACAGTACTTGGTCAGTTGTAAGAACTTCCCCATATGTGTGAAGTTTTAGTAAATCAGTCTTCCTGCTCCGCAAGAACATGAAAAATGCAATGAAACGCAATTCAAACGCACTAAATACGATTAAATACAAAATTACACGGGAAAACATATTGGTTTCCCGTCCAGATTGAACGAAACTGTGGGCAATGTTATGTTTACAATTACCCCGTCCCTTGAAAAATATGGGGTAATTGTAAAATGCAACTGTAGGTGTATTAAAGTTCCCAGAAGGAAAAGTCAATGATTTTTGGTTCGATAGAAACATAGCTGACCCTAGTAAAGAATTGGAACAACATACCTTTCAATATATTATGGAGGGCAGCAGAAAGTCCAGCACATAAAACTTTTCAACCATAAATTTTTCAACTAAACATATTGCTATCAGCTGTGGTTCAAAGAAATATGGGATGACCATATTGCATCCTCAGAGTTACCAGCTTTCATATTTCACAACTTTTTAGTTTCTTGGTATCCCACGTGGACGCTTGTATAGCTTGTTTACAATTACTTCGCCTGACCTTATCGTTTTACATGTTAGACAAAATAATAATTCGAATTGGCGTAAGAAATCATCGCCAAGACCGAAAACGATTCACAACACAATCTATATATATAATTCTCTTACGTGGCACGCAAAAAAGACGTTATTTGTAATCGCGTATTGGCAACACTGTACGATTGTTTGTTTATCGCGAGGTCTCGCGCAACGATTGAATTTATAGCGTTATCGGATGAAATTTTATTGACAAAAAAAAAAGGAAATTTTAATGAGCTGTTGCAGTTAGTTTATAATAGAAATCAAAGAAAGCGGAGGATCTTTTCAGGGTCATTAAAAAAACGGCCCTTTTCAGGGCCAACAATTATAGTTCAGCAAGACGCTTGCACTACAACTTTCGGCAACAAACTCAATGAAAAAGTGTGGGTCGTTTGAGTGCTGGGAAAATGTACACACAAACAACATGCTGGGTATTCAATTTCCAAAGCAACTCTCACATTTCGAGTCAAAATTTGCACAAAGTTTTCATTTGAATTCTGATTTTAGAGATACTGTATATATTTTTTCTGTAATACAGCAAATTTAGATTTGAAAAACATTTTTTTGGTAACATATTTTGTAAACAATCCCTTCTGCTAGGACACATGTCTTCATTGAGGCGAGCGAAGCGAGAATAGGTTCGCGCAGCGAACCAATGAGGATTGCGATGTAATCCTCCGGGGGTTGGCGAGCGTTAGCAAGCAGGGGGAAGGCCCCCTAGTTTTTTAAAATTTGATTTATTAACGCACAGTTTATAAAAGTAAATGGCTCACCTGTAAAACGTAATATTTCCACCTTTAATAAATTTGGAATTACATCCATTTGCACAGCAAAATAGAACCATTTTCTGCTTTCACTTTCACTTTAAAAATATTTGGTACTAACCACTGCGTTGCCCGTGACAGTTCTTTTCGTGGGGTCACGTGTGACCACTGCTCGCCAACCCTCGGTGATTGCTACGAATTCCCATTTGATTTGGGAAGTAAACCAAATGGGAATTCGTAGCTTATTGGATAACAGCCATCACGGCGTTTCCCGTGATATTGGTTTGCTTCGCAAAGCAACACCAAAGGCAACGCTCATTGTCAAATGCGGCAAAATTCGAATTGCGAAGAGACCCAATCGGTGTGACGTCACAATCTGTTGCGAAAATATAAATATTTTACTAAAAAATTTTTATTAAAAGAAAATCAAATGTATAAGGTTTCTTTCTGTTGTAAAATTTTACACAGATTTCAAATAAGTTAAAATTTTTAATCGATCTTTTACGATCCCGATTTTACAAAAAAGAACAAAACAATGCCAGTCAAAATGTTTTTAATTTCTTTTGCTTTCCTTCGCTGTGGAATCGTATGAGCGCAGGAAATGGAAACTGTGATTTCCTAAATCACGAATCAAACAAAGGTCATTCTTCGCAGCGGCGTTCGTATTGAAAAAAAATGTATAAAAGTTAGAATTTAAAAATTATTTATTTAAAGAAAATCATAGTTTTAGGTATCGATATAATGTAAAATTTTCCGCAGATTTCATATCCTTTGAAATTTTTACTCTGTATTTAACGATCTAGGACAGGGATTCCGAACCGGTGGTACTCGCACCACTGGTGGTACGCGGCAACGTTTCAGGTGGTACGCAAGGATGATACGAGCGACCCAAATATTCTACGAAGGTTATCATTCCAAACAAAACAATAATAATTAAATTTCCATTTTATTATTTTTTAAATGTTCTAGATTGAATTTAAAAATTCGGGCGAGATAGAATAATTGCAAAAAATTCGGACTACCTGTGTGAAAAATCGCATTATTCTAAGTGCTATAGATTCGTGAAGACAGGCCGTCCAGACAGACACGCAGACACTTCCTTTTATAATAGTAGAAATGGAAGAGGGACGCGCATACTGCATGCACGTGGGAGAAGTGAGTCTAAGAATCATGTTACTACTAATTTTGGTTACATAATCAAAGGGGAAAAAAAGGTTTACAAATGTGGTTTTTGGTTTGGCATGTTGTTCTTCGGTCATTATATGCAGCGCGGAGTCCAGTTATACCGAGACCTAAGTCTTAAAGTAGATCCCGAACCACTACGAACATCCGTGCCCAGACCGTGATTCGAATTTACAGCCTGTTGAACAGACATCTAAAAAAAAAAACTATTTAAGAGAAATCTGCAAATTTGCGGTGATGTGTAGAGGTATAGAACATTAAAGCCTTCTATATTACTTCACAGGCTAGACTCCTTGTTCTGATGCAGTTGGAAATGTGTTTGAGAATAAAAAAGATCGTCACGTTTCTTTGTGATAAGAACAGACTTTTTCTGAAACAAGTTCCTTTGGAAATTTGAATATCGAGTTTACGAAAAAATTAAACTCTTTGAAAAGTCAATGCAGGTTCTTAAATTCGAACTCGAAAATTGAACGCTTAAGTTGCTTTTATGAAAAACTAGAGCTAGTTGATAATAAATTTAAGACACAGAATTCTTGATGTATGTTCTGATTTGGAAAATACTCCACATGTAGAGGAAATGAGAGAAAGTTTAAAAGTCTACTTAATGACTTGACCGGTCTAGAAACAATTCTAATTTTCAAACACCTTCAAAATATTTGTTTGATAAAAAAAATCATGAATTAAGAAAATAATATACTAAGTAAAATTTGTATGAAAATTGGAGGGGGCACAAGCATATTTATACAACAGATCAATGTGAAGTCTGAGAGCCTTGCTACAAATGACAAAAACATCAAGTAAAGTATCGAACAAATTTAAGAAATGATCCTTTCAATTTCCTCTTGATATACGTTTCTGTTTTTTTATCCGTTCTCCATTAATTTATCTACAGTGGACGTTAACATTCGTTTTTTATCCGTTCTTCCTTTCTTTCCAAAAAAGTCGCCAATATGACAATATCTCATCTTCTCAAACAAACAATATTTTGAAAATATGCACAAGGATGGTAGTTTTGTACGCTATTTTACCCACCTCTGTTTTCGAAAATAAATATATCGTTTCTGCCATCCCGTATATTACAATAAATAAATTATCCACTGTACAAAAAACAAATCTGCCACTTTTCTTGCGAAGTTAAAGATGGCAGAAATAAAATTCGTTCTGAATTCTTAGAAATGTCCCACCTGCTTTGTGAATTCTTCATCTCCTAAACTCATTTAAAAACCTATTTTGAAAATATGCACAAGGATGGTAGTTTTGTACGCTATTTTATCCACCTCTATGTTTTCGAAAATAAATATATCGTTTCTGCCATCCCCGTAAATTGGAATAAATAAATTATCCACTGTAAAAAAATCAAATCTGCCACTTTTCTTGCGAAGTTTAAAATGGCAGAAATAAAATTCGTTCTGAATTCTTAGAAATGTCCCACCTGCTTTGTGAATTCTTCATCTCCTAAACTCGAGTACAGAATGAGAATTTGATCCGCGTGCCATTGATTCTTGAAACATTTGCTTGACTTACTTCATGGAAGTACGTTGATGTGTTTTCCTGAATAAAGTAGTTTTTTTTTTCTCTTTCGGACTTGTTTATTGATCGTCCTTGCTCTTCAATTTCCTCAAAGAATTCTTTGCGATCTTAATGCAAGACCGGCTGGCCGCCTTCGAAAGTTATCAGTGCAAACTCCAATTTCCCGTATCCTCGTATCTTCTCTTGTGAGTAGTTTTCATGCGTTACGAGTAAAATATCTGGTACTTAAAACGCAAAATTTATTCAAAGTAAAAAATATGCATCAATATTTTCAAGTGAAATTTTTTTTTTGCTGTTGCATTAATTTAGCCAACGATATTTCTCTTTTTTCTCTTCAAACTACAAATTGAAAGTTCAGAATTAAATTAATTTCTACAGAAACGTGTTTATCCGTGGTAATGTGGACCGCGATCATCTAGGATAACCTCAGAAACTCGGATAATACGGACGTATTAACACATTGCTTTGACGAGAAACAGAAAGCTTTAATTAAGCTAGTTAAGAACAATCTACACTCGGAATTGTATCAAGTTATGCATTTAATGTAAAAAATTTAAAATAAATATGGAAGTAAGTTCTTAACGGTTTACAGTTTCACGAAATTTTCTCCCCTCTTCCAACTTGCGCCAACTCATGCTCGAAGCTTTTTTTGAAGCATTAAAAAACTTGGTATTGAATTCGGCTTAGAAACACGGATAATCATGTTAATCGGAGCCAATCCCTGTTAATCGGAGCTCGGATAATCAACGTTGTACTGTGTTTATTTTTTATGAGTATTTGTTCTCTTTCGTTCCGCACCAAATAGAAAAAAATATTCATAAATGATGTCAAACCGAAATGTTGACGCTAACATGAATTTTGGATGAATTTATCTAAAACTCCGTGTTTTCTCTGTCAGAGAAAAAACTCTTCCCATTTAAAAAATTTCGAAACTTGAGCAAAATGCCTCAGTTTATTTCAAGTGTGTTCCTGTGTTTATAAGTTGGATTCAAAAGAAGTTCTTTAATTTTTAAAACCATTGACAGAAAGGTTTCCATAGAAAAATTTGTTTTTAAAAATCTGCGCATGATTTTTGTTCTGCTTTGGAATTTCAAACTTATATCGTACAAATATGGCAAACTAAAACTATTGAATTGAATATTTTATAAATAAAATTCAAACCCTCAATTCGACACAAGAACTATCAGAAAAAATAAATTTTTATTTTTCCTTGTTTTTTAAAGGGTTTATTTTTCAGAAACAAAATAAAGAGTCACTTTGGCAGAGAAACTGCAGCATATTGTATTTTAGGGTATTTTCTATCGTATGTTTAGATTGTTATTTTGTTTCGCAAACTCCTCCTTTTTACAAACAATTCTGCCCAAATTAAAAATTTATTGCTCATTCCTTACTTATTCTATTTAAGGCATTTATTTAAGTTTTTTTGGATCCTGAATGCAGTAAAATATATGTTTAAGAGTACATTTCTTAGTAATTTTTTGGCTATAAAACATCCCTAGTCCTTATTAGTTTTTAACAATATTCAACTAGTTACCACCGTCCCAGTCTAAGCCTACCCAGTCTAGGTCTATCGTCACGTAATTTTGAACCACGGTCAGATGACGAGGCAACATCTGAGCCCACTCTCCCACACCAACCCAACGTGAGGACTTTCGGCCACGACAGATTTAAGGTGCACCAGCCGCCTCTACACCATACGCTTACAAACATCCATGCCCTAACCCGAATTCGAACCAGGAACCTTCCGATCTAGAAGCTTTCAACTTTTCCCCTATATCGGTTGGTCAGCAGTTTTTAACAATATGTAAACAGAATCTCTCTATATTAAAAAATAAGTTACCGCCTCCACCGCCGCAGGATTGAAAACTGTGCTGTTTAGCTCGATTCTTAGACGGTTTCCCTAGAAAGTTCGGATCAGAAAAATATGAAATTAACATTGTTTGTTCTTCATCGTGTTCCCTGGAGAACTGTGAATATCTTTTTCCGGTGCGGTTATTAGTTTAGGGTTTATTAAGTGTGTCAAAGTTTGAAAAGCGAAATTTCTTCCCCGAGTGAGCAAAACACATACAAATTTTCAGTCTTAAGCCGTGAGTTTTTTTTAAAGAGTACATCTCAACGTAAATTTTTGCAGCTCGTCGAGTTTTTTTAGAAATTTCAATTTGGTTCTTGATAATATTTTTTTTTTTGAAGTTCGGGAAAAATCGGGACATTTTCGTTATTTTTTAAAAAAACTGTCATATCTATATCTTATTACCATTAGTATTAATTTTAAAAATATCGCAGTATACCTCAGAATGTACTCTTTCTTACCGTATAGTTATTTTTTAAATTGGTTAATAAATAAGTTCGATGCGATCAAAAGTTGGTCATACAAAATTTGGAATCTTTGGTTGTATTTTTGACTGTTGGGTTTGCCAGATATCTAATTTATCGTAGTAACAATTGCCATAAAAACCATTTCTTTATATTTGGCCAGGAAAATGGCTCGCTTTTTTCACTCTGTTCTCAGACGGTTTACGGACAAAGTACGAAGTACAGATTGTAAAGTTAGGAGATTGACACGATTTACTTAAAATTCTACAGGGAAAAAGATGCAGAAGGTTTTTTACTGATGCGGCTATTAGTTTAGGGTGCAATAAGTGTTAAAGTAAAAAAAAAGTGAAATCACTTGCGAAAGGAGTATTGGTTTGCGAAGCAAACCAAACGGGATTAAGTAGATATCCCCGAGGGTCGTCAAGCGTAAGCGAAGAGGAGGCGAAGCTCTCGCTGTGACGTCATGGACCGGAAAGTGAACTCAGGATTATACGAATTATTAAGATAGTTTCGCTGTTCCGGAGATTCACTCTGCGAAAGGAATGTTGGTTGTCGAAGCAAACCAAATCGGATCTATCAAAGGAGTGTTGGTTTGCGAAGCAAACTAAATGCGATTGCGTAGCAATCCCCGTGTGTTGGCGAGCGTAAGCGAACAAGGGGTGAAGCCCCTTAGTGACTATAAAAAAAATACCTATGGGAAACTGAATAAACTGGATTACAAAGTAAACTTTTACAGATATAATTTTCGCAAAATGAATAATAATGCAGAAAAGAAAAATTAGGCATTCGAATCAACTTCTATGGGTTAAGAACTATTGATATAGAAGCCATGGTGTTCATGTTAGCTTTTAATTACTTTGAATTAAAATTATCCTTGAGAGGTAGTCAGATTGTTGAGATTATTAAAAAGATTTGTAGGAATTGCATTTTTTTACGTTGTTGCATTTTAACTGGATTGAATAATCAACAAAACGATCTGCTCTTTGATGCCACAAACTGGATCAGTAAATATAAAAATTTAGTATAAAAGTTTTTAAAAAATGACAAAGTAGTATCTTTTCGGAATTTTTCAATTTTTGAAATATTAAACAAAAATTATTTAGGAATAAAAATGATTTTGTTTCGGATGATGGTGGTGGGTTGATTTTTTTTTTGTGCAAGGGGCATATTTGACCAAGCTGTGCCAAATACAAGACAGACAACGTCAAGTAATGGACTTGCACGCAACAAAAGTTTTATTGCCACAGAAGAGAGAAATGCACCCAGGTTACAGGAGTCCAAAGTTACAAAAATCGAACATGTGCCGCGCTGGTCGTTAACAGAATGGGCAACCCCACTGTCAGGGCGCCCCCCTGATAATGGTGGATACTTTGTTCCACCGAAATAGTCATAGACCAGCCTTATCATCTATTTCTTTGACACTTTGACACTGTTGAATTCCTCTCTATATGCATTTTTAATTGCGTGAATGCAACTTTTACACTCAAATTAGTTGTAAGTCTAAAATTGAATTAAATATTACCGGGCTCCTATACTGGCAATCTATCCACTGAAAAAGCAGAGAAGAGTGAACTGGCCCATTATCATCACTTTCTCATGTCTCTGTCTGATTAAAAAAAATCTCAATGTCATTTCTGTTTTAAAAAAATATGAATGCCCTTTCTAAATGTCATTTCTGATTTTTTAAAATCTAAATGTCGGTTCGATAGGTACAGTCCTGTATTGTTTGAGTAATCCATGTTTTTTCACTTAGGTACTTCCAGAGTAACGTTGCCGAAATTTCATTTAAAAAAGGACCCAAATTTTGGAAATGTAGTTATTTTCGTGTATTTTCCACCAATTCATAACTTAAAAGTGACTTTTCGTGATTCATAGGCGCGTCTTCTCCATTGTTGGACCTTGAGCCAAAAAACTTGGATCAACCAACCAACCAATTGATTCATGATAAGTATGGAAATCTTCCGAGTTCTTCAGAAAAACACACCGTAAATTAATTGAATATCGAACCAGGAAATTCAGAAGTTACGAGAATTTCGCGCTTTCCTATGCGGCTGCAATCAAGGTTATAAAAAATTTCAGATTATAAGAAAGGGCATAACAAGAGAAACTTCACGGGACGAAGACCATAACTTGGTATGCATGTATTTTGGACACAGTATAAAACAATAGTTTTGTTCTTACCTACATGTATGTTTCTCATCCACACCACTCGCCGACATCAGAATATTAAATGATTTTACGTATTACCATGGTTAAGGAATATTCATGTCTTAGCCACACAAAAAAAAAACAATAATAAAATTTTTAACCTCTCCCCTTGAGGGATTTGGAACGTCTCCCTTACGAAATTGTTTTATAGAGCTCCATAGAATTTTCCAGAGAAACGAAATTTCATTTGCGTAGGAAAAAAAAATTGTATAGAGAAAACGATCTTTGTTTCTATGAAATGTATTAATTTCTATAGAAATACAGAGCTAACAGAGAAGTACAATTGATAAAGGAAAGTGAAGAGGTAGGTTATTAAAGAATTCAAAGGCGCTTTTTTTATGTGTTTCAAAACAATACTTCTTTAAAAATATTATTATATAATATTACTTTAAGTGGATAACTAATATTTGGAGCAATTTTATATTTCATTCTTTCTTTCATAAAAAATAGCAAGTTAAAAGAGCTGAAAGATAAAGCTTGTGTGATTTATGTCTTCAGGATAGAAAATAAAATAATATTTCGGAAATTGAATCACAGGAACGCACGCAATACAATGAATATTCGATGGAAGAAATTGGTAATTAAAAAGTCAAATTTACTGTTTAACTAAAAAAAATCTTAGTTGATGTTTGCATGAATCTTATCATGTGTTAACTTATTTTTCGGAGATATTTTTAAAACAATAAATAGGCATGTAATGTCAATGAGAAATATTCAATAATTTCTTCTCGCAAAATTGAAAAAATATAGCCATTTAAACTTTTTCTAAAGACTAACAAAATTATTCCTTGGAATGAATGAATAGAGTGTTTCCATTACAAAAATATCCTCTTGCTCTTTTAAAATATTTAAAAAATCCATACACAACATTTAAACTTAGGAGTAGCAAGGTTTCGACGCACTCGTATTTTGCTAATTGTCATTGTCACGGACTTCTGAGTCGGGGTCATACATTCGGCGAAGCAGTCTCGAAATCCAATGACCAACTTGTAAAAAAGCTACCCAGACATGCTCTTTCGAAAGGACAAACGAACCTTTCGGAAAGCAAATAACCATTCCGATAATGAGAGCTGCCATTTCACAGCACCAGATAGCGCTGCAGTCGCACAACTATTGCGCAAACGCAGTGGAGCCTCATTTTCGGATCACCTTCGGGTTTCGGGCAAGGGTGCTTGCTGCCTGTCTCTTAATTAGAATAGCAGTAATAATTCTATTAATTAAAAATTAACAGCTTCCTTCAAGATGGAAGATAAAGGTGAAACTTATTACAAATCGAACGAAGAGGAAACGAAGTGGCAGAGCTTCAAGAAAATGGTCTGGAATTCTGAAACTAAAGAATGCTTTGGGCGAACAGGGCTAAGTTGGTGTAAGTAAATGGATTTGAAAATGCTTTTAACTTCTTACGATTAGTATTTTGTATGTTGCATGTGTATAATTTTACCACATTTTACCTGTAAGCAGGCGGATTTGGCTTTTGGGCTTCCATTTTTCGCAAAATTGCATATGTTAGTTTCACTGTCCCTTTTATGCTTCTATGCCCCCATTTAATTTTAGACGTGTTTCAGTGTAAACCCTTCTACTATTATTTTCTAAATTGTTGATTCTTTCTTACAAACTCTTTTGTTCTGATTTAGTCTCTCATTTACAAGTCCTATCTTATTAGGAAATGTGCATAAATTTAAATTAAATTATTCAAATTTTACTTTTTTTTTAGGCACCTAATTTTAATATTCAATAAAAAAACTGATTACCAATTTTGTCGCTTTTCTTCCGATTACTTGTGTTCGATTTTATGCGAAGTTTAAAAAAATTTAAAATTTTGATTTTTGTAATTCTTATTACAGAAATTAATTTTGTGAAGGTATTTTAAGTGTAACGTTTTATTTTATGGTATGTAATTCCATTAAATAGTTAAAATTGATTACAAGTTGAATTTGTGTGGTTGTGTTTTTTACTTAAATAAGTATGTTCATTAATTTTTTTTTAAAAATTGCCCTACTTAGTAAATTGGGGCACATAATCCAATGCTTAATCTTATTTTTACAAGCATAAGACGAATATTTAAAATTTCTTTTAGAATTTTCGCAGAAGTGATAGTTGGCAAGTTTAATAAATAAAAATATATGTAACTGTTTATGCAATTATAAGTAATTTAAATTGTAAATACTAGTTCATTTTTATTTTGTTGAAATTATTTTTATGTGGTTTTAACATTTAAGAATTCTTTGATAAGTTTTCCAACCCCCACTGATATTTTATCATAAACATTTGAGACTAGTGAGTGATATGAAACATTTTGTTATCTAAGAAAAACACAAGATTTCAATTTTGACTGAGGCATGTATGTTGGATAAAGTGCCTCTTCCAAAATTTAAGTTTTAACCATTAGTGCTAGGGATTTGTTGATCCATCTGTTGAATTGCACTTATTATTAAACTAATTTTTAAGAAATGCACTAATTATTTTGGAGTAGTTGATTGAATTCTACTAAGGCATTGTTGTTGCATTGAATGAAAAAATGATATGCATTGATTGCTCATGTTTGAGACATGTTAAGAAAAATGGAAATTCCATCACATTTCTTTTTTTTTTGTTTGTTAAAATGATTAAAGGTGCAAAAACGAACGTTGTTTATATGATTTTATAGAATTCTATATTTTTGAAAGTTGTTTCTTCACTTGTGGTACTACAAGCTGAAAACAGATTTCTTATCTAGTTTAGCTTGGCCAAATATGGCCTTGCATCATAAAAACTAAATAACTTATCTGTAGTTACTCCAACATCAGATAAGATTTTAATATATGGTTTGTTACAAGCTGAAAACAGATTTCTTATCTAGTTTAGCTTGGCCAAATATGGCCTTGCATCATAAAAACTAAATAACTTATCTGTAGTTACTCCAACATCAGATAAGATTTTAATATATGGTTTGTCAAAATTTTCAATTTTTTTGAAAAATAAAGAATTTTTACTTTTTAAAGAAATTGAGTGAATTGCTTTCTTAATCACTTTACTACTTTGAGTGTGTTAAACTGATAAAATAAAATCGAAATTCTGTCTTGTTTTTCAAAGATTTTAATTTCAGAATTTGTTTTTACTTGTGTGTTTCTGGTGCTGTGCAAGCTGAAAACATCTTTCTTCTCATGTTATAATTCTATAGTTTGCCCAGCATCTGAATAGATTTGCCCTTTATGTTTATCAAAGGTTTTGGTTTTTAGAAAGAAATTGCTTATTTTGAAAAGATTTGACATTTTTACCAGCAATCTTTTGAATGCATATTTTTTATTTAGAGTTTAAAAGTTTATATAAAGATAGATATTGATTTATCTGATCACATGTAATTGAAAAAGCACTAGTATATTTCTATTTTCTTTAAAAAAATGTATTGCTAATTTTACTGGAGTGGTAACATTGTCTCTATTAAAACCTCAGTTAGTTCAACCTTTTTTAGTTTGAGGTTTAATTTGGTTACAAATGCTTACCTGCTTCAAAAACTCAAGTCTCTGTGAGTTACAGAGCCCTGTATTGGTGAATTTTTAAACCTACATCTCATAACTGATTTTTCAGTTCCTGAGTAATTTTTGATTTGAAGACTTCCAAGGTTTTAATAGTAAAATGTCCAATTGTTGGTAATTATTTGTATATAAATTTTAAATGGGCATTTTCGGCTATTTTTTATATTGTTACTCACAACTTTATTTTTTTATCTTTCAGTCAAGATCACACTATTCTATATTATATTCTATGCCTGCTTAGCTGCATTTTGGACATGCATGCTTGTAGTTTTCTATCAGACATTAGAAAATGATCAACCCAAATGGAAATTAGACAGCAGTAGGATAGGTTCAAGTCCTGGTATGTATTTTAAAGCATTTCTTCAAAATTCCTGTATTTGGTAAAAAAAAATGTAGATATTTATCCAGTTTTGTATTTACAGTTCTCAATGGCTTCAATTTTTATTTTTGATTTCAAGGGCCTTTAAAAAAAACTTCAATATTTGCATTAATCCTTAAAAATTTTAAAAGCCTTTTTTTTTTCAAAAACACTATTTTATTTTGCCTGCTTTCAAAAGCTATGATCAATGATTGACTTGACCACAAGCAAGTTATTTGCCAATTTTAAGGAGTCCCATCTGGTACACATCTTTCCCTGCACCTGTTTATGGGGTGTGACCCCAGCATGCCTGAATGATCTTTCTCTACTTTTCTGGAAAAGAAAGAAAAGCATGGGAACATAAACACAGAAAATAGTATCTGGAATTTAGGGGGGGGGGAACGCAAAGTTATCCAAGGAAAGGCTGAATATTTGTACTTGCATGTGCACACATGACCTGGAGTATTTTCGTTGTTCTGGTATTTTGTGAGGTGAGAAGATCTATTTTTGATATATTTATATATTCAGGGTGATCCATAGTATGTATACAGTTTCCAGATGCTGTAAAAAGGGAATCGTTTAAGACACAGTCTCCAAGTGCGAACTGTTAGCTAGGTATACTTAAAAGGTTCGTGTCCCCCTCCTGAGCAAAGTGACGTATGCGATAGTGAGCGTGTCACGTGACTAGTCAGTGGAAATGGCTGCATCAGCAATGGAGAAGGCGTTTTGTGTTCTTGAATTGAGCAAAACAGAATCTGTCACCGTTGTGCAATGGCATTTTCTATCATAATTTGGAAAAGAACCTCCAACCAGAAAATTTATTTGAGATTGGTTTAACAAAAATTGAAACTACGGGCTGTTTGTGCACAAGACAACCGAGTGTATCGGCAGATGTCGTCAAAAATTTTATTCATCCAATTGGATTGTAAAGTCAAAAAACTTTATTCTCCAATTGGTTAGTGCACCACCCCCACTAGTCAGGTGACATGCGAAATTACTTCTATTCACATCTTCTTCACCAATGGATTGGACGAAATGCCGACTACAGCATGCCACTAACCCAATGGTCACCCAGATGCCCTGATTGAACACCATGTGACTTTTTCCTTTGGGACTACATAAAGGATAACGCATGTAACCCTCCTCTTGTTAATCTAGCAGAGTTGAAACAGCATATCGCAACCAGTATCACTGCACTTGCTTCAGATACCCTAACACGCGTCTTGGCAGAAATGGGTTACCGCTTCGATGTGTGTAGTGTTGTGACTTAGGGTGCACACATAGAACATCTGTGACTGTCTAAAAAAACTTCAAGCATTCACCTACAGTTCTGTTACAAGTAACATAAAATATCTTACATTGCCACTGTTATATAGTGCGATGAAATTGTATACTTCCTTATGAATCACCCTGTATATATATGCTCATAAGTGGGGCCACTGGTGGAGTAGGAAACAAGTTCAGTAGCCATTGGCCACTTACAAAATTTCTAAATTTTCACCTTACACCCCCATCTATTGCATATGAACGAATGATTACAAAAATGCACGTTTATTAACTGGAAATCCACAACATATATGTTTTTTTTTACAGAAACAAACTATTTCCAATGTAAATTAAGTACAGTACGTTACATATTTTTAAAGACGTACATACATATTCAAATTTTAAAATAGTCTGCCATTTTCTGTGTATACGTACTAATAACTTTTAATATTTAATTAAATAACTTTTAATAACTAACTGATGGTTAAAAAAGTGACAGTTAATTGAAGTTTAACTGTACCTTACACCCATTAAAACTAATATCAATGACACTTAAATTTGGGAAAAGTGTCACTATTGGGCCTGAAATCTAACCTTAGCACCACTGAAAGTTTCTTCCTCTGAGCAATAAGCTACTTAGATCTATTAAATATAGCCTTGAAAACTTGGCATGGTTCCAAGGTCACGTTGGTAGTAAAGTCAAGATTGGGGTATTCTTCTTTTGTCCGGATGAAGAAGCAGGTGGAGAATAAAACTATTAAATTCATTTAAAAACCTTCCAGATTGAATTTTAAAATTTGTCGCAACCCAAAAATTGCAAAAAATATGGACTACCTTTGTGCCAAATCTCATTGCTGTAAGTGCCATAGAATCGTCAGGATTTTGCAATGAATATGTGAATTGTTTGAAATTTTTCCTTCACTTTCTAATTTAGGATACAACAACTTTTATTGTAAAAATTTACATGCATTTCTTTAAATGCAAGTGTTGATAAATTTCATGGATATCTCGCTCTCATCTATGTCCTTTTTCCTAAAAATACATTTACCTCCGCAAGACCTTGGATGACCGTCTCAAGGATACTGTTCACAGGGAATCGTTTAGTTCCTTAGTCTTCAACGTTTGGACAGAGAACTTCATAGAATAGATTTAAGCTTTTTACTTAACTGGTTTAGTTTATAACAAAATTAAAAAAATTTGTTCAATCCTCTTAAATGCTGAAGGCATACTTATGTATGTTATCAATTCACTTTTAATTGGTAAAGTAAAAGCAAAGAAGTTTTTTGGCTAATGTAATTCAAAATTTTGTTATGACAAAGTACATGTAAAATAAATAGAAAAATTAATTTATGAGCCTCATCGAAATGAAATTTCCATCTTAAATTTGAATTATCTTTCAATATTTATCTTGTTATTCAAATATTATTTAGTTGAACAGTGCAAGTATCAAAAGTAGTATGCAAGTATGTTTTCAAAAGAATGCAAAATTACTTCCATATTTTTTAGTTGTTTCTTGCATTTTGAAGCCTTTTAAACATTCAGTAATATTTTGACTTTCCAACCTAAAGAAATGTGGTCATCAAGGTATATCATTGCTGCAAATCATAAAATTAGTGTGATTAACTGACATCAAATTTCTCTATATTAAAAAAATGTTATTTTAGAAAAAAATTATATGAATTACCATAAACCAATTTTAAATATATTATTACTACTATGATAGTATATATTACATAAGACTTAAGTTTATTTTAAATTTTTAGATGCCAAATAGCCGTTATGCATTCACTAATTTTTAAATTACAATGAAAAAAAAGTGTTGATATTTTTTCACTAATACATCTAATTAAATTTTTTTTGGCAGCAATCATCTTAACATAATATTCCCTTGTATTACAAATTATTTGCTCATGTTTAAGTGAGCCTTTCAAAGGTGTATTGTACAAGACTTATGTTTAATTTCATACAAATTTGTATGTATTAGTATTTTTAGGTAAAATCCTTGTTAACACTTACCAAAGTTTGCCAAGTTAGTGTCTTAGCAGCGGTATAGAACAAATAATGTACATTTTTGGAGTTAGAAAAATAAATTTTTTAATACTTTTTCAAATAAAATAGTGTTATCGATAAAATTTTAAAACAAATTGCTTCAAAAGCAGTTGAATAAGTTTATAACTTTATATATTAATATATTCAATTAAAAACCACTCAATTTGTTCCCACACAATTTTTAATGGATGAATATATTGTACTTTGTAATAAGAACATTTTAGAATCAAAGGTTGAAAACTTGTAACATTGAGTAAAGAGATCAGACTAATTCTAGTTCACTATTTCTCCTAAAAGGGTACTAACTGCTCTTAAAATGATTTTTCATTCCAAGATTAAGAAAGGCATTTTTGTCTGCCATTTGCTTAGTGACAGAAAATTAAGTCATGGCAAGGCTGGGCTGTATTTTTATTGTGCATTTTAACCATATTTTTACCAGTTATGTAAAGCTTGATTCTGTTATTACCACTTATCACCTTGATTGTAATTGAAGCTGCTTCACTAAATATTATTTTCTCTTTTAGGACTTGGCTTCCGACCATCTCCTCCCGAGGACAACATTGATAGCACCCTCATATGGTTCAATGCCACCCGTAATGAAACTGTTGACCACTGGGTCCAAAATTTAAATGAATACCTAAAACGTGAGTGATATCTAGATTGAAGTAAAATTTTTAAATGGGGAAATTTGCATTTATTTCTTAGGGACATACATTATGCTAACTAAATTTACTGGTAAATGTTGTATGAATGAATGAAATTAATTTATTTTATGGTATATGAATATATTGCTGACTTACAAGCGAATCATACTAAGTCAAAATGTTCGAGATAATAGTTCTTTTTAGCTTTTCTTGAATAGGGTGATTTTTAGACTGAAGTCTTGGGAAACGTGCTTTGTGAATGCAACATGATAATTCTCCATTTTATCAGAACTATACATTTTGACTTGGTGTGTTTCACTTTTGAGCTGACATTTGTATTTGTATATTCATTTATTTTGGTAATAAACATTATAGGTGATTACTTTGTTCTTTCGGTAGCATAAATGTTCCATGGAATCTGTTTAAACTTAAATGAAATTGTTGAATTATTACATTCACATATTGTATGTACTGTTTAAAAATTAATTATCTGCTTTTAATTGTTTACAAAGCTTTAGTTTCTAGAGGAATTTAGTTTTATTTAAATTAAATAGGTTTTATAAAGTTGAAATCCTAATAATTTAACTTAATTTTTTAACATTATTTGCTATTTATTGAGCAGTTCTGAGACAATAATTATTAGTTGAAGGTGAACTGAAACAACTACTGTCTATCTACCATGATAACTGCTCCTGACTCAAAGTCTTGTAAATACATGTGATTTTTACTTGTTGCTAACTGCTCCCAACACCAAGTCTTGGGTGGTGGATGTTGCTATAGAAACTAGGCTCATTCATTTTGAGTAGGGGTTTCTCAGAAATAACTTTGATTTTTCACGCATGTTGGCAATGGAAAGGTAGTTTAGTAGTGTCGATAATTCCCACAAGTTGAAATCTTAAAGAAATATATTTCCAATTTGTCATCAAGGTGCCCATGAAACAAACTTGAATACATTTCTTCAAGCATTTCCTATTTAAAATAAGATGTCTCTAGCAACAGACATATTTTGTTTCTGGAATAGTTCTTGTAGACAGACCTCTTTCAGCAGTCAAAGAAAAATAAAATAAGGATGCAACATCTCCACCAGAATCAATGCTTTGTTCTCTTGTAGTGGTATAATAGCGGTCTCCACCAGTCGGAATTAGCTGCAAGAGCAGTTTTTGTATCATGCAGATTAGGTTTTGTCTTCATTTTAAAATAATGCATTAAAAACTGAGCAGGCAAGAATTTCAACTTGTCTATTTCTCATAAATTCATGGATTAAAAATTGAAAAACTTTTGCTATTGCAATCAGTTTTTTGTATTACAAATTTTGTTTACTATATAGTTTTTCAATAATTTTTTAATGATAATGCTGTGATCAAACTATTGTTTCTAGTTGATCACTTGAATTCCTTGAAAATATTATACTTCTCAAGAAATTTGAAAATGATTTGATGATTGTTTTGAAGAATTAACGTGCAATTTAGACAATAGTGATATTATTTCACCTTTAGGGAAATGTTAATACCTGACAATAATTCTAGTGATGGCAGGGAAAGTATAAAATCAGGGATAAAAAAACTCATAAGTATGGCTAAAAATAACCCATTTACTTAGTGGCGAGCAAATCCTCAAAACACCATTTCTGCATAATTTTATTTTTCAACCTGTTCTAAGTCATTTGCACCAGATTAGCAGCAAGTTTTTATCCTAGTGATATAGAGTACATAGTAATTTTTAAAGAATATGCTATCGATTTAAATTGTATATATACTTTTATGTATGACTTTTAAAACTGCAAATTGCTCTTAAACTTAATATTTGCTTTAGAAAAGTATGTTCAACAAATTTAAATAAAGAATAACATATTTCAGGTAAGTCAGTATAATAAAAGTTATGTTGAGTTAGTTATGCATGCAAGAACTTTAAAAAGATTTCAGTAAAAAATTAAACTAAGTATAAATTAAAATTTACCTTGACAGAATATTTTCTTTGATTCGATTTTGGTATATTCCACAATTTTCTCTAGTATAATTACATAATTCAAGTGCAAAATTCCAGATGAAATGCTTCAAAAGGAATATTGGCAGTTAAATATATTACACATTTAAACTGCATTTCCTGTTTGATAGTGACATTTTGTGTTTGTATGATGGCAATAGGAGTGAAACTTCCATTGCTATTTTATGTAAAAATTACTCAGATAATGACTGCAAAGTTTTTTGTAAAGCTAAGCAAAGGACATTAGCGTTGTGGTAGCCTTATTCATAACTCATAGCATGTTACTCAAATTCAATTTCAGCACTCATATTAAAAATTAACACCAACCATCCCATAAAAACAGACACATAAAATTAGTTCATAAATGATAGTATTTTTCTTTTCCAGGTGTTTGGTCTTAAGTTTCGGACATAAAATAAAAGGCTTCTTTGATTTACCAATTCTCTTTATCTTGTGACATGAATTTAATGTACTTTGAATTTGTTGTCTTTTACAGCCTATCATATGCATGATACCGGATACAACGTACAAAGCTGCACAAAAGAACAAACTGCTTCCAGGGAGAGAGTCTGCCATTTCTCTATCCCGACTGGAGCTCAGCACAGTTGTTCTCCGGAGCGCCAGTATGGTTACCCAGAGGGAAAGCCATGTGTTCTGATTAAACTCAACAGAGTAAGTAGACAAGTTTTTACAAAACGAGGTTCATACACTTAATGGTGCTTAATTTTTCAACATCCAAATTCAGCTCTGGCTCACTTTTTATCAAAGAATCACTAGTAAATCTATAAATTTTTCCATTTTTTGTGTATCACCCAGAAAAATATTTTCCAGATGTTTCTTTGGGGAAAATAGTCATCAAATTTGGTTGTACTTTGCTTCACAAATGTTGTCAAATTGGGTGTACCTTGTTCAAACTTCATCCAAATATATAGCAAAATGGGTTTATCGTCCAGAAAAAATATTTGGCTGTACTTTGCTTATAAAATACGTTAAATTCTCTGTCGAGTGCATATTTCAACCAAACATTTTGCAATATTCAGAATAAAAATGTTTACTAATTTTCCTCCACAAAGAAAATTTTAAAATTCAACAGTATTTCGTTTTTTAGTTATAAAATCAGATGTGCCAATCACGAATTTCCCCACTGTGATTAGCAAAGTACAGCAAAAATTTTCTCCTTCAATGTTCACCTAATTAGTAGGTTTACTGTTTTTTATGTGATTTTTTTCCAAGATGTAAAAAAAAAATCTTTATTTATAATTTTTTGGGCTATAAATGTATTTTGTTGGGCATTAATGAACTCTTCATGGGTGGTACAAAGCCAAATTTCATATAGTTCCTAAAAGAGTTAAAGGTGCTTAATTTAAATTTCAAAAAATAAAAACCGAATAAATCTAAATTAAAATATGCTCAGCTTATTAAGTTGAATTCAATGTGCTTTCTGACAACACATATTCCAATGAATTTGTAATTGTTTCAGATCTATGACTGGATTCCAGAATCTTTTGACACACCACCATCTGAATTGACATCTCACCTGCATGAAAACTTTGACAAGGATAAGGTGTACGTTACTTGTATTGGAGAGGTATGTTCTGCAGATGTGCTTTGTTACAGAATTTTAAATATTTTGAAATTAACTGGAGTAAACAGTGTTCTGTGTTCTGATTGTACTGCAATGAGAAGATGATTTTAAACTTGGAAATTATTAGGACACTCAATGGCTGTGAAAGCTGTTTAAAATATTCCTATTACACTGAAATAGACCTGGTGTTTTTAAGTCTATGAATCAGCAAATTCATCTGAAATTTTATTTACTCTTGAATATTGCAGAAAATAAACAATGTTTTGTTGTTTTTATCATACAAAAGCAAAGGCTAAATTAAAAAAAAATTCATATGGTGGGTGATATTTGCAAAAAGAAATGACAACAAGAAAGACTGGATCCTTTCAATTGCTTGATTCCTTTTCTCTTCCAAATATTGATGTGGAGGGGAGTACAGGACATTGCAGCAGGTCTAAGCAATCCATGTCTTTCAGAAGATTGAAGAGATTGCAAACAGGATGATTTGGTACGAATATGGGATCAGGTTTTTACAAAGGAAGAAATCAGCTAGGGCTCTTTTCCTTGGCTAATCAAGGTTTGAGAAGTTCCATCTTGTCATGCAATTCCTCTCAAACAGTTATTTTGCCGGAAATGTTTTGAAAATTGTCTCAATTATTGATTTGGTAGTATGATGGGGGATTTCAGCATTTGATGTTGGAAATCTGTCCCTTTTTCAACCCGCAGATCAGCCATCTCATTGCCTGCAATACAAAAAGCTTTTTGTGATCATTTACAAATATTTCTGTTGCATTTATTGCAATTTTATTTTTTAATTATTTTTAATTTTATCATTTCTTAGGTTTGCAAGTTTCCTTACTGTATCTAGTAATTAATGATTTTTCATAATTAAATTGATTTAGTTTTGAATAATATCAATAAATTCATCCCAATCAGTTAGGTTTATAATTAAGTACAAGTCTGATGAATGGTAAATAAAATCCTTTCAAATTAAAACTGCCCCTTTCATTTGAATGAAAAAAAAATCCCAGGAATCAACAAACTGATTTACATTTTCCAAATTTATAAAATGTACCACAAAACATCAAAAGGAAAGTAATATAAATCACAAAAGGAAAAGGGCCTAAGTTTGAAATCTTCCATTTGATTGTATTGTATCCGTTACAGCACTGGTTGTGCCTTCCTGCTTGTATTTCTAAGCTCTGTTATTTTTGGATTCACCCCTCTAGAACTCTGCAGACAAGGACAACATCGGAGAGCCAGTCTATACCCCGAGCCAGGGTATCCCCTTCATGTACTTCCCCTTCACCAACCAGAAAGGCTACATGTCCCCATTTGTGTTTGTGCAGTTCAGCAACATTAACCGCGGCGTGCTCGTCAACGTGGAGTGCCGCGCCTTCGCCAAAAACATCGGATACGACCGAGGAGACAGATTAGGCAGCGTTCACTTTGAACTACTAGTGGATTAAAAAAAAAGTAAACTTAAAACTTTCTCAAAATATGCAATGTTAAGACCTTGTCACTCTTTTCTCACTATCAATTTCTTGCATTTTATCATTGAGTTTTAGTACCTTTTGTTGTTTGTAGAGTGTTATGAATGAAATGTGTATTGCTACCCTATTTTAAATGTGTGTGCCGTTACCATTTAAAAACAAAAGAGCACAGATTACATGCACATAAGCTTTATATGCTTGAATATTACTACTATAGTGTACTATGTGTGTAAAGAATGATACAGATTATTATATGGTGTTAATCTTTTATAGATGAATTAAAGTATTTATAAAATACCATGATGCCAAATGTTTCTTTAAAAACTGATATGGCAAGTCGTTGTCCTCGTAATTTTTTCGATATTTAATTGTTGGATTTTAGTAGGTCTCATAGCAGTGTCAAACATTGCATTACATTTGGTAACAGTGCATTTAGAGTTAGTTTAGCTATTTGTGTCCGTAGTGCAATAGATAGAATTCTTTATCCATTTTATTATGTTTTTTGTTGTCTCAAACTCAGTGGTCTGCAAAGTTTATATTAAATCGCATGACCTTGCAAATCTAGCGGGAGTCTGATAGCGGCCTAGAGTAACTGGAGAAACACAATGTGCAGAATTTATAAAAGAAAATTCATATTTCATTCTGAATTTCACATGTATTTTTTATCATTTGTGAGAGTAAAAAATGAAGGGGACTTGTATTTTTTACGCGACTCACACCATAATGTGGACCACTGCTAACGTAGTCAGCCTTTTTGGATCTTGTTTTAAATTGCAGGTGATTAATGTGATGTGAATTTTTCCTTTCCTTTTATAAAAATTCAGTAGAGTAGTATGTTGTGAAATATGTTTTTAGTTTAATTTTGTTGAAGCTACTGTGTGCTACCTTAAGGAAATTTTGTTGCATATATAACACATATCATATTATTGCACATTGTTGAACCTATTATAGTTTAAAATTTTAATGTTGTTCGAGCCATGTTTGTCATATTTTAAGCTTGTTTATTTCTCAAAGTTGTATTTGGTAGTTTATTTCATCAGCTTGTGCTTTTATTGAATGTAAAGCATCCCCCCCCCCTTTTATTTATCTGTTTGGTGTGCCCTAATATTAACCTTATCTAAAGGTGAGATCCATAGTTTATCTTTTGTCGAGTTTTAAAATTTAAGCGAAAATCACTCGTGTTCATTCAAATTAGTTTGTTTCAGCTCCAAAAGATAAAAAATCGATGTAAATATCAGTAAAAGAAACTTGAGATGAACAAAAATTTCTATTCATAAATTTTGGGTCTTTTGAGGCCTGCCCCAAAAAACTGGCAGCTGTCTTTTGTAACATAGCTTAACAATGAGATTGTGATTTTGTGATAAATGTTTGAAATTAACTCTTCTCAAAAGGTTACAAGAAGTATTTGGCTTAAGAGTTGTGAACGATCTCTGTTGAATATCCTTTGTCATTCCTCTTTTTAATCCATCTGCCTACTGTTGGGATTAGTTTTATTGCATTCAATTTATGCGGGTTTTCTCTTGTTTGTTGTTACATCATGTGGTGCTGATTAAACACCGCACATACTTCAATCTTTTTATTAAAAACAAATCTTGTTTATGATGTTTTTATTAAATATGTCTAGTAACACCTATGAGATTAACTTTTAGATTTTTTGTATGCTTTTCTGCATTTTTTTTGTTTTTACAATACATTAATGGTGCAATGTTTTGCCACCTATGTTATAAATTTGGATAAGGTGCAATAACTTGAAATTCAATAGGAAAATTTCATAAATTACATAAAATTTTATACGTAATGAGGTGTACTCTGATATATATACGAACGTTTTGTCTGTTTTTGAGTTTTAAGTGAAATTTTCTGATTGGCAAATTACTGTATTGCAATCTAATGAGATACAAATTGTTGAGTTCTTCAGGTATGTGTGAATTCCTGTAAGAAATTAGTCAAAAATTGTAAAAAATGAAAAATACTATGCACAAATTTATGGAAAGCTAACATATTGTTTTATTGTTTGAAAGTTGTAATGAAATGTTGCAAATATTGTGTATGTATTTAGAAGGAAATAAAACTAAAAGCTTGAATTTTTATAGGTTCTTTTTATTTTCAATCCATGAATAAATGCAATGATTGTTTGGTCTTATTTGCTGTACTGGAATAGTCTTGATTTATAAAACATTACTATTATGACCTAATATGACAAAGGCATAATCAATGTAATATTTTTTTTATATATAGTTTTTTTACACTGTTTCAATACCTCCCATATCATTGACCAGGCCTTCCCTAAATTCCATTGACCATCATCCTATTAACAGAAGTTAAACTATAATGCCTTCTATTCTCAGTTCTCGTCATCTGACCGTGGTTCAAAATTACGAGGTGTTGTCCTCGGATCTTTCCCTTAAGGGACTGATCCCGGACCATCGTCAATAGCCCGTTGTGTAGCTCTAGTACGACGTTAACTAAAAAAATTACCAAATAACTATTCTCAGTTCTTCCTTGCATACATTATAAAATTACAAAAAGTTTCAGACACATTTATTTTTGAGTTGACCTGTATAAGATCCAAAAGCAATAATGATGTTATTCAGACTCGCATATTCTAGTAAAAATTGAAAAACAACGATTAATAAAGAAGTTCTTGTTCGTCTGCAACCCCCCCCCCTGTAAGATTTCATTGTACTTCAGGCTTTCATGTAATCTATGGCCTCCGCATCACATCCCGAAAGCAATATTCAACTCATCTATGTCCATACTTCAATCTCATTTGTAAATGTCAGACCATTCAAACATAAGTATAAAAAACTGTTGAAGGTTTTTATTCTTTACTAATTTGATATATATATATGTTTTTACCTGCAAACACTTTACTTGTGGGTTTTATCAAACTATAAAAACATTAAAGTTCCAACTGCAAGAACACATATCATTTATCAAAAATGGGGAAACACTGAACACTTAAGAGTTTTCTCAGTCGTTTGGCCGAGAGTGAGGTACCAGGTTGGGATTGACCTCGTAATCTGACCGTGGCTCAAATTTAGGTGTATGGTATATTTAATTCCATAAGAATTAATACAACGACTAAAACATTCACGTTATTTATTGGTGAACCGTTCTGATACTTTACATTCCTTAATGCCTGGTATTGATGTTCTGTTCTTGTCACAGTTGGTTTTATATTCATTTCAGTGAACCACTACTTCAGTTCGCAGTTGCGTTTTCACATATTAAGTATCACTTCACAGCAGAGATTTCACCACAGAAACTTCATACAGAGACTTCACTACAGGTACTCTCTTCCAAGCTTTCTATTTGGGATTGATCTCGGACAGTCACTAATGGCCCATTTTGTTGCTCTAGTGCAAATATCAGCAGAGCGATATTTTTTTTCAAGCACCATGTTTTCAGGAGTCTTGGTTTTAACTAGCTACTAACATTGAATAAAACCACATCATAAAAATCTTATTTATTTTGACAAAAATATTTTTTACATTAAAGTAAAAATATGAAAAAACACGCATTCAATGTGAACAATGACCTTGCATTTCCTTGGAAAGTTTGGATACATCAGGTTTGTATGTCGTTTTTAATTTCAAGCAGGATTCCAGGTTCTCGTCAATAAGACTATTTCTCTATTTACTTTTGATAAGGTTAATGCTTGATAAGGATTGTTTGCATGAATAGGTAGAGCCAAAGAGAGAAAGAACAGTTAATGCTAGTTTTTTTAACTGATCATGAGTCAGAAATACTATTCCAGGTGTTGAAAATTATCATGTCTTCCTTCTCCAGGTCTTTCAAAGCAGACCACTTTTTCTGTCAACTAAGATCACATTTATCTGTCTCCAATTTTTCCATATCAGCATTAAGGTGTTCATATTTGGAGCTACATATTTCTTTGTTTTTTACTCCAGTAATTGCATTTGAAAAGCTCCAATGTCAATATTAAAGAGAGAAAAATTCAATTCTGTTATGTTAGCACTAGAGTGCCTATATAATAAAATAGTGGCGACATACGGGAAACACTTTCTGATTGGCTTAGAGACCTTTTCTACCGCCCGAAGCGGTCTTTTCCCAGCTCCCGTAGACTTAACATGGGAACGTTTTGTGTGTTCGAAAAAAACGTGTGTATATTAAATTAAAAAGAAAATATAGCTAATTCGTGTTCCAGAATGTCTATTTATAATTATGTTAGTGTTTTATCAGTGTAAATTTGAAAACTTTTTAAATAAATAGCTTTTTTTGAACAACATTCTGTTTCCCGCTACTTTGGCGATGTAAACATCGCGCCAAAGGCAAGTTTTAAACTTTTGATAATGCGTTGTTTTTTTAGCTGTTTCCTTATTAAAGGTTTACAATAACCTATGCCGAATTGAATCATCAGAAAAGCAGAGAGTAAATTGTAGCAATGCTTTATATAAAAAGAATAAAAGAAATGTTTTCTAAAAGTGTTATTTTTGATGCAAACTTTCATCTTTATTTTGCTGCTAGATCTCGGAACAAAACCACCACATCAACATTTATCTGTGAATTTGGATATAAATGCGTACAAATGCTGTTAACTATTTTTTATCTTGAGATTATTTTTGTATGTTTAGGCCAATATTTGCTCATAATTTAGTTTCAATCTGTTAATTCTATTTTCATATGAAAATGTGGTAGATTTTTTAACAAATGTGTACTGATGGTGTCGATCATTTTTGAAATTACATGTCTTTTGACTTGTATAAATGGATGAAACTTAAAATTAAATTTAAGTGGGTTAAAATTTTGTGTTATGCATTAAAAAGGTCAAATAAAAATGTTCAGTATTTTTTCTGGTTCGGTTAATGTAAGGAAAGAATTAATCACACTAAAAAAAACTACATGTGTTGAACAGTTGGTTGAAAGAAAGTTTTATTTTAAGGAACTATCCATTAATAGTAGGACATTTAAAGCCTATTTTTTATTTAATGTTATAAAATTAATGCTTAAACTTTTATCACACAGCATGGAAAGAATTTAAAGAAAAAACTTGTGCCTGAGAGAGACAACACATCAGATCTTATTTTATTTAACACTGAAGTTATAAGCTTAACTTTATTCATTTTCTTGTTAATATTCACGAAAACAAGTTCAATAAGTCGTGAGCATAAAAATTACGGGACATAAACACTATCGCCAAAAGAAAGAGAGGAGGAAATGTGGGAAACCGACGGATGAAACATATTCGCCCAGCAACCGATTCTGGTAGAAAAATGTCTGCCGCGCATGTGCATTGGGCCAAATTTGGTCCCTTGTCGCCACTCTTATTATATAGGCACTCTAGTCATTTAACATAGGCCAACGTCGCTATAGTTGCCAAATGCTCCGGACATCCGGAGTTTCTCCGCTAAAGCATCGAAAATCCGCAACTCCGCGTAGTCTGCGGTTCACTCCGAAAATTTTTCCACTGTTGAGGAAATTGTGCATTTGAATTTTGTTTCTATAATTTAAGGATAAACCTTTCATGTATACATGTAATTTTTTTATCCCCTATACAGTCCAAAATCCGGAATCGTCCGGACCTCGGCCATTTCGGATTATTTGCATTTTTTTGTCAGAAAAAAACCTTTATTTAACCTCCCCCTGCGTGAATTTTGCGTTTGCAATAGTAAAATAGCAGATATATAAATAGGAATAATTTTTGAAAGGAAAAAAACCTTTTTAATACAATGCAAGAAATTTTACTTGCAAATCTTCTAATTTTTCTCTGTGGTAATTACTCTGAACATGTCCGTTATTTTGCGTTGTTTCATCAATTAGGTCTAGTTTTACCTCCTTGTTCCTTAAAAATTGTTAGAAAGATGGAAAAAGTGAGAAAAACAAACTCCGGTTAGCAAAAGTCCGGATTTTGGACGTCCGCATCTGGGACTGAAAAGAAATTATTTGTTCTAATAGGGAATTTTATGACTGTTTTCAACCCTTCTTTGCATGATTTTTTCTTTATTGGTGAAATAAATCAAGGTGATATAATTCATGTTCAAAATTAAAGGAAAAATGGTTAAAAAAATCTTAGTATATATTTATAGTATAAATTTAGCAAAAAACAATAGGATGGTATCATGTGGTATTTTTTAAATTAAACGCAAACTTTTTCAGAAATTGCTCTAAAAATAACAGAAACACATGTTACAAACCTTTCTTCCACTCATTTTCACTTTTATAGCAATATAGAAACTCAAATATAATAAAACAAAATTAAAAACGAAATCATACGTTTATTGCAACTGCAACAAACAGCGGAATGACAACTTCAAGCTCGTTTTACTGATAGTGACACTTGCTTATTTTTGACAGCTATGTTTTTTTTTATGCAATGGACATTAAAAAGGTATCCAGACACGATCAACTTAAAGTGAACTTGTTCTTTTATATAATTTTTGGGCATTCAATGTTATGATGGAAATTTCCACCATTATGCAAAGAAGGGTTAAAGAAAAATATGCCGATCTTTTGTTTTTGTTCTTATTTTCGCGTTCCCCCTGAAGCAGCCTGAAAACTGAAATTTTATGAAAATGCTCTTAAAGCTGCTCAGAAAAGGTTGGCAACTCTGGTTACTATACTATTTCTGAATTCCTGAAACCTCCACAGAAAAGCTTGCCTCATATTTTAAATTATTTTCAAACAGTAAATATCATTTTCCGAGTTATTTTGGTGATGTTTCAGCAGCTTGGAAAATGAATTACTGTTTCTTTGAAAATCTTGAGCAAGAAGTGGTAATTTGTTTTCGAATGAAGCGACTTCTTCCAACATCGAAAAAAATTGTGTTTTCTTTCCCTTGTTATTTACGTTTGATTATTTAGATAAGACGTAATGCGTCTACAATGAAATAAAAATTTTGGATCCACTGATCGTCCGTTTGTTTAAGATAGTCAACACCCTTCTCAGGAGAAATGCTTTAATTTCAAATAATAAAGAAGCGAAACGTTTTATAACGATTCCTCTTGAAAGCCAATGTAACTTATTCACTCTCCATTTCAACTAAAAATTCTTTAAAGAGCTTTAGTTGCAATTGTGTCGACGATCTTGATCATTAATTCCATTACATTGCAAATTTCTTCTGGAAATGTCGGCACAAAGCACTTCATAAATGATGCAATGGTAAACAAGTAACTTGTGATTAATTTTTCCCTTCAAAATAGAAACAAAACCTTTTCTTACTCTGTTCATACTTTTGCCTCATCTGTTGAAATTGAAGCAATTTTATCAAGTGAAATGTTTCTCCATGCATTTTTTTGTCAAAAATGTATCGACAAAAAAATATTTTTTACGTTAAGACAGGCCTTGAAATAGATTTTTTAATACAGATGCACCTTAGGTTTTAAGTTAGGTGCACTTATTATAGTTTAGGTACACATTAAAAAAAAACGTAATATAAGAGCATTAATGTAATGCTAACTACTTAATTAGTTGTGTATACCAACAACAATTTCTTTAGTCTTTTCTTTCTCAACTATTTTTTTAGTATTTTCTTTCTCGACTACTTCTTTACACTCTTCTTTCTCAACTATTTCTTTAGTCTTTTATTTCTCAACAATTATTTCTTTGTTATAATCCCGTTCTGCTACTATTTTATTTACATAATTCCCACCAATGCCTTTCTTTTGTTTGGCCGCTATCGTCGTCATTGCGATTTCGAATGCATTTGCGTCTTATCGAAAATATTTTTGTAACGTTTTATTTTTCAAGATATGGTACAGGACGTTTCTTCGGTGGCATCTTCATAAAATTTTGTATAATCCATCCAATGGATTCATTTGTTAAATGATTTTAGCTATGAAAAATTAAGACTAGGTACAAACCAAATTCTAAGGAAAACGGAAAAATAAAAAACATAAAAAAATAAACGAGTACACCATATTTTAAGCAGATAAAATCTTAATTTAAAAATAAATAATGAAAATATTTGTTTACGATATGCAGAGGTCAGACAATTCTCAGGAATTCCTACGGCTTTACACTTTATTGAAACACGTGGTGTTAACAGAAATACGGGATGCCTATCATTCCCGAGTGGTCACGTAATCTGTATTCTCCCTTCGGCGCACGCTTCAACATGGAAATGTTTCCATCTGGAAAATGTTTCGATCATCGGGAAGTTCTAGTGACAAAGGCACAAGCAAACCTTCCTCTTGTATAAAACCCGTTACGACCCAGCAATTTGTTTTCGCATAGTGTGTATATATGAATTTTAAATACGTTCCTTTAGAACGAGAGAGGTCGATACTAATATTTTCTACAAACATCAAAATAACATAAAACACGTTTCTCCCCTTCTTTTTTAACGTTAGGTGCACTGCGTGCACTTAGCGGGAAAAAATTAGGTGTACAATTTTATTTTTATGTGCACCTGTGCACCCGGGTATTTCGAGCCCTGCATTAAGATCAAAATATGATAAAACACGCATTTAATGTGAACAATGACCTTGCATTTCCTTTTCTCACTCCGGTCACACTTTTCCCCCAATCTCTTAAAATTGAAACAATTTCACCGAGTGGATTATGTTTCTTCACAAATTCAATGACAGTATTTGCAACATACTAGCCACGTGTTTGATTTTTCAGTGGCAATAATCCGAAAAGTTCTTAAGGACACGAAGACGAAATAAATCGGAAGAAAAAAAAAGTGAAACTTGCGCTGTATTATTTATCTCACAAGATTCGTCAACAGCTATTGATAAAGCTGAAACCAATTTAATATATTCGATTTGCTGATTGGTTATATTCAAAGACAATTTGACTGTTCTGTCTTTTACTGTTTTAGCAAACAGTGGAACCTAATTTTTTTTAAAGAATTTCTGCCTTGTTGTTAAAATCCCCCGGAATAGAGCGCTCTTCGGATACATTTATAAAATAACTTTTAATCTATTCAACGTCTGTGTATGCTTTGCCTCTCTTAGCAATCACTTGACTAACAATAAAGCTTGCAATATTAACATTGTTGGAAGTTGACACTTCTAAATTTCCTCAACTGCTTTCCCCCTCACATCACCGGCGGGATATTTACTGCTAGCATTTAGTTGATATCGATTCTTGGCAGAACCTCACTCAAGTGGCTAAAGAGCCGCTGTTTGCCGGCCACTGCTCTAATGCAAGGGTTCCCAATCTTTTTTTGATTGTGATACGGGGTAGATAGTGTCGTTGTGTCCAATAAGTGGATTATTTTATTACAATCCTAACTTACAGTAGTATAAGTAGGTTGTTTATTATGTTTCAGAAATACCTGAATTATGAAGTTAAATTATGCCGCAAAGCGTGATAAAATACCCTTTATACAAAAGCTTTACAATAAATTATTTAATAATATTATGCAATCACATTATAAATATAAATATGATGGGTAGTGGCCGTCGCAGTCAATGATTTTAGTGTTTCTTACAGGAGGCTGATAGTTTGTTGACAACATTTTCACACATTCAACAGTATGCAAATTTGCAGTGGATTTACATTTACGAGAAACTTTTGTTTTCACTTTGTGAACAATCCGATTATAATATTCGAATTTTGTAAACAGGCTCACTTCGCTACTAATTATGCACGTAATGAGCTGAAAAATTTGGAATTCCGATGTTTCAGTAACAGTTGAATCGCATGGAGTCACAATTTGTGAATATTAATTTCATAATTAATAAAAAAATAGTAAAATTTAGTTTGATAATAAAAATGTTAAAAAATTGTGTTTGGGTTTTTGGGTAGCAAAGGTTGGAAAAACAATTTCCTAGAAAAATTAATATTTATAGCAAATATAACAATAAACGTGGAACACCATTTTGACATTAGATCTAATTCTCAAACACGTTCAAATTGTTGAAAAATCCAATAAAATTGATGAACTTTTTTTTTATTTCCGCCAGAAATTGTGTGTAGAATCCAAATTTGTGGTAAAAGATTTGGGTTCGTATTGAAATTATCGGAGCAACCACTCAATTTAATATGAAGACGGTCCCTTAGACAAATTTTAAATATTGATATTTGTAGAAAACATTCATCCCTATCGATTGCTACCTTCTGTTTTGTTCGGCGATGTATATTGTGCAATTGCGAATTGTGTGAGCCGTTTTTTTTTTGACGGATGTACATGTGGGTCTGGTGTTAAATCTGCCGTGACCTTAAATGTCTCCACATTGGCATGGTGTGGAAATTTGGAGATGGGTGGCCAGCTCAAAAGATTGACCTTGTCACCTGGCCGTGGTTCAAAATTACGAGTCATTATCCTTGGTAGGTAGGTACTTGATTAACGTTCCACTAGAGAAACACAATGGGCTATTGGCGACAGTCCGGAATCAATTCCCAAGTGAAAGATTCGAGGACCACACTTAATTTTGAACCATGGTGAGACGACAAGGTCCAACCTGAAGTGATACCCCACTATCTAAAACTTTCATGCGAACTTGAGCATTGTCCTCTTGAATTTTGCCCTTTGGGATTCATCCAGGTAATTGGTAATTTTTAGTTAACGTCGTACTAGAGCAACACAACGGGCTATTGACGACGGTCCGTGATCAATCCCTTAAAGGAAAGATCCGAGGACAACACCTCGTAATTTTGAACCACGGTCACATGACGAAGCAACACCTGAGCTGGCACCCCACTCTCCAAACTTCCACACCAAACCAACGTGAGGACTTTCGGCCACGACAGATTTAAGGTGCACCAGCCGCCTCTACACCATACGCTTACAAACATCCATGCCCGGACCCGGTTTCGAACCAGGAACCTTCCCGATCTAGAGGCTAACACCTTAACCACTATACTGGTTGGTCGGCCAGTTATATATGGTGGTAATTTTTAATTAATGTCGTACTAGAGCAACACAACGGGCTAATTGACGACCCAGTAATATGGTCATAGAAGGAAGGTAGGCATTTTAATTCACATACTGGACCATCACAAAGTATAGTCATAAAATAAAGTATAAAACTAGAATGAGCAATGGTAGTTAGATAGGCGTTTTAATTAACGCCGCAAGCAACACACACTACGGGCTATTGACGACGGTCCAGGAGAATGAGCAATGGAAAACCTTTTGTTGTGACCAAATTGGTCTAGATTGTTCTGAAAAGTAAAACAATCTTGCCTCGTCAAAACGATAAATATCCCAAAGACTTTCGTGTTCAGTTGTAAATCCGTTACACATCTTGAAGCAGTTGACAGGAGTTAGAGATAAAAAAAAATATTGATTGATACAAACATCACAGAAACTGGAAATCAGATAAATCTCTTAGCTCCGTCTGACATCTATGATGTCAAATTTCTAACTGCTTTGTTCCAACTGTTAGCTTCCGGTAGATTTCTCACTTTTCACTATGTGGAATTCCTTACATTGGTTTTATAAAATTAATGAAAATTCTCAGTCAGAAATATTTGTCCTTTTACAGAGTGTTTCGAAATACCTGGCCAAATTGTAGATGGGCCAAAAATAAACGTTTTTTTTTCAAGGATGTGAGTCTGGAAATGACTCGCTTAGGCAAAGGGCGCTGTTTAGGTCAGTCGATAACATCCGTTTCTGTGGCGTAAGGCGTCATTCCTCGCTCGGATTTTCAACGGCATACGCTACACGGAATTCGGAGCTCGCATATATGCATCTGATGTATGGGGTTGCAATAAGAAAAGAACGCTCTTTGGAGGTTGTACGGTGAACGATTCTCAACCTGGCAACTGCCGAATTCAGTCGGCAATTCCGGACATAATTCTTTGACAAAAAATGGCGGTTGAGGAGTCCAAAATCTGTATTTTGGACTCCTCTACGACCCTCTACAATTTGGCCGGATCATAATTTATATATATTATCGTAATTTTTTAAAGGTGATTAAAAAATAAAAATAAATAAAAATTCCTATTAAATGTGTTGTGGGATAAGTGGAGAATAGATAGCGCAAGTTTCACGGTCATGACGTCATCAGAAATTCATCACGTTGTGTTGGTGTGCAAATTTGGATAGGGGGTGCCAACTCAGGTGTTCCCTCGTCATCTGACCATGGTTCAAAATTACGTGGTGTTGTCCTCGAGTCTTTCCCTTGGTGGATTGAACCCGTACCGTCGCCAATAGCCCTTGTGTTTCTAGTACGACATTAAAATTGCCTTACCCAATTTGTGCATTGTCCATATAGTGTATATCTGTTTGGTTAAGCATATCTCCTGATTAAATTTGATTTCAGGTTTAATTTTCTTAAGTTTAAGTGAATAGTCTCCTGGACAGTAGATTTCGAACCAGCATTAAAACCATGTTATTACTACACCAATTTGATAATACCCCCAACGATTTATTGTGTTCCTTCAGTTTTACGATGCTATTTACATTTTTTTACGATTCAATCAACGTGAATAAATCGTCCTCAAATAGGAGGCATTTTAATTCTATGATAGCATTTTAAGTCCTCGATTAAATCATTTATGTAAACATAAAATAATATTCAACTCAAGACAGCGCTGTGAAACAGTTCAGTCTGGTGTAGTTTTGTACTTAGAAGAACCTGTCCTACTCCTAACTTTAAACAATCGTTGATTGAAAAAATAAATAGCCAGGGTTGGCAAAAACCCAGCCCGCCCGGGGTTTTCTGGGATTTAGTAGGGTTTTCTGGGTATTTGTAAATACTTGTATAACATTGTTCGAATTTCTTGGATTTTTATGTTTGACAAATAAAATATAAATTACCTTCATTTAAAAAAAAAAAAAGTCTGTAAACAAAGACATTGCCTAAGTTTGGTTTAATAGTTTTATGCCCTAACTATAAGGGCGTAGCCAGAAATTTTCTTTTTGGAGTGTGGAGAACGCATTGTGATCACATATTTCTTTAGGGTTTGAGGTTTTGCTTTTTTTCATTGCCTATATATATATATATATATATATATATATATATATATATATATATAGTACCCCCTCCCCCTCGCTACTGGAAAGCTTGTTAAACTTAATGCATGTAAATAAAACAGACAGGTTCATCAAAATATTTTGCAGACAAAAGGATGGATCTATCTGTGTCATAGTGTGTTGGAATAAAAGCTTGATCTAAAAATGTAGTCTTTCATAATAGTATATCATACATTTAATGTAAATTTCTTTGACTTTATAAACTATATATAGTTTTTACAAGCTATGTTTAATTTGTATACACATTTTTGGTAATGCCTCTTTATGTAAAATATTTATTAGCAGAAAGAACGTCTTAAGCAAGGTCAAATTTTAAGCAATAACACAAAAATGTAACATTTTAGAAACAGTGGTATAATCCCGTTATTTATATAAATTATTATAATTACAAAAATTTAAAAATGTATCAAAAATCCTCTTGTACAAAACCCCACTTTTAGCAAAAATCCAGGTGGGTTTTTTCTGGACAGCCCAATCTGCCATCTCTGAAAATAGTCCCAGAGAGAGAGAGGTGTGTGTGTGTGTGTGTGTGTGTGATAAACTAAACCCTACTAAAAACCATTCTCTCTATTATTTTTGCCAGTATACTTTTGACGCGACCTAGAATTATGCTAGTTATTTGGGTCTTTATTTATTATTATTTTTTAAGAATTAGTGACACCCGTTTTCCAAGATTCATTAAGTAGTCTTGATAATTGTTTATAACGACGCATTCGATCCGAGATGTCTGAAGTATTCTGGAAGTGTGTGTGTGTGTGTGTGTGTGTGTGGATACCATCCTTACCAAACCACTTACAAATATTAATGATATTTTATCTGACAAAAATATACTTTATAATTAAAATCTTAAGTATAAAGAACATTAAAATATCAGTTTTGATCATAATTAAAGTACTCGTCGCTCCAGTTTGTCCGACAAATGCTCGATCGGATTGAGATCGGGGCTCTGAACTAGGGATGCGACATCGATGTCGATGTTTTCAAAACATCGATGTTTTTAAAAAAACATCGCCTCCAATACATCGATGTATTGGTTGGATTCGATCTTTGGTTAGATTCGAACTTGGGATGCGACATCGATGTCGATGTTTTATAAAAACCATCGATGTATTGGAGTCAATGTTTTTGTAACATCGATGTTTATAACTGTCGATGTTTTTACGTTGTCAATGTTTTATTTTTAAATAAAAAAAAAGCATCGTTATAAAAATTTTAAAAATAACCCAGTAGCATAATTTTTATAATCTGCAAATTGAACATACTTTTAGACCAAAATGGCCAAGGGTGACGTGTCTGAAAAGTAGGGATGCGACATCGATGTCGATGTTTTCAAAACATCGATGTTTTTTAAAAAACATCGACTCCAATACATCGATGTTAAATACATCGATGTATTGGTTGGATTCGATCTTTGGTTAGATTCGAACTTGGGATGCGACATCGATGTCGATGTTTTATAAAAACCATCGATGTATTGGAGTCAATGTTTTTGTAACATCGATGTTTATAATTGTCGATGTTTTTACGTTGTCAATGTTTTATTTTTAAATAAAAAAAAAAGCATCGTTATAAAAATTTAAAAAATAACCAAGTAGCATAATTTTTATAATCAGCAAATTGAACATACTTTTAGACCAAAGTGACCAAGGATGAAGGGTCTGAAAAGTAGGGATGCGACATCGATGTCGCTGTTTTCAAAACATAGATGTTTTATAAAAAAAAACATCGATGTATTGGAGCCGATGTCGCATCACTAGTTGCTAAACCAATTTTAAGAAATGGGGGAAAAAGTTTAAATACACTGAATTTTAAAAACATCGATGGTTTGGGGGCGATGCATTATCAACATCGATGTTTTAATTTTGAACGTCGATGTTTTGCTGTCGATGTCGCATCAATAGTTACTAAACCAGTTTTAAGAAATGGGCAAAAAAGATTAAATACATTGAATTTTAAAAACATGGGTTGTTTTAGTGGCTATGTATTATCAACATCGATGTTTTAATTTTGAACATCGATGTCTCAAAACATCGATGTTTTGCTGTCGATGTCGCATCCCTACTCTGAACAAGCCAGTCAAGCAAATTCACCTCAATTTCAAGAAACCAGTCCAACACACGTTTTGCACACGGAGCTCAATCCTGTTGGAAGATACAACCATCATCGCCGTAGTATTTCAATGGTGTAGACAAGGCCGAACTATCCAGAACGTCGAAGAACACGTCAGCGTTCATGGTACCAGGTAGGGATGCACCATCGATATCGATGTTTTCAAAACATTGATGTTTTTTTAAATAACATCGATGTATTTAACATCGATGTATTGTGGTCGATGTTTTTGTAGCATCGATGTTTATACTTGTCGATGTTTTATTTTTCAATGAAAAAAGTACCGTTATAAAAATTTAAAAAATAACCAAGTAGCATAATTTTTATAATCTGCAAATTGAACATACTTTTAGACCAAAGTGACCAAGGATGAAGGGTCTGAAAAGTAGGGATGCGACATCGATGTCGATGTTTTCTAAACATTGATGTTTTAGAAAAAACATCGGTGTATTGGAGCCGATGTCGCATCACTAGTTGCTAAACCAGTTTTAAGAAATGGGGAAACAAGTTTAAATACACTAAATTTTAAAAACATCGATGTTTTTGGGTCGATGTATTATCAACATCGATATTTTTGTTTTGAACATCGATGTTTCAAAACATCGATGTTTTGCTATCGATGTCGCATTCCTAGTACCAAGTACATAAAGCAATGGTCCTTGCCTTAACCAGGAAAAGAACCCCGTATTAAGATGGATCCTCCTCCCAATTTTTACAGTGTCCAAATACTTTGTGACCATATCTACTCCTAAGCATGGATGTGTTTCGGTGGTTATACTAGGGTTGTGTGCCGGCTGGAGAGATTGGATACCTTGTTTTTATTGAAGAAATCATGTAAAAGTGAAAAACTCAATTGTATTGAAGAACAAATTATGAAGGAAGGGCTCAAAATTTGGATTTAGAGTCAAACTTTTTATGTCTAACTAACGTCTCCACAGAGAGGGAATGGGTACAGATCAGAAAAGGGTTAGATTAAATTTTCTGTACCATTTTAAAGATTAATTACACACCCCACCACAATCTCAAGACAAAGGACATGAAAACTTTTGGTTTTAGTAGGAAAAACTGGTTGGAAAGTATGATATTCAGAGCAATCGCAGAACATAAGAACGATTCTTTAAGAGAAATCGGCAGAAAAATAATAAAAAAATTACACAAATTCGTGTAGATGTAGTGCCCCTAAATTTAGAAGCTGTTTTGCACTCTGAAACAAATGCAACAAAACTTCATTTTACGTTTTTATTGTGTTTCGTGCGAAATAGGCTTCTGAGTTTTGGGGGTGCAAACTCTCCACCCATTCTAGCTAAAGGCTTCAGGGATGAAAGGAAGGCCCGAATGAGTACGAAATAGGTCGGTTGTATACTCAATTTAGTTACAAAGAATTTTGTAAATTCAATATTTAAATCCAATTACAAAATGCATTGGGTTCATTTTACCATTCTCTTACAATATTTAAGCTCAAATAATTATTTATTATAGAGTTTTGGTGTCTTAAAGAAATGTCTTTGCGAAAACACATTTCGGGAGCGCTCCTTATTTGATAGTTGTAGATATATTACTCTACAATAATGGACCGGACAGCAAGATGTGATAGTATCAGGGAAATAATACATGCTTTAGTAGGAGGATGGTCCCCCATATGCTGCAATTACACTAGCAACCCTTCTGGGCATACTTTGAACAAGGTTTTGATACACAGCTATGGGTATTTGTGTCCATTTTGCAGCAAGAATGTCAGCTCAGCTGTAGATTTTGGATGGGGTTCCCTGGTCCGTAAGCGTCGCTCAAACTCGTCCCACAAATGTTCTATGGGGTTTAGGTCGGGACTGTGAGCAGGCCAGGGAAGACGTTTTATATCCATATCTTGATACCACTGCTTGACAGAGGCTGCAACATGACATGGAGCGTCGTCGTCCTGGAAGTAACATTCGTCCATTCCATAAAATTGCCAGAGCGTAGGAAGAACCTGATTGTCCAAAATGTTCATATAGGTGTTGGCGTTGAATTGACCAGGAACAACATGCAAAGGTCCCAGGCCATACCACGAAAAACACCCCCAAACAAGTAGTCGGATTTTATGCAAATCCACTGGCGTCCGGTCCTTTATTGTAGGGTAGTGTATTTTGACACTTTGTTAATGATTGTTGTTCTGCTGATAAGTAATTCCTTTTATGGTAGTGGGGATATATACGATTACAGTGCCAAATATTTTGGAAATGAAAAATGGTCTGCTTGCTTTTCATTTTACAAATACGTTTAAGTATTCATTAAAGTTCTGCTTTTCCTTAAAGTTAATAGAGCCCTAATATTTCGATATCAAAATCGCTCAAGTGATATCGAGCTTATCATTTGATAGGTTTTTTTTGAAAAGCATATTATCTCTAATATTATAAAAGGAAGTGTTTGTTTGTCTGTTTGGGGCCCCAAAATTCTGACGATTCTATATCACTTACAGCAATGAGATTTAGCACACAGGTAGTCCGAATTATTTGCAATTTTTGGGTCGCGGCGAATTTTAAAATTAAATCTAGAAGATTTTTAAATGAATTTCACATAATTTTATTCCGAACCGGTTTTTCAAACGCGGAGAACTTTTTCTACTCATGCGACCTTGCAGTCAGGGTTTGGAATCATGACAAGTTATTTTCATCCCCAAAACGCGGAGAAAATTAGTTTTTTCGTTTCCGCTTTGATTTTGCGCGGACGAATAAATTTACAGACAGACAATAAATCTTTTAACTGAAGTCAGTTCTTTTTCTTTCTCCCACACCGTTAAAGAAAGAGTAAAATTTCAATGGATTTGAAATCTGCGGAAAATTTCAGTTTAGATTGATACCTAAAAATATGATTTTCTTTTATTAAATAATTTTTTAATTGAATATATCTTCGACGTATTTGAAATCTGCGGAAAATTTTTACACCAGATTAATACCTTACACCACGGGCACGGGCAACGCCGGGCTAGCCACGCAGTCGGTAGTGTAGTATACAAATCACTTGATAAAAATCAACCAAGCACTACATCATTTTGAAGTTTCAAAACCCTACTGAATAAAAAAATGTCAGAATTAAAAAATTGATGATTTTATTACCTCTCTGGTTCGAAACTCAAATTTATAAAGAATGTTTGAGTTGTTGCATGTAACAAACATTTATTAATTTCGCGAATGTAGAGAAAAGTATCTCAACTCGAAAATAAACTGTATAATTAGATAAATAAGATTGAAAATCTTCAACTTTTCCATTTGAAATTTGTATCATTTTATCATAATTAAAAATGTGAAGCATATTTCCTGATTGAGTTCCGCGAGTGTGTGTGTGTGTGTGTGATTCGAGGAAAATAAAATCGCTTTGGAAAACTGAAATTAAAAAAAAAATCTTCATATTGATTTGTGCCAACTTTTCTCGAGAAAGGATGCGGTTTGTTGCCATCACCCGGAAAGAACATCAAAACCGAGAATAATAATTGACAAAGTGATCGAAGTTTTGAAATAATTGGCGACTTTACCCATTGTTTTTTCATCGCTGTGTGTGTGTGTGTGTGTGTGTGTGTGTGTGTGTGTGTGATTCCCACAATTTGTGAAAGAAAAAATTTAAAACATTCTGCAATTACTTTTTCAACTACCTCAATCCGGAACTCGTCCGTGTGGATACTGCGCAGGCGCGGAAAATCGGCCTTCCGCATGAACAATGGTGAAAGCACAAGTCACTTCAACGCGGCCGGGAATCTTTAAAACCTTTTGGCGAACAGAGATAAAGGTAAGTTCATATTTCATGCTTTGGGTCTTTATTTCTGTTTTGCATCAGTGGTTAGTGCATGTTAAAATTCATGTGTTCACATCTTACACCTGCGTTTCGTGGAATTAGATTATTTGAATTATATGAGAAAATAAGCGAATGTATTCGAATAAATAATCGTAATTTTGGATAAAACATTAATTTCGTCTGAAACAACTTTTGGGACGATATATAAACGCATCTTTTATTATTCTTTTTAATATTTTGTCTTCGTTATTCAAAAATGGTGTCATTACCCAATTTTTAAATTTGTTTTCACAACCGAATTTTCCATGAAATAATTTCTATTGAGTTTTATGCTCGTTAATATTTCATGCTTAGAGCATTAATCCTCCTTGTTATGCCAAAAAGTGCATGTTTCACGGCTTACTTGTGTTCATATCTTGCACCTGCGTTTAATACATTTATTCGTTTGAATTTTAGGCGAAAAATTAGATTGTAAATGGTTATATTGAAAAAAATAGTATTCTTAATTTGTGCTACCTAATTAATTTTGTATGATGACGAAGAGTGGTCAAATTTGTTTTGTAACAGTTTTTCTTGGGATCGTTTTCATTGAGAGTTCTAGTTAATATATTCCATACTTAGAGCTTTCCCTCTTTATTTTATAAGCGATCAGTGCATCTAAACAGCTTAGATGTATTCACATCTTGTACCTGCATTTCGTGGAATTTTTGTTTGAATTTTATGTGAAGAATTAATGAAGGCAAAATGTTACAATCGAAAAAAATAGTAATAATTTGTAATAACTAATTAATATTGCATGAAGGTTACTGAAACGATCATACAAAGTTTTAGTGCACTGATTTTACACAGGCATACTTATCATAACTGAAGGTTTCTTATATAGTTGTCAAGCCCGTTGTGTTGCACCAGTACGTTAATTAAAATACTTAATTTATCAAGTTGTCAATTTTGTTTTATAATTGAGTTTTCTATGAAATTGTTTTCATTGAGAGTTATACTGAGTTATTTCAAGCTTTAAGCTCTATTTCTTTATTGTATCATCGATTAACGCATACAAAAAGGCTTACTTGTGTTTACACTTGCATCTGTGTTTCATGGAATTTATTTGTTCGAATTTTGTGAAAAATTGAAGATGACAAAACATACGAAATGTAGTATTCTTTATTCGTGATAACTGACTAATTCTGTCTGGCATTAGAATTACTAAATTTTTTTACGGTTATATTTTAGATAATTATTTTTCTGATATTTTCTCGCTAATCAAAAATAAGTTATCCAATTCTCAAGTTAATGTGTTTTCTTGAGTTTTCCTCGAAATCGTTAGCGTCGGATTTTGCAATAATTGAATTAGCGTTTCATTTTGGGATATTTCAAAATGAAGAAATTACGGAAAAATGAAAAAAAAGTTTTTTATTTACGGGTGTTTTATCTGACATTGACGGAATAAAATTTTGAAGTTTGAAACGTTTTTTACAACCGGAATGATGAAATTGGAAGATTAAATTTGATTCTTAAACTACAAGTTTTACTGAATTTGTATTAAATCATATGTTTTATAACACAAAGAATTAAAATTCACAGTACCAATGCTCGTTTTTAATTTATGAAATTTGAATTTGTTGAAATTTTGGAAGATTAAAACCCATCAGATTTTGAAATCATTAAAGCTTTTAAGTAATGATTATTTTAAAGTTTAAATACAGCTTTCGATGTTTGGTAATACATAGGGTACTGATAATGATTTCTTGCTTGAAGTTAATTTTCCTATTCTTGGTACATAGCAGCGCCAACATTGGAAAGTAAGCAGGAGCAAGTCGATTCCCAATTCTTTCAAAAAGTTTATGTACCTACCTGCCTTTCTCGCTCCATGGTTATATTTTATTACACGAGGGAAAATTAGATAGAGACCTACGGGTTAGTATTCGAACCCAGAGATTACTCAATGATCACACCTCTCTTTAAAAAATGCCCGGGTTTCAAAGAAAAATAATGCGGCAACCTTGCTCAAGTGAAAATATTAGAGCGTTTTAAAATTGTTGATTCGTTATTTCTTTGTATTTTGCATCATTTTAAAAAGTGAATTGGGCACAAAATAAAATAAGTATATCTTCTGAAATTGGTGGACAGAATTGCAATTGTCGCTTATCGTAAAATAAATATTTGTTTCTTTGAATCTTATTGCATTGCTAATCCATCAACGAAACAGTTTTACATAGTTAATAGGGCGTTAGTCATCAGGGAAAGTTACATTTTGATTAAGTTGACTGATTTTCTGTATATTAATTTCAATGGTCTAATGAGTTCAATCTCTTTCAACTTCTGATATGTAGAAAAGTTAGGTAAAGTATTTTCGTTCGACAATATTGTCGGATGCTTTAATCTGATTTGCTTCGTTTAATCGGGTTCGCAACTTGCTTTAGTTCGTAAAGATTGAAACATACCTGTTATACATAACATTCTGGTTGTACCTACTCTGTGTAGGAGGCAAAAAATGGCAAAATCCTAGTTTACGACTTGGCATGATTTCAGGTTTAGTCATCACGCTAAATTGTAATGGTTAGAGATCGACTAAAGTGTTATTTCATAATAAATCTTTGCTGTTATCGCTAATATGTGAAAGCAGTTAGTATGAATGACTATTAACGGCTTCGTTAATAACTAACAGTAAATAAATTTAAGTTATTATAATTTTGTGTGAAAGGAGTTTGATTTAAACATTTAGCAATTGCTTCAATTAATTAACTTTTCAACTTTTATTTTCTTACCAGATTTTTCATAAATTTTAATTAAAAAAAAACATTTATAGATAATTTTGTTTTTTATGAGCCGCGTAATTTGAAAAGTGGTCGTAGCGTTTGTTACCGCCCAGTAGGTCCTGTTCGAATCCTGGTATGTAAGCACATGGATGTGGGTGATTAGCCCTGTTAGAATGGTTGGATTTTAAAACGAGAGATCCATATTTGATCAAGCTGTGCCAAATAAATGGACACAACACCTAAGGAATTCTTTTTTGACACAGAAGAGAATTACACGCAGGAATCAATTGAACTTGCGACGTCTACAACTCGCAGGTTGCTAGCACAGTGGGTAAACCCACGGTCACTGTTAGGAATAGCGCCAACTCACCAACTGATGCTCCTTCACAAGTAGCCGCTTGCACCCCATGTTGCAACTACGGCCGAAGAGGTCGGGCATTAGAGATAAAATATTTTCTGTAACACAGTTGCTAAGTGTTAATTTGTAATAACAGTGTTATTGTAATTGCTGTCTGAATAACGGCTCATCTCTAAGGTTAGCAGTGCTTATTAGATGGCAACTTGGCAAATTTTGGCGACCGCACTGTATATTCGGTTTTAACCCTGTTTTCACGCGACAGCGAACACAACCAACACTCGTTTGGCTAAAAATGATAGTGGGGTACCAATTCGGAACCAAACCAGACGCAATATTGATAGACATTTGGATTCAGAAAGGTCTTCCATGACTACAAAGCTAGCAATATATGCTTTGTGGGGTTACAGGCTCGATTTATTACCCGTTAGTAAATCGCGGGATCTTTGAGATCGAGCACACAACTCGGTGTTACGTAATGCACTCATTCGGATTAAAAAGTATTAAGCCGACCAACCGGTCTTGTGTTTAAGATGTGAGCCTCTAGATCGGTTGGTTCCTGGTTCGAACCCTGGTCAGTGCATGAATGTTTGTAAGCGTATGGTGTGGAGGCGGATGGTGCACCGTAAATCTGTCGTGGCCGAAAGTTCTCACGTTGGGTTGGCGTGGAAGTTTGGAGAGTGGATGCCAGCTCGGGTGTTGCTTCGTCATCAAACCATGGTTCACAATTACGTGGGGCTATCCTCGGATCTTTCCCTTGGGGAATTATCCCCGACCGCCGTCAATAGCCCGTACTGTTGCTATTGTACGACGTTAATTAAAAAATTACCAATTACTATCCATTTTTTAGTCGGATCGGAGGGCTCCTGGTATGAATTCAGGGTAAATGGATGGATATTTCTAAGCGTATGGTGTAGTTAACTTGAATATGTCGTGGTCGAAAGTCCTCACGTTGGGTTGGTGTGGAAGTTTGAAGAGTGGGGTGCCAGCTCAGGTGTTGCCTCCTCAACTGACTATGGTGAAAAGTTACGTGGTGTTGTCCTCGTATCTTTCCCTTAGGGGGTTGATCCCAGACCGTCGTCAATAGCCGGTTGTGTTGCTCAAGTACGACTTAAATTAAAAAAATCACCAAAATTGCATCACAAGTATTAAACAGGGCCGTCGTGGTTCGATGGATTTACTCACTGCGTTTTGGCGTCGTGTGAAGAGTGGGGTGACGGCTCAGGTGTTAACCTCGTCATCTGACCTGTGGTTCAAAATTACGGTGTGTCCCCGGAACTTTCACTTCGGGATTGATTCCGCAATGTCGTCAATAGCCCGTTGTGTTGCTCCAGTGCGACGTTTATTCAACTACCTACCTTTCTTGACATAGTATGAAACATCGTATAAGTCTGGGAAATGAATTTAGGTGAAAACAATTGAAGATTCGTGGTCGACAGGTGTTTTTTCTACTTGTCCATTGTTTTCAGACATTATATTAATTAATGGGAAGTATTTGTTTTCAAAATTTAGTTATTTTATTCACTATAAAATTCAATGGATAACGGAAAACAGCATGGAAAAGGTGTTTGTCTAAAGGTGTTCCAACACTGCCGTAAAACCTTACTTGAAGGTATTCTACCAACAATTACGGCTATATTCATCTATTGCTAAAGAAAATAAAATGTTTTACATATGCAATAGTACAATTTAATGATCCAATAAACACAGAATTTTCAAAAAATTTCAAATAAGATTTCTAGTTTCCCCAATTCTTCCAAGTAAAATTATGAAAACAGCCATTCATTCTAATTCTGTGAATGTTAGGAAAGTGGTTTTCGTCATCCACTGTTTTGTGTTCACTCTGGAAAAAGCAATTACATATCGTCACGTGAATGGGGCAAGAACTCGGTAACTCGAAAGTGGGTATTTTTAGTTATAAAATTAGCAGACTTGAGAGATCTTATAGAATTTAATGCAAAAACTAGGAAACTGTTTTCATCATTTTTTATCGTATATGCTTATGAAAAATGTTGGTATAATACAGACGTAAACAGGGAAACAGTTTTCCTTGATCTTAAAAACTAGAAAATTGAACTTATATGGACAAAAGTATTTGTGGACACTGGATAAATTACTAGGAGGATCCATCTTATTGTGGTGTGTTTTTCCAAGTAAAGATTCAGCCCATTGTATTATGTACCTGGTTACTATGAACGCTGACGTGTAGCATGACGTTCGGCTTTACATACACTGTGGCAATACTACGGCGATGATGGTTGTTTCTTCCAACAGGATCGAGCTCCATTTGTCATACTGCCGACCAACCGGTATAGTGGTTAAGGTGTTAGCCTCTAGATCGGAAGGTTCCTGGTTCGAATCCGGGTTCGGGCATGGATGTTTGTAAACGTATGGTGTAGAGGCGGCTGGTGCACCTTAAATCTGTCGTGGCCGAAAGTCCTCACGTTGGGTTGGCGTGGAAGTTTGGAGAGTGGGGTGCCAGCTCAGGTGTTGCTTCGTCATCTGACCATGGTTCAAAATTACGAGGTGTAGTCCTCGGATCTTTTCCTTAAGGGACTGATCCCGGACCGTCGTCAATAGCCCGTTGTGTTGCTCTAGTACGACGTTAACTAAAATTACCATTACCATTTGTCATACTGGAAAACGTGTGCTGGACTGTTTTCCTGAAAATGAGGTGAATTTGCTTGACTGGCCTGTTCATAGTCCCGATCTCAATCCGAGTGAGCACTTGTGGGACCAGCTGGAGCAACGAGTACGTCACCGCCACACACGTCCATCTTCACAACAATCTCTTCTCACAGCCTCGGAAGAGGCATGGCGAGTTATTTTTTCTCAGAACTTACAGAGAACTTGTGGAAAGTATGCCTCGACGTGTTGCAGCTGTAATACAAGCAAAATAGCAAAATAAGAGCCTATCCATTACTAAATAAAATAATAAAGCTATTTTTCTTGAAAAACATGCAGTGTACAAATACTTTTGCCCATATAGTGTAGCTGCATTCAGGTGACGATGTGTTATGCGATCCTTTTGATCCAGTTTATATCCTTAAGTGGTACTGGGTGTATTTATCTTCTGTCTCAAAGGCCATAGCTCAGTTGAAAGAGTCATGTATTAGCAACCGTATGGTTTCTAGTTCGAAACTCCCTACAACCAAAGACCGTCGTTTATAGAGGGGCTGGTCACGTTAAATCTCGTGGCCTGAAATACGGCCAATGGACGAAAAGATACCCAAGACTGCGAAGCTATTTTCTTTAATTAAAGGGTATATTTAAAGGATACAGTCACTCCATCATTCTAGTTGACTTATCGTGTAAAAATAGATTTTATGTGGCCATGATCATGTGAGCTCAAGCCGACCAACCGGTGCGGCGTAGTGATACAAGGACCTCTTGTTTCACCAGTCGCCTGGCTGGCTGAAACGTTAAATCTATCACGTCTTCCACTCCTCACTTTAGCGTGGTGTGGGTATTTGCAGAGTATGATGCAAGCTCAGGAGGAAGTACCTTGTCATCTGACCGTGGTACAAAATTACGAGGCGATGTCCTTGGGTCATCGGGGGTTAAGGTGTTAGCCTCTAGATCGGAAGGTTTCTGGTTCGAATCCGGGTCAGTGCATGGACGTTTGTAAATGTATGATGTAGAGGCGGCTGGTGCACCTTAAATCTGTCGTGGCCGAAAGTCCTCACATTGGGTTGGCGTGGAAGTTGGAGAGTGGTGTGCCAGCTCAGGTGTTGCTTCGTCGTCTGACCGTGGTTCAAAATGACGAGGTGTTGTCCTCGGATCTTTTCCTTAAGGGACTGATCCCGGACCGCCGTCAATAGCCCGTTGTGTTGCTCTGGTACGATGCTAACTAATAATTACCAATTCTCTTGGGTCATCGGCATTGATCCCGGACGTCGCCAATGCCCGTTGTGTATTCTAATGCGACGAAAAATCGACTACCTACCTCCTTTAATAGAAAAATATATCCATTTTGAGTTGCGTTACATTTTGAGAAGCATCGACATGAAATCGACAGAGAATGTGGGCGGAGTTGTAGTCGTACAGATCTGAGAAGTGTGGCTCACGTGGGCTTATCGACTTGGATCGCTTGTAAGTAAATAGTAAATAAGTACTTTTCATCAAGTTCGGCAATTAGTTTTACATTAAGATTCGTTCTATTCCCCAACACCGAGAGCAATTTTTAAATCGAGTGATCGGCACAATTAACCCGCTCTGTCCATTTCTTTGTAAGTTAGAGGAAGTGCAACATGCCATAAGTTTTGAAATACTGTCGTAAAATTTTCTGTGTTTGGGATGAAGTTTAAAAATTGGCAATGACTTCCAGGTTACCTATTTTATTAGTTCAGCTTTATTTTTAAGATTACACTTCAGGTATCACAATTCAAACGACCACAGTAGTTGCAAATGGGTACAAGAGGCATTTTCTGTCAACCTAAATGTGGGTGACAGCAGTGTTACACCTGCAAAAGATGCAGTAGTATATATAACAGTGTAACCCAACTCTATTATGAAGTACTCTTTGGAAGACGAAGTTGCAATGTTACATTCCGGCTTGCTAAAATTTGATTGTTGATATGGGTCAACGCTAAGTAGATTAAACTCCGCCAAAACAATGGTAATCTACATTATTAAGGTAACTACGATATGTCATGCGACAGCATTTGGAAAGAGGGAAGTAAAATCTTCACTTTCTGTCTGGTTTGTTTCACTGAAAATACCTCATACCATTAGAAGTACGCTTTTCAATATTCAAATGGGGCTCTCCGCTCAATAAATGTGAGGACCCTTAGTTTCATTCATCATTTTGGTATTCTCTGTAGGACATAAAAAACCGGTTGCTTCTGTTTTAATTGAACTTTAGGAAAGAAATACATTGTGCTGTAAATGTTTGCAAATAACAAACTACGTCTTATTGCTTTCACTAGAACAGTATTTTTCGTCATTTCGGAAGTGTGCATAAAAACAGCTAAAAAGAAAAAAAAAGCTAGAACTTGAAACTGGTATAAACTGGTACTGAAAATTTCCATGGGTAATTTACTGATAATAGAATGTTGGTGATATATAAAGCTTAGATGAGTTACTTTCCTCCATAAGGTATTTTCTTGTTTGAAAAGCGTAGGATTCGTTCATATCAAACATTGTTGCATATTTCCTGATTTTGTTTCCATCGTTCATTGAAGTACTGCCGACCAACCGGTATAGTGGTTAAGGTGTTAGCCTCTAGATCGGAAGGTTCCTGGTTCAAATCCGGGTGCGGGCATGGATGTTTGTAAGCGTATGGTGTGGAGGCGGCTGGTGCACCTTAAATATGTCGTGGCCGAAAGTCCTCACGTTGGGTTGGCGTGGAAGTTTGGAGAGTGGGGTGCCAGCTCAGGTGTTGCTTCGTCATCTGACCGTGGTTCAAAATTACGAGGTGTTGTCCTCGGATCTTTCCCTTAAGGGACTGATCCCGGACCGTCGTCAATAGCCCGTTGTGTTGCTCTAGTACGACGTAAACAAAAAATTACGAATTACCAAAAAATTACCAATCATTGAAGTACTTGTTACTTGAAAAATCATATATCATTCATATGCTAGATATGGAGAAGGCACAAAATGACCTACTCTAAACAGCTACATAAATATCTGATCCTTCATCTGGAAATGTAAAAAGGGTTTTTGCATAGGTAGTAAACCTATACGAATCGCATGCTATCTCAATCTTTGACAAGACGGTAAACGGTACATTTATATTCTGCCTGTTTAAACATTACTTGAGAATTAATTATGCGATTTTTGTCCACTCACGCAAAGTCGAATACGTTTCACATTGAAACTTCAGGACTTCGATACTACCAGAGCGGACTAATAAAAAAAAAAAATATTCGTCTGGATTTTCACTTCCGATATGCACCTTGTGTGCTGTTGGAAGCCTTTTCTGTCAAGCGAAATATAGAAGGCTGTTAAGAGCCGCGGTAGCTCAGTCAGTAGAGCGTCGGGCTCGCATCAGAAGGGTTGTGGGTTCTGTCCTCGGCGGAGCCTGCAATTCTGATGATTGCGAGATCGGCGCTTCGACCTGGCTAAAGACCGTCGTGTTCACTAATGGTGACTGGGGCACGTTAAATAGGTCGTGGTCACAAAGTCCCTCATGTTCCCATACGAAATCAATACCTCTGGGGGTATCTGATCAGAGGGTTATCGGCCTCTGATTGGTATCTAAATTACGATATGTGTGAGTGAATGGATGTATGAAAGGGACCTTCCTGTAAAACGGATGTGTCATGTATGCCGAGCAAAGTCGGACTTCCTCCCAATGGGGCTCAATAACATGGAAGGCGCACCCCCTCGCCTCTTGCCGTCTTCTACGGGCCTGGCACTCCTCTGGTCTGCCAGTGTAGGCATTAGAAACAACAACATAGAAGGCTGTAGTATTTCTGAGGCGATTGTTTTACGTTCGTATTTCGAAAGGCACTGACTTTTGACAACACTTGGTTTGCTTCCTAAATACGATTTTCAGCACTTCGTCAGTAAAAATTTCGAAGAATAAATTCCTGATCGATATGTGATTGGTCAACACCAATCAGATTAAATGCCAAACGTCTCTAAAAGGGCTATAACTTACACATTTTGGAATTACCTTACAACGTATCATACGAGAGCATTTGGGTAACTGATGCTAAATTTTCACATTGGTGTCTGGTTTCTATCATTCAGAATATAGTGCGATACCAACGAGAAGGTAGTTGTCCTTGGGGCAGACTGATTTATGAAAAGGTATGAAAGAGCGTTAGGAAAAAAGGTGGCTAAATGCAAAAGCATGATTAGCTATCGCCATAGATTTTTTCCTTCCTGCCAACTCGTTGTCAATGTTGTTGCTTACGGCACTAAACGATGAAAAAAGGAACCAGAATCCGAGCTAAAGAAGTCGGTTGTGAAAATTCTTTGTTTCGTTGCCATCAGTCCCTTAATTTAACAGACTAGTTCAAAATCACGTGACTAGACAGTGAACTTGTGAGCCAGACTACTATTATTTACTGTACTAGGATAAAAGCCCGTTATACAACGGGTGCATAGCAAAAATTTATTTATATTTTGGTCAAACTTCATTTATATATTTTTTAAAACCTGATGGTGGGTGATCATTGGCTTTGTATAAACCTTTTTCCAACGCTATCTGTCAACCTACTTAGCTTTCGCATTACTTGCTGATATGACTAAAACTTCCTTATATACGACAGTTTTTGTATAAAATTTAATCAAATTTTTTTTTTTTAGAGTTAATTTTCATTGTTCTTTTAATTGGACGATTTTTATTTTTACGTCCCCTGTCGTCGGACTGTGGAAATTCCCTCAAAAAATTGTTCGTGACTGAAGACTGGATCAGGCAGATAAACTCTTACCTTTTCTAATGTTTGGCAGTGGGCCTCATTGTTTGTCATAGAAAAGGCTGGGAATGGCCGACGCCTTAGTGTAAATGGTAGTTCTGTGGTAGTCGGGGGCCAAATCAGTTCTGGCAATAATACCTTGTATAGCATTGCCTGTCAATACTTCCGCAATTATTAAATTAGATTTTCAATTTTTTACTGCTAATCGCATTTATTACATAGACCTCGTTTGGTAAATGAAGGCCAAACAAAACTCCACCTACTTGTGACAACACACAACCAATCAAAACAATTAGAAACTACGCCTACTCGTGGCGTCACATAACCAATCAAAACTTGAATAGCCACGGAAACGCAACCGGTCTTAATATTTTATATAACTAGATAAGAAAATAAATGACCCTTTCACTGATAACCTTTCGGTCTCCAAACAACTTAACGAGTCTTCTCAATTTCTAATGGGAAGCTACTTGTATTTCTGGAGCGGTAGTCAGTGGTTGCCAACTTGTGAAAATAATCTGGGAAGGAGACCCAAGTTACTTATGTGTTTCCGTAATTGTTTATTTTTGAACAATTCATTCATTACTATGAAAACTACCAGATTAAATGAAACTTGAAACACTAACGGATTAAATACGTGTCTTGGATATACAGAATACTCCACCGGGGTGGCAATGCCCGTCCAGAATGTAACCTCGTGTATACAGGAATCTCTCCGAATAGGTTTAAGCGGCCCGAATTTCAAATATACCCCCCACAGGTTAACCCGTTTCGCAGATCTGATACAGCCCTCGATATATTTTTATCGACCCGCAATAGGAATCCATGATAAGATTAACCGCTCAAAGACTTTAAACGCCCCTCAGGATGGGTTTAATCGACTTACAGGCTATTTATACAGCACTCCGAAAAGGTTTTTTCCATCATGTTGGCCAAATTCTGTTCTTCTTACAGAATCATGGCACATGAGGACGCCTGCCGACCAGCTTAAAATTGCATGGCTCGGGAACATTACATGTAACAAGGGCTCGAGGGTCAAAATTATTAACAGTGAGAATCATCAGGACTTGATTATCCTAAGATAGACTGAGAAAAAGGAGATAATTTTTTCCCTCTTGTATGTTGCATATATATAATATAGTATTTATAATGTAATCTAGTATAATGATTTAATGTAATTACTGCATAGATGTAATGATGTATTTATATAAAGTGCTCTAATATTCTGTGTAAACATGTCATCTCGGTGGCATGCTCTATTCGTACAACCACACTTATTTAAACTGGTACAGTGTCTCACGACACTAGGCACCGGGAGTGTTGTGTTGGTTAATCTCCTGATATAGAGGCTACAGATCAGTGAAGTCAAGTGATCATTTCGGATAGAACCCAAAGGTATTTTTTGAAGACCCACTCCTTCCCAGATCACCAAGAGGTTTCGAGCATTTGTCTGGGGAAGGGGGAGGTTTAGAAATTCAACTTTTAAGGACATCTTTGCATTTGAAACAAATTCGTTCAAATCTTTGTTTTATGTTTTTTTATTAATTTTTTATGTTAATTAAATTTTTTTTTGGCCGACACTCGAAAATCACTTTAAGGAGGCCAAGTCCGACACTATTTCTAGTGTTTGAGATGGAAGTACCCGTCACTTATTAAAATACAGAAATCGTAATTTGAAACAGTTGTGTTTGCCTATGTATTTAAGGGAAAGTCCACGGGGCTCGAATTCTTCCAGCATTGAGTTTGGAAATAAAGTTATGAAAAGTATACGCTAGTTTTTGTAGAAAATCGGTTTTGTAAATCACAGGTAAAAATACTCAGTCAGTTGTCTAAAAATAGTCGAGGAATCTTTAAATCCAATGCTCGTTCACCATTGCGCAATTTAGCGTACCAGAAAAGACTCCCCACCCCCGAGATTATTTTCTGAGTACACATGCTTGAAAGGCTCTTTGAGAAAATCAAATGTTTTTCAGAAAAGGGAGCTGACGTGGTTTCGGTATCGCCTTTTGTTGTATACCAGGACACGTCGGAATTACTGGCAATGAACTGGCGGATGCTATTGCCAGAAATTCTGCGATTCCTTTGACCTTTAAACTACGGCCGGTACAGCATTTGTACCATGATCGCACCAAGGAAGAATTTAGACAGCGGTCAAGTACATTAGTTGTACCTTGAAAGTTATAAGAATCGCTACAAGAAAGAATTTGGACTACGGCCGTTACAGCAGTTGTACCTTGAAAGTTATAAAAATTGCGCCAAGAAAGAATTTAGACTACGTCCGTTACAGCAGTTGTACTTAGAAAGTTATAGGAATCGCGGTCAAGAAAGAATTTAGACTACGGCCGTAACAGCAGTTGTACCTTGAAAGTTATAGGAATCGCGCCAAGAAAGAATTTAGACTACTGCCGTTACAGCAGTTGTACTTTGAAAGTTATAGGAATGGCACCAATGGCGCGAATGGAAAGAAACGCGCTTGTTATATCTATAGCCATAGTCAAAAGGTTAAATATAAAAGTCCCATACGATGATCACCGACAAGCTGTCTGAGACATTGTGTAAAACGAATGGCAGATCAACTTGAGCAATGAAAGTAGCAACAAACTCCACAGCATCCGCCTCCAAACATTTCATTTTGGCCTACTTTGCCTGTACGTATGTTTTATTAACTCGTCTTCGAATAGGACACGTTTTACGAACAGGCATCTTTTATTCGACACGGTGTGTAGTCCCTTTTACTATCCGACATATTTTAATTGATGCCAAGTTTTTAATCGTTACCACCGATACTAATTTAATGCATCAATTTTGACTTTAAAGATTTGATCGGAGAAATTCCCCACCCAAATATTTTAAAATTTTTACTAAGTATAACATTGTTTCTAATGTTTTTGTCTTGTAACTTAAAATAAATAATCAACTTTTTAATACGACGACGATAATATCGTACTTCGCTATTCAATCATTGACTATTTTAAAATTCAATGTACTTTAAAAATGATATTGTTTATTTACTTTTTGTTATTGGTTGGACAAAATGAATTTTAATATTCTTTCTCAACATTTGGATGCCGTTTTATTGGATACTTCGTCTTGTGTTGCAGCTTGTCTACTTTTGGACCTTGCGCCATAAACTCAAATCAACCAACCTTGTGGTACACGTTTGAACGAATCTGAAGAATGGTGTCGCTGAAAATAGGCATAATATGTGGCTGAACGGGCTATTTGTACACTATTATACATTACATATACATTGTACATTATTATATACATGGGAAGGTTTGATTTTTTATAAGCGAAGGTTAATTAGGTCGGGACCCAAGACTGAAAGAGGATTCAGAACCACTAACATCTATGCTAAGACCGAAATTCGAATCCAAGGCCATTGATTTTGGTATTACGTCTTGTGTTTGCAGTTTTGTCCGTGTTCCTCCTTCCGTTTATGTCTTTGCGCCATAAAAAAACAAATGCAAACCTAACCCAAGGTTAATTAGGGCCTCCGTGGCTCAGCGAGTATGTCAACTGCACTATCATCCTCCAGTTATAGGCGGAGCAGGTTTGATTTCTTCTTGAGTATATTTTTCTTGTGTTTGTCCATTAATTTGATGCCGACCAACCGGTATAGTGGTTAAGGTGTTAGCCTCTAGATCGAAAGGTTCCTGGTTCGAATCCAGGTCAGTGCATGGATGTTTGTAAACGTATGGTGCACCTTAAATCTGTCGTGGCCGAAAGTCCTCACGTTGGGTTGGTGTGAAAGTTTGGAGAATGGGGTGCTAGCTGAGGTGTTGCTTCGTCAACTGACCGTGGTTCAAAATTACGAGGTGTTGTCCTCGGATCTTTCTTTCAAGGCACTGACCCCGGACCGTCGTCAATAGCCCGTTGTGTTGCTCTAGTACGACGTTAACTAAAATTACCATTAATTTGACGTTGTCGTTTCTTGCACAAAGCGCAGCTTGGTGCCAAACATGGCCCTTGTACCACGAAAACCCAAGGCCAATTGTATTTTTCCGATCTAAAAGCCAGGTCAAGGCTCGATGTATGATCTTTGTGCTGCACGAAGGCCTAGATCGGCTGAGATCTAATGTAAAAATTGAAATTTTTGTAACATAATTTATTTTTTATTTTAAAGTTTTAAAACAAAATAGTAACACTCATGACATCCAATATTTTTTAACAGAAAAAGTAGATCGCACACACGTGTTCCCAAAACGTTACGAAAGTATCGGCGCTTTTCGTCGTTCTTATGTTAATCATCACTGGAACATAATCACGATTGGTTTTCAGAGAAATTTAGTTTCGGATTTGCAACGGCTCTCAACCATGGCTGACACCTGAGGTAGGAAATGCTTTATGCGGATCATCACCTTTAGGGCAATGTTTCTTGATCTAATTTACTTTACAAAACCATTACCTGCTTAGAAGTTTTTGGTAAAACAATCAGACCCTTGATAATTTATTTTTCACTCACAGTTCATTGACTACTTTGAATTTCAAAGGCGTATCTTTTCGCTTCTAAGACAACCAAAATTTATCGACACCTAAATATCCCTCAAGGAGCAATTTCGTCTAGTGTCTGGCGCAGCTTGTCCACTATTGGACCCAAACCAACCAAGCAACCCTCAAGGAGCTTACTTTTTGAAGTAAACATGGGCATCACAACCCTCAGTTACCCTAATGATATGTTCTCCTTTCCATTTTACCCTCGACTTTCATAAGCATTCTCTTTTTCATCCCTCATTGTTTAACTGTTCTTATGAATTTCGTTTTACGTTTGGCACTATCTGTCCATTATTGGACCTTGTGCAGCAAAATCCTAATCAACCGTCTTATCAAAATATGAACATGGAACACACCAAAATGTTTCCTCTCATCTTCATTATGTGTACAATCAATTTTTTAATGCCCAGAATAGGTTGTCTCTACAAAGCTTTTTAAATACAACCATTAGACTTGCTGCAGGAGATGTGCAAATAAACTTATTTTACGGTTGCAGTCTTAGCTGTTATTGTTGATCCAATTACTGCTTATTTTGTTTGTGAATAAATTCAACAATTAGTATTTTAACTGTTGAAAAATAATATTCATGGTTAATTTAGACAGCTTTTAATTGCTTAAATTTTTATCATGAATCAATAATAAATATTTTTGTTTTGGTAAAATGGTCGAAAACTAATGAATTCAATGCATTCTTCCCCGTTCTGCTTATTTTACAGTAACCAGCTGTGAAAATCCTCTGTTAGTCATAGAATTGAGGTCGAACGTTTACAGCGTAACTGTACCTACCTTAAAAAACAAAAACAAAATCGTCGCGATTCCAAAAACGAAAGGATTTATCGTAAAACAAAATACCAGGAGTTACGCCACTTGGTCACGGTAGCTGCTAAACGTTTTGGATTTTGATGTCGTCTAATTCGCGTGTTGATTGCACAAGTACTCTTTTTGAAACCTTTCACCTGTGGAATTTGCCCAGGATTCGATTTCGCTATGCAGCGTAAACCATGTTCCGTGTGCACTTTCAGACGGATTTTATGTACGAGTTGCACGGCGTTTCTACTAATTCCTAATTGCAAATGAAATGAGGCGGAGTTTGTGATTAAATTTACTTGGAACCGTCATAACGCATGGCTGCACTGAAGGAATCCCCTCATATGGGGTCAAGGGGTAGTCTATGCACCATGGTATCGTGGTCCCAGAAAATAAAACTTTTTTTACTAAACTAACGTTAAAACGTTTAAAACTAAATTTAAAATTTAATAATTTTTTCACTCATTAACCAGAGAAATGTATTTTCATTTTCGCTAACAATCATTTGACCAATTTTATTCAGATTTATACCTTGACTATAAATTTGAAATGAAATTACTGGATTTTATTATTTTTGTCTTGTGTTTGGCGTCTACTAGCCAAGGGTAGCCTTTGCGTCATAAAAACCAAAACTTTTATTGTACACTCAAACCTATTTTTGTGCGATCTTTTTTTGTGCGATTTTTTTTGGTGCGATCTTTTTCGTGCGATCTTTTTTTGTGTGGTATATGAAAAAAATTTATTCAGTACAATCTACTTACAGTCCTTTTAAAATTTCAATCAAATTAGAACATAATTGACGAAGTTATCAATAAAAATTAATAAAAAATTTTTTTAATACGTACTTGGATTGCTTTACTAGTAATGCTGAAAAGGCAATTTTTTTTCTAAAATTATTTGTTTTTTATGGAATTTTAGCTGATACTTCATTTATTTCGAGTCTTATTTTTGTTCTTTGTGCAATGTAAACGATTTCCGAATAATTGGGACAGACGATATTTTTCAAAGAACGGGAATAAAACAAAAACTCGTGTTTCTTTCGCTCTGAATTAATTTCGCATTTCTATTTTGTGCGCACTTTTTAGTTGTATGTTGTGGCAACTGCGAGACCAAGAGATAAAAAGGAATCACAATTTAACAGACGAAAGTTGTTTTGAACCAGTTCATCACAAGAAAATCCTCGTATCGTCAGACTACGAAGAACAATGGTTACACATTTTGAAAAGTTTTGTATGTGTAAAATAAGTACATGTAAATAAAATATTTAAAAATGTTTGCACGTGTATAATCTAAACGAGATTTCTAAATGAGATTCCAAGTATTTTCCAAGCCTCGTGTCTTCATTTCGTTTAAAGCAATTTCTAGTTATTTCGTAATTTGTGAATTATTTTCTACGTGAGACTTTTTTATGCGGTCCCTATTCACCGCATAAAAAAAAAACTTTTTAAATGTCTTGAGAAAAATATTTTTTTATAGCTACTCGTGAAGTTTTGGAAGATTTTTTTTTATGCGTTTTCTTTTATGCGGTCCTTATCTACCGCACAAAAACAGGTTTGAGTGTATTTGTAATGAAGTACGGTAAAAATGCGGCTCCAGTAAGAAGATGATCATAGAGCAGTCCATTTCTAGAAAAATAGTAAGCTTGTTGAGGGAAAGATTTGGACCCACGGAAAATGTGAGCGATCACCAAAAGGCAATAATTTGAATTCTCAATTCGTAATCATGGATTTCACTTCTGACCCGAACGATAAATTCAGAACCAGAATCCGCACTAAACTTTTGTGGAAGCGCGTTGTTTTCGTTGCAAGTGTCTCGGGTATTTTAAATCCTGCTTCGGGTACCAACTGTCGCTTTTCTACTCGCTTGCAAAATATTCCAAATACTTCATTAAACTCATAATGCAACTCGGAATTCATCGATTAAACCGGCTAGCCTGTCTCTTGAAGCTGGTTCAAAATTTTCTTTCAGTGAGTTTCAGGTTACTTTCCCGTCGATTCATACTATCAACAGCTGGAATTGACACTCGACGCACTGGTAAATTGATGTATACGCTCACAAGCTTAAGCTTTTCTACATGCATAAGGTCGTTTTTCGTGTTCACTGGAATCTTCGGAACAAGGTTTAGGTTCTATAAATTCTCAAATTCCTCGATCAAGTAGAAGTATTTTAATGCTCACTTTCCAAGATGAGTAAGTTAGTAGCACTTAGCTTTGGAAAGCTAATATTTGTATTTTCAAATAATCATTTTTTTCTTGCTTACCATTCTAGCAGTCCCAGAAACAAATACTAAAAATTGAATTTTTTTCAAGAACTTAAAATGTTTAATTGTGTGGTGTAAGCGACATGAAGCCCATAACATAATTGTAAAATGTCATTGCAAGAGGGAGATTCTATTAAAGAATTCAATTCTAAGTAAACATTTAAATAATTATTAAAATATGCAAAACATTTTACAGTTAGTGAACAACTCGTTCAGTTAGAACGCAATTCATCTCGTCTTCACTAGCTCCTATAGGGTGTGCCCATCACAGTTTAGTAACTTTACCAATGATTGTTTGCCCAGAATTAAATAATTTAATAACGAGTGGCGATGATGATGAAAATCTTTTTCAAGTATAATTGTTAAATTAAAAATTTTAACAGTTAAATTGCATAGCGTATGTTGTAAAATTTAAAAAGGAAAGATCGAAGATTTCTAAGTTTTTGATGTTAGATTAGTTGGTTTATGTCTGTTTTGTACGAGATGTTCATCATTGTTGGGATCTGTTGCATGTATAAACTATTAATGTATTTTAGATTGTTTATGAATCTAGTGGGTGTAGCGCAACATGACTCAAATAACTTATCATGGGTGTGACTTTGATATTGAATGAGACAAAATATTACATACAAGTCACGAAACACCACAAAAGAAACAATTACAAGGTAAACATATTAATCTGGGGGGGGGTTAACGAAACCAGACGTAAGGTAAGAAATAATTAGTTTAATAAGTGGGTAGGAAAATTTGTGAATAATGAATTTGTGTATGTTCCCTTTAGCAATGTCGAGAAATACTGCTCCGGTTGCTTTCCCTTGATCCTTACCGGTTTTAATATATTCGACAACTCTGAGCAATTGATGTAGCAGAAAGCTGTAATGTGAAACCAAATTTTTGGGGCATCATTGTTATTGTTTTGGATAAACAATTTATATCTGTCAAGTATCTTGTCCAATGTCGATAGTAGTGAAATTGATCTGTAACGTTCTGGTAAGGATTTATCTTTGTCTGGTTTTAAAATAGGTATGGGGTGGATGCAGGTTTTCAAGTGTTTGAGAAAAAGTTGGGAGTGAACTTTATATTAATTTAGTAAATATGAAGATGATTTTGAGTGGAAGTTTCTTAAGTGATTTGGTTATTACGAAATCAAGTCCTGGTGTTTTTTGTATTTTAAGGAATTTGATGCGTTAGACCTTTGACAGGAAGGTAGGCTCAAAGTGTGAGTTTTGTTCATAAAGTTGATAATGGTGTCAACAGAGTTCTGTTAATCACTAATGTGATTTTCTGTGAATTGCGTTTCTAGGTGTGAACAAGTGTTTCAGCTTTGTCTAGATATTAGATAGTGCAATTCCAACGCGGCCATTAAGGGGCAAAATTTGTGTACTCGTACTCTTGGCTGATTTTACTTTTTTCCAGACTTCTCCCCTAGCACAGCTTTCCTTCCTATTTAAAGAAAAAAACTACGTTTTACACCAACAGTGACTACGTGATTTGATTTATATTATTACAATGTTCCTAATGTAACTAAGTTCGTATAATTCTACTATTTTGCCTTCTACAGATGCTCTTCAGCGCGTTCCAAATCATTTCTTATCAAACTCTTCATCAATTAATCTTGCTTGTCCTAGCCTAGTTGAGTTTCAAGAAGATAAATTTGATCATCTTCCATATTTGAACGATTCTCCATAGCGTTTACGAATGCATAAATTTTCGTCAGTGGCTTGTGACGCTTCTTCTAACTTCTGTGTTGCAATTTTCAATCTTTCTTCTGATCGCTCCAGATTCTCATCCAGCAATTGAATTCTATTTAAAGCAGCTCTTCACTTTCAGCCTCTTCTCGCTGTCAGACATCCTCTTAAAGGCGTGCCTACGCCTCTTTGGGCCGTTTCTTTCGCTACTTCTAATTCCTCTTTCATGTTTCGCATTTTTATTCTTGAAGACCTCGGAGAGGGTTCCTTGCTGGATCGTGGCCATTGCGATTCGAAATTTCTGGTCCCTGGTAATTTTCCGAGGATACACAAATGGATCAGAATCGCCAATTGCTGAAGGGAGAAATAATAAATAAAACGAGAACTGAAGTTTCCTTGCTACGTTACTTACAGGATGATGTAGTACAACATCAAAAAAGGGATTCTAAGTGTCCCGTCAGGTTTATGCTTCTATTATAAATAAAATCTTGCTTACCCGACAGGCCTTGTTCCAAAAGTATTTAAGTATTTCTTTTCGACAAGTAATCTATGTAATTAGTCACATATAAATATAAATAGTCACAAATATTTATTGTTATGTAATAAAATAATAATCAGTCACAAAATATTTATTGTTCTGTTTACATATGAAGGCCGGAAGATACAGTGCCGAATTCCAGGCTACTGACAGAATAATTTGGCTAAGAACATTTTAACAATTCGACTAATAAACAGCTCGGAGTCACACGCTGTCAATCTATACAATTATACGAGAGCGCCAACTCTCCAAAATCCAAACCTTTCTTAAATTCGTATAGAATTTTGGCATCGTATATAAAAACCAAAGTTTACGAATGGTAGAACGGCCTGCCACCTGACGGCAAGAACGTGTCATTTGGTTCCCATGCAGGTGTGGTGTTTTGTGGCACCACAGTAATACAAATGGAGTTGGACCTAAGCGGTCTTCCTTTTTAAGTTATTGTACTTAAAAGGATTTCAATTGAACCACTATTTACAGAAGTGTTTATAAACAAACAATCACTGCGCGATTGTTCATGAAGAAACAGTTTCTCTTCCTATCTCGTTTTTCTACCGGTATTTTGCTCACCGTAATCGCTGTCTCGAGAGCTATCACGTCCACCCCCTTTCTCTGTGGGTTCTTTCGCTCGAGTACCCTTTTCTGTTTTTCGGGGGCGTTCGCCTCTCGTAGAATGTCGGTGGGTCGAATGTTTTCAAAAATGCCACCTGCCGCACTCAAGGGGTGTCAAATCTCGCACGTGCGAGGGGTCCCCACTTTCGAATATTGGGACCATTAGAAAGTCAGGTACAAGAAATCGGGGAGCAAAAGTCTGACGCCGACTCTAACGGGATCTCCAAGCCTTCCGCGTCCTGAGTTATTAGCGAAAATGGCTGTCGGCTCCCTTCTCACGGAAAACTCCGCCGGGGTTGACTCTTTCCTTTTCCAGATGTCACGACTCCACACCGGGAATCGAACTGACGTCAAGAATGGGTCACTTCCACCTTTGATTTTGGTCATCCGGGCTCAAAATCAAACTAAAATAACACATTTGTAATCACATTACATCAAAAGAGGAATGGCAAATAAGCAAACAGGTAATCAGTTCAGTCTGTCTGGAGCCTTAATGAGTGCCCTTTCTAGTGACTCTTGGTTTCTCCTCGGAGATCATAACAGAGTCAGTCTTCTTGACAGTACGTGGAACAATACTTCTGGACAGATCGGAATTGTCTAGGCATCTCTTCGACGTAGTTCGAGGAGGTATAGTTCCACGGTAAGAACTCTTTCTACGGATGTCACTGCCGTCCTCAGGAGAGATTTCTAATTGATATAGTCTTTGTACGGGAGGTATCAAAAACCCGCCTTCCGTCTTTATTTTAGCCACTTTAACTGTCCCATCGACACTAGGATATATCTCTACAATTTCAGCTAATTTCCAATTGATTCGTTTTTGATTATCATGACCTACTAGAACAATATCTCCCACAGCAATTTTCGTGTTGTTCTTGGCCATCCCTTTAGAATTTTTTTATTGCCCTAGATACTCAACCCAGAATCTACTTTGTAAAACTTTCTTCAACTTGAGCAAATATAGAAGTCTTCTTTTTAGATTTACATTTTCCAGGTTATCTAGGTCGGGAAGCACAGTTTCTGTAATTCCTTGTAAAAACATACCGGGAGTCAATGGAACGAAGTCCTCGGTATCTTCGGAGATGGTAGTTAGTGGTCAAGACTCCATCAAACATTCAATATCGCAGATAATCGTATAGAGTTCAAAATCTACGGATGCTCGTTCCAATATTCTTCTTAAAATTTGCTTTGTACAACCTATTAATCTCTCCCACCAGCCACCCCACCATGGTGCAGCTGGAGTGTTGAATTTAAATTTTATGTTTTTTACAAGGGCTTCGTTCAAATTTTTGTATGTTCAGAATCTGTAAATAGCATTGAAGCTTCGCAAAAACGTAATAAACATTTTCATAAGTATGGAACATTCCATTCATTCAGGTAATCAATTAAAATTTTTTATTTAATATAAATACCTTATTAAAATTTCTTCATAAATTTCGTGAGCTCAAATTAAATTTAATATGGAATATTATTCGATTCTTTTTGGTTCATTCGTATACCTTTACTTTTTATTAAAACACCTTCTGAGACTGGCGTTCCTGTTCGGGCGCCAAAAGATGTCCCGTTAGGATTATCTTGCGTACCCGACAGGCCTTGTTCTATGACGCCGGCATTGTTCCAAAATTATTTAAATATTTCTTTTCGACAAGTAATCTAAGTAATTAGTCGCACATATTCAAAACAAAATATTTATTGTTCTGTTTACGGATGAAGGTCGGAAGATACAGTGCCGAATTCCAGGCTACTAACAGAATAATTTGTCTAAGAACATTTTAATAATTCGACCAATAAATAGCTCAGCGTCACACGCCGTCAATCTATACAATTATACGAAAGCGCCACCTCTCACAAATCCAAACCTAACTTAAAGTCGTTTGATTTTTCATAACCGATGCCAAAACTCTAAAGTTAAAATAAAGAATGGTATAACGGGGCCTGGTTGGTGGAATGGTGGAACGGGTCATTTGGTTCCCATGCCGGGAATCGAACCAGACCGCCTGGGTGATTGGCCCGCCACCTGACGGCAAGAATGGGCCGCTAAGGCCCGGTGCACACATCCGGTTTTTCAACATGCGGCGCCACTGCGGCACCGAAGCCCAACTATGCACACATAACCATGAAATGACGCACGAACTCATTTCGCGCCATTTGCGATAAATATTCTATCGAAGAAAACGTGTTTATTTCGCTTACTTGGTGTAAAAAAAAAGTATATTTTGAAACAAAATAGACGTTACAGGATACATCCATTCATTAATTATTATTTATATTCCATTTGTTTATGAAAACGAGGTACTTCTGAACGGAGACTCGTGTGCGGCTCCATGGGGAACTGCGGTACAAATTGCACGCAAGTCGGACGTGCGTCGCCCCAGCGACGCTGGAGGCATGTGTGCCCTGCTCCATTGGATCTAATGTATCTCAAACCGCACTTGCGTTGCAGCAGCGGCGTCGCATGTTGAAAAAACGGATGTGTGCACCGGGCCTTAGTGCCAATCATTAGAAATGTATTACATGACAAAAGGGAAGTTAAGCCTCAATATTTGTTTTTTTTTTGTTCAAGATGAAGTTTTTTGATGCATATATAGAGTACCGAGAGATTGGGATAGAGAGATAGCAAATTTGGTAATTCCTGCCGGCGTTCACCTCTGACATCATTGTCACTTATGCTCCATAGTTTTCACACCGTTTATTCGCAGTGGTGCCGAATGTCCAATCATTGCACTTTAACCACAGCGGCACACGAACACTTCACAAACTGCGTTATGTCAGAAATACGTTATCATGGCCAACAGCTACTCAAACTTATTTTATCCACCACTGTAGGCAACTAATGATCAAATTAAGCGAATTAGCAAAGGGTTTGCGGGGAATATTGTTATGCAGTTTTCTTTCAAAAATAAGGTTCAATGTTTTCCTAGTAAATAATGCGATTTCGGACTGTAAAATTGCTGCAGGTATTTTCATCTTGGTGTATTCGATTATTTTTCTTGAGACCAATGAAATAAACTTGTTAATCGATGAAATATTTTTCCTACCTCTGAACAGTGCTTTATGTACTTGGAGCTTTGGGTAACACAACTCTTGTTTTACCGTTTTTCTCTCGCATCACTGATAAAACAGTACTATTGTAAAACTTGATTTTCGATCAACACTGGTAAAACAATCTGAACTGCGTACAACAATGCTTTTTATACTCAATGTTGTTTAGTATAAAATTTCGAATTGTTTTTGGCCCCTCCGGCACACCTAAGACATAGAAAAAGGGTTAAGAGTTAGCATACGATACCACGTAGGGTTCCAAAGTATAAGTGCACCAAATTTGGCATACATTAGTCAAACGGTGTAGATTTGTATAGAGGATAGACAGACGGCAACTCTGCTAAAAATATATATTTTTTGAGGAAGCTTGTGTCTACATGTTTAGCATCCAGCGGTTCTTTTTGACGAGGAATTATGCCTGTTCATTGTCGTATCTATTACAACGGTTAGAGATCCCCTGGTTAGTACATTTCTTGTCTGATCACAAAAGCTGCTTTAAATCCTGACAATTGAGTATCGCTTTCGACAGTGTCAAGGCATCAATAGAACCCATAGCCTGCGAATCCGACAACATTATTTTGTTTAAAATTTATAAACGATACTAGTCGATAGTCTAAGGGCGAAACGGATAGCCTCGACTTCGCTACGTGTACTTAACATAACGTCAACCAAATCTTGGAGTTTTGTCAATAAATAATTTAGATACTTTTATGGGTCCTATATCCGTCTTTCTGCTTTCATTTCACATATCAAATTGAATCAATTATAAAGTTGGTACAGAAATTATCAAAAAATTAAGTCGTTCTTGGAGCTTAAAATGTTTTGAAGCGTTTTGAAGTTGGATCTCATGAATATTGCTGCTAAAATGTCTAATTAACCATCGTGTACGATGTGTGATCGTAGCACGATAAACCAAATCTACATTGGAGAATTGAAACACATCTGATTTGAGGTGATTGCTTCACCGCTAATGATTAATTTTCCCACTCGGGAAAGAAATAAATTCAAAATGAAGTTTTCAGTATTGCTATAAGATGATAACGTAATTCTTGAGAGACATCTGATTTCTTACATGAATAGCATTACAAATTCATCTTATTGCTGTTATTTTAAAATTTTGCTGACAATTTTAAGTCTTGTCGAGGGACAGTTAGTAGCATCCCATTTTACCACTTACCAGTTACAGCCGCTGTGTGACCTTCACAGTACAGTAATAATTTAATTATAGTTTCTCTGATGTCAGCAAACTTACCAGTGCAAACGTTCTTCCTACATTTGATGTGAAGTGATAATGTGCATAAAATTTCAATAACGTACATGGCACAGAAAGCGACAGTATATGTATTGGGGCATCCGGAAAGTTATGCGCGTTTTCAAATCGAAGCTAGATTTGTTATTATTATTTTGTTGTTGTCGTATGTTCTTCTGGGATGCATATGAAAGCAAGTGGTGAACAGAAACATTCAAGACAATACAGAAGAAGAATATTTTTATTATAACAAACGATGATCCCAGCAAAGAACAGAAGGTGTGCGCTGCTTTCCTTTCAAGACGGGAATCCATTCCAGGCGAAAGTCCGACTTCTTTCCCAGGTATTACATCCATGCCTTATCCGGGATTCGAACCCGGGCCCACTCGGTGACAACCGAGGATCATAACCACCATACTGGCTGGGCGGCATTATTATTTTGCTACCGCTGATAAGGAGTGACCTTGATTGAAGCAGATGTTTAAATTCAATCTTTTCTGCTCACACTGCATAATTATAGCATGTGTTGTGGCATAATTTTTGTTTCACTGCAATGCTCAGAATGGAGAACCAAAAAATTCATTATCGTCATATTGTGCTCTTTTATTTTAAGAAAGGAAAAAAGGCTAGTCAGACTGCTCGTAAAATGTGTCCTGTATATGGACATAGTGCTGTTTCTGAGGCCACCGTTCGAAGGTGGTTTAATAAATTTTAGCGTGGAAATTTCAGCCTCGAAGAGGATGCTCGCTCTGGACGACCATCCTCTGTGAACGGCTTTCTTTATGGTGGGACTACAAAGGAATTGTTTATTATGAATTGTTGCCACAAAGTCAGACAAATTCTGAAAAAAAAAAAGTTCTCAAATGTTAATATTAAAAGCAAAAATCGAAGCAAAGAAGCCAGAACTGACCAATCCTCGAGGTGTTTTCTTCCAGCATGGTGTAACGTCGTGAGTAGAATTTATATGGCGAGTGGCTTGTAGGCAATTCAAACAACTTTTAGAAATAAAGCACATTTAATTAGTTACTAGAGATATACATAAGTTCAGGCTATTTCGAGGCTAATAGATGGTAAAAACAAATAAGGTTTTAGTCCCGCGGCTTCATCGAAGCAGACTAGCTCTGCGTCTCTTCACGTTCATGCGTTCAACGATTGTATCTCTTTCCTCGAGAGACGACCGCACACATTCTTCCGAAGCGCGACAGTTCAGAGACGAGGGCTCCCCCATCCGGTCGTAAATTCGTCTGCCGATTCCCTTCGACGGCGAATCCACGTAACAAAGGAAATCTCGATTAGGACCTGCATGAAGATGTAGCAGACAGACAACCTACTACGCTACAATGGCAATGCGCTACAATGACATTCGACTGAATGTAGGACAACGACTTATTGAGTATGGCTAAAATGTTGCGTGTCACCCCCATATTCACCAGACCTTGCCCCTCAGATTTTCAACTCTTCAGTTCACTTTAAAATTCTCTGATCGGCCTAGAGTTCCGATTCTTTGGAGACTGTCAAATAGCACCTCGACAACTTCTTTACAAATAAGCCTAATGATTAAAAAAAATTCCAGCTGCAGGAAAAATGGCAAAAAGTCGTAGAACAAAATTGTGCTATGTGGTTCAATAAAATATTTTTATGTTTTTGTACTGTTTCGTTGAAATTTATCTTAAAAAACGCGCAGAACTTTCCGGATGACCCAATATATTGACGAATGGCAAGAAACGGATGTGAAAAATGTAAAATAAACACACCGGCTTTTTGCCGCTAGTTTAAATATGCTTCATTTGAGAACAACATAATACCAAATCTCCACGGAAGAACTCGCCACTGTAATGAAATTCTCCATCGAACGATTACTGTTACGCAGTGAGATGTTCTATTTCGTTCAAAACAGAAGACTCAAGTGCAAAACAAGAATAATTTATTTAATAATCAGTTAATTCTCGACTGAAAAATTAAAGTAAAAATCATTTAGATTTACAAACGTATCTCATTCTCGAGTTTTCAAAAAGACATGTACTTTTAACATTCGCCAATCTACTTATGCACCGATCGCGATCAACCTGTCGCCAAACAGCATGAATTAAACATACAATAATGAAAACTCATTCTCCCGAATGGCATCTTCGTGATGGAGGTTTCGCTGCAACCGAACAAACGACCCATAATATTTATTATAAAAGACTCGACAATTACCAAAGACAATGAGAAATGCAAAATAAGTTTAGAGATGTTAAAAATGCCGATTAGAGAGAGCCCTGGTGGATGTGATTGAAGTGGACCCTCAGAAAGTAATTGTTGTGACATGATTGAGGTGCAGAGATTAATTTTATTTCATTTGGAGGTACGAAATGGACATATTCATTGTAAATTGATTTAGATAAGGTTATGAAATGAGCAACACGACATTGCCAAAAAATATGTATGCGAACAATTAGAAATATTGTAGACCAGACGCTATGTGATCGGGTCTGCTAGTGATTCTTAAAAACAGCTTTAAGGACTCTTGAGCATAACCGATCCAGCTTGCGACACAACCTATGTGAAAACCAAACCAAACAGGAAGCGCAAGGCCAATCAGGTCTGCAGGCGCGAGCCACTGATCTGCATGTGCCACTTTGCGCTCTGCTCTTCCTATCTGAATTCAACTCAATGGATAAATATACAACATTCTGGCGATTGACCTAGATGCCGAAACTATACAAGCGAGGTGCGTATAAGGTTCAACTGAGCGAAGCTACCCCTGAATGTTGCACTCATGAATTTATGCTCGGTCCTCTCGCCTGCTCGGTCGTCTCGTCATCTGACCAAGGTTCAAAATTACGTGGTGTTGTCCTCGGATCTTTCCGTTAGCGAATTGATCCAGGACCGTCGTCAATAGCTCGTTGTGTTGCTCTAGTAGGACGTTAATTAAAAATTACCAAAAAAAAAATACATGCTCGATCGTCTAGGGTTAAGTTTTTGCTTTTCAATGACGAGAACTGGACTTACCAACATTTGAAATACCGTAAGCTAGAGCAATACTATCTCAGCATAACCGCTGAGCCTCTCTCTTTTATCCTTTTCAAATAGACCTCGCTCACTCTCGAACGCCCGTGCTAATCAAAAACATAAACAACGAAACAAATTTGCCAGTCTCTCGTCGCCAGATTCGGTTAACCAAATGTGTTGCCAGATTCCAATGTATTGTAAGAATTAAAATCCTACATTTATAGTCATGAATTTATATGTGATGTATAGTGTTTTTTAGCATCACCACAGATGAATCTAAAAACTACTAAAGCTCATTATTGATTCCTATAAAGATTGAATTTCTTTACTTAAAGGAATACATGTGATGTTTTGCCATATTTTACCATTAAGGAAATTGAATTTCAGATCAGAACAGAGCACCTAATGAATTCAGGTGTACCAGATTTGTTAAATTTCTTCTGAACACCTAACATTTTTATTTTCATTGAAAGGTAGACGAGAAACTGAATATGCAGATTTTTGAACTTTCACTTGTAAACAATCCCGCTTTTTATCTCATAGGATTACTAGAGGTAAATCTGATTTATGAAAGAGGATTTCATCTAATCATCTTATCGTGGGGAGGAAAGAAAATACTCGTAAATTTATTTGTCACGAAGAATTAAGGCTGAACTTATCTGCTTAAAGAAACAGAAACAAGTCGGAACCAACTACGGATTTCAAAAATATTTCCGAATCAAATCTGATTTTGAGCAAGAATGCTTTCGCTTTAAAGAACATGTGGTGTGGCTTGCATGAATTTTTTTAGCGCCCGACACCTTCGTCCTTCGGCACTACAAGGGGCGAAGTGGCAGCTATTTGTGCTGTGAATCGGTTTTATAGAATTTACAACTCTTTTTGAAGAGTGTCGCACGCTCCAAATTCTACATCGGTATGCCTAATCTTATAATGGCTCATACCTAGGCTAATTTTGCCAATTTCGACATACATTTGGTACACTCGTTCATAAGACCCTTTAGAATAAAATTACGTAAAAATGCAAAATTAATTTTTTTCGCCACGGAAAAGAAAATCCCGCTTAAGATGTTAAAGAGAACACTAAAAACCGACGACCGCATGCTGAAAAACACTGACGTGAAATACAGGGTGGTCCCGAATTCATGGTACAAACTTTAATGGTAGGTACAGGACATTGTAACAATGATTTATTGTATAGGAATGTATAGTCGCAAGTGACGCGGTGAGGCGTAAACAGGGGAAATAAAAGGAAAGAGAAATGGAGTGATCGGTTGGTATCATTGCCGGTAGAGGGCAGTAGATGTCTAGCCGCTGTTGAACATGATGCATCGCAGTAGGGAAAAGCGCCATTCACAATTGTGCTGCCGTAGACGATGGGTGACTTTACGTATGCAGAAAAAGCAGACATGCATTACATGTACGGCCGTGCAAATGGTAACGGCAGAGCTGCGGAAGCTATCTTATTTTTCTGAAAGAAGTGTTACCACAACTGCTGCATGATGTTCCGATCGCCATTCGTAACCGCATGTGGTTTCAGCACGATGGGGCGCCAGCACACTTCAGCATTGATGTACGGAATTACCTGAATGCCACGTTTGGTACTCGATGGATTGGGCGTGGTGGACCAGTCCCTTGGCCACCCCGATCTCCCGATTTATCGAGCCTCGATTACTTTTTATGGGGACATCTAAAGCATCTTGTTTATGAGACTCCAGTTGACTCAGATGAGGATCTCGTCGCTCGCTTATCTGTAGCTGCTGCAGGTGTGCGTGAAATACCAGGCATCTTTGAACGTGTACGCCAATCGCTCCACCGACGCTGTCAAGCATGTATCGATACTGGTGGACGCAATTTTGAACAATTACTGTAAACATGACACTTGTCAACAACGCTTTCAATAAAATCTTTGTTTTTCCTTTCGGCCGTTATTTCCCCTGTTTTCGCCTCACCGCGTCACTTGCGACTATACATTCCTATACAATAAATCATTGTTACAATGTCCTGTACCTACCATTAAAGTTTGTACCATGAATTCGGGACCACCCTGTATAAGTAAACTGAGCATTGCTAAAAGAGAGGAGCTTCCAACAGTCTGACCAACATGTCAACTAGTAGTCACGTGATGACTGGAAAAATTGACTTGGTTGGCCGGTTTGGCATCTTATCGCCTCGTTTGGTGATATAACATCTTATGACAATAGATGTGATTCCGCATTGGTATTGAGTGGCGACAAACGATGGGGAAATCTCCGAAATACTGTCTCATTTCTAAAACTGTCAAATTTAACTCAAATGAAATCTAAAATACTTTATGCTTGTTCGTTATATCACGTTTGTGCAATAAAGAAAAAGACAAGTAAATCCGAATGTACTATATTAATAGTTTGTCGAGCTCGGTTACATTTTAAAAGACAGGATCCGCATATTAAGTTTAAAGACAGTTCAAAATTTCAGATTTGATTAGTGGGATGCCACCGCATTGTTTGCAGTTTTTGCCACCAATTCAAGCGGTTTTCGTAAAAATTAAAAAAAAAAAATTTGAAATTACTTTGCTTTTTAGTTTTTTGAAATTTTAAAATCGTAGAAGCTGCATTGAAATTTGTAGTTTGGTCGCTGTAAATTTTTGATCATAAGCCGCGAATAGATGAAAAACGATGAAATGCAGCGATGAATGCTTCGGGTGTCAGCTCTGACTAGTTTTAAGTGTGGTAAACTTTCACGGTAACACAAATAAAGGGAGGTCACATGCGCTTTGTATGCTAGAATTTCGTCTCTAGCTATTTAAAAAATACGTGTTCTCGGTCCAAAGAAATAAAATTTTTAAAACTATTATTGTAAGTACCTGATAAAAATTAGCCCACCATCTAATCTTTTTCTTTCGTAATAAAAATATCAAAACTAATAATTCAAAATGACGTACCTCAGAGGTACCCTTCAGACGTTCTTCAGGAAAAATTCTCTGTTTAAGATTTACATCATCCTTTTTTTATCTGGCATTCAATTTTGTTTAAGATGTAGTCGAATGTCTGTTTATCCATTCGAAAATATTTGTAAAATTTTTGGGGGTGAACTTACCAGACCATGTACGAATAACAGATTCTTAGAGAGGATGCTTATTCATTGTTGTGTAGTTTGGTTTCGGGACTGTCGAAATTATATTCTTTAACTGTCAGTGTCCAATCAAAATAGTAAATATGGCTCTTGCGCCATAAAACATCCCCAAAAAACCAACCAATCAGAACAGTGTTAAATTGTCGTCGTCTTATAAATTCAGTTTGCACTTTTCTTCAGCCCGCACTTGGCCGTCATCTCGAATGCTTGTGTTTGATCGGTATCCATTATATTAAATTTAAGATTGTTGCTTTTGCAAATGAGTTTTTTTATTCGTGAAAATAATTGGGCGACGAGGTTCGGATCGGAATTAAAGCAAGTAATGTGTCATTCGTCAAGCCTTCGGTGAATTTGCTCATATCTAGCCCCCTGATACCTGCTCTTACGATGTCCACTTTCGGGAAAATTCCAGATTTGAACCTTTAGACTACGGCCGGTACGGCAGATGTACCTTGATCGCGCTAAGAAGGAATTTAGACTACGGACGGGACAGCAGTTGTACCTTGGAAGTTAAAAAAAATCACGCCAAGAAAGAATCGCACCAGTTATATCTATAGCTGTAGTATCAATATTAATAGTATAGTAGAGGTTTGGGCTAACTATACGGAGCGGCTACAGCAGAATTTCATACTAAATGACATTAAAGTACCCGAACGATGTCAAACCATTTTATTGACTATTATGGGACCGACTAATAAGGATTGCTGAAAAATTTAATATCTCCCTTGCAGCCAACAGACACTTACGATGCAGGCACTGTTGAGTGCTTATTTTGAATCAGTTCCATCTGATATCGTGGAATGCTTTTCAAATTCAACAGTTGAGTGTGGAAGTTGTGCTTGTGCGAGTCTATTCACTTTATAGCAGAGTTACATCGCCTGACCAAGTTATGAGGATTCCCAAGACATGATACTCAGAGACCAGCTGGTCTACGGAATTTAAGATGACAACTGAACAAAAGTATTTTCAGAAGCAGAATTTACCCTGCCCCGATCTACATAAATCGCCACTGCTATTGAAACCGCCGCTCGAAACGCCATTGATCTCAAATCGTCTGCTAATGTATGTGCAGTGAAATGAAGAAACTGAAGCACAGAGTCGTGATCCACCGAGGGTCAAACGTAATGTCCCTCCCTGCCCGGCTATGGAAGATCTTGCTGGTTTAACTTCCAACTGGGAATGCAAGCCGTTATAAAAGTCCTTCCAATTCGTGTCACGACCCAGGCTTGATGAAATAACCATCACTCGTCAACTCTCAGAAAATAACCGGTTTATGGTAAACCGTTTTTTTTCCCTCGCCCGGTTATAACTGTTCCGGTTTAACGGAGTAAAACAAAACAAATAAAAAATAAAAAACCGGAAAAAATAACCGATTTTTAAAACTGTTAAGGTGTTTCAATTTAGTTGTATATAAAAAATGCTAAATGTCCTTAACTGTTTTTATTTATCACATCACTACTGTTACAAAAATTCACATTAATTCTAAAATAAAACAAAACTTAATTGTTTAAAAAAGAAGGCACACAAACTAATAATATAATTAAAACAATAGTTATCTTGTTAATATTGTTTTATCTATTCAACTCAATATTTTACTCTGCTCATAAATACTCGCTCAGTTATATGCTGGTTAGTTAATCGACTTCTGTCATCCGAAACCACAGAATTCAGAGCAGATACTAACCTTTCAGATAGCACTGAACTTCCAACAACTGTCAAATGCTTAAAAGCTGGCAAAGCTAATGCAGGTGAACATGTCTTTCTTTGACCCCAAAAGTGGACTACTATCTCTTTACAACAGAGGCTGCTGCAAATATAGTTTGAGCTCATTGGGAAAGTAAGCATCTGCACCCTGCGATTTTGGAAAAATGGATTTTGTCAAATTTGTGTTATGTGTTGCCCAAAGAAGGCTTGGGTTTGTTGAATCGGAACTCTCTGGTATTGCTGAAGGAGGTGAATCTTTTCCTAATTGATTCAGACAGTGCGTTAACTCTTTACTGACTTGGGAAACTGCTTGACTAGCAAGCAATTGTGGAAGACAAAGTTTTTTGAATCTGGGGTCAGAAAGAGATGCTTTGACCAGAAGAGGGTTGGATAAAAGAAGTTTGTAACGAGATGTAAAACTTTGCGAGTAACATTTTAGAAATATCTTGAATAGGGGTAATTTTTGCCAGTGATGCCTTAATATATGAAATAAGAGGGACAACTAGACTACCAGTTAAATATTAACTCCCAGATTCAAACTCGGCGCCTGTAAAGATATATGTAGGCATCTTCTGTTAAATTTTACATTGCAATTAAACTTTTTTTGGTATAAATGTACTTTAGGTCATCAATCACCCCTTTGTTTATACCACAACCGGCATAGACTAAACAATGCAAAGTCAGAGAATGAGAAGAAGCCATGTCACGGGAGTTGTTGAAAAGGGTTATGGATTTTGAAAAATCAGTTCTGAAAAAAGAACCATTTGCATCCCATAAACATATGCCACAAATATAATTTTCTTGAATTTTCGGGGTCAGTTTTTTTCTCGGTTATTAGTTTTTAAAATAACAACTGTGGTTATAACCGTGCCAAGAAAACACAAAAAAACCCGGTTAAACGAAACGAAAAACCCACTTATCGGTTTAACCGGACAGTTATTGACATCCCTTGTTAATAAGAATAGACCAGCAGTATATTTGCAACAATACATGACTGGAGCAGTTTCTATACAAGCTCTACCCTTACTACCTAGGTCGTTTATAGCGTTAGGTACTGCATCAGGAACTGCGACACGGATCTGGACCTCGCTCATGTTTTTTTTTTTATTTCGAGTCTAGCCTAACACCAAATCTGTAATGACCCTCGGCGGTCAAGGAAGGGGGAAGATTCACTCAATTCGCTGAACTACGAAGCCAAATCGTTATGTTTCACGTGTGGATATTACCCCATTTTCCTTCGAAAAATCGGCTTATTAATACAAAATGTAAACGCCTGTGGCAAGATGGTCATTTGGCTCGTATTTGTCAGTCCTCTAAGAAGGAACACAGGAAACAGGAAGTCTACTTTAAGCTTTAAATATTTCAAAACGGACACACCAAGTACATTATCAAGCTACTCAGGTGAAGAGATTCCCAACCCTTACCTCACCGACCAACCAGAAAGGTTTGGAGTCTAAAGCGGTCCCTAGACTATCAATATGATTGACGGTTTCGATTGATATGTTTTCCAATATAGCTTAAATCAATCCATCAAACTCATTCGGTCAGTGTTTCTTAGGGGCGTGACGTGTTTCATTTCTCAGTTTCAAATGGTTTCAAATTCAGATTTGGGCCTTCTTGCCTTGACTTTAGCTGTCTGCAATCGGAAGAAAGAAAAGAAGAGGAAAAGACGCTGATCTAAAGAGTGGTATAAACTTAGGAGAAACAGCTTTACTCACTGACATGAACTAAACTTTCTGCGTGATACTGAATCGTACGTATAATATTAATTTTCTGTTTTAATTCTTCCTCAGTATAACATGGTTTGTATTGTTTTAACACATCAACCATTTTATGCTAAGCAATACTTTCGTTTAAATATTCATTTGATTTAACTTTCCACAACTCAATATAATCACGATAAAAATTAATTAAATTACGTCACAAACTCCCGTTTCTCCACAGAAACTCTTTTCGTGCTTGATGCATCCGTCATGTTTGCTGCCTTGAGCGAAACTGCCCGAACGATTGATAAGTGCGTATTTTACACGTCGGCTCCGTCAGTGTCCTTCAATCAAAATTTCTATCATTGTCCATCGATAAATGAACAATCACGTCAATCGCCTCCTTTTCGTTGATCAATTGATTACTTCAATGAGGATCATTGACAATACCATTGACCTCCTAGGATCCCTTTATAGTGAGAGAAGGAAAGTGGCGACTTCCATTAGGAGATCCGACTTGAAACCCACCTGCCGGGCAAAAACCGTACACGCCCTACTTTATGGGTACATTGGTGGCATTTATCAAATTAACATGGATAGTTTCAACCAATCTCTTCTCTTTTCGAATATATGTTCTGTAACCTTTAGTTTTCAAACCATATCCCATCCAGTTACATTTTACTCTGGATTAGAATTCCTTTCTTTGTATTTTAGAAATATGAACATGCTAAAGAACCAAAAATTCTAAAATATTTTACCGACGGTTTTATAAGGTGATAAATCCTCAGTTAATTTTTGTTCGCATCTATTTTTCGTGTACACAAACTCGTGGTTGCAAATCACTGTCCTGAAGTATAGCTCTGACATTATTCATGGCTTTTCTATTAAACCTTTCTGAAATGCCATTTTGTACAGTGGTAGAAGTTGAAGTTCTTCCAAATTTTATTCCAAGATCATTTTAAAACTTTTAAAATTCTTAGTGACAATACTTTAAACCATTGTCCGTTCGGGACGCATTTTAACTTTTCATTTAGTCGTCTCTTTCAGCTTTAACCAAATATTTCTCAAAATAATCAAAAAACCATTTTTATTTCGAATAATATGAACATTTACTTTACGCGGAAAATCATCTATCATAGATAAAAAAAAGTATTTGTTTACACCTAGAGTTAACTGGAGTAGAAGGTCCATACCTCGTAATATGTTGGAACTACGTGACATGGTTTTAGTAGCATGGAATGGACTGTCGTGGGAATTCATAAAGAACATGTATGACTCACTACCAAGGCGCTTGGCATGATGCATTAGGTATAATGACGGTAATACGCCATACTGAATGATATCACTTTTTGAATTTTCCTCAAAGTTTGCATATTTCTGTCTCAAATTTTAATCATTTACTCCTTCATAAGCACAATACCTACTTTGTAAATTTTATTGTATTCTGACGATTCCTTCTGAGTGCAACAGGTTTTTTTTTGTCTTAGAGTGTATTTAGCACCTTGGAAGTGTTAGGTATGTTTTTCTTGTTTCCCATTAGAGTTTTTTCTGTAGTAATAGTTCTTTGAATGTCGTAAACATGTCACATTCGTTTCAGAAGTGAGCAGTTGCAGCAAAATCAATGAGAAATTCCCTGACCAATCCACACCAAATTTGGTACACTTATACTTTAGAACACTGCGGAAAACATAGGCTATTACTTTCCTGTCTTTTCAGACTGATCTGTAGCACTTACAACCATTAAAATTGGCACTCAGATCAAAGTGCCCCTCGAAGCCCCAATTTGAAAATCAAAGTTTGTTTTCCTGCAATAAATGGATATGGATACAATGGTTCTTATTTTGGACGCGCGTTTTTCTCTATAACGTTGCGTCCACAATGTTTAGCAAGACACGACACTTCAATCTGAAATTAGTATTGTAATGCGTGTTGTCTTGAATCCAATGCCAAGTTCAAACCAAATTTACACCAAGCCCTCAAAGTGAATTTCCTTCTTCAAATAGTAACTGCAACTTTAAAAAAACTGATAACCGAAGACTCCAATAGATCGACCAATCAGGCATTTATGCACTTTTTGGTCCATTCCGAGGCTAGGTATAAAAACGCTGTAAAGCAAAATTTCGACCTCTTTTTCTTCTTGCTTTGGAGAAATACGTGGTGTTGAGGGTTTGTTTGAAAGCCGGCGCCATGCGCTTTGCTTTTAAATTATTTATGCGAGATCTCACGGTAACTTTTGTCTTCCTTTCCTAAATATTTTATTTATTACTAACACTGACCTGGTACTGATATGTTTCATAATTAAGTTGTTAATTATGACAACATTATAATGTAGTATAGTCAAGTTAATTTAGATTATATAATGTTACCCTTGATGTAACGTACTTTACTTAAAAATTTACTCAATGGCATATTGTAACGCAATGCCTTTTTCTTATGCATATAGAGAATAGGTGGGACACAGTGTTACATGTTTTTTTATTTGTTTCATCTGTGGCATTAAGATATGCATCCATATGAAGCAAACAAAGCCCTTAAAATGATCTTTGATCACTTGCATATTACATATAATTAAAATAAAAAAGAGTAACATTTATTTACAGTATTTAATGTTTTTTAGTCGTGATGTAAATTGTAACACTGGGATACAGTATTATGTTATAATAGCAACAGTAAATATAAAGAATGGACATTTATTAAAATTCACTTTAATTGAAATATATAGATCTCTAATGATTCCTTAAGCATGCTTAAAATAAAATGCCACTTTTGATTAATTTTCTTACTATAGAACAGCTTTAAATGTTAGGAAAACATTAGCAATGATTGTAGAATACAGCGACAAAGCAGATTATAAAATAAGATTAAAGAAATTGTAAACTTATTTTAAATTTTGATAGGAAGTTAAATCCACAGGGGAAAAAAGCATTTCTGCTTTTCTTATTGTCTCTCCTGATGGAATTGGGAGCGGAAGTTTGGCAATGATTTTTGATTTTTCAAATCAATAAACTTGATTTGTGCGTAAAAATTTATACGATCCAAAAATCTTTTGACGTATAACACTTCAAAATCAACATTGTTCTGATTCACAGCTTCCTCAATAGAAGGATTTTTATGTTGTTTAAAGTGTCCTTCATTTATAACGCAATCACCATTGTTAATTGTTGTCGTCTGTAGTAATGTCTGATTGCAAGTCTGAAAAAGAAATGTTATTATTCAGCATAAGACGGTGAATCTTCATCTTCTGTTGATGATATCTAGGAAGGCTTAATCCTCAAGTTCACTTTGTCTCGCTTCTCGGAAATTTCGTTCTTTTTATAGTTTAGTGCTTTTTTTCTCTTCAATATTTCCTCTGTAGTCATATTTTAACTGGCGTATGAGTCAAGATCTAATATTTCATTTCACCCGTGATCTATTTTGTACAGTTTTTCGGGGTGGGGCCTTAGGGAAAGACCTTACTTCTTAAGGAGACATAATTTTGTTAGCTTGTGAATGTTTCGAATGAATTAACAAAAGAAAACTGCTAATCATGTAAAGAAGGATTGTAAACATCACATAAAAATATATGCAAACCTATATAGAGGAAAAGCTTTAGGAAAAATTAACCAATTTATTTATGTTATCATTCATATTTATAATTAAAAATCTTAAAATGAAAAATACAGATCTGTAAGAGTAATAAAATTTACATTGGAAAACATGCTTGTTTTGAAGTTAGTGTATTAGTTGGACAAATTATGTATGTAACAGTGCCCCATTTCATTCTGTAACACTGTACCCATCTGACATAGCTTGTAAAAAGATTTTATGACTATATAATGTGAGTTTAGATTATCCATTTTAACTCAACAGAATCTAAACGCAATTAGCTTTACTACGGAAATATTATTCATTATAAAATAAGCACCACTTATGAATAAAGAGAATTTAATTACAAATACAAAATTTTACTTTTAACATGCAAAAATAAAGATTTGCTTACAGAAATATAACCAATGATGCAGATTCTTCCAAAACACATGGACTTCTGGAAAACAAGATTGTAAACAAATTGGAGCTAATTTTGCTACCTCTTTAAAATGAAATTTACTGTAACACTACCCCTTGTAACACTGTGCCCCACCTTCACCACATTTAATCTCGAATAAATTACTTTGTTTAATGAAATCTGAATGCCTTTCGTGGTACTTCGAATCACTCCACGCAAGCAGGTAATTAGTGTAGGCCTGGTCTTAGGGGCTATTCCAAATTTATAGATAAATAATAAAACACGACGCATATTTGTACTACCGCTAAATGATCCATTCGATCAATTAAAATAAAACGGGACCCAACAAATGCTGCCTTGACCAGGATAAATGCCTCTTGGACATCGATTTGAGAGCGAGCGGAAACGTGTCGATGTAATGTGGGAGTAAAGTCGGATCTGCATAGGACAGTCAAGGTGTCGTGTGTCAGGAATGAGGACCTCTTGCTGTGGAACACCACTTCCTGCCTATGGCAATCAGGCAGGTCAGGTGGCATGTCATTTTCCATCTTATAATTTCACATAATCCCGGTTGTGAGGCCTAAAAAAAAAGGTTTGTTTCCTGTAACATGAACACAATATTAGAGTAGGTAGGTAGGTAGGAAAAAGACTTTTTGTTTTTGGTAAATATTTTTTTAGCAAATACGCAAAAGGAAATATTATGCGAGTAATAATGTTAGATTTAAAATTGATCAGAGGTGTGATCAATGATGTAAAATATCTAGGTATATTTATTTTTGCGGGTCAATATCCTGGGTATATATACTCGGGTATTTACCCAAATTGGGAAATTTAGTGGGTATTTATAAATTTTTCTTCAGGTTTATAATAAACAATTATTATATAATCGATTACGATCGCTGTGACATAATCAATCAATCGTTTTAACGAACGTGTTTTTTAAAAATTAAATTTAAAAAAAATTTAGAATCGGAATTTTTGTATTGTAATTCCAGGGTCGGTCGGGTTACAGGAAACACCATTTTTTTTTGTTTGGCCTAAGAGCCGACACACTACCATCTAAGAATGACAATTCACAGTTCAGAATAATATTTTGCAGCGAAAGCTTAGGATGCAAATACACCCGCAGGTGTTTATCTCCTTCCTCCTTTGGAAATACATGTAGGTTAGCCATGTCAACGTACCACATGATATCTGAAATACAGGACTAACTATTTTCTCCCCGTGACATTCTCTGTCCTAGTAGTTGAAATTCTAGATCCGCCACAGGAACGTGGAAACATAAATTATCCTCGGTTTCCGTACTCGCCATTGAAGCTCCTGACTCACTTGTCCCCTATTGACTAAGCTCCAGCTACACCGTTCCGTCCTTGCAACGATGGATCCTAGGGTCACAAAGAAAGCACAGGCGATCGAGAGACGCTGGGAATGATGTAGATTCTCTTTTCATGATCCGAGTAATAAGTGAAATATTTCATTTTTCATAACTTACATTTTGTAGCAGAACACGAAAAGTCTAGTACGCATCTGCAGTGTTTACGGGGTAGACGTCTGTTTCTCCTTGTTTCTGAGTGACTTGCTTCTGCTAGTATAAGCATCTCGATCACGATACTTCAGTTTTTGCTTTCAATACTTCCGCTTCAGCTCGATCCGGCTGGATTCTGTCACCATATGTTAGCGTGAACTCGTCATTCATCTTGTATATCGGCTGTTCCTGATTATCGTAGTTGTATAATATGTCATCTTCTCTGGGGCACATTTCAAAAGCATGTCATTTTCTGGAGTAAGTTTCTATGTAAGTTTCAGTCAACGAAACTTAAGCTCTGTTTTGAGTTATCCTACGAGCTTGCACATCGCAAACTTAGAGTATAAGTTTCACTGAGCAAAACTTGGGCTCTGTTCTCAATTACACCCTCGTTCGAGATTTGCAACGAAATGGTAACTGTCGCTAATTTTTTAGCAATTGCTTAGCAACATTCACAACATCCTGTTACGACTTGTAGGTTTTTAAGCTATTCCGTCTTAAAAGCGAAAGCAATCTTATCTAGTATCCTGTGTTTTTGTATTACATTGAAGCAAAACGGACGTGGTGCTCATACGCTTTAGCAGTGTAATACTTATATATATAACTCTTGGTAAGTTATTTTATTTGTATTGGTTTGAAACTTTTAAAATGACTAAAGACGATTCATTTTATCATATTTTATTTAAAATGAATAAAGTCAGTTATAGTTGTAAAACTCATCTAAAAAGTATCAATCATTTCACTCGTTTCAATTTATGATACTCCTTTTATGGATTTATTCAGGTCAGGATGAAAAAATTTTCCGTTAATATTCTTGTTTAGATTGTTTGTTTTTTGAAATTCCTGAATAACAATGTATATTATTTTAAAATGCTTAAAATTTTTTGCTTAAGTTCTTAATAAATGCTTTTCGGATAAAATTACACACAATTTTTTTTTTATTGATAAACATGTATGAAGATAAATTCAGTTAATAATAATGTAATCATCATATTTTAGTCAAGCGTAGTATAGTAAGTACGCTCATTTTTATTTAGCGTTCACAAACATAAAAACTCACTCTTTTCATCAGTCTGTAGTGAATAATGTCCATACGATATACATCTAATACCATCTTGCAGTAGGTATATTTTTATCATAATAGCAACACAAACTTTTCTTATTCACCATTGCTGTATTTAGCACGTTTCGATATGATTTGATATGAATACAAAGGTCATTTTTCATGTTTTCAACACGTTTTCATACATTCTGTGACTTAATTTTTGTACTGCCCCCCCCCCTTTTATACCTTTTGCTGTCTTTTTACATTGACTTCCAAATATATGAGTACATTTTAGGCTTTAAGCTACAAAATTCGCTTATTGCTACACTTTTTGTCTCATCTTTGAAATAACCTAAGCTTCCTTCGTTTTCGATACTGTGCAATGTATAATTGATATAGTTTGACAAATCAAATAGGGGAAGACGGGGTACAATGAAACAAGGGGTACAATGAAACATTACTTCTAAAATCAGTAAAATTTGTCACAGAAGGTTGCAATTTATATATATGTTATGCAACTATATGTTCCAATTACTGATGTGATTTGGATACATTCGCACTTCTACAACATTAGCAATAGAAGATTATTGGTTTTTCACCATTGAAAGTAAGTTTCTTGACTAAAAGTAATTTTGTTTCTTTTTCCTCGTTGTTATATGTAATAATTATTTTTTCTATACATTGTTATATTTGTGTCGTTGTCTTCATACCTCCAAAACCAAAATTAAAAAAAAAATATTAGATGTTTAAATTTTTTTTTATTTAGTAACCTCAGTACGGGGTACAATGAAACACTTTCAGGCGGGGTACAATGAAACATGTTTCATTGTGCCCTGGGTGAATGCATTTATTTGAAGTAATATATCACTGGTAAATATAATATCGCTGATATAAAATAACATACTAATGGTTGTCACTGATATAAATAAAACACTTTTACTATGAAAATGGCAACACCAAATCAAAACAGCAATTTTGAAACATTCAAAATTAAACTGTTTTTTTCCCCCTTAAAAAAAAGCACAGATTTCAATAATAAGTTAGTTTTTTGATATTCAAAAACATTTAATAATAGTTTATTTATTTCATAGGCATAAACTGCACTGACTACAGTTCACATTCGTCCTAAAGTTCTCAGTCAAATGGGCCAAAAACTAATAGGTGAATTAACTTTTGGTGAAAGGGGTGTTCTTGTTACAATGTGTGGATTTATTATTGCTTCTGAAAATTCTATACCCCATTATTTAGTATTTCTTAGAGTTAATTTCAAGTTTTACACGTTGAATGGAACTCCACCTGGGACTGCGGGTGATGCAACAATATCGGGATGGATGAATAAAAATATTTTTGTTAATGTTCTAACACATTTCCAGGCACATACACGCTGTTCGAAAGGAAATCCAGCTGTACTAATAATGGACAATCATTCATCACATATCACGATTTCCAGTCTAAATATTACCAAAGATAACTGAATTGTTGTAACCCTGCCTCCACATACCAGTAACAAATTGTAGCCTAAAGACAAAACTGTGTTTCAAGTCACTTAAAATTTCTTTAATCTTGCTGTAAATGATTGGATGCTGTGTAATTCAGGTCGTACAATCTATCTATGAGATATCTTCTTTGCTTGGCACTGCTTATCGTAAGTCTTTCACTCCACAAAATATTACAAAAGGTTTTTAAGCAACTGGAATATGGCCTTTCAATAGACAAATGTTTTGTGAAAAAGATTATTTGTGTTCGTACTTGTCAGATAGGCCTAGTCCTACTGAAAATTATTTCCATGGTCAGATCAACTAAAGACCAGACAGACAAAACCTAAGAATCAGAAGTGGTGGATCTCGCCATTAGTAGATCAGAATCACCGACTGCAGGTTATTCAGCAACTGTTCATACACCATGCGCTAGCTCTCAATCTGTGAGGAAATACATTTCTCCTCAAGAGATAAAACCTTACCCCAAAGCTGGTCCAAGAAAATAAGTAAAAGTAGGAAAACAGAAAAAAAAAAGTTTTGTTCTAACCACGCCAGTAAAAAATGCTCTTGTTAAGCAATTAGAAAGTAAAAAGAGGAAAAAAACTAAGAAGGTATTGTTTTCAAAACAAACTACCGCCTGCAGACTCTGAAGATGTCGATGATCCAGATTATTTTCCAGCTACAGCTGATCACCAAAGTACTAAGAATGAGATATCCTCACATAACGTGTGACACAAGCAGTATCTGTATAAATAATTAGGTATGTTTTAATCTAGGAGGGTGAACTGAAACATCAACAGGAAATATATTCGGTTGGAGAAATCATAAATTTAAATAAAGTCGAGTGTGACTAAAATAAAGTATATAGGGTGAAAATTGCTTGCATCATTTGGAGTGTTTCATTGTACCCCAGTATGTGTTTCATTGTACCCCAGCATACGGGGTACAATGAAACACTATGAGACATTTACTTTTTGTTATTTTTCAAGCATAAAGATATTGTTCAGAACCTATTAAAAATTTATTTAGATGGGGAAAATACAAGATTAAAGTATGCATTCATTATATTTTTGTGCATGCAAAATTGAGGATAGGAAAAAATAACTAGTAAATTTTGTTTCATTGTACCCCGTCTTCCCCTACAGGTTAGCCTCTCGATCTGTAGGTTCCTGGTTTGAATCCGAAGTCCTCACGTTGGGTTGGTGTGGAAGTTTGGAGAGTAGGGTGCCAGCTCAGGTGTTGCCTCGTAACCTGACCTTGGTTCAAAATTAGGTGGCGATACTCCGAATGGTTTAGCCTGGGACGGTGATAACTAGTTGAAATCAAATACAGCTGGTAACTTTTTAACAAGATCGTGATGAAAATCATCAGACACAATTTAAAATGTGAAATTATCTGTATCGATGTATAATAAACTCACGTTCCCTTGATATGATGCTTTGAAAACATAAAAAGTTCTATACTTGTGGAGTTTTGACAACTCCATCACTGTAAATTCTATATAGATAGGTTTATTTAAAAACAAATTCGACCTTTTTTTTCTTAAATAATACACATTTTATTTATTAAATAAAAATAATCCAGGATAGAGCCGTAACCATCGATATCCTACTATCGATGGTTACGATAGAGCTCGCTAAATGGTTTTTACATTCACGTTCAGCTACTGCGATTTTAACATTTACTTGTTTTCTTACATTCATACAACTTCTTCCAAAGAAACTATTAATCATTAATTTAAAAAAAGACTTATCGAATTCATTCTGAGATTGTTTTCTTTTATTATTAAATCCAATACATATTCTTAGCTAAGGTCGTTGATGAAACAAAATTCCTTTATGAATTTTTTCAATGAGTTATCTCCTATTCAGATCTACACCTTTTGACCAATCCACACCAAATTTGGTACACTTATACTTTAGAATACTGCGGGAAACATAGGCTATTACTTTCCTGTCTTCAGAAGCCGACCAACCGGTATAGTGGTTAAGGTGTTAGTCTCTAGATCGGAAGGTTCCTGGTTCGAATTCGGGTCCGGGCATGGATGTTTGTGAACGTATGGTGTAGAGGCAGCTGGTTCACCTTAAATCTGTCGTGGCCGAAAGTCCTCACGTTGGGTTGGCGTGGAAGTTTGGAGAGTGGGGTGCCAGCTCAGGTGTTGCTTCGTCATCTGACCGTGGTTCAAAATTACGAGGTGTTGTCCTCGGATCTTTCCCTTAAGGGACTGATCCCGGACCGTCGTCAATAGCCCGTTGTGTTGCTCTAGTACGACGTTAACTAAAATTACCATTACCATCCTGTCTTCAGACCAATCCGTACCACTTACGACCATTAGAATTGGCCCACAGGTAGTCCTAAAAGTGCTTCTCGAAGCCCCAATTTAAAAATATAAAGTTTGTTTTCCTGCAATAATTGGATATTGACAAGGAAACACGTTCTACAGGAAACTGAAAGGATACTTATGGTTCTTATTTTGAACCCGCGGTTTTATCTATAAGCATAACTTTGTCACAAGGAACGCCGTGCGAGTAATAATTAAAACATTTAATTTTTCAAAACTTACATTTTATACAGGTTTATATATAGGTTAGCCTCTCGATCGGAAGGTTCCTGGTTTGAATCCGGGTCAGGGCATGGATGTTTGTAAGCGTATTACTTAAACGGAACACGAAAAGCCCAAACGGAAAAAGCATTGATCATAAAGGCGTAATTTTGCTATTTGAGATCCGGCCAACCAGAATTAATGTTTTATTTTATAAATTTGATACAAAAATATCGGATGTGAATTGACAGTTCTAAACCGGACTGAAGGAAAAATACAAAATAATTTAACTACTCGTTTGACCGAAATAAGTTTATTTTGCTACATTTATTTTCTCGCCTTGTGCGGCTGCATCAATCTGTCCAAATCCAAGACAGTGCGAATCAACCATACAATATACACATTGTCAAGATTGTACACCTTGGCCTTTTGCTCTCTTAATTTGGGGAATAAATTTACTTGTACTACATTGTCTTTGTGGAGAAAACAACGAAGAATGCGGTTGACTTGTGTAAGATTGTCCAAACCTAGCATACGATTTATTTTTTACCTTTAACCCAATCACGTGATCCCCATTTATCAATGCTACGCTGCCGTTGAAGCAACTGGAATTGAAAGTATTCGTGCAAATCGCCCCGTCTAGAAACTCAATTATTGATGTTTTACCTGTTAACACTTGAGAGCCATTCGGTCCTTGACTAGTCATTTATCGACCACTAGTCAGAGTGATTTGTGCACTTCGGCTGAGCTCGATTCTGTCATGGAGTGAAGTACTTAAATAATTATTAACGGATTCTGTTCTGGATTAATGGATTATTTAACGTTTTCTGTTCTGTGTTTGTCGTAGATTGGCCACATATGGCCCTTGCGCTACAAAATCCAAAACGAACTAAGCTCTGTTGGGTAGTTCGTACAAATTCACTCACAAGCGATATCATGTGAGGACCAGCACAAGCGGGTACCCCAAAAGTTGTCAATGAAACAAAAGTCATGCTGGGATGTATATATTGTAGACGTTAATGTTTTGTGTGTGTGTAGATTACATATTGTGTCGTCAAAGAGAGATAAAAAAAATTCCTCAACCTTCGGAGGAGTCACAGAATCCGCGGAGTAGTAACTCTTAAACCTCACTGCAATGGTGACTCGGTCGCGATGTCGATACAATTAAGATAATACTCCAATAATATTAGATGCTCTCCACATTCACTGTTGAAGTAATACTTGTTTATATCAAAATCATGGCGATGCATGAAATAATTTAAAGTCTACCATTTTACAGGCAGCCTAGACACCATAATATATGAGATTTCGCCCTTGAAAATTAGGAGCTGTACTTCGGAAGGTTTTCGACATATTGACGTAATGCAGGTGTAGCTATATCTTCAATGGTTTTGCCTCAAGCTCAGCAACTCGTATTGAAACACCCTCATAGGGCTGTTGTAAACCTAATATATGTATAAAAAATCAATTTCAATTTTGTTGCCCTTGTTCGATGGTTGAGCATGCTATATTTCAAAACATTCTTCTAACTGAAGAGCTGCAGGATTTACGCGGCTAAATTTCAACTTGGGCTACTGAGGACAGCGAAATGCGAGAAGTAATTTTCCTCGACCAGGAAGGGCATCGTGTGGGCTAGACAAGAGGAATTTCTCATGTTACATGTCTACATTTCATTTCAGAATGCCTATGCATGACCTCTGAGTGCTAGGCATTGAACTGTATGTATTTATATAGAGCAAAGCAGCCTTGCGAGCTGAGCTCGCAATAACGCGATTGGGTTAAGAAAAACAGAGATATCACGTTTGCATTATTCGCCACACATCCACTTTCTTCATGCAGCTGGTAATGATTTCGAATGCTACTTCTATCCTTCAATGATTTCCCTTTGTTGGGCTGCTGTTCTTCCATACGATTAAAGACTAAATTAGGTTCTAAACAGTAATATTGTTGGAGCGTAATTTTTATACAATTTAAAATTTCCCTTGTTTGTTAGTTATGTAGGACTGTCCATCCTGCTGGGTCGTCTATGGCAGTGGTGCACAAACCGTGAGTCGCGACCCCTTTTTGGGTCACGTGAAAGTTTTTTTGGGTTGCCAATTTCAAAGAAATTTATTTGACAATAAAATACATGTGGCTTTTCTTCAACAAGCATCAGGTACAAGTAAAATAGTGCGAAATGAGAATATTATTTATAAGAAAATAACTACTTTTTTTAATGAAAACTATTGCCTGTATTAAGTATCTAATATCTATACTTCGGCAACCGGTAGGCGAACAGACAGTGATAAAAGATAATTGTCAATTTGAGATGCCCTTCACGTGTTCTCTGGTGGGATTCTTATGCAACTTGGGTCGGTCTGATTTAGCAGTGGGCATCTTTACTACAGCCTTTTCAATGTAGGCGTGCCCCACTGCTCTATTTAATCTTTATACTGTGATCACAGCAAGAAGCGTGCAGTTCTTTCCGTCTGTGCCTCAGCACTTCGGTTTTGATGCTTCTTACATTCATTCAAGTGCATTCTATAATTCTTTTTATATACTGCTTTTGTTAATTCTATGTAAAATTTTCAATCGGGAATGCACATAAACGTATTTTTTAAGAATATAGCAGTTCAGTAGCATGCAAGGAGGGCAATAATAAGCAATTAATTAAAAAATCAAAATAGATATTAAAATGTTAAAAAATAAAAACTTTTTTTTCCCCTCCTAAAACAACCACGTTGACGATTAAAAAACGTCTATTGAGTGTATCCATAGATCGTGACAAAATAGTACACTAAATGGGAGAACGGAAATGAAAATAGTTTGCGCTCCACTGTTTAGGGTAGTGGTCGGTAAACGCATTAGTCCCCAAAAGAGTCAAAGATCAGCAGTACACCGATTAATATTTCTTTTGAGAGCCAAATTCCAAGAACCATGTTTTTAGAAGTCTGGGTTTTAACTAGCTACAAACATTAAATCAAACCAGATATCATAATAATCTTATTTATTGACAAAACAAAAATATTTTTTACATTAAAATAAAAATATGACACGCATCAGTTCATACAAATAATATCAAATTAATTAATATTATAAAATCAATCGTAAAAAAATTGATAATTATTTACGAAAAAAATTTTTTTGTGACAAATTTAAAATTATTATTATTTTACTAATTATATTTCTTTTTACTTTTCGTAAAATAGATAACTGTTAACTAGTTATGATATAACACATCTTTATTAGTTCAGCCATCTATCGGCAGGAATCATAATTATTCTGTCCTAACAAAGATAGCCACGATATGTATCATTCGAGATAATTTGGGTAACGGAAGTAAATTCTTCGCATTCGTCTCGCCCATCACCTTGGAGATGGATTTAGGCCTCCATTTTGTGTTGGTAAACGCGCTCGGTTTGTGTACTTTGTATTTTTAATTTTAGGTATTGACGTACAATAAAAACATTGTTACGAAATGATTTAATTTATTTTTTATCCACCCGGCTATCAATTATAGACTTCCAGTTGGCTTCGAAGATTTTGTCAGCATTCATGGATCCTTAAGTTGCAACATGCCTTTCGTTTTCGAAACCAAGAGACTTGCAAATAAGATATTAATTAAAAAGGAAGACCTTACTTTCACACTTGGGGAGTTTTAAGTGCCAAAACAGGAAAAGCGAATAAGGGGAAATGTCCTTATTGTTTATATTTCTACTCGAGTGATTTTTCTCTGAGTGACATTGCATATAATTTGAAGTGCAGATTAGCTTTATCCTTTATATATATTCACTTATTCATTTACATGTTCCTTAACACTACTAACAACATAATGTCGATGTGTCGTATTTTTATGAATGACTTGGAATATGTGATTATTTCGAAGTGTAATAACTGTTAAAAAGCGCTATATTCTTTATTCCAAGGCTGTGATGATTTCAGCAAACGTCGCAAAATAAACTACTAAGAATGAATTCGACAACACTAATTCGATTAACACTACGAGCTATCTAGTATATCAGGTAATTACAGGTTAGAGTTAGTAATCACAATGTTCCCACGGGCCAGGAAAAACCTGGAATTGTCAGGGAATTTAATTTTGTCCAAAAAAGTCGGGGAAAATGACTAATTTTCGTCTAAATCGTCCCTCAAATCGCCGTAATAACATGGGAAATGATTGATCACGGCTTCTCGGATGCTCTGGAGAAAAGTTGCCAATAAGATTCGTAGGGTTTCTTATCTTTATTTTATGAATATAATTTGTCAACCATTTTTAAAATAAAAAGCTAATATTTAACAGGTAAATAATATTGTTTCGTCCAATGGCTTAAATTGAAGAATTTCATGCTTGGGATACATTAAATCACAAATCGATTTATGTCAAATATGTTGGATTATTTGAATGCAAAGTTACTTGTACATGTGTATTAATTTTTACTGTGTGTAGTTCTTAAATTGGTTTTTATTATTGGCTATTGAATGTGTGTGCCAAATTATTTCTTGGTTTTTAACCTTAAAAATGTGAATTGCTTATGTATGACCTGGAATTTTGTAAAAATTTGACTGGAAAACCTGGAATTTTTTAAATAGAGTGGGAACCCTGTAAAAAAAATCATTCGTCTTGTATTCTTACGGCAACTGCCTGTAGAACACAGTGAAAGGGGTATGCACGGGAAGTGAACAGCCAACACCTCCCGATGTACTAGTCTGTTATTACTTAAGTTTATCACAAGTATAACGACGTATCTTCGCCTGGTGTGCAGACCACAGATATTTCTCCTGAAATGAGACACAGGAAGGATAGTACTCTGCAATCAGTCTTAATGTCATCCAGCTTGTTTCGGTAGCCACGACAATTACAAGAAGTAAGAGCTATTTCAAGTAGGAGGAGGTAGCTTTCGAGGGTTTGGAACACTCATTTCGACGTCTAAGTCGTCCTCTGATGGTCCCGAGGCGTGTAAGTGAAGTATGGTAACCTCACCAATCTGCTAAAGAATTTTCTTTCGTGTTAGAATTACGTGGATCTCGTTTTTGTGTAGTCTAACTTTTTTACTTCTACATTTGCTTTTGAAAAAAGGGTGCGAGGATAGTTTGGGAATTAAGGACGCTTCTGCCTCGAAATTTTGAGAGGATGTTATGCGATGCGGAAGTAGTAGAATTTGTATGAGACTTTTTAACTTCTAGAAGTTTTGGGTAGCAATGAAGTTCGGAGGAGGTAAATCGATTCCGAATGGAGGATCCGTTTGAACGGACACTGCTCACAGATTATGTGGTTACTGCATAGGATTTTCTGACCTTTGGGGATTCGGATTCTACTTGCTTTCGAGCTACTATGATGAAAGATGTTTTATAGAATTTTCACTGACTTATTTCTTTCTCAAAGTGTCAAGATCTAGAATACGCCGGGTGGTCCCTGTTATAATTAACTCAAGGTGTGGTGCAGTGCAGGAATCACTATTGTGGCACGGTTCTGTACAACGAGCGCATGGATAGATGTATGTTTAGATTTTATTGTGCAAGCACAACAAGCGTATGTTTTAGTGCCACGACTGGAATGTTTGCTTGTCCGTACGTACTGACACGTAGAAATTAATTTAACTTTTAGACTACGGACGGCACAGCAGTTGTATCATGATCGCGTCAAGAGAGAAATTAGACAACGATCAGTACATCAGTTATACCTTGTAAGTTATAAGAATCGCGCTAAGAAGGAATCGCGCTCGGTACAGTATCTATAACCGTATAGTTAAAAGGTTAAACTCTTAAATCAGCGTCAAGGACTCGGCATATATGGTTCTAACTGGGCGCACCCACAAACGCAGCTCAAGTAGAACGTTTTTAAAAGCGGAAGAAACCAAAATAACGTCCAGTGCTTTGATGAATAGCAGATGAAATATAAGCAACTAAATGGGCTGTTCCAACCCCAGATTAGAAACCTTTGCCCACTCCACAAAGTTGGCTTCCGCGGAGTGATGCCGTTATAAACGCGCGTTGCGCCAACTCCATAAAGGTATTGCTCCGCGGGACAATACTGATATGAGCGCACGCCGGAAAGTGGCATACGACTTTCAAATAACATTAACTCCTACTTAATGAATATTCTGTGCGTCTTTTTTCTTGTATTACGTTGTGTTCTTTCTTTTCTCCGTGTCTCTGCATTTGATGTCAATTTGATCAAATAAATTGTGTTGTCGTTTAACCGTGTTACTTTCTACGCTCTCTACAACGCAACAGATGCCATCAGGATGAAACTAAATCAGTGGCTAATTCAAACTTTTCAAATTCTGGATATCCTGTACAAGAACTATGATTCGTGTAAAGGAAGTAGCTTTTGGTTGTACTAAAACATCTACCATTACACATCCTTAAAGCATTTCCTTTTCGTACCTATACCAGGACAATTAAGACATTTAGCTAAAACGCTTTATAGAATTCATAGACCTTGCACCATAAAACCCAAACCCGCGGAGACTAAAGTCTAAGAATACTATTTTTGTACACACTTCGCATGGAACCCTACCACTATCCAGACCAGTACAGGACCAAATTAAGGAAGACTGAGGGAAAAACCTTATTCTGGACCGATGACTCGTAAGGTACGGTTTAAGTTATAACATCGAGACGATGTTCTTTATAGGAGATAAGCCGACCAACCGGTATAGTGATTAAGGTGTTAGCCTCTAGATCGGAAGGTTCCTGGTTCGAATCCGGGTCCGGGCATGGATGTTTGTAAGCGTATGGTGTAGAGGCGGCTGGTGCACCTTAAATCTGTCGTGGCCGAAAGTCCTCACGTTGGGTTGGCGTGGAAGTTTGGAGAGTGGGGTGCCAGCTCAGATGTTGCTTCGTCATCTGACCGTGGTTCAAAATTACGAGGTGTTGTCCTCGGATCTTTCCCTTAAGGGACTGATCCCGGACCGTCGTCAATATCCCGTTGTGTTGCTCTAGTATGACGTTAACTAAAAAATTACCAATTATAGGAGATAGTAATAAGTCATGCGGAAATGCCAAAAAATCAGTAATTTCCGAAATCAAAAGATCAAGGTTCAAAACTGCCATTCAACTATTTTTCAAAAAAAGTTATATTTTTGCAAATGGCAGCATAGAACTTTTAAAATGCCTTTTCTAACAAAACATCAAACGACATTTATTATTCCAGGTGGGATGTATTTTCAGTGTAAAAAAGTGAAATACAAGACTGGGAAATTGAAGATTTACAAATCCTCTCATGATTTAAAATGTTTGTTGTCGATTTGGCGAGGTTTGTAGTTTAATCTAATTGCTACTTATCAATTATCTATTATACACCCTCATTCGGAATTCATTCTTTAGAATTTTTAAAGAAGTGCTGAAATCGTATTCAAAAACAAGCCGACCGACGTCACGTTCAGAAAAAGTACAGAAAAACGCCACCTACATTTAGTTTAAGATAAGTCATTTCGTTCATGTAACGGAAGAAATTATACTATTGAAAGAATTGAATTGTGCTATTTAGGGATGTAGTGAATAAATTAGTAAGGACAAGTTTTTCCATTGAAAAAAACATGACAGTGTCATGCAATTATAATTATCGTGTTTACATCTATATAAATAAGAATGGAGTGTTTGTTTGTACATTCAATATTTTCGACCCATTTCAAGTTTTCTATCCGTTTTGGACCCTTCTGATGCCGAATCCGCCTTTTTCTCGTTTGGTGTCTGTCTGTCTGTCCGTCTGTCTGTCTGTCTGTATGTTGTGCCCTATACACGTCCACGCGGTTTAAGATATTTTCATGAAAATTTGCATACAGTGAGTACTTATCTTCATTTAGTGAGTGGCATTGGTTGCGAAAGTCTGTCTGTCCGTCTTTCTGATCTATGCTCGATTTTGTGTTTGTGTGTTTGTGTAGACATCACATGAATTGCATTCCAGATATTTGATTGCATCGTATTTTATTTTATACATTATCTATTATTTTAGTGAATGCAATATTAAACATTTCTTTATTATTATATTTAGTTGAGTTTCATGCTAAAACACCTGAGTAAGTATACTTAAATCAACCATAATTTGGTAGTTTTGGAAAAATTGGAATGTCTATTGAATATTACGATTACTTCGATTGCTTTACCAGTACTGCTGAAAAAGTAATTATTCTTCAAAAAATTATTATTTTTTATGGAATTTCATCTCTGATACTTCATTTATTTCGAGTCTTATTTTTATTCTTTGCGCAATGAAAACGATTACCGAATATTTGGGACAGACGATATTTTTCAATGAAACGAGAATGAACAAGATCGCGCGAGCTGTGATATTTTTTCTGGTTCTTTCGCTCTGAATTAATTTCACATTTCTAAATTTTGTACACTTTTAGTTGTAAGTTGTGGCAACTGTGCGAGATCAAGAGATAAAATTGAATCACAAATTAATATCTTTAGAACAATTTTTTGCGACATCTTTTATTTTGTTTTACTTCGCTGTTTCCAGTTTTAAGTATTTATTATTTTAATAAATGTGTTTTCCTTCTCATCACATGCAACAGCACCACAAAGTATTAGACTTAAAAATGTTAGGTAAGTCAATATAAATTTTCAGTAAATTTTAAGTGTAGTTATGCCATTATTGAAAGAATAATGCCGTTATTTAAAGAATAATGCCGTTATTTAAAGAATAATGCCGTTATTTAAAGAATAATTCCGTTATTTAAAGAATAATGCCGTTATTGAAAGAATAATAATGTTTAAAAATCCGTAACTAGAACTTTTTCCAACATTAAAAAATTCGTTGTAATAATGACAGGAGAAGATTGCAAAAATTTCACAATGTCGCATACTGAAGGCAAGAGTGCCACAAGTAAAAAAAAATATTGTTTTGTTGACTATGAGTGCGAGAGCACTCGCCGTAAATCGTAATTTTAATTAATTGAGTTGAACATGAAAATAACTAAATAAAGGGAATTCCAAATCTCCCTCAAAATCGTCTTTTATAGTAGTAACCTTAGTATCACCTTTCGTCATTTTGTAGCTTTGTCAAACAACAAGGGTGCGATGTATGTGAAATGTATTACATGAATGGATATGCATGTGTAGGATTTGTGTCCAAAGTAAGTTGTAGAAAATATAAAGATGGCGAAAGGTGATAAAATAAATTTTTATTCTACAAAAAACATTAGTCATTATATATTTTGATTATCTCTAATCAATCTAGAGTAAACCAATTCAAACCGAGTAAGGTCGGGTATTTTGCTAGTTTAAGTATAAAAATAAAGATTCTGAAGTAGCGCTGAAATTTTTTTTTTAAATCTACTAGACGGAACGGCCTTGAGCTTGGCTTTAGTTTGTCTATTGAATGGGTGCGCTGATTTCTACTTAGATGCACTTGGACATCGGTATGATGGGTAATTCCATTAGAGAGCAGAGAGCTTTCCTGCGTGTAGTTTTAGCAATATTTAAACTAAATGACAAAATCGGCGAATGAATTATGTAGCCGTTGAAAGTAAATTTTTATAACCGTTTGTTGTCATTCGCCAAAATTAAAATATCGTTTTCTGTGCCATACAGGTTAGTGAACTATATATAGATTACTGTGTCAGTGAAACTTCCCTCGCCTGTCTTAATTTACGTTGTCTGTGTTGTGTTCGGTGCAATATGCCCCTTTTGCCCATAATCGTGAATTAGCCATACATCGGGATTCGTGCTTTCTTCCAGCGAAACGTGATCTTCATCCAGAAATCTAAAGCCGCACAACTTAGAAACTATACACATGCTCAACATATTATAAAGCCAATGTATGTCTTCTGTAACGGTAATTTTAGGTGGAAATAAATATAACAAACACAGAATGTGTGTAACAAACACAGAATGTGTGTAACAAACACAGAATGTGTGTAACAAACACAGAATGTGTGTAACAAACACAGAATGTGTGTAACAAACACAGAATGTATATAACTTTAACGTCATTAAGAGTACTTTAAAGTCTTCGATGCATTGATAGAAATATTTTTAATTTACATTTGCTCTTAAAAATATATATTGAAAGGTTAACTTTCACGGGTGGAAGTTCTCAATTTCCAAACTACACCTCGATTTACTAACTACTTCTGCACATTAATCAGCACTACAGATGTTTGGTCAAGTATTTTTATGTTCAAATTATCTTCACAGCAACCAGCGAGGTGTATACGTCGCAGGTTCAATATCTTCCTGTGTGTATTTCACTTCTGTGTCGGTAAAACTTACATTGTGTGTGTACGTCTGCTTGACATTATTTGGCGCATTTTGGCGAAATATGGCCCTTACACCGTAAAACCTAATCAGACAATTTACCTTTATCTTGTATTGCGGTTATAATTTTGAGCATAAAATTAATGTTGACTAAAATAATTAATTTGTATTAATTAACATAAGCTGGAAATTAATTTCATGGCTCTGCGCCCTCAGAGGTACATATCCTTTAGGTGTGTACGGGCTTCAAGTACCCCAGGTACTCTAGTGATCTTTAGCTTTCCCATGAGGTTTATTGGTTTTGGCAAACACGGGGTTAACGCTCTCAGGTTACTCAAGCAATCTTCTTTGTTTCTTCTCCGACTGTTATCTTTACCCGCTTTCACGACATTTTTTACTTAACGTTGTCTTGTGTTTGGCGTAGCTTCGCCAAATATGGCTCTTGCGGCATAAAACGTCAAAACTACCCTTGTCTGTAATTGCTTTCAACTTCATGGAAAGGAACACAAAATCATCGACCACACTATCTATTTTTGTCCTGCCAGAAAAACGGGGACAACGCCGAATTTCCGATTGCACCAGCTCAATCAACGCGCGAATCCAAGAAACTAACACTCATCCTTGTTCAATTGCAGGTGACGTAAGAATCGACAAAAACAAATTCCGGTCGCTCAGCATTTCACAGGAATACAGGAAACCACACGTGTGAAACAATGATAATGCACGGTTAAAAATTTCTGATCTTTGCATGAATGCGTCATCGACTGTTTGCAGTATAATAATTACAAAGGTGTGGGCATTTTACAATGGAGATAGATGTGCTAACCTCCATTCTTGAAGGAAATGGGGAAAAAACAATAATTAATAATTTACACAATAGAGAGACTGAATTTAGACGAATCTGTATAGATTCATTAGTATTTGTAAAGAAAGAGATGGTTATTTTTGAATAGATGTAATTCATCCGTAGCAATGCAGGGACAAAGGGCTCCTGAAGCAATTCTACCTTCAAGTTTATTGGAGAATTTTTTGAATCATCAAACATTATTGATCTTATATTTGAAATGAACGTTCTCTGAGTAAGATGTGCGAATTTAAGTTTGAATAGTGACAAGAACTACTGACCAAAGCGTTTGAATTGTAAGCATGTTTTGACTCTGTAAATTTTAAGATGGCATTGAATTTTATCCATGCACATTTGCAGTGTTTCCTTTTTTTGATTTTATTATTTTTATTTGGTCTTGCTTTTGGCGCAGCATGTCTTATTTTCGTAGAAGTTAAAGTTATTCGAAAGTCGTCTGCCACTTTCCGGCGTGCGCTCATATCAGTATTGTTCCGCGGAGCAATACCTTTATGGAGTTGGCGCAGCGCGCGTATATAACGGCATCACTCCGCGGAAGCCAACTTTGTGGTGTGAGCAAAGGTTTCTAATCTGGGGTTGGAGCATCCTCCACACCCTGGTCACAGCCGATCTCGAGAGGAATGACCAGTTTAACAGGTCGTGTTAGTAGTCTACCGCCATCTACATGTAAAATACAAGATCGAATCTGTCCGTCTCGACCCTCAATTAGATTCTCCACTTTTCCATATGTGGCGAGGTCTTACGTCTTCTTATAACAACCCCAGTTCTCCCTTGCTGATTCTGGAACGTCTATTTGGGTTTCGTACTTGATGGTGAGTTCGCAATTGCATCAAATAGTCCTTGGACCATCTTTTGCATAAAACTTCTAGAATCCTTTCTTGATGTTTTTACATGCGTACTAGAGAGTTGTTGTTGCTGTTTTCTTTGTCTTCAGCGACGCTTTCGTCAACGCCATTCCTGTGCTTTAATACTGAACGGACTCTGCAGTCACAGTGGCATCCATCCTAGGGCCAAGATGATTTTGCCTAGTCGGCAGTCACTTAAAAGCATATTTGAGCGTTTCTTCTACAGGCCTCCACCTAGCGCCTTTTAAACCAACAGTCAACGTTCCTTTCCCTATTTACAGCAAAAAATACTCACCAACTTACCGTTGCCTCGAGGGAGCACTTAAGGGAAGTCTTGGAGAGATAGGGTAAGCGATGTGTGAGCTTCTCAGTCACAAAGCTTCCCAGGGCTAGGAAGGCTTTGTAGATTTCAGGGTGTTGTGAGTAGGTCTCAGGAGCCTTTTTTAGGAACAAGAGGTCTCCTCTCAGGTGCTCTGTTAATTTACAGGCTTTTCCTGACTTGAACCTTTGTTGTGTACAACTCGTGCATTGTATTCCCTGCCAAACACGCATCAGTTCGCTTGTACATTCTCCATTCGTCGGAGAGTATTACCTCGTCGAAGTGTCTCAAAATGAATTCGTGGACTACATATGCCAGCTCGTGGTCCTCGTGTCTGTCCGCCAGTTCCAAGATGTCGCATATGTTCGAAACAGACGCAAGGCTTGCAAAAGGGACGAGCACTCCTGCTTCAGGGATAGCACCTGGTATTTGTGTGCCGCCTGGTACAAGCTTAGCCGCACCCTCCCGCTGCGGGTCGTCTACTGTGCCCGTGTACAGGAAGGTCAGCATCCGGTCGAGGGCGTCCATATCTGGGACGACCAGGGAGTTGGAGTCGGGATCCCGCATGTCGCCGTAGAACATGTCTCTGAAAACCGGGGATCGGACACTCAGGACGATCTTGTGGACGGGAAAGAGACTGCGTCGCCCGAGCGGACTTCGAAATCCGACAGTTTTTTCTCCGTCAGGAAGTCATCAAGCTACTGCGTTGGGAGATAGTTTGTTTGGACGCTGTGCTGTCGTTTATGGATTCATTAGAATTATGTCTTAGGATATCTGTTTTTAAGTTTTAAGATGTCCACCCAATAACTTCGCCACCAGATGTTGGCGGTGTCCACACAATGCATGCAAAATACTTTTGGTATTGCATTTTTTAAATGAGTGATAAACCTTCTACACCTACCGACTATGGAGAAAGCGCCATCATTATCATAAGCCATTAAATTTTCGAGTGGAATATTTTTTCTCTAAAATTAGACTGGATTTCCTTAAATACTGTATCATCTTTCGAATCTGTTTTGAGGAAGCTTGCAAAAAGCATTACCTCTCTGAGTTGATGATTAAAAATCTGTGTGTTCCGTGGGACCAGTAGCTATTACACCCCAGTAGCTACACACCCATACGGCACATTGCCGACCAACCGGTCTAGTGGTTAAGGTGTTGGCCTCTGTATCGGAAGGTTCCTGGTTCGAATCCGGGGTCAGGGCATGGATGGAAATTGTACTGTTCTTTGTTAGGGGTAATGATGGTCGTCCATTGGGTGCTCGTTCACAAGTGGCCATCACTTCTGGCCTTGTAGTGGCAAATTGATTACAAATCAACAATGCCCGCCATTGGATATAAAAAAAAGTAGCTATGAGAAAGCGTGGTAGCGCTGACCAATGTTCGATCCACGCAATAGTTATTTTTACATACAAAGTAAGCCAAATCCAAATCCTTTCATTTTGACCAAGACTATTCACTTTAATCTCTATATATTTACAGGTCTTTCACGTGATCGAGAATTTTGAAATTCCTATATGCGTATACTGGAGTCTTTTCTGTTTGGTGTAGGTTTTATGCACAATAAACTCTCCTTTAAATAAAACCTATCACTTTATTTACAAGAAAGCTCAACCCGACTGTTTTTACCAGAAGAACACATCACTTATATAGTTAACTGTCTAAATCAGAAATACAAACTTAATGAAATGACTGTGTGGGTGCTTCTGACTGACTCATTCTATATTAGTCGGTGCCTAAATATTTTCGAGAATTTTCTATTGAAATAAATTTTTTTTCCATCAACTTAACAAGGTTCCAGAAAATACGAGTATCTTGTAACTGCGAATTTCTAGACTTTTCTATGACATTAGTTTATTTTATTATTAAATTTTATTTATAACATTTTCTCATAAACCCTTAGCTCATATGATAGATCCCCTCAAAGCTTCGATGGACCCCGGTTGAGAACACCGTTCTAGTCTAAAATATCCAATCAATTTTGAATGTCGTATTTTACACTAAGTCCATTTGATCTTTGATGATAAATGAAAATCTTTTTGACAAGATGACAACCATAAAGGTAGTATTTCCTAGAATTAGTGGTGGTCAAGGATTGAAGAGTCGATCATTAGCAACCAGAGGGTTACGAGTTGGATACCTGCTCCAACCAAAGACCGTCGGGAACGTTAAATTTGTGGGGCCTCAAATGTCTTCACGTTGGCATGGTATGGAAGTTTGGAGAGGAGGTAGAGTGACCTATGGCAACCTTTTTATGTCTTTATGATCATGTGACCAAAATCAGTAGTCACGTGATCCTCATACTCTTATCTCCATCGCGTCTATTGTTTCCGCATTCATTCCGTAGAAAATGCATTGATAGTTTAAGATAACATGAGTCTACAGTGCTGTGCATGCATATGGATGTAATTCCAAATTTATAAAAGGTGGAAACATTACATTTTACAGACTGTGCGAAAAACGTGTCTTTTACAGTTGTATTTTTCAATATTTTCTAGTGTGATAAAAATGGATGTTCTAACTTTGGAATTAATAAATATTTCCCGTTCTATAAAAAAAGATTTCATAGATTTGCAATCAATACGTATGTATCTAAAATAATGTTTGAAACAAAATAACGGGTGAAGTGTGTTTGCAATTGTAAATTGAACATTTATGCAGTCTTAAAATTTTTGAAATAGTTAACCGAACTGTAAAAACATGTGCGAAATCGTTCTCAGACTTGGCGATTATGTTTTGGCGCCAACTAGGAGTACTATATTCTTTCGTGTCTTACACGATAAAAATGGTATAATTTGGTAAGATTAATTTAAGTACATCACATAAATTGTTATTTCTTGCTGAAAAAAATTGTTTTGTATCCACCCATCTGTGTAATTACATACGAGTAATATTTAAAATAAAAGATAACGTTTAAATCTTTTAATTATAAATAAAATAAAATCGATTTGGTTAGAAATAGAATTAAAGCCCTTCCTAAACCGTTTTTTAATTGTGAACCACGTTTATGCGCTTTTGGAGACTTTTTTTTGTTCGTGTCTTTTATGTTTGTAAAATTTTTCATTATAAATTGCATTTGTCAAAAGAGCTTTTCTTTCAAATACTTGAACTTTTCTCAAATACTTTAATTCTCTTGAACCTATAACTTTGTACTGGAAAGGCGAAAAATAAATTGCTCTTCAATTAAATGAAAAACAAAAACAGAGCTTGAACGGAAATTGAAATACAGTCAACCTGTTTTAACGTATTTTTATTATTTTTAATGAAGAGAGTGAAATGAAACATCTGTATTAATACCCAACAATCTGTGCAATTTGAAAAGTTCCTTTTCTAAAAACATCTGCTTGGCACCATGCTTTGTTTTTGCGTCATATTTAAAGGGTCATATTTCTCGGACTCATCGTCCATACCTGTCCCTTACCAGCGTTTTTATTCAACTTTTAACATTCCAGAATTCCTCTTCCGAGTCAATAGCCCGTTGTGTTGCTCTAGTACAACGTTAACTAAAATTACCAATTTTTCCTCTTCCGAGACTAGTCGAGGGTTATATTTCCCGGATCATCGTCCATACCTGTCCGTTACCGGCGTCTTTATTCAACTTTCCCTCTCCCGAGACTGGTCTAGGGTTATATTTCTCGGACTCATCGTCCATACCTGTCCCTTACCAGCGTTTTTATTCAACTTTTAACATTCCAGAATTCCTCTTCCGAGACTGGTCGAGTGTTATATTTCCCGGACTCATCGTCCATACCTGTCCGTTACCAGCGTTTTTATTCAACTTTTAACATTCCAGAATTCCTCTTCCGAGTCAATAGCCCGTTGTGTTGCTCTAGTACAACGTTAACTAAAATTACCAATTTTTCCTCTTCCGAGACTAGTCGAGGGTTATATTTCTCGGACTCATCGTCCATACCTGTCCCTTACCAGCGTTTTTATTCAACTTTTAACATTCCAGAATTCCTCTTCCGAGACTGGTCGAGTGTTATATTTCCCGGACTCATCGTCCATACCTGTCCGTTACCAGCGTTTTTATTCAACTTTTAACATTCCAGAATTCCTCTTCCGAGACTGGTCGAGGGTTATATTTCCCGGATCATTGTCCATACCTGTCCGTTACCGGCGTCTTTATTCAACTTTCCCTCTCCCGAGACTGGTCTAGGGTTATATTTCTCGGACTCATCGTCCATACCTGTCCGTTACCGGCGTCTTTGTTCAACTTTTCAGAATTCGGGGCCAGTCGATGATTATATTTCCCGGACTCATCGTCCATACCTGTCCGTTACCGGCGTCTTTATTCAACTTTCGACATTCCAGAATTCGAGGCCGGTCGATGGTTATATTTCCCGGACTCATCGTCCATACCTGTCCGTTATCGGCGTCTTTATTGTTCGAGTCTCGAAAATACCCTTGTTAGTAAGTAACTTTTCATATAACACGCCACTTATACCTTCCTCTCTATGAGCAATTGCGTGGATTATTTCTAATGGAATAACATTTCTTTGGTAGCATTTCCTTGTGGATTATTTCGGTATCGGAAACCACATAATGAAATATTTGACCTTGTGTCGTATCGAAAGTGGTTGTAGCTGAGTGCCTGAGTTTGCGGCACACGATGAATTCAGATTTACATCGACGCCGAAAACTGCACGCCAGGATAATTCTTTTGTTTTTGTCTGTCAAGAGTCGTAAATACATGAAATCGCTCGCGTGTTGATGGAGGAAGTAGCGTCTCTCTAAATTATGGATATGTTCTGAGTAAATTCGAAAAAAGATGTGTCCTTAAAAGCTAATTCTGTTTAGCAGTAAACTTGCTCAGGAATGGTTGATCGTATTGTTGCGAGTGATTGTTTTTGCGACTCATTTTGTGTACGACTCCAAACGATGTGGTAGCCAGGGCAGGTTTTCAAACTGTTGTCGCTCCCAAAGGAGCCGTGACCTTACACTGGGGGAGCCTCATATGCTTGAACCTCTTATAACTTTTTTTGTTGAAAATATGAGAAGATACTATAAAAAATCGTAAATCCTTTCGGCATTTTCATACACTGGCAGAACCAAAATGGGATAATATGTTTTGGTGATCTGACATTTTCTTGTGTTCCCCTTCTGCTTTCTGAACTATTTGGATTTTAGTTTTTTAAATCCACCTGATTGGATGTATATTATACTATAACCTTTTATTCTAACTTTGTACATTTTGCTATTTCGACGTGGAGCGAGAGAGAGATCTACAAGTTCATACACATATTGAAGCAATTGCTATGTTCCAGTAGTTTTATCAAATTTTCGTATTTTTACAACTCTGATTCTTTTTTAATGTGTTTACATTCTTATTTGCTTGAACTTGTCATGGATAAAAAATACTTTCCACAGGGTCCGTGAAAAGAAATTTTGCGGCCGAGAAATTGGTTTTCGGTGATCAGAAGTGAAAATGCAGGAAGCTGTATATAGAGGTTATCAATAGCCCGTTGTATTGCTCTCTGCGATGCTAATTAGAATACAGGGCATCGACTTTTTGATGAAATAGTTGGTGCATGTTGGTTGAAACGCTGTCGTAAAATCCCAGAAGTGTATAACGCATGAGCTTGCGTCGATTGGTTAATTCTTTTGTTTTTGTCTGTCAAGAGTCGTAAATACATGAAATCGCTAGGTGGCCGGCGACACGCTTTCGCCAGGGTATGCTGGAGCAGTATGCTAAGCCTCGGCGAAGCTACAGCCTCCACTGCCTAGTCTCTCCGACGGCTTCCGAGTAATGCACTCAAGCGCCACTGGAAACCAGACTATGTGTTATGCACATATCTGGGCTAACTGGTCGGAGGGGCGAATCAGGGGCTTTCGGGGCTAGCACCCCCGTCAGTCTTATTATTTTGCCGCTACTACAAATAAAACGAATAAAAACCCGCCCACCGGCAGGGTCAAGCAATTTTCATCTCCTCAGTCTTCCGGCGTCGGGCCTGTGGCTCCGCTTGTCGGGCAGCAGGCCTTGCCCTTTACTTGCTCGAATTGCGAGCGTTCATTTTCCACCAAAAGGGGCCTTGGGGTGCATTTCAGGAGTGCACACCCAGTGGAAGCAAACGATAAAATTGACGTTACACGTACTAAGGCCCGTTGGACAGAAGAGGAACTACTCATCATGGCCAAGATAGAAGCAGACCTCACAATAAGTGGGGTCAGATTTATAAACAAGGCTCTACAAGAACAGCTCAAAGGGCGGACATTAGAATCAATCAAGGGGCAGCGTAAGAGAGCTGCTTACAAGAGTCTGGTTGCTGACTTCCTTGAGTCCGGCCCGAGCCGAGCGCCTCAGGTGGCAGGGGGTCCCAGCTCCCCTCATGGCGCAGCTTCTAATGGCAATGATGGGGAAATTTTAGATCTTATTGAGGAGAATATGCAGGTGCCTCCTCCTGTTGTCACTCAATGTTCCTAGTCCAGCGGGTGCTCTCAGCTTCCCACTGTGGACCCTTGGCCCGTAGATTATACTACTAATAGGCCGGGCAAAGGCAAGGAGTCATCGACTATCAAATCCTGATTGACCAATTGCCTAGGCCTACAGAGGATGAAAGTGCGGATGGTATGACCAGAGAATTTTTAAGATCTCTACCGCCAAGCTCTGGTCAGTTTGCTGAGATTGACAAGATTTTATCTTTGTCGGAGGACGCACCAAAACAAGTCCTCCGGGGTCACCTTGCAGAAATCTTAGAGAGCATCCTGCAGGGTATATCATCGACCCCACCTACCCGAGTCCAAAATAAAAACAATCGGACTCCTGGACCGGGTACGGCCAGCAAACGCACTACTCTGAGGAAGCAGCGGAGAGCAGAATATGCAAACACACAAAAACTATACAAGAAAAATCGCTCCCGCTGTGTCAATGCCATCTTTGACGGTACCATAAACTCTCCATTTACCATCACAAGATCTTTCGGAGAGGACTTCTGGAAGTCAGTTATGGTGCCACCTGCCGAGCCTTATCGTCCTCAATACCGGGATAGTCCTGCTGCATTGTCATCAATCCCCAAGGCGGTTGATATCTGGGGACCGGCGCAATGGGGCGAGATATCAAAGGCCATTCCACCGGCCAGCGCCGCAGCAGGACCAGACAAGGTTACTCCTGCACAGGTCAAAGGACTCCCATGGGAGTTCATGACCAAACTCATTAACATCATGTTGTTGTGTAGGGGACCTCCTGCAAGCCAGCTGCAGGCACGGACTGTTTTTATTCCAAAGATCATTCCGCCCAACAGTCCTGGTGACCTGCGGCCTATTACTATTTCAAATGTTCTGGGTAGGATTTTTAATAAGATCCTAGCGATCAGACTCCGCAGATGGGTCGTGCATGACCATCGACAAAAGGGGTTTCAGTCTCTGGATGGTTCGATGGACAATACCCTAATATTAGATACCACTCTTTCTTTTGCCAGGAAGCACCTAAGATCTCTCCACCTGGCGTCCATCGACCTCCAGAAGGCATTTGACTCTGTACACCATGGTGCCATCCATAGCGTCCTTGAGGGCTCGGGGTTGCCAGGCGATATTATTGAGTACATCAGTACCATGTATCGCACTGGTACCACGACCCTTGAGTTCGCGGATGGGTGTACAACTCCTTTTGTCCCAACCCGCGGAGTCAGGCAGGGGGATCCTCTCTCACCCCTGCTTTTCAATCTTGTAATAGACAGCTTTTTGAGAGGTCTACCCAGTTACATTGGGTTCTCTGTGGACGGCATGAAGATCAATGCCGCCGCGTTCGCAGATGATATCCTGTTGTTCGCGGCCACAGAGGACGGCTTGCAACGGCTTCTAAGCCATTCTGTCTCTTTCTTGGGTGATCGTGGTCTTAAGATCAATATGACCAAATCTTTTTCAATATCTGTCGTTCCTTGTGGAAAAACTAAAAGATCTAAAGTAGTTGGGGGGGGGGGCTTTCCGGGTGGGCAACGGGTCTTTAGTTCCGAAAGGTCCGACTGACTCGTTTGTCTACTTGGGAGTCCCATTCACACCACAGGGGCGAGCAAACATTAGGGTTTCCGATCACCTAGTCCATAAATTACAATGTCTGAGTAAAGCGCCGCTAAAGCCTCAGCAGCGAATATACGCCCTGCGGTGCCACCTCTTACCTAGTATCTATCATTTGCTGGGCCTGGGCGTAAATTCTTCATCTCTACTAAACAAGGCCGATACTATGGTGAGGGGAAAAATCAGAGATTGGCTCAGACTTCCTGCCGATACCCCAGTCGCATACTTTCACAGCGACATAGCCGATGGGGGCTTGGGCGTGCCATCCTTGCGCTGGCTAGGGCCGGTTCTCCGCAAAAACAGACTAGCTTCTGTTTTTAGCTTTTATGAGGGTAGTGATCCTGCTGGCGGGACGCACCCTCTTTTATCTTTTATTGCGGACCAGGTCTGTAAAGCGGAGGGCCAGCTCGTATATGATAACACTATTCTTAATAGCCAAAATAAGATCAGCAGGATGTGGTCTTCGAGGCTGTACTCCTCAGTCGATGGGTTGGGGCTGAATGAGTCACGTAAGACCTTAGGCCAGCACGCCTGGGTAGGCAGTGGAACGTCCTTTCTGTCTGGGAGAGATTACATCAATTTAATTAAGGCTAGAATCAATGCTCTCCCGACAAGGACGAGGACCTCCAGGGGCCGCCCCGACAAACCTAGATCTTGTCGAGCAGGGTGCGGTGCCTTGGAAACTCCCAATCATGTGGTACAGCAATGCTTTCGAACCCATGGCTCGCGCATCCAGCGGCACGATGCTCTTATATCTTACGTTGCTCGGTCGCTGGAACAAAAACAATTTACTGTCACTCGCGAGTCGCTGTATCCACTAGTAGATGGCAATTTAAAAACTGACTTGGTGGCATTCAAAGATCAGAAAGCCCTTATCCTCGACGCTCAAGTCGTAGGGGATAGCGTCGAGCTGGACTCGGCGCACACCGCTAAGAAATTAAAATATGATCAGCGCCCACTAAAAGAAGCGGTGTTGAGGCAAACAGGTGCCAATGAGGTGCAGGTGACCACCATTACAATCAACTGGCGCGGCACCTGGTCACCAAGTAGTGCCAAAGATCTACTCGGGTTGGGGGTTATAAGAAAAAGAGACATCCCGGTGCTCGCTTCTCGTGCGGTATTGGGCTCGGTCTGTGCGTTTGGCAGGTGGGGTCAAATGACCGCCCGTAGAAGTACGGGGGGAGAGGCAAGCAGGACTGGCGTCGGTTGACTGAGGAACTTCATTATGTGGTGCTCCCTCCCACCTTCACTAACATCTAATACAACTAATCATTTTAGTTGGAGGGAAAATTCATCTGTTAACATCTGGACCTAGTCCTGGATTAAAAAAAAAATAGCGTCAAAACACCACAAATCAATACTTGGAAAATAGGGTTCTGGTCCATTTACCCGATGCTTAACGGTTACTAAATACACTCTATAAAAAAAAATCGACGCACCAAGAAGTAGTTGTCCGATGGAGACAAAAATTGGTGGATAGGAAAATTATGTACAAAATAGAAAATGATTAAAATTTCAGAACAATTGAATGATTTATTTCAGAGTTACAGTAACGAGCTCAATAAGGTGTTAACCCGCCTCTAGTCTGGATGCAAGCTGCCACACGGCGTGGCATAGACCGATAAAGCTCCCGGATGGTAACTCCTGCGGTATTTCTTGCCAAATGTGTCCAATTGTCGGACTACGTCATCAACATTCCCTACCGGATGCAGTCGCCTTCCCGTCATATCCCAGACATGCTCGATGGTAGAGAGATCTGGTGATCTGTCTGGCCAAGGAAGTGTTTGACAAGCTTGAAGACAGTTCATAGCAACACGTGCCGTATGTGGTCTGGCATTGTCTTGCTGAAAAATAAGCCCAGGGTACTGCGAAAGGAACGGTAGCAAAGAAGGTCTCGGAATGTCGTCAACGTACCGCTGTGCAGTAAGTGTACCACTAATGACGACCAAAGGTGTCCGGCTATCAAGGGAAATGGCACCCCAGACCATAACTCCTTGTTGAGGGCCCGTGTGGCGTGCAATAGTGAAAGCAGGATCGGCACACTGCCCTGGGCGTCTCCAGACACATCTTCGATGATCGTCAGGACACGTCTTCGATGATCGTCAGGACATGTCTTCGATGATCGTCAGGACATGTCTTCGATGATCGTCAGGACATGTCTTCGATGATCGTCAGGACATGTCTTCGATGATCGTCAGGACACGTCTTCGATGATCGTCAGGACACAGTTGGAAGCGGGATTCGTCGCTAAAGACTATACGTCCCCAGTCAACATCATTCCAGCCTGATCGAGCCAAGCACCACTGTAATCTGGCTCGACAGTACGAGCGTAGATTTCGCTCTCTCAGCCGTCTATGAATGATCATGGTGGACACTCGTGTGTGGGTCGCACGACTGATAATTGATAGCGATGAATCAGGCGCTGTGACAGCTGATCTGACAATCACCTCGCGATCTGTTGTGGCCTTACGTCGACCGCTACCATCATGACGCTGAAATCTGCCATTGTCCACCCACTCTTGCCAGCATCTTCTAATCGCCGCATCGCTTCGACTCGCATGACGAGCGATTCTCCGATTTGCCCAACCTGCCTCTTTCAATCCAATGATACTACCTCTTCCAAACTCTGAAAGTTGCTCGTAATGAGCTCGAATCCTGCGGCGAGGCATTTTTTCAGTCGTTAAAAGGTATCCTAAATTGCAATGCAGCAGAAAATGTTAACAACAGTTCAAGAACAACTCCTTATATACATCTGCTGAATGCGCAGTTCCGATGCGCTGGAGATCGCGCTATTCATTCGTTGGACACCACATTTTAATCATTTGCATATTTGGTCAAAACATTTTTGCATACGAAATTTCAAAGCAATCGGATGATTCCTTCTTGGTGCATCGAAAAGGGAAAACTACGTTGGAGCTGCGTTCACTATTAATCATTCTGTTCATAGTTTTAAACTTCATTCTTCATGTTCTGTTTTTACCTCTGAAATCATGGCCATATATAAAGCATTGGAATACATATCTGATCATTGTCATAAAAACTGTATCATTTTCACTGATTCATTAAGCGTTTTACAATCATTAAAACATCCTGATCATGACAGTCATCCCATTGTTTTAGAGTCACTGAAAATAATTTATCATCTTTCATCCAAACATTTTAACCTGGTGTTTTGTTGGATTCCATCTCACGTTGGGGATATCGGGAAATGAGATTGTCGACAAAGCTGCCAAATCGGCCGCAAATAGTTTTAACCATACTATCCCTTTCCGTGACTTAAAATATTTTATTTACAAGTTTTTAGAGGAAAAATGGCAGAACGAATGGCATGAACAATCTGAGAATAAACTTTACGCCATCAAACCAAGTGTATCCGACTGGAAATCGCTACTTTTAAGAAGGCAGCAGGTAATAATGACACGCCTCCGTATTGGACATACTAGGATCACCCATAGACACCTCCTCCTCGGAGAAGATCATCCCATTTGCAATTACTGCATATGCCCACTAACAGTGAAACACATTTTAACAGAATGTTCTCATTTTAATAGTCGACGGCTTAAACATTTTAATTCATATACCTTGGTTTTAGAAGACATAATTGGTGAGAATCCTCATCCAAATATTTTTAACTTTTTACATGACATTGGGTTTATATATCACGTATAATTTTATATAGTTCTCATTTAATTATGACATCACTCATTCTATTTTATTATTAGACTATATATACTAGACTTTTTATCTTGAGTTTGGCATAATATGTCCCAAGAGGACTCAATGCCATAAAACCAAATCCAATCCAATCCTTCTTGGTGCGTCGATTTTTGTTGTTATAGAGTGTAAGATAAAAAAAAGTCACACTGGGACTTATTAGCACACTCAAACACATTCAATAAAGGCTTTTGAAAAGACATCGAAGCATGCAGTACACGCATATTACATTTTTTTTCAAACTGAAACTGTTTTCTTTGTAAAAATCGCATGACGTAGAGATGTCGCTCTCTTCATCTCTTGATTACACACTTACGAACGAGAGAGAAATAGTGAAGCCTGTCTCTCACAACAGTTATCAAGCACAATCTAGTGCTTTTCATGATGCTCTTCAATTAGGAATAATGCTACCATCCAATACCACTTAACATTCACTCGGATATCTTCGAACCTAGTCGGTGTGTTGCTCTAGTACGACGTTAGTTAAAAATTACCAATCTTCGAACCGAGTCTTCGGAATGAAACTACGTGGACCTACTCTGTCTATTTCATTAGATGGCGGCGCACGTTTTATTCCTCACTGTATGTATTTCTTTCATCTGTGTTGGCAAAACATTTCCTTGCGAGTGTCTTTCGTGATTTTGCTTGGCTTGCGTTTGCCGCAGCTTGGCCAAAAATGGCCCTTGAGATATAAAACCTAGTCAACCAATCATCTAGCAAACTCAAAAAGGACAAAAGGATGGATAGTTACCGATATCATTGGATGCTTACAAGTGGAAAATAAGTGAAAATAAATTTTCTGAGAAACGAAGAGGAAAAACTACTCACTAATTGTTTCACAAGAAATCCAACCTTTTCATGCAAAGAAGAAAATGACTTAGTTAACACACTTAAGCCAGTCTAAAGATCACTGCATTCTGGTCTAGAAATGTCAAAGAACTCTTATCTTGAAATTTTTGACTTGGTTTATAGTAGGCTTACAAGGTGAAACACTACGAGAGGATTTTTCAATGTTGACAAATAAATCAAACGGAAAGTGAAGTTTCTACTTCCTTTACCGAAATGCTCTCCTGTGATGATATCAGGTTTACATTAAAGTAGAATTTATCGCCGATTGAACAAATTGTCGTTGACTAATATCAGGATAATTCCGTATTTATCAATACATGAGTACGGAATTCATTCTTTGGAATTTCTATTGACGTATCTCAAATCGTATTAGAAAAAAAAAATCCAAGGGACGTTACGTTCGGAATACGTAAAGGAAATGCCGTATCGATGCAGATACATTCCCGCCACTTACATTTAGCATGACAGAAAAGGAAAAGGTTTTTGAAATTGTGGGATAGATTTCTTTCAAAATGATTATTTTTATGTTTCACATTTTTGAATCTCCCACTGTAAATAAACTTGTTTTTAACCTCCTGAACTTTCTCTGCCTCTGCATAACATAAAGTGGCTGTTATCCCCGCATCTACTTTTAATGTTTAAAGCTAGAAAGGTTTGGTTTGATAGCGTCTTCATTTTATGTTAAAAGAAACTGTCTTGTACCACATTCATGATAATCGTAAGTTGATGGAGAAAGCAATGCTCCTGGACAGGCTATGTGTTTGGTAAGAAGATACTTTTGTGAAATCGTGAGAAACTCCGTTGCACCTGACCTTTAAGAAGAGTCACTTTCAGGGCAGATGCCTACTCCATTGTGTCATCGGAATGCCGAATGTATTCTGATTGGTTACTGTTTCGTGCCAGCGCTGCTGTTATTTCGTCACTCGCTTTACAACGACTTGAGAAGAGGTGAAAATAGAGTGCCCTTTGCAGGTGGTGTTCGTCCAGATGGTCTCTGATTGATTTTCGACTTTTACCGTCGGCTTTCTTCTAGGACGTGGGAGACGTTAGAGAGCCAGAGGAGAGTGACGCTTGGTCACCATGCTGGACTGTGGTGATGCATACTTTTATATCTTTGTGTAATGATGTATATACTGTACATTTTTTCTTAATGTTCTTAGAATAATAACTTAAATATCTTAGCAGTTGGATATATTCTCCTTGTGTACGGTTCGTACTGTTTTCACGCTACCGTTTTGGAGCGACGACACCACACTTTCGTAAATGGGACTGCCACGCATATAATATATTTAATACACAAGATTAACTATAATACTTTGTGTGGAAAACAGTGCCATCTGGCACAGCCCACTTTTCAACACACCTTAAGGGGAAATCTTTCACACATATATTACCGGTAGTCGCAATGAGGTACCATACATCAAGTTGACTGCCATTGCACGAATGTCCTCCTTGGAACTTGAACGCATCTCAAGCAACATTGTGGGAAGAACCTCGACCTATCTTTCTGAACCCTGAAGAGAACACATGAGTGAACTCTTGACCTGTCGATGAAATCTTAAACATGGCCGTTACACTTTGGGTTACATGCAGTCGTCTTGGTCATTTCTGAACCCAGAGAACTGAGCTCCACAGCTCACTGTCGAATTGGCGGCCCTGATCCGAAGTCAAAAGTTCAGGAACCCTGAAGTGCCAGATCAAACCAGCGAAAAAGGTTTCAGTTACGGTATCTGCTTTCTGGTACGGCATGGGAAATCCCTCGGGCCACAGGGTGTACCTGTCGACACGAAGTAATAAGATATTATGTCGATATGTTCCTTTGAAGGTAGAAGTGGTCCGAAAATGTCGATGTGCACGTTGGAGAACAGAGTATCTGGAACCCTGAATTCTCCAAGAGTGGACTTGGTGTGTCGATTGACTTTAGATCTCTGGCAATGGATACAGCTACGACACCATGTGTTTCAGTCCTTGGCAGGAGACGACCAGATGAATCGCATTGAAAACTTGGCGTTTCATAGGTTCTGGAACAAAAGATCTCAAAAATGCAATAGATAAGTCACAATACAATGATGCCGATGGAGAAACCCGCAATTTTCTCAATTACAAACCAGAATTAAAACCGAGCAGAGATTCCACAACCGCAAACGAGCCATTTCAGTATAATCAACTGAAGTAAGTGTGGAATGTCACAAATTCTAAATAAAGCATCAGGAAGATTTCGCGTTTCTGACTCTCTCCAGATGTAAAAACGTTTAGAATATTGTGTTAAACTAAACCTCGACTCATCAGTAAAGAGAGTAGGGGTCCATTGGTGTTGACTCCAGTTGTGATGTACTTTGTACCAATTACAGCGATCCCGCTTATGTTGTGAAAACAGTGAAACTCATACCCTTGGCTTTCTGGCATGAATGCATTTTTCATTAAGCCTTCTGTATACAGTTTACCGTGAAACAACAGTTCACGTGGCGGCTGCAAGCTCTGAACTTGACTGCGGAGCAGTAAACTTCCTGCTACGACTGGCAGTTATTGCCATATATCGATCTTGATAAGTAGTTGTTTACAAGATTGTCCAGGCCTACTTACAACAATTCCAGAGTTCTGAGATTGTTTCCATAGTACAGAGACTGTCTTGAAATATTCACACATCTCGCTGCTTCTATGATTGTCTGTCCTGCTTTTTTGCGCCACTACACATTCTTCCAAATGACATACATATTTTAAAGCCATAACAAACCGTTTTGAGTCCTTACACACTGAAATGAAACGCTGTATTGCAGAAATTCACTTTGCGCAATGCGCTTGATTCACCGTTCGAAAACGTAACACTTTGATTTGCATATCAGAAACCGTCTGATCACTTTTGATTGGATAATGCTAATTAGGCTTGTCTTTCACACATTCTCTGGAAAAATTGATTACATCGATTAGGTATTTCATGGAATATAGTTATTTTTGAGTATGTAAAGATAATTTTGGACAGAGTGTAGTTCCCTATCATATGTGCTATATTTTTGTTCAGTGAGATTAAGTTTCCTCGTAAAACATCCTAAGGGTTGCATTTTACCATCAACCGTTTGTTACCCAGCGCTACCTCACTCGCATCTACGGAAAGACACATTGGAGCGTTTGGTTTGGGATGTGCTAAAATGGCTGCATGAAAAATTATGTTTTTACACTTTAAGAATGCATTTCTAGCTTTATACAACCACTGAATGATCGTTTTATCATTTCGAGATTTTCCGTTAATGATATCGTGCAGATTCGCTTGAATTTGAGAAGCGTTTTTAAAGAACCTGTGGTAAAAAGTTGATCATAGCCAAAAAACGTCGTAAATCCGAAACAGCCGTAGGTAAAGGATAGTCTAAGAGGGATTTTACTTTATCTGGCAGTAGTGATACTCCTTAAGCTGAAACTAAATACCCAAGAAAACTAATCTCTCATTGTGACCAAAAATGCATTTGGCATGTTAATTACAATGCCATGTGCTCATTTAGTTTTTAAATACTTTTTCAAGGTCAACTCTACGAGCCTCCGCATTGAAGGTTCATAGAGCCGACCTTGAAAATGTATTTAAAATGTTCCCCTCGCCAACTGCGTCATTTGGAATACATAAGCCAATTCACTACAGATACACGTTATGTATAAAGGTGATGAGAATGTCGTGGCTGATGCTTCATCTAAAATTTCTTCCGATTCCGCAAACTTTACGGCTGCGTGAGGCAAACTGTTTCCTAGTAATTGCCAATCGATAAATATTGAACGGCTTGCATAAGCTCGGAAATCTCTGTTTTGAGATTGTCATATGCCGAATCCTCGCGAAGATCCACAGAAGCTTGATAGCCGGAAACTTCATTTATTTTATCTACGACTATAACCATGTTCTCCTAAGTTTCAGCCGACACCAACAATATTCTTTGGTCATGCAAGGGTAATCTTTGCATCCACAAAGAGCAAAGTATTTCGTCAGAGATTTTGCTATTTGCTGCATCTCAATTAATAATTGAAGATCTGAGTGGATGAACATGTTAAGTGACAATTTAGTAAATTTGAGATAATCAGCTTTAAAGTTAACAGGATGCCCTTTTTAATCAGTTCATTTATTTCCTGTTTTTCCGGCCATGTTATGAAGAAATAACTTTAAAAAATCGTGGTTTCATTCACGTAGTCGTAGGCCATGTAGTTTGTCTGATCAGAGATAATTTTCCACATTTTGTCGCACATAACATCTTCTTCCATTCACATATCAAGGAAATGGTTCTAATTTTGTGGAAGAACATGTTATGTGCAAAACCGACTCTATACTATCATTATGATTACTTTGTTCATGAAATACACACAATTAAGGATGTAAGGTAGACTAATGATTAATCCAAGTTTTGTAATATTAAAGATATATTTGTTAGCACAGTTTGTGAAAGAAAATGAAAATAAAAAATTTTATTTAAGAAGTTTATTTTATTTTGTGAATATGCGAGTCAATAAACAACCATAACGCAAAAATCATTGTAAAATCTATGCATTGAATTGCAAAATCATTAAAAGTTAATAAATCATTCATATTTCTCTTTTTCTTTTTGAATTAAATATTCATAGAAATATCGAAACTCATTTCTAATGTAAGGAAGCTGCCGTTGTTATTTGTCAATATTTTCTAGTGTTAGCTTTCCTCTATTTTCCGATGTCCTTTCCAATTCTATATTATCTTCATCGACATATGTTCTACCATTCCGATTTTTTTCAGCAATTCAACTTTTTTGAACGGTGTATTTGGATCATGGCAGTTCTTGTACAGGTACGAAACGAACTCTTCTACCCGAATCCCTTTCACTTGGTCTCTGAATGCCACTTTTCCGTTGATGACTTTCTTTTTACGATTTATCATCTTGATCTTATTTTGGATATCATGGAAATTTCTACAGTGAGATGTCATATCGGTGACGCAATGGTTTCTGCCACTTTTCCGTATGATACTACGGTAGTGGTCAGGAAGAAATAAGGTTTCATGTTTCCTTAAATTCTTTTCGATTCTTCCAACATCTCGATCGCTATCAAGATATGAATGACCCACTTCCGGAAATTCGTGTTCAATCACTTTGAAATATCCTTTAAGAATCAGATATTGGTAAAGGAATAAATAGCATGGTGGAATTCTTGTTTTAACCCGAACAAGAGTCTGTCCAAATAATAAGGTGATCTTTACTCTTCAAAGAATCGTCGAATTCTAGGAGGGTCAAAAGGGAACTAGCCACCTCATTACTTCCCCGACATGCAACATCTACAGTCCCAGTTCAAGAAATGAGGAGCTTCTTTAGACTCAGTAACGATGTGCACTCCGAGATTGTAAAACCACATTTGCATGAGATAGAAAGCCTTACTCACACTAAGTTTTGGGAGCGGCAAGGTTTGCTGAAAGTCAAGTGTGATATATGCGACGTCACTTGAAGTCTGTTTCGCCTACTGCTTGTCTAGTTCTGCATTTCGAACACTAGTTCCTAGCTTTCGACATAACTAGTGTTAACCTCTCGAACAAGTACTACATGTATTACTTCGAGGATGACCAAAAGATAAATTAAACTTCGAAGAAAATATTTCCCTAAAAGTACACTCAGCAACTTCAAACTTTTGAGGCTTATCATTTGCACTTACTAACTCCGAATACACGTAAAAAGCACTATTACACTTGAGGAGCTATGCTTAGCTCTCTCTATTTTTTTAGTGTGATGTAAACTATACTATGCAAGTAAAATAAAAAAAGGTGTTACATAGAGATTTTAACAGTTACAGATGTTGCCACTCCTCTGAATAGAAATAAAATATCTGAAAGTTGGGAACAACTTTCCAAAAGAGAAATAATTGGTAATTTTTTAATTAAAGTCGCACTAGAGAAGCACACACACAACGGGCTATAGACGACGGTCCGGGATCATTCCCTTAAGGGAAAGATCCGAGAACAACACCTCGTAATTTTGAACCACGATCAGATGACGAGGCAACACCTCAGCTGGCACCCCACTCTCCAAACTTCCACACTACGTCAACGTGAGGACTTTCGGCCACAACAGATTTAAGGTGCACCAGCCTCCTCTACACCATGCGCTTACAAACATCCATGCCCGGATCCGGATTCGAACCAATAACCTTCCGATCTAGAGGCTAACACCTAACCACTATACAGTTTATTCAGCTCCCAAAAGAGGAAGTGGACCAAGAAAGTTACAATATTACCCTAGCGGAGCTAATTCCCGCGCGCCAATTCGTCCCTCCTTTGTCGGAGCACCCTTTTGGCGAGTCGCTACACACTCTTGTTACAGACATTCTCGCCCTTTTTAAGCTTTTTTAAGGAACTTTATGGCCGAGCAAACTCCAGCATATCGGACAACCGATGTAGTGGAAGAAGATGTTATGTTACTCAAGGTGAACGCATTTATTGTGGAAGAAGATGGTAAGTGCCCTTGACATGTTCTTCCACAAATGAAATAACAGAAAGCCGTGTACATAACATGTTCTTCTACTGAAAACCGCCTTATAATAATTGGCAGAACCAATGACCGTCCATTATTTAATGCAGTCCTTAACATGTTCTTTTACCCAGAAATATCCATTTTTTTTAAAATGTCACTTAACATGTTCATCCACTCAGCTCTTCAATTGTGAGGATTGTTTATCATCCAACTAAAAATCTTGGAGCAAAACCTATCGGTTTCAGATTTGGAAAAGGATGACAATTTACGCTCTTTCACCGTTTCGTACATCTTCTCCGTGGTGGATTTCTCACAATATCCCCAACGTAAGTAAGAACTTTGCAGTTTCAAGAAGAAGCCACAGAATCAAATTTCGTGTCACCTGCCGTAATACCAGATGTTTGAAACCGAGATTCTATTTGAAGAAACCACAAATCTCCCAGTTTTCCTTCCAATATTGGCCGACCAATCGGTCTGGTGGTTAAGGTGTTAGCCTCTAGATAGGAATGTTTCTGGTTCGAATCCGGGTCAGTGCATGGATGTTTGTAAGCGTATGGTGTAGAGGCGGCTGGTGCACTTTAATCTGTCATGGACAAAAGTCCTCACGTTGGGTTGGTGTGGAAGTTTGGAGTGGAGTGCCAGCTCAGATGTTGCTTCGTTATATGACCGTGGTTCAAAATGACGTGTTATCCTCCTCGGATCTTTCCCTTAGGGGATTGATCCCGGACCGTCGTCGATAGCCCGTTGTGTTGCTCTAGTATGATAACAAAAGATTACCAACTACCTTCCAGTATTGAGGAGTTCGGAGGAGGAAAAATCAGCAACAAGGTGAGTGACCATTTTGCAAAGGTGGCCTCCTACTGTAGCGAGGAACCTGGAAAGTCCTGCTCCTCACTTCTTACTAGAAATATCTTAAACAGACCCCAAAATTGTTTTGGAGACATTAGATTCAGGTTCTTCAGGTCGCCCTTTGGCATTCGATATTTTAAAGCTTCATAATAAGTTCACCCGACGTGGCTTCGGTATCACATTTTGTTGGATTGTTTTACACGTCGGAATTGTTGGCAACGAACTGGCCGATGCCACTGCAAAAAATGCTGTCCCTCTATTTAACATTCGCATTCCATTCCACGACCTCCGCTGTATTGTACTGTATATTGCATGTGAAGAATGGTGCAAGGACAGGAGTAAAAAAAAAAAGAAAATCAACAACAAACATTTTAATATCCACACGACCATCTCGACGATTCTTTAAACTCCTCTCATCGGTCATTCTAGAGTCACGCATAGATTTTTAATGGTCCGAGAAACCGCATCATCTTGTCAACATCTTGTTTTAGTCTTGGACTGTTTTACCAATATGTTTTTTGACACCTCACCTATTTTATCTGATTCTTTGCATCCCCTACCTCATCCATAACTTTTTACATTAGTGGATTTTTATGGCATACATAATTAGTACGTTTTAATTGCGTTTCTTGAATAAACCCTTTTTAAGCTATGGCTTCGAAGATTTTTTCTTTTGTATTCCTTGTTCGTGTATTTGCATATTTTTACCCTTTTTGTAGTCTTGGTTACTATTAAATGCGCATTTAATCTTATTTTGGCGCAGATTTTTTTTTTTTTACCTATAGTACAGTGGCCGCGGTAGCTCAGTTGGAAGGGTAGCATCCGGATTAGCATTGGAGAGGTTGTGAGATCGATACTTGATCCGTCCGAAGACCGACGGGTACGAGGAAACTGGTGCACGTTAAATCCATTATAGCATTAGGTTGGCGGGGTGTGGGAGTTTGGAGAGTGAGGTGGAATCTCGGGTGTTGACTTCGTCATCGGACCGTGGTTCGAAGTAACAAGGTGTTGTCCTCGGAACCCGACCAACCAGTCTGGTGGTTAAGGTGTTAGCCTCTGGATCGAAAGGTTCCTGGTTCGAATACGGGTCAGTGCATGGATGTTTGTAAGCCTATGGTGTAGAGGCGGCTGGTGCATCTTAAATCTGTCGTGGTCGAAAGTCCTCACGTTGTGCTGGTATGGAAGTTTGGTGCCAGATCAGGTGATGCCTCGTCATCTGCCCGTGGTTCAAAATTACGTGATGTTGTTCTCGGATCTTTCCCTTCGGAGATTGATCCCGGATCGTCCTCAATACCCCGTTGTGTTCTAGCACGACGTTAATTAAAATTACCATTACCACGGAACTTTCCCTTCGGAGTTGAACTCGGACCATCGCCAATTGCCCTGTTATGTTCCAGTGCGACGTAAATTCAAATACCCACTCACTTGTAGGACAATTCCATATTTGGCTTCAAGATGGCTCCCTGAACGCTTCTCAACACTCGTGGTAAACTTTACATTTGAAAATGTGCTCTTTAAGTCTTGAAATGGACTTGTACGGATTGAGGCATACATTTTGGGGTCAATAAAATTATGACAATCGAATTGCTGATTCTTCTAGCCACCGACCTTTTTTTGCCTTTGCCTGGTATTCACGCAGGTGCAATATGGCTCATTTGAAGAAGACTGGTCCTAGAAGTTAGTCTCCAAGACGACTAGTTGGCTCAATGGGTTTGTCGTTTAGTAGTATGAGCTGTAGGTGGAGCAGATTCGATTCTTGTAACTTTGTAATTCGATTCTTATGACCTGCCCAACCCTCGTAAACAAGATATTGGACACTGGTTAAATGGGATACAAAATAAGACTTTATTTTGCTTACAAAATTCTTGGTATACATAAAATAATAGATATTATTTTGTGTCCCATTTTATGTTTGAGGCAATAATCAGATGTTACAAACAAATATCTTACAACAATATTAATACGCGATTTAATAACTGATTTACTCTATCGCTTCTTTCATTGTAGCTTTTGGTTCTTGATGTTTCAATGATGGACTCTGCACTTTTTGTTTGCAGGTTTCATAAAATGACTCATAGTAAGAGCTACCCAGTCACTACGGAAGCTAGCCTACCTCAGCCTCATGTGCAGTATGACTCGAAACCAAAAAGGATGTGTTGTTCAGGATGTAAGTAGATAAGTTGTTTCGTCGTGATGGAGGGTGGGAAAAAGAAAAACTCAATCGACAACAATAACATAATTTAATAAACAGAAAAAAGTGCACAGGCCGTGCACGAATATTGGAACAAGTCTTTTAATCCACATCCGAAGGCGACTGGCATGAGCATTATTGGAGTCGAGATCGAATAAATTTATCCCGCACACATCAGATTGAAACGAACCGATCATTTCCCTCACAACTCATTTCATTTTTAATTCTGAATTTCAAATTACGACTAAGCTGAAAATTAAACCACCTGAAAAACATGCGAGGGAAATGTTGCACGTGCAATAAATATGTACGAAATAATTTTAATTGACATGAAACAAATCGCGCTTCACGCTACAACACGTAGTAACGTATGATTTAATGGAATGATCAACCCCCAATGTTGGATACACACATTATTCCTGAACTAAAACTGTTTTTTTATTAGCACGGAATCTGATCTTGTTCATTTTAATTGCTTGGCTAAATTTTAACTTTCAAACTAGGTTATTTTAACAGTACTATTTTAACCTCTGAGCGTCGAGGCACTTCTGACTAGAGTAGCATTGCTTTTAACCCATAACACAAGGACTAAATAAGCACACGTATGGAAAAAAAATGCATGGATTCTTCCAATTAAAGAAGCGGTAGCCCATAGACCAATAAATGTTAAAATAATCCATGGATTCTTTCAAGCTAGAACGATACTATTGCACCTTTCCTTTGAGTAAAACTTGGAAATATTCTATTGTTCCTCTTCTCTTAGAATAGAGGAGTCAAGGACAAAACGTTGGGTGTATACGAACATCACAACCCCGAGGTGCCTGGGTGTCTTTCCTCCTCATCATTTTTATCCTCTCTTATTGTGCTGTCTGTCTTGTATTTGGCGCAACTTGACCAAATATGGCCTTTGCGCCATAATACCTGAAAACAACTAAGATTAGAATAGAATCTTTGAAAGTCTATTGCTCCTTTACTAAGAACAGAATCCTCTGGAAAGATACTACTATTGCTCTCTTCTTTAGAATAGAATCCTTTGGAAATATATACTATTCTTCTTTTCTTTAGAATAGAATTATTTGTAAATATATACTCTCTTCCTCTTTTCTTTTGAATAGAATCCTTTGGAAATATGTACTTTTCCTCTTTTCTTTAGAATAGAATTCTATGTAAATATATATACTCTATTCCTCTTTTCTTTTGAATAGAATTCTTTGGAAAGAGGCGCAGCTTGTCCAATTTTGGACCTGCCATAAAACCCAAGCCAACCAACCTTTGGAAAGGTACTATTGCTCCTTACTTTGTAATAGAATCCTTTGGAAAGTCAAGTGGTCAAGGTCAAAATCAATTAGAAATGCAGGAAAGATTGCAGGTTACTAGGTGGGATCATACGAGTGAACCCTTCAAGTGTTAAACATAAAAGGGTTGGTTGGAGGAAACCCCAATTCAAATCTTTTAAATTTTTTACGTGGTATTTTTTGCACTGCGTGTTTTTTATGGGCCATGACTTTTTTTCTCTTTGGTTTCGAACTTTTTACGTTATTTTAATTTTTAATGGTCATTGCTTTCATTATTCTTTGTACCTATGTAGGTGTATTAGATCTTCAATTTTGTCCTAATTTTCTTTCTGTTTAGAGCCGCATCTCTGGTTTGACCCCAGTTTCCTCTCCCGATCCAGCCTAATTCCTTTCTTTCTCGACTACTCTCTTGCATTTAGTTTTACGCTGCCACTCGATCTTTTTCCATGTGTTGTAAGCTATTCTTGTATGTTCCATGTTGGGCATTTTTAGTACAGATCCAAGCGCATCTTCTAAATTTAATTTGGGGATTTTGTGTTTGCCTTATTATAGAGTTTGGTATTGGAGATAACAAGTGACCAAAAGATTTTTTGAATTTCTCGGGAGAAGGTTAGAGGTTCCATAAACTAGCTAAAAATAGATATGGCTAGTAGTCTACGTAGTATGTAGCTAAAAGTATAGACATGACTTGTAGTCTACTTAGTATATAGCAGTAGTCTACGTATGTTGGTAGTACAAATGGGTAGTAGTTTTCATATTAGCAGTACATAGTTGTAGTTTACGTAGTATGTGTGTGTGTAGTACACACGTGTAGTATGAGTAGAAATGGGTTGTGGTCTACGTAATGTGTAGTACATACGTACGTTGTAGTCTAGTTACCATATCCACTAGTGGATACATGGTACTACGTGTTAGGGATGCGACATCGATGTCAATGATGATGCTTTTTAAAAAACATCGATGTATTGGAGTCGATGTTTTTGTAACATCGATGTTTATACTTGTCGGTGTTTTATTTTTAAATGAAAAAAGTACCGTTATAAAAATTTAAAAAATAACCAAATAGCATAATTTTCATAATTAGCAAATTGAACATACTTTTAGACTAAAGTGGCCAAGGGTGAAAGGTCTTAAAAGTAGGGATGCGACATCGATGTTTTATAAAAAAAAAACATCGATGTATTGGAGTCGATGTCGCATCACTAGTTGCTAAACCAGTTTTAAGAAATGGGGAAAAAAAGTTTAACTACATTGAATTTTAAAAACATCGATGGTTTGGGGACGTTGTATTATCAACATCGATTTTTTAATTTTGAATAACGATGTTTCAAAACATCGATGTTTTGCTGTCGATGTCGCATCACTACTATGTATCTACTTTTGACTACAAACTATATAATCTGAAAAGAATACATTATACACTAGAATCGCTTAATTTATTTTATTGGTTTAGAAATGTCATATTTTTTTTCGAGATGGTTTGTAAAAATTAATATTCTAGTGAGTAAAGGCATGTAGAATGAATATATTGACGTCAGAAATCTGTATTCAAAACCAATAAGTTCGTAGTGGGATAAGGGCATTTTTACTACGCTTTGAATATTATCATTTGATCTTATGATGAAGACAATTTTAAATGTTTTAAAAATCAAAGGTAACATTTCAGGGCTTCCTTGGATAACGGCTGGAGCTCTTGCTTGGAGTTTGTTGATTTGTATATACGTACTTGGAGGACCCAAGTTATTTCCCAAGACCATAGATCCTTACGATGAACTTATTCCTACAGTAAAAAAAGGTTTGTGCATACATTATCTATAAATGCATTTTATGTTGAGGTGGTTTCTGTTTTGTTACAAGATCAAACCAATGATAGGCCACGCCGTTTTGACTGCATCGACGAAGGTAACTTTGAGATCGTTGTTCTCATAATCTTCATATTTGCTGACCATATAATTAAAACGCATTGAATACCTCCTGTTGAGATACAACAGTTGTTCCATTTCGAGCAGGGAAAGACGGTAGAAGAGGAAACGCACAAGTATCTCATTGTCTCAGGAGTGGGCTACAAAATCAGCTAGTCTTTTCCTTTATGAGCGAAATTTGGTAAAACTCCTAGGCTCCTTTTCATCAGATGATGTATTTTTTTTTAATCCGACATTATCTTGCGTTTGTCTGTTGCGTAGTGTAATATTCTAATGCGTTCAAAGTAGAAGACTCGAGTGCAAACAAGAATAATTTATATAATATCCAGTCTTTCCTGACTGGGAGAAATCAAAGTAAAAATCTTAATTTAAATATGCTAACGGCATTCTCCTGGTAGCAGAGCGTGGTTTACAAAAAGACGTCTGCTTTTAGCATCGTCAATCTACTTAGTTATGCAACGATCGCGATCAACCTGTCGCCAAAAACAGCATAAATTAAATAATTACAAGAATGAAAACTCAGTCTACCGAACGGCATATTCGAGGTGGTTTCGCTGCAACCGAAAGACCGACCAATAGTATTATCAGACTACTCAACATTATCAATATTTGGATTTACTGCTCATAAAACCCAAACCAACCATCTCCTAATCCGACACTTTGGAGTCAGTCGCAACGCATCTTGCTCATAGACTCTGAAAATTCACCTGGTGCTGTACTCTCCAATCTTCCTTAGCCGATCAACCAGTGTGGTGGTTAAGGTGTTAGCTTCTAGATGTATGATAGTAAATAGTGTAGAGGCGGCTGGTGCACCTTAAATCTGTCGTGGCCGAAAGTCCTCTCGTTGAGTTGGTGTTGAAGTTTGGAGAGGGGGGGGGGCAGCGCAGGTGTTGCCTCGTCATCTGACCATGGTTTAAAATTACGGGGTGTCATCCTCGGATCTCTTCTTTATGGGGATTGATCCCGGACCGTCGTCAATAGCCCGTTGTGTTGCTCTAGTACGACGTTAATTAACAATTACCAAAAAAACATTGCCACCGTCTTCCTCACTGTCTTCACGTTGGACGTGGATTGGAAATGTGCGTCATTTGACCGTGGTTTAAAATAGCGAGGTGTTCTCGATCTTTCCTTTCGGATTTAATCCCGGACCGTCGCTAATAGCAGGTTGTGCTGCAACAGTGCAACGTAAAATCAACTGTCTACCTATCTTAGACAGCTAAATGAGTAAAAATCCAAGAATTCGGGGCCTACTTATGTCTTTATTTCAGTTAACATTCTCTCTGCACGCGGATCGGCTAGTATGTCGAAAACTGCGAATCTTTATTCACGTTTTATTTATGTTTCAGGATATCTTCAAGTCTATCCCTTTCGGTGGTTTGTCAATAACGGTATTGAAAGCCGCTATTCCACGCACCTCCCCCCAAGAAATCTTTCGGCGACCACAGCCGCATTGAGTGACTTGTTGAGAGGTAAGTAGCTTACGAAAAAATTTAACTAGCGCCTCAGCGTACAGCGTAAGTGTCCGACAAGTTGACTCTGATTGGCTCCTCGTATATATGTTGTATGGTTGTTGTTAGTAGTATTTCTCGCCAACTTATACTAAGGGTACTTATACTTTTAAAGAGTTGTTTTTCCGTGCAGCAACGATGGCCTAATGGCTAAAGTCACCTAACTTCAGATTGGTGTCGGCAGCGGAGGATGACTTTACGAGTTCGAATCCAGCTGGCGGAAGAAATTTTTAGATCCTCCAAATTATTAAAAAATAATTCCAATTTAATTCCTTTTGAGTCTAAATTACTTTTCCTAATTTTTAATACCCTTTTTATATTTTTCCAAGCTTCCGTTGATTTTATATAAATAATCTAAGAACCACTCCTGAACTGACTACCAGCTGATATTTTTCCGCCCCTCTGCCGTCCCCTTAGCTTTAGGATGATGGTGTCGTATCCACCCCTGGCTTAGGACCATTCTGATGTAACAAAAAGCATACATAAAACACTAACTTATATAATTATTAACTTATATAATAAAAGGATACAATTTTCGGCTCCCACCTCTACCCACCCATAGCCATGGGAAAAGAAGAAAGCAGAAAAATTATTCCTTTATTTATGTTTTAAATTATGACTAATAAAGTAGTTTTCACTTAAAATACAAAATTTATACCATTGTTCTAAGTAAAAACCAGGAAAAATGGGACTTGGTGTTGAAAAACACATTTTTTTAATACCATAATAGAAATTCAGGCACTAAAATTGGGTTACCATACCAGAATTACTATTTTAAATATGCATAAATAAATGCCATATTAAATATGGTTGTTTTTTTTCGGTAGAAAAAAACGACCGCTCTCCACAGTAAAAATAAAGCAAAATGTTAAAACCTTTCGAAAACCGTTCCTATCAGTCAAAGAGATCTGCCCCAAAACGTAGATAAATAGCCAAATGAAACACCTTTACGTCTCAGAGGTCACATGATCATACCAGCCAACCAGAGTCAACTTGTCGGACACTTACGCTGTACGCTGAGGCGCCTGTAAAAATTTATCTCTTCCCATTCTTTCCGCCCCCTAGTATCCCCAGGTGGACGACACTGGTACTAAAACCCAATGCACCTACTGAATATTTTAATGGGGTCTTAAAAGGCATGTTCAGATTTGAGGCTATCAGAACAAGAATGACCTAACCCGCAAAAGCCCGAAACTTATTTTTACCTTTTATACTGACACCTTTTTTTTAATGTGCAGGTTCAAGTCTGTGCAAGTTCATATTTACAAAATAACTTATTGTTGATCACTGAAATTTTTTTAGGATCAAATCATATTGGGGATAAATAATATATATACATATGTTTTTTAATGGTGCCAATAGAATCGCATTTATATTCATTGGGTAACTATATTGATGGATTGGGCCACTCTTGCTGGTCATAGCCTCGTCTAACCTTTAGATTAAGGCCGGTACAGAAGTTGTACCTTGATCGCATCAAAAAAGAATTTAGACTACGGCCGGTATAGCCATTCTACCTTGATCGCGGCAAAAAAGAATTTAGACTACGGCCGGTACAGCAGTTGTACCTTGATCGCGCCAAGAAAGAATTTAGAACACGGATGGTACAGCAGTTGTACCTTGATCGCGCCAAGAAAGAATTTAGACTACGGTCGGTACAGTAGTTGTACCATAAAAATCATTAGTATCGCGAAAGTTATCTGTAGCCATAGTCGAAAAAATAATGGCGCATATCTATGCGCCAATTGAACTTTCACGCCAATAAGATAAAGCTGTCTGAATTTACACGCATGGAATGTGAGCTTTCTAGCCTCTCTTGATCTCAAAGGCCTGTCTCCTTTAGGTGTGGGAGTCGTCATAGCTTAATGAATATGCCCACTGCTCAGCAACCTGCGAGTTGTAGGCGGTGTATGTTCGCTTCCTCTCTTCTGTATTAATAAAAACTCCCTAGTGTGTGTGTGTATGCTGATTACTTGATGCTGTCTGCCTTTGGCGTAGCATGGCTAAATATGGCCCTTTCCAACCCAATTCAACCAACCAGCCAACATTTAGGTGTGTACGGGCTTCATGTGCCGAAGGTACGCTCGTAATCTTTTCTTTTCTCGTGGGGTTTTACTGTCTTGGGTAAACACGGGGGTCGCGCTCCCGGGATACTCAGGCGATCTTTTTCAGCGTTAAATTTTTTCCTTAAAGTTGTCTTGTGTTTGCTAAATTTTGGCATTAGCGCCTTCCCCCCCCAAAAAAAAAGTCAGTCTTATTTTTTTAGTGCAGGAAGGAAGTGGTTGCATAATATTGTAAAGATTAAACGAGACTATTATGGATCCAGTGAAAAGGCAGATGACCTTGGAAAAGTCCATGTGTGCAAAGGTGGGTATGCTTGCAGCGTACTAACCATACTCAAAAACAAGCACAGCGATGCTTCGAAAGAATTGGCACCACAAATCTTTACATTTGGGATTCCATGCTTTGGTATCTAACATGGACAGAACTGTTATTTTACAATAACAGCAGTATCAATAGTGTTATAACAGTGTAAGTGATAACAACGTTACCAAAAGTGCTAATTTGCAATGAGTTATTTATTGCTGCTGTAACAGTTCTGTTACCAGTTAGTAACTAACGCTTGCAAATAGCAACTAAATTTATCGTTTATTAACAGGTAAATGGATATTTAGACATTTTTATTAGCTGTCAAATTAACGATTAAGTAGCTTTTAAAATTTTTGTAATGACAACTTTTTATTGAAACGGAATGTTTTAAAATTTTATTTAAAAATTAATTTAGTTCAAATTGTTTTGCTGCAACCGAATTGTATTTATCGATAACAGTAGTGTCGATAACTTAGTATTTTCGATAACAGTTGATAACTGCTATTTTACCATAACACTGTTATTAAAACTGTTAGAATAACAGCCGATCTCTGAGCACATACGGAAATAAAGTACCTACTGTCTTTTGCCACAAAACTGCTTCATACACAAAGTTTGCCTGTCTGTTGCCATAAAAACGGGACAGGCTGTTTACCAGAGGTTTCTTGAAGCATTCGCGTTTGTCGCATTGAAGCAAAATGACCAATTCTCGGTTAGTGTTCAAGATTCCAAGAAAGCAAAAACTAACCATACAAATGTTCGTTTCACCGCAGAGGATGTTCACTTAGATGTTGTATTTTGTATGCTTTATACTTTTGAGACAAGGACATGCAAGGGGCTACATGAAAGGAAGAATGGCGTTTAAGAAAGACGAATAACAAAACAAACTACTTTCACCCACCACCGAATTCGCCAAACCCTCATCCGACTCATATCTATTTAAAACAAACGAGTTCTGCTTCTAAAGTAACCACCACCATTACCTGTACTGGTAAAACTCAAGAACGCGGTATAGACTTATCGCTAAATTAGCCAATAAAAATTTTCGTCGCCTAACTGTTACTTGGATATCTAATTGACGATTTACCATAATCCAAAATCATCGCCAGTTGATTATGGTATTGTTTTTGAGTCTAACCCCCTGGCCTTTGTCTACTAAGAGAATTTCTCCAGATAGACAGCACACATAATATGCATTGTATTGTTTTCTGTTTAAGGTTATCCGACCACGCACGGAAATGTATACAAGAATTGCTGGCTTGAAAATCCAAGTACATCCAATCCCTGCTTTTACGATTCCTCCTGGTTAGCAGACGTGTGCACGCCTGGTTATAGTTATGGTTATCAAGAGAAAAGCGGATACTTCAATCCATGTTTTATTGTGAAATTTGACGAAGTAAGTAGATTCTACGTATGTTCGAATGGTTTGCAATCAATGAGGGTAACCATATGATTTTAAGTGTGGTTAGTAATCCTCTTGGGCAAGGTATAACCCAGACCATGTTCTTCAAGTCAGACAATGACCAACTCGAATTCATTCAAGAGCTGTCCTACAAGAAACGCCGAATGAATCCTACAAGAACGTGTGAATGCGAATTTTTATAGAGTGGTGACAAAAATGGTGAAATCGCCGAAGTCTACTATATCACGCGGACCAATCAGATGATGAATCAATTAATGGTCGTCTTTTCCTGTCCCCTGGACCAATGAGATGAATGCTCGTTGCACCTCCTGGAAGATGAAAGTAGTAAGTTTAATTCTAATTTGGATCACATGTGTGTGTGTGATCCTGGACTCATAAAAAGGTTGCAATTACTCAAGCTTTTATATCATCTTTGGATAGCTGATCAATCTGTTCAATAGTGGTGAAATAATTTATTTCCATGAACCAAGCCGCACATTTCACACAATCAACCTCGACATCGTCTCTCCTTTTGTACCTTTCTACATCTTTTTGTCAGCAGCCATATCTGTATAACAACGATCATTTCCCAATTTTCGTGGTAGAAATGATCCTGTTAGCCGCCCGTTACGATATATTTATGATAGCCGACTGGTCTGTTTTTACATCACAAGCTTATTAAAGCAGAGTAGATGGTAACATAGTCGAGGCTGCTGAAACAACTACCGAGGCTACAAGGTACTGATACGGCAATTCCTAAGAAAACTCCTTCCTTTCATGAGCATTGTAAGCCACGGTGGATTCTGAGCGCACTGTAGCGGTTAAGATTGAACGGGAAAGTGTGGGGCTTTCCGCCCCTATACCCTATATCTTAAAAAATCGTATTATGCCTGAAAATCTTATCTTTTAATGTGCCAAAAAGTAATGCTCGCCACATCGACGTTAAGGCCCAGTGCACACATCTGATTTTTCAACGTGCGGCGCCGCTGCGGCACCGAAGCCCAAGTATGCACACAAAACCGTGAAATGACGCAAATACTCATTTCGCGACATTTGCGATAAATATTCTATCGAAGAAAACGTGTTTATTTCGCTTACTTGGTGTAAATAAAGTACATTTTGAAACAAAATAGATGTTAGTGGATACAACCATTTATTAAAATTTTTTTTATATTCCATTTATTTATGAAAACAAGATAATTCAGAGCGGAGACGGGTGTGTGCGGCGATTTGCGACGCCTTGGGGTACTGCGGTACAAATTGCACGTAAGTTGGACGTGCGTCGTCGTAGCATGGGTGCACTACTCCATTGGATCTAATGTATCTCAGACCGCACTTACGTTGAAAAACCGGATATGTACACTGGGCCTAAGATGCATGTGGGCGTTGTTGAAAGATCTGCGGCTTATGAATCGCGAAGTTCGATTGGCTATCGAAGATCAGACCAGTGTTTATAATGACGCTGGATAATAGCTTTAACCAAGCAATGATTTGTCCCTCATTAGGATTCAGGCTCTCCCCACAACCATGTGCCAAATCTTCTAACCAACCGGCATGAAGCTAAGCGCACGTACTCCCTGTATTTTATTAAAAGATCGATGGCTCGCAGAGTTTGATATCAAAGCCAAAGAAATCTTGGGCAAAGTATATTTCTTGCTCAACATCTGCCACACACTCAAAACAGTTTTGAGACCAACTTCGGAAAGCGATGGGACTATGGAAGACTGAATGCCTCGTATAAACTATAGACATAAGAAACCATTTCATGTGCACATGCACACCTTATAGAGGCACAAAGCCACCTTATGCCTGTTTGGTTTCTCGAATAAAATAGGGAAACGTTCTCAAATAAAAGCTATTAAATTTCCATATTAAGCTGGAAAATAAACAACCTTTTAAAATGTTAGTAGTTAATAGTTACGTATTAGTGAATTTAAGAGATTGTTTTTCATTAAAGAAACGAAATCTAAGTACATGGTTATATGACAAATGATTAATCGGGTTACAAAACACTATTTCGAAAAGTATTGGGAGGTATCTCTGCATTCTCTTGTTGGATTTGGTCCTTTTTCAGAGGGCCCGAATTTTTTAGTAATTTATCATGCAAAAATGATAATTTGGATTCTTCTCTCCTTTGAAGGGAGCACAAAAGATAGCTATTTTTCTTTCTCAACTACGCATTTAAAAAAAATTAAAATTACGAAAAACATGATAAATCATTTGCACAACTTGTGTGCATTTTAGGTTGCAAATTAATTAGTTTTCATCAACAAATTCATGGCATCTTAAATAATTTAAAAGTATGTGGCGTTTAAAATATTTAACCTTTTGAATTTTGAAATACTCTTACTTTGATATTTCTCCCCATCAGACTGAAGATTGGACACCTTTAACCACAAAACATGTTCCCTCACACATAGCTGATCACTTTGACCATGGCTTTATGCCAGTGCACTGTTTCACAAAGGTAATGTACTAAGACTATTTAAAACTCTTTTTGATTATAGTGAAAGCCCTAAATTTATGAAATTACAATTTCATTGAATTCTCATTGTTATTCAGTAATTTATGATACATATTTGTTTTCAGGATACCAGTACATCGCTGAAAATAACAGTGTATCCTCCAAAAGGATTTTCACTGCTATTTTTTCCAGTATCAAAATTCAACTCCTCCAAAAAGTACCTGGCACCCCTGGTGGCTGTGAAGGTTGATGGCATTCAGAAGGGCCAGAATGTCACTGTGGAGTGTTCTGTAAGTACAATCTGCTCCTTACCACTATTGCTTCATACTTGCAAAACAGGCATTTCCATAACAAAACCACTTTAATCATACACAAATGGGTTCTTCATGTTTAACACATTGAAGGGCACTATGATGGTTCCTTCCTGTCTACCTCTATTAAAAAATACTTCTAGGTGTGCACTTATTAAAAAATATTTAGTTACATATCCGAGTACGATATATTCTACTTACAATACACATTTAAAAGAAAAATATTCAGTCTCGTGGATATAACACTCATTATGTCCTTCCCTCTACAGAACCTTGAAGATTAAATTGATCCTTCTAGTCTAGATTGAGAACCTCACAGGCATGTTAACAGAAGTTTTAATTTGTGAAAAAGCTTTTTCGGTGAAGATCCCACCTTATGTAAATGTATTTTGCACAGCCCCAAAATGAAGCTTTTTAAGGGGTGGTAGAGCCCCTTATGTCTCACCACCCACTTAAAGCATTCATGGATATCAGAATAGGAGGGAATATTCTGATAGCATTCTTGGATGATATCAAGAGACTTAATATACCTAAAATATTTAACTCGATGAACGTCTTGCGAGTTATATTTAACATACTTGGTCAAGATTGAGGATGTTTAAAACTCCAATCTTGAGTGTGATATTTGTGCATACATGCCAAACAATAATAGTTTGAGCAAGCATTGATATCTTGGTTTGCAGAGAATTAAGGTCTACTTGCATTGTAAATATTGCTTAATTCTTTAGATTCCAGTTGAGGCAATAGTAACTAAACATTTAAAATAATTTGGATTTTTTCTTTGGAAGCCAATGCTGCTGCACAACATTAAAAAACATATCTTTAGAATTTTTTGCCTTTCCCCATCAGAAGGCTTCAGATGTCCGCAGTAAAACACGTAAACAAATTTCGAACTGAAAAAACACCCTACAAAGTTCTAAAGACATTATTTAAATGCTACCATAACTGGCATCTAAGGAATAAAACAAAATGAATTAAAATGTAAAAAACTTGACTCAATTTTCCCGTAAACCAAACAATGATTACTTGTCTTACAAAAGCTCAAATACATGGATTGTATGTTCTGAGAGTTAGTAGATATGTAGTTGAATTTGAGTCACATTTGAGCAGCACAGCAGGCTATTGGTGACAATCAATCCTGAAGGGAAAGGTTTATAGGCAGCTCGAGAAAAGCTTCACAAATATGTAAGCTAAATATTGGGTATATTATAATACATATTTTTATTTCTTGGGTTTCTGCGAGTTGGGTATGCTCACATTTGCCATGTAAAGTAAATGTAGGCCTTTTCTGTATGGTTAAGACAGATTACTAAAGCTGACCCAGATTTTGAAAACTGATTCTTGGTATGCAAAGCTGAATACTGCATTTTCAACACTAACCAGCAATAAAAATGTGTATCTGAGAGTTGTCTCATCTTATTTGACAGCCAATGTGTTAAATATCTAGTTGTAAAAATTTCAAAGACCACTTCCAGCAAATGCCTATTAATGCACATCACATCATTGAACTCCACTTTAATTTAATTAATAATTAAAATTTCATCACATGCTGTACAAAATTTGTTAAATAGCACAATCATTAGCAGACTGCATCATGAAGTATAATAGCTTTAGGTGAGAACAATACAACCAGCCGCCATGACAAGAGCAGTTGAGTATGTGGTATTCCAAGAATGCTCGCAATCAAACGAATCCAGCATTGTTTGTACAAAGGGAAAATGCTCACTTCCCAAGGCAACATAAACTAAAAAAGCTATCAGTCCAGGGCAATCCAATTTATGTTTGTCTGATAATAACTATAAGAGTACACACTAGCAAATTACAACAAATGGTGCTACTCTGACAAGGCAGTCGACCTTTTTGAAAAGTGAGTCATCAGAATGTCATGAAAAAGCATAAATTGTGATACCTTCCCCATCTAACTTGTTGTCACACATCTCCTTCAGGTTTGTACAGCCTTCGTGAACCCGAGGTACTCTAGTGATCTTTTCTACTCCCATGAGGTACTGTCTTCAGTAAACTCTACCAGGATACCAAGAAATATTTTTCTGCTTTCGTCCCTACTGTTCCCACAAATCCCTTTTTTACTTGACATGATCTTGTGTTTGCTGCTTGACCAAATATTACCCCTGTCAAAACCAACTCCCTATCACTACTACTTTCAAAACCAAATGGGGAACCAGAATCCATGCTAACGATTGCCCTTGCGCCATAAATATCCAAAACCAACTCCCCTATCACTACAGCCGACCAACCGGTAAAGTGGTTAAGGTGTTAGCCTCTAGATCGGCACGTTCCTGGTTCGAATCCGGGTCAGGGCATGGATGTTTGTAAGCATATGGTGTAGAGGCGGCTGATGCCCCTTAAATCTGTCGTGGCCGAAAGTCCTCACGTTGGGTTGGTGTGAAAGTTAGGAGTGGAGTGCCCGTGGTTCAAAATTACGAGGTGTAGTCCTCGGATCTTTCCCATAAGGGACTGATCCCGGACCGTCGTCAATAGCCAGTTGTGTTGTTCCAGTATGACGTTAACTAAAAATTACCATTACCCCATCACTACTATTTTCATAACCAAATGGGGAACCAGAATCCACGCTAACGATTGCCCTTGTGCCATAAATATCCAAAACCAACTTGCCATCACTACTTTCATAACCAAATGGGGAACCAACATCAATGCTAAATATGCCAGTTGTGGAAGTGCTTTGTTTAAATTGCAACCTATCGCCTGATTTAACGAATACTCATTCAAAACCACATGATTCAAGTGCCAACTAGTTGGAGTCTGACTATATATAGCGCAATGTACAGAATGGATGCAAATCCTAGTGTAGGACACCATAATGACTAGGGTCCAGTCTCTTAACAATGAGGGATCAATATTACAATACATGTAACGAAAATCTGTGTGAACAAACCAGAGCCAAGAAAATTCACTTATGAGAAGAAATTGGGTTTTTCTTGGGCTCCAATAACATTTCAGATGCTTGAAACTTTAAGGCTTTTTTTAACATATTACTTTCTTTTCAGGTGATCACACCAAATGCTTTTATGTTATGGAATAATGGAAAAGCAGTTATTCATTTCACATCAGGTGGTTTGTCTTAATGGAAGAATAGAGCTCATCACGCCAAAGTGAACTGAACTAAGATGTGATTGGACTTGTGTTGTTTTATATATTGTTTATATGTTATATATATATTGTTTTATATGTAAATATAAAACAATTTACATTTGTCATTTCTCATGTGAATCAAGTCATCGTCAAATATGTTGAACATGTAGGAAGAGTTCCTGATAAATACTGTCAAAAGTGAATGTAAATCATCAATTATTCTTTTAATTTTGTGTAGTCTACCATAAATAATACTTATAATTAAAGATATATTTTTGAACTGAGTGTTTAGGTGGTACATAAGTATTTATATCTCCTTTTCTTTGGAATTTGGACAAATTATTACATGAAAGTTTCAGAGGGCTAATAAAGCTCTTTAGGATAGTTACTTAAGTGAAACAGCAATATAGTCATCACATGTCTAGTATAAACAATAATTAGGGCTAGTATTTTGATTTTGCCATAACATTAAAAATTACTAGAGTACATAGAAATGCATTTAATGGACAACCAAGCCGATTTAAATACCCATTTAAAGTTATGGTTCTACCTTTGAGGAAATAGCCCGTTACATCCTTTTCATAAGACAAGGACCCAGTTTCGAATTTCCTAGAAACACCTTTACTATTTCAAAAATATACATTAAGCTAACATACTATTAAAGTTAATGGCATAATCATAAATAATCTAAAAACATTTGGTATGGTATGATGATTAATGCAAAATATCAACCACTGAACTAAAGAAATTTTACAGCATATTGTAGTTTTCTTCAGGCCAGCATCATTAAATTAATTTGTGCAGAATTTTATCGACATCTAATTCCGATCATCAAAAAATTCATATACTTTCAATGAGATTTTCTTAATACCATAAGTCATCTCTTTCATTAAGTGGTACTTAAAAATTAACGTTACTGATTTCGAAACAAGCACTTGCAGCAATGGAAACTTGAGAACAGTATTCTGTATTAGACTTGAGAACTAGATTAGATTGACAACTAGTCTTCAATTTCAGAGGGGAAAAAATTATTTATACTGAATACCTTGCTGATTGGTCTTGGACAGTTCTTACATAGGTGTTTTTTGAATCATTTGAATATTTTCACATGAAATATTCCTAACAAATGACAAATTCCAGAACCTCACATCAAAGTGGTTGAGAAACACTGCATGAAAATTTATATAAAGTGTGCTTCTGTGTGGTAGAAATAGAAATGAGCACTTCAATTTAAAGTTTTGCTAGCAGACTAGAAAAAGGCATTCTGTTTAAAATCTGCATATGGTTTTTACTATGCTTTGCAATTCTAAACTAATAAAGTATAAATATTCTGTGTGCATTGTAAACTAAAAATGCAAAACCAAAGGCTTTTGTACCTGAAGTTCAAACGCAAATTGACACAAGAACTATCAGAAATATAAATTGCATTTTTTTTTCTTGTCTTCTTCCATTTTCCTCAACAAAATAGACTCAGTGTGGCAGGGAAATTAAAAAAATAAATTTTATTTTTAAGAGTTGCATAAGATGTCTAGATTCCTATTTCGTTTCAAGTACTCTTTTAAGGTTTTACAAAAATTGAAGACATGCATGAAATAATATTTTTTACAGAAGTGTTTAGTCATTGAAGATTCAAATTAAAATTTTCAGAAGTGAAGGACAAAGTTTAAAATCAATTATATCAAACCCCAAACGAACAATTTTTAATATTCCAAAACATGAAATAGCCTAGCTCATAAACTTATTCATACTATTGTTCAAGTAAGTCTAGAAAAAATAGTATGAATACTACAATAACTCATGACTTGAAAGATCCAATAAATCAGGTAGGGTATTTATGATAACTATTTATGAAACTATTTACTCTACTTCCCAGGGTTACCAAGTTCTAGTGGCTTGATACCCCTTGGACCTCTTAATTTGTTTTCCTCTAAAAAAATGAGGGATATATATTAAAATATAGATGTTTATGGGAAACCAAATATGTAATTGAAAATCACAGTAAACACATTTAACATATTAAGATGCAAAGAAAGTTCGAAATTATAATTCAATTTTATAACCAAACTCATGAGTATTTATCTTTTAGTCTTACAATTAAAACTTAGTGCCCAATTTTATGAATGTAAGCCCAGTGATACCAAAAGTGTCGTTCTTGAGGGAACATGCAATATTTCTCAGAAAATGAAATTTGTTCGTGGAAGCTCTATTTTGGCCTGATTCTTTTGTTCTAAAATCTAAAACCATTAAAATTTTAGTATTTTTGAGTTCCAAATAATTATTTAAATCTTGTTTTCCATTATGATCTGCCCAATTGAGTGATGTATACTCACTGTATTTGGTCATGTGGTGCCAGACAGGTCAATCACTTGGCTTGTCATTTACTGTAGCACATTATACAAGAATCATTGGCTTAGGTTTGTTTCTGTGAAACATCTTTCAGAGGATAGACTAAACTCTTGTACTTTCTATATTAAGGAATTTTCAAGGGTTTCTTGGACTGAAAAGTTTAGTTTGGGTTAGCCATATTACTTGGTAAACGAAATTGGTTTAGCGGCACATTTCAAAAGGACAAGCAGTGCAAAATAAAAACTTTTTAATTCAGACTTCACATTAATTTATCACACAAGACAATGTGAAATTGCATATAAGATATCTTTCCTCTTAGCTTTATTTAGATTGCTTAAAACTGTAACAAAAAAAAATATTTAGTGTAAAGGGTTTAGTTAGTAATTAGTTACAGCCCTTTGGGGTAGTACTGCTGGCCCTAGAAATCACTTTGCTATTTTAGTGCTTATTATCTTTATGAAAGTAAACAAAGTTGATCTCAATGCATTTTTTAAATAAAATTCCCCGATTTTCCAGACAATTTTTTATAAAAAAAATTTCAGGTCATACTTACACAATTCAAGACAAATTTAAGGTTGAAAACCAAGAAATAATTTAGCCTTCAATAGCCAATAATTAAAAACGAATTTAAGAATTATACATTGTAAAAATTAATACACAAACCCAAGTAATTTTGCATTAAAATAACTTATTCAAAAAATTCAACATATTTGACTAAAATCAAGTTGTTTTGAATGTATCCAGTTTAATGTGAAAAACTTGAGGACAACACCTCGTAATTTTGAACCACGGTCAGATGACAACACCTGAGCTGGCACCCCACTCTCCAAACTTCCACACCAACCCAACGTGAGGACTTTCGGCCACGACAGATTTAAGGTGCACCAGCCACCTCTACACCATACCTTTACAAACATCCATGCCCGGATTCGAATCGGGAACCTTCTGATGTAGAGGCCAACATCTTAACCACTATACTGGTTGGTCGGCTTCCAGTTCATTGAGGCGCTTTTCCAGGTCTTAAGACGAAAATGGGTAATTTTCCCTGATTTTTTTTGCGCAAAATTAAATTCCCTGACATTTCCAGGTTTTCCTTGACCCATGGGAACCCTGATATCTTAAAAGTCAGCCCGAACTGTACAAGTTAGCACATGTGGCTTCTTAAATTGATATAGTGAAGTACATATTAAAAAAAGACAAAATCCTTGGAAGAACTCATCTCTTTAATTTTTATAAAACATGTAACAGTGCACTGTACAAAAAATACATTTGTTTTAGACTAAAGAAAAGGAAAAATTTGTGTGATTGTTGTATTTATAATAAAAACAAGCATAAAATTTATAAGCTACCTTTTTAATACCTTTGTGTTTTTTTTATAAGAGACTCATCGTACACACGGAAAACCACTAGAAGCTCCTATGTACAAGTGACACAAAAGCACTCAAACTACAAATACAATACAAACAGCATTCATATCAATCTCCAAGTTTCCTAATGAGGTCAGTTTATTGGTCTCGTATAATAGTTTTGTAGTATCAAGCCTTTATGATGAATTGGGAGCCAAATCATGAGTAGCTTTGCTTAGATCGCTTTTTCAACGCTTAGATGACTCAACGGAAAGAGACTGAAATAAAGTCTGCAACTGTAAATGCCTTTGAATACCCTTTTCTTGAGTGTCGAAAGGATCGATTCAAATGACTATTTGAAGAAAAAAAATTGTCTCTTAATCGTTATTGATTCTTTTGATTTCACTTTACGACATAGAAATCTGGATATACAGTTTCACACCGAGATTTTCAAGGACTGTTATCAGATATACATAACACATTTGATAGATTTTATAGTCTACACTAGCCATTACATTTAGTATTAGGTTGCAAAAAACATTTAGAAGCTTTTAAAACTTGTTTACAACTTGAAAATGCACTTGATTCCAAGCTACGAAACAATGCTATAAAACATTACAAAAGCAACAGGAATCTTTCAGGTTTGGGAATTAATGATTCTCAAAACTGGGACTTTTGATTTTTGCACTCTTAACATAAAAAAAAAAGTATCATGAGAACGAAGTTTAACAAGTAAAAACTTAGTGAAGGTAAAACACTCATTGAAACTGAAATGTACCAAAATCGATTGAAAAAACTCATCTGACATAAAAAATTTAAAGGTGCATCGTTTTACCTCTTCAGTCCAGAGAAATACACATCTCAAAAAATGAATTTGTCATTTAAGTTACTTAGAGACCTAGAACTTGTAAACGTATCAGACCACATATCTGTCAACCAAGAAAAAAAAATATGGAATATTTTTCAGATGAAAACTAGCGAGCAATTGTCAAAAATGACAATACCTTTAAAATTATTAAAAGGGCCAAATTAAGCAATCCAAAAAATAAAAAGCAATCATATACTCTACTATTACATGCTTATCAGCAGTTTGAGCTTGGTGAAACCGATTGGGTGTTATTTTAAACAAACTGGTGCCAAAGGTATGCAAAAATAAGCAATTAAATTTTTTCTCGAGTGTTTCACCACTACCTACCAACTACTGTGATTCTGATGGGTTTTTCTTCATGGTTATGACTTGGTACCAAAACTGTGAAATTGGCATCAAGGAAAATTTTGCCCAAAAGAAAACTCTAGAATACTTTTCCATTAAAAAGTGTTTTTCTGAAGACTTCTTGAAAGATTTGTACTTATGCAAAATCTTTCTTTCAAGGGTTGCTATAACCTATCAACAAATTCAGTCATTTAAAAATTTCTTCCATTGAAAAAGAAAAATTCAGACAATACTTTTTCTACCTGGACGACCAGAAGTGGTTTTCTGGAATAGTCAGCAGGTATTGTAGTTGTTTCCATTTGGTGACATTACCACATTTGTCAGAACATTATGATTCAGCATTGTCAGAACATTTTAGCTGAATAAAGATTAGCAGGAATTAAAGAATTCATTAACATTTTAAGGGTTAAAAATTATTTTAATGTAATTTTTTTTTAAATGAATGTTATACATGATTACTAACAAACCTTGAAGTTAACAAGTTTTGGATAAAATTTTTGTCTCTTTCCATTAAACATCTAATTTGACTGCACTGGGGCATACATATACGCCATTGTACTATCGCTGAAACTGGCTTGATATGTACACGAAGTTCAAGTGATCACAAAGTCGCAGCACGGTAGGAACACAAGTATCACAAGAAGGCTTGAATAAAAATATTTAAATCAACACCAACAGCATCATGGAAAAGACAAATGCTAACATTGAGTACCAGTGAAACACGATTGCATACCAATTTTACAGAATACCAATACAATATAAAATGTTTCTTGGGATTAAATCATAATTTTTCTCACCAATTATATTAAGAACAATTATCCACATTTTGGCAGCTAAAATATACAATGCACATTTTTTATGCTTTAGATTTTTTTTGTGAACTGTTCACAATTGTAAGCCACCACGATAAGTTTCATGATCGGTTTGTCAATTGAAAATTGACATAATCTCGATTTTTTAAACAATTATTTCTAAATTAACAAGAAAACAGATTTCTTTCAAGTAACACAAATCAACACTTATATATTCAGATATATAGATAGGATTGGAATGATATTTTCTTAAGACAAGTAACAAGAAAAACCATACGTAACAGATATTTGTCCAAAGCACAGCCAACAACACAAGGTTTAAAAATTTGAAGCCAGGATCGGGATTCAGCTTGTATCGGTTGAGGAAAGTGGTCTGGTGCTACTGTGACGACGTCGACCTCGCCGGAAGGCATCGATACCCCATAAGCAGATTCATCACAAGGGTTGTCATGCTTGATCTGTTGTAGGTTGAAGTAGACTACTAACGTCCCACAACTGAAAATAAATCAGATTCTCAGAACAAATGCATGAAATAAACAACTTCAAAAAAATGTTTGTTCTTAAGAAAATTTTATACCTGCCCACCCACGAGAGAATTTGGAAAAGATTAGAATCACCAGATTGACAAAAAAATTCTAGTAGCGGCAGTCTCATTTTGAAAATTCCTAGTTACTGCCTGAGTTTTACTTTCCTGCAACAAAGCGCTGAATAAAACCCTATTTTATTATTGCCACCCGGAGGAAAATTGACAGTGAAACATTTGTATCATATGAATGCTTTGTACAATTATTTAGGCAATCTCCGAATCCTTAAAATATTTTATTATTTTGAACATGGTTCCCACTCTTTTGTGGGGAAAAAATTCAAGAACTTTTCAATGCCCATTTGAAGTTTTTCAAGAACTATCGTAAAAAGGCAGAAATTCCCTCTGTAAACCCCCATTTTAGTAGACAACTTTTCTGAAGAACCTCTCCTAAAATGTAACCTCTTCATTACCATTCACCTACTAAACAATTCCAAACATATTTCTAGTCAATATTCAAACATGTTATGGGAAAGAAAAGGGCCAGGTGGCCTGGTCGGTAGGGCATTGAGCTTGTGACTGACTGATCATGAGTTCGAGCCCAGCTGACCGAAAAACTCCCGTGTAAGCTAAAGGTGACTGGTGCACGAAAAATCTGTTGCGGTCACAAAGTCCTCCATGTTTCCATAATAAATCAATACCCCTGGGGGCCGGTTCAGGGATTAGTTGGTCTCTGGTTTGGATCAAAATTACAACCGTCTGCCTGAGTATGATTGAATGTCGTGAAAATGTGACCTCTCCATAAAAACGAGATGTGTGGATGTGCTGCCATCTGTTGGCTAAAAATTCGAACTAAGTCGGACTTCCTCCCAATGGGGCTCAATTACATGGAAGCCGCACCTCTCTTGCCATCTTTGATGGGCCTGGCACTCCTTTGGTCTGTCAGTGTAGGCATAAAAAACAACATGGGAAAGAAAAAATTCTTAAAAAAAAAAAAAAGTAGCTAAGTTATTAACTAGCGCGTCTTTGTTGGAATGGCTCCACGTTGCGTGGACGATTCTATTTAGGACCGTAGGTAGGTCGGTAGATATTAAACTCGTAAAAAGTGAACCGATTCTTCTGTTCGATTCTTTCGTAACTTGTTTGGATCGACACTGAGCTATGATTATTTACTTGTCTGGTGGTCTTTTTTCGTGTCTTCAATGATTTTGAAGAAGATTTATTGAATGAATGAATTCGAAATGTAATTCGATTTTCATCACGGATAGGTGTTCGAGGTTTCCCTCAGAGAAGTGCTCTGATCTATGTAAGATATTCTTCTCAAGTAAATCTGATTGAACCAATACAAAAAACCAAAATAAATGTCATCAGTGTGGAATAAATACATCCTCTTGTCTAGTCCAATTGATATTTCAACAAGTAAATAATCATAGCTCAGTGTAGATAAAAAAAAAGTTATGAAAGAATCTATTCACTTTTCACGAGTTTAATATCTACCGACGGTATAAAATAGAATCTTCCACGCAACGCGGAGCCATTCCAACAAAGACGCGCTAGTAAGTTATTATACTTATGTTCTAAAAGTTCAAACTGACACAGAATCCCACTGATCTTGAGCCAAAGAAAATAAACACGCCTTGATGAACAAGCAAATTTTGCATATTCTTCGGAGCTGGATTAAAACCACACCTTCTAAGCTTGTGTCTTTCAAGCAGATTCATACTCAAGAAAATTCCAGATTAAAATTTTCAAAATAAATTCAAGGACTTTCAAGTATGTTGCACCAAATTCAAGTACTTTCTGGGGCCCTTGAAAACGAAATTCAAGTACTTTTAAGGATTTTCAAGGCCCGTGGGAACCTTGTTGAATCAAAAGATTTTATAGTTAGTGTTTTAAAATGAAATAAAGACTAGTTTCCTCTTATAAAACGAAATGTTGGAAACACAATGGACTTTTAGGGAAAGATAATTGGAGTCCATGCTTGAAAAGCCCATTTGTGTGTCAAAATATGGGACTTGCAACAAAATATTATTCAATGCCTTTTAACATTCACAAGTTCGCTTACAATGAGGGTCAACATACAGCACCTCATTTCAGAAACTACAACTCTGAACACAACACACATGGACATCAAAAACCAGGATAGCCACTGCTAGAAGTATTTCATTACCCCAGTTAGCCATGGCACACAAAAAGCAACGCTGAAGTTAAAAAAAATGCAACAAATTGAAGTTATGAAAAATTCTTTCATCATGTGCGTAAATGTGTTTCCCAAAGTTGACTTGTTCTAAACAAATTTTACTTTCAAAACGTGAAATTATTTCATTGTGGCCTTTAATTTTGAAAATAAAATGATGCTTATTGCCTTTATTTCATAATATGTGTAAATTCCATTTCCCAAAGACATTTATTTCAGAAAGCATTTTTTGTCGACAAAACCGATTTGGCGATAGCTTAAACAAACTAGCACCAAATATACATCAAAGTAAGCAAATTAAATTTTTCTCGAATGTATGAAATATTTTTGTAGATTTTCCCACAAAATAAGCGGAAAAGAAAGTTTTTTTTTTTTTTTTTTTTACAAAAACCCAGCAATTACTGATTCCAATATTTTTCTTTCATGGTTATGACAACTGCTTGGTTCTAAAACTTGAAATTAGAGGCACTTTAAAATTTTCTCCTAAAAACAAATCTGGAAAAACCAAATATTTTTCAAGAAGTGTTGCTAAGGATTACAGCACTCATAAAAAAAAGTTATTTTATTTTGAAAAACCATTAGATACCTTAATCACTTTGTCAGCTCCAACTGTAAGTAAATGGCAGCGAGTTTCATCCAGATTCATATGAATGATGCTGTGGCGAGCTTCGTGGAATGAAGCTAAGGAAACTCGGCTGAAACAGAAACTGAATTGAAAACAAAGGACACACCAGGAAAAATAAATCTAAAGATTTTAAATTTATAAGAGAAAGTGGATAATATGCTCAAATTCTGAAGATAAAAGCAGTATATTTTCATCATTTAGTGAAGTTAATAGATCAGTAAAATAATAAAAACCATCGTTTCCCAAAATGGACATAACTGTCCACTGTGAGCACTATAAGAACCTTGGAGGCAATGCTGGCCCCAGAAAAAATTGGGGCATTAAGAAGCACGATTAAGATGTTAAAACAATGTCATGTTTAGTTGAACATGGATTTAGTGCAAACTAAAGAGAAATCAGGCAATTAGATTTAAGGATACTGCTGAAGAAAATTAAGCCTAATACAGAAACAATGGTAACACAACACCAGGCTCATCTTTGTAATTTTTAATTTCATGGATTTGATTGATATTAATTATTAATAAGGTAGCAATCTAGTGTATTTGTGTGCAAGTTTTGACAAGTAACTTTATAAATTCTGTTCCAAATGGTTTTTATATCCAAACTAGCTTTATGGACTAATTTAAAATTGCACACAGCAACACAAATAATTTGGTGAAATAAAAAAATCACAGGCACAGACACATTTGAAAAGGGAGTGTTAAGCCAAAAAAGTTTATTTCAACCAATCAAGAGAAAAAAACCACACATGAAAAACTTTCATAACCCTTTTAAAAGTGTGTTGTAACCACAGTCCAACTGAAGAGGGAAGAGAACTTTACAGTTGTGATGAAAAGAACTTAGATCACTGAAATTGTTTCAAGTGCATGTTTATTCAGTATGGATCTAAATTATTCTAAAATTTCAATTATATCAAGCATTATTTCAACTATTCAAACTAATTTTTATTATTGAGACCGTCTCATTGATTCCTTCAACACAATCCACATACAATTAAAAAAAAAAAGGAATAAACTATTAAATTGGTTTTGGAAAAGTGTTTAGTCCTTACTCAGCATCTGTTATGACAGTATGACATTCATCGCATACTCTGACATCAAACTCGTAGCCCATTATTGGTATTTTACTTTGGTTGCCGCTACATTTGTCACACACAGCTTTTCCACATCTTCGACAGTGATGCTACATACAAAAATAAAGCTAAAATTAACAGTAATACTTAAAATTACAAGTAAAATAATGAATAAGTAGCATATAGAAGAGGCCTTTTCTGTGTTAACTGTGTGGTGGTGGTAGTGTTTATAAGACAGGAAGGAGTTTCCTGTACACTCCAGACGTGACACAGATTTCAAATTGATATATGATAGTTAATTGGTCAACATCAATCAGATCAAATGCCAAATATCACCAAAATGGCAATAAACTTTAAGGTATGCCAATTATCATACCATGTGACAGAATTTGGGAAATCTGGTTTGCTTAAAAACTGAAAATCCCTCTTAAATTGACAAAGTAATAATTAATTATAAAAACAGTCTCAGAAATAAACAAGTTTTCCAAACAGCATATAAATTTCAGTATATTTAATAAAAATTATTCTTCAACATAATGATGAGTGAAATAATCTAATATAGTCAACTTGTAATTAACATTTAAAGCTGTGATTCTAACATAGAATAATTTAAAAATTAAAGAAAGAATAAAATTGTTCCATTTTTTATGTGAATGTAATTCAGGCTTAAAAGTTTAAGGCCTGTAGGGACCTTTATAATAATATAGAAAATTATAAGTATGAATCGATATAAGCAATTAAGAAACTTCAGAAAAGATGTTATGTGCAGGTCTGCTACTTTAAAGAATTAGGGAAGGATTACTATAATATGTAACTTTCAAATACATGATACACAAGTAACAGCTCTGAATAAAGATTCTGTCAACAAATTACCTGTCGAATACCAATTGTTTTTTGATCCACCATTGCTTTTATGTTCCAGAAGAAAGGTTTTGTACATCTTTGACAGTAATCACTGTCAGCCCATTCAGGAGTCTAAAATAAGATTTTTGTAAATATACAAGTTCTGGAATTCAGGGTCATGATGGCATTACATCTAATAAAATAAGTCAATAAAATCATTGTGCAGTGTTAGTCGAGATTATTCACTAAATATTAAAATTTGGAGAACATGGGAATTTTCTATTTGTAACATTTTTCTGAAAATTGGAATACATTATTTGTAGAAATGAACCCGAAACTCATTATCATGAGTCATTCACCATATATGAGGCTATCAAAGCAAGAGTGGCCAATCCCACCAACTTTCCCAATGGAGATAAAAATGCAACTTTCTTATTACTATTTTTTATATATTCTTACTTATCCACAAGACTTGAGATTCTGAAAATTTGTTTCTCAGTGTTCAACACTAAGTTATTTTGCAACTTTAGAACACTTGACGTTGCATATTTAAAAAAATAATAAAAGGTCTCAATAAAATGTGATAAAAAAAATTTCGGATTTTGTGCAGGTCTCGTATATAAGCACTGTTTAAAAGAAATTATTTATAATTGTTAGTTTTTAGGCTGTAACAGGCAAGCTTTTATCTTTATCATAAAAAGGAAATATGCAACTTATATCATGAAAATAAATAAAAAATGTAACAAATGCAAAATTATTGGAACATTAATTTATTTTACCATCCATCACTTTGCCTCCAATCCCTTCCCTATTGATTACTATACACCAATCAGGTATTAATGAAGTTTACCCACAATACCTTGTTTTCCACCATTAGTCTGATTAACCCTCCTATGTTACCTGGGTCAAATGAACCTGTTTTTGTAATCCTTGCATGACCTCACACAAATTATAATACCTTTTATAATTCATGTAATCCTCAAAGACACACAAATAATTTTTTTAAAGCTAATTTCAGCAGCTGTGAATAAATCTTTTAGGTTTTACATTAAAAGAGTAACATTTTGTCTCTGTCTAATCAACCCACATCAATGCTTTTCACATAGTACACACATTAGTACTTCACTGTAAAAGTTTTGAAATTAGAGGAATACTGATTCATAGTTACAATATAACACGATAGAGGGTCATTCTTTCAAACTAATTTCAGTTTTATTTATTTTATTTGCCATATTTACGTGACATGAAACTTGCACTAGTATCCACACATTTCACGATTCAGCGAATAACGGAAAACTCTATACATGCAACGAAGCTTTTTCTATCAGATGATTTGCCGAGACTGCTTTGGCAAAACAAAAAAAGAAATTAAGAGGGTTTGAAAAAGAAAAAAAGACTGTTCATAGTTTTCTACTGAGTTGCTTGAAACCCAAAATTTTTATAACTGACAATTTTTACAGATGAATTTCTTGCTACAGAGTTGTTTAACACTTGTTAGCACTCTATATAAAAATAAGCCATTTATTTCACCAGAATTTCAGCCATCATGTGAAAGAATGCCCTTTTCATCATTACTTAGATTTCAATGCAATACAATACTTTTGCGCTATGTGCTTCAAAAGAATAATCAGTAATTCTTTCAGTTATGCATCACAAGACCAAAATTTCAGAGACTGATCATGTGATTCCAGATAATGTTTTGCACTACAGTGAAACTGAAGGTGGAATGGGTACTATTGATAAACTAGCAGCCACCTACACATGTAAAAGAGAAACAAGTAGATTCTTGCTTGTGCATCCAATAACATAATTGATTTAGCAGCAATGAATGCTTATGTTGTGTACATGCATGTAAATCCACCCTATAATGAAAATAAGCTTTTAAATACCTCTTTCTAAATGAGATTGGAAAACAATTTACAGATGTTCATAGAAGCATGGGGGCGATAAATAATGTGTTAATATCTACAAACATAAAAAAGTTGTGAAGGGGGAATAACTTGACATGATGAGTCAAGACTCAAGGTTATACTTAAAGTTTCTTTGACAGGAACATGTTAATGTATAATCAAAAAGCTGTTTGTTGTCAAAATAACTTATTGATATTATTATAATTAAAATTGATATTAGTGTAATTAAAATAACTTATTGATATTAGTGTAATTAAAATAACTTATTGATATTATTGTAATTAAAATTATTTTAATCATCCTTTGATTTGCATCTTAATTTTCACTGACATTATCTTATTTTTTTTAAACTTAAGAAAATCTGAATCGAGATTCTAGTATGTTTTAATTTGGAACAACTCATAGAAAACGTGAGAAGGTTATTAAATCATTTAATTTTTTTTTTTAATATTACAATTATGTGAAATAAAATGATTGCAGAATGATTTTTGGTGTCTACAATTCAAAGTAACAAGTTTGGGTTAAATTAACCGATAATATGTGGTAAGACATGTATTTTTTTTCAACAGGGCAGAAAAATGATTGTTAAAAAGAAAAGTACAAAATAGCTGAAATACTCCTTTATCTCTAACATTAGACATAAAAGTACATTTAAACTTCCGATTTTTTGTCCATTTGTGTAATCAATCATTGATAAAAAATATATTGCACAGCATATTTCTATTTAGGTATTGGGAAGAAGATTCTCGATTATTCTACTCTTAGAGAATATTCTTCAATTCAAAAAGAGATTTACATCTCTAATTACACCAACACTTTGAGAAATAAGTGAAACAAAAATTATGTTAATTGATATTCTTTAAAAATGCTCAACTTACCTCAACCCTGTTGATTTTCATGTTCCAGATTACAATTGTGCTGTCTTCAGATCCTGATATCAATTGCTTTGATGCATTGGCAAAACAAAGAGAAGAAACTTTGTTGCTGGAAGATAAAATAAACTATTTAGCAAATGGGGCAATTATTTGCACATATTTATTACAAGTATTACAAAAGAATAAATGATGCATACCAACAGGATTTCGATTTTAACAAAAAAGCATTACAAACGACTCATCTGCTAGCATTTTGGATTTGAAATAAAGTCTATGATGTTGACACAAAAAATGTGTTCTTTGATTCAATTTATTGGTCAATGATCCACAGAACAAAAGTGTAAAAAGTCTAGATTTTCCTCTAATTTTGTCAGAAAACAAAACTTATTTTTAAATCATTACGTTAATTAAAACCTTTGTAATGTGAAAATCTGAACCATCTAGAGCAAGGATTCCTAAACAGATTCATCGACCGTATATAGGAACCGTATACCCTCCGGGAACAAAAAACATTCATACGAAAATTCATTAAAAAATGTACAAAACTGCATCATCAAAACTGTTCAATCGAGATGGATTGCAGTGATATTGCACGAGAACACACTGCACATCCTATGGTTGGTTGTTTTGGGGTTTTGTTGCACAATGGGGGAGACACCTCAACCTTATGGTTATTATAAATGACCCATTATGTAGAGGCTGTTGGATAGAAGAGGAGTCATGTACACGTTTTATGTAATTGTGATTATTACTCTACTCAACCATTTAAATATCTGGGATACTATGGTATTGAACCCAGGGGACTATCAAATATTCCAATCTGGTACTTGCCAAAATTTATTTCAGCAATCGGTCTTCAATTGATCAGTAGTGGTTTCAGTACATCAGACTACTAGTCGCAGTGTGGCACTCTTTGGAGTCATCCCCACAATAAGTCATGCACAATAGGGTCATATTTGGTCAAACTCAAAATAGACAACTTCTAAATAAAAAAATGGTATGAAAAGGAAGAGGGATTGGGGAATAAGATCATAGGATTAAAGTAGAAAAAGATCGCTTGGGTATCCTGGGTGGAGCAACATAAGTATTTACTAGACAGTAAATCCCATCCAAAGGCTGCTGCACTCCAACAGAATCTGGTTAAATCTGAATCCAATACACAATTCGACAGGTTAAAGTTACAGTGGTTTAAGTCCCTTTTTCAAAACAAAAAAAAAGGAACTTCCACTGCCAACAGTTGGCAGTGGAATGAAGATCTGACTTACTTCACATTTTCTGTTATAGATTGACTTATCTAGATCTGGTTTCTGTGTCCACTATATATAACTATCTTTAGTTAAACTTGGTTGTACTACAACTGTTTTTTTTTTTTTTTTTTTTTGTTGAAAAAGTGATTTACACCACTAACTTTAACTTGTCCAATTGATAAAGATTTGGAAAAGCTGCTTCCATAAGAAATAGGTCGTTTGCCTTAAAATTTTCTTTTAGAAGCCTGAATCTGCAGTGCTCTGCTTCAATGCACGAATCTATGTTAGTCGGTTTCTACTGGATTTAGACTGATCCAGATTCTGTTGGGTGTGTTGCTGGAGCCTGTTATATTCAATTGAGATTAGGCTAGAGAATAGAGTATAATCATAGAAAACTCAATTACCATACATTAATCAATACAGTAGCAGAATAGAAATGAACTTCTTACTGATGTCCTTGTAATTCATATGCAGTACCTTGCTGCCCTCCTATGTCCCATACAATTATTGACTGATCAAAACTGCCCGAGAATAATAATTTTCTTTCTGGGTCCCAAGATAAGCAACGTATACTACCTAAAAAGGAAATTGTACAATTTACCAGCTTCCATTTAAGAGGGTATATTTACTTTACTAAAAACCAAATTTTACTGTTGATTGAAATTATAAAAACATTTCTACATTAACCTTAAAATGTCTATTTGACAGGGCAAATTGACATTTTTAAGCAAAATTTTACTGTTGATTAAATTTATAAGATCAATAACAGGGTTCCCACTCTTTTTTTTCTAACCAAAAATAAGGACTTTGTAAGCACTTTCTAGGACAAAATAAGGACTTACATAAAACATTATAGAAACCGTATTATACAGTGTAATACCTGACTTTCGACCAAATGGGGACTCTCTTACAGATTAGTTAATCTTATAAGAACAGTAGTATGTAAAAAATTTAATATTCAAGTCTATTTTCTAAAAATTATACACAAATAATGCCACACAAAAATGAGATTTTTCAAAAAAGAAGTCTGATTTCTACAAAATTCAGCAGTTAATATGTGGGCATTTACATGTACATGTATCTCTACTATTATAAAAGGAAGTGTTTGTCTGTTTGTTTGTTTTTTGCCCGCAAAGTCCTGACGAATCTATTGCACTTACAGTAAAGAGATTTGGCACACAGATAGTCCAAATTTTTTACAATTTTAAGGTTGAGGTGAAATTTAAAATTCATTTTTTCACCATTCTTCATTCTACTGTGGTAAATCAGAGGAATAAAGAAACATAAAAAATTAGACTTTTCGCTCTCACGTGTCCCCTTTACGTCAGCCTTTGGAACCATGCCACCTTTTTATTTCCGAGGAGAGAACAAATTCGAATGACCTTCGTTTCTTTCGAGATTCATTCATTTGGATTTCCTGCGATATGGATTCCAGTTAAGCAAAAGATTGCTAAAGTTATCACTGGCGTTCTTCAGTGCTTTTTTTCTATATCAGCGATCGTAAAAGGTTGAATAAAAATTTTAACGGATTTGAAATTTGAGGAAAATTTAACACCAGATAACAACTGAACATCAAGGCGTTGCCTGTGGTGTTACACGGGCACTGACAATGCCGGGCTAGCCACGCAGTCTATATAGTAGCTAGAAGTATAAGCATAGTAGTTAGTATATGTGTAAGTACATATACAAACTATAAAATAAAGACCGCAAAAAAAAAACTTTGGATGTTTTTTTTTTTATCTTTTTGCAGTGCATTTGCTTTTATAAAAAGGGAACGAAAAAGTTAAGTTTTACGAGGACCGAACTTGGTGTTGTCAATCTCAACGCTGCTGTTGCAAGTTTGATTTAGTGTTCTTATTATTTTCATATTGTTTTGTTTTTAGATTTTAAGGATCTTTAGGGGTCACCTCCCTGATTCACCAACACTTTCATTTTCAAAAATTTCCTAATTTTTAAAAAAAAATTACAGTGCTTATTTTGTTGTATTTACAGCTTCAGCCGGCTTATGAAATGGAAACTACCCACTACAGTAATTATTTTATATTACACTTTCATAAATTTATAATGAAAATAAGAAGTAAATTCATTTATTGGCACATCGTAGGTTTCAATAAAATATAATTAGTGGCAAACTATTAATTTACAAAAAGTATGTAAAAGAATTGCAAATTGCATAGGTCAGAGTCAAATTTGACTGGATCGGAGACCAAACGAGTTTCTAAGAAAATATTTTTCCGTTAACCAGAACAGATCATAAGAATAATGCAAAAACTTTGATAAATTTATAAAAAGGTTAAAAAAATTATATGCAACTTTATTGAATAGATATTTAACTAGTTACCTCAGTCCCAGCCTAAGCCATTCGGTGTATTGCCACATAATTTTGAACCACGGTCAGATAGCGAGAGACATCTGAGCTGGTGCCCTACTCTCCAAACTTAACCACCAACCCAACATGAGGACTTTTAACCATGACAGATTTACAGTGCACCAGCCGCTTCTACACGATATGCTTACAAACATCATTTTAATGAAACAAAATTAATTTGAAAATAATCATCTTAGCTGACAATGGAAACAGATTGCGCATGGCATAACAAAAGAAAGTGAAATTCAAGCACAGTCGGCAATTGAGTATTTGTCACCCGGATACAAAGAGAAAAAAATTATAAAGCATAGAAAAATTACTTTCGGTTTCAGTCAGCAGCCAAATACGATAAGAGTCCGAAATTTCCAGTTTTCAAATGACTTTTCCTGATTATTGAAATTCCCCGACTATTCTCGGTTCTCCAGTACTGTGGTTTACTATTTTGCGATCTTTTCCTCCAATGTTTTTTTTAAGCGAGCGGGTTGGTTTTCTTTTGGAACCACTCACAAGTCGAAAACAGACCGATTTTTATGGGTTTTCAAGTTTTTGGTGTATTATGAGCTCATCAAGAAATGATCTAGGATTTGTATATCCCGTATCAAGGGTTGCCATTCAAGCAAGCCAGTTCCCGAATCATCACCAAAACCGTACTTGTAAGCAGTTTCATCGCCGATCAGCCGCTAAAAAAGAGGTCGAAAATATTGTAAAAAAATATTGTCATTTGAAAACTGAATTTTGTTTTCAAAGGAAAATAAGCACTTTCTAAGGACTATTGATGCAAAATAAGCACTTCTAAGAGCCCTTAGAAATGGAAGGCCAAAATAAGCACTTAGAAGCACTTTGTAAGCACCCGTGGGAACCCTGAATAAATATTCGGAATAATCAAAGACAGGCTATTTGAGGCTATAAGAGCAAGAGTGGCCTAACCCACCAACCCACAACACCCAACCCACAACAAACTCTATGGAGAAAAACGCGATTTTTTGGCTCCCTTTTTTTATATATTTTTATTCTTCTACAGTATGATTTGAGATTCTGAAAATTTATTTCTGAAGGATCAATAATAAGTTATTGAGTAATTTGAGAAGACTTGAATTTGCACATTTCGAAAAAAGTAAAAAGTTGTAATGAAGGATAATAATAACATTTTCGAGATTTCATGGCTAAGGCCACTTTTGCTCTGATAGCCTCATATATATACCACAATAATACACTATATTCTCTTTAGTTTGTAATTCTAGAAACATTCTGGAGTACATGTAATAAAAAAAAATGTTTTACAAAAAAAAAATAACCTAAAAAAATTTTTAGAATGGAAAATTTTAGTTATTTTGGGAACATCCAAACATTAAAAAGTAAGATGCATAAAAAGTTCCAAGTTGACTGAAGAATTAAAAACTATGCATACTATGAAGTGTAATACTTTGATATGTATTCTATAAGTTCACTTACAAGTTAAAAATGAGAAAATCTGATAGCACTTAAGTCTCATAAAAATTGCTTAAATTATTTGTTTAGTTTAACAAATATAAGTGCATTGAACTATTATAATGCAAACACTTTTATACATTACATCTATGAAAAATATTAAAAGTTGAAGGAAATCCAATTTTTGTGCAGTAAGATTTGGAGAACTAAAACTTATGCAAGGTTCTTTCTAGGATTTTAGAAATTGAAAAGTTTTAAGAATGAAACATAAGAACTAAGATTTATTTTTAGCACTTACAAATGAAAGTTATGTTTTACCTGAATGTCCCTTTAATGTAGTAATTGGTTTATAACCAGAATCTTCAATTTTTAACATGGTTATTTGGCCGGAATAATCACCAATAAATACATGTTTTGACTGCGCATCAAATCTTGGAAACAGTTAAGAACTCTTTCATACTAAAAAAATGACACCATATTATGAACAACACATTTAATCGAAAACCAACGATAGTTGTTGCAGATTGGATTTTTTCTGAATTATATTCATACAGCAAAACCAAAACATCACATTTAGATTTGTTGGTTGAGTTTTGACTTATGGCACAAGGGTTTGGCTAAGCTGTGCCAAATACAAGGTAGACAAGATCAAGAATACACACAAAAGAAAAGTTCTACTGCCATAGAAGAGAGAAATACACACAGGGAGGAATTAAACCTGCATCTACTAGAACAGTGGGCAAACACACTGAGCCATGGCAACCCCTTAGAAATTAGAGCAGTTTTCAGCAGGGCTCGAAATAAGTCATGGCAACCAAGGCAATTGACGCAAGCTTAGCTTAAATTGCTATGACGATCAACAGTTTTGCTGCGAGTATTTGAAACCGAATGTTTAATTATTACTCTTTCAAATGCCAGCTATTAAAAAAAAATTTTAAAGAACAAAAATGTGTCTTGATGAAGATAAGTGCGGATGGTCCTTTGCTTTCAGATTTTAAAGCTGATCAAGCAGTTCAGAAATGGTTTCGTGCATGTGATTGCAGACCTTGCATTTAGCTATGTAGCTATGAAACAACGAGGGGTGTAGTGGAGGGTATACAGCGGTACATTGAAGGACCTGTCAAAAAAAAGTCTTCTAGCATGTGTTTGAAGACTGGAAAAGAGGTGGGATAAGTGCATTACATGTAATGGAGAGTATTTTGAGAAAGACCATTAAAATTTGGAGGATTAGTACAGGAAATTATTTTTTATTAATTTATAATCATTCTTTATTGAACAACCCTCATATACATGTGTGTACATGTTTCTTAGCCCCGTCGTGGAAAGTGTAAGTACATGTTCACCTCCCCATGGAAAATTTTTTGTGGGCGACCATGGTATACAGTTTTTTTTTATGACTACAGCACTGGAAACAAATGAAATTTTATTTAGTATAATTATTGACTGATGCCTTCATAAACTTGATAATAAGGAAATAAACATGTCTACAATATATTATTTTAGTGTTTCTTTTTTTCTCTTTCAGATGTGTTTTAGGGTTTTATATGAAATTGCAGAAAGCCTACAAGAAAAGTGAAGTATTTTCTTCTTCTCATTGCAATTTACCTTCTTACTGCAATTTACCGTTATTACGGAAATTTTAGGTTTTGCCATGAGGTGAATTGTTTTTGCTGCCAGCTTCAAAATCTTATTTCGAGCCCTGGTTGGCAGGCTTTTTATATACAAAAGAAGGACTAGGATGAACTAACAATTGCTAGATAAAAGATCAATAAAAACATAAAAAGAAAACAGAAAGAAAATGCACCATCAAAAAAAAAAAAAAATTAACATGAAAATATCCACATCTATTTTGTTCCCTTGAAAACTAATTTAACAAAGCAAATAAACTAAACAATCCAAACCAGAAAATTATCTTAATTTTAGCTGTTGGGTTAGTCATGCTCCCATGAGTCGAGTCAAGTCATATGATTTTGAAATTGTAATCGTCATTAGACAATAAGTTGGAATATAAACAAATTGAGTCTAGAATTGCTGTCTTTAGAACAGATTGTGACTCTAGGTTTATCATTGATAACACATTGGTGTGGGAGAACCACCAACCACAATAGCGAGTCATGTTTTTGAGGATGATAGTCTTCGCTTGAACGTTTCACACCATTTCCAAAATCAATTTACAGTCTTCACTGACTTCTTGTTGATTTAACTGCTAATTGCAAATGTTATGTTTTCAATTCATGAAAACACAACAATCATCAATTATAGAGACTATGACGAATGACAAACTAGAATTGCCACTTCCAGTTTCCCTTCCACCAAACAGATAGAAGATTCTTCGAACACAGACTCAAGCTACTACTGAGACACATAATGATCCCAGTCTAGATGGGTTTGAGAAGCCTGCTGATCCAGAAAAGAATCCCTTCTGTAGGAAACAAAACACCAAATTGCACTAGCTTGCCATTAAACAAGAGATCGTGGTCAATTTTCATGAATTGAAAACTCTTTTGCGAAAGAACTTTATTCTTTGATTAAGAAGAGATGATAAAATTGTAAAAATCCAAGTCCCAATTAATTAGTAATAAACAATTACAAAGGATACTGTACAGCTGTGCACCAGGCATTGCACTGGAAACCACCTAGTCTTTGACCAGTCTCTGAACAGTGCCACTGGAAATATTTGTCTCGTCCAACACTCAGCACCCATTCGGACCATAATGAAAATACTATGTCTGCTACTCGCCCTTGATGAGCTAAAGAAATCCAAATAGCACAGTATAAATGCAAGAGGCTTTATCCAGACATTGATTAGCAACCAAAAGTACATACATGAAATATGACTTCTATTTTAGCACTTCAACCAACCTATGCAGTTTGTAAATTACCGACATTCTGGATACACCCATACCTTGCTTTACGGCCTAGATACGTTCCGGAAAAATTGGCTGTAAAGCGAAAAGTCGTACAACGAATCAATTATTTTGATACAAATCCATACAAATTCAACTGGATCTGTTCCAATTTTTTATAAAATCATATAGTTTTCAGTTCATAAAACATTTTATTACAAAACATTGTGGGCCGTAAATAAAAAAAAAATGCAATAGTGAAAAAAGGCCGTACAGCGAAATGCCATATAAAGAGCGGTAGTATAGCAAGGTATAGTACTGGTACAAGGTATATGTACTGGAAAAAATTGAAATTTTCAATATTGTTTTTTACTAGTTATGTATCTTTTTTTTCCCACAAGATTCAATGAAAACAATTCAAATATACAAGGGAATAATGCAAAATAATAAGGTATTTTGTGTACTGTATACAAGAGTATCATCAGAAAATAATTTTTTACAACATGCAGTCAAGATCTTATTTTACATGTGTGTGTGTGTGTGTGTGTGTGTGTGAAAAAATATATTTACACATAGTAGTCTTTTTTGCATCTGGAATAATTTTTTTACATAAATGGATTTTACATAATATATAATGCAATTTAAGACATTCCTCATTTCGATGAATTATTTTGAATGAATTTTATCTTTCTTCAGTGAAAATTTAGAAAACAGGATGATTTCTTCAGGAAAATTAAGAAATATATTCAGGTAACTCAATTATTGAAATTTTAAGGAGATCAATTATACCTACCTAAATAATTTCTCTGATGATTCATTCTGTTATAATCTTCAGATAATATAAATTCCTAAAAAATATAAAAAAATTCATATTTTGGAAAACATGAAACACTATTAATTTAAAAATAGATTTACAAAATTTACAAATTTTAAAGCGCAACAGCATTTAAAAAATATTAAGCTTAAATGCTTAACTTACAAAATTCTAAATTTTGTCAACCATTTTAACGATTGCCTGATTTGTGATTTTCCCTACCTAGCAAATATTTTTTGACATGGTGAAATCTGATTTCTAATGCCTTTTTTTTTAATTTACATATTTTCATGGACATAAAACTTTTCTTTTGTAAAAAACATATAGTAAGAATAGATCAAATGTGCAATAGAAATAATTTGCATCCTTCTTCATAGACATACTGTAATCTAAATTCATTCATTAGCAGTAAAACGTGTTTTCTGTAATGTTTGACAAAATTCGAATACTTATAAGCAGTGATCACAAAGCTCTGCAGTGTACAATCACTTTCTCAATAAATAATACTTTAAATACAGCACACACAATAATAAAATTTACAACTCTCCAAAGGATGCTCTAATTACTACAATAGTCAACATATTACTATAAATAATTTGATTTAAAAATCTTTAGATAATTTCTCAATTAAAATCTGTTTTCAGATGCTAGATCATTTGGTGCTACAAGGTTGTATTCTAAGTTTCCTAACCATACCAGGCATGAAAATGCAAAATTTCAAAAAAGAGGAAAACCAAAATGTGAAATTAAATACATGCGAGTCAGGTCTGTGCACAGGATATCACAATGGTAAAAAATAACATTAGCCCGGAGCTATAATTAATTTATCAATAATTAATGGTAGACAATAAATCGGAAAAAACGGTGAATTATGGGCATGTGCTAAATATTGGCCATCCGAAATAACAACATCAAGGTAGATGTCTCTATATTTTAAAAATGTTACCACCGTTGCAGGATTGAAAACTCGCTTTTTTCGTTTGATTCTTAGACGGTTTCCCGAGAATGTACATATAAGAAAATTACTAAACTAACAAGGTTTGTTCAAAATTGTACAGGGAACAGGATGAAAAAGATTTTTTCCAAAGCGGCTATTATTTTAGGGTGCATTAAGTGTTAAAGTAGAAAAAAGTGAAATTTCTAACGCGAGTGAACAAAAGACATACAAATTTTCAGTCTTCAGCTGTGATTTTTTTTAAAGAGTTCCTCTAAATGTAAATTTTTGGGGAAAATCGCAATGTCACGATGATTGCGAGATCTGCACTACCTAAGGGATAGCTGTGTGAAATCAGGAAAAATTGAGATGTCACGATGCATCGACATCGTGAAACGGATGTGCCGATGTCAACCTCACACCGGTTTTTTTACAATCTATTGATACATCGCCCAGGCCCACCCCCCTAGCATATAAAAATGCCACTATGACATCCGGTTCTTCAAAGCTTGAAATATACTCTCATTGGCTAGAAACACTAATAACATCATATTCTTAAAAACTGCCAAAATCGCGTTAGAAAAACGCAGAAAATTACTAAAAAGTGGAAAAACATGGGGGGGGGGGAACGGAAATCCGGAAGACTTTTTATGCCTGTCATACATAACTAATTTGATATAATAAAGATTTCAAGTATTCAGGAAGCAGATACAAACTAATCAATATTTCTTAGTTGAAAAGAGGAAATGCCTTGACTTACAGAGATAGTACCATTATCCATTCCCACAAATAAACGCTTTGTTTCTTCACTATATACAACACATGTTGCTGGAGCTAAAATAAAAAAAGATTAATTACACCAATTTTTTTTTTTGCAGGCAGCCTAATAAAAATAATTTTTCCCCAAAACAATGTGGGTAATCATTTCTTATAATGCTTTTCTTGATAAATAATTAAAAAGAACTTACAAGGCATATAGTGACAAATGCTAGGCCAGTACTGTCCAGTATCACGTTTTAACCAAACTCGAACAGTTCTAAAATAGTAAAGAAAAAAAATGATTGATTTAATATAAGATACATTTTTTACATACAAACAAAATATATTCTGCTACAAGACACAAAACGAAGAATATAGTTCAGGTTGAAATAAAAACTATCTACTCAATAGGTTAATGATCAGTACAATGCAATTAGATAATTGTCTTCCAGTTGTAAATATCATTTATAAGTTAGGATAGATTTAAACTATTTTATACGAGTGTGTTCTAAAAGTAAACAAATCGAACTGTTTGGGTAAGGCACAGGTCTGAGACTAAACCTTTAAGAAATACTATTTTGCTAGCACTCATAATCTAACATTTGGAAGAGAGTGGACATTGGTGAGAGTTTAAGTCAAGATACTCAATCTATGGTGATGGTAAAAGATCTGAATAGATTTAGATTTCCAGTCTTGTTATAGTTGAAGGGAGCTTGGTTGTCAAGAGCCAATAGGAGCATTTAAGAGTGAAGAGCATACGTAATTAATTCATCTATACTTATGAAAAAAATTTCTGCACTTTAATGTAGTTGATGGTTGTCAAACAAATTTTCCTTTTTACCCTCTATTGTATAATAATTAGATTTCTTAATAGAAAATCTGATTTTTATACATTAGAGTACAGATTGCTACAATAAGAATAATTATAATAATTCATAATTTTAACAGTAAATATGTTAAAGTTTCATTTTGACATATTAACCAAATCAGTTTGCTTTGGTAGTTCTTTTTATCAGTAAAAACATTTCACTGCACATTTTAAGCATAACAGCTTTAACAGAGTTAATAATAAAAGGTGCTTTCCTTATGTGTTAATCTTTTTACCAAGTTTTTTTATCTAAAACCTCAATTTGTATTGTTAAATTGGCAGTTCAATACATTTTCAATCAAGTTTTGAATTAATAAGCTTTTAAACTTTGTATAATGTATTCACAAGGGTACTTTCAGAGCTTGAAGGATTAGCCAGGGCGGGAAAGTTGATTGGTCATGGTCACCATGATTATCCAAATTTTAATGCATTGATTTCTTCCTTTAGGAATGAAGACCTCAAAAGTCACACATAAAATTCTCCAATGACTCGGAAGCTGACATCATAAGTCATTGTTGAAGCTGCAAATGTCTGCAGAAGACCAGGAATTTTAGAATATTTATAATACATGTATCACTTCTGTAACATGTGCATTAATTTTGGTAATTGTAACTTTGAGAATCTACCGTAAAAATGTAATTGAATAGCTACTGTATTAAAATGAAAGAAAATAGAAAAATCAAGATTAATAAAAATGTTATTCACATACTTGCTGTCATTATGCATCTTGCTGTTCACTCCATGAGAGCCATTTTCAGTCAAGCTAAATATAGGTGGCAGTATTGCTAAGGCAATATGTACTTCCAATACGTATTCTGAATGTGATGTTAATTGGCTTGCTTTCTCAATATTTCGATTGGATCAACATAATTTCCATATTGATGATAGTTAATTGGTCAACAATTAGAAAAAAAAACGTTAAACATGATAAAAAACTTTTTAAAGTAAGCCTTTTATGGGTACAGTTACACTCTATGTTTATGAGCGGTGGCAACGGCCTCAGCAATTTTTTTTGTGCACTTTTAGTTGTGAGCTACGGTATATTAAGACAACCCATTGATCTTTATGGTTTTCATGGCAACCTTGGCAAACGGTAACTTTCAATTTTCATTTTGAATATTCCAGAAAGTTCTTCCAAAATCCGTTTAAGTCACTTGATTTCATTGGTTCATTTAAAATTTTTTCTTTGCTTCCATGGGTTATTTTTATTTCAAAATGTCCTTTGATTGCATTGGTCCTTTAAATTTTCTTTCTGTGATACCACAGGTTCATTTATTTGCATTTCTACAGTTATGGAATTTTTATATTATACTTTACACAAAACGTTAAGAGTTTTTTTTGCCATTTGTGGAATTTTTGTGTTTTAATTATTTTTTCTCAGAACAGTTCTGAGGTATCAGGTCATATTATTTTTAGCTTTTTTTTTTCTTTAATTTTTTTTTTCTTTTTAAACAGCCTACTGTATTTAGTGTAATTGATAGGATTCAGGGCATTCTTACCCAAGATTCACAGCTTAGTTTTTCTGCTGGTTCACAAATGTGTTTTGAAAGGTGTTTAAACTTACTACTTTTTGCAAAAGTTTTTCAAAAATATACTTTTAAAAATTTTTCAAATGTGTTTTCAAGCTTACATTTTCCGTAGTAAAAAGAAAAATATTTTTGAAAGAAAAGAGTTTTTTTAAATAATTATTTCCTTGGTGGCGTCAGAAGCCTTTGCCACCGTTTATAAACGTGGACTGTAGCTGTACCCTTTTATGTACCACATAAGGGCTATTGGACAGCAGAAGTATAATCTTCCAAGACTGTCAGGTATGTTTGTTTACACTGAAAATCTCTTGACGAATCTGGACCAAATTATTGGCATTTAAAAGATTTCATAAGATTAATTTATTGGTAATGATCAATGTAAATAAAATTAAAAATTCTGAACAAACTTAATATTTTCTTGGATTACAATGTCCAAGTTGGAGCCACAGGTTGTTATAATTGTTATTCTGATCAAGTAGCATCTCTCAGTCCAATGGACCAAAGCATTGGTTAATCTTCACAGGGCTGCCACAGCCAAAGAACTTGTCAAATAGTAGCATTAGTATATCTATTCTTTAAAATAGTAGCAACTCTACTCTTAAACCCTGTGTTAGTAGCAATTTTAGTAGCTTTGATACAAAATGAATGGTCCCAAACACAAAATACACCAATCAAACATGGAACATGGGCATTGAAAATCTTGCGAAGAAATTTAAATTTTAAAAATAAATACTTTTTTAATGACAATTTAGCAACCAGATTCCAATGTTTCTCTTACTTGGCTCCCAAAACTTCTCCCTTAGAAATATATATATATATATATATATATATTTCTAAGGGAGAAGTTTTGGGAGCCAAGTATATATATATATATATATATATATATATATATTTTTTTGTCTGCTGTTAGTTTAAAAAAGGGACTAGATATAAATTTTTGTTGACCTTTGGTGAATTTTTTTAAAAAGTTGCCAAAATGAAACAAATAAGAGCTTTGGGAGCGAATTTGCTTTCAAAGATTCCACAAGTCATCAAGGTTGATAAATAGCAGCAAAAAGTCCCCTGTAACAGCCCTGTTATCACTGGTTGTGATGAAATAATCCAAATTTTTTGGGGGGATTAGATTTCAATTTTCTTACACATTGATTATTTACAACTAATTCCTGAGTGACCATTGGAAGTGTGCAGAGCAAAAAAATGTAAAAATTCTAAATATCTATCAGTTGGAGGAGCTGCTTAACCCAGAAAATCTCAATGCTGTTTTCTATTTGTGTTTTTTGACAGAATCATTAAGGGATGGTTCCCTGACCGGAATTGATTACTTGAGCAAGCACGTAGAACCTCTAGGACACCTGTTTTCCAGTCCTCATCAAGGGAATGTTGCTGTCAATTGATATTATGTAAACTGCACAGTTAAAATTTTGTTAGTACTTTATTTTAAGCAATTTTTAAGATACATATTCATGCACTTACCTATCATCACTGACACTGATGACACCCTCTGCATTTGGAACAATAACAGCCATGTTAATGACATCTTGATGTCCTTCCAGTTTGCTGATCAACTGTGGTTTGCGAGCATTGGCAAACTGTGTGCTGGTACCAGGAACAGGCTTGATTTCGGCAGCCATGACTAGTTCTACATTCATTAGAAAACACTCGAGTAAGTCTTCATAAACTGAGAAATATTAAAATACCTATTTTAATTAAAGGTAGCTTTTAAAATTTCAACTTTTATACAGAGAAAACATGAAAAAACTGACATGAGCCAGCTTCTTCATCGAACTGTTATTTGCTAATTTATCAATTATTTTAATTTTAACTTTACAATAAAAACCATAACTTCACTCACAAAAAATGAATGTCTTATTAATGTAAATATGTCTGTTTAATCTGTTAAAACATCTAAGCACAGGACCTTTGCCTCTTCAAGGCTAACTCCTTCAAGGCAATTTAAAACATGCAACTCCAAATTTTCTATCTAATTACAAGTCAAAATAATCTGTTAAACTACTTGTTGTGTGTGTGTGTGTGGGGGGGGGGGTATTTTGTTTATGACATTATTGCAATGAACTAATTTTTAATTTTTGTTCGTTTTTAATAAACTACATGAAACTATTAATATATCGATGCAAAATATATTACATTTGCTGTCCTTACATTTGTCACTCCAGGCTGGTGTAATTAGGAGCAGAAATTGAGTCATCAATGACACCCAAACATCCAAAATGCTCCACTTGCCATGCAATTTTCAATGCATTTGGCTTTTTTTGGAATTTATAAGAACAGTAATGAAGATAGTATACTCTTGATGAGCTTTCTTCGTTACATTGCGTTGTTTCATCAATTAGGTCCAGGTTTAACTTTAAAATTGTCAAGAACATGGAAAAGAGTGAGAAAACAAAAAAAAAACACCAGTTAGAAAAACATCCGGATTTTGGACAATTCCAGATTTGGGACTCGGCACTATAGTACTAATAAACCAGCTCTATTTGCTGCCAACATTCACTAAGAACTTTTTTAAATCAAGCCATCCCTGAGCCACTCCAACTGAAAATGAAAACTGTTTCCATAGCGACTGCTTCCTCCCGATTTGGTGTCGGGAGCAGAGAGTTCTCATGATAAACAGAGAGTAATTAAAAAAACTTCCTTCATTATACCTACTTATTTACATGTAAAATTTGCATTAAAATATCACAAGGTTAGTTAATAGCATTGTCTGTGAAAATTTTTAGTGACAATTTGGATCCAACTTAAATTTCTGAATAAAAAGTTAAATAACTTTTATCAAAGAATTAAAAACTCATTGTTTTGAGATAAGTGATACCTGGCTTCGACACTATTGATGCATATATTTGTCTTTTAGATATGCACACAGTAACAGAGCTTACTTTAAGACCTTCCTATATTGATCAAAACATTTTCAATTGCTCTCATTTTAAGAAAGGTATTTGTTTTTAACTCTAAAAGGGGCTTCAATAGTGAGAAGTGCCAAGCTTATAACCTACACTAGAGGTGCACAACCCTCGGCCCACATGCGGCTCGCGAATCATCCATTTGCGGACTGCAAACCAATTTTGACTGTAAACTTCTAAGAGGATTTAAGTTAAGCAAATTGACTGACAAACATTCATTTAGAATCAGTCTTAAGAGTTTCTACAAGCAGTATTGAACCTCACATACCTAATTTAGTTAGTGAAACTCAGTATCAGCCATCCCATTAGCAAGCTGTAACATAATTATTGTTTATGCTTCAGAAATTTTAATATTAAATGTATTTGATGCTGTAATTTTTATTTCTAATTTTACTGATACTCATCTTCATTGCTCATTATACTATTACTGTAATTAAGTTTATAACCTAAAATAATTTGCTGAAGTACATATGACATTCTTGAGACACATTCTTAAAAGTAATTCTAAATTATTGATCATTGCAAAATGTGTGTTAACTTTTTTTTTTTTTTTTAAACTATTCACAATATCATTCATTTAGTTCTGTTACAAGCTCCTAGAATTATTGAGAAAACATTTCTAAGTTTAATCTTTAAAAAAATTATTATTTTTTGTTTACTATACATATTAAGTGTAATAACAGCTGTACATAATTGGGTAGTAGCACTTTCTTTGTGTCTGTGCTGTAACTTCATTTGCGGCCCACCATGTCTCAATCAACAGTGCAAGTGGCCCTTCCCCCAAAAAGGTTGTGCACCCCTAACCTACACTAATTCTGATCTGTATAGTAGATAACCACAAGCAATATTTTAGTCTCCACTTCCTAGCAATTGCAATTTAGTTTTTGGAGGGATCAATCTTGAAGGAAATCAAAGTAGAAGGCTTTTAGTCACCATATTGATTCAAAAATGCTTTGTCAGAACTTATTTTCTATTTGAAGGAATAATTTTATTCTTTTCTTGAGAGAATTCAGTCTTAGACCAGAAACCATATTGCACCCTGGCAAGGAAATGACAACTCAGAATTGCAGAACTTGAGAAACAGCAACTTAAAAGATACAATAAAACTTATATTGAAATAGAAAAGCTTCTTTTAAACTTTAGGTAAGTGCTTGTGGTGGTAACTTCTATTATATTCTATAGAATAGTAATACAACATGCTGGGGCACCTCACACATATTTTTCCATGACATAACAAAATGTTTATTTTTCTGGCCGCAGTGCGATATTTGTTTGTGAATTTATGAAAATTGAAACCCTTTTCAAATTTACCCAAAAAAATTTCTAGTGATCATTTTAGGTCACATTTAAATATGAGAGGAAAACCAGTTGCTTGTTCATGGTTCCATCATACACAACCATCCACTAACCATTAACAGACATGTAAAAAAAATCCTTTTTTTTTTAAATAAAATTTTAAGCAGACCTTCCTTTTAATTTCTATTATCTAATGGACGTGGAAAGATCAATTGTAATCTCACAAATAGAAATAACTTGCATATAGAGGGTCATATCATACCAATAGGTATATCTGCCAAAACTAACGCATATGCAAAAACTATGTTACTTAAGTTCGTAAACAAATATTTAAATTTCTAACCATTATCTGATGAATGTGACAAAATTCATTAAAATCCCATGAATAGAAACAAGTTGCCTTGTTCAGAATCATATATGTATATCTGCAATCACAAACACATAATTAAAAACAATCTTTTATTAAAATCCTTTGAACAAACTTTTATTTATATTACTAACCATTATTTAGTGAAATAGGAAATTTTTTCCATTAAATTTCACAAAATATGATAAGCATTTGATTAAAATTAGCAAAAATAATTCGAAGTGTGAAAGCACTGTCTAATTGTTGCGATTGTAAACAATAAAGAGTGAACTTGAAATGAGTGAAAATAAGTTGTTTGATGTTAATCAATTATGCAAAGCTAGGGATGAAATGGTAGCTTTAGATATGGACAACGCTAAGATTTTTCACGACCTTCGGTTTGTTATGACTCACGTGCACAACTCAATTTCAAACAAGAAATCCAGTTGAAGTGCTGTCAAAGATGATTGATAAAAATTCCAAGTTTTGTGTTTACGTATAGCATAAAAAATAACCCAAAATAAAAACCTAATCAAATTTCACAAAAACAGACAACTGCTCGTTTCATGCCTTGTTAAAAGTGTGATTTTATGTTGAAAAATTGATAACTATGGTTATGATTTCAAAAATCAGAGATATGAAGTCCTGATTACAATTAAATGGCCATCATTGAATTGAACTAATTTCGGGTAGGAGAACCAGTAATATACAGAATTAGAGTATAAATTTCAGAGAAAAACATAACAGTTCATAACATCTTACGTTAACAAACTGCCTTTAGATTCACATGAGGCGTCAACCAAGACCTAAGTACATTAAAGTGTCATGAGGAGCTGAGCCATCATCCTTGGTAATCGTAAATGCTAAAAAACATTGATTAAATCGTTGCCATCAACTCGTTACATGTGACAAACAAGTTTCAGTTTTTGTTTAAATAACTGTTCTGAAATGTTTTAAACGTTTGACTTGTTTTAAACTTACACTATATTTTATTAAATTATGTTTTAAATGAGAAAACTGAGCACTTTTCAAAGTGTATACTGCATCATTTAGTTTTCTGAGCGTATTGAGATATTGGAAACTAGGATACTATTCCGCAGGATTGCCGTTTTCTTTTATCAGCAATAATTGAGCTGTTACATATTTAGAATATTAAAGAAATATCGTACGAAATTGATGGGAAATAGTTCAAGCAAAGCAAAAAAGAAGCATTTTGAAAGAAATCACGAGACAAAATATTATTATTTTTAAAACGAACGAAATAAATGAAAGAAAGTAATATGGCAACATTAAAATTATAGGATTCAAGAACAAGATTGTCCGTCCGGTCCGTCTGCTGATCGAAAACAATACAAACAGAATTAAAATATTTCGCGCATTTGGTCAATTTAGAAATTTGATTTAAAATTTTACCGCTGTTGTGCTGTTTGGAGACGATATTTTGATTGGACGTAAATGTTTGTGGGTTGAGAACGATGGATGCAGGTATTGTGTTTAAATTTCATATTTAATTTTTATGTCCATTTTCTCCTTTACAAAATTAAATAACTTTACAAGCTCAAAGATCACAATCTGCTTTTTAATTGTGGATGATCACATCTCCCGCTTGTGTTTGCAATTCGAATTTCCGGCAGAATTAATTTTTTAAAGTTAGTAGCTATTCAAGTGATGCTTTTCTCATAGAAGAAACACATGATTTATGATTTGTTAAGCTGATGAGTTGAAAAATCATGATAGCGTACTTTCAAATTAAGTTCTCACTTTGTATTGTAGCCATTTGATCGATTACAAAAGCAGGCGAAGAATCATTTATGCTCTGGAACCACATTGACTCAATAGGTTTGACTGCTGCTCTTGAAACCTGCGAGTTGTAGGCAGCGCGGTTTCGATTCATTCCTATGTGTACTTAATCTGTCTTGTGTGGTTTTCCTTTTGTCTGTTATGTATGTTTGTTGTGCCACAAAGTGCAGCCAATCCGACTATTTTCTATGTGTGTTTGAATGTGAAGGGATTGGACAAGACCTCAAAAATCTCTAGTCTGTTTGCTCAGACATCAGTGACAAATTAAGGGAAGGACCTATAGGGCTGGAAAAATTGTTACAGTTAAAAACAGTCAAAAGTACATCTTGAAGCAATATAATCAGCATAAATTGGTATTTCATTCATCACACAGGTGAATGTGCAGATATGTCTGAAAATTGTCAATAAACCATTGAAAGTTATGTTCATTTAGCATTGCTGCCCTTTAGAACAGAAAGCCACAAGGGATTATCCCATCTCAAATTACTTTCGAAATACATGTCTGTCATAGTAAAAATGGAAGTTGATGATTCAAAAAAATATGCTGACCAACCGGTCTAGTGGCAAGGTGTTAGCCTCTAGATTGGAAGATTCCTGGTTCGAATCTGTGTCAGTGTATAGATGTTTGTAAGCGTACTATGGTGTAGAAGCTGCTGGTGCGCCTTAAATCTGCCGTGGCCAAAAGTCCTCGCATTGGGTTGGTGTGGAGGGTGGGCTGCCAGCTCAGGTGTTACCTTGTCATCTGACCATGGTTCAAAATTACATGGTGTAGTCGGCTGCTCTTTTACTTAAGGGATTGATCCCAGACCATCGTCAATGACCCATTAGTACAGGGTGGTAACAGAACCTGGAAAACCGGGAAATCAGGGAATTCTCAGGGAACTTTTTAATTCTGGAAAAATCAGGGAAATCTCAGGGAAAATTTCCAAATTTTACAAAAAATCAGGGAAATTTTGACAATTTAAACGGCTATCATTATCGTTCATTTAGAGATGCACTATTACGAGGGCTTTTGAGAATCGAATAAATCATATTCACTGAAATTGTAATTTGAATAAAGAACCATGGCGTCGTAATTATTAAGCACCGCGAAAACTGCCTTCGCCGTTTTTTTCGCGGCAGTAGCGTCTTGGTTGCCGTGAGGCTAGCGATACAACTGGTGGTATACAATTTGAAATTTGTGTAACTAATGATGTTTTTTGTGTATTAAATTAGTTATTTTTGTTTGCAACTACATTTTTGTAGAACTTTTTATGTATATTTGCAGTTGGTTTTGATGAATAGTATGATAATGTAGTGTGGGATGTAAAAAGTCCATAATCAAAATATTTTGCATTTTTTCTCCATTTTTTTCAATTGCAATTCTAAGAGTTCCATTAAGGGTTCCAACCCTTACAATAACAATTAAAATATCTAGAGAAAAAATACAAAATATTTGCGGGGAATGATCCTTTTACATCCTCTGATCTTAAATATTTAAAAATAGTGTTGCGAGGATACTTTATATCGATACCAATCATGGATCACGACATTTCTTAAGGGAATCAGGTTAAATCAGGGAAATTTTTATGAGACTATCAGGGAAATCATGGAAACATCAGGGAACTTTTTTTCTTGGATTTTGTTGCCACCCTGTAGTATTCCTCTAGTATGACGTCAATTAAAAATTACCATTTAAATTATGATTTTTTAAAATTACAATTTGTCTGTATTTGTGTTTGTCTCTTGTCTGTGCATCATCCTTTAAACAAGAATATATTGCATCCAAATTTTACTTTGCTTCCACTTTGCAGGAGATTTTGCTTTTGTTACCTTAGCTACGGATGATAACTACAGTACTGGTGCCCTGGTGTTGGCTTATTCTTTGAGATTAGTTCACACTAAGTACAAACTTGTTGCACTTGTTACTACTGGGGTATCCAACACTAACCGGTGAGTATTAAATGCCATTTTCATTTCTCAGTGTGGTTTATATACTTTTTTAAATAAATAGTCTTTAAATTTCTGAGAACTGTTTTGGGTAAAGATGCGTTTGAAAACCATTCAATTCTCTACAAGCAATTTAGTGCCAATTCTGGTAATTTGCCTCCTTTCCTGTTTCCTAGTTTTTACTGTGGAAACCATTTATAATTGTCCAAAAATTTTAACTTAGCAATGTAATATCTCCACTATGCATCTTTTCCACATTTTTGTTGTAAACTTTCTAACAATATGTAAAGGGGTTCAGCTTCTGAGCCAAACTTGGAATGAGTGGTAGGGTAGGAATGCACCAAAACAAAAAGTATTGTGTCAAAGAATGTATGACTGAAACTGCTGTGTGTTGAGTAGGGATGCACAACCTTTTAGGGAGAAGGCCACTTGCACCGTTGATTGAGACATGGGGGGGGGTGAGCACAAATGAAGTTACATCACAGACACAATGAAAGTGCTACTACCCAATTATGTACAGCTGTTGTTACACTTAATATGAATAGCAAAAAAATAATTTTTTTTTTTAAGATTAAATTTACAAATGCTTCCTCAAAAAATCTAGGAGCTTGTTACAGAGCTAAATGAATGATATTGTGAATAGTTAAAAAAAGAAAAAAAAAAAATTTAACAAACATTTGCAATGATTAATCATTTAAAATTACTTTTAAGAATGTGTCTCAAGAACGTCATATGTACTTCAGCGAATTATTTTAGATTATAAATTTAATAACAGTAATAGTACAATGAGCAATAAAGATGAGTATCAGAAATTTTAATGTTATCAGTAAAATTAGAAATAAAAATTACAGCATCAAATATATTTAATAGTAAAATTTCTAGAGCATAAACAATAATTATGTTACAGATTGCTAATGGGATAGCTGATACTGAGTTTTACTAACTAATTTAGATATGTTATGTTCAATACTGCTAGTAGAAACTCTTAAGACTGATTCTAAATGTTTGTCAGTCAATTTGCTTCTTAACTTAAATCCTCTTGGAAGTTCAGTCAAAATTAGTTCGCGGGCTGCAAATCGATGATTCGCGGGCCACAGGTTGTGCACCTCTAGTGTAGAGGCTAGAGAGCACTAAATCATTCTTTTTTTTTTAAAGTCATTCATAACATGAATTACGTATAGTAGAGTATTGCGTAAATTCCGAAATGACTGACATCATGTCAGTCATTTCGAGGCGGCCAATGAAAATGAAAGATTTGCTCAAATATTGTATCTGAACACTCCCCTTCCTCAATATAATAGTGCTGAAATGTCAGATATTTTAGCTTGTGCATTGCCAGTTATGTGAAACCATTAGCAAGGATGATGCATGTTAACTGAGAGGTTCGAGCACTCCAGAAATGGAGGACATTCTATGCAGGGGTGTGCTTATTTCAGCTTGGTTGAAATGAAGTTGTTTTTATGAAAACAAACATTGATTTAAATTACATTTTCCTTTTTGTATTATGGTTTAATAATATTGAAAATAAAACAACTATGAATAAGATACATGTAATATTTTTCAAATAAATTAAAAACTTTGCTCATACTTAGTTTACCCAAAAATTGTATCAAAGCAAGGCTTGAATCAATTTATTATTTTATATGAAAATTATTAAATAAATACTATAAATTTTATTCATATATGATACTAGCCACTGCGTGGCCAGCATGGCGTTACCAAAGTGACAGTTCTTTTTGTGGGGTTAGGTGTGACCACTGCTCGCTAACCCCCTGTGATTGCTAAGAATTGCCATTTCCCAAACCAAATGGGAATTCAAGATTATTTATTTAAAGAAAATCTTATTTTTAGGTATGAAATTTTCCGCAGCTTTGAAATCCATTGAAATTTTTACTCTGTCTTTAACGATCTAGGATATAGAAGAAAAAAAACCTACATAACTCCAGTTAAAACTTTACTTTTTTTCGTCTGCTGAAAAATCGTTCCTTGTAAAATGAAACGAAAACACAGAAAAATAAATTTAGAATCTGCCATCTGTTTATGGTGTTGCCATTCTAAAGAAAACAAGAAAAAAAAATTCATTTTAAAATGTTCTAAATTAAATTTTAAAATTCAAAATCTCGCTCGCGCAAAAAAATTGCAAAAAATTTGGTCTACCTGTGTACCAAATCCCATTATTGTATGTTCCATAGATTTGTCAGGACAATGCGTACACACACACACAAACACTTCCTATAAAATAATAAAGAAATATGTAATGCCAAAAAAATACTGAAATTTCTGATTTTTGAATAATTTTATGCAAAAATTCATAATATGGTATCAGTAGGATTCCACAACTTTATCTATCTAGGTCTATTATTTCATATTGTTGGCTATCGGTTAAAATCAAAGTAATCTCATCTACTTGAGAACCAGATGAAAAAACATTGCTTAATCTTGGCATTAGTGGTGCTGTACTTTTTGTCTATCATGTAATTTGCTAATTCCTATGTTGTGGTTTATCTTTCAGAAATTTACCTTTCTATATTTCCTACTACATTAATGTTATACATCATACATAATAATAATGCTTAGCATAATTAAACACTGTCTTGAAACTACATTGATTTGCCAGTGTAGTTTCTCACTCTACAGACAAGGTATAATTTTAAATCATAAATCTGATTTAAATAAGAAAATCTTATTTAAATAAAATAAATCCTGTTTATTTTTCTTTTAATCACAATTTTTCATCCTCCGATTCTATGCAAGATTGAGAAAATTAAATTCACCTGTTGGGTGAAACTTTCACATCACAATTGCTTTGTGGAGCTCTTTCATTTCTATTGACTGTCCTATAGATTTATATCTGCCACCACAGAATTCAAGTAATGCTCCTTCACAAGTGAAGCTAGTGTTTAAACTGAAAAGGTTTTAAGAAACAATTTGCAAATGTACCAAACAGCTCCTACACAAAGTAGTTGCAGATATAATTGCTTTCAGTCTTGTGTGCATGTATAAAAATATTTGCCCTGTGCCTAACACAAAATCTTTGACTTTCTTTTTGTCTTTAAAAGGTACTTTAAAATAAATAATTAAAGATGTGTAGTTGTGAACTGTGTTGTAGAAGGAATTTTGTTAAATAAAAAATTGAGTTTTTGACATGTAAACTCATATTTATTTTAAGTAAGTAATCAGAATTTTGGACATGGTAAATCAATATATATTTTACTAAAAATCATTTTGTTACATGGTATTACGTTTAAAAAAGGAATTTCAAACTAAAAGCAAAGATAAAACATTTGTTTAACTTTAAAACACAAGTTGACATCCTACTTAGTTTATCTTGAGTAAATTACATCATCATGTTAAATTTTGTCATGGGTCATGTCACTACTCTTAAAGTGACAGGTGACTGTTTCAGGGTACATTTTGCAAGATGAAAGATATTCATAATGATAACTTTCATCCTTTAAAATAGAAAGGGGGAAATTCGACGGGTTTCAATATTTTCCCACGCTTGAATGAATGAATGCTTTATTGTTTGTAACATACTATAAAATTATGCATGAACATTGTCAAAACTTTCAAAGGGATGTCAAATTGTTTTTTACTTAACTGTTTGGCAGAATCCCTGACTCAACACTCAACAGATTACTTAGTTCATAGACACCTCAGATTATTTGTAAGTGTCCAGTGCCAAACATTTGTTCAAAAGATGAACAGTACTGGGTGTAGCCATTAGCGCTGAAATTACCATGAGTGCAGAAAGTTTAAAGCATTTGACGAGTTCTATGATTTTCCTTGGAAGCATTTACTTAGTTATAAAAATGTAAGTTTGGTTGTGATTTAAATCAATGATTTTTTTAGAAGAATCATTTGATTAAAATCATCATGATTATGTAATCGCTGATTTAAATCTTGACACCTTGGTTCTAGCTAAACTTTTTAGCTCTGTAATTGAAATAATCACATTTAAACTCTAGCAAAATTCTGTAATGATTCATTTTACCCTCTTTTTATCTCTTTGTTACCATTTATCAATATACAAATATTGTCGATTTCTGTACTACTTATACTATTGAAAATTTTTAAACATTTATTATTTTTGTATTTTTTTGGGGCAACAAAATCAGGTTGTGTCTTAATCTTGCACACTTTTAAAGTAATGTGTACATTAAATAAATGATTATTGTTTTAGGGATAAACTGAGCAAAGTGTTTGACTTAGTTGAAGATGTCAGTACTTTAGACAGCAAAGATGACGAGAAGCTAGCTTTGCTGGAGCGTCCAGAGCTTGGGGTGACTTTCACAAAACTTCACTGCTGGAAATTGACACAGTTTTCTAAATGTGTATTCCTTGATGCTGATACACTGGTGAAACTTTTATCATATTTTTTTACTTTTACATAGGTGCTTCTAAAATGTTTTTTGCAATATTTGTTTTGACCCTTTTTTTGACAAAATTAATGGACAAAAGGTAGTTAGAGGTATAATATACAAATTTCTTTGAGTATAAGACTCCTTTTTTTGACTAAAATTAGGGAGGGGTTGAAAATGTGAATATTTTTATCTAGGAAAGTCCAAAATCTGGAATCCTCCAAACCTGAGCCAGTTTGGATTATTTGCAGTTTTTTGTCAAAATAAACCCTAACCCCAGTGGGAATTTGTCCGCTTGTTATCTACATCTGGAACAAGTTTGCAATACTAAAATAGTAGATATATAAAAAGGAGTAATTTTCAAAAAAAGGAAGAAAAAAAACTTTTTATGCAATGCAACACATTTTATTTACAAATCTTCTAATTTTTCTGTGTGGTATTTACTCTAAACATGTCTATTATTTTGTTTTGTTTCATCAATTCAGCCCAGGTGGACTGAATTCATTCCTTGTTCTTTAAAAATTGTAAAGATAGAAAATAGTGGAGAGGAAAAAAAACACTGGTTAGCAAAACGTCTGGATTTTGGACAATTCCAGATTTGAGACTATGTACTATACCTATATTCTTTTTGTATTCATACATAAATAATTTGTACCATCACAGCTGTTGTTGCTGTCATCAGCAGCCTGGGTCATATTTTTTTTTCTCTTCCATCCAGAGCATTCCATTTTCCAGTTTTTACACATTTTTCTACCACTTCAGTAGAAAAACTGCTTTTCCAATTCTCTCACACATTGTTTCAATGGATGGCTTTCTAATCTGTCCTGTTGTGAAAGTGTTCATACCTGAAGCCATTCACTCCAAATAAAATTTCTCAAATTATCACTAACCCTCTAAGTAATTTCGATCTGATCAATTGTGACGATGACGAGATATTCGTCATCGAGGTATTTCCCACTTTTTTATGATGTCAAGATCAAGATATAATCAATTTCCTTCCAATGATTAGATATCTCATCCACCAAGATCATCTGGTCAATATTTTTCTAGTTACAAGATACCTCGTCGAAAAATAACCACCAGGAGGAACAATGGGTTTGTTCATTGAAGCATTGAGGGGCCAGAGAATCGTGGTAAAACCCCCTGAAATTGTCACAATGTATATTTTCAAAGCACTGATAAAGTTGTTTTATTGAGTTAGTAAGATGCTTACAAAAACTGTCCAATGCAAGCAGGGCTTTCTTCAGTAATACCATACGGAATGTTTCTAGTTAGTCATTGAATAAAATGTCTCTGACCATTGGACGAAATAGTAAGGGGTATGATGTGGGGATTGTTTTAGTTGGAGCCAGAGGGTAGGGATTAGTATGCAAACTGGTCTCACACTGGAGAAAATACCATAGTCAAGATTATTTTTTCTAATTTTAGCTTTACATTAAGAAAAATTTTACAAAAGCAAAGAATTCAGAGTATATTTTGTTTGTCTTTCCATAAATGGTCTTTTATTAGTTCTAGAGCAATTATTTTATTTCCCTATAATTTATCTCCTCATTTATGTTTAAAAATAGTTCTATGATTATTTACGACTCACTATTTTCACTGCATGACATGACTTTATATAATTGTACTAGGGGGCCTGCCCCCTGCTTGCTAACGCTCGCCAACCCCCGGAGGATTGCTTCGCAATCCTCATTGGTTCGCTGCGCGAACCTATGCTCGCTTCGCTGGCCTCAATGAAGACATGTGTCCTAGCAGAAGGGATTGTTTACAAAATATGTTACCAAAAAAATGTTTTTCAAATCTAAATTTGCTGTATTACAGAAAAAAATATATACAGTATCTCTAAAATCAGAATTCAAATGAAAACTTTGTGCAAATTTTGACTCGAAATGTGAGCGTTGCTTTGGAAATTGAATACCCAGCATGTTGTTTGTGTGTACATTTTCCCAGCACTCAAACGACCCACACTTTTTCATTGAGTTTGTTGCCGAAAGTTGTAGTGCAATCGTCTTGTTGAACTATAATTGTTGGCCCTGAAAAGGACCGTTTTTTAAATAGCCCTGAAAAGATCCTCCGCTTTCTTTGATTTCTATTATAAACTAACTGCAACAGCTCATTAAAATTTCCTTTTTTTTTTCAATAAAATTTCATCCGATAACGCTATAAATTCAATCGATGCGCAAGACTTCGCGATAAACAAACAATCGTACAGTGTTGCCAAAACACGATTGCAAATAACGTCTTTTTTGCGTGCCACGTAAGAGAATTATATATATAGATATTTGCCCTTTAGGATCCATGCTTTTTATTATAAATAGTATCCGTTGTGTTTTACAGATCTTAAAGAACTGTGATGAGCTGTTTGAAAAGTCTGAGCTTTCTGCTGTTCCTGATGTAGGCTGGCCTGATTGCTTCAACTCTGGCATGTTTGTTTTTAAGCCATCCAATGAGACCTACAAACGCTTGACACAAATGGCATCTGATCAAGGCAGTTTTGATGGTACGTAAATTAAAAATTATTTTATTCTTTCTTTGATGGATCAAAAAGTGGATTTGAGTATCAATTTTAACATTTGGTTTGTTTCAGGTGGAGATCAAGGTTTATTAAATATGTTTTTCAGTGACTGGGCAACAAAAGATATTTCTCGACATCTTTCATTTATTTACAACATGAATGCAAATTCAAGTTATTCCTACTTGCCTGCCTTCAAACAGTGAGTATTAATTAGTTTTTAGATAAGTTCCAGTGACTTAGCCTGAGTGGGTTTGCTCACTGCACCAGCAATCTGTGAGTTGGGATTGTAGGTTCAATTTCTTCCTGAGTGTATCTCTCTCTTCTGTGTCAGTGAAACTTTACTTGTGTGTACATGTCACATTTACATGACGTGTTTGGCGCCGTGTGACCAAATATGGTTCTTGTGCTGAAAAACCAACCAGTGGCATAGCATCCATGTAAATCCCATCTCCAATTGTAAATGATTGACTGAAAAAATCTGATATCAAAAACAGTTTATATTTGACGCCAAATCTTAGCGAGATGCCAGATTCGATTTCAAATGTGTTCTGCCTGCCCTCTGTTCTTATAAATTCCAAGTTCCTTTCCTTTGATCCATGCACATCCACGGTTGGCCTGTGATGATTTCTGTAACTCATTGGTTAGTGGTGTATATTATGTCAATGGGTATCCCTTTCTCTGATAAACTTTCATTTCCAGAGATGTCAACCTGTGATGGAAGTTTTCAGTAGTTTCCAAAGGAAACACAAGTTTTAAGAATTTTTCCATAGTCAAGTAAAAATTAAAAAAACACGAATATATTATTAATTCAAATATTTAATTACAAATTTGAAGCATATGCAACACATTATATTATTTATAATTAGTAAGGTATATCATACATGAAAACACATATATAGAACCAATAATTGTGTATGAAAGAATTATATATAAAAACATTTAATAATTAAATTTAAGCACTCTTTCAAATTTACCCAAAAAGAAGTACAGAAAAAAGTAAACTAATTTATGTGTAGTGAAAATAAATAAAATAAAAATTTTCTGTTGAAAAAATCATTGATTCCGGAATTTTGCGATTCACTTCCGTAGAAACTACTGAGAATCCGTAGCAATTGGCATCTCTGCATTTCTTCTCAATGTGTTTCATAAATGCTAGCCTAAGTTCAACTTATGTGTTATATTGGTCCTAATACATAACCTATTACACTTCATTCTCATGCAAATGCATATACCAGGTTTAGTATGGCTTCCATGGGCGATTAAAAGGTGGCTTTTGGCTGTATTGTAGAGCAAATTCAATCTCAGTATCCCCAATAGTAGATGTTATACAACTGATATGTTCTTACATTGGGTGATCAATTTATTAGAACCACACTACCAAAAAAAAGTGTTTCCGAGTTTTGTGTAAAAATGTGTGGTGGCTATACAACAGAGAGGTTGTGAAACAAACTGCTGTCTATTTAAAATTTCTTTACATAAGTGTCAAAAAATATAGAGAGAAAAATTCAATGCAACCAGATTTTCTTTTTAATAATAGCTGATTGTAATATAAAATTAATTTATAAAGTTGGCTTTATCCGTTCAAGTGGTTGCAACAAGATATATCTAGATAGACTCATTTTTCTAAGGATGAGATTTCTTGTTGTTATCCAAATATTGCCAATTGTTTGACAAGGTGTAGATCTGGTGAGTTTTTCGTTATGACAACATATCTCGCCCATCAAGATCTTGTCAGTTTTGCTCACGACGAGACAAAGACCAGGAGGGCTCATATGATCACCCACTGTAGATTTGCATAATGCTTCAAAGTATGTGTTTGAGGTGCCTGCAATCCCAATTTCAGACATAGAATTAAACCACTCAATTTAGAATTTAAAACTTTGAAGTTTGTTTTTTCTAACTTTTCTAACTTTGCTTTGTTACCTGTCGTAGGTTTGGAAAAAATGTGAAAATTGTGCACTTTTTGGGCACTCAAAAGCCTTGGGTTTACAACTACAACAGAAGTTCAGAAGCGGTAGATGCTCCTAGTGAAAATAACCCTACTTATGATTTTCTTAAGTCGTGGTGGAAAATATACACTGAACATGTCGAGGACGTAAAATCTGAGGTAAGCGCATTTGTGTAACTCCTCATTTCATCGTCACTTTTAATGTTTCCTGTGTGAACTTGACTGAAGATACAAGAGAAGTGTGTAGAGTAAATCCTTCTGTCATAAGAATATAGTTATTGAAGGAATTTTATTTCAGGATGAATAAATGTTGAACTGGGTTCCCACAGTCCTTGAATTTTTTTTACCAAACTAGGGGCCCTTGGAAGTTTTTGAAAATTACAGAACTTGGTGAAAAGTCCTTAAAAGTACTTGTTTTTTTTAACTAGTACATAATTGTGTAATTTTGTCTTGCATTTCAATTTGTCAAGACTAGTTTCCTCCTTTGTCGAGACTAGTACTGGCTCAAATGGCGCATGTGCGCCATTTTAGTGTCATTCTGAATGAAACCGGTGTTTTGCGCTTTACAACCCCGTAAGATACTAATAATGCTACATCTAGATCGTCCATTCTCCACCATATTCTGTCTGTCTAAGTTGACACCTCTGGCCTCCATTAAGACGGACGCCTTGGTATGCCTGCTGCATCTGGATGTATCACAGCTGCTAGATAACAGCACTGTTTTCTTAGAAAACCATACCTTTAGCAGTCAGGACGTCATTGGAAACCTGGCACATTCAAAAGAAATAAAGCCAAATTCTTATTGCAAAAATATAAAAGTTGCAATTAAAAAGTGTTTTTTTTAAAAATCACATTTAAAATAGGCTTCAGGTGTAAAATTTTCTGCAGATTTCAAATCTGTTGAAATTGTCACTTTATCTTTAAGGATTGCAAAGATAGAATCTTAGACTAGAGAATAAAAAAAGCCCTATTGCCAGTCAAAACTTTTGATTTGTTTTGTTTCTCAAACAAAATAAACCACAACAGCCGTCTGTTGTAATGACAGTGAACGACAGCAAAATGGATATTGTGCAAGACACACGATGTAAGCTCCTATACTCTTCTTCGTTCCACCAAAATAATTTATCGTACAATATTTTAATCGCATAGTCAAAATTGATAGGTGTGCAAGTAGCCTGATAGTTAGCATTAAGATGAGACACTCACTTTGCAACAAAAAAAAATCACAGATTCTGTGGGAAAGAAAATCCAAATTATAACCAAAATTCATGATAACATTTCTTTTTTTGACTATCAGTAGTTTAAAAAACAATATTAATAATTACGTCTTTTTTTATATTTTCACATTTTTTTTTAATTGACAACTTTTGCGTATCTCTTGTTTGAGGTCGTTATAAAAAAATTTTAGGTCCTTGAAAAAAATTTATTAGATTTTGAAAACTCCTTGAATTATTTTTGAATAAAGCTGTGGGAACCATGTTGAATACAATTTTAAAACAAAATATTTATTTTAAAATTAGATGATAAATTTTAGTGTTTTTTGCTTATTTATTTCTGTTTTACTGACTGCCACCTCCATAAAACTTTCAATAAGTAAAATTCACTCAGCAAATCGGAATACTAACTCTCATGAGACTTTTTACTTGTCTGTAATTCTTTATAATCAAATCAACCCAAGTATTAAAAATATATTAATAAAATTATTTTAGCAAAATTCAAAGCACAAAACATTTTTTCCGGTGTTTGGATGATCCATTAACTCAGCATCATTGAGCACAAGGTGATGGATGTTTTGGGAAGTATTTTTACGTCCCATTGCATTTCTTTTTCAGACTGGATTCACCTTAGCCATGTCAGAACTATCGATGTCTCCAAAGATTACAACTCCTGCATCAACTCCCGTACATGACATGAATATGTCTGATGACCCTGACCGTTTATATGCATGGGAGCAAGGACGCATTGATTATATGGGTAAAGACTCTTACGAGAACATTCAACGAAAACTGGATGATGTCATAAATGGTGCAAACGCATAGTGTAACAGGTGCTATATCTTTTGACATTAGAGAGATAAATATTTGTTTATAATAAATATATATATTGTTAAATGTTTTCAAATTCAATGACAAGTCTGTGTGAATGTTGTGTGTGTAGAAAAATGTTATTTGAGTTTTAAGAATAATTCTTGAAAGCATTTATATTTTAATTTCTTTTAGTTTTAGAGTTATTTAACTCTCTTGAGTGTCAAGGTTAATATCTACACAGTGAAGTTTTTAATGGCTGTCAGGGCTGCCACAAGCGAATTTGATACTATTTTTCAACCTTGTCAACAAAAAAAATTGTCTCTAAAGCTCCTGTTTTCTAAATTTTGGCGACTTTTTTTTAATTCACAAAGCTTTACGAAAATTTCATCCATTTTTTTGAACTAAGAGAATGGTAAAAGTATTTTTCTTATATGCCAAAGGTCGTTAGTTTCGAAAATTTTGCAACTTTTTTTTGGAAAATCCTTATTGCTGAAAATTTAGTTCCTCTTTTACCATTAGGGGTGAAAAAATATTTTACAGATTTGTATTCAGAGGACACTAATTTCGAAAAGTTTTGAAGCCAAGTAGTGATAACCCCTAAAGGAAACATCAAAATCTGACTGTCTTGGAAATCTTATTAAGAAAATATTCAGTTTTTGAAATTTAAATTTCTTGACAAAAGTTCTATTAAAATTGAATTTATCACAGACCGACTCTTTTTTAAATTTATTCTACTTTACAAGTCTTTGATTGTAGCAGCCCTGTTATGTGCATTCCTTTTAACTTTTATGTGTGCAGATATTATTTGTATCAATATATATGAATGTGTTCACATAAACTATTGCTCACTTCTTCAGGGTATTAGAATGTGTATAGTTGCTTTTCAACAATTCTGTATTCATTTTTAATCATTATTAATTTACTGCCTGTTTAAATAGAGTTGAGCTTTTTATTAATTGCATTCCTTTAGAAATGTAAGAATAATTTGGGTGACATTGTTTTAGATGGGTCAAAGTTACTGAAATTTTCTAATGTAAAATCTATTTCTTTTAATTGTGCGGAATTTTTACTCTAAATTTTAAATTGTGGTTGTAATCCAGCTATATTTTGCACTGAATAAATTTATTTTTAAATATTTCTCAGCACAATCAAAAACAAGTTTTTAAGCGTTAGATAATAAAAAACTTTTCTTTTTAAGATTTGTAGCTCAATGAAAACCGAATGGAGTAAAGCTTCACTTGGTCTTTTTATATATTTTTTTTTTGTCTTTCATTTCCTTTGCTTTTTAATGTGCCATTTTGCGTATTGGTGTGATATTTACTTACAAGCTCTACATATGTAATGTATACAATCATTTTTTCCAAATCAGTTACCAGGGCATAGCATCCATAAAAAATTGTGAAAAGAACTCTGGATTACAAAACCTTTTATCAACCAAAGTTTCTTTAATTGGGTGCAATGGATGATATAAAGTTTTTGGGTTCAAGGTTAATATAAGTCTTTTGGATGTGGTAATTGTTTTCACTGTCTTGCAGTGAATTGCATGGCAGAGTAGATGAGATTCTTTTATTTTCCTTAATAACAGCCTAAATCCTCATATACCGGATAACTTTAAAAAAATACAATCATGTTGAATGGGACTGTTCTTGTAAATAACGACCAGTTTATTGGTCTTTTGCCAGTTTGGTCTGTTGGAAGATTAATCACTTGGTGAAGAAGATCAACATTATTACTGTACCATCCATTGCAATTTTGGGTGTCTTTTTTACTTACGTCTAAAAAATATTAGTATTTTATTGTCTTTGAGGAAATGAAACAATGGGGTAAATCTAATTGACTTATAAGGTTCTATAGCTGAGCATTGGATTTTATTTGCTTTTGATCCAATCTTGACATTCTCAATTATCAACATTATGCTACTGACAGCTACATAAGACTGTTGATAATGATCCTAACTGTTTAAGTATTATGTATTTCTTGTAATGTTTATTCTTGTATGTTCATTGTAATGTTTAGTATAACAGATTTTAATAATATTGCATTTATTGCCTCTTTGTAATAACATGGCAGAATTAATTAAATCCTCTGGTAAATTAATGCCATTTTCATCCAATAATTTAAGATTTTGGCAAAAAGCATTTTCTAGTGGTATATTAAAATCCTTTTTTGATGACTGAAACAACTTGCATATATCATACCTGCCAATCTTCCCGGTTTTCCGGATGTCTTCCAAAACCATTTTTTAGGGGAAGGGTCTTCTGCTTAGAAAAATAATTCCAGACTTTTCTTTTCAATGTGTAATTTTAAAATTACTCCAAATTCATCATTTGGGAGTTCAAACTGCCATCAAGCATGCCAGTAATAGAGAGCAGAGGGGTTACTTTTTGTTTTGAATTATTGAACCCCTCCCTATTTTGACCTTTAAAAATGATTTTTTGATTCCAATTATTTTTGGCATTTTTCATTGACATTTGTGTTGTTAATTCTTCCTGATTTTCATACGTGGAAGTTGGCTGGTGTGATATGTGATGTACTGACTTCCCATATTGCAGATTTCTTTTACTGTATTTTTGAACTGTACAAATAGTATTTTTAAAAGACTTAACCTCTTCTTGGCTGCACCTATATCTCATACAAGCAACTGTGCCTTATCTAATTTGGTCGTGACCATATCTGCTATGGCCAGAGGTAGTGGCAGTATATATACATGCTTTGAAACCAATAAAATTTGTTGCAGTCATGTATGCTGTGATCTAGTTATGTTTGCCAGTAGATGGCCACAGCAGTTTTTTTTTTATCTATGTGTAATCAATACAGTATTAAATATTGTATTACTATGTTCAGTATTTGACATTATTGCAAGGAATACCAGAATGCTTACTTAAAAAGGATTTAAGTAAACTTCTAACTCGGTAGAAATTAAAACCTGTGGAGGATGTAAAGCTTGAAAGGAGTTTTGTATTGCATAGCGGCACAGGTTGTATTCATCCATTGGTGTATTTTGTATGTGTCACTAAAGTTTTCCTTGCATTGCATGTCCATTTACCTGAAGTTTGGACTAGCTTGACCAAATATGACCTTTGCACATAAAATGTACCTAACCAACCAAAAAGAATGTTTTGCAATGTAAAAGTATTTAATTATTTGTAATTTTAGTATTTTATTTTTATCAGGACTGATTTATTTCGTACAAAATAATTTTCTTTTTCACGTATCCATTAAAAGTAAATTCTATCAGTTATAAAAAATGGCAGCATTATAATAGGTATGCATCAGAAAAATCAAATTGGTCATTGCATAACAGTTTAAAAGGTTTGATAAGAAATATATTTTAATCATGATGACCACCAAACCAAGAAGAGGTTAATCTGTAGACAAATTAAAATTTTAAGAAACTAGTAAAATTTAATAGTTTAGCAAAAATATTTCTATGAGATCTGTTGAAACCATCTGGCATGAATGTGTGAGATTAAACCATTGAAATTTAACCTTTATAAATGTATCATTGCATACATAGGTATTATTTGACTCAGGTGAAAGCAATAATTACTGTGTAACTGTAAAACATATTTTATAAAACTAAGTATGCTGGCATATTTAGCTATAAATGGAAAATGTTCATACTGAAATACTAGTGTTTTAAGCGAAAGTATGTGACTTAACAAATATACAAAACAATTATTCTTCAAATCAATAACCAAAATATCAACTTCCTGAAGTGAGTAAACACTTCTTTTTGTCCGAATATAAGCCAATAAAGCAAAACCTTAGTATTAGATGTTTGTTTTAGTGTTTTTGTACTATTTATCCACATTTACAAATATATTCATCGGCTTCAACCAGAAATCATGAAATGGCATTTTTCTATGTGTTCAAATGTCAGAACAAGCTTTCAAATGTCCCAGGGAAAAAGTCAGTTGAAGACATTTGGACACATCAAAGCTGATGTTTCCTAATGGGAATTCTATTAGTATTAAATTTTGGTGCAGACTCAGTATAAGTTTATTTTTAGCTATCTCTGAGCTGCATAATTGATTTCTACATTTGTTATACAAAATATGTTTTAATTTGTTTATAAAATTAAATTTTCATTTATTGTTTTTTTAATATTTTTTATATTTTGCTCTGTTTGCCTCATAAATTTTGAAGTGCATTCATAATATCCTACTACTGAGTTTGCACTCATAAGTTACCCAAGCAATCATTTTCTGCTTTCATCCCACTACTTTGTTCCCCAATTCCTCATTTTCCTTTCACAATGTTTACTTCATGTTGTGTTAGGCACGACTTGTCCAAACATAAAAGCCTTGTTTCATAAAACCCCAAAGCAACCAACCTGTTGTCGCAGTTCAAACTCGTTCATTAATATATTTAAAACATGTTTTTGCCTTTAGTTGTTCTTTAAAAAGTTCTGTAGTAAGTGGAACTTTAAAAATAAAAAATTTCTTCAATTTTAAAGTTTTTTTTTGCATCATGCAGACCTTACTATAAAAATTACGGATTCAATTCAAATTAGAAATGTTGTTTCAACTGTATTTGTTGCCAGAAATACAATTTTTAATAGATGAATATAATATGATTAATATAAGAAATAAAATATAAATATTAATAAGTTAATATCAGAACCCTTGCTGATTTAAGAAAGTAGTTAATATACCCTGGTATTAACTATTAATCCAGAATACAAGAGAGTATGGCTTATAAAGTTTAATTTTTTTAGACCTTATGATTTTTTAAAATTTCTTTTATTAAAATTCAGATTACCTGTCATTCTGATATTCATATAATTTCTTCATGTTTTTAGTACAATTTCGGGTATAAAACAAATCCGAGTTAATATAAATGTGACTTCTAGTTTGTCAGATCTGTCACTGCTCACATTAGCATTTTATGCATTTAGTTTTTCCTAAAACTGCAACAGTGATGACTATATTTCATGTCTGCCATTTCCCCATTTTGGTCTGACAGTGAAAAATTCTCAAATTTCATTTAGAAGGTTAGATTACAATTATACTATTTGAATTGACGTTAGACTTTGCTTTTAAATGTTTTATTTCAGTGTAAGTAATAGCTGTATCAACAGAGCAATAATTTTGAAATGAATATGTAAGTATGATTACTTGCAGGGTTTTTTTTTGCAATTGTTGGTCTTATCGTTTAATCCCCTGTTTTTTTTAACATATTTTTCTCTTATTTACCTAAGAATAAAAATAATTTCTTTACCTAAATTTGAAAAATCCCAGTATTACACATTGGCATAGCCAAATTATAATTTCGAATGTGTCCCAAGGCTAAAATCGAATTTTTATGCTAAATTAGAGTTTTATCACCTTTTCAAAAAGGTATTTTATTAGCTAAAAAATTACTATATAAGCATATGAAAAGTGGTATATCTAGGTTTATCCAAGTAGATGAATGACTACTGTGCTTGCTTTGCAACTATTTGCAATATAAATACTATCAATGGCAATAAGCAATGTATAAAGTATCAAAGATTTTTTTAATCTACCTAGAAGTCCATAAAGGGTAGGCAAAACTTTTTTTGTAAATCAATTAAAAATACACCTATTTTTGTTACATCAGCAAAAAATATAATATATATTTTGATTTGTCATAGAATTTTAGCCATTTATTGTGTGCCATGAGATGATAAAGACTGAAAATCATTGGACTAGATCAAGATGGCATAAAAAAATTCATTTTGAATCATTGTTTATATATTTTAATAAGCATTAATTCAGTATCTACTATGAAAGAATAGATATGAGTTATTTTAGGAATAATATGAAAAATTATTACATGCACATTATAATTATTACATTTACACACAGTATTTTATTTGATGATATAACTAACATAAACTAACTCTTTTGAGGGTGTCCTCCATCTGACTACGCTTTTGATTGTTCATGGATGAAAGATAATTGATGAAAGATGATAATGAAAAACAAAATAATTTTTTTCATATTGGAACAAATAATTTAATTTGTTTGTGATACTGCTCCAAGTTATATGAAATCTGTTTTGTTCAAGATATTATCTAAAACATAGGACTGATTTTGTGATATGATTTAAAGACTCTTTTACTTTGAATAATATTTGCCTACATTCCTCTTTTATGCTTTTTACATTGTTAAATATTGTTTGTTTGAGGTTAAATGTGAATTGTGCCCTGTGATTGTGTCATTGCTTTGATTGTGCAACATAATTTCTTTTCCATGTACAGGAATTATTCATATATTGTCATTCCATGTTTGTGTTAAATATTTTATTTCTTTCCTACCTTTCTAAAGGCGAAAAAGTACCAGCCTTTTCTTGGACAAAACATAATTTTATCTTTTTTAATTCTTTAAAAACTGAAATTGTGTTTTATATACAATTTTTTTTTCTTTGTATTGTAACATACCATTCCATTTCATATTGTTAATGGTAGATTATTTACATTTATGTTGATCAATATAACATTCTTTTTATTTGTACATGTATTTAATTTTATAATTGCTCTCTAAAATATTGCAACTACTGCGCTTTTGAATGTGTTTATCTTGAATATTTTCATTATTTTTAACTAAAAAGATTGGTGCTAAATGATTTTAGTTTTCAAGTATAAGTTTTGCTTTAAGTTATCTTGTTGCTTTCTTGGTTTTATTCGTGAAGAGTGTCATAATAAAATTAATTTAAGTCTGAAAAAATAGTCATATTTTCCTATGGAAGTCTAATAACGATATCATTTATATATCATTAAATTTTCACTTATTCAGTTAATTTAAATATGAATAAGAGATGGTTGATTAAATATGTACATTGCACTTATAAATGATCAACAATATTGTTCCAATACTTTGTGTTTTCCCAGATTATTATGGTACTTTGTTTTCTGAATGTAGGAGTAAGATCTTGAGTTATAAAATAAAAATTAATTAAAATCTGCCTTTATCTAAGCAGATTATAAAAAATATGTACTGCAATAACTTACGCCAAATAAACTATTTTTTAATGTTCACATCTCTAGTCCTTAATTTTATACAAACACATCACATTTTTTTAAAAATCCACACATTTAATTATTAATTTTAACTTCATTAACATCATATCACCCTACAGTGTTCTAGTTTTCACTTGTTAGATTATCAGCAAATATGACATATACTCTTGTGTTTTTTTAATCCAGCTTGCATTTTAGACTCAATGGACAGTATAAAGTTGTTTGGTGTGAGGTTACCAAAGTTCTCTGGTCATGGTAATTGCTTTGACTGTCTTGCATTGAATTACATGGTGGTTGCGTTTTCATCATCGCTTTAAATAACGTTGCAATCACTTATGCATTGTCATTTCCATCTACATGATTTTGCAGCAGATAGGGTTCTTTTCCCTTTAGATTTCGGTAATACCAGCTTGACGTATCAAACTTTTAAAGGTCCACAGCATGAATGAGACCATTTGTAAACAACGACTGCTCTATTGGTCTTCTGCCATCAAAGCTATTGGTTAAGGAATCAATCTTGGTGTGAATGTCATCACTGTACCGTTCATTTAATAGACATCACGACAACTCGGTGCATAGAAGCTCGACAGTTTTCACTTTGACCTTCCTGTGGAAGTAATAGTGGTGACCGAGAAACACCACCACGCAGAGAACACAAATATTCGCCAGGATTAACAATCCCAGACCAGCTGCCAAACTAGACGGGGCCATGCATACATCAAGATTCGCGTCCATCTTCCCGGCATAGTTCGGTCCTACATTGTCGCTGTCTTTGGCGAAAAAATCTAAATCGGTTACTGCGATAACCCTCAGAGTTTGCTTGAGTCCCAACTGCTCTTTCTCGCCAATATCTCTCCTGCCTCGACGTCTACCTGGGCGCCGTAGTTTCGATTTAAGATAGTCCTTCTGGTAAGGATACCTGCTGAGGAAAGGATGTCCATCTCTGTCTATGAACTCGATATTGGTGTTGGGTTGATTGTAGTAGTACAGGGGTACGCCATTGAATAGGGTAAGGGGTGGCTCGGGTGATAAGGGTCTGAAGTGCTGGTAGTGGAACTGGTTCTGTCTCATTTCGTAGTTGTCGATCGGCTTTCTGGCCCTCACTTTGTATTCTTCGTAGTTGGCGTCGGGTTGTTTTTTGACGACCGTGTCTTTTTCGCCGAGTCTTCTGTTCGAAGCGAGTTCGTAGTCCGCTTCTTTGTTGTCGACTGAAGCTTCGTTGTATTCGTTTGAATCGGAAGAGATGTCGCCGCTTCTGTCTGGTCTGTCGAAGGGGAGGCTGTCGGTGGTGGCGTCTTCGGAATGGAGTGGCATGCTTTTCGGCTGCTGCTGTTGTCCACTGTTTCTGCTTTCTGGCTCTGGGTGGACTTCTACTTCCAGATCGCTCTTTTGGTCAACGTCGATTTGCATCGGGATTTCGGTGATGTTCAGCTCCGGTTCAGTGGTCGAGGTGTGCATTCCTTTTTTGGGAGCCAAGGTTTCGTCTTTTGGTATGAATTGAGGCGTCGTCAACGTGTAGGTTTCTGTCGATGGTATGGATTGAGCAGTTGTCGCCGAAGATTCCGCGTCTTCTGCAGTGTTATTGGGCACACTGTGAATCCTCTGCGCTGATGGGAAATTTTTCCCGTTCTCGTTCTGACTCCCGAAAATGTTAGGCAACTGGGAATAGTAAACGTCGTCGGCGTTCTCCGTGTAATCCTTATCCTGATGTTGGTCGTCTGCCATGTACTCAATTTTGTCATCCGCTCTGTCTTCTGCCATGAGATCATACAAGTCGTACGGGTACCGGTCGAAGACGAAGTCGTGGTTCGTGTTTGGACTCGTTTCGAGCGGATCTGCGCTGTCTTCCTTCGACGTGTTTGAGTGGCCCGTTATGATCATGCTGGACGACGTGTTCAAGTTTGCGGACTGATTCTGCAGACCAGGGCGGGACGTTATGATCGTGGAGAACGGGAAAGAGTCCTTGTATGTGGGAACGTCCTCTTCCTTCGATGGGGATTGCTGGTAGTTGGTGGTGTCCTGATTGGACGAATCGGAATCCCTTCCCTCCATGCACGTTCCCGGGCACCCGTGCCGGCAGATCTCGACCGTGCACTGTATCGTCACTTCCACTGTCTCCGGAAACTTGAAGGCGTAGAAGTGACTGTAAGCTATGACGCTAGCCGTTCCCTTGGTTTCTGTAGTCTTCTGGAAGGGCGTCATCATCTTTGGCCTCAGCACGCACCCGTCTTCGTCTGTGAGGTGTATCGGATGCTTGTGGCCGTCGTGAGCTATGCAGGACTTCACCCTCATGTCGAAGTGGCCTTCGCTGTCCTGTATCGCCACCACCAGGGTCAGTGGACTACCCAGCGGGACCAGCCCTTCCACTTTCGCCGACCACGGTCCCTTGCCGTCCTGCACCTCCAGCCAGCAGTCGACGTCATCCCCCTGGAATTATTGATGAACTGTTATTTCAATATAATTTAAATAACAACAACTATTACAAATATTAACCAACGGCTCAACGTGTAACTATACATTTCAACGTGTAATCTTCCCTACATGATTTCCAACCTGTTTTGAAATCCTCGACCAATAGAATCTTTACAAAGAATTCTGTTTTCGGAAATGAGTAACAGAATATTTCCAAAGGGATTCTATCTAAAAAAATGAGTAATAATATAGAATCTTTCCAAAGGATTCTATTCCAAAAAGATCGATAAATCCTGCAACAATTTTTTATTATTAAAGTATGCCCAGAAGGGTTGCTAGTGTAATTGGAGCACGTGGGGGACCATCCCCTATTAAAGCATGTATTATTTCCCGTATACCATCACATCGTGCTGTCTGGTCCATTATTATAGGGTAGTGTAGATATAAAGGATGTAGGTGTGGGTGTCCTTACAAATCTACACCGTTTGACCCATCGACACAAAATTTGGTACATTTATACTTTAGAACAGTGCTCCCCAACCTTTTAATGGCCGCGGACCGGATCAACGTTTGATAATTTTAACGCGGCCCGCTGAGGGGGGGACGTTGATTGTTTATATTTTAGATTGGTTTTGATGTAAATTTTTAATTTGATTGTATTTATGCCTCAAAATGCCTTCAAAATAAAATAATTACACCAAAAATGAATATAAAGTGATTTAACATTTTATCTCACTAGAACGCTAAATCAATGAGAACCCTAAACTTGTTTCTTTGCGACGAGACGGTTTCATCTGGGGGTAATAGGAGACAATGACACCCGAAGTGTGTTGCTTATGTCCAGTTTATACCGTTGTTTTGTTTTGGTTGCTGTCACTGCAGGAAACCCCACTTCAGATAGGTTGTCGGAAATGGCAATAGGGATTTAAGTGCTGTGGTGGCAATCTCAGGGTATTCCGCCATGACTTTAATCCAGAACGCTAGCAGAGTTATCGTCTCGAACGTAATTTTAAAGCCGCCTTCATTTGCAATCTCCAGCAGTTGATCTTCTTGCACAGACATGCTAGATTCGCCTGATTTGTTGACAAATGGATCGCGGATTCATTCCATACTAGTCCGTGGGTCTTTTGTGGTTGGGTCTGTTGTGCTCTTTTAAAAGCAAAGACAGGTGATCGTGCACCAACTGGGAGAAAGAATGTTTAGGCTCAGTCTCGCCTAAAATCCTCACTAATGTCTGAAACATGTCCAAAATGCCTCTGTTCACGCGCCGTCCCCACAACTTTAGTTTTGCTTTAAATGTGCAGCTTAAATGCAGCTACTGCCAACTTGAAAACAGCTGTCACATTTGGCAAAATTGGAAAATAGAGACATACAGAAATCATAATTGAAGCTCTAGTAACAGAACAAATTTCAAGTTCTGATTTACCGCTTCCTAATTTGAGTGGACATTTCATAGATAAGAACCGCACAAACCCGAGGAAAATACACCACAGTAAATAAAATGGAAATAATTTAATGTTCCTTGGGCGGCCCGGTACCATTTGATCCACGGACCGGTACCGGTCCGCTGCCCGGGGGTTGGGGACCACTGCTTTAGAACACTGCGGAAAACATAGGCTATTTCTTTCCTGTCTTTAGTCCAATCTGTAGCCATGAAAATTGGCACACGGGTAAGTCCTAAAAGTGCCACTCAAAGTCACAATAACTATCCTCTATGGATTTAAAATTTAAAGGTTTTTTTTTCCTGCAATAATTAGACATGGACAAGTAAACACGTTCTACAGTTTGTGTATCAGTTAACACAGAGAAATGTCGCGGTCATATTTTACCTGACGCGGTAGGAAACACGTTCTACAGGGTTTGTGTATTTTAGTTAACACAGGGAAACGTCGCGGTCCTATTTTAAACCCGAGCAACTCCGTGTTTTTCAGCTAATAGCTTATAAATTATAACACTGTCATCGTAAAAATAAGAGTTTTGCCCATCTGTACCTGGAAGTTCATCTCGACCACATCGAGATCGGAGATCGTGATGGGCATCTTGAAGGCCGATTTCTCGTACCCGTCGTGCCACTCGCAGCGGATCTTCTTGGCCTCGTCCCACGCTTCGATGACGACGTCGTCGTACTGTATGACGATGGTGTTCTCGTAGAACTTGCCCTGTGGGTCTGACCGCGTCCCGCAGGCGTCGTACTCGATCGTGAAGGTGGTTTCTGTGATGCGTGAGTGGGGGGCGACATGGATGCATCGCTCGGACTGACCGTTGGGCTTGGAGTAGATGGTGCCGTCGTAGGGGGCGCTGAATTCCAGTCGGATGGTCATCTCTTCTTTGCCACACTCCACGTTTAGCTTCACGAGTTCTGGGAGACCGTCGGGCGGTCCCGATCTCCAGCTGGTCGTCCCATCGCATGATGCCACCTGGAAGAACATAAATACGATTAGAAATGGACAGATAATTTTTTACTGTTTTACCCTCTGAGGGGTTAATTGTATAAATTCGTTCGACAACCTGCATCCTAGGTCGTCGTGGCTCAATAGGTATGTCCACTGCGATAGCAACCTGCGAGCTGTAGGTGTTAAAGTATTTTGAATTATCGCTTGCACATTAGTTACTGTTATATTTTCGTGTTATCGTTTGCACACTAGTTAATATTATATTTTCGTGTAATTTCGTTTGATAAGAATGGCAACAATATGAGAGAGATCGCACAGCTTCTTTTTCATTCCACAAAAGAATGTCTTATAAGGCAGCCGTGTAAATATTTCTATTTATGGAGTCGGATAAAATAAAGAGTATTTTTGTAGAGAACGATTGAATAATTTGATTGAAGGAGAGTCTCGTAACAGTAGGTTCAATTCCTCCGTGTGTATCACTTATGTGTTCTTTCCTTGTACGTGTCCGCAGACCAACCGGTATGGTGGTTAAGATGTTAGCCTCCAGATCGGAAGGTTCCTGGTTCCAATCCGGGTCAGTGCATGGATGTTTGTAAGCGTATGGTGTAGAGGCCAGCACTGCAACTGTACCTTGAAAGTTATAAAAATAGCGCCAGTTATATCTATAGCCGTAGTTAAAAGGTTAAAAATTTTCCTGAATCTACTCCCAAATGCTTTGAAGCTGCTCGAAACTACTCCTTTCCAGTTAGCACCCCTCAAATCTCTTCAAACTACTGCCGTGATAGAGAAATAAGCAGTATCTCCAGTTTGCTCATTTTGGTTCTGCGCATACAGGATGTTCGTAAAATGTTTAGAAAAAAATTAAAAGGGTGATAGTACCCATCAAGACGACCCATATTTACAAGGGAATCTATGGTCGCAATCCACTCAGAGTGTCAGAAAAGTGAAACTTAGAAACGTGTCCAACAATCACAAGTTTTCACTTCTAACTCCAATTCTGCTCTGCAAAAGAAGCACTTCTCCAGAACATCACCGTGAGGCATTCGCAGTATGCAAATGTGAAGACACAGCATTGACACTTATAGCTGATTGGCTGATCAAGGTGGATAAAGGTCGAAGCCAGCTGAAGCAAACGTTAGTCTTTTAAATAGTTTTTTTCTGAATATAAAAACGTTCGAAACGACTACGTAAAGGCCGTGGTGGACATGTCGGGTAGTCTCCACGCTCTCCGAACCTAAATCCATTGTACTTCTTGTGGGGCCACATGAAATCATTGGTGCACTCAGCCGAAGATCTCGTCGCAAGAATCCTTCTTGCAGCAGACAAGATCAATACGACACCACGAATCTACGAGAGGACGCGCAAATCTTTCATTCGCCGGTGTGAGCTGTACCCTTGGACGTCACTTCGAGCATCTCATTTGAGTCTTTCGCTGATCTGTACAAGATTGTGCAACCTATGATTCCTTTAGGTCTCTATTTTTCACTGTTCAAACTTCAACGTGGATAATTTTCTTTATGCTTTTCTGTCGATCTAAGTGGATTGCGACCATAGGTTCCATCGTAAATATGGGTCGTCTTGATGGGTACTATCACCCCTTCAATATCTTCTAAACAGTTTACGAACACACTGTATAAAGGTGTAACTCTAGATAATAGGATGACTTCGCAATCAAGTGTTCTCTTACTGTTATGAGGTGTCAATTGTTTACATACGAAACAATCGTTTGCCCTACAAGAAACTTTACCCCTCTGACGTCACATGATACCTGATTATTCGACTATTTTAATTTAGGTAAGTGTCAACTGAGCTTTAAAAGCATTGAAAATTCAACTGTTTAACTATATTTTTAGCGTCAGGTACTTTTATGCTTGAGTTTAGGCATACTGCACTTGTCTTTCGGCAACTCCTGTTTTTCTTCCTGACTAGGTGCACGTTCAACACATGCAGAAACGGTCCTGCCCTTCAAATAAATTATTTAACTAACTTAGAACGCTGGTAAACAAGCGAAAATAAACTCCCTCCCCTAGACACTGCAACCACTGAAAATAATTTATCAAATGGATTATTTAATTAAATTAACGCTGTACTACTAATATAAATACAGTCTAATAAATGCTTAACGGACAAAACCAATATTTTAAATTCTATAGAGTCAATTCTTAACTTTCAAAGTTGTATTGGTGCCCTAACTCTAATGGTAATGGCAATTTTAGTTAACGTCGTAATAGAGCAACACAACGGGCAATTGACGACGGTCCGGGATCAATCCCTTAAGCGAAAGATCCGAGGACAACACCTCGTAATTTTGAACCACGGTCAGATGACGTCCCTAATTAATGAATAACTGGTCTAGATGTACAACACAAGCGACAATTAGGCCCCAGAAAATGTAACCGATGCAAATAACGTATCAAATGAATTATGTAACTTAAAACGCTCTATTATAGTAATCCTATAAAAAAATCTATATGCTTAACGAACAAAACCAAACTTATAAATACTATACAGCAGTCAATCCTTTACTTTCAAAGTTGTATTAGTTTCCTCCCTAATTAAAGTAACGATAACTGAGTTAGAAATACTACCACACAAGCGAAAATTAGCCCACAGAAAATGAAACCGCTACAAACAGCTTAGAAAAGGAATAATTAAACGTGACCCCAATTGTTCTCACGTTAGCGTGGTGTGGAAGTTTTGAGAGTGGGGTGCCAGCTCAGGTGTTGCCTCGTCATCTGACCGCGGTTCAAAATTACGTGGTGTTGTCCTCTAGTCTTTCCCGTTGGGATTGATCCCGGACCATCGTCAATAGCCCGTTGTATTGCTTCAGTTCGACTTTTAAATACCCACCTACCTAGCTAATTAAAGCAATGATAGCTGGGTTATAAGTACCATAGAGGCGAAATTTAGCCAACAGAAACTGCAACCTTTACAAACAGCTTAGCTGAATTATTAAACTAACTTCTACTCTACAATCTTATTAAACATACTACGTACTTTATGAACAAAACCACGCTTATTAACTTTAACAGTCAATTCTTTACTTTCAAAGTGTTGTATTATTTTTCCTACCTAATTAAAAAGTAACGATAACTGAGTTAGAAATACTACCACACAAACGAAAATTAGCCTTCAGGAAATGAAACCGCTACAAACAGTTTAGCAAATGAATAATTAAACAAACTTCTACAATCCAACTAAGCATACTACGAACTTTAAGAACAAAACCACGATTATAAATACTTCAAGCCTCAATTCTTTTACTTTCAAAGTTGTATCAGTTTCCTAGCTAATTAAAGCAACGATAACTGGGTTATAAGTACCACACAGGCGAAAATTAACACCCTGAAACTGCAACTTCTGCAAACAACTGACGAAAGGTCGAAGACTCTTTAACTTCTCATCGCACTTCCGTTCGAAAACATCTGTGAAAGTGCATCGGTGGGGATGGCTCATTGTCGGGAATCCCTCACGCAGAAAGGATAGAAAAATAGCTCCTTTGATGGTACAATGCTCGTGAAAGAGACCGGGAAGGTATTCAAAAAGACCATCGGAACAACTTCCACTAAATTGCAGAGTGGGTTTTCCTTGTTTTTAAGATGACGGAAGCTTTCTTTCTGGGGCCATCTATGTTTCTGATTATCAAAACGGGAAATGTAGCGCTGAAAGAACACTTTATCTTGGGTGTTGTATGCCATTATTTCCTTAGACTTTTTCTACTTGGTACCAATTTATTGGAAGTTTGGATAACGACTCTTAATTAGCTTTCGCTGACTGGAAAATGGTAATGTAATCGAGCGCTCTTGATATACATTTGGTAATACGTTAGATGTAATTAGTAAGTAATAAGTTAAATGTAAATAGTAAGTAGTAAGTTAGATGTAATTAGTATTAAGTTAGATGTAATTAGTAAGTAATAAGATGTAATTAGTAAGTAATAAGATGTAATTAGTAAGTAATAAGTTAGATGTAATTAGTAAGTAATAAGATGTAATTAGTAAGTAATAAGTTAGATGTATTTAGATAAGTTAGATAAATAGGTTAGATGCTGTTATATAGGGCGTCTCAATTTTTGAACAATCGATTTTTTTATTGCAGTTAAAACAAAAATAACCATGAAAATGTTATTGGATGTATTCAAAGGGACGAGGCCGATGTAGAGAGACAAACTCTTCCTATAGTTGGTAGGTAGTTAATTAACGTCGCACTGAAGCAACACGACGGGCTATTGGCTATGGTCCGGGATCAATCAGAGGACAATATCATGTAATTCTGAACCACGGTCTGATGACGAGGACAACACCTATGCTGGCACCCTACTCTCCAAATTTCCACATCACGTCAATGTGAGGACATATCTCACCCCGGCAAGAAAAGTGACGCAACTCAAAAAATGAAAATTTTGATGTTATGTCATTGACAAATATGTATGAGATGCCCCAGTGTGTTATATTACTATTCTATAGAATATAATAGAAGTTACCACCATAAGTATTTACCTAAAATTTAAAAGAAGCTTATACTATTTCAAGTTTTATAGTATCCTTTAAGTTGATGTTTCTCAAACTCTGTGATTTTGAGTTGTGTCACTTTTCTTGCCGGGGTGCGATATGAGGCCACGACGGATTTAACGTTCACCAGCCCCCGTCCAACTCTTCCGAATTTCCGAGGAACTCTCGTATTAGCTATATTTTAGCCCTCCCGGTGGTTGCCCGAAGATGACCAGATCTTGGCAGACGAAATATATCTTATTAGCAAAACTGACCAGATCGTGATAGACGAGATTTCGCGTCATTTGATAAAAACTGAGCATATCTCGATTTCGTCATCATAACAAAATCATCATTATCTTGATGACGAAAAATCTCGTCATTAGCAGAATGGGTTGGATCTTTTTGGACGAGATATCTCGTCGAAACACCTCGGAGGATTACCAATCAATATCGCAAAGCTGAAATGATATGCGGAACGGACTTTTCAATTACGGATCACCTTACTGAAATAAGCATACCTCCTCATCGTGCGCGTAAGTGATATAAGATTCCATACTTAAATTATACGTTGCTGTAAAGGGGAGAAGTTAAAGAAAGCGACGCTGAGTATTTGATTTATGGGAAGGTAAATAAGATAAAGGATGTCATTTAGGCCTCCTGGTGTTATCTTCGCGTCGAAAACTGCGTTAGTGGGTAGTCTCTGATGCAAAAGACGTGAAAGTTGTCTGGAACAGAGACAATTTGTTTTACCCATGGGTTTTCATTCCTCTGGAGCAATGGTCGGCAAACCCATTAGTCCAAAAGAACCAAAGACCAGCAGTACAATGATTAAGATTTCTTTTGAGCGCCAAATTTATTTTCAAGAACCATGTTTTTAGGAGTCTCGGTTTAAACTAGCTACTAACATAAAAAAACAGATAACATAACAATAACAATATTTATTGACAAAAAGTTTTAATATGTTTGTTTTAGTACGTTTCTCTAATATTATAAAAGGAAGTGTTTGTTTATTTCGCTGCCTCAAAATCCTGACGATCTATGGCACTTACAGCAATGAGATTTGGCACACAGGTTGTCCGAATTTGTTGCAATTTTCAATCCAGAAGATTTTTAAATGAATTTATTAGTTTTATTCTCCATCGGTTTTTAAAACGCGAACTTTTTTAACCCATGTGACCTTGCAGTCAGGGTTCGGAATCATGCCAAGTTGTTTTCATCCGCAGAACGCGGAAAAAAATTATTTTTTTCATTTCCGCTTTGATTTTGCGCGGACGAATAAATTTCGAGCTAGACGATAAATATTTTGACCGCAGTCAGTTCTTTCTTCTATCTCCAAGACCGTTAAAGATAGAGTAAAAATTTCAACGGATTTGAAATCTGCGGTAAATTTCACTTTACACTGATACCTAAAAATATTATCTTCTTTAAATAAATAATTTTTAAATTGAATATTAATTTCAAGCAGGATTCCAGGTTCTTATCAATAAGACGATTTCTCAATTTACTTTTGACAAGGTTTATGTTTGAAAAAGATTGTTCGCATGAATATGTAAAACCAAAGAGTGAAAGAACTGCTAATGCTAGTTTATTTAACTGATCATGAGTCAGGAATACTATTCCAGGTTCTGAAAATTATTATTTGTGTGTCTTCCTTATACAGGTTTTTCAAAGCAGACTACTTTTTCTATGAACTAAGATCACGTCTACTTTTCTGCAATTTTTCCATATCAGCATAAGGCGTTCAAATTTGGAGCTCCATAATTCTTTGTTTTTTAACTCCAGTAATTGCATTTCAAAAGTGCCAATCTCAATATTAAAGGGTGAAAAATTCAATTCTGTTACGTCAGCACTGAGAGGTTTTTAAACAAAGGTCAACAGCTCTGATGGAACAGGAAAGCTTTGATGACTTTTAATCATTTTCCTAGATGAATACAGTGTTGAAATTTTGTTGGTCTAGATTAATTTATCAAACTTTTACAGCTCAATTTACCTAGAACGTTCGCTGGTGTCGTTTAAATACCAGGCGAATTTATCATTCTAAATAGAGATCATTGTAGCAAACATTAACAATCTGTGGGTTACAAATTTGAAATTTGATCCAACCAAGACCGTCGTTTACGTGTGGGATGGTGAACGTTAAATCAGTCGTAGCCTGAAATGTCCACATGTTGGAGGGCCGTGGAAGTTTGTGGAGGGTGAGGTGTTGACCTCGTCATCTGACCGTGGTTCAAAATTATGAGATAATGTCCATAGCGCGTTGTTTTGCTTCAGTGCGACGAAAATTCAACTACCTAACAAAAGTATTGCGTTACCTTTTCTTTTCTTCTGCCAAAAACAGAGAAAAACTTCCAACTTTCCGTCATGTCGTGTCTTTTGCGATATAAATCTCACTTTTCCACAGAAATTAATTCAAAAACCATAGATCACAAATCTTTTCACACCAGCACCTAAACCCGACACCATTTCAACAGGGTCACCTACATTGACACATTAGCATTTACAACAGTCGCGAACTTTTATCTTTGTTGACCCTAAACGATGTTATCAGGATGCGCCAACATTTGCACCTTGTCACGCCAATACTTTCCTGCCTCTATTTGAATCCTAATGTGAAACCTCTCTTTTATGCACATCGTTTTATCCGAAAAGACCAGTAGCGTATGTGTACCGTAACAGAGCCCTTCCAACGGGCGGGGCACACGCCCCTGCCACGCCCTAGCTGGCTTCTGCCCTTCGTGGAACAGATCGGACAACAGTTGAGCCAGACCGTAACGGTCCGGGTCTTTGTGCGTACAATGGGACGCTTGAGGCGTTAAGATTAAATAAGTTTTACACAAAAAATGGAGAGGACAGTTTTTTTTATTGTGTGGGTAAGCGGAATCGTTTTGCTGGGATTTATTTTTCTTGTGACACGTCACGTGTGATCCATATTTCATAAGGATTATGGTAGTGTTATGTGGAGGAAACTGTGTTGCAGTGCTTTTCTTAAAAGTAAGTGTGGTGTTATCCAGTGGCATAGCATCCATGGAAGCCCTGCATCCCAAAATAAAGTTGATGTCCAAAAAAAGTAAAATCTGAAGAAAAAACGATGATTTTTCAACATAAATCTGGGTGGGGTGTCAGTTTTTATTTTTAATTTAGTCAGTTTCTATTTTTAACTAGTCAGTTTCTATTAGATTTTCACTATTGATTATATTTGATGAAAGACACAACCATTGATTACTAATGCCAAAAGCCAACCAGGGATTACTGATGCCAAAAGCCAACCAGGAATAGCTAATGTCAAAAGCCAACCAGGGATTACTGATGCCAAAAGTCAATCAGAGATTACTGATGCCAAAAGCCAACCAGGGATTACTGATGCCAAAAGCCAACCAGGGATTACTGATGTCAAAAGCCAACCAGGGATTACTGTAGCCAAAAGCGAACCAGGGATTACTGTAGCCAAAAGTCAACCAAGGATTCCTGATGTCCATTTCTTACGTAATCAGTTAGGATTACTGATGCCAAAAGCCAACCAGGGATTACTGATGCCAAAGGCCAACCAGGGATTCCTGATGTCAAAGGCCAATCATGGATTACTAATGTCAAAAGCCAAGTAGGGATTTCTTATGCCAAAGGCCAACCAGGGATTGCTGATACCAAAGGCCAACCAGGGATTACTGATGCCAAAAGTCAACCAGGGATTACTGATGTCAAAAGCCAACCAGGGATTACTGATGCCAAAGGCCAACCAGAGATTTGCTGATGCCAAAAGCCAACCAGGGATTACTGTAGCCAAAAGCGAACCAGGGATTACTGTAGCCAAAAGTCAACCAAGGATTCCTGATGTCCATTTCTTACGTAATCAGTTAGGATTACTGATGCCAAAAGCCAACCAGGGATTACTGATGTCAAAGGCCAACCAGGGATTCCTGATGTCAAAGGCCAATCATGGATTACTAATGTCAATAGCCAAGTAGGGATTTCTTATGCCAAAGGCCAACCAGGGATTGCTGATACCAAAGGCCAACCAGGGATTACTGATGCCAAAAGTCAACCAGGGATTACTGATGTCAAAAGCCAACCAGGGATTACTGATGCCAAAGGCCAACCAGAGATTTGCTGATGTCAAAAGCCAACCAGGGATTACTGATGTCAAAAACCAACCAGGGAATGCTGTAGCCAAAAGCGAACCAGGGATTACTGTAGCCAAAAGTCAACCAAGGATTCCTGATGTCCATTTCTTACGTAATCAGTTAGGATTACTGATGCCAAAAGCCGACCAGGGATTACTGATGCCAAAGGCCAACCAGGGATTCCTGATGTCAAAGGCCAACCATGGATTACTGTAGCCAAAAGCCAACCATGGATTACTGATGTCAAAAGCCAACCAGGGATTCTTGATGTCAAAAGCCAACCAGGGATTACTGTAGCCAAAATCCAACCAGGGATTACTGATGCCAAAAGCCAACCAGGGATTACTGATGTCAAAAGCCAACCAGGGATTACTGTAGCCAAAAGCCAACCAGGGATTACTGATGTCAAAAGCCAACCAGGGATTCCTGATGTCCATCTCTTCAACATTATTAGGCTGTCTACAGTAATTGGTCAGTGGTGTTTGTCGTAGGCAATGGGCTATTCCTGCACTGACTCTTCTCTACCCCATTCTTTCTACTGAAACTAGCATCCAGTTCAGATTAAATACGCAGGGGGTCCTTGCGCATAGTTGATGAATTCCATAATTTCCCTAATCTATAATTTCCTACATGCACTTTCATTTTTTCGCCATTGTAAAGGTCTGCCTCATTTTTTTTAGGTGGTTGACGCACTTTTTGAGCAGCGTGACGCGGGTTGAACGATCTGGTGGGTGAATACATTTCTACTGATCCTGTCGAACGGAGTTAGCCATGCTCTTCAAATCGCGTGTGATGATCGACCATCTGCTATTTAAAAGTCGCGACGAGTTTTCACAGATGGGTGACACATGGGGGACTTGAACATCGCTTTTTTTTCCTGGCATGAAAGAAGATCGCCGATTGCACGCGCCAACTGGTGGAAACGAAAAGAAGCACAACTTAGGTTGCGCTTCACAAATCGCCCGTGTGTCAGTACCCTCAGACAACGCTTGGATCCCAACAGAGTTGCCAATAATTGCGCGTAATTGTGCTTTTCTGCTTTTTAACTTTGGGTTAAATTTTATTACTGATGCCAAATCTGTTGTACAAATCTGTTGAGAAAATAAACAACGGCGACTACACGCACTGACCAATGAAATAGAAACCCAAAAGATTTATGCAATTGTTAGTTAGGGGCGTGGTTATGCAAATTCTGTCTATAACGGAGTTGACACATAGTCAAGAAGACGGTCTGATACAAAATTGAATGTATATGTGTGCGCGTGCGTGTATAAACCATTCCGGATACTTCAGAATGATTATGGATTTTCACCTTTAATTACTGGGAATAGGGAAATTATAGAACATTTCACTACACGGATTTGCAATCCTTGTCTCCTTTACGCAAATAAATACTCTGTATTTCATTAGAATGACCACTGTATATATAAACGAAATTTTACTATTTGTTTTCCTCCTAAGACACTATAAAAGCTGTTTGTATTTTCGAATAACTTATTCCGTTTGCTTGTATCACTTTCATTTTTGAAGTCGGAAAAAAGAAGGCAAAGTTTTTTTCTTCCTATCCATTAAATACACAGTCCAGTCACATTAATGTGACCACCACCTACTTTCGACGTCAACGTGAAATAACCAATCACAAAAGGCAGGTTGCAGCACATTGCAGTGAAGTGTATATAAAGGATGTCCTAGGGCATCGGAAAGCATTTCAATCGTTGGCGTAATGCAGAAACGTAGCGATTTATCCGCATGATTATTGTCTTTCGGGCCAAGGGCGGAAGCATTTCGGAAACAGCTAATTTTGTGAACTGTTCGCGTGCCGCCGTGGTAAAAGTATACCGCGTACATAGCAAAATTATACTATCCAAAATCAGCGGCGTGGCACTTGACGTGCAACTGTTGAGCAACTGACCGCCCAGATGAACCAAGGGGTATCAAGAGTGTATCCTCAACAGCGGTTCAGCGAACTTTGCTGCGCATGGGCCTCCGCAGCAGACGCCTGGTTAATGCACCTATGCTGACTGCTGTTCATCGGCGACGAAGGCTGGAATTTGCACGCCAGTACCGCAATTGGACGTCCACAAAGTGGCGACAGGTGGCTTTTTCCGATGAATCACGTTTTATGCTCCATCGGACAGATGGACGTTGGCGCATACGGCGTGAAACGTCTGAAAGCAAACACCCTGCAACAATTGCCGGAAGGATCCAGTCTGTAGGAGGGAGGTAATCTAGCGCAGCTGGCCACGGCACTGAAGTCGGCATGGCTCACCATCCCAGTGAACACCTTCAGAAACCTAATTGACTCTCTTCCTGCACGTCTCGCAGCGGTCTGCTCTGCCAAAATTGGTTATTCTGGCTTTTGACAGGTGGTCACATTAATGTGAAATAACAAAAGACTGTGTATTTATTAACAATATTATATCTAAAGATGGGGTTACTTTCACCAATGCTAGCGAATATAGGGTGCTTCGAAAAAATGTGGCCAAATTGTAAAGGTTGGTAGAGGGGCCCCAAATAAATATTTTTGTCGAAGACTGTGTCCGGAAAGGTGGTCCGAAGGCCAGTCGATAACCTTGTGTCTGGCATAAGGCGTAATTCCTCGTTCGGATTTTCAAAGCATCGCAACATAAATTCGGGGCTTACCATTGAAAATCCGGGCTGTGAGTTTCATATTATATATTATCAATACTATTTTGCATTTCCAATTTCATTTAATGGGGTTTGCGTTAAACTTTTCTATGCATTGCTTTAGATAAAAGACTAGGCTACTCCTATCCAGCTAAACTACATTTTCAAAAGAAAGAAAAAACGTACCTTAATTCCAAACATCAACCAACATGATGTAAACCAAATGAAACCGCAAAACTTCATCACCTGGAATCTAGAAAATAAATCCCATTATATGTAACTTTCATAAAAATAACATACCCCAGAACTTCTCAAAGGGAAAACTCTAATGCTATTTCTTAAAAAAAATTTATACCGATTGTTATAATTATTGAAGATTTTTAAAACGAGAAATATAATTTTAGGAAGAATTTCTTATAATAATTGCATTAAAGTACTTTATATAATACTAATAGCCCGTCATGCGACGGGTGTTTAACAAAATTGTATTATTTTTATTAAAATTCATGTATATATTTTTAAAAACCTTTTGGTGCGTGATCTCTCTCTATCTCTCTCACAAGCTATGTACAAACCTTTTTCATCACTATCTGTCAACTTGCCTTGCTTTCGCATGGTGGTGTTTTTTTTTTAGCAATACTGGTCAAACAATATTATTAAAAAATTTAATTTTTCATAAAAAAATAATGGTAAAACAATCAGTCGCGTACGGCAATTGTTTTAGGCCCGGTGCACACATCCGGTTTTTCAAAGTGCGGCGCCGCTGCTGCAACACAAGTGCTGTCTGAGATACATTAGATCCAATGGAGTAGTGTACACATGCCTACAGCGCCGCTAGGGCGACGCTCGTACAACTTGCGTGCATTTTTTACCGCAGTTCCCCACTGTGCCGCACGGTCGCCGCACATGAGTCTCCGTTCTGAAGTACCTTGTTTTCATAAACAAATGGAATATAACTAATAATTAATAAATGGTTGTATCCAGTAACGTTTATTTTGTTTCAAAATATACTTTTTGTACACGAAGTAAGCGAAATAAACACGTTTTCTTCGATAGAATATTTATCGCAAATGGGGCGCGAAATGAGTTCGTGAATCATTTCACGGTTATGTGTGCTTAGTTGAGCTTCGGTGCCGCAGTGGCGCCGCACGTTGAATTACCGGATGTGTGCACCTGGCCTTATTCTCAATGTTATTTCCATGGTGATTTCGAATAAAACGATTTTTGATATTTCGTACCTCGTTTCGCACGTAACATCACACAACCAATCAAAACAATTAGAAACTCCGCCTGCTCGTGACGTCACGCAACCAATCCAAACTTAAATCGTCACGGAATCTGGAGCATCTAGCATTTTATGTAATAAGATTTGCTTTAAAAAATTGCAATTATCAAAACATGTCATAATATAACAAGAAATACCAGTAAGATGATATATGAAATAATATTTATATATAATGTTTAGACTTCTGTACAATGCTAATGCCTGTATTGCAATAGAAAGTGCTTGAATTGAAGATGGGCATAGTTACTTCTCTGTGGGCGTAGTGTAACAAAAATTTAATTGTAGTTTATGTCCCATGTTTACATAACAAACGAAATCGTTCATTTTTAGAAACATGATTCTATTCAATTCATTGGTTGTCAGAATGTTTCTGCTAAGCTAAATGTAAGAGGCGATAGTATTTTTAGGGCGATAGTGCTTCTCAGACCATACATATTCCGGACGCACCGTCAACTTGGCTTGTTTTTCGAACACGATTCCAGCACGTCGCTGATAAAAATTACGAACAATGGATTCCGAATTGACATATGATAGTTGATTGGGTAGGTAAATACTTAATTAACGTCGTCCTAGAGCAATACAACGGGTTATTGGCGACTGTCCGGAATCAACCCCGAAGCGAAAGAGGACAACACTACGTAATTTTGAACCGAGGTCAGATGGTGATGTCACGCTGGAGCTGGCACCCCACTCTCCAAACTTCCACACCGTCAACGTGAGGACATTTGAGGTCATTGCAGATTTAACGTGAACCATTCCCCTTTGCACACTGCGGTTTTGATTGGATTCGAACTCTCAACCCTACGGTTACTAATCCATTACTATATATATATATATATATATATATATATGCAGTACCCTACAAGAATGGACCGGACGCCAGCGGATTTTTATAAAATCCGACTACTTGTTTGGGGGTATTTTTCGCGGTGTGGCCTGGGACCTCTGTATGTTGTTCCTTGTGAGTTGAACGACGACGCCTAAATGAACATTTTTGGCAATCGGGTTCTTCCTACGCTCCGGCAATTTTATAGAATGGACGAATGTTACTTCCAGGACGACAACGCTCCATGTCATGTTGCAGTCTCTGTCAAGCAGTGGTATGAAGATATGGATGTAAAACGTCTTCCCTAGCCTTCTCAGAGTCTCGAACTAAACCCCATAGAACATTTGTGGGACGAGGTAGAGCGACACTTATGGACCAGGGAACCACGTCCGAAATCTACAGCTGAGCTGGTGACATTCTTGCAGCAGGAATGGACACCAATACCCATAGCTGTGTATCAAAACCTTGTTGAAAGTAGTGCTAGTGCTGTAATTGCAGCACGTTAAAGCATGTATTATTTCCTAAAACCATCAAATCTTGCTGTCTCCGGGGGTAGTTTGTATTTTCACTGCGTATATATATATATATATATATATATATATATATATATATATATCCGTCGCTCTAACTCGTCCCACAAATGTTCTATGAGGTTTAGGTCAAGATATACAGGTGTGAGATTTAGGTCGGGACTATGAGCAGGCAAGGGAAGACGTTTTACATCCATATCTTGATACCACTGCTTGACAGAGGCTGCAACATGACATGGAGCGTTGTCGTCCTGTAAATAATATTAGTCCATTCCATAACATTACCAGAGCGTAGGAAGAACCTGATTGTTTAAAATATTCATGTCAGCGTCGGCGTTCAATTTACCAGGTACAATATGCAAAGGTCCCAGGCCATACCACGAAAAACACCCCCAAACAAGTAGTCATACTTTATGCAAATCCGCTGACGTTCGGTCCATTATTGTAGGGTAGTGTATACATACTACACTTTCTAATCCATTGGTATTCACTAATTAGACTAAATGCCAAACGTCTACAAAATGGCGATAAATTATATTTTAAAGTAACCTATATAGATATGCAGAAAGCAAGAAATAAAATATCTGGAAAAATTCTGGTTTGTTTGTTTTCACTAAAACTCCATCTCATAGTCACTTGCTTTGGTGAGTAAGTATTCGTATTTGAGTCGCATGGTTTTCAATGAGTCGACGTTAAATTAGATGACATGCTGAATTGAGTAACCGCAATTGTTATCTTCAGCTCAGATTTTGGCTCCGAAATAATTATTTGGCGCCCGAAACGATAGCAGCGATCACTAGTTGGCGAAAAAAGTAATCCTTTACGGCGATCGCCAGACCTGATTTTACGTAAACAGCCCTGGCGAACTTACTACCTTTCTACAAATGTACTTCCCAAGGTCATTTTTTCCATAGCCGCCCTATAATTGTCGAATCTTGTTTTCATTAACGCGTCTGTTACTACAATTACGGATGTATGTTAGGCTGTCGTCTAGTACACTCATATACACACTGTATCCCAACACCTAGATCACAGTACCTTGTGCCGTAAAACCCAAACATCCAATCCAATCCTGGGTAACAGAGTAATACATAATTGAAAATAAATATTCCGCATTAGAAAAGCCGACCAACCGGTCTTGTGGTTAAGGGCTAGATTCGAAGGTTCCTGGTTCGAATCCGGGTCAGCGCATGGATGTTTGTCAGTGTAGAGGCGGCTGATGCACCTTAAATCTGTCGTGGACGAAAGTTCTCACGTTGGGTTGGTGTGGAAGTTTGGAGAGTGGAGTGCCAGCTCAGGAATTGCCTCGTCATCTGACCGTGGTTCAAAATTACGTCGTCAATAGTCTGTTGTGTTGCTCTGTAGTACGACGTCAGTTAAAAAAATTACCGAATACTACAATGTCCTGTGTTCCTGTCCCTATCAGTTCAATTTTAGTTTTATAAATTCACGAATTTAAGATATTTTAAATATCGCGTGAACTTTGAAGGATTGAAATTTGTATTACTTATACAAAGATTGGCATTTATTCTAAGCATATTCCAACAATTTATGATAATTATGATTTTTTGTCAGGTAGGAATAAATACGAATTTTTTTGTAATTTCTTTGTTTCGTAAGAACACAAATATATTTCCAAGATAGGAATTAAAAATTGAATAATTTGAAGACTATTATTTTATATATACTCTACTTATTGACAACAACCGTTACCTCAAAGTTCACCTATAAATTCACAAGTTAAGAAAAACCTTTGTAAAAAACATACTTCAGATACAATGATCCATCAGAAAAAATAAGAAGCAAGTCAACACATTTAACAAAAGCAGTCTAACAAGTTCTATTTGATCGGTTATCTATTTATATATTTCGTGAACGTACTTAGCCCAGAAATCAGCCCTATTTTCATAATGACTATTGCAGGGCTCGAAATACCCGGGTGCACAGGTGCACTGTGCACATGAAAATAAAATTGTGCACCTAATTTTTTCCCCGCTATGTACACGCAGTGCACCTAACGTTAAAAAAAATAGGAGAACGTGTTTTATGTTATTTCGATGTTTGAACAAAATATTAGTATCGACCTCTCTCGCTGTAAAGGAACGTAATTAAAATTCCTAAATACACACTATGCGAAAACAAAATCGCTGGGCCGTAACGGGTTTATACAGGAGGAAGGTTTACTTGTGTCACTGCCACCAGAACTTTCCGATGATCGAAACATTTCCCAGAAGTGACTGTCACGACAGCAGTACGCCGGATAAGGGAGAATTTCGATTTTTAAATATTTTTATTTACTATCTACTACGAAAACTTATAAAAACATACCCAACTAATAAAGCAGTTTACATACATTAATACTCTTATATTACGTTTTTTTTTTTAAATGTGTACCTAAAATATAACCTGTGCACCTAATTTAAAAACTTAGGTGCACCTTGTGCACCTGTACTAAAAAATCTATTTCGAAGCCTGGACTATTGGCAAGAAACCGATAAAAACAATGTAAAAACAACCAATAGATATTTTATCGCTTAGATTAAATATTCTTCATTTGAGCTACAGAGTTGCACAATTTTGCTAAAACTATACGGAAGAACTTGCCACTAGTTAAATTTCTCCAGTAGTTCTCCAGTCCAGAAGGCAATGAGAGAGAGAGAGAAATCTCGAAGATAAAAATCAGCGCTGAGAGAGTGTGCAGAGAAAAAGTGAAATAACGTAAAAATGTGTTTAGATGCTTTAGAATTTCGAATCACCTTTCTGACTGGAATGCAATTGAAGTTGCCGTTCGAAAGATAAATGTTGGGACATAACTAGTATGGTAGGTAATTTTGATTACCGTCGTACTGGAGCAACACAATGGGCTATTGGCGACGATCCTGAATAAAACCCGAATGGGTAGATCCGATATAGATTGATAGGTGTTTAATTAACGTCAGACACTGGTGCTGTTATATTCAGTTATAAGCAGCGACACCTCTATTTGTGTTAACATTAATTCGACAAGATTAAGATTTTTAAATATGGCAACGAATTGAAGAAAATGCTGCAGTCGATTAGTTTTAATTCCGAATATTGTAGTATCAGAACTGACGTTCGAGAGACGTACTTTCTTGTTCCGTCCTTTTGTAAAATATGTAAATAAATGTAGAAAACTATTGGATTACGGTTTTGATTTGTTTAAGAGGAAATCCACTGCATGTAGTGTAATATCATGTGCCTAGAACTTTTGTCTTATGATATTTAACTCGAAATTGATCGTCCTTAACAGGAGCAACACAACGGGGTATTGGTGATAGTCCGGGATCAATCCCAGATGTTGATCTCGTCATCATTAAGAAAATAGACAACATCTTGACGAGATATCTCGTCATAAGCAAAATTGATTAGGCCTTGATGGACGAGATATCTCGTCGAAATCACTTGGAGGGTTAAGAAACTGTAGCGCAGACGCTGTGCGCGAGTTGTAGCATAGGAATAGGATAGTAGTTATAGGAGCTTAAAATAAGAGGATGTCGTACTACAAACATTCGTACGTTTTTATATAGATCGCCAGAACAAAATGAAAAATTCAATTACGCTAATATCCAAGGGAATACTTTACAAGGGAGAGACATACTTTTCAAATCTTATTACATAAAACGCTAGATTCCCCTGGGTTTTCCGGGTTTTTGAAGTTTTGATTAGTTGTTTGACGTCACGAGTCGGTGGAGTTTCTAATTGTTTTGATTGATTGTGTGATGTCACGAGCACAACGAGATACGAAATATCAAAAATCATTATATTCGAAATCGCCATGGAAATAACATTGAGTATAAAGCCCGGTGCACATATCCGGTTTATCTACGTGCGGCACGTTGCCGCAACGCAAGTGCGGTCTGAGATACATTAGATCCAATGGAGTAGCTCACACATGCTTCCGGCGCCGCTGCTGCAACGCACGTCCAACTTGCGTGCAAATTGTACCGCAGTTCCCTACGGCGCAGCAAACGCTTCTCCGTTCTGAAGTACATTGTTTTCATATATAAATGGAATATAAATAATAATTAATAAATGGTTGTATCCAGTAACGTCTATTTTGTTACAAAATATGCATTTTTTTACACCAAGTAAGCGAAATAAACACGTTTTCTTCCATAGAATATTTATCGCAAATGGCGCGAAATGAAATGAGAATTTGCGTCATTTCACGGTTATGTGTGCATAGTTGGGCTTCGATGCCGCAACGGCGCCGCACGTTGAAAACCCGGAATGTGTGCACCGTGCCTTAAGCGATTGCTGTACGCAGTTCAAATTGTTTTAACAGGGTTGATCGAAAATTAAGTTTTCCTATAATATTGTTTCACCAGTATTGTTAAAAAAACAACACAATGAGAAAGCAATGCAAGTTGACAGAGAGTAGTGGGTAAAGGTTTATAGAGATAGCCAGTGATCAACAAAAGTTGACAGATAGTGGTGGGAAAAGGTTTATACGTAGCCAGTGATCAACAAAAGTTGACAGATAGTGGTAAAAAAGGGTGAGATAAAAGTGAAAAAAGTAAAAGGCGTCAGGTTTTTAAAAAAATATGTAAATGACCAAAATAAATAAATTTTGTTGTGCACCCGTCGTATGAGCCATTTATTCTAGTAGAAGCATAAAATAGGAGACTGTCGTACAAACTTTCGCAAGATTTGATACCTCTAGTGCTAAACGAAACATTCAGTTACGCTAATATCCAGTGAATGAGAGACATACTTTTCAAATCTCAGAAAAAAGTAAAAAGTTACCTGAATTTCGATTTTCTAGATCCAAGCATCGTTCATTCTATAATCCAACTATCTATCATATTCACTCGAAGACACCTCAAACTCGAATTTACCAACAATTAATCACCATCATACAAATCACCCAAAATGTGTCTGATCACTTCTGCTTCATTTTTCAGGTTTGACTGAACGCAAATCTAATAATCCATCCGAAAGTTAGCAATTTTTTACAATGGCAAATCACTCTATTCTTCTACCGGGAAAGAAAGCAGGCGACTTCCTTCTTGCTCAAGCGCGATCTCTCAACTCTACTCTTTCTCTCCGAAAGGACTTCGTGGTCTGACGGGACACATATGGTCATCCAAGCATCCAGATATGTCTGAAAGGCGCCTTTGTGCGAGTACCTCACAAAGCCCATCATCTGGCCATAGATTATTTCTATGAAGAGTGGAAAATTCCTGTTCCTATCTCAGAATTTAATGGAAAATGATTTATTTATAATTAATACCTAAGTGGAACACTTGTGTGCTGCTTTTGTGTCGTTTCTAATGTCGTTTAGCGTCAAACATTTGCGGCGATTGGACCATAAAATTGAGATAATATTCTTTGGAGCTGCTCAGAATCTGTATAAAACCTGAAAGGAATGAAACTAGTTTTAAAAATCCCCTTTTGCGCAAGTAGTTGTTTTCGATTTTCACGGATCACTTAAAACTGACATCCTAGTATTCGAAAACTGAAACTCTCGTCAGTGATTGGATTCCTTGCGCCGTGAAATTTAAACAAACCAAACCATTGATATCTGAAGCAAGTATCGTTTCCTGTCTGGGTGCAGTTGTAAGAGAAAAACTCGTATCACTTGATTAAAGCTCGTTCTATATGTCCGACAAACTTTCCAAGACATCGTAATCATCGATTGAAATGACCTAGAAGTACAGTGATAGATCAACTTGATAGGACCCAGCGTTTTATTTCGACCGTCTGTGAATCCTCGCTAGGGATTGCAATCCGGAACGATTTTCAATCCGGTCGGATTGACACAAATCCGGTTATATCCGGCTGGATTGGAATTTAGTTAATACGTCTATCTAACCAGTATGTATTTTTCCAAAATCGGCTGAGTAAAAGTAGGTAAAAATAATATTTTTCCAAATTGACAAACAAAACGTTTATTTTAGCATTAGAGAATCAACTATATTAATAACTATCCATAGGTAGGAAATCAGTCACGAACAATTAATTATAGTAACTATTAGTACTGCTAGTAGTAAATATTAAACGATTGATTATGGTCAGTCTTACTAGTTTCCACCCCCCAAAACAACAGCTTGTTTTATACGAAGTATTTTTCTATTTATCGAAAATTAAGTAGTCTCTATCTCTAATGTCGTTGAGCAAATGACATATAAGTTGTACCTAACCTTGCCTCATACTAATACAAATATCTAATGTTTTGCAGTATTTGGTCAACATAACAAACAAGGAAACTCTTAATTCTTAATTGCTTAAATCGAAGTTATATAGTAATGAAAATCAATTGTGAGTTTGAAAGAACCATTTAAGGAAACAAATCGTATTAATTGTATCATCCCCCAACCTACTTCTCAATGAACTAATAAACTAATAACATAAATGTAACCAGCGGCCGTGAAAAGGCCCTCTCAGCTTCAACACTATTTGATTTAACCGTAATTAAGTAGTCGTACATAATAGACAAATTTTTTCCTTTGACTCCATTTCATATGTATGAAGTCATTTCTTTCTTCATTATTTTCTTAAAATCTGTTTCTTTTCTAAAGTTAGTCTTTTTACAATAGTCTTCATTTTCTTGCAGAATTTGCTCTTCTAATTCCTCTTTATTAAAAAAATATTATTGATAATTTAATCTATTATTTTTGCTAGAATTCTCCAAACTGATGATTGAAAAATATAAAATCGATTCATTCACAATCGATTGCTTAATGAACGATTTTGCGATTTTAAAGTTGGGTTTGAATAATCGATTATTTAATTAAAAAAGAAAATTCAGGTTTATTGGATCTGGACCGGATTCGATAGATGTTGCCGGATCCGGTAGGTAGCTAACTAATGTCGGATCCACCGGATTACCGGATCTGCCGAATCGGATTGCACTCCCTAGTCCTCGCCATTTAAATGTCTCTTTAACTAGACTACATATCTTGCATCCGAGGATTATTCATCATTACTTAAAGATAGGGTAAAGTTTTCCTTCGTGCCACCATTACAATGATAAGTAGTTGGTAAGTTAAGAATGTAAGCTGAGTTGGTAAGAATTATATCGTCGAACTGGAGCAATACACAGGGTTATCGGCGACTGTTCGAAATCAGTCCTAAAGGGAACGATCCGAGGACAATATCGCGTAATTTTGAACCACTGTCAGGTGATGAGGTCAACCCCTGTGCTGGCACCCCACTCACCAAACTTCCACACCACGCCAACGTGAGTACACGAGGCCACGACAGACTTAACACGCACCAGCCCCCAAGTACGCGAGGGGACTTTGGTTGGATCGAGTATCGAATTCCCGACCCTCCGGTTGCTGTGAAATTTATGGGTGTCAATTTATATAGGACTAGCAAAATACCCGACCTTACTCGGTTTGAATTGGTTTACTCTAAATTGAAGAGATGATCAAATTCTATAATGACTTACGTTTTTTGTAGAATAAAAATTTATTTGAGTACCTTTCGCCATCTTCTACAACTTACTTTGGACACAAATCCTACACATGCATATTCATTCATGTAATACATTTCACATACATCGCACCCTTGATGTATAACAAAGCTACAAAATGACGAAAGGTGACACTAAGGTTACTACTACAAAAGACGATTTTGAGGGAGATTTGTAATTCCCTTTCTTAAGTTCTTTTCATGTTCAACTTAATTAATAAAAATTACGATTTACGGCGAATGCTCTCATAGTCAACAAAACAATATTTTTTTACATGTAGCACTCTTGTATTCGGTATGTGACATTGTGAAATTTTGCAATCTTCTCCTGTCATACGACAACAAATTTTTTAATGTTTGAAAAGTTCTAGTTCGGATTTTTTAAGCATAATTATTCTTTCAATAACAGCATTATTCTTTAAATAACGGCATTATTCTTTCAATAACGGCATTATTCTTTCAATAACGGCATTATTCTTCAAAAACGGCATTATTCTTTCAATAATGGCATAACTACATTTAAAATTTACTGAAAATTTATTCTGACTTACCTGTTATTATTAAGTCGAATACTTTGAGGTGGTGTTGCGTGTGATGAGAAGGAAAACACTTTTATTAAAATAATAAATATTTAAAACAGAAAACAGCGAAATAAAACAAAATAAAAGATGTCAGAAAAAACTGTTCTAAAGATATTAATTTGTGATTCATTTTTATCTCTTGATCTCGCACTGTTGCCACAACTTACAACTAAAAGTGCACAAAATTTAGAAATGCGAAATTAATTCAGAGCAAAATAAACACGAGTTTCCGTTTTACTCCCGTTCGTTGAAAAATATCGTCTGTCCCAAATATTCGGAAATCGTTTACATTGAGCAAAGAACAAAAATAAGACTCGAATTAAATAAAGTATCAGAGCTAAAATTCCATTAAAAAAAAATTGAAAAATAATTTTTTTTTAGCAGTACTGGTAAAGCAAATCAAAGTAAGCGAAAAACTCAATGTACATTCCAATTTTTCCAAAACTAACAAATTATGATTGTTTTAAGTATACTTACTCAGGTGTTTTAGCATGAAACTCATATAAATATAACAATAAATTAATGTTTAATATTGCATTCACTAAACTAATAGATATAGTGCATAAAATAAAACACATTGCAATGAAATATCTGGAATAAAATTCATGTGATGCCTGCGCAAACACACAAACACAAAATCGAACATAGAACAGAAAGACGGACATACAGACTTTAGCAACCAATTCCACTCACTAAATGAAGATAAGTACTCACTGTATGCAAATTTCCATGAAAATATATTAAACCGTGTGGACGTGTATAGGGCACATACATACATACAGACAGACAGACACCAAACGCGAAAAGGGCGGATTTGGCATCAGAAGGGTCCAAAACGGATAGAAATAGGTCGAAAATATTGAATGTACAAACAAACTCTCCATTCTTATTTATATAGATTTATGAGAGAAGTTAATAAAGTCGAACTCTCTTAAAACGAGCACGAAGAGACCGTTATATTTGCTCGTTATAACCCAGTGCTCGTAAAAAAATCATAAAAATTCATACGTACTCTTACTATATTATATATATACATATTTACTTTATATATTTTTATTTCTGTGCAGTACACCAGAAGTTGCACCCTTCGCTTCGAAAATAGTTAGAAGTTTTTCTGCGAACTCAAAAGCCATTGAGTATGTTGGGGGCGGTTCAGTTTCAAATTCTTCACATTCGTCGTTTTCATTACTTTTTTCATCTGCTTTAGCATGAATTTCAGCTACATACAATATCATCGGGAGTAGGTATCTCAGAAGTGATAACATTGGCGTCAACAGATACATAATTTTCAAGTTCTTTACTCATTTCCAAGTCGTATACTTCTTCCTCAGTGATTTGCCCCTCTTGAGAAATGTCCAATCCAGCCTCACGGAAGCAATTGGTAATGCATGTTGATGTAACGTTTACCCATGCATCGCTCATTAAACGTATCGCTTCGAGTACGTTTACATTGGCATTTGAGGTTCCTATTTTTTCTCTTTTATCGACAAGCATCAAAATCAAGTGCTTACAAAAGTTTGATTTAAAACTTCTGATGACCCCTTGGTCCATGGTCTGGATAACACTTGTAGGATTCGGTTCCAAGAAAGAATTGTCTGAGCTGGAGAGGTGGATGTGATGTTCTTCTCTTCAAATAACCAAGCACGAGATGGTAAAAATAACAATTTTGATTAAACGATTAAAAGACAGACTAAAACGAACATCATTTCATCCGGTGCAGTCATCGCACCTCAAAAATAAAACATAACCACTCTCAACCGAGACAAGTATCTGACTGTCGATTTCTCTGTCGCAACCCTTCCACCCAGGGAGGTTAGTCGACAAGAACTCTTCTAAACCGATCGCCAACAGCGGTCAGATATCACAGTGGAAGTCAATAGAAATTTTATGAATCACAAAAATATTGTTCGCTATAACCGGTGTTTACTCGGTAAAAGCGTGTTATGCTCTTATAGACTTAACATTGTACCAACCAAGTATTTCCGATTTCCTCGTTAAATCCGGGTTCTCGTTAAAACAGGGCTCGTTCTAAGCGAGTTGTACTGTATAAGTTAGATTTCTAAGTTTCAGTGTCTAGTTGTTTCAACATTACCCATCATAAAATTTAGCCGACTAACCGGTATAGTGGTTAAGGTGTTAGCCTCTAGATCGGAAGGTCCATGGTTCGAATCAAGGTTCGGGCATGGATGTTTGTAAGCGTATGGTGTAGAGACGGCTGGGGCACCTAAAATCTGTCGTGGCCGAAAGTCCTCACGTTGGGTTGGTGTGGAAGTTTGGAGAGTGGGGTGCCAGCTCAGGTGTTGCTTCGTCATCTGACCGTGGTTCACAATTACGAGGTGTTGTTCTCGGATCTTTCCCTTAAGGGACTGATCCCAGACCGTCGTCAATAGCCCGTTGTGTTGCTATAGTACGACGTTAATTAAAATTACCATTACCATCATAAAATTTAATGTACAATTGGTCAAAAAAGTATGCGAATACCTTTGTATTTGTATCCCTGGAATGGCAGTCAAAGTGTGAATCGACTTTGAAAACAATGTATATATCGAAAATAGTATATACTCACTTACTATTTTGACTTATTTGATAATAAATATAAATTAACCTTTCCGTACACAATGAACCCGTAGAAGTGCTGACTTGGAGGAATTGACAAAAATGTCTGAAGGTTAGACAGGATTCATAACATCTGGTAATTTGGTCTTTTTGGGTACTCTCTCATGTGAGCGATATTGACTACTTCAAAGATGGCCTTTTACATCATTTGACCTCGACAGATAGCTAGACATGTGATATTTTAGATCAGGAATTCCCAACCGGTGGTACGCGGCAACGTTTCAGGTGGTACGCAAGGATGATACGTGCGACCCAAATATTCTATGAAATATTCTACGAAGGACTTGAGAGTGAAGTTAAGCTCATTGCTCCTGATATTGATATTTTAATAAAAGACAAACAACAAGTTTCGCACTAAAAATTTATTTTTGATTATGTTTATTTATGTTTTACACCTGCGAATACAAAATAAAACTGTAATTTTCAATAATCGTTTTATTTTTTTCCTCTATTAAAACATCATTAATACGAAATACAAGTGTATTAATCATATAAAATAGGAAGCTTTCTAAGTATTTTAATTAAAATAAAAGAAGTCATTGGGCACTTTTCTGACATTAGATATATGTTTCTAAAAAAAATATAGGACTGGTGGTACGCCAAAAATTTCTAAAAATTTCAAGTGGTACGCAGTTACTAAAAGGTTGGGAACCCCTGTTTTAGATCATAAAAATCGCACAGAAAAAAAATCACTTCAAATAAATCCGAAATTCTATTTGGGACGGCCACCAATTCAGGTGAGTGATACAGTTTTGAGGAAGGACTATCTCAAAAACTACAAAGGAATTAAGTAAAATTTCGATTATGCAACTGAGAGGTGTGAAATCTAATTTCACCAGAAATATATATACGTTTCAATTCATAATTCCTTACACTGGGGCAAATCCATATGTAACGGACGTATCATTAGTAAAAGCATTTCTCACAATTACATAATTCAGATATGTGAAATACTTTTTTAGTATTTATATAGAGGGTAACTATCGCTAAAAGTATCACTAATAAACATTTTTATTTTGAAAACAGAAATAGAAGTAATACATACTTTGGAGGTGTAACGGACGTATCCCTTTAGGAAAAAATATTACGTCACTCTAAAGACAAATGACAAATTGTCTGATGTTTACAATGGAAAATAATGAAAACTTATTTTTAATGAATGAGGAAGATTCAAAGTTATTATAAATACACAGATTATCTAATTTGCGGACACTAATTTTTAATAAAGATTTCAAATTGTAACGGACGTATCATCTTCTGAAATATTTACACTGCTTTATTATTACTTATTGTACAAAATATGTTACAGTAACTTGTTTCCATAAATAAAAGAAATAGTAATAATAATTATGTATTAACATAATAAATGGCAAAATAAAAAAATTCATTGAAATTGAAATTTGAAAATTGAAATTGTTCGTTGAAATTTAAAAAAAATTCGTACACAATGATAAAACATTTTTTAAGCTAAAAAATGTGCAGATTAAATAATGTATCGAATGTCAATCTAAATCGATTATAGATTGTGGGTTCATCATTTATGTACACAATATCTTCTAAATTCACAACAGAAAGATCACAATTTTCAGGCAAAAGAAACTTTTGCCTGAGTCCTTTTTTAAAAAACTTCACACTGATTGGACTATGGACTGAAATCACTTGTCCAACGATCTTTTTTGTTTCCCCTTTCCTGTAATCAGTTTTATAATGACTCAAGAGCTGAATGTTGTTCTGTCATTACTGGATGCAGATTTACATTGGTCAGTTGCATTTTTGTTAGCTAATGAGAAAAATGTTTTTGATCTATGAAGTAAAAAGGCGTTCCAGATTTTCAAGAAATTTCTGAAACATAAACAATATTTTTAGAATTTGTCATTGCATTGAGGATTGAGAGAGTCTTTGAAATTGTTCGTATGCCTTTAAATCGCTTGTTCAAGTTGTTAATGCGGCTTTCAATTTGTTCTGTATATACAAAGATGATACAAAGATGAAAGTATCGGTTATATGGTCAGCTCAGCTGTCCAGAAAAATCAGACCATATATGCGGAATAATACTAAACTATTTAATTATGGCAGAATTATATTCACCCCTCAGGATATAGTGCTCATAAACAAATAATTAAACTTTTAAGAACATTTAAAAAATTTATTCTATTAAACGGGTTCTCTGGTGCGACGAATCACGGTTCACCCTCCACCGTTCGGATGGCAGGGTCTGGCGTCTGTCTGGAAAACGCCTCCTGCCAGAATGCATTGTGCCCACAGTAAAGTTCGGCGGAGGTGGAATTATGGTCTGGGAGTGTTTCTACTGGTATGGATTGGGATCTTGGTCCAAATTCATAGTAAGCTCAACGCCGAGGCCCACTACAATACACGGTTAAGCGTTCCTTACTTTCTTTTCCCCTACACATTTTTCACCTTTGAAACAAAGAGTTCTGTCTGGCAAAATCCGATAAAAAAATCCACATTCATCAACGTTGAAGACGTTGCCAGATTCGTATCTTTCGAGGACTTTTTTCTTCTCGTCATTCCTTGTGTTGTTCCCTGCCTCAAGAAATGTTACAACAATTACTGTTTTTCAACAACAATAAAACCCGTTAACCTCATTGAAAAGATTAAAAAACGACCATATAACCGATAACTAGGAAAATAAAATGACTGTATGAGCGGTGCATTTTAACACATGTTCCCTATTAAGTTAGACGGGACTTTAGAAAACTGACCATATAAGCGGGTGACCTTATAACGGGGTAACCATATAGCCGGTACTGATTGTATTTGTTTTTTGAGTATTTTCCCTGAGCACAATTACACAATTTTCTGCATTCAGACTTATCAATTCTCTTGATTTAATTTTTTGCCACATTTGAAATTTCACTTGACTACCTACACCATCAGATGCACCTTTCCTATGGGATGTGGCGAATAAATGCCGGTGAAGTTTAATTCCAAAATCGTCTTCTCCAAATGTAATATTGAGCAAATTAAACTCCTGTTTGAAAGGTCACACGGGTAGAAAAAGTTCTCCGCGTTTGAAAAAGCGTTGGAAAATAAAACTATTAAATTCATTTTAAAATCTTCAAGATGGAATTTTAAAATTCGCTGCGACCCAAAAATTGCAAATAACTCGGACTACCTGGATTGGATTGGATATTTGGGTTTTATGGCGCAAGGTCCAAATTTGGACAAGCTGCGCCAAGCGCAAGATAAAAGAATAAAAATTATGTAGATATAAAAGTTTTAAAAGGACAGTGGGAAAATTCAAGCGCAACAAATTTTATTTGTATAAAAGTTGGTAAAAATATGCTGATGATGTTATTTAAAAAATTAATGAATGATGAATGTAAATGATGATTTAAATATGCTAAATATAGCAACTTAAAATTAGATAAGATTTAAAAAACCAATAGCACGTAAAAATGAAAAAAGATTTGCATGGGGACTTTCCCCAAGTAAATCTTGTAAATTTAAAATTGTATTATTAAAAATCCTCTTTCGGTGATGGTTAAAAGCAGGACAATCTATCAAAATATGACGAACACTAAAATAAACTGAACATAAAAGACACATGGGGGCAGTTTCTCCCAACAAAAGATGACGATGTGTGAAGCGCGTATGCCCAATGCGGAGTCGAGTCAGTTTAACATCGGTCCTTCGCATTGGAGCAACCGGCCACATATGAATTATGGGTTTTATGGTATTTAATTTATTATGAATTTTTTTTTTTGAAGATCCCATGACTCTTGCCATAAGGAGTTGACAAATTTCTTAGTGGATATCTTAATGTCACTTAAAGGAACGGCTTGGGGCAAAGAAACAGATGCTGTTTTTGCAGCCCTGTCAGCAAGTTCATTTCCTTTAATGCCCACGTGACTAGGGATCCAACAGAAGAGAATATCGAAACCCCTGCTTTCTAGTGTACGTAGGATTGTAAATAAATCTGACACAATAGGATGACAATAGGTATTAAAATTTTCCAACTGTTGTAAAACACTCATGCTGTCAGTATACAAGCAGAATTTGCGGTGGGTACTGTAAGATATTTGCTGAAGGGCGCGATAAATTGCCACCACTTCAGCAGTGTACACAGAGCAGGAAATATGAAGGCTGTAGCTATATATTGTATCTTGAAAGAATATTCCACAGCCTACATATCCGTCCCCTTTAGATCCGTCGGTAAAGATCGGTATATGTGTGTAGTATTGACAGCGATGTGAGTTATATAATTGATGAAAAACAGTTGGAGAAGTGTCAGATTTAGTATATGAAGCAAAGGGGTTGATATACGTTACAGTAGGGAAATCCCATGGTGGGAAACGTAAAATTTCGTTCGGTTGGATCGTGATATCACTTAAGTTTGAATCGTTAATAAAAAGTTTTGTCCGCTCGTAAAATGGACGAATGCAAGACGGGCGATTGTCATATAACCGATTCAAACCAGGGGCAAGAGCCATTCTCTTCAGAGGATGAGACGGCATGGATAAAATTTTAAAATAAATATTCGTAGACAACTTCATCCTTCTGAGGTCAAGTGGAAGCTGGTGACATTCCACATAGAGGCTGGTGACTGGTGATGTGCGGAATGCCCCAGTGCATATCCTTAAGGCAGAGTGATGAACTGTGTCCAATCTTCGTAAAACAGAGGTGTTCGCAGACCCATATACAACACAACCGTAGTCGATTCGGGAAAGAATGACAGACTGGTACACACGGAGTAGTGATGTTCTATCCGCTCCCCAAGATGTGTTAGACAACACTCTGAGGATGTTAAGTGATTGCTCGCACTTCCTTCGAAGATGTAAAATGTGGGGGAGGAAGGTGAGCTTGCGGTCCAACACCACTCCGAGAAATTTTACCTCGTTGACTACGGGTATTTGTGAGTTGTTTATGTTAATTACAGGGTCTGGATGCAGACCCCGCTTTCGACAGAAATGAACACAGCAGCTCTTGCTAGGAGATAGCGTGTGACCATTCTGGTTGCACCACTTGACCAAGGTATTAACAGCCGTCTGAAGTTGTCTCTCAATGAGGCGCATATCTGATCCCTGACAAGATATTTGTAGGTCGTCCACATATAATGTACTATGAATTGATGGTTGTAATGAATGAATGATATTGCTAAAGTGAAGAATAAAAAGAGTAACACTTAAAATACTGCCCTGAGGGACTCCCTCAGTCTGAACAAATTGGTCAGATAAAAAAGATCCAATTCGGACTCTAAAGAATCGGAAAGTTAAAAAATTCTTAATAAAAAAAGGTAAGTTTCCCTTAAAACCAAAATCGAACATACTTCGGAGAATACCATGTCGCCACGTACGGTCATATGCCTTTTCTACGTCAAAGAATATTGAAACCAAATGATTCCTGCGTACAAAGGCATTACGCACTTGTGTTTCAAGGTTGATCAGATTATCCAGGGTGGATCTTCCTTTGCGGAAGCCACTCTGGTGAGGTGGAATACATCGGTTCTTTTCAAGTACGTAAATAAGACGGGCATTGACCATACGTTCAAGTGTCTTACAAAGACAGCTCGTTAAGGCAATTGGACGATAGCTCAGAGGATCTTTTGGGTCCTTACCAGGCTTTAGGATAGGAACCACAGTGCTTTCGCGCCACTTAGTTGGAAATTTTTGCTCGCACCAGATTCTGTTAAAAAGAATAAGAATGTTTTCAAGAGAATCTGGATGCAAGTGTCGAAGCATTTGGTATGTGATTCTGTCTGGTCCAGGACTGGTATTATGAGTTTGAGATAACGATCTCTTCAATTCAAACATCGTGAGCTTACAGTTATAGGAGAGGTATCTTTTGCATTTGAAATTAATGTGGGTTCGCTCAACTCGACTCTTAGTCGCTTGAAATGTAGAACTATATGAGTCAGAGCTCGACACACGAGCAAAGGCCTCTCCTAGGACATTCGCAATGTCATGTGGGGAAGAATGTACAGCAGCCGGGGTTTCTAATATCGGAATAGATGATTCGCGATATAGACCATTGGCTGCTTTAACTTTCTTCCATAACTGTTTGCTTGATGTTGAAGATGTTAATGAAGAAACGTATTTCATCCAGGACTCTCTCTGGCTTTGGCGTCTTACCTTACGAGCGAATGCCTTAGCTTGTTTAAAGGCGACAAGATTGGTGGTTGACGGGTATCTCCGAAAAATGTTCCATAACTTTCTTTGCTTTTTATAAGCGGCCTGGCATTCGGTGTTCCACCAGGGTTTTGGAATTCTGCGTGGTTTTGAAGAACGTTTCGGTATACTTGTGTCCGCAGCAATTATAACAGCTTCGGTGATATTGTCCACTGCGGAATTAATGTCTTCGCAGATGACCATTTCTTCTGAAATAATCGCCAGTTGTGAAAAGGCAACCCAATCCGCTCGATGATATAAGTAGGTAGGTGGTTGATTACTCACTCTACTGCTACTATCATACGAGACGAAGAGGGGGAAGTGGTCGCTGTTGTGCAAGTCACTTCCTACTGCGAAATTCAACAACGGTAGAAGCGAGGGAGTACATATGGCCAAGTCCAGCGAGTGAAATGTCCTCGTGGGTTCGTGAAAGTACGTTTTCTCGTCGTTATTGAGCAAGCAGAGAGAGTGATCCGTAATGAACTGCTCTATCTGCTGTCCTCGACGGTTCGTACTATCATTTCCCCAGAGGGTACTGTGGCCATTGAAATCACCAAGAAGTATAAAAGGCTTTGGGAGCTGTAGTACCAGATTATTCAGTTCTTCTTGACGGATGACATCGTGCGGTGGCAGGTATAAACAGCAGGCTGTAACTAGAGCATGGACGTGAACTCGTACGGCTACAGCCTGTAAAGATGTTCGAAGTGTAACTACAGTGCTGGGATAGTCGTGGGAAGTTAAAATACAAACACCTCCAGACACTGTAGTGCCAGTGTCGTTATCTTTTCTGATGCAATTATAACGTCGTATCTTGCATGTATGGGAAGATTTCAAGAAAGTTTCTTGAAGTGCCATACACGCTGGGTGGTAAGAGGATATTATTTCTTTGATGTCATCTTTTTTTGAACGGAAACCACGGCAGTTCCATGAAGCAAAGGAAGTTAACATGTTTTATTTGGGGAAACACACATTTGTTGAATTGGGAAAGCCTCATTCAGGAGGGTTTCATCTTCATCAGATGGATGTAACTCCATCGCATCTGAGTCTCGAAGTTGTGTGGACAATCTATAAGGAGAGGTATTTTTTCCCCTCGCCGTTCTAAGTTTTAATGCTTTTTCCGATTTTGATTTAGCTAAAAGTTTTTTAGGTGGTGAGAGAGATGGTTTTCTTGATGCTGTTGGTTGCTCTGTTGGTAATGAAGTTAAGCGTACTTTTGGTAGAGTTAAAGTTTCAGTTAGAGGAGGAGTTTGTGTGCTAGATGTTTTCATAACCTTTTTTACTATTGATGAATAACTTGTACCTGGTATTGGAGTTCGGGAGTTCACAATTTGTCTTGCTTCGGGATAGGAGATTTTATTTTTAATTTTTAGTGTCGTAATTTCTTTTTCTCGAGTCCAGACAGGACATGAACGAGAGTAAGAGGGATGGTTGGATTTACAATTCACACATTTCTCTTTACCCTCGCATGCGTCACTGTCGTGGCCTTCTTCGCCACAACGCGCACAGGCGGGTTTGGAGCGACAGGAGGCCTTCGAATGTCCAAATTGCTGACATTGGAAACATCGCAAGGGATTTGGTATGTATGGTCGGACGGAACAATGTAGGTAACCAGCTTTAATGCTGTCTGGTAGTTCAGGCGTTTCAAAAGTTAATATGATATGTTTGGTGTTAATAACTTTTCCATCTCGTTTAATTGTTATACGCCTTACATCACAAACCTTTTGTTCTTTCATGTTTTCAAGAATTTCCTCGTTCGACACATACAGTAGATCCGCAGCAGAAATTACGCCACGAGAAAAGTTAAGATGTGTATGGGGTGAGACAGTGACTGCGAAGTTAGCAAATACATTTAATTTTGAAATGATTTCGGCCTGTTTGGAAGTTTTAACCTCTATTAATAAATCTCCAGAACGCATTTTTTTAATATCTTTAATTTCACCAACTGTTGCAGTTATTCCTTTGGAAATTAAGAAAGGGGAAGTGTTTTGAAATGTGCCAACAACTTTCTTCATAACAAAAAATCTGACAGAATTAGATACAATTTGTTGCTCCCGGTTGGGAGAATTAGAAATTATAGAATTCATAATAATTAAAAGGGAAAAATTCAGACCCTGCGACACCACCCACCATGGAGTCCTACAAGGGGATGTTGAGACACCAGTGCTGACAGGGGCCATACGCTCACAAATCACTTCTTAAGCAGCCACCACCCTTAACGCGGTGCCCAGTAAATGATTGATCGCTTGATCCCTAGCCGGTGACGAAGTCAATCCGACTAGCCGATTGATGCACACGGGACCAATGTACACCTCCCGTTTACCTGAAGCTGGGGCCAAAGCAGTGTATTGGGTCAGTACATCGCCCCTCAACTGCCAGGATCCCCTTTTCCAGGGACACGGGTCTCCACGCACGGCAAACACGTGGGTGATATAATCCCCAAGAGAAGCTGAAAGCAACAGAGTGGCGAAAAGCTTCTCAAGGGGAGCCCTCACCTCCGAAGAGGCAACCACAACGAGGGAGGAAGAAAAAGCAAAAAGTAAAGGGTAGAGGAGAAGAACGAAAGGGAGGGTAGATCACTCAGGTACCCCGGGGTCGTGAAGCCCGTACAAACCTAAAGAAGGAATGCCCCTGGGGGCTCTCGGACTACCTGTGTGACAATTCTCATTGCTGTAAGTGCCATAGAATCGTCAGGATTTTGCGGCCCCAAACAGACAAACAAACAAACACTTCCTTTTATAATATTAAAAAATTATTATGCCTGTTGGGATTGCTTTACTTCAATAATGTTGAAGGTCTGTACTTGCTACTAATGTTGTCAGAAAACTTTTTTCCCAAAATTTGTAACGGGCGTATCATATGCAGGATTTAAAAAGTATCCACCTTCCCAAAAATTAAAAATTAATAATACTTTAATTTTTATCAGCTTTTTATTGTATATTATCATAATATTACTGGAAATTTAAAATATTCCGATATTATATGTTCCTTTATTATAAATATAGTAATAAATATGATATGGACTTAAACCCCAGTTGCTATAGTAAATATTTTTTATCCAACTTTAAATGACTTCTGCATTCATACAGAGGTATAAGATTACTATTCCTTGATTGATTCAAATAGCCAGAAAAATTATCTTTATTTTGATGTATTATGCCTATTATTTTACATTTTTTAATGTTTGGGTCTTCTGGTTTACTTAATAAGCGTGGAATTATACCCACTAATTACTTATTAACAATTAAAATATATTTCTTTCACAATAAAAAATGAAATGCATGCATTTTTTGCGTATTTGGGATATTAAATAGCTTAATATAACATAAAAATTACTTTGATCAATTGATTAAAAAAAAGTAAAAGTATGAAACACTCATTTAACATTAGAAACTCTGATTTTCAACCACTCATAACACATAATAGATTTGACAAAATAAAGTTTTTTTTTAGAAACCTGGATATTTTCGATCCATAAAATCAGAATCTGCTATCGGAAATAAAGGTAACCTTCCAAAAAATTGAGTTGATTCAAATTTTAAAATCCAGACGGACCCTTATGCAAATGAAATGCACATGCATTCACAGTAAACACTATTGCAAGTCTAATAAGACTTGGTTCATTTGTGCGACTGTATAGACGGGAATGACTAGAGGTGTTTGGATGCTTTTACGACCGACTACCAAATTTCACGCGTACACATAACCTCAAACAAATCGAGTTTATTTTTTTTATTTTTATTTCAACCTATCCATCTTACTCAAACGGAATAGTACCATTAAATCCAAGGATTTACTGAGCAATTTCAGGATAAAAGACATTTTACCCTTCCGATCAGTACCGCCCTCAGGGGTATACTTTCTTTAGGTTTGTCCTACAGGTTTCTAGACCCTCTAGTACTCGAGTGATATATTCTCTCTTTCATTTTAACCCTCCCCAACCGCCGATCAACCCGTCTGGTGGTTGAGGTATTAGCCTCTAGATCGGAAGGTTCCTGGTCCTAATCTGGGTTAAGACATGGATGTTTGTAAGCGTATGGTGTAGAGGCGGCTGGTGCACCTTAAATCTGTCGTGGCCGACAGTCCTCACGTTGGGTTGATGTGGAAGTTTGAAGAGTGGGCATGTGTTGCCTCGTCATCTGACCGTGGTTCAAAATTACGAGGTGCTGTCCTCGGATTTTCCCCATAAGAGATTGATCCCAGACCGTCGTCAATAGCTAATTGTGTTGCTCTAGTACGACGTTAACTAAAAATTACCTTACCTTGATTTCAATTTGAGTAGTTAATATTTAAAAAAAACCCGTTAATGTCAAATTCTAAACATTAATTATTGTTAAATTTTGAGGTTAGTTGAATTAGAGTCGCACTGCAGCAACAAACCACAACAGGCCATGGACCAATCCCGAAGGAAACGATCCAAGGACATCTCATAATTTTGAACCACGGACGGATGACGAGTTCAACACTAAAGCTGGCACCCTACGCCAACGTGAGTGTATTTGAGGCCACGACAGATTTAACCTGCACCAGCCTCCCCCCCAATAACCCGTCATCTGACCGTGGTTCAAAATGTCGTGATGATGTCTCCTTTTGTAACGTGGTCTTTTCCTTAAGGGATTATTCCCAGACAGTCGCCAATAACCCGTTGTGTTTCTCTAGTACGACGTTAGTTAAAATTACCTTACCCTCCCCAAACCCTTCTGCTTTTTGCTTTTTCTTCCTCCCTCGTCATGGTTGTCTCTTCGGAAGTGAGGGCTTCCTATGATAAGCTTTTCACAACTCTTTTTTCAACTACTCTTGGTGATTATACCACCCATGTGTTTGCGGTGCGTGGAGTCTTGGGTCTCTGGGAAAAAAGGATCCTGGCAGTCAAAAGACGATATACTGACCCCAAACATATTGCTTCGGTCCCAGCTTCAGGTAAACGGAAGGTGTACATTAGTGTGGTCACAAGGTATATGGGGAAATTTTTTTCCGCCCAATCTTCCATGGCACCTCCCCCCTAAAATTTGCCAATAAGCTAAAAACTGTATTTGGCAAAGTTTCAGCTCAACCTGATAATATTAACCCGTGCCTCATTGAGGTTAAAATTAAGAAAAACAGCGATTTTTAGCAGAAAATCGTAGCTTTTACGCTTTAAAATCGAAACTATTTGTCCTAAAAACCTGGTTCTTGTCTAATTTCATAGGAAATTTTACTGACTTGAAGTTTGATATCATCCACTTTTTTTGTTAAAACTGATAGAATGGTATTTAGCATTTTTCAGGTAAGGTCGTAGTGGATATCCTCAAAAGTCAATTTTTATGCAAAGCCCCTAAAAACATTACAATATTCAATTGCATCTGCTTTCCAGATTTTGCTTTTGTCTTTTTCATTTTGTACACTAAGAAGACTTTTGTTAGAGGTATTTTTTATAAAAAATAAATCCAACAACATTCAAATTCAAAATAAAGGAATTAAGGGTTAAAGAAGAGGAAGCAAGGAGTAAAAATGACAACAAATAGTGTTCAAATGTATTTTATTAATTATATAGTTGAATTATACATCATTATATTATTATTATTTAAATATACAAATTAAATGGTAATTACAAATTAAGGTGGTAATGTATTAGATATTGTAGCTTTTGAAGAGTCCGGAAAAATTTGTCTACATTCGGATACTACTTGTAAAAGAAACTACCGTTGTTCTTTGTCTTTCGTCAAAGAGGAATTAAAGTCTTTAATTAATTTTACTCCTCTCTCAGAAATATCATTAACAACCCTTAAACCATTTATTATTTTTTTAGTTTTTAAATATCGTTGATTTTTACACCATACATCGGGATCAGAATTTAAAAAATCTGTATCGATTTGTAATCTCTTAAAAAAATTAGAATTCAAGCAGAAACAAAGTAATTAACTTCTTTGTCCAATAATTGAACAACTTATGGGAGATTGAGTTTTGGTTTTACATCCCTATCATCACGATCATCTTTATCATTTTCTACTTCGGATCTTAATTTTTCAACCATACTTGTTTTGACATTTTCCCCCAAAGTATCATCGAAAAATGAAAATGCAACTTGCTCCGAGTTCAGATACCACAGATGGTTTATTATTTTAGACAGAGTTTGTCAGCAACCTCTTTATCAATTTTCCTGTATCTAACTAAATATTTTAATAATTGTAGGTCTAGGTTGGGGGCTAAAGTGGGTTTGTGGGCATTGAACCATGCTTTTACATAAATATTGATTACTAGCAAAATACCCGACCTTACTCGGTTTGAATTGGTTTACTCTAGATTGAAGAGATAATCAAAATATATAATGACTTACGTTTTTTGTAGAATAAAAATTTATTTTAACATCTTTCGCCATCTTTATATTTTCTACAACTTACTTTGGACACAAATCTTACACATGCATATCCATTCATGTAATACATTTCACATACATCGCACAATTGCTGTATGACAAAGCTACAAAATGACGAAAGGTGATACCAAGGTTGCTACTATAAAAGACGATTTATAGGAAGATTTGGAATTCCCTTTCTTAAGTTCTTTTCATGTTCAACTCAATTTAATTAAAATTACGATTTACGGCGAGTGCTCTCGCACTCATAGTCAACAAAACAATATTTTTTTGCTTGTGGCACTCTTGCCTCCGGTATGCGACATTGTGAAATTTTGCAATCTTCTCCTGTCATTATTACAACGAATTTTTTAATGTTGGAAAAAGTTCCAGTTTGTATTAATAAACATTATTATTCTTTCAATAACGGCATTATTCTTTAAATAACGGCATTATTCTTTAAATAACGGCATTATTCTTTAAATAACGGCATTATTCTTTAAATAACGGCATTATTCTTTATAACGGCATTATTCTTTCAATAATGGCATAACTACATTTAAAATTTACTGAAAATTTATATTGACTTACCTAACATTTTTAAGTCTAATAGTTTGTAGTGCTGTTGCGTGTGATGAGAAGGAAAACACATTTATTAAAATAATAAATATTTAAAACAGGAAACAGCGAAGTAAAACAAAATAAAAGATGTCGCAAAAAATTGTTCTAAAGATATTAATTTGTGATTCAATTTTATCTCTTGATCTCGCACAGTTGCCACAACTTACAACTAAAAGTGTACAAAATTTAGAAATGTGAAATTAATTCAGAGCGAAAGAACCAGAAAAAATATCACTGCTCGCGCGATCTTGTTCATTCTCGTTTCATTGAAAAATATCGTCTGTCCCAAATATTCGGAAATCGTTTTCATTGAGCAAAGAATAAAAATAAGACTCGAAATAAATAAAGTATCAGAGATGAAATTCCATAAAAAAAATTTTTTTTTGAAGAATAATTACTTTTTTAGCAGTACTGGTAAAGCAATCGAAGTAATCGTAATATTCAATAGACATTCCAATTTTTCCAAAACTACCAAAATTATGGTTGATTTAAGTATACTTACTCAGGTGTTTTAGCATGAAACTCAACTAAATATAACAATAAAGAAATGTGTAATATTGCATTTACTAAACTATTACATAATGTATAAAATAAAATACAATGCAATCAAATATCTGGAATACTATTCATGTGATCGCTACACAAACACACAAACACAAAATCGAGCATAGAACAGAAAGACGGACAGACAGACTTTCGCAACCAATGCCACTCACTAAATGAAGATAAGTACTCACTGTATGCAAATTTTCATGAAAATATCATAAACCGCGTGGACGTGTATAGGGCACAACATACAGACAGACAGACAGACGGACAGACAGACAGACACCAAACGAGAAAAGGGCGGATTCGGCATCAGAAGGGTCCAAAACGGATAGAAAACTTGAAATGGGTCGAAAATATTGAATGTACAAACAAACACTCCATTCTTATTTATATAGATAAATAAACAAATATATGCAATACCTTTTCTCTCTAAAGCAGTTAACAAAAATTGATTCCTGAAAATATGAATTTTAAGAGAATAAATGGCAATTGCCATCCATCTGGCGTGATGATTAGCACCAGGTACTCTAAAAGTAATGTCTTTTTGAGGAAGGCACCTTAAATGAACCAAGCAAAGTTGTATGAATTCTTTATAATCATCCCTGGGCTGTCGGTTTTTTAATTGTTCAAAAATAAAACTTGAAATTTGGTCTGGATAGCTTATTTTATTTCTAATATTTTCATCTTCTATACCTGTTTTGTATTTGTCTAGCTTAGACCACCCAGTCTAGAATTTTCGAAAAATATCTGGCTGAGGACCAGTGGATGTGCCCATTTTGCAATTAAAAACTGCTTTGTAAGCAACTTCTAAAACACGGTGGCGACATGCTAAATTCAGAAGGTTTTTCTCTAATAACTGCTCTAGCAAATCGCAGGTTTCCCTAAGGCGACCAGTATTTTCTGCTGTTATATCAAAACGTAATGCCTGGATTTTCCCAACTGCTCAACTGCTGATAATACAGCTTTTGCCTGAATTATCCTCGTACTATTTTCAAGTATTGGAACACTTATCAACTGTTCTTCATCGCCACATGTAATCAAAATCGCTATCCGCTCCACATTTTCTTCACTCAACAAATCTGGAAGCTATTTCCCATCCCAGTTCACAACAGCTCCCTCTAAATCGGAATTTCCAAATCTATTTTTGATGAGATCAGTTGCGGAGTCGTATGACACTTCTACCTAGAATTAAATTCTGTGGGTCATGACCTTATGTCGTAAAAATGCTAAGTACCACTCACAAGTTGTATCTGAATGTAGACAAATTTTTCCGGACTCTTCAAAAGCTACAATATCTATCAAAAGCTACAAGACATTACACACCTTAATTTGTATTTACCACCTAATTTGTATATTTAAATAATAATAATGTTGTGGTCATGCCTACACTGGCAGACCAGAGGAGTGCCAGGCCCGTCGAAGACGGCAAGAGGCGAGGAGGTGCGCCTTCCATGTAAGTGAGCCCCATTGGGAGGAAGACCGACTTTGCTCGACATACATGACACATCCGTTTTACAGGAAGGTCCCTTTCATACATCCATTCACTCACACATATCGTAATTTAGATCCCAATCAGAGGCCGATAACCCCCTGATCAGGTACCCCCAGAAGTATTGTTGGTAAGTAATGATGTATAGTTTTTAAGTTTGGTTAATGTAATGATGTATAATTCAACAATATAATTAGTAAAAACATTTGAACACTATTTGTTGTCATTTTTACTCCTTGCTTCCTCTTCTTTACCCCTAATTCCTTCATTTTGAATTTGAATGTTATTGGATTTATTTTTGAAAATACCTCTAACAAAAGCCTTTTTAATGTACAAAATGAAAAATACTAAAGCAAAATCTGGAAAGCAGATGTAATTGAATATTGTAATGTTTTTAAGGGCTTTGCATAAAAATTGACTTTTGAGGATATCCACTACGATCATACCTGAAAAAATGAAAAGATTTAGCAAAAAAAGTGGATGAGATCAAACTTCCAAGTCAATAAAATTTCCTATGAAACAAGACAAGAACCAGGTTTCTAGGACGAAAAATTTCGATTTTAAAGCGTAAAAACTACGATTTTCTGCTAAAAATCGCTGTTTTTCTTAACTTTAACCTCAATGGGGCACGGGTTAATATTATCAGGTTGAGCTGAAACTTTGCCAATCACAGTATCTAGCCCATTGGCAACGTTGAGGGGGGATGCCACGGTAGAAATTCGAAAATTGATTTTTTGTGACCACCCTAGTGTACATTGGTCCCGTGTGCATCAATCGGCTAGCGGCGGAGACGTCTGTGGTTCTGCGTCAAGGGTAGACGAAGCAATGGACGTCTTGCGGACAGACCACTCTGCCGTAAACGGCGTCGAATGGTACGCGCAGACACTGGATGATGCTTTACAGACTGAATGTGCTGTGCTATGGTTCGTGATGTGGCTGAGCGATCCGTCACTGCCATACGCACAATATGCCTGTCATCACGTAAAGTGGTTCACTGAGGTGGATGCGATCGAACACGTCGGTCCGTCGTACCCTCCTGCATCCAACGATCACATATCAGCATTACAGTTGTTTGGTTTCGTCCAACACGACAACCGATTTCCCTGAAAGATAATCACAATCTCGGTAGACCACTGTCCTTCCTCTGTCGAACTCGGATACTTGATCAAAAGATGATCGCTGTTTTCTACGAGGCATAATGGATCGTTTTTTTTTTTAAAAACCACAAGAAAAACACGACTGCCGTACTTGAAATCGTCGAAATCTCCAAGCCTTAAATAGCGCTTTGAAGTGGCGCCACAGGCGAGCGTGATGTGCGTCTGCGCTGAAATTCTAATCATTTGCATATCTCACCTCTGCTAATGCATGTTGTAAATTTCATATTATCTGCATGCTTCCTTCAGGGTGTTGCATTTACGGTGGCCAGCAGTGTACTTCTTGACATTTATTTCACTTCGTCTCTGTGCACCTTAAACACCTTCTTTCCGTGAACTTCTTGTTTGATCCTCAGTACTTCGACGTTCGCAAGATCATACACTCGTGATCAAAGTGTTGATTCGGAGGGCAAAAAATGAAATAGTAATTTCATTGTAATTAATTTTAAGCTTAATTTTAAAAAGTTGCGGGAGGTTATATTTATGAAAAAAGTTGTATTCATGCAGAAAGTTGCATTTATGTTGCGGTTATAACTCACTTACAATACACCCCATGTATGAGGATTTTAGGCTTTAGTATTTTACATACAACGTAGAACGTGTGAAAAAAAGTTGCATTTGTTGCAAAAAGTTGCCCGATTTATTATAAATAAAATAATAATTCAAATTATTCTCCCTGTCAGAGGGAGCAACAAATTGAAAAATATCGTTGCCCAAATGCTCTATTTTTAATTGCTAAGTTAATAAGGTTAAACAACAGATCGAAGTCTACCTTCTTTTTCAAATACTCTGCCATTTTTAATTCACAAAACTTTTCAGTCATTTATTGGTTCAGCTGAATCGTTAAAGAAACTTCGCTCTGGGGATCTTGACGAGGTTTCCTAAGAGACTCAAAAAAATACCCTAAGGACCCATTATACTAGGTTCTTTTGATATTTCAGCCACATCACAGAATTTCAAATTCCTCTAGGGGTGTGATCTCGGAACCTGAACCCTTCCATCAGCGGTTGTCTCAGCGGGCGTCCAGTGCGTCACTCGATGCCGAGGCCCTCTTTTTTAGAGACTCTAGGGCCAGTGGTAATTTCAGAAACTATAACGTGTTGGTGCAGAATTGTTTGCCACGTGTGAACGTGAAAGAAGAAGAAAAGAAAGCTTGTACCCTCAGGGGTTTTCTGTCAGAATCATTTGTGAAAGCAAAAGTCAGACGTGGTGTAGTAACTAGTAAGAAATATTAAAATGTAACTGTTTTTCAATTTTATTTTCTTCTCTATGCTGGCAGAAGATTACTGTTCTTATTCTGTGTTTTGTGCATTCACCTGTTTCATATCACCAACATACTGTTTTAAACTTCTGACTATGCTATTCTGAAAAAGACAGTATGAAAATATGTTTTGAAAGATTAAAGAAAAAAATGGTGCCTGGTATGTTTTAGTGACATTCGTATTTTTGAATAAAATAAATGTGTTTAAAAAATACCATGCTTTTACAAGAGCTTTGCATTCTATTTAAAAAATATTAATAATAAATAAGAGTTGGCCCTAGGTACAACTATAAGACTGCCATTTCCTTTCATGTATCTAAAGAAGATTCTTAATTTTTTAAGATTTCAACAGTCGTGCTGCCCTCTAGTGACCATATTTAAAAGTACTACATACAGCGACGAGCTGATACGCAAGGGAGCTACGGAGATAAAAAGTTAGTTTCGGACACGCAAAATTCCAGATTACATCCTAAACTCACACCTTGAGAAAAGGGATAGGATTCAAGGTACAATTTATTTTTCACAATCGACAACCGATTCTATTTAACCTTCCTGGTGATTGTCTGGCCGAGATATCTCATTATTATGACTGATCAAATCTTGGACGGAAGAGATGTAATGTCATTAGAAAACAACTCCTCAGATCTTGATCTCGTCGACATAAAAAAAATTGCAAAATCTTGATTACTAGATATCTCCTCATTAGAAAAATTGGTCAGATCTTGATGGACGAGATATCTCGTCGCAACCTCTTTGAGGGTTAACTCGAACAAACTGTGGAAATCAACTTGTTTCTTATTCCAGTTAGTCTAGACTAGACTAAATCTAGTCAGTTAGTTCATACACCTTCAAAGAGTTCACGACCGTTCTCGTCTTGAACCTTTAGATGCATAGGACTTATATATAGATCCTCCTTGGACAGCCATAGACAAAAAAAGGAGATGACCAGGAGAGACCTGCTCTATATTGCATCTTCGACAGGTTGGAAAAAACTTTGACCCTCCTGAGGTTTATCTTTACATCGAAAATTACACTATAATGGCCACTCTCTGGTGCAAAATAAGGATGCGACATCGACAGCAAAACATCGATGTTTTGAAACATCGATGTTAAAAATTGAAACATCGATGTTGATAATACATCGCCCCAAACCATCGATGTTTTGAAAATTCAGTATATTTAAACTAATTCCCAATTTCTTAAAACTGGTTTAGCAACTAGTGATGCGACATCGGCTCCCATACATCGATGCTTTTTTTATAAAACATCAATGCTTTGAAAACATCGACATTGATGTCGCATCCCTATTTTTCAGACTCTTCACCCTTGGTCTAAAAGTATGTTCAATTTGCTGATTATGAAAATTATGCTACTTGGTTATTTTTTATATTTTTATAACGGAACTTTTTTCATTTAAAAATAAAACCTCGACAAGTATAAACATCGATGTTACAAAAACATCGACCCCAATACATCGATGTTAAATACATCGATTTTTTTAAAAAACATCGACTTCGATGTCGCATCCCTAGTGCAAAAACCTATTCCAAACAGTGACTAGTTCTGGACCAGGAACAATTTTTTTTCTACTTAGTTCTATATTCCCTTTGGAGTAATAGGGAAATTTTGTCTCGACGTGGTATCTCGTCCTTAGCAAAATTGACCGGATCTTGATGGACGAGACATCTCGTCGCAACCTCTTTGAGGGTGAACTGGAACAAACTGTGGAAATCAACTTGTTTCTTATCCCATTTAGTCAAGATAAGCTAGACCAAATCAATGAGTTCATACACCTTCAAAGAGTTCAAGACAGTTCTCGTCTTGCACCATTAGATGCATAGGACTTATATACATATACTCCTTGGACAGTCCCAGATAAAAAGAGGAGGTGACCAAGAGAGACCTAAAAATTGATCAGATCTTGGACGAGATATTGCATCGAAACACTAGGAGGGTTGATCCCTGATAAAATGAAATCGATCTAAAATGACCACTGGTCAGTCTAGATATCGCAGTATCTCTGTCACCTTCAAATTTGGGGATACCTCCGGGATTCTTTTTCTGGCACTAGTTGTAATAGGGAGTAATTTTCCAAGAGATATTCTTCCGAAGTTTCTTTTTCGTAAAACTTTAGTAATAACGAAAAATATTTTATTAAAATGACTCTGAGATAGTCTCCTTCGCTATATGAATTTCATTTCCACTGAGGTCCATGTGGAGAAGGTAGCCGTTGCAAATGCATATCATGGAGCACGGACAATTGCCTAAGTTTGTCATTACCATGATTTCTAGCAGAAATTTCTCAATTTAGAAAATCTGTAACATATTTTTTTTTTACTTCAGACATGAGCGGTATAGGTTCGTGGATGTTAGTTCTCATAAACATATGAAGATGTTGACTGGTTCCAATGAATACCTCTCGAATCAATATATCTGTTTTTATTTTTCTAAAGTATGAAATTGTAGGAAAGTCCCAGTCCAACATTCCTTACATCGTCGTTTATTTTAAACGTGTCAATAGTAGAACTAATTTGTAGATGGCAGCACGATTCTATTCATAATGTTCCTGGGTGAAATTTCTATCTTGCTAGAGAAATAGTAAATTGATTAAAATCATGTCATGAATTGAATTTTCCCTCAAAGAAGATAATAACCTCAATATTATTTGGTTTAAATAACTGTATCCAAGTTAATTTTTTATTTTAAAATATTTACATGGGGACCATTGGTCCATCAGAACCATTGGTCTCTTTTTTCTGTTTTCATTTTTCTTATCTCAAAATTTATTTATAACTTATCCTTTTTTATTTATTAAATTTATTATTTTAAAAATTTATATTTAAAACTATCATCAAGTGGTGAAAGAAAGTGTAACATTGAATTTGTTTTCAGTGACAGTGAAAATGTTATATTTTGTATTGTACACTAATGATGATGCAATTGTACACTAGATGGCGCTATTTCTTATGGAAAACATTTTGAGTGCCTGGATGAAGCGATTCATTTGAAAATAAAACGTGTCTATTTTAATTAAAGTGGTAAAAAAAATCGACGGTGACTAGTTGTGCAACACAACAATATTAAACAAATTGGACTCAAATAATGACTCATCAATATGACTATATGGACTGAAATCTAATTCCCGTGACTTTTCTGCGCCCTCCCCAAGTCAATAAAGAAGTTGTCACAAAAATTTTTTTTACTTTTTTGTGACAATGAACATTTAAAGTAATAAATGATTCGAAAGTTTCTTTCCTTTCTGAGAAAATCTAAAGATTAAATTTATGAAGAACTCTGAACTTGATTTGGAAAAATATCATACAGGAGCATCCAACGTAAAGCAACAATTACGTCTGTGTGAAATTAAATTTTCAGTTTCGGCATCTTGAAAAACTAAAAGTAGAACAAGAGTGAATGCAACTTAAGAACGAAGAGTTGCAATTTTTAATTTTTTGCTTAAAGTTTCTGTCTCACAACTGACGCAATTTGATAAATTACACTGATGAGCCAAAACAGTATGACCATCCCCAGATTTTTCAATGAACTCGTCTGGAGGACGTGGAGGGCACGTGATTAAGTGAGAATGGTATTTAACTGCTGCTGGAGAAGGTAAGTAATCATTCTTACACTTACTTTTGCGAGTGATGGTAAAGGCTACTGATATAAACGAATTTGATAGAGGGCAGATCGTAATGACCCTAAGACTTGGAACGAGTATCACCGAAACTACACGACTGGTAGGTTGTTTACGATCTGCCGTTGTTTGTATTCATGCAAAGTGAATAAATGACGGTGACACCAGCTGTAGACGCCAAGGTGTTGGTCGTCCACGCGTCATCAAAGAAAAAGGACTTCGGAGACTGTCCGGCTAGGTAAAGCAATATCGGCGCGAGACAGTGGCTCAGCTGACAGCCTAGGATTATATTTTAATGCTTACGAAGCGCATTCTTAAATGTCACTTTTATTCACAGGTGTTTCCATTATTTTGATAACCACCTGTATATCTATAAAAAAGGATGTGGGTGTATTATCTATACAAATCTACACCTTTTGACCAATTAACACCTAATTTGGTAGACTTATACTTTGTAACACTGCGGAAAACATAGGATATTTCTGTCCTTTCTTCAGACCAATCTGTAGCCATGAAAATTGACATACAGGTACTCCTAAAAGTGCCTTCGAAGCCCCAATTTTAAAATCTAAAGTTTGTTTTTCTGCAATAAATGGACGTGGACAAGGAAACACGTTCTACTGGGTTTGTTTATTTGAGTTAACAAAGGGAAATGTCGCGGTCATATTTTAGCTGTCTCGGTCATATTTGAAACCCGAGCAACGCCGGATTATTGAGCTTGTATTAAAATAAAAAGCAATATTTTCTGTTACAAGATCTATTATAGTAAATAATATTGTACTTTTATATGTTTCTAAGTGTGTGAACTGTGTTTAGTTGAAATATGGTAAGAGTCCTAAATGTTGACACACCACGTCTTGGTTTACTATAAACGAACCTAAAATCCTTGTTTTTCGAACACAATTTCTGCACGTTCCCTTTAGGAATGCGACATCGATGTCGATGTTTTCAAAACATGTTTTTAAAAAATGACCCCAATACATCGATGTTTTTAAAAAACATCGATGTATTGGGGTCTATGTTTTTGTATCATCGATGTTTATATTTTTTGATGTTTTACGTTGTCCATGTTTTATTTTGAAATAAAAAAAGTACCGTTATAAAAATTTAAAAAATAACCTAGTAGCATAATTTTTATAATCAGCAAATTGAACATACTTTTAGACCAAAGTGACCATGGGTGAAGGGTCTGAAAAGCAGAGATACGACATCGATGTCGATGTATTGGAGCCGATGTCACTTCACTAGTTGCTAAACCAATTATAAGAAATGAGGAAAAAAGTTTGAATTCACTGAATTTTAAAAACATCGATAGTTTTGGGGCGATCAATATCGATGTTTTGCTGTCGATGCTGCATCCTTAGTTGCTAAACCAAATTTAAGAAATGGGGGAAAAGGTTTAAATGCACTGAATTTTAAAAACATCGATGTTTTTGGAACGATGTATTATGAACATCGATGTTTTAATTTTGAACATCGATGTTTTGCTGTCGATGTCGTACCATACTTTTGTTCCTAAATAATTCCCAATAGAAATTCCAAAACATGAATTAGTCTACACCAGTTAGATCCACTGCAAACACGCCAAAACGCGATAAATTATATTTTAGCCTTTTGACTACTGCTATAGATATAACAAGCGCGATTCTTATAACTTTCAAAGTACAACCTATGAACTGGCCGTAGTCTAAATTCTTTCTTGGCGCGATAATGGTACAACTGCTGTACCGGCCGCATTCTAAAGGTTAAGGTAGATATGCATGTGAGTGTAGTTGAAGTAAAATATTTACTTTCCGTCTGGTTTATTTGTTTCCACGGAAATTCCCCCTCATAGTAATCAAAATGCTGATCAATTCTAAGGAAAGCAAATGTTTGTTTACATTAAGACTATTTTGCTTACTGGAGTAAACATGAATACGCCGAGTATATATTATATTATTATTGTAAAATATTGGTTTTCCAACAAAATGTGCAGGTCAAATAACATTTAATTTTTGGTGAAATAAAACTTTTTCTGCTAATAAACGCTATATTCTAGTTTATCATTATTTTATTGAAATATTTCTATAAATTTAAAATACTTATTGATTAAATTTTCCAGTTTGGTAATATTATAATTTACTGTGTGGTATACTACCTTATAAAGAACTGAACAATATCTGTACATAAAGAACACACACATTAAAATAACAAGTTTCGAAAATCCTTTATTTGATTTTTTAATACAGAACTACATAGTGCCCCATAAAAAAAATCTCGAAAAAACCGATTTCAGCTATTTTACTAAGCGAAACAAGACTAGACCTCTTACATAAAGAATACAAGCGTTTCTCTTTTGTTTGGTTTTACAGGACAAGACAAATCACAAATAATAAACATAAATATATATTTTAAAAGTAAAAGGTAATAATTGCCGAAACGAATTAACTCAGATATTTTTTGTGAGCTATAAAAATTGCGTAAAGTACTTAGTTAACTGCCACACACTGCACTTTTATTTTGATGGAATTAAATAAATGTTTCCATACAATACCTAATGATTAGGTAACATGTGAAACAGTCTAGTGTTGAATTAAATGAATGTATAAAATAGGAATTAAGTATAGAATTTTAAATATTAAATTTCACAATGTAAATTATTTTTAACAAGGAAAGTAACGAAAAACGTTGAAAAATGAAAATCAGTAAATGCTTCCACTTCAACAAGATTTCGTTATGTGTGATATGGCTTATATGAATCAAGAAAACGTAGTTATAATTCTGTACGTTGGTAGAAAACGAGGCAAGTGTTCAATTTCACTGATTTTAGTTGTCCACAATTCACTTCAAGGTAATGAAAGATATAATATAATACAAATGCCAGTGTACAAATACAAATACAAATGTCATTGGAAAGTATTTTTGTGTACGCTATATTGAAAATAAAAATGTTAGAAATTTCTAAATCAGATGATACCAAAACTTGCTAAATGGCCTTTTTTCTCTTCTAAGGTACAGAACTATTCCAATATAAGGATTCCATCACGATTTCATATATGTTTGTTGCAGTAGCTATACTTATTTATTAGCTCAAAAATCTTCCTTGACAAAATGGGGTTAAGTCAAAATGGCTATTTCTCAGAATCTTAAATTGATAATTTCACTCTTCCTCGCAAATATGCAGGAAGAAAAAGAAGCATACTATGATACAAAAAATTGTAATTTAGATTCGCATATTTAAACATTTAGTTTCGAATTTAAGCATAGCATATTGTTTTTTAAATTAATGATGCTCATTACTCTTTTGGAATAATCGAAAATCAGGCTTAACCTTTTTTGCCCCGACACGGAAGAAATGTCACATTCTTTTTTAATATTAATTTCAAACTCAGGTTAATCTGAAATATTACGAGGATTTCAAACAATTATTAATAAATATATTTTAAACATGTTTATATAAAGAATATTTACATTTCACTTGGGATTACAGAACTCACATACATGAAATTATGTAAATTCGGAGTGAAAAATATAAGTCTCTTCACGTTCAATCATTTGTCAGAAAATATTTGATGCCTTCAAGCTTTTTTCTGAAGTGTGATGCTATAATTCCACTGCTTTGCCGTCATCGTTATCATTGAAAAGTTTACTTTGGTAAATTTTTTTGCTGAACTCTCTTATCAAGAAGCAATTCAAATGTATAAAACAGTCATAGTTGCTGAATATTCTCTTTTTCCTGACGTGGAGATAAATTGTAATCATCACCACTCCGATAAAATGAATGTAATAATTCACGAACAATTTTCTACAAGGGTATGTTCTACTTCTCAGCTCTGTTCACTAACATAATGTTTATCATGTTAGATATATATTCTTACGTATATTACGTATATTTTTACGACGTATAATTTTTTCGTGTGGGAAAATTTAACCCTCCTAGTGGTTTTCTCGACGAGGTTTGTCGTCATTAACAAAAGTGACCAGAGCTTAATGGATGCGATACCTCATCATTAGAAGGAAACTGACCAGATCTTGATCTATTGGTCAAATCTTGATGAATGATACCTGTTGTCGGAACCAATTGGATGGTTACGGATATTCCTTCCTGTTGGAGAGTTCATGCTTATTTTCTTTTAGTGACTTAAATAAACGAGAAGCAGATTTCGTATCCTTTTTAAGTTTGCCGTTGGGAATGTTACCACGGAGTACTGAAATGGACAGCTCCAGGCTCTTGAACATCTTCGCCCTCTTATCGACAGTCTTCTCTGTTGCGATATCAAAAGTTATTTTATCCTATCTTGTTTAAAGACAAGCTATTTATTTTCTTCTCTTGGTGCTTTAAATTGCCAAGAAGAAAGTCAATGAAACTTATTTTGTGTCCTTTTTCAGTTCGCTATTGAGAGTTGGAGAGTATAAGTTCCTATCCTCAGCAATTTAAATTGACAAGAAAAGAGGCAAAAAGATTGATGTCTTTAAGTCATAGATTACAGAGCACTGTCCTGTATTGGTGTTATCACAGAGCACTGCCCTGGACAGCTCCAGGCTCATGCAGAGTCTTCACCCTCTCATAGACAAGAACTCCTGCAAGAATATCAGGATGGAGTTATAGTATAGTACCTTGTTTAAGGACAAGATGTTCCTATTCTATTACTAATTTAAATAACTAAGAACGCGAATAAAAATTTATTTTGTGTCTTTTCCGTTCACCTTTGTGTGTGGTATCCCTTTTTGGTAAGTTCGTGCACAACTTTTCTTAGTGATTTAAATTGAATAGAAGACAGATTTTGGGTCGTTTTTTAGTCCGCCATTGAGGATAATATTCCTTCTTGTTTAAGAGTACTTGCTCATCCTCCCACAGTGGCAGGAATCACCGAGAAGAAACACAGTAAAACTAATTTTTGTCTTTTCTTAATCTAAGAATCTTGAGTCATTAAGGGTGTTAGCTCAGAACACTGTTCTGGACAGCTCCATGCTCTTGCAGAACCTATATCTTCTGCTGGACAGCCTTGTTTGCAAGAGTAATGGAGTTATATTATCCTATATCGGGGGGGGGGGGTTGAAGACGAGACCTTCATTTTTCTTCTATTAGTAACTAATTACCAAGATAAAAGTCAACGAAACTGGTTTTGTATCTTCAGTTTCTTATTGAGGATGATATCCCGTCTTGTTGGAGAGTAGTTCATGCTCATCTTTTAGTGTATTGATTTACCAAGAAAGTCAATGAAACTGATATCGTGCCACTTTCAAGTTTGTTATTGGAAATGATATCTCTTCTTGCTGTAGAGTACATCTTAGTGATTTAAAGTAGCGAGAAGAGATATAGATATATGTCTTTTTACAGTTCGCCATGGAAGACGTTATCACAGAGCACTGTCCTGGACAGCTCCAGGTTCTTGCAGAATCTTCATCCGCTCCTGGACAGCCTTCCCCAGCTTTCTTCTCGGCCCCAACGGCATGCCCACGGCCTTGAGGTCCTCCTCTGACAACAGCGACAGCGCTTCGAGGTCGATCCTCTCGGACTGAAATAGCGGCAGATACTCGCTCAACCCGACCGCGGCCAGCAGCAGCGACAGCGGGTCCGCCGCCCGGTGGTCCTCGTCATCGTCGTCTTCCCCGTCCGACGGGTCCTCGTCCGTCTCGTCGTCGTCCGCGTCGTGGTACGCCTCGCACTCGTCCTCCCACGTTATGTGCCTCCTCACCAGGCTGCTGGCGCTGCCGATGCTGTCGTTGATGGCGGAGTCGGGGACCTTCCGGTGGTCCGCGACCTGGGCGAGGGTCGTCAGGTTGACGACGGCGTTACGGAAGGCGACCGTGCCGAACCCGGGTCGCTCGAAGATGCTCGAGTCGTGGAGGTCGTCGCCGATTCCGGAGTCGGCCGTCTGCAGGACGTCGCTGTTGGCGTCGTCGCTGGAGGGCGGAGGGTCCGGGGACGAGGTGCCGTCGTCGCTGCCCTTCGTCGAGTCCGAGCTGGTGGTCCGGGTCAGGAAGGAGGTCGTCTGGGAGAGGGTGTCGGGGTCGTCGTCGCGACGGATGATGTGACCCGGGCGGAAGACGACGGTCTTCTTTCTGGAAGACCTCTTTGGGTTCAGGACTGTTTCTTTCTTGTCACCGGCGTTGACTATGTCGGAGAATTTCGGTGCGTTGTTTGACCTAGAAGATAAATATTGGATATTGAAAAACTACAGCACAAATCTACACCGTTTGACCAATACACACCACATTTGGTACACTTATGCTTTAGATTACTGCGGAAAACATAGGTTATTTCTTTCCAGCCTTCAGACCAATCTGTAGCCATGAAAATTGGCTCACAGGTAGTCCTAAGAGTGCCCCTCGAAGCCCCAATTTTAAAACCTAAAGTTAGTTTTTCTGCAATAAATGGACATGCATAAGGAAGCACGTTCTACAGGGTTTGCGTATGAGTTGACACAGGGAAATGTCGCGGTCATAATTTAGTTGTCGTGGTAGGAAACATGTTGTGCAGAGTTCGTGTATTTGAGTTAACACAGGGAAATATCGCGGCCATATTTGAAACCCGAGCAACACCGGGTTATTTAGCTAGTGTACAATATATATATATTATATATATATATATATATATATATATATATATATATATATATATAAACAACTCGATATCTTGACTATAAAATTAATACCGTTTCTTGGAATAGCTTCGATGTTTGGTCGGAGAGAAGTTGTGCAAAACATGTTTCATTTTTTTACCACCACAAGGCAGAATATTTTAAAATGTACAGAACAATAATAATCAAAAAGCTATATCGATTTTTTGAATTAAAATTTAAAAAACTTCTTAATTTTTGAATTCGAATTCTCGTCTGAAAGATTCACCCACCTCGAATCCTTCCTGAAGGATGGCAAGGACAACCTGACGCCTTCCCCAGCAGCCAGCCTCTCTTTCTCTTCCTTCTCCGCCTTCTTGGCAGCCTTCTGCTGCAGCTTCCTGTAGTGCTTGACCCTCTTCTCTGCGTCGTAGACGCTCTTCTCCTTCAGCCGCTGGACCAGCTTCTTGTTGACCAGGGCGTGTTTGGACTGCGCCTGGTCCAGCAGTCGCAGGACGTCGTCCCGGTGGTTCAACACGGCCACGTCCTTCGCCGTGTGGAAGTCGTTGTCCAACGCCCACAGGTTCACGCCGAAGTTCACCAGGAAGGACACGCAGTCGGTGTGGCCGTTGCCCGACGCGCAGTGGAGGGACGTGTTGCCGTAGTGGTCGCACTTGTCCGGGTCACCCCTGGGGAGAAGAAACAAGACACGTTAAATTAGAAGTTGGGCCGAACTGTTATTTTATGATAGGAATGTTAACAGTTATAAGATCAATAGTTTAAACGTTTAGAGTGCTGGACTTCTAGATCGATTGAAAGCTTCCTGGGTATGACAGAGTGGGGGTTTGAATCCATGAGATTCGTCCGTCTGGAATGAATATGTGAACTATAAATGGGTTGTGCTTAGAATGTGCGGTATGTGTTTAAAGTGAGCATCACAAACATACTACACATTAGTGACTTACGGATGGGCAGCAAAAACAACCCGCGAAAAAATTGTCCATCGTAAATAATTTATTTTATATGTCTCTATCGTATATTATTTATATGTCTCTCTATCGTATATTATTTATTTTATTTATATTTATCTTATACTGTTACAAAGAAAGATAATACACTACCCTACAATAATGGATTGGACAGCAAGATGTGATGGTATAAGGAAAGGAGTAGATGTTTTAATAGGGGGATGGCCCCCCACGTACTTCAATTACACTAGCAACCCTTCTGGGACGACTTTCAATAAGGTTTTGATACACAGCTATGGGTATTTGTGTCCATTCCTGCTGCAAGAATGTCACCAGTTCAGCTGTAGATTTCGGATGTGGTTCCCTGGTACGTAAGCGTCGCTCTAACTCGTCCCACAAATGTTCTATGGAGGTTTAGGTCGGGACTCTGAGCAGGCCGAGGAAGACATTTTACATTCATATCGTGATACCACTGCTTGACAGCGGCTGCAACATCACATAGAGCGTTGTCGTCCTGAAGTAACATTCGTCCATTCCTTAATATTGCCAAAGAGTAGGAAGAACCTGACTGTCCAAAATGTTCATGTGAGCGTCGGCGTTCAATTGACCAGGAACAACATGCAAAGATCCCAGGTAATACCACGAAAAACACCCCCAAACAAGTCAGTCGGGTTTTATGCGAATCCGCTGGAGTTCAGTTCACTATTGTATGGTAGTGTATATTAATAATTTATGTGAAATGTGTTAATTAAATAGAAATTATGCTTAATCGTGAACATCTGGATATGGTCAGGTGACCGGCTCGATCACTGTTGTTTACTCTATGGAGGAACAATTGAATGAATCGCCATCTTTTTCTATTCCATAGTGAGCCTATAATGATCTCCATTACTTCAAAAATATCCATAGAGCAATTGCAACTTTTTCGGCTAAAGCCATGATAGGCCACATTGCAACACCGGCCTACTTGAGATGTTTTCAATTGACTCGATCAAGTGCGTTATTTTCCTTGACTCTGAGCAGACCAGGGAAGACTTTTTACATCCATATCTCGATACCACTGCTTGACAGAGGCTGCAACGTGACATGGAGCGTTGTCGTCCTGGAAGTAACATTCGTCCACATCATAAAATTGCCAGGGCGTAGGAAGAACCTGATGGTCCACAATGTTTAAGTAGGCATCGGCGTTCAATGGACCAGGAACAACATGCAAAGGTCACAGGTCATACCACGAAAAACAATCCCAAACAAGTACTCGGGTTTTATGCAAATCCGCTGGCGTCCGGTCCATTATTGTAGGGTAGTGTATTTATAATTTTGCCTGAAGTATTTATTCATTCAATTTTTCTGTTATTCTTTCTTGTACAAAGTAAATAAATTTGTTTGTAAAATTATAATTTTTTTTCATTAATTAATAGTTTCAAGATCTGATTACTGAATTACTGATTTGGTGCCATAGCTCATTCATTCGTCTATGCTAGGTATGCTCAGGCCGCATGCGGTCCGCCTTACCATGCGTTATGTTAAATTTAACTTCAATTATGTCGATAAAACAATTATAATCGTTGCTAGGTTGCCTCCCAATGATGGCAATATTGGGAGGCAAGGTTTGGCGCCCCTCTGCCCTCTGGTCAACGCCCTGCTGAAATAAAAACCATCTCATCCCATCAAACGACTCTGAAGCATTTTGCCCAATTCAATCCCAATTAAAAAGCCATTTCTCCGCACGGCTGCTCGCATTAGCTATGCCGACTTTCGTTAGTCGGTGACATAAGACAGTCTGCGGATCACCGGTCCACTGGTCAAAGTGAACTGGCTCGGTCACGGTCACTTCGCCCGCTGGCTAAACTAACTGTACCCGTGGGCGGAACGAGACGAGGTCACTTTCTCGGATCGGCTTCATCGAAGATGAGTTGACGCTTTTGCTGCATGGAGGGGCAGAATGTTTGCCGCGTGCACATGGCGTGTGTTTCGCTTTGCGGCGGAAGTGATTCCAAAAATATGTCGCGGGTCGTACATGGATTAGGGAAGAAAGTGGCTGCAGTTATGCGCATAGGATTGTTTTGTCTTATTATCTAAATCGCACCAGGGCAGTGGTTGGTTATCATGGTTCTTTTCTCTACCTACTTCCTAAAGATGACATTTCTAAAGTGTGCACTTTTTAGACATTTATTTTCATTTGTGACAGGGTCATTAAAGAAATACATCTACAGTAAAATCACGACAACGCACAAAACAGAATAGGACCTGTTATCTAATAAAAAACGTTGGGAAGAGATCCAGGATAGTTCGAAAGACTACAGTCATAAACCCCGTATGGAATCAATGGCAAACTTTAGACTAAAAATAGGTCACGACTGTCTAGCAGAACATTTAAACCGAATCGGTATCCTAACCACAAGTGAATCACAAATCTGCAAAGCGGGCAATACGAATGCCGAACATCTACTATTATGCCCAGGACTCGATCCAGAGTCTCTCACAAGTGGTGACTTTTCCAAACTATAATGGGACGCTAGAAAGATTATGAACTTTGTGCACCCATAAGTGACCATCTCTATACACCGATATGCATTGCACAATTTGTTTCTTGTTCTCTGTTCCTGTGCCTGATTATGTTACCTGTAATTTTTATAGATTGGGAATTCCAATTAAAGCCATATGTAAAAAAAATAATTTGAGGTTGATTGGTATTGGAGTTTATGGCGCAAGGGTCATAATTCGTCAAGCTTTAGTCAAACAGAAGACAACAACAAAGGAGGAATACAAAGCAAAATGCAGAAGGGTAACAAAAGTATACGACGACCGCCTGCCATTTCCGAATAGATCCCCACAAGATCGCGATCCTTCTTACAGCACCCACGGTCGAGGGACCCAGTATACCATCGACCAAAATAAAATTAAAATCTAAAGAGTATAACTTAATTAGGTCTTTTAATAATTATCTTATTTTCAATTTACATGTTCGATTTAGCAAGCCACACGGCCAACTACGTTTCAGCATGCGTCAATAAGCAAAAAGGTAAAAAAACACCCAGAGATTGCTTCTGCAATTCTACCTGTTGCACCACGCTCAAACGCGGGGTGCCCTCTCTCACACCAGGCGTTTCAGCATTCCCGCAGACAATTCAGAGGTCAGCCGAACGATAAAGCAGGGAGGCAGCGACGACGAGCAGGCCAATTCAACAACAGCCTATTTAAATGCGGCTGCGTATTTAAATCCACCACGGGTGGTCATGGCATATTATCTTGTCCGTCATTCCTAACCGCCCGTGCCCATTTTCGAGGACACCTGTTCTCTCCTGCTGCTGTTGCTACTGTGGATATCTCAAAGGAGCAATAGCTTTTGAATTGATAAGAAGGAAGACTTCGCCAAATTTGAGATTTCGGCTGCCACAGCCGAAGTGCTTGTGAAGTAGTAATAGCGTAAGCAACATAAATTTCTAAAAGTAGCAAAAAAGTATCGAAGAAACTATTTTAGTAGCTCAGTTACAAAAAATGAATCGGCTGAAACACAATATGTGCTGATTAAGTATGAAATAGACGTTGAAGCACTCCTCAACCATTTAAATTTTTTCAACCATTTATCCTAGTCTAATTATATAAAATGCAAGATTCTCCTGTTTCCAGGCTTTTAAAGTTTTTATTGGTTGTATGACGTTACGAGTAGGCAGAGTTTCTAATTGTTTTGATTGGATGATTACTGTTACGAGCGAAATGAGATACGAAATATCAAAAATCATATTCACAATCGCCATGGAAATAACATTGAGTATAAAACGATTGCAGTGCGCAGCTCATTATTTTACCAGCGTTAATCAAAAATTAAGTTTTCAAATAATATTGTTTTACCAGTATTTCTCTAAAAACACAATGCGAAAGCAATGTAAGTTGACAGAGAGCGGTGGGTAAAGGTTTATAGAGATAGCCAGTGATCAACAAAAGTTGACGGATAGTGGCGAAAAAAGGTTTACACATAGCCAGTGATCACGCGCCGTCAGGTTTAAAAAAATAAATAAATGAAGTTTGACCAAAATAAATAAATGAAGTTTGACCAAAATAAATAAATGAAGTTTGACCAAAATAAATAAATGAAGTTTGACCAAAGTAAATAAATGAAGTTTGACCAAAATAAATAAATGAAATTTGACCAAAGTAAATAAATGAAGTTTGACCAAAATAAATAAATGAAGTTTGACCAAAATAAATAAATGAAATTTGACCAAAGTAAATAAATGAAGTTTGACCAAAATAAATAAATGAAGTTTGACCAAAATAAATAAATGAAGTTTGACCAAAATAAATAAATGAAGTTTGACCAAAATAAATAAATGAAGTTTGACCAAAATAAATAAATGAAGTTTGACCAAAATAAATAAATGTAGTTTGACCAAAATAAATAAATGTAGTTTGACCAAAATTTATAAATGAAGTTTGACCAAAATAAATAAATGAAGTTTGACCAAAATAAATAAATGAAGTTTGACCAAAATAAATAAATTAAGTTTGACCAAAATAAATAAATGAAATTTGACCAAAGTAAATAAATGAAGTTTGACCAAAATAAATAAATGAAGTTTGACCAAAATAAATAAATGAAATTTGACCAAAGTAAATAAATGAAGTTTGACCAAAATAAATAAATGAAGTTTGACCAAAATAAATAAATGAAATTTGACCAAAAATTAATAAATGAAGTTTGACCAAAATAAATAAATGAAGTTTGACCAAAATAAATAAATGAAGTTTGACCAAAATAAATAAATTTTGTTATGTACCCGTGGTATGACGGGCCATTTATACTAGTTAGTAATATTTATGTGGTGAAGTTGACACATAGTATGAAATGTTTGACTTAGAGGTTACTCGGCCTCCTTTCAATAATGATGTCAATCCGTAGTACTATTATTTTTAAGTCTTTTTGAGAAAATAGTACGGTGCAAGGAACTTCTGGGCCACCCCCGAATTTATTTTCTGATAAAGTGCTTGGGGCTGTGCCACCGGTTTATCAGCCTCATTCTAGAGTGAAAGTTGATCTCATCACTGTACCTCCCTCCAATCCAATCTGAACCACCAGCACTTCCCCTTTGCGTGTCCCTTTCATCTGGCAGATGATTCATTCCTTCCTGCGCTTGTGGGAGGCGGGTGAACCCACCTGCTATCATGGAGGCCCGATGCCTTCTACAATGTGCACTTATCGGGCAGCAGAAGAAAGTGCATCATCGGACATGTTAAAACGCCATTTACTGCAGGTCACGCATCAGTGGGTTTGTCGGGGAAGCTTGTAATTGTCCTAGCTGCGTTGGTTGAACTTGCAGCATTTCGGACTGTTGAATCAGTAGCGCAAGAAGTCGGATGGGAAGTTTGCCGAGGGAAGCATTTTGTTGTGAAATTCGATGGTCACACTCGTTTGGTTGCAGGTGAATCGGTTTTGGTGGTGAGAGAAAAAAGGAAAGAAAAGCAGGACGCACTTATACTTTCGAAATTTTAAAACTTAGGAAACAGGCAACATATTATAGTAGAAAAAGGATTTTGTGCTTAGCACTGTAAAGTATACTAGGGGGCCCGCCCCCTGCTCGATAAAGCTCACCAACCCCCGGAGGACTGCTTCGCAATCCTCATTGGTTCGCTGCGTGAACCTTGCTCGCTTCTCTCGCATCAATGAAGACATTGTTTACAAAATACGATAGTCCAAAAAAATATTTTTCAAATATAAATTTGTTGTGCTACAGAAAAATTACACAGTACCTCTGGAATCAGAATTTGAACAAATTTTGATTTTAAATGTGAGCGTAATATTTTTTTTTCAATAATAGTTTAGCCGATAACGTTATAAATTCAATTGAGGCGCGAGGCTTCATGGTAAACAAACAATCGTACAGTGTTGCCAAAGCGCGATAACAAATAACGTCTTTTTTGCGTGCCACGTAAGAGAATTACATTTATAGATTCTCCTAAGTCGTGTCGTCTTCGCATGTGACAACGTAGGAATATTTTTCTCGCCGTAACTGCTTATTTTGAATGATGCAATTAAATTACTCAGTTTAAAGTATAAGATGTTTAATAATTAATAATATCATAAGTACATGCACATTGTTTATTCGTAGTTACATTATTCATATCATCATAACTGTGTGCGAAATTACATGGAACAACGTTTTGTTCTTTACATACTCACGTTCCACTCTCGACTCTCTTGTTACCATACACATACAACTAAAAATGACTGTTGCTTTCAAAACTTTTACAATAAGGCACGTTATTTACTGGACGTTAACACTACGATTTGGTTTGATGGAGCAAATTCCAAAAACGTACATGCTGCAGGTAGGATTTAGAAATTAAAAAGAATAAAAATAAAAGCTCAAAATTGTCCACCATTTATTGCGATGGTCAACGACATGCACAACTAGAGGAATGAAATTGGTTTTTTTTTACAGGATGAGTTTCTGTTATTGAAAAGAGAGTTAATGAAAATATTCCTTTTTAAAATATTTAACTACATATTTTGACTTAAAAAAAAAGTTTAAAAAAAAAAAGTGTTGAAAGAAAAAGTTAGAAAAATCCTTGGAATTGTCAATAATAAATTCAAAAATATAAATGATTCGACAAAGCATAAATACGTTAATACGTTAAAGTCCGTTCAGAAGTATGGAATATAATTAATTTTGACTTCTTTTCAAGGACCACATAAATTAATTTCTCTGGAAAAATTTACAGACACAGATTTATCACAATACGCACCAAGATAATTTGGCACCCGGATCAAGGCTGTATCCATGTTTTTTTTAACCAAATCTCAGCTTCTCTTTTTACGGACCAGCCCACCCACAGAATCTCCACCAAGAGTAAAACATTCCAAACCACAGCAACACAAAAATTCGAAAACAAATATATTACAGTTAACCCACACACCAGAGTAGATGCAAAAGATAATTTTACCACACTTTTAAACAAAAACGCGGATGTTAAATTCCGCTCATACATATAGACAGACCTGTTAAGGTCTTTTAAAAATTAATAACATATTTTGAATAAATTTTAATTGTGTATTTTAATTTTTCTGATCAAAATGGATTAAATGTTTTGGAATTGTCCAAATCGATGCAAATAATTGTACAGGATTCTTTAGACTGGTTGGTTGGAAGTTGAATTTACGTCGTATTGGAGAAACACGACAGGCTATTGGCGACGGTCAGGTATCAAACCCGAAGGGAAAGATCCGACAACTTTTTAACCACTATGATATGAGAAGAACAACGCCTGAGCTGATAGATTTTAGGGGTATTGATAGTTAATTATCGCCACACTGAAGTAACACAACGGGTTATTGGCAACCGTCCGGGATCAACCCCCGAAGGGAAAGATCCGAGGATAATACCACGTAATTTTAAACCACGGTCAGATGACGATGTTCCACTTGAGCTGGCACCCCACCCTCTAAATTTCCACATCATGCACAAACGGAGGACATTTGAGGTCACGATAGATTTAACGTGCACCAGCCCCTGTGTACACGACGGTCTTCGTTTTGACCCAGTTTCGAATTCGTAGCAATCCGATTACTAATCAGCTACCCTTCCAACCGGGCTACGCCGACCAAATCGGTCTGGTGGTTAAGGTGTTAGCCTCTAGATCAGAAGGTTCCTGGTTCCAATATGGGTCAGTGCATGGACGTTTATAAGCGTAAGGTGTTGAGGCAGCTAGTACACCTTAAATATGTCGTGTCCGAAAGTCCTCACGTTGGGTTAGTGTGGAAGCTAGGACAATGGGGTGCCAACTCAGGTGTTGCCTCGTCATCTGACCGTGGTTCAAAATGACGTGTTGTCCTCGGGTCTTTCCCGTAGGGGATTGATCCCGGACCGTCGTCAATAGCCCGTTGTGTTGCTCTAGTACTACTTTAATTAAAACGTTATTAATTAGACGTTACCATCCAACCGGACTACCGCGGCCCGAAATACTTTAGGAGCTGTTAATAATGAATCCAAAAAATGATCTGGCGAAGCATAAATTCATTTACATCAATAAGTTCAACAGAATGGAACATTATAGTAATTTATTTTGACTCTAATTTCCTCGAGAACTTAACAATGACCAAGATTTCTGACAATACACACTAAGATCATTCCTCCGGATCAAGTCCTGTGCATAAGATTTCTTACCAAATCTCCGCTGATCTTTTCATGGACCTTTTACATAAAACTCAAACCCAACAACCAAAACTCCTCAGAAGTTAGACCTTTCCTACCAAAACCCACAATAACTCGAAAACAAAGACACCACAACCAATCCACACACCAGAGTATGGAAGCAAAAAGTATAATTTCCTCGAGAACTTTACAATGACCAGGATTTCTCACAATACACACTAAGATTATTTACAAACGGATCAATCCCTGTCCATACGATTTCTTATCAAATCTCCGCTGATCTTTTCATGGACCTTTTACATAAAACTCAAAACTCCTCAGAAATCAGACCTTTCCTACCAAAATACTCAAAAGCTCGAAAATAAAGACACCACAACCAATCCACACACCAAAGAGAATGGAAGCAAAAAGTATAATTTCACTCCACCACAGCAAAAATTGAACGGTTTTTAAAAATATTCCCAGCCTTCCTAAGTGGGTGTTAAATTGCGCACGCAGATAAAGACAGACCGGATATACGAGCTCTCCTATGATCTTTTTATTTTAATGCCATCAGACAATGCGATCTCGGAGCATTATGCCTTCTTTTACTTTCAATCTCTATCTTCTTCAACGCATTCGCAATCAACGTTGATAAAGCGTTTTTAGGTCGAGCCACCACGGCCTTTGCACGCCCACAAACCCGCAAACCGTAGCTGCTAATGTGTCTGGGAGGAGGTTCGGTCGGTTGAGGTTTTTCCTCAAACCTAATTTAAGACACGATTGGGTATCGGTTTACTGAAGAGATGGTGTAAAGAGTTATAATCTTTATACTCTCCCGATTCGTAAACAGTCAATATCTTCAGGTTGGATCCATCTGTCTCTAATTATGTGCGCTGGATATTGTGAAGTGAACTCTTGGCTCTTGTAGGGTCGTGACGTTTCGTTTTGTAGGCAGGTTCTCTTGAGCATGTGAACTGCTTTGTAGTTGTTTCCGGTTTTGTGTAGAGATATCCCTGGAGTGTCATCAGATGCGAGACTGATGGTGGGGTTCAGGAACATTAATGCACGATGTAAGGTTGGAAATGCTACTAAATATCCCAAAATTTATTTTTCATGTCCCACGCAAAATGATTACTATAATTATTGCGTATGGCTTGTGGTGACGTATAGGTTATATTCACATGAAATAGTGAAGATGTTCAGGATGTATCTTCGTTTTCTTCAGCAGAAACAAATGCGAAATCACAAGTCTGCAATAAGCCATATTGGATTGTTATTCTTTACTTGGAAATTTTTATTTCTTCATAAACTGACATCAATTTACTAGGTTGGATATTTGAAAATGTATAATCTGATTTGATCTTCTGAAAGATTTTATTGGATACGATTGGATATCGGTTTATTGAACAGTGGTGCAAAGAGTTATAATATTTATACTCTCATGATTCCACTGACTCGTTCAGATATTGAATGTTGACTTTGAGCAGTCAATATCCAATAGCTTTTAGGTTAGAATCCATCAGAGTCTTTAATTATTTGCGCTGCATATTTATAAAGTGAACTCTTTGCTCTTAGATGGTTGTAAAGTAAAGTTGTAAAGTGTTTTGTAGGCAGGTTCTTATGGATGTGAACTGTTATGCAGTTGTTTCGGATTTTGTGTAGTGATAATATCCCTGGTGTGTCATCAAAAACTAGACTGGTGGTAGGGTTGAGGCACACTGAGGCACGATGTGAGGTTGAAAGTACTGCTAAATATATGATAAATTATTATTCAAGTTGTACGTCAAATGGTTACTATAATTAATGTGTATGTAATCATGGTGACATAGGTTTTATCCGCTCAATCAATTTACATATCCATCGCAGTTTCAGCAGAAAAAAATGTTAAATCCCAAGTCCACAACAAAGCATTTTTCATCCAATGTTTAAATACTCAAAACATTTTAATTTCAATACTCCTATTACGTTGCAACTTAATGTTATAGATGCGATATAAATGCACATACATACGTTGCAACTACGATATGAAAAGTTATTAATGAGAATAAAAAAAACCTATTAAAATACAAACAGTAGATAAAACTAAGGTCGAAGTAAAATTATCTCCAAGAGCAGTGAGAAAATATTGTCACTCAAAGTACAAAAATTCGTTAGTCTAAAAGTTGCATTTTTCAGGAGAGCAAAAAAACTAATCGTTTTCTTCATGATTAGATTATATTTTGTTATATACATTTGGTTGTAACTTTTTTAACTTGTAAAGCGTACGCAACAACAAAAAGAACCAAGTTGACACATTTAAAAGCACGATGTTTTTATCAATAGGGTGGACACAATTCAAAGTACCCCTTTCTTCCTGAAGCTAGACATTTCCTAGGAAATCAGAATAAATCTAAATATTTTCTTCATTTTTCTAACGGATATAGTCAATCTCTCCATTAAGGTAATATCCTTCAGTGGTCAATGGGTTTATTTTTCGTTTATACATGTAAAGTTATGCATTTGAAGTTTTCTTTTTTTTGTCTAGTGAACAAAGGCTGAGACTTTTTTGAGTTATAACGCTATTGTAGACGACGCGCGAGTGCGATATGTTTCACTTGCAAAATATCCTACGATTCCCTATTTTTAAGATAATTTTAAAACTAAAACAATATCCTGTATGATTTAAGACTATATCAGGGCTGTCACAGTCAAGGCACTTGTAGAATACTGTCATTACAGTTAGCATACATTTTTTTAAATATTCGCAAAAAAGTATCTTAAACCCTAATTTGGTAGCAATTTTAGTCGCTCAAATACAAATAAATCATCTAAAGCACAAAATGTATGACAGAGTGAAAATATCGCGCCAAGAATCTCCCACCAAGAACTTTCGAATTAAAAACTCAATATTTTCATAAGGTTTTTTCATGACAATATAACAACCACAGATTTCGATTGCTTTCTTTCATGGTTGCCACGACTTCATGACAAAATTTCGAAATTAGCGTCTCTTGGAAATTTTTCTCAGTAAAAAAATTACGAAAAATATTTTTCTGTCCGTTTTTTCGTTGAAAAAGTGACTTAATTTTCGTTAGTCTTTGGTAAATTTTGAAAACAAAACCGGCCCAAATTTTGAAAACCGGAGCCTTTGAGACGATTTTGCAAAATAGATATTTCTAGTGACTAAGATTGAAAAATAAAAGAAAAAGTCGTATTCTAGTCGTATGTGGCAGTTCTATTGTATGTGTATAAACACACATACTGTAGTCTCTGTCTAATACATCTCGTCGAAGCTCATTTAGTTAGTAATTTAATTCACACACACGACCAGTAATAGTGGACTCTATGAATTTTATTGTTGAATCATGAATTCAATCACCACATGGATAATTCTTCCCTGTGAAGAATATAACACAAAAGGGTATTGAACCCCGAGGCAAAATCCCTCATAGAGCACACTGCTGTCTCCCCATACACTCAGAATACGAATACAAAAAGAATAACCTGAAAGATATTACCTGGCCTTTGTTCTGAATGCAAAAAAGAACATAGTTCAGCAACTGTTACTCGTTTATACATCTTTCTGTGTGATCCATCTAGAATATTCCATGTAGAATATTCCACCTAGAATATTCCTAACAGAACATTGAAGCAAAATTGCATCATGTGAAAAATAAACAGGCTACAAAAGGCGAAGAGGATGGGATGAAAGGCTTCCGAATTGCTTTTTCAAATTATTACGATTAAACACATACTGTTGATAATTTCTTTCATCAGCGCTACGATTTCCAAACTTTATGTATCTCCCTTTTCGTTTCCCCATAAATACACTATGTGGACAAAGGTATTTGGACACTGAAGAAATTCGACGGAGGATCCATCTTAGTGTGGTGGTGTTTATCCTGGTTAGGGACTCGGTGCATTGCTTTATGTACCTGGTTCCATGAACACTGACGTGTACCTTCACATTCTTGATAATTCGGCTTTGCCTACACTATGACCATACTACGGCGATGATGGTTGTTTCTTCCAACAGGATCGAGCTCCATGTCATACTGCAAAACGCGTGCAGGACACGTTTCCTGAAAATGAGGTGAATTTGCTTGACTGGCCTGTTTTGAGCCCCGATCTCAATCCGATCGAGCACTATTGGGATAAACTGGAGCGACGAGTACGACACCGCCACGCACGCCATTCGTCACAACAATCTCTTTTCACAGCCTTACAAGAGCCATGGCGAGCTATTCCTGATCATACTTACAGAGAACTTGTGGAAAGTCTGCTTCGACGTGTTGCAGCTGTAATACAATCAAAAGGAGGGCCTACCCGTTACTAAATAGAATAACAAAACACTTTTTCAGAAAAACATGGTGTCCAAATACTTTTGTTTATATAGTGTATTCTTTCTCCTTAGTCGAGTTCGTTGGTTGATTTAGTTTATATTGCGCAAGGTCTAACAATGGACCAGATGCATCAATGGACGACATTACTTGAAAAGCAATTGTTTTTTATACCCCCCCCCAGTGGTTTCCACGAAATATCTCGTCCATCAAGATATGACTAATTCTGCTTACAACGAGATATCTCGTCATCAACATATTGCAGATTTTTTTGTGTGATAACGAGATCGAGATCTGGTTCGTTTTCTTCCAAGACGAGGTATCGCATCTACCAAAATCTGGTCAGTTTAATTTGGCTAATGACGAGATACCTCGTCGAGACAATCACCAGGAGGATTAAAAATTAAAACGGTAAGTGTTTTTTCATGACAAATGCTAACAGATTCCATAGTCACACGACGCACATAATGTGTTGCATCATTTACTGATTAGTTTGTTGACTTCAATTGAAAAGTATTTGAAAAACTTCCGTATATCTATTTATCTATCGGTAGAAACACCGGCTTCCCAGGATCACCAACCTCGGGAGGTTTTTGAGGCTCTGTCTAACCAAACAAATTAAATTGTTTCCTTCTTTTAATTCTAAACCAGAGGTCCAAATCGAAATTGTTTCTGTTTCAAAGAAGACAGGCGATTACAAAGCCGACACATGATGGATTTCACCATGCAAATGAAGTGCAGAGATGTTCTCTCACACCATGAGTCCACTTACGCTCTCTGTCCACTCTCGGTGGTGTTTACCACGTTCCATATTCAAGAAGCGTGCAAGCGTAATAATTGGTGGACCTCGCAAGACCGGTCTGCCACCCCCTCAAAAGGCTCTTCTCACACTCCGAAGATGAGCATGAAGAAAGGATGTCGTATGTGTGTTGCATTCTGATTTTGCGACCATAGTCGCAATGAGTACACATGTTAATGAGCAGAAATATGATGATTGTTATTCGCTTGAGCTTGCAGGGTTGAAATGTTGTCCTAAGATCTTTATTAGACAGTTGGTAATAGCCGTTGTATTGCTACATTTCGACGAAAATTGGACTATCCATTTTCCTCTACAAGTATAAGCAATTAAGGGGACACGGTTCCCAAAAATTGATCAAAATGTTGAATATTTTTTATTATCATTTATAAATTATACAATTTTAAAGAATATATGCATAAAATTTTATAGCTGTAGCTACATTATTTAGCGAGGTATTCAAGTTTTTCTATCAAATATAAGGATAGAAACCGAATGCATTTAAACTTCTAAGTGCTTTTTCTCTGCTTTTTATTTTTCATGACTACAGTGTTTAAAATGCTAAGGCTTTTATTGTAATTGATGTAGAGATTTTAAATTTTTTAAAATTATTATTCTATATTTGACCAGCACGGCGTTGGCCTTGACAGTTCTTTTCGTGGGGTTACTGCTTGCTAACCTCCAGTGATTGCTACGAATTCGTAGCCTATTGGATAACAGCCATAATGGCGTTGCCCGTGGTGTTGGTTTGCTTCGCAAACCAAATGGAAATTCGTAGCCTATTGGAATTCGGCGTAACGTCACAGTCTCTTGCGAAAATATAAATTTTTTAAAAATTATTTACTGAAAGAAATTCAAACGTTTTAGGTTTCTATCTGGTGTTAAATTTTCCGCAGTTATCAAATCCGTTGAAATGTTCAATCTATCTTTAACGGTCTAGAAGATAAAAAAAAAAGAACTACATAACAAAAGTTAAAACTTTGTTTTATATCGTATGGTGGAAAATCATTCCTCCGCGCAAAATGAAAATGGAAAAAATGAATTTAGAATATGATCTTCTTTTAAGCTATTGCCATTCCAAAGAAAACAATAACAATTAACTGTCATTAAATACATTAAAAAATTTTCTAGATTGAATTTTAAAATCCGCCGCTACCTTAAATTTGCAAAAAAAAAAGACTACCTGTGTGCCAACTCCCATTACTGTAAGTGCCATAGATTCGTCACGACTTTGCGTACAAGAAACAAACAAACAAACAACTTCCTTTTATAATATTAGAGATAATATCGTGCATGGAATAAAGATTTGGAAAAGTAGTTATTTTTTCAAAAATTTCTGAAATCTATTATGAATGTTGTTTTGCTGTTTTCCAGTATTTGTTACAAAAATATTTGTACAAAAAATAAATAACTGTGGTACATGTAATCACCATACTGAAAATTGTGGAGAAAACTTCATAGAAGGTAAAAACAAAACAAAAATATTAGGAAAAATTAAAATTTGCAGATGGAGAAGAAATTTGAATAAATTTAAATACTTTCATAAAAATTGAATTATTTAATTATTGGGAATCCGAGTGTTAAAAACAACGAATTTATTATTTTGTGTTCTATTTTATTTACCGAATTCACCAGTTTCCTGATTTTTTGATAGTCAAACTAAGTAAAAAACGTAAACAGATAATTTTAATGTAAGTGGATTGTTAGGTGCTGGTAACATCCACGTCTACTACGATTTCGTTATTTACCAAATAGGAAGAAAATAAATACAATGATTGCTTCCAAACTTATACATTTTGCTATATAGAGGGAATTAAAGAAGCACAGTGTAAAAGAGTGAATGGTAATATCCTACAAATAAGTGGCAAGGTTTCTGCGTGGATCACTTTATATTTCGTCTCCCCCCCCCCTCATGAAATATTAAATACTTTAAAAGAAAATTGCCAGTGTACGAAAAATAATAATTAAAACATGGTATTTGGTTGGGTTTTGTTGCACAAAGGTCATGGTTGGCCAAGCTGCGCCAAACAACGTTAAGTAAATGAATATAGACACACACAAGGAATATGTAATTTTCGATATCTGGTAAGGTCAGAAATATGTTTCATACTTTAGTTCCATTTAGAACTATTCATTGAAAAGCAGTTTTCAGATTTGAGTTCAATTATGTTCTGGGGTATTACTGATCTTTTGTAAGATATTTCTGATACCGAGATATACACTTGATATGTGAGATTTATTATTGATATACTATTATGAGTATTTTGAGTTGTGAAAATTCACGAACAATGAAGCATACAAGGGGTATGTTTCAATGCCCACGCATTTTTTACTTTAGAGATAATAAGCACTTGAATAGCATTCAGAGGCAGTTGTATTCTAATCTCAATGAGCTTTGTAGTTAGTGCGGATATAAACAAAGACGGAAGCAACTGTATATAAAAAATAAGCATTCTTCTGTTGTTTTTCCCAAAAAACACAGGCACCAATTTGAAACGTATACATTAAGTTGGTTCTAACGGCATACTACGAACATTTTACCCGAAAACGGCATTCAAATTGCATTCCACGAGTCAAAAACTTCCGCTTTACGTAGTACAATAAAATTCGAAATGAATCCAAAATCACCCATTTTAGTCTTGATTGCCAAGATCCGCCATGCATACAGGAGCGGGTCTTCAATCGAAAACGATTCTTTTATTATTCTTCTCATTTTCGATAGTTCACGCTCGTCTCGGGTCGCTGAGGTGTTGCCACTCTGATGAGATAAAAAAAGATTTTATCAAAGCGTCGCAGGTGCAGGAACTCCCTTTTCCTATTTACGGTCGAGGAGGAACAATGTATATACAACAATCGGTTCTGGAAGAATGTTATGTATACGGAATATTTTAATGTCGGTTCGCCGTCTGGGTCTGAGGGTACTTTGGCTCATAGTCTCGGAAGCAGTGTTTAAGTTCGCGTTTAACACAATTGTTCTAAAAAACAACGGACGAGAGCAGGTGAAAAGTTGAGAAAGATTAAGGCATTGTGGAATAACGGCTTATTTTCACATCCGTATCAAACAAGCCAGGAACGAAATCAGAAAATAATTTCGGAGGACTCAATCTTCCTCGGTTTCCTATTCCAATCAAAAAGCCGTAATTTAAAAAATACTAAATAAATATTGTTCTTTAAGATTTTTTTTTCAAACGCATCTGCATTTTATTCGTATGGTAAACAAAATTTCGATTTACGCAGATTAAAGCTCCAGTGTTATTTTTGACAACAATACGTCTTTGAGATCGGAATAGTACTGGGGGAGGGGAGCATAAATGAAAAGTCAAGCATTACGAAAAAGCGTTACAGCTGTTTTGTCTTATGATTACAGAAATAGAAGAAATATCCAGAAGATAAATAGCATCGTGTAAACAAAGCATGCCTGTACCTGAAATGACCACCGAATCGAATGCGCGGGCGCAAGGAGGGGTCCATGACAGTATGACGAAATTCTATGGAGCTGAGCGAACTTTGGGCCAGTGTATATATGCATTTCGGGGGGTGGAGTGAGAACTGCGTAAGTGGTGTCATTCGAAAGCTAACAAACTACGCTATACAATCACGGGACTTTAATCAGTAAAATTATCCTTCAATATTAATATCAAATTGCACTTTTTAAAACTGTAATTAATTGTCGAATATTCACAGTAAAAAAATCGTTGAAACTTTCTATGTTTGCGTCAGTCATATCACAATTCTACACCAGGTTCATTTGTCAAAACTACAGTTTATTTCCTCGATACAACCTACCAATTTTTTTATTGTTTTCAGATGCATCTACGTGCACTTTACTCGAAATGAAATGAAATTTCGAAAAATGAAACTTCGATTTTCGCTGCTTAAATTAGCCTCAGTGCTATTTTCCTTGCTTTTAATTAACATTAAAAGTGTTTCAAGGAAGACTTGATGCAGAATATGTGCTTCATCTTGCATCTATCAACGCTGAAAATCACTGAAACTATTTTTTTTAATGTAATTGGTGCCACCACCTTTAAACATAAGTGCTTCTATGGAGCACCTCCAACTGGAAATAATTGATCTTTAAGGATCACTGACATGTCAAGATATAAAGAATTTTGCTTTCTTGGTTGCTACCAAAAGCATAGAAAAGGGTAAGTTAACCTTATTACAGCAACTAACCCAGACAATGTTAAGCATCTTTGGTTGATTGGTCGGTATTTGAAACAATATCGCACTGGGGCAAGAATACAAGCTATAGGCGTCGGTCCGAGATCAATTCCAAAGGCGAAAAATCCGAAGACAACTCTCCGTCACTTTAAACCACGGTCAGATGACCAGGTCAACACCTGAGCTGGCACCCTACCCTCCAAGCTTCCACACCGCCCCAAAGGAAAGACATTTGTGGCCACGACTTATTTAACGTACTCTCACGAACACGATGTTTAGTTGGATCGATTTTCTAACTCACAACCCTCCGTTAATTTGCGACTCTACCAACTGGGCTACCGCGACTCCAGTGCTTAATGGGTAAATATACATGAAGAAATAATTTTAAAGTGATGTTAAAAGCATTGCAAAAATCTTGAATCATGTCAAAATGCAAATAGTGATGAATGGTAAAAATGACCAAGCAAATTTGATAAAATATGTAGTCTATAAAACATCGAAGGTAAAAATGTTTAATATGGTAGCAAGAAGTTATTGTGACGAATGGTAAAAGAGGTTATTTTCAATCAAAGAATACGATGGAGTGGTTTCAACCATTGAAAGAAGTCGATGAGGAGACGAGTAATTAAAACACCAAGACCTTTTAGGGGATATATTGATCCCGGACCGTCGTCAATAGCCCGTTGTGCTGCTCTAGTACGCCGTTAATTAAAATTACCTTACCTTTATTATTAAAGTATTTTTTTTATCCTGTTGGTAGTCTAACTTACATCACTTTCATTTCTATAATTCTATAATTACTCTATATCGCTTCCTTGCTTTCTTAAAATTATGCATCACGGTGTTCATCAGTGGGTAATGGTAATTTTAGTTAACGTCGTACTAGTGCAACACAACGGACTATTGATGACGGTCCGGGATCAGTCCCTTAAGGGAAAGATCCGAGGACAACACCTCGTAATTTTGAACCACGGTCAGATGACGAAACAACACCTGAACTGGCACCCCACTCTCTGAACTTCCACGCCAATCCAACGTGAGGACGTTCATCAATGGGTCATCAACTTATTAAATTCACATTCCAACTATAATTGGGTATTTTCCTTTGACATAATATTCTTTGAAAAATTCCTATTTACCCAAAGTTTGATAGCTTATTCTAATTTATTCCGCGTTGTAAAAATTATGCGCTTGAGTTATTAATGCCTTATTAATGTCTTTATATATTTACTTTTATTATTTTATCTTGCGCTTGGCGGAGATTACCCATTTTTCGTCTATTGCACCATAAAACCCATATCAACCAATCTGTTTTCTTTCTGATACTGCAGAAGCGAAAACTGTAATCTACAATTTCTGCTAACAAATCAGCATCCTAAAAAGAACGAGGCAAGTTATTTGCTTACGCTTTACCCCGGGTCACCAAATTGAGCCCTTTGTTTATTCAAACACGAGTTGTACATCCACATGTTCCTTATTCATTACGTTCACTTTTAGTGTCTGTCGTTTGTTGTCTGAGAAACAAAAGGTTTCCGGATACATAGCGAACCTTTTATGGACTAGGAAGTTAGAAAATAGCAGCCATTATTTTTCGTTTTGTGTTATTTGTGAGCAACCTATGTACTTTGGGTCAGAACAAATGCCCATCAAGCAGCAACGAACCGAATGACATGAACAGTTCGTATGGAAGTCACAAATCGGGTTTGCTTTCGGTCATACGATTTTTTTTTTTGCTTAGGTATCCAATAATTTTGTGAGGTTCCTGAAAGTTTCCATTGAACCTGCAATGGAAAAGAAATTGAAGTCAAATCGGCGGATATCGCCATGATATTATCACAGATATGTGTTCTTCTTGAGATTGAAACATTAGCTATTCTTAACAACGACGACTAGGCAACAACTCGACCATTATCGCCATGTTTTTAACTAAGATATGTGGTATCCGCATGGATTGAAACATAACTATTTTCAGCAATGACGATTCGGCCATTGTTGCCATGTTATTTGATACGTTATGTGCATCCGCATGAAACAACTATTTTCGACAACGGCGACATTGTAACGACAAAACTCGGCCATTGTTGCCATGTTATTTGATACGTTATGTGCATCCGCATGAAACAACTATTTTCGACAACGGCGACATTGTAACGACAAAACTAGGCCATTATCACATTATTAGCTACTTTTTGTGCATCGACTTGAGATTGAAACATCAACTATTGTCTACAACGACAACTCGGCCATTATCACCATTCTATTAGTTACGATATGTGTATGCGCTTGAGATTGAAGCATCAACTATTTTCGACAAAGACGACTAAGCAACGATAACTCGGCCATTATATCCATGTTATTAGCTAAGATATGTGTATCCACTTGAGATTGAAACATCAACTATTTTCGACAACTCGGCGGCCATTGTTGCCGCTTTACTAGTCAAGATACATCTATCCGATCAACTATTTTCGACGACGAAAACTCGATGAATGTCGCCATTCTATTAGAGATCAGGTACAAACTTAAAAAAAGATATGACTAAATTTAAACTTGATCACTTCATTAAAGAAATAAATTTGAAGTTGTGTTGAATTGGGGTCCGTCTCGTTAATGGAGCAACTCGACTTTGAGCCCCGTACATAGTAACAGTCACTGCCAGAAAGAACATATTTTCACGATATGTCTACGGGGCTGAAAATGTAAACAAAGAGTGTTTACTACTAACGCTGACAGCATTATTCAAATGAGAGAGTTCAAAGTAAGTGTGAGCAGAAGGAAACGAAAGGCTAAATTAACATAATGCTAAGTGAATTACGCTCAAATAAAAGGAAATATTTTGGGCATCATATGTATCTGCTTGAGATTGAAATATCAACTATTTTGTGATTATGTCCATTACGCCCATGCTGATTGATGACTTTTTGGAAGGCTTTCGAAAGAGCCCAGAAATGTTCCTGATATTACAAAACTGAATGTTGAATTGAGCTTAATTTATGTAAACTGGAATTTTGTTAAATCCATAGGTAGAACAAATCTGGTAGGCTGTATTGGAACACGGCCTGTCTTAAGCCGTTGTACTAGAAAAAACAAGCTACCAAAACAAAAAAATATATAGTAGAATTTAGAATACAAATAAAAATTTACAAAATTGGGTTAAAAATTTTTTTGTATCTAATTGCAAATTATAAATTTTTGTGTAAAAAAGCAGATTTCTGTGTCGAGTTTTGTTTGTTATGTGCTATTTTCTTTTCCCGAAAAAAACTACACTAAAATAATGTAAGAAGGAAACAAAATACTTAACTATGCTCAATGATCTTTTACCACAAAATATGTACAAATTAAAATGATTGAAAGAATACATCGTCGTTAATATAAGAATAGGTCTCATAATTTCAATCCAAAGTACCAAAATTTAAAAGTCAGAAAATAAACTAAGGTTTTATGAACTTTCCTGTGTTTCTGTTATTTCTTGTGGACAAGCTAATGGCAATCAAATTTCTGATAACGATTCAAATCAATGATGACGATTCAATACATTGTATTTGTGGTATCGCCGTTAAGTCAACGCCATCATTATCAAAATATATAAAAATGGATTACAACTGAGCAAAAAGAATCAAAGTCAAAATAGTGTTGGTCTTTTTAATTTCTCAAAATATTCAACGAAGAATAGGGGGGATTGAAGAGGGAGTATTTCACATATTGTTAGATCAGAACAGCTATAAAAAGGGAAAATGATACACAGATAGCATAAAAATAGTGTGTTAATTTTACTCTTTTATGTAATATTAGGACCAAATTAAATCTGGATCAGAATCAAATTAAACGAAATTAAATCGTAAACACTTAGCGGTACCTATTATAGAAAGGGATAACTTTTATTAATCATAGAAACACGATTGGACAGTAGACATATCGCACCCCGGCAAGAAAAGTGACACAACTCCAAATTGTAGAATTTGAGAAACATCAACTTAAAGGATACTATAAAACTTATATTGAAATCGTATAAATTTTCTTTTAAATATTAGGTAAGTATTTATAGTGGTAACTTCTATTATATTCTATAGAATAGTAATATAACACGCTGGGGCACCACATACATATTTTTCAATGACATGACAAGGGCAACTTTTTTGTTGCAGTAAAAATGGGAAAAGTTGCATTTATCATTCCCTAAAGTTGCATTTATTTTTGATACACTAAATTCTAAAATAAATTATTCGTAAAAAATGAAAAAATTCTAAATATATTGACAATTTTAGTCGTGTATAACAGTATTATAATACATTCTTAAATACAGAAGAACGTTGAATGGCCGATCCTTAGTCAGTAATTTCTTTATCATTGAAAAACTGCACCAGTCGCATTGATATAATGCGCCATATTGGATAGCAGAAGCGCCAAATCCTCTCGCTCTGCATTCAGAGATTTTAAAACGTCATATCTACAAGGCGAACAACATATTTATGATCGACACTCACCTCACAAACTCTGCAGTCGATTATGCAAGTTTCATCTGCATTATCAAGTGCCAACCAATGTGTTAAAAGTACTTCTTGCCATTTCACTTTTGTCTGTTAGGGCAAACAGCTTCTTTCCATAAACTTCTTGTTTGATCCACAATACTTAGACGTTCGTGAGATCAGACACACGTGATCGAAGAGTTGGTTCAGAGGGCAAAAAATAAAATAGTAATTTCGTATTAATGAATTTTAAGCTAAATTTTAAAAAAGTTGCAGGTGGTTGCATTTATGCAAAAAGTTGCATTTATGCACAAAGTTGCATTTATGTTGCGGTTTTAACTCGCTTGCAATACACCCCATGTAAGAGGAATTTTGGTTTTAGTACTTTACATGCAGCGTAGAACACGTGTGAAAAAAAGTTGCATTTGTTGCAAAAAGTTGCCCGAGACATGACATCAAAATTTATATTTTTTGACTTGTGTCACTTTTCTTGCCGGGGTGCGATATATGGATCAATTTGCTGACAGTCTTATAAGGAAGTCATAGCAAAATTTGACGCTCTTGATGGACGAGTTATCTCGTCGAAACTACTTCGGTAGAAAATCTAAAACCTAAGCGAAAATCCTAATGATATGTTTGAAACCGAAAACTCCGGACCTAATTCTCAAATATTATTGTACCCGATAATTCCAAAATGCAATGACTCCAACAGAATGAGGTCAGTGCAACACTGTAACCCTCAGTAAAACGCAAAAAAACGGATTTTTCAAAAGAGGAAATGCAAATTCAATGGAATTCCTCCCCAAAAGAAAATCTAGTTAAAAGCGAAGTACTATTCCACAAACCATAAACCACCGCCGCCATTGTTACCCAGTACTCCAGTTCCTGATTCCGAGTTTCCTGCCAGCGGCGTATAAATAACCACGCGCATTCGAAATGGAATTTATAAGTAAGATTTATACAGTCCGCGGATATCATGTTCGGTTCATTGTGCGAGATACCAGACGACACAGAGACCTTGGTGACGGTATGACCCGGTGCTGTCACACGCCTGTGCTGCGGTGTGTGTCATGACATGATGAAATTACGATCGGCAAATGCTAATAGGGAAGGAGAATAAGTCCAGTAAGGGTGATGCCTATACGTATTCTCTGAAACCTCTCCTGGGTCGATAAAGATGTGTGTGGTTCATTTAGGAGGGTTGTCTTCAGATCAATGGGTACTGCATGGTGCCAATAAGGCTGCCACAACACAAAGAACTTGTGAAAATAGTACTCTTAAACTCTATTTTTATCTATTTGAAAATATTGTGGTAGAGTTTTAGTTGATCACATACAAAATGAATCGACTGAAATATAAAATGTACGACGTTGAAGACCTTGTAAAGACATTTATATTTAAAAATTAAAAAATTAATATATTCTCAATAAGGTTTTCTTTATTTGATCTAGCAGATTCCGATGTTTTCCTTTCTTGACACAGCTTGGATCAAAAACTTCGATATTGGCATCCCTTGTAAAATTTTATCCAGAAAGAAAAATATTTTCTTCTGTCCGCTATTAATTATGAAAAGGACTAACTTTTCGTTGTTCTTTGGTTACTTTTCAAAAAAGTCGCAAGAAGTTTGAAAATAGGAGCTTTCGAGACGATTTTACTTGCAAATATCCCAAGGGGTCTAGGTTGAAAAATAGCGAAATATCACCTGTGCGGCACAAACTGGCTCAAACAAGACGGTGCATTTATACTTCTAAGAGTTAGGTAGCTAATTAAATTCGCACTGGGAGCAACACACAACGGGCTATCTATACTTCTAAGAAAAATAAATAAGTTTTCTTTCTTAGAAATTTGAATTATTTCTGCACGGCATTATTAAAATATAGAATGGGAACATATCCGTTAGGTTTTCCATAATGTTTAATGTATCTCACTCGAATTTTTTTATGATTCAGAATTACTAAATCATGCAGTTATAAACCTGACTGACTCGTTCCTTATAATTGCGCGGCGCAAATGAATTTTATCCTTGTTTCTAGTTTAAGAAAGAGAGAGATACCGATTCCATAACTTGTTTTGAGCATAATGAATCGCTCCGAGAAATTAATTCCGTTGCAATATAATATTCGTGAGCCGAGTAAATCGTGTGGGCGGATGGAAAATTACACAGATAATTCCCCTCTGTAATACGAGCGTCACGTTCAATGCGAAAACAATGATAACGAATGGATGAAAAATACAATAACGGTAACAATGCAAAAATAAAAAAAAAGTATCTCGGGAAAGCCATAGTAACCTCCGGGGATTATTTCCACATCTGATACATATGAAACTTCCCGGCTGGGTCAATGCGATTCTGCATAGTTCCTTTTATCGCAGTAATTGCCTGGATTGCTATAAAATCTCCATCCCTCGATGAGAGAGAGGATTCAGGAGTGCCCCCCCCTCCCTCCCCTCAACCGGGGAATTCGGCCACTATCAAAGCAACATAAAAGTTCAATGTTCTTCGATTTGAAAACACCAATTGGTGTTTAGTAGTTTTGCTGAAACATTTCCACACCAATCTCGAAAGAAAAGTGACTGGAATTAACAATACAAGAACACGCAACAACGCTGTTACATGTGCATATTCTTACTAGAACAAAAATATCTTTTACAGCAACAAAATACTCTATTACTAGTCATATACTTGTGCTAGATTTTGGTCCGGGCATGGATGTTTGTAAGCCTATGGTGTAGAGGCGGCTGGTGAACCTTAAATTTGTCGTGGCCGAAAGTCCACATGTTGGGTTGGTGTGGAAGTTTGGAGAGTGGTGTGCCAGCTCAGGAGTTGCCTCGTCATCTGTCCGTGGTTTAAAATTACGTGGTGTTGTCCTCAAATCTTTTCCTTAGGGGATTGATCACGAACCGTCGTCAATAACCCGTTGTGCTGTTCTAGTATGACTTTAATTACAAGTTACCAGTTACCAAGTTGCTAGATTTTGTGGATTTATTTGTGACAATACAGGTGCAAACAACATATTTGCAACAGATTTAACAATTTATATTAAACCAAATTTGAACGTATTTTATTTTTTCAGCGTTTTTTTTTTTACCGAAACTATTTACAATCAGACATAATACAAAAAAACAGACTTAAGAAATAATTAAGAAATAAATAACAGTTTTTATAGAACATTAAGGGGAATTTAAAGCTATTTACATACAACCAAGTTTGTGGTTCTTTTTTTTCACTTCAACCGCGTTCACATACGACAGAGCGTGACGAATTTCTACCTTTTTGTGATCCTTTTTATTTGCTGAGTTTAGTTTTCTTTGTGATCTATTTACTAGGGTATTGCTCTCACTCAATATATATACTTTTAGAACACACGCGCTGAAAGTGTACATACACTACCCTACAATAATGGACCGGACACCAGCGTATTTGCATAAAACCCAACTACTTATTTGGGGGTGTTTTTCGTTGCATTACCTGTGACCTTTGCATGTTCTTCCTGGTCAATTGAACGCCGACGCCTACATGAACATTTTGGACAATCGGGTTCTTCCTACGCTCTGGCAATTTTATGGAATGGACGAATATTTCTTCCAGAACGACAACGCTCTATGGCATGTTGCAGCCTCTGTCAAACAGTGGTATCAAGATATGAATGTAAAATATCTTCCTTGGCCTGCTCAGAGTCCCGATCTAAACCCCATAGAACGTTTGCGGGACGCGTTGGAGCGACGCTTTCGGACCAGGGAACCACGTCCGAAATCTACAGCTGAGCAGGCGACATTCTTGCAGCAGGAATGGACACAAATACCCATAGTTGTGTATGGAAACCTTGTTGAAGTATGCCCGGAAGGATTGCTAGTGTAATTGCAGCACGTGGGGGATCTTCCCCCTATTAAAGCATGCATTCTTTCCCTTATACCATCACATCTTGATGTCCAGTCCATTGTTGTAGGGTAGTGCATGTAAATATACACGGTGGATATGAACTTGTGGTAATTATACCACAATACAGACCCCAGTCGCTGCAGATGCATGTGTATGTTTTCTGAATGAGTAATGTTTTCAGGGGCGAACCCGGGATTTTTCTTTAGAAGGGGCTGATAGTGGTTGGTTATTTTGAGTTTTGTTACGTTAACGTTAAATAGTGGACAATCTACGTCTAACGCAAACCTTGGGTTCTCTGTCTTTATTATGTAACGACGGAAAGTGCTTCCAGGATATACCAAAACAATATTTTTCCGCTTTCACCTCCACTATTCTGTTTCATACCCCGTCTTTTATTTCCTCTTTCAAGACATTTTTAACTTGACATTATCTTGTGCTTGGCCAATTATGGCCCTAGCACCCTAGAAGGTCAAAACAATCAACCAAACGTAAGGTAAGAAACGGTTCAATAAAAACAGATAAAAATACAAACGCAGCGATAAAAGATTAGATTAAAAACCGTGCAAGTACATTTAACACGAAAATGAAAATAAAGTTTAAATAATTTGTAGATAAGGATGGTAAATACAAGATTTAAATAACACAAAAAAAAATGGTAAATAGTAGTTAAAACATGTTAATAGAAACAAATGACTCCAAATAAATTAGAAGAGATGTACGTTGAAAGACATGGTAGATAAAAACACGAAATTTAAATCTCGAATGGTATGTAAAAGGTTGAAAATATTTAAATGTGTAACGAGTGAACTATGAGCGCAGCGGCAGCTGCAGAGCTATAAGCCCCCAAACCTAAAAGTGAGAACCAAAACTATATCTCACCCCTGCTCCGATCAAGGACACCCTCAAGGAGGTCAGGGAGTTTTTGGCGGAGTAGAATGAAGACGCATCGTAGCGTCCGTTATGTCGAGTAGTTATGAAAGGTTCTGTTGTGTCCACGTAATGTAAATTAGATTAATAAATATTTGTGAGTGTAATGAGAGTTTGTCGCTTCTTCGCCCGCTTCAAGGAGGAATTTCTCAGCACACGGTCACAAATGGAGTTTACGGGTAGGTTGATAAAATGGTCATCATTATTATAGAAAAATAGAAATTGCTGCTGCCATCATCACAATCGCACTATTGATTCAAAAGTGCGTCATCTGACCATGATTATTGAAAATTACGAGGCCTTGTCCTCGGATCTTTCCCTTAAGGATCGAACACCCTAGGACAGTAAATTAGCGACGCTTTAAGGTCCTGTTCCCATGTGGGTTTTCTAACGCGCGTTTTGCAGGGTCAGCTTTTCTTATGCATTAAATTATGATTTTTATTCCCCTAATTCAAGTTTCTATCTTTGCGATCGTTGAAGATACAGTGAAAGTTTCAACGTATTTCCCATCAGCGTAAAATTATAAGCCAGATTGATACCAAAAATAGATTATTAATTAATTATTTACCGTTTAATTACAATTTATTTATTGTTAAATAATTATTATTTAATTATTTTTATTACAATGTATTTATTATTAAATAATTATTATTTAATTATTTACCGTTTAATTATTTTTATTATACTTTATTTGTTATTAAATAATTATTATTTAATTATTTAAAGTTTAATTATTTTTATTACAATTTATTTATTATTAAATATTTATTATTTAATTATTTACCATTTGATTATTTAATTATTTTTATTAAATAATTAATTATTTATTTAAAGAAAATCACATTTTAAGTTATCGATCTGGTTTAAAATCTTCCACAGATTTCAAATCCGTTGAAATTTTCACTCTATCTTCAACGATCGCAAAGACAGAAACTTGAATTAGGGGAATAAAAAACATAATTTAATGCATAAAAAAAGCTGACCTTACAAAACGCGCGTTAGAAAAACCCTATGTGAACATGGCCTTAAACACTCGCTACTTGACTAAATTATTGGCCAAGTGTGTTCGAGCCTTTAGTGATTGATCCCGAACAGTCGCCAACAACTCGTTGTGTTGTTCTAATGTTACGCTGATTAAACTAGCCACCAGCATACCCTGGGTGTACTTCTCTATGTGTTAGTAAAACTTTGCTTAGGTGCATATGTCCATTGCCTACCTTGTGCTTGGCGCAACATGGCCGAATATGGCCTTTGTGCCATAAAACTTCAAGCAATCAAATATGGCACGTGCGTCATAGAAACCTAACTAACCCGATTAAGACAAGAAAATAATGAATAAATAAATGAATATTAATCATGAATAAATGTTTTTAATTAAACTTTGATTTAAGCAAGTGAAATTTGTTTTATCACGATACTTTATCATGCTAAAATTTAAAAAAAGGACAATTTCAAAACCAGCTCTACTGTGAGGGAAAAACAAACTCCTTCCTTTCTCTCCGAACGGGAAAACTGGTAGCCAGTGTATGATTTCAATTGTTAAATTTTACTCATCTGTGAGTTGTAGACCTTGACCCCACGACACGATGACTACAGTTTCGATCACAGATCAAAACTGCTCAGAGCAACAAACCAGTTTCTAGTTAAAGGATTTGAAGAAAATATTCTTTGGTTTGTATACTGAGTAATTGGGTGGTTTCTGTCTTCAAATTGCATATCAATTTTTCAATACGAAAATGTTGAATTTAGTAGGTTAATAAGATTCGTGACGAATAAAAACAGTTTGCTTTGAGAATGATTCTACCCAGGGACTAAAATTTAAAAATATTTAAATGCACTATACTTTACAAAAGCGGAGTTAATTCTTTTTGGGTCAGTAAAATTTTGTAATGAATATTGAAAATAAGAAGGAAAAGGGTTATGATGCATAGAATGGTTTCGCATTCTTGGTAAATTTATATACGTGATATTTTTTCATGTGCGAAAAAAAATTCACATATTTTGAAACCCAAATTTTAATTGTCATAATTTTAATAACACTAAGGCCCGGTGCACTCATCCGATTTTTCAACGTGCGGCCCCGCTGCGGTGACGAAGCCCAACTATGCACACATAACCGTGAAATGACGCAAGTACTCATTTCGCGCAATTTGCGATGTAAATCTATTGAAGAAAACGTGTTTATTTCGCTTACTTGGTGTACAAAGAATAAATTTTGAAACAAAATAGACGTTACTGGATACATCCATTTTTTTATTTCACCGCTCATTTGAAAACAAGGTACTTGAGACCAAAGAAGCGTGTGCGGCGACCTTGCGGCGAGTTTCGGCGCCGTGGGGAACTACGGTACTAACTGCACGCAAGTAGGACGTGCGTCGCCGGAAGTATGTGTGTGCTCTATTGCATCTAATGTATCTCAGACAACACTTGCGTTGCCGCAGCGGTGTCCCACGTTGAAAAACCGGATGTGTGCACAGGGCCTAAAACCCGATGCTCGCCGCACACGCTTCTCCGGTCTCAAGTACCTTGTTTTCATAAATAAATGGAATGTAAATCATAATTAATAAATGGATGTATCCAGTAACATCTATTTTGTTTCAAAATAGACGTTCGTATGTACGTATATGACAAGACTTTCAGACCGTGTGACCGCATTTTTCGAACTTTTACGGTGCTGGGCGAGCTTTTTGCCAATGTACCTTTGTATGGCGTAGAGTGAGGACTACGCAAATGCTGTAACTTTAAAGCTACGGAAGTGCACTACAAGCATAGACCTTCATACAATAAAACTATCGGTACAGCTTCAGTCTACGTTCATCGTGGTGGCAACGGCCTTGGAGCTTTTTTTGGCGCACTTCTAATGTCGCCAAGGAAATAATTATTCAAAAAATCTTTTTCTCTTTACAACGGAAAGTAACTAGCTTTAGAAACATATTTGTAAACGTTTGTAAATTTTCATTTTAAATAACATTTGTAAAAACACATTAAATAACATAAATACACGTAAATAAAATGTTTAAAATACGACGTGTGACGACAGCACTGCATCGTGATATGAATTAAAGTGAAAGAAAACTCTACAACTAGCGTAAAAACATAAAAAAAAATCAAAGATAAATTTTTAAAAAATACAAATGAAATCAAAGGATAATTCAAAATTAAAATAACCAATGGAATCAAAGAAGAAATTTCAAACGAACCTATGAAATCAAACAACAGTTTAACAGATTTTTTAAAAACTTTCTAGAATGTTCAAAAGGACAATTTAAACTTTCCACTTGTCGAGATTACCTTAAAAACGAAATGAACATAATACAGATGGGTTGCTTTAACCTGCTATAACTCGCTACTAAAAATGCGCCAAGGCTGTTGCTACTGTGATAAAAGTAGACTAAAGCTTACACACACACACACACACAAAATCATTTTTCAATATTAATATCAAACTGCACTTTAATCGCGCAAACTGTAAATTAATTGTTGAAACTATTCACAAAAAAATAATAATAATAAATCAATAAACGAGCGTAAAAATTTCCTGTGTGCAACATTCATTCCCCAATTCAACATCATGCCCGAGTATTTACGTCAAAACTATTATTTGTGTCTTCGACAAATTCGATTTTTCAATATCAATGATGCGCTTATTTAAAGAGTGTTGTTTTTACTCATCCTATTCACGATGTGAAGATTATATTCTGTAACCTTTTAACTACGGCTATAGATATAACTGGCGCTATTCTTATAAATTTCAAGGTACAACTGCCGTACTGGCCGTAGCCTAAATTTTTCTTGGCGCGATTCTTATAACTTTCAAGGTACAACTGCTGTACCGGCCATAGTCTAAATTCTTTCTAGGAGCGATTCTTATAACTTTCAAGATACAACTGCTGTACAGGCTGTTGTCTAAATTCTTTCTTGGAGCGATCATGGTACAACTGTTGTAACGTTCGCAGTTTAAATTTTTTCTTGGCGCGATTCTTATACCTTTCAAGGTACAACTGCTGTACCGGCCATAGTCTAAATTCTTTCTAGGCGCGATTCTTATAACTTTCAAGATACAACTGCTGTACAGGCTGTTGTCTAAATTCTTTCTTGGAGCTCGGATCTTTCCCTTATGGGACTGATCCCGGACCGTCGTCAATAGCCCGTTGTGTTGCTCTAGTACGACGTTAACTAAAATTACCTTACCTTACCTTTCTTGGAGCGATCATGGTACAACTGTTGTAACGTTCGCAGTCTAAATTTTTTCTTGGCGCGATTCTTATACCTTTCAAGGTACAACTGCCGTACTGGCCGTAGCCTAAATTTTTCTTGGCGCGATTCTTATAACTTTCAAGGTACAACTGCTGTACCGGCCATAGTCTAAATTCTTTCTAGGAGCGATTCTTATAACTTTCAAGATACAACTGCTGTACAGGCTGTTGTCTAAATTCTTTCTTGGAGCGATCATGGTACAACTGTTGTAACGTTCGCAGTTTAAATTTTTTCTTGGCACGATTCTTATACCTTTCAAGGTACAACTGCTGTACCGGCCATAGTCTAAATTCTTTCTAGGCGCGATTCTTATAACTTTCAAGATACAACTGCTGTACAGGCTGTTGTCTAAATTCTTTCTTGGAGCTCGGATCTTTCCCTTATGGGACTGATCCCGGACCGTCGTCAATAGCCCGTTGTGTTGCTCTAGTACGACGTTAACTAAAATTACCTTACCTTACCTTTCTTGGAGCGATCATGGTACAACTGTTGTAACGTTCGCAGTCTAAATTTTTTCTTGGCGCGATTCTTATACCTTTCAAGGTACAACTGCCGTACTGGCCATAGTCTAAATTCTTTCTAGGAGCGATTCTTATAACTTTCAAGATACAACTGCTGTACAGGCTGTTGTCTAAATTCTTTCTTGGAGCGATCATGGTACAACTGTTGTAACGTTCGCAGTTTAAATTTTTTCTTGGCGCGATTCTTATACCTTTCAAGGTACAACTGCTGTACCGGCCATAGTCTAAATTCTTTCTAGGCGCGATTCTTATAACTTTCAAGGTACAACTGCTGTACTGGCCGTTGTCTAAATACTTAAACAGCCGATAAAATTTGTTTTTAGAAGATTTAACAGGGACATCAAATGTTTTTCAAAAGTTCGACATGTTGAGATGGCAATGGTAAATCAAAATCCTGATCTTCATTCTCTGAGAGTTAGGGCCCTGACAACGCTAGACAGGCATTTAAAATCTGGATCTCCTTCAATATAAAGGAGGAAATTTTGGTGATGGTTAAAGAGAAATTATAATGTTTGTTTTTAAGGAGGGGGTTATGGCGTAAGAGCCATATTTGTCCATGCTGCGACAGACACACGACATACAATATCAAGCAATAGACATATACACACACGATGGAAGACAAACAGACATAGAAAAGAGAAGTGCACCACAGAGGAATGTACCTGACAAGAATTCTGAAAACAGTCAAGTCATTAAGTGCAATACTCATTTAACCTGACATCATTTAGGGAACCAAATGAAAGGAGATTCGGCCATTCCAAATAATTTTGTGAATACATGCTTGAAGGCCATTCTTTTGTAAAATCAAATGTTTTTTTTTAACAGTGAGTGACTTGATGTTGTTAGAACGAGGGCAGTTAATACACCAGGAACGACTCTGAGTGGAATTTAGTCTAAGAAATCTATGTCGCCCTGGGTGTTAACAAGTCTGCATCTCTGTACAAAATCATACTGTAGCGGTTAGACGTTTTCATTTTGAGTAAGAGGAAAAGAAAGTAGAATAGAAAAAGCCAAGCTAGGCAGACCGAATAAGAGAGAGCGTCGATTTAAATTCGCAATTTTTTTTCTTCACAGCCTTCTCCCATGCCGCCATTGTTATGTCTCTCTGAAGCAGAACACATTTTTAGAGTTTTTCTTTTTGTTTGCTTAGCTGATTGTCGAAGCGACCAAAAATCGGTTTTCTGTTCGGTAACCCAGCGTGAGAATGGCCTGATTTCAAGTGCCGTTTGTTTCGTTTAGCTTTTACTTATTTATATTTCGTTTCATTCGTTTATAACGTACACTTTTCGAAGTTTCTCATTTGTCAAATATCGATTGAACGTGATGACAAGTCTACATCCATTAACACCCGTTAAAAATTGATCATAAGACTGATTTGTATAGCATACATTTTTTTTAGTACTTCAGGTGAAATTATATATCCAAGCTGTTATTAACTTACTAAAATAACAACCTTCGATTTGATTTGATAATTCAAAACTGAGGATTGATAAATCTCAAAATACATAATACAATATTTTATATTCAGATTAGCCAAATTCACATTTTTAAAAAATTCGTTGAAATTTTTAATCTATCTAATGATCCCGATTTTACAAGAAATAAATAAACAATGCCAGTCAAATTTTTTTTTATTTGTTTTGCTTTCCTTGGTTGGAATTGTTTGATCGCAGGAATTGGAATCTGTGATTTCTCGAACACGATCGAGGTCAAATACGTATGGGAAAAAATATAAAAGTTACAATTTAAAAATTATTTATTTAAAGAAAAGTATATTTTTAGGTTTTGATCGGACGTGAAATTTTCCGCAGATTTAAAATCCGTTGAAATTTTTACTCTATCTTTAACGATCTAGGAGATAGAAAAGAATATATATAACTCCAGTTAAAATTTTTTTATTTGTTTTGTTCTTCGGCTGAAAACGTTTAAACAGAAACACTGAAAAAATAATTTTTAAATCTGCCATCTCTTTATGGTGTTGCTATTCTAAAGAAAAGAAAACAATAATAATTAAATTCCATTAAATTCATTTAAAATGTTCTTGATTGAATTTTAAAATTCGTCGCGACCCAAAAATTGCAAAACATTCGGACTATCTGTGTGCCAAATCCCATTACTGTAAGTGCCATAGATTCGTCAGGAATTTGATCACAGAAAACAGACACTTTCTTTTATAGTAGTAGAGATAAATCTAAATTATTTATGTTCAGTTTTGAGCTGCTGTTTGTTTCTGATGAAATCACTTGCACGAGCTGACCTGTCGGCCGGCTGCTTAGATTATAAAAGAATAGAATTATCGGGGTATTCAAAAATAAGTATTGATGACACCGATAAAAATACATTATGACTGGTTTAAATCGAAGAATTCCTTGCTTAGTATTGTAGGTGAAAATTGCATATCCAAACTGCCAATTTCCGTACTAAAATAACAACCTACTAATCGATCTGGTGATACGAGAATGATGATTGAGATTTCAAAATATATAAAGCATTATTTCATATTCAGATAACTTAAGAGATTTCATTGGCGGTTGTAAATTTATACAAGAGAAATAAATTATTTCACACTCTATTTTTAAGCTATTGTTTGATTATGATGAATTCAAATCGTTTCTAATTCCACTTACATTGTGGAGGTATGGAATTATTCGAGTATGGAATTATTCAAAAATAGAATTTTGATAGCATGGTGTTAATGTTTTCTTATTCGAAAACCATTTCATAACCATTGCTTTCCAGTTGTGATGTAGAATACTAGCTTAATAACTCGGCGTTGCTCGGGTTTAAATGGTTTAATGTTGAATGAAAAGTGAATTAGAATAATCACTTTTCTTACACAGAAAAATGCAATAATTTAAGTTGTACGGAAAATACTTTTCAACTTTTTTATACGAAAAACGATATATGTGCAAAGTGTCGAATTCGAACTTCGTAAGCTGAAAAAGAGAAACAAATTCGGAAAAAGACAGAAAAATATTAATAAAGACGATAAATGATCCCTGTGGAACGTGTTTTCTTGTCAATATTCATTTAATGCAAGAATACAAACTTTATATTTTAAAAGTGAGACTTCGAGGGACACTTTTAGGACTACCAGTGTGTCAATTTTCATGGTTATAAGTGCTGTAGATTGGTTTGAAGACAAGAAAGTAATAGCCTGTGTTTTCTGCAGTGTTCTAAAGTATAAGTGTGCCAAATTTGGTGTAGATTAGTCAAACGGTGTAGATTTGTATTGAGAGATTATATACACACACATTCTTTTTTATATATCGCATCCTGGCAATAAAAGTGACACAACTCAAAAAATAAAGATTTTGATGTTATGTCATTGAAAAACATGCATGAGGTGCCACAGAGTATTATCTTATTATTCTATAGAATATAATAGAAGTTACCGCCATAAATATTTACCTAAAATTTAAAAGAAGCTTATACTACTTCAATATAAGTTTTATAGTATCTTTTAAGTTGATGTTTTTTTTTCTCAAATTCTGCAATTTTGAGTTGCGTCACTTTTTTTGCCGGGGTGCGATATATCGATGAAACTTCAAGCCCGATACCTTAAGCTAGGAGTGGCAATTTTTGTGTCAAGTGCTTTGAAACTAGAAATCTCGTAACCAAAACTTTGACCTATATATTTCCACAAAAAAATGAATTCATTTCTTTTGTAAACATACTGTTCAACCGTGAATGATTTATTTAGAGTTAGAGTTCTGTCATGGGTATGAAATGTGTTAGAGAAACAAAATTTCAAGATTATCACAAGTTCGTAAGTAATCGATTAACTTGTTCTGAAGACCCAATTCTCAGTCTTGGATAATACTCAATATCAGATTAAAGACATTTTTTTTTTCTCACAGATTTAAAATCACAATCTTAAGTCATATTGTATGTTGCCTTAAGTTATCAGCTTTAAAGTGTACAATAACAGTGGAATATCCAGAGGGGGGTGAGCTCTAGGCCCCCGAGCCTTTTCCGAAAACGGTTTTTAATTTCTAAGTATTAAGTATCTCTACAAATAAAGCATTATAAATACCCAAAATACATTTTTTATATTTTTCAAATAAAATAAAAATTTTGTTATTAAAATAGCCATTAATTTTATGAATTGAAATTACTACGTAGAATAATTGCAAATTCAAAAGAAAAAAATTAAAGGTTCACTTCGAAAAGAGAAGCACGCAAAATCTGAAAAGCATTACACAAGGCGAAAGTGAAATGGAGCGATAAATAAATATAGTAATATAAAACGTCATATAAAATAATAAATATCGTTCAGAAGTTTTTTTAATTACAAGTTACATCTAGAAAATTCTACGATGTCATTATCAAAAAATACAAACTTTAATGAAAAATGGTAGACAATTACCGCCTGTCATCAGTCTAATGACGTTTTTTGAACCTAGAACTCTTTATGTTTTCTTTCAGTTATTTATACATCAGCATGCGGCAATATTCATTAAATAATTAAAATGACTTACTAATAATTGAATCATTGTCTTTTCTGAACTAACTCAATCACATTTTCATTTATCTATGCGTCGTATCAAGCGTCTAATAGCGTTACAAAAGTAAATAGAGTGTTTCATGAAACACAGATTTAATATTTGCTTAGTTCTATTTACTGTAATTTATTTGTAAACATTCGTGGAGCAATATAGTAGTCATTCGGGTAATTAATCGAAAAGGTAAAATGGTAATTTTTAGTTAACGTCGTACTAGAGCAACACAACGGGCTATTGACGACGGTCCGGGATCAGTCCCTTAAGGGAAAGATCCGAGGACAACACCTCGTAATTTTTGAACCACGGTCAGATGACGAAGCAACACCTGAGCTGGCACCCCACTCTCCAAACTTCCACGCCAACCCAACGTGAGGACTTTCGGCCACGACAGATTTAAGGTGCACCAGCCGCCTCTACACCATACGCTTACAAACATCCATGCCCGGACCCGGATTCGAACCAGGAACCTTCCGATCTAGAGGCTAACACCTTAACCACTATACCGGTTGGTCGGCCGGGTAATTAATCGAAATGTCATTTTTAGTGCTTAAAAATAGCATAAAAGACAGTTTTTTGAAAATGTGATCCGATGCCCCTTGCATAACTTTGCATTAAAATTTCATTTTTAAATATGAGACCCCTCCAAAATCTCTACTCTCTCTCTTCATACGCTCTGGCAATTTTATGGGATGGACGAATTGGACGAATGTTACTTCCAGAGCGACAACGTTCCAGGTCATATTGCAGCCTCTGTCAAGCAGTGGTATCAAGATATGAATGTAAAACCTCTTCCATGCCTCCTCAGAGTCCCGACCTAAGCCCCGCAGAACATTTGTGGGACATCTTGACTTACGGACCAGGGAACCACATACGAAATCTACAGCTGAGCTGGCGACATCCTCGCAGCAGGAATGAACACAAATACCCATAGATGTGCATCAAAACCTTGTTGAAAGTATGCCCAGAAGGGTTGATAGTGTAATTGCAGCACGTGGATGACCCACCCCCTATTAAAGCATGTATTATTTCCCTTATACCATCACATCTTGCTGTCCGGTCCATTATTGTAGAGTAGTGTATATGTTTGTCGTCTAGAATGGGTTGTGTTTAGAATGTGTATCAAATCCGTCTTTGTAGTGCCGTAATCTTAAAATTTAATTGGCTGGGAATTGACTAAAGAAAAATATGTTTCCAGTTATACGATATTTCTAAACGGTATTTAACGTTTCACTAGTTTCTGTTAAGGAAATCTCAATTCTGTTTGTTCTTATGATATCAAAACCTAAAGTGGTAACCAAAATTCAACTACTTCCCCTTATTCTGCTTATAAAACTTGGGTTCTAGTTTTGTTCAGATCAATATGTTTGCTTTCATTCCTTTTTTTACTTGGAAACCTAATTTATCTATATTTTAGGTCAACTTAATTTGATTGTACAGAATACCTTACAAATACAAACCAAAATGTCTCACGACCAAAATGTGATGCTCTGATTTGAGGATTTGGATTCATCCACTACATACGTCAAGAGTAAGATCGCAGCGGAAGACAAAGAATAAGAGCATAATAAAAGAAAATAAAAAAGTAAAGCATTAAATAAATAGTAAATTTTAAAATAAATATTCCATAGTTTCAAAAAGTATGCAACATTTTAATCATTCATTTATGCTGGGTAAATTTGTAGTATTTCAAGAACTGTATTTCCATGACGGATCCTTCGGATCTCTCCCTTAAGGACTGATCCCGGACCGTCGTCAATAGCCCGTTGTGTTGCTCTAGTACAACGTTACCTAAAATTACCATTACCATTACCATGACGGATCCATTCAGTAGTATCCAACATTGTACATGTAATTAAGTTATTCAAGGACGAATTCAAATTGTGTGATTACAAGATCAATTGTTTTGCGTCATGACAAATTCCATCTAAGTAATTATCTCTCGAATGTCCAATCAATTAATCTTCCCATTGCCATCAATTGTTCCAATTAAACTAGCCAGGAAATTGAACCAATCATTTATCGGAAACATTCTCTTCTACGCTTGCTGTAAAAGCATTGTCTACATCTCCAATCACTATTATAACAGTAATTAAACCAACTCCTATTACAGTAATTAAAAAAAGGGACAATCTATGGAACATTCTTAAGTGAATGAATCCTTTGCTTGAGGACAATGACCAAGAGCTGTCTTATCTTAAGACTTCCGAAGAAGCTCCAGTAATTTCTGCTCCTACAATGGTTTCAACCCTCCCTTATAGACCGGCCCCTTCATCATTTTCTTCCAACTTAAAAGTATCCAACATAATCAGATTATTCAACCTTTAATCTTCAGTTTCTCTCATTCCGGCCTATAAATAAATACAGAGAATAATAATAATGGTAGATAGGAAATAGAAAGAATTCTCGTATGGCCAATTAGGAGGATAGTCCGCGGTCACGTGACAAGAAGGGCGTCCACCTCCGAAAATAAAATAAAAATAGCCGCTGCCACCGGAGATAATAAAAGATCTTAAGGATGAGGGTGGCATGTAGAATGGAACACCGCAAAAAAATAGATAAGGTCACGCTACGGTTATTCCTTGCTTTGGTGTGGTATCGCCGATAGATATCTCTGATGTCATTAAGAGAACAAAGGGAAGACGAAGGAAATTGCGTCTGTTTTTCTTTCTTTCCCTTTTCGAAGTGTTTCTCGGCATGGTAGGTTCACTGGCTCAGCCCAGGTGGTTTCGCTTAGTTTACACGCCGTTTGATTGGAGGGGGGGAAAGTATTCGAAAACGCGTGTCGGGGATGAGGACAATTAGGCCTGTCGGTTGAAATAATGGAAAGGCGCATGTCCATCGAAATTGCTTCCCGAGCAAATTGACGGTTTTATTAGGAAGGTCCTTTGTATTAAAGCTCATTTGTGACCGAGATTTCGTGGACTGAATTGGGTTGTTGTGGTCGGAATGAAGTTGACATCCTGTTGCAGGAAATCTGTAACGACGAGACTTCTAATTTGATTCCCTGGGAAATAGCTTTGGGTTAGAGAAAATACTCGTAATATAAATATACTAGGGGGTCCGCCCCCTGCTCGCTGACGCACGCCAACCCCTGGAGGATTGCGTCGCAATCCTCATTGGTTAGCTACGCGAACCTATGCTCGCTTCGCTCGCATCAATGAAGACATGTGTACTAGCAGAAGTTATTGTTTACAAAATATAATATTCCAAAAAAAAAAATTCAAATCTAAATTTTTTGCTGTTTTTCAGAAAACGTATATACAGTACCTCTGGAATCAGAATTCAAATGAAAACTTTGAGCAAATCTTGACTCTAAATGTGAGCGCTGATTTGGAAATTGAATACCCAGCATGTTGTTTGTGTGTACATATACCCCTGCACTAAAGCCACCCACGCATTTTCATTGAGTTTGTTGTTTAAAGTTGTAGTGCAAGCGTCTTGTTTGAACTATAACTGTTGGCCCTAAAAATGACCTTTTTTAAATGGCCCTGAAAAGATCCTACGCTTTCTTTGATTTCTACTATTAACTGCAACAGATCGACAAAAAACTTTTTTTTTTCAATAAAATTTCGTCCGATAACGCTATAAATTCAATTGAAGCGCGAGGCTTCGTGATAAACAAACAATCGTACAATGTTGCCAAAACGCAATAACAAATAACGTCTTTTATGCGTGCCACGTAAGAGAATTATATATATAGATTCAATATAAATGGATTGAGACACTTTGCTACATATATATGAATTCATATTATGAGATCAAATAGAAAACTGCAAGTTAAGACATGGGACACTTTATTATTTAAAAGGGACATGGGACAAAATAATAATACAGTTAAAACAATGAAGAAGAAACATCGGTGTCGATATAACATTCAATTGAGCTCGTCATATCTCAGTTAGTTAAAGCGCGAAGCTCTTGCTTCCGCGGCGTATATTCAACGTCTAATTAGTAATAATGTAACGCGGCGTGTCATCGATAATGTAATAATCCGCGCGTGGGATGGGAACGGGGTGGACTATTTTCCCACAACATATGTATGGCAAAGTGTCTCAATCCATTTATAATAAACTAGCCACTGTGTGGCCATCACTGCGTTGCCCGTGAGATTTCTTTTCGTGGGGTCAGTTGTGACCACTGTTCGCTGACGCTTGCCAACCCCCGGTGATTGCTACGTATTCTCATTTGGTTTGCTTAGCAAACCAGCATCACGGTCAATTCGAATTGCGAAGTGATCCTATCAGCGTAACGTTACAATCTCTTGCAAAAAAATATAAAGATTCAATTGAAAAATTATTTATTAAAACAAAATCAAATGTATAAGGTATCAATCTTATGTAAAATTGTCCTTGCCAGTGAGAGTACTTTTCGTGGCTTCGCAATCGAACTCCACAGGCAACGCCGTGAGAGTTTCGAAGTGGCTATTATCAGCAACGTAAATAAAAACACGCTAGAATCGGAAAACTTGGCATGGTTCCAAAGGCATCAGGACGAAAAACGCTTGTGACGTCGGCGGTCGAAAATCGCAAAATCCTCTCCTTTTTCAATGACGTCACATTCCGGAGAAAAGAACGAAAGGTGAAAAAAAAAACTAATACAAAAATTAAAAATGTTCTAGATTAAATTTTTAAATTCGGGCGCAACATAAAAATCGCAAAAAATTAGGACAACCTATGAGCCAAATTTCATTATTCTAAGTGTCATAGATTCAGTACTCAGACAAACACTTCCTTTTATAATAGTAGAGATATAGCATCCTTATTCACAAATGGATTTCATACCTCTAAATGCAAATTATCCTAACATTTATCACAGACTTTCGTTCGCTTTTACTGGTGTTAATTCTTATTTCCAATACAATGTGCATACCGTAAATCATACTTCAGTCGTGCTACCACAATTAGATTCAGAACACCTATTTCAATTTCAGCCCATTCCCTCAGCCTGCCCTCAATTTGGTTGACGGTTTTTTACACTAAACCTTTTCCCCTCATATTTCCTTCCACGTTGATTCTACCTTCCAGACTTCTCGGAACCACGGTAGCCACGCTGGAAGATTAGCGGATCAGCGAACGGAGGATTGCGAGTTCGAATCCAACCAAAGACAGTCGTGTACGTGGCGGCTGGTGCGCGTTAATCACACGTGACCTCAAATGTTCTCACGTTCGTATGGTGTGGAAGTTATGAGAGTGAGGTGCGAGCTCAAGTGTTGATCGTCATCTGGCCGTGGTTCAAAATTACGAGGTGTTGTAGACGGATTTATAACTTCGGGATTAATTCCGAGCCGTCAACAAAGGTCCGTTGTGTTTCACCACAAATTCACCATTAATTAACTACATAAAAACCAATAATCTTTCTCGTATTCCTTAAAATATCTTAGAGGACTCATATTTAACATTACACCTTGCGACATGATTAGCAGGACTTCTAATCGATTTTGAATCAATGGATCCTCTCAAAGGTTTCTACTATAAGAAAATGAGCATTAGAATCATTCCGAAGGATTCTATTCTAAAGAAAAAACCGATAGAAACTTTTCCAAACGATTAAATTCTAAGGAGAAGGGCAATGGAATATTTCCAAATGATTGTAAGGAAATGACCAATAGAGTCTTACCAGAGGATTCTATTCGTCAGAATGGGGCAATCGAGTCGATTCCATTCAAAAGAAAGTACCAGTAGAATTCGTTTAAAAGAAAAAAATTTATACTAAGGAAAGGACCATTGGAATCGTTCCAAAGGAAAATTAAGGACTGTAAATGGAAAAATCTGTAAGAACAAGAATATTTCCTCGTCAAAACGTAGTAAATGCCAAGGTTTTTAATCTAAGAAACGATGCAAGTGTCCAACACATCCTAAGTAGTTGAAAAACGCGTTGGTAGATGTCCCAGTGACATAAGTACCACGAGGAGCTGAAAATTACTTTTCGCTCCTGTAAAATGTGCATTTCGGCACTTATTGCCTTTTCCATTTCCAGTCTTGAATTATATTCCAAGGAGAGGAACCATAGAATCTCCCCAAAGATAGAAGAATCTTTCTAAAAAATTCCTTCTTTAGAAAGATGTGGTTTTTTAGTCATATGTAATTTGTGGGGTTACAGCAACACTACTAGGAAATCTCACGACGCTGAAAGTTAACTATTGTTATTTCCTATTCCTCTTCGAATTAGGAGCTCAGAGACATTCCAAGCAAACTAAACACAACACAGAATCATACCACGTAAGTAGATAGATTTTGAGAGTTCTGGCGCATAAAGGGAAGTTGGGCAGGAAGGGAAGGGAAAGTGGGCAGGAAGAGAAGTTGGGCAGGAAGGGAGGGTAGAGGTGATAAGACAATTGCTTGTGGCCGTTTGATAAGAAACTGAAGATGAACATGATAACGTCAATTTGTTGACAAGTTGCCATGGTGGTGAATGACTGGTAGCGCCTTCTGGTGGTCAGATGATCAAACATATTATTTTAATTAAAAAGGAATTACTTGGATTCGAACCCGGGACCATCGTGATGCGATGCGAGCATGCTAGCCGTTAGGCCATTGTTGACTTATCAAGCAGTGGTTATTTATCATACAATTCCAGTACTCCCTTCTGCAGATAAGGACTTGTACTTTTTCTTTTTCACTACAAATGTATTGAGAATGGTTTTAAATTTATTTGTAGGTATTTAATACTTTTATAAAATAACAGGTAGCGCAATCTAGTGAAAGGTTGAACAATTAAACGTACTTAAGTGAAAATACTATAATATAAAGGACCTATAAGATTTCTTAAATTATAGGCTAAATGACAGGCACAGCCTTCTAGTGATGGAAAATGTAACAATTAGTTTTAATTAATTTATTTTCTAACTGTTAACTTGTATTTTTAGCTTGATACTTTAGAATTAAATGGAGAATTATTTAAAAGAAAAATAATAATACGTGGATTCGGACCTAACAAAAGGTAATAGCGGTCAAGCGTTTTTACACAAGCTCTGTAGACGTTCGTCCACTACTACCTATGTGATCGTGTTATATTTAAAATAGTCTATCATTTTGTTAATCCATATAGTACATACTTCCAAACATTGAAAAGTCTAGAAGCTTCTGGAACGGGTGACTAAGAAATAATTGTACCCATAAAATAGTAAGATAACAGAGTTTAACACCAATTAGACATACTATCAAAGATTGAAATGCCTAGAAGTCTATGGAACTTGTGACATTATGACTAAGGATTGTGTAGCGTGTGTAAGATTAAAGAGAATGAACGAAGTTATACACGGAGTCTGATAAAAGTGACTCAAAAGATTAGCTTAAACTACCGAAGTACACGTGTTATGGTATCTGAAAAATGTTTGGGGCCAGCAAAGAAAGTAATTATACTGCTTGATAAATAAGAGGCTTTTAAAAGCATAGTTGGAGAGAGTTCTTGAGTCTTTGAATTACTTTGCTTCTTAGGATTTTTACCCTTCTACTGTTTTTATATACATTATGGATTCTGGTGATATTAGGCCCACAAAGAAAATGCGTACAGACAAAGAACAGTGTTTTCAGAAATACTGTAAAGATTCTTTATGCTATGAATACGGTAAATTGTTTACAGATCGTGATGGCTGGACATATTTCCGTCGATTGGAAAACGAATTAACATATTTAAAGAAAGAGGAAACTACTGTAGAAGTTTACGGTAAAAAATATACTGTGCCTCGACAACTTGTAGCATACGGAGACGAAGGAATAAGCTATACCTTTAGTGGATCTTGTATTGCAGCCAAGCCTTGGTCTCCTTTACTGTTGGAAATAAAGGAAGAAGTGGAACGAGTAAGTGGTGAAAGATTTAATTTTGTGTTGGTGAACCGTTATAAAGATGGTAAGGACTGTATAGGTGCCCATAAAGACAATGAAAAGGACTTAGATCTTAATGCACCCATAGCGTCTGTTTCATTTGGACAAAAAAGACAATTTGTGTTTTCTAGAAAGAACTACAACTCTTTAAAAATTGTTCTCGAAAATGGAAGCCTACTTATGATGCAATATCCAACGAACCAATTTTGGCTACACAGTTTGCCCCGTGGGAATGTATCATGCCCCAGAGTAAACTTAACGTTTCGTAAAATTCTTGGAAAAATCAGCGATAAACCACTTATGTGCCCCTGAAAGATATTTGAAAAACGTTACAATTAATATTTATACCTTTGTAAATATTATTTTCTTAGTCTTACATATTATTGTTATTTTAAAGAAACTTTTTGCGTGTCTTACCATATACACTGTATTTTGGATTATCATTTTTTTTTTTTATTAAATATAAGTTTTATAAATGGTCTTTTGCAATGCATGATCTGAAATTAAATTTTCTTTGCTATAAATATTTTAGTTTTTTTTAAAATTTAGATGCTTTTAGTTAATCACTAATTATACATTGGATGCTATAGCACATATTTTATTACATAAATTATTTTTCAACGCTCTACACTTCAGTAAAAGTGCAAATTTTTTTTTTCTTTTATTTGAAAACTTTGCAAGACCCGTAGTACTATGAACATGTTTCCTTGTGCATTTGTTTGAATTGAACAAAAGAAAACTATCCAATACACCACAGAAGTACAATACGGGACTTAGAAAAGTAAGTTGGTCAAAAGAAAAAGAAACAGTGGAACATAGTTAACTAAACTTACAAGATTTGATGACCATAACAAATGAGTAGAAACGCAATTGACTCCTTGTACATTTGAAGAAATTATAATCGTATTGAAATCTAAACCATATGTTATTTTCTAATTATTCTTTCCCAACCGTATTACTTTTTAATTTAAATAAATCTGTCTAAATTTTAGTGATTAATATTTTAGATTTACAAACTTTTTGAAATGAAATTTTCTTTGATTTATATTGTAAAAAGTTCAGATGTTTTCACACAAAAATTAGATTCCATCACACATATTTTAATAATTAAGATTTAAATAAATATATGCAAATGAACATGCATTAGATATTATTACCAAACTTTTAAATACAGATTTAAAAAAAAAATTATTTTCCATTTCAAATAAGATGTTTAGCAGTTTGATTCTTAAAGCGTGTTTTTAAGTATGATTTAAAAAAAATAAGAAACCTGTAAGGTAAAATATTTTTTACCTTTATTTGAAGCTTTGCAAGACCCATACTATGAAGATGTTTCCTTGTACATAAGAAGTAGTGAAAATTAGTATTAGAAACCTTTTGTCCTTGAAGTTCTAAATTAAATGTTCTTTTTTTCTAATTCTCTTGCAAACCATTCATATGCAGTTTAATTTGCAGAGCGAAATATCAATTTCGAAAAGGCATTTTACAAGTTACTTTGTATATGTCTTTTTAATTTTAGATATACTGCAATGCTACGTTAAGTGGATAGTCAGAGGGTTTTCAGATTTTGAAAATAATGTGAACACTTCTTGCTGCTAAACAAAATAAATTTTTGCCCTTTCTTGATAGTTAATGCATAATATAAAGATTTACTCACACCACTAATAGTTTTACACATGAATAAAATTATATAACAACCGAAAATTTAAAATACTAATCAATTTTTAAATGAACATATCTTGGTCTGTTTCTACAATTCTAAAAGCTTAGAGTCCAGACTTTCCAAGGTAGACACACTTTCCCATGCTATGGGACAGAAAGGAAGTCCACATATGTATTTTTCAACATATCGTAGTTTTCCGATCTTTGGCACTAAGTTTATGCTTATAAGTCGATAAGTTAAAACGAATACTTGAAGCTACTTGCCCTTTTATAGCAATGCATCCGTATTCACATACCTTTTTGAAGAAACCTTCTTGAGTCTGAAATCCACAATTGCACAAATATTATACATTGCGATTCAAAAAGCGTAAGCTATTCTTGGAAAAATAATTGTATACTGCGGGCACGAAGAGCTATATAGCAGCATATTCTTACTAATCAGTAAAGTTAATCTAATCTTAGTCTTATCTTTTGTTAGTAACTATGAACACATAAGTGATGAATGTACTCAGAAAACACGTGCTTGTGATGATGCGACATGTACTTGTGTTGTAATACCAGATTTTAACGAAAGGGTATACTTAAATCTGCATGTGATTTTTCCCCCTCTAGCACGTTGATGCACTGGATACAATTTAATTCTACTTCAAATATAATTTATGAGATAAACATATTTTGTCTACTACAGGGCATACTACAACATATCCCTACGAGTCTTTTACATACATCTCTCTAACAGTATTGAAAAATATCTGTTGTATTCAAATTCTCAAAAAAATTACCCTCTAATATTATGTAACAAAAGTTTAACAGTTTAATGCCCTCTCTTACAAAATTAAAAGCAAATTCTTTCCAGTTAACAGCACATAAAGCAAGGGTGAAAAATTCGCAAAAGCGTTCATCAATGTTTATCTTTATACATGCATGTACAGATTGATTGACAATTTCATTCTTACAACCTAAGCAGTCAAAAAGAAAATTAATATTTTTTACCACAATATCCTTTATGCACTTGCAAAGAGAAGCTATAACTTCTCTCCAACAATCAGATTTATCGATATCAACACAGTAAGGTTTGTAAATTTCACTAGAAAAACCTTTTTCTGATTTCCAGTTTCACATAGTATGGTAGCAAATACGTCAAAAGTGATATTTTCAAAATATATGATACATTGCCATATAATTCACACAGCTTAAAATACTGTTCAGAATTCATTAACACACTGTTGGGGGAGAACTTAAAAGTATTGTCTCTTTTCTGAAATACGCGTTGTAAAACTAAGTCCATTTCTCCCGCAAAAAACACTTTAGAAAGGCTTAAAAAAGTTTTCTTTTAAAAGTTCATAATCAGTACTTACTTTTCTACAGTTCTTTTTCAAGTATTTTGGCAAGGCTTCACATAAAATAGTGATTTTCACACAGTCTCTAATGTCATCACAATGGGATTGAAGCTGTTGCATATGTTCTCGCGAAAGTTTAAGAAATAGCTTCTTAAAAATAAACCCACCATCACTTCTGGGGAATATTTGCTGTAGAACACATTCCTGATTCGAAGAAAAAACTGCAAGTTGATTGTTGCAGATTTGAGAACTTGAGGAATAGACAAAATTAAAGTTTGTCATTTTGGAAACGAATTCACGAAATGTGGCCGAGGTCATTTCCAGCACTTTTAAATTTACCGTATCCACAATTAGTATCCTCACTCCTCTGTCACTTTCATGAACGTCTACAGTCATGAAGGGGTCAATACACCACTGCTGAACAGTTCTCTGTTCGCAGAGTTTCTGCCTCTTAGCAGAGGGCTCACCTTGTGAAGGTACTTTGCAAGACGTTAGGTTGGGAGCGCTTTCCACTGCAACTGGAACAACGTTTAAGCCTTCTTCTTCAGAATGCATTTTCACGAGCGAAAGAAAACTCGACTTCTCTAAGCAAGCAGCAAGCATAAAATGAAGTTTTCAGATTGGATTTGCTATCATATCCTAGCCTATCAGTGACGCTATCACCAACTCTATGGAACTAATATCATTCCTATGACTATGAGTCATGTGATTACTGTGTCTATAGAACTAATCATCGATAACCCTAACCAATCAATGATGATATCACTTTATCTAGATAAGACTACTACTTGAAAGCTGAGACATTCATTTCTCTGCTAACATCACATAGCGAGGTCATATATCTTACTAGTTAGTAATTTTTAAACTATGGAGAATCATGTATCTACACAAGAGCTTGATACCTCTGACGAAGTAAGTACTGTTAAAATATCTAATGTATACTACTTCTTAAAATGAATTCATTAGACTTAATGAATAATTTCAGTGACTTTGCTTTGAACTAAATGCAATTATTTTAAACTGCTCTAGTTTCCTGATTTGAACATTCCAGCGGAGGAGCTGAAGGAAATACTCAACGCTGTAGAAATGCAATCGGAATGGCATGAAAGTGAGCCCGTTTAGGATGAAGAGCCTAGTACTTCTAGCGGTCGACGAGGGGATGTGTCCCCTGAAAGAAGTTCAACATCTGTTGACATACGTAGTCAACCCATAGTGAGTGCATTTTCTTTTATAATATTTTGTGCAACATACTTACCTTGTCACGTCAGAGTTAAGCCAAATACACATTTACTCGTTCTTTGAAAAGAATACAGGTTTAATTCATACAATTCATATTTAATCTGTGTAATCCATATGTACTATTCTAAATATTGCCGAGCTTCCTTGTTACGACAGAGTTAAGATAAATGCACATTTACTCTTTCTTTGCAATGAATGCTTATTTAATCCATATAATCGATTTTAAATACATATGATACGTATGTGCTATAATACTGCTGAACTTCCATACATTAGAAAAGTGCGATTTAACATGAATACGTATTTTTTTTTCTAGATTTGTCCTACATGTTCAAAAACTTTTACAAGGAAAGATAATCTTACTACTCATATGAAGATTCATTTAAGGGAAAAACTCTTTATTTGTGAAGTTTGTGATAAAGCATTTACACGAAACTATCATTTGAAAAGACATATGAAAGTCCATTCCCAGGAAAATATTTTCGAGTGTAGCATCTGCTATAAAACATTTAAACGTAAAAGTTGTTTCTCCGCACATATTAGAAAACATGAGGTCGAGAGGGTACAATACATTTGCCAAAATTGCGTGCAGTCTTTTACAAGTTTACAAAATCTCAATCGACACATGAAAGCGAGTCATCCCGAAAATTCACTCACAAGTGTTAAGCGAAAAGTCCCATCATCCCAAGTGAGAAGTTCTAAGCGCGCTAAAAGGGAAGAAGCAGCACTCAATACTTTTACTTCCGCCCATTTTGAACCCTCAGAGGAAGTTAGAGGAGATTTCTTAATGTTTTTTGATGAACTGACTTCACAACTACATTCAAAGTTATATGAGGAAATTCAAGATAGAAACTCGATCAAATGGTATGGAGTTGTGAAAGTTGTACTTAAACGAATGACAGAAGATGGGGAGGAAGATCAAGCAACTCCTTATTTTAGAAGTGATATTTTAATTGATTTAGTTAGTGATACGGTGAACGATCATGTTCAAGAAGCCTTTGCCAAAATTTCAAAATCATTTGATGAGTTTGTTCAACGTGGGTCTGGTTGGACTCTTGAAAACATCGATCACTTTGAGCTATGCTCAGCCAAATATCATCCATTAAGTGCTAGCAGCTATATTCCCTTGCCTAAAAAGTTAGCAGATAAAAAGGCCATTATTAATATACAGAATGAGGATAACAAATGTTTAGTCTGGTGTCTTATTGCATATAAATTGAACTTGCAGCAGGATAGTTATCGAGTATCGTATTACATTCCATATGAGCACGAAATTAAGCTGAGTGAAATCAAATGTCCTGTACCTTTATCGAAAATTCACGTTATTGAACGCCTTAATGATTTGCGCATTAATCTCTTTGGGTATGAAGAAAAAGAAGTGTTCCCTCTCTATATTTCCAAGCGTTCCAACACAGAGTGTATAAACTTACTTCTTATCAGTAATGAAATAACTCAGCACTATTGTTTGATAAGAAACATGTCCAGACTTCTTGGGGACCTAACGAAACATAATGGTATGACATATTATTGTTTCCGATGCTCACATAGATTTTCAAAAGAAGAAACTTTGCAACAGCATCTACAGTATTGTAATCAACATCCCCCTCAACATATCAAAATGCCTGAGGAGGGGCATAATATCAACACGTTTAAAAATATTCACTATCAACACCCTATTCCATATATCATATACGCCGATTTCGAGTCACTCATAGTGAATGAGGTGCACACACACACACAGTAAATTAAACACTGAAGCTATCTCTCACCATGAGGCCTGTGGATATGCCTATGTGATAGTTGGTCCAGATGGTAAAAGCATAAAGCCTATATCTGTATACAGGGGGGTCAATGCTGTGCAGCACTTTTTGAAAACGATCTTGGAGGAAAAAGAAGAACTTGTAAAGAAATTAACTTTTATTGTTCCCATTTGTATGAGTCCTCAAGACGAATTGGACTTTCAGTCTGCAACGCATTGCTCTATCTGTAAAAAATCTCTACGCGCAGATAGGGTTAGAGATCACAATCACCAAACTGGTGAATACAGATCTGCACTGCACTCTAAGTGCAATCTAAAATTTCGAATGTCTAAGAAAATTCCTGTTGTGTTTCACAATTTGAAAAACTATGATGGCCATCTCATCATGCAGCAAATAGGTAAACTTAAGGACTATGAAATCTCGGTAGTACCCACAACAATGGAGAAATACATAACATTTTCCTTATCGAAGCAATATGAAAAATTTAAAGTCTCACTTAACTTCATAGATAGCTTCCAGTTCTTGAGCACATCTCTTGAAAAATTAGTGCAGAATTTACCATATGAAAAATTTAATATCTTGAAGGAAAACTTTTCAGAAATTGATATAAATTTGTTGTTAAGGAAGGGTGTATACCCTTACGAATATATGTCTTCTTTCGACAAATTTGAGGAAACTTCGCTGCCATCTATAAATGCATTCGCTAGTTCATTAACAGGAACAACGATCACTTGTGAAGAGTATCAGCATGCGCAAACGGTGTGGACTAGTTTTAATTTAAGTAATATGGGTGAGTACCATGACTTGTATGTAAAAAGTGACGTTCTCCAACTTGCTGATGTTTTCCAAAACTTTAGACATTTATGTCAACAATACTATGAGTTAGATTGTGTGCACCTCTTCACAGCTCCGGGTCTTGCATGGCAAAGCTGCTTGAAAATGAGTGACCAGCCCCTCGAATTGTTCACAGACATAAACATGCATATGTTTGTGGAACAAGGAATTCGTGGAGGTATTTCTGTAATCACAAAGAGGTTTGCTCAGGCTAACAATAAATATGTACCAAATTATAATGCCAATGAAGGAAAAAAACATATTATATATTTAGATTGCAATAACTTGTATGGAGCTTCGATGATAGAACCTCTACCTTATGGTGAATTTGAATGGATTTCATCCAATGTAACACTAGACTGGATTCATTCAATACCTGACGATAGTTCTGAAGGGTTTATCCTTGAAGTAGATTTAAAGTATCCTTCAGAACTTCATGATCTACACAATGATTACCCCTTAGCTCCTGAGAAAATGGATATTCACTTTGAAGATCTCTCTCCATTTTCAAAAAAAAGTTCTAAATGGAAAAAAATATGTGCAAACACGAAAACTTGTTCCAAATTTAAAAGATAAGAAGAATTATGTGGTGTACTATAGAAATCTTCAATTTTATTTAAAACTAGGTCTTAAACTTGAAAAAATACATAAAATTTTAAAATTTAAACAAAAACCTTGGTTAAAAAAATACATTCAATTTTATACAGAACAGAGGAAAAATTCACGTTCAACTTTCGAGAAGGACTTTTTCAAGTTAATGAATAATAGTGTATATGGTAAAACCATGGAGAATATTAGAAATCGTGTAGATGTACAATTAGTGAATGATGAGAAGAAAGCGCGAAAATTAGTTGCTGCCCCAACATTTAAAAGATTTAAAATCTTTGAAAATGACTTGGTTGGTGTGGAAAGGGTAAAGAACTGCTTGACGCTAGACAAACCAATTTATGTTGGTTTTGTTATCCTTGAACTCAGTAAGCTTTTAATGTATAATTTCCACTACAATATCATAAAGAAGGAATACGGTGAACGAGCAAATCTTCTTTTCACAGATACAGATTCACTCACTTCTGAAGTTGAAACAGAAGACATTTACGAAGACATGGCTGCACATATGGATATATATGACACCTCAGACTATCCAAAAAATCATTTTTTATATAGTGATGTAAACAAAAAGAAGATAGGCTGTTTCAAGGATGAACTAAATTCTAAGCCCATCATAGAATTTATTGGTCTTCGTCCCAAAATGTATTCCATAATATCAGAGCATATGGAAAAAAAAAGACTGCGAAGGGGGTATCAAGATCAGTGGTGCAACTAAAAATAAAGCATGAGCATTATAAGAAATGCTTTGAAAATTTAAAACCTACGCGTGAGGTGCAGCATCGTATTCAGAGTGAAAATCACCAGTTGAAAACTGTTAAAGTGAACAAAATAGCACTTTGTGCCTTTGATGATAAGCGCTTTTTGTTGGATGATAATATACATACATTAGCACATGGACACTATGAAATCAATTTTGAAGAATAATATAAATAAGGAATATTTGACAGTGAAAAAAAAAAAAATAAACAATTGGGGCGATAAGCTTATGTCTTGTCGGGTGGTCGGTGGGCCCAATTCTATAAAAAATAATAATATTGTAACTTAGCACTTCAACAGATGGCAGCACCATTTAAAGAAAAATTTATATAACTTGAAGCATTTTATAAACTACTAACAGGTAGTATCATGAACTTAAGCGCGAGGGAAAAAAGTACAAGTTCTTATCTGCAAAAGGGAGTAATAGAACTGTATGATAAATAAGCACTGCTTTATAAGTCAACAATGGCCTAACGGCTAGCATACTCGCATTGCATCGTCATGGTCCCGGGTTCGAATCCAAGAAAATCCTTTTTAACTAAAATAATATGTTGGATCATCTCAGCACCATTACAACTTGCCAACAAATTGACGTCATCGTCTTCAGTTCCTTATCATATGACCACAATCTTGAAAAATGATATCATCGCAACCAATTGTCTTATCACATCTGCCCTGCCCACCTTCCCTTCCTGCCCACTTTCCTTCCCTTCCTGCCCAACTTCCCTTTATGCGCCAGAACTCTCAAAATCTATCTACTCACGTACTATATATCGCTACGTTACAACTTGTCAACTTTACTGAAGGATACAACTAACTACTTTCCTGGGATTTTCTGCCTTTCTTGTGAATTTCAACACTACACCTACTCTAATCAATAACTTGACCAATTGCCTACACCGCTCTTGCCACGTCTGGCTTTAATTTCTTTTATTATGAAATGTATGTTAAATCCAACTTAATCCGCCATATGGTTTGACGAGATATCTCGTCCAACAAGTTCTGACCAATTCTGTGTCTGATGAGATATAGCGTTCATCAAGATCTGACAAATTATGTGTCTGACGAGACATCTCGTCCATTAAGATCTAACCAATTATGCATCTGACGAGATATCAATCAAGATCTGAAGAATTCTGTCTGGCAAGATATCTCGTCCATCAAAATCTAACCAATTATGTGTCTGACGATACATCTCGTCCATCAAGATCTGACCAATTATGAATCTGACGAGATATCTCGTCCATCAAGATCAGACCAATTATGTGTCTGACGAGATATATCGTCCATCAAGATCAGACCAATTATGTGTCTGACGAGATAGATCGTCCATCAAGATCTGACCAATTATGTGTCTGACAAGATATATCGTCCATTAAAATCTAACCAATTATGTGTCTGACGAGACATCTCGTCCATCAAGATCTGACCAATTATGGATCTGACGAGATATCTCGTCCAGATCTGACCAATTATGTGTCTGACGAGATAAATCGTCCATCAAGATCTGACCAATTTCGTGTCTGACGAGACATCTCGTCCATCAAGATCTGACCAATTATGTGTCTGACGAGATATCTCATCAAAGCATCGAAATTTTTTCTGATGACAAGATCTAGTGTTGGTCAATTTTTTCTGATGACGCGATATCTCGTCTATTAAGATGTGGTACGCTTAGCTAGTGACGACCTCGTTCGATACGACCTCCAAGAGGTGTTCACACCGAACAATTTCGGTACAGCTTCAGTCTACGTTCATAGCTGTGGCAACGGACTTGGCGCTTTTTTTTTTTTTTTACGCACTTTTAAAGTCACCAAGGAAAGAATTTTTTTTAATGAACCAATGAAATCAAACGATAGTTTAACGGATTTCAAAAGAACTTTCTAGACTATTCAAAATGAAAATTTAAACTTTTCGCTTGCCGAGGTTGCCATAAAAAGCGCATAAACCGTAATTCAGATGGGTTGCCTTAACCTGCCATAACTCGCTACTTGAAGTGCGACAAAAAAAAAAAGCGCGTCAAGGTCATTGCCACCGCTGTAAACGTAGACTGAAGCTGTACCACAGTTTTTACGAAGATTCTCGTGCATCAAGATCTGACCAATTTTGTTGATGATAGGAATTCTCGTTTTCAAGATATTGCCGATTGTTTGATGAAAGACGCGATCAAGACAAGGAGTGCTGACAAGTCAATACAAACCAGCAAACAAAACTGATTTTTCTTTTTACAATAGTATCAATTGCATTCTCGGACTTCCCGAGGAGATTTTTTTGAGCTGGTTCGTGACTGCACTCTCCTTGGATCCGATTTGCCATAAACCCTCGAAACGTGTCGACACGGAGATAAACTTAGTTCGTTTTCACATGTAACACGTCTGTGAGCTTGCTATTTATACGAACTGACTGTATCGGTGGTGCTTAGTAACGCCATTAGGGACACTTGCGGTTGTGTGTGACATCGCGACACACGCGATTTCAGAGGATTAAGCAGATCGCTGATGAAATTCGGACAGAAATAAGTCCTCGTATGGCTTCAGAACTTCATTTGTTATGGCGATGAAAGTTCTTGTGGCGCCTCAGTGGTTATTGTACGGATTGTAACTTTGTGTTCTGAAGTGGACAATGGATTTTTAATTGCTTTTATTTTAGATAATGTGTTCTTTTGAGGAGAGACTTGAAAAGTCACCAAAGTTGACCGCCAAATCGATTTTGTTTTTTAATTTTAGCTAGTAATTTTAATTTGGTAGTTGTCACGACGGGGTATCTCGTTATTGATACACTGGAAAGAAGAAGAATGAGGGGGGGGGATTTGATTCAGCTTTTCGAGTTGGTAAAACAAGGGGATACAGAGGGCTTAAATTTCAATAGGGATAACAGAACAAGGGGCCATGGGTATAAATTGAATAAGACACATGTTAATCGGGATTTAAGGAAAAACTAATACTTTAATAGGGTAATAGACAGTTGGAACGCGTTGCCAGAAAATATAGTTAATTCAAAGGGAGTGTACGAATTTAAGATACAATTAGATAGTTAGTGGGAATTGGGGAATTCATAAATAAAGGACCAGCCTTGTTGGGCTTGAGCCTGTAGCTGGTCGTCAATGTTTGTATTTGTATTTGTATTAGAGAAACAGATCAACTTGTGATAGGCGGTATATCCCGTCAATAAAAAATTAGCCAGAACTTGATGCCGTCGTCACAAAAAATCGGCAATGTCTTGATGACGAAATATCTCGTAATGAGCAAAATTGTTCAGATTTTTATAAACGAGATATCTTGTTCATCAAGACCTGACTGATTTAGTTCATGAAGACATATTTCGTCTTTAAAAATCGAATCGATTTCGCTCATGACGAGATATCTCGTCCATCAAGTTCTGACTGATTTTGATCACGACGAGATATCTCGTCCATCAAGATCTCACCAATTTTGCTGATGACGAGATATTTCGGCATCAAAATATCGCCGATTTCTTATGATTACGATATCAAATTCTGGTAAGTGTTTTTATGACGAGATATCTCGTCCGTCAAGATTGGATCAAATTTTCGTTTTAAGAGATACCTCGTCGATGTAATTTCGTATTTTTTAACCACGGTTAGATTATGAGGTTCGATCAACTGAGGAAGCACCCCACCTCTACAAACTTAAACGCCACACCAACGTGAGATCATTTTAGGCAACAAAAGATTTAACTTGCGCGTCCCCACATACACGACGGTCTTTGGTTGGATCGAGTTTCGAAATCGCAACTCTTCGTCTGCTATTCCGCTCTTCCAAAGAAACTTCAAGAAAAACAAACTGTCCCTTGCCCAGATTTGATGACAGTTTGGTATCAGTTTCGACTCGAATTTAAACCCCCAGAAGGGCTTAGGAATAATTTATACCAAAGTCTAGTTTTTTTTTTCTAATGGCGGGCACATTTTGACCGAAGTCATTGGCCACTACAAGGCCGGAAGTGATGGCCACTTGTGAAGGAGCACCCAGTGGGAGGGCCATCATTGCCCCTAACAATTACATCGTAATTTTGAACCATGTTCAGATGACGAAGCAACACCTAAGCTGGTATACGCTTACAAACATCGATGCCCGAACCCGGATTCGAACCGGGGACCTTCCGATCTAGAGGCTAACACCATAACCACTATACCGGTTGGTCGGCTCCAAAGTTTAGTTAGAAAAACGAATTTTACAAATGTGATAATTTTTGAAGGAAGTTACATAGACAACAACACAAAACAAAAGTATTTGGACACTGCAGAAATTCGGACGAGGATCCATCTTAGTGTTGGGTTGTTTTTCCTGGTTAGGACCCATTGTTTTCTGTACCTGCTACCATGACCGCTGACATGTACCTCTACGTTCTGGATGATTCGGCCTTGCCTACACTATGGTAATATTGCGGCGTTGAGAGCTGTTTATTCCAACAAGATCGAGCTTCATGTCACACTGCAAAACGTGATTGGTTTCCTGAAAAGGAGGTGAATTTGCTTGACTGCCTGTTCGGTGTCCCGATCTCAATCCGATAGAGCACTTGTGGGACAAACTGGAGCGAGGACTACTATACCGCCACGCACGTCTAACTTCACAACAATCTCTTCTCACAGCCTTGCCAGAGGCATGGTGAGATATTCCTTACAGAGAACGTGTGGAAAGTATGCCACGACGTGTTGCAGCTGTAATCCAAGCAAAAGGAGGGTCTACCCGTTACTAAATAGAATTATAAAACACTCTTTCTTTTGGCACGTCGTCAATAGATTCTAAAAAAAGAAAATTCCAAATTGTATACGAAAGCTAATTTGCCCGCGCCAACACGATGAAATGTCAAGCATCACCAAATCGACGATAAACTACATTTTAAGGTAACCCCAGATAAGTATCATGAGAGAGCAATTGGGTAACAGGAAGTAAAATCTCAGCTCTCCGTCTGGTTTGTTAGTTCCGACTGAAAATTCCTTTCCTACAGCTGTCCCATTAACCCAGTTGCAAGAACATTAGCAACCGGAGATAACGAGTTCGAATCCAGCGAAAGACCGTCGTGTACAAAATGGGCTGGTGCAAGTTAAATCTGACGTAGCCTCCAGTGGCCTCACATTGGCGTGGTGTGGACGTTTGGAGATTAGGGTGCAAATTCAGGTGTTAACCTCGTCATCTGAACGTGATTCAAAATTACGAGGTGGTGTCCTCGGAATTGATCCCGGACCGTCGTCAATAACCCGTTGTATTGCTCCAGTATGACGTTAGTTCAACTACCTACCTACCCTCTCATACAAAAAATCTTATCAAAAGAACTATTAACTTAGACGGCGTAAGATCTTAGGTACAACTTGTTCTTCCTTGAGGCTACAACGTGTTCTTCCTTAAGGCTACGAGTAAATAGATTCCAAGGCACACATTCATGGCTTATAAACAAAAAAATTACTTGATTATTTTTGCATCATGTAAAATATTTTCATCCTGTTCCACATTCTATCAACGCTTTTCTCACAAAAGTACACTTGTGACTCGAAGAAACAAAACGGAGTACCTGTAGTTTCTGTACGATCCTGCTCCCAAATTGTATAAAAGTAGAAGATTAGGATATATTTTCCTGATTTTCTCACAAAAGTAGATCATTCTGCTTTAAAAAAAAAACCAAGAAAAGCGTGTCCCTATCGAAATGTATGTTTTGATTCCGGTTTCCCATTCTAAAAACTCACGTTCTCAGAATGATCAACAAACGCATAATATAAACAATATATGTAATCAATACCAAAACAATCTTAACAAGAAAGCATTGAACTATTGCTCCCATTGCTCACAAATGACATCGGTTTCGGAACATATTTGAAAAACCACACGTTCCAGGTTTTTTTTCGAACTAAAAGAAACAAAAAGAGAAGGGCTCGTGGAAACCACGGAATTAATTTACGAAACGCAAAAGGCGCGAGAGATGAAGTGAAGAGAGCAAGATTTGGGTCGAAGGCTATCACCGTATGCTGATTACGGATATACAACGATGTGGGGGAGGTGTTCCTCAGCAAACGATTTCGACTCGGGTAAGGCATGACACCCATTTCATCTTTTTTTCACTACCAGAACGAAAAACCGGTCTTTTCCCAGCGAAGTTGAAAAAGAGAAGCGAAAACTTAGGAACTTTCATAATAGGGAATTGAAATATTTTTTTCACAGAAAAGTTTCTTTAAACCGACTACCCGTCGTTCATCAATAACGCACTGGTTCGGATAATCGGCCAGGGAGAATATAGCAACCTATGGACATCAGGTGTGGAAGACTTGGAATTGTCATAAATAAAACATGTAATTTTAAACAATTTGATGCCTCACAAATTAGTCATGATTTTAGCAACCATTGATAATTGGCAATTAAATAACATCGCACACAGCGGGCTGTTGACGACGGTCCGGGATCAATTCCGAAGACTTCAGCAACAAAAATTCAAGCTACATAGTTGATAAGAAGTTTAATTGACGTCCACTGGAACAACTTAACGGGCCATTGGCGACGATCTGGGATTAATTCTGAAGTTAACGATCAAGGACAACATCTCGTAATTTGTAACTACAGTTAGTTGACGAGAACAAGACCTGAGCTGGTACCCCATTCTCCAAACTTCCACACCAAACCAATGTGAGGACATTTGTGTCCACGATAGATTTAACGTGCACCAGCCCCTTGTTCAAAACGGTCTTCGGCTAGTCCTAGGCAATCCTCCGGTTTGTAATTCGTTTCGCTTCCAATTGGTCTACAGAGGTCCTAATAATTCAATGAAATAACACCTTTTTCCACTATCATTTTGTGAAAAAGGTTTTCGGTTATTTTGTTGTTTCCAATTCCTATTGGTCCATTACATCGCACTCCGGCAAGAAAAGTGACACAACTCAAAATTGCAGAATTTGAGAAACATCAACTTAAAGGATACTATAAAACATATTAAAATAGTATAAGCTTCTTTTAAATTTTAGGTAAGTATTTATGGTGGTAACTTCTATTATATTCTATAGAATAGTAAAATAACACGCAGGGGCACCTCAAACATATTTTTCAATGACATAACATCAAAATTTTTATTTTTGACTAGGGTCACTTTTTTTGCTGGGGTGCGATGTGTGCGTGTGTATGTGTGATTACAACATGTCACTAATAGAAATTCTAAAGAATGAATTCCAAATTGATGTATGATAGTCCGTTGGTCAACGCCAATTAGATTTAATGCCAAAACGTCGCCCAAACTGTAATAAATTATTGCAAAACCATTCAGATAACAGAAAGTAATATCTCCGTCTTTCGTCTGAAACTCCCTCTCAGATTAATCATTAAATTGAACTTTTTTTTAAACACTATTTTTTGCCGCGTAATATACATTGGAGGTTTAGGTTTGGCACACTTCGCTCACTCCTTTCAACAACGTTATATTAATAAAAAAAACGTGATTTTTCTGGAGAGTGATTGAAAAGTTTTAAAGTAGTTTGAAATATACTGAAGATAAATATTACTTCTGCTCTTTAGCGGCTAAATATTGAGCGGTGAGATATGACGATCTTGCAGGGATATACTACTCTTTCAGGGCATTCTGAAACAGACATAACTAAAAATCGTCGATTTTTGAGGATATGACGTTGTTGAAAAGAGTGAGCAACTTGTTCTTTTTGGGTTTGGATAAACCAACCAATAGAAATTCCAATTGATATACATGTAATCTATTAAAATTCATTCGAAAAAATAATTTTTGCGTTGAAAATATTTTTATTATCTAAACTAAGAAAATTTAAGTAACTGATTTGTTTAATAGAAAAATACAAGATGTTTTGGGAAAAACAAACAGCGACATACATCAAGAATTAGTCTGTACCTTGTAACCCTTAGGCCATGTTCACATGAGGCGTTTCAACGCGCGTATGGCGAGGTTAGCAAGGTCCCGCCATTAAATTATGTTTATTTATTCCTCTAATTCAAGTATCTATCTTTGCGACCGTGAAGAGCGGGACCCTGATAGAATCGCCAAACGCGCGTTTTACGCGCTTCATGTGAATGGGGCCTTACGTGGAATATCTACGAAAAAAGTAGTTCATCGTTTTAGTGAATAAAACAATAACTTTTATAAAAATGAATTTTAAATTGTTTTTGTGTAACGTCAAATAAGCAAATTGCTTCCGCTTGCTGGTGTTTTCAGGTCAGTTCAGACTCGTATTAAGATAAAAAAGAAATTATAATCTTTTTCTGTGTAGTGTAATCCGCAATAACAACATGATTGCTTTTTGAGCATTCTGACAGCGTGAGGTGGTCTGGTAATATTAGTATATCTTTCTTTGAAAAATTACTTTTTTATGAAAAAGATTGTTTCATTTTTGAAATTGTATATTCTCAACCAATTCTATAGTTCTACTCTGTTCAAAATATTAATTTTTCTGGTTTCGAACTGAAACGAGCAGACTCATACGATAATTTATTTAACTGAAAGCATTCTCAAATTTTTTTTATGGGAATAAGTATTCTGTGATGGTTTTTGTCTAACTGTAAATTACATCGTGCATATATTCTGTGTAAATTTCATTCGTAAGAAAATTATTGGCACCGGATATGAAGTTTATGTGCCTGCTGATTGTTAAAAGGAGGTAAGAATTAATTCACTCTAGTTCATATCGCTATAAGTCTCCGACAGAAAAAGGCATGATGGAATAAGGCAAATCTATAGTCGAAAAGTAAATTTTCAACGTATTTAAAAAAAACATGCTATGTTACGTTTAATACGATAATATCCTATAATCTCTTGATAACATTTTCTCTCTCTCTCTCTCTCTCTCTCTCTCTTTCCTCTTGACAAATTTTTGATTATGAGAAATTCGGTATCTACAATATGCCACCATTTTTGCAGAAAAGAAATGATTGACTTCTACTCGAAAGAAAGTGTTGAAATTGTCTTCTGCTATATAAAAAGTCCTAAATAGATATCCATCACAATATATGTTGCTATTCACAATTTGTTCAGCTTGATTTCTTAATTAAGATCTATTATTTAAAAAGGGTAAAACTCAAGATCACGACACCGGCCCTTCTCTAAACGGCTAACCAACCAACCGGTATAGTGGTTAAGGTGTTAGCCTCTAGATCGGAAGGTTCCTGGTTCGAATCCGGGTCCGGGCATGGATGTTTGTAAGCGTATGGTGTAGAGGCGGCTGGTGCACCTTAAATCTGTCGTGGCCGAAAGTCCTCACGTTGGGTTGGCGTGGAAGTTTGGAGAGTGGGGTGCCAGCTCAGGTGTTGCTACGTCATCTAACCGTGGTTCAAAATTACGAGGTGTTGTCCTCGAATCTTTCCCTTAAGGGACTGATCCCGGACCGTCGTTAATAGCCCGTTGTGTTGCTCTAATACGACGTTAACTAAAATTACCAATTACCTCCAAACGTCTATTCGAATAGACGCCAAACGCATCCAATATTCTACTTATGGCCACTTTTTGCATAAAAACTAAGGCCAACTTCTATTTGGAGTAGTCATCTGACCGTAGTTCAAAATTACGTGATGTTGTCCTCGGAACTTTCGCTTAAGAGGTTGATCCCAGACCGTCGCCAATAGCCCGTTGTGTTGCTCCAGTGCGACGTTAGTTAAATACCTACCTACTTACCATTTATTTGGAGGTAATGGTAATGGTAATTTTAGTTAACGTCGTACTAGAGCAACACAACGGGCTATTGACGTGATAACACCTGAGCTGGCACTCCACTTTCCAAACTTCCACACCAACCTAACGTGAGGACTTTCGGCCACGACAGATTTAAGGTACACCAGCCGCCTCTACACCATACGCTTACAAACATCCATGCCCGGATCCGGATTAGAACCAGGAACCTTCCGATCTAGAGGCTAACACCTTAACCACTATGCCGGTTGGTCGGCGAACGGCTATTTGGATAGGTCGCCATCCAATACTTGCGGCAAGTGGCAGGCATTTTGGCGACTAAACTTTTCGTCGCAGAATGGCTATTTGGATAGGTCGCCATCCAATACTTGTCGGCAAGTGGCAGGCATATTGGCGACTAAACCTTTCGTCGCAGAATGGCTATTTGGATAGGTCGCCATCCAATACTTGTCGGCAAGTGGCAGGCATATTGGCGACTAAACTTTTCGTCGCAGAATGGCTATTTGGATAGGTCGCCAACCAATACCTGTCGGCAAGTGGCAGGCATATTGGCGACTAAACTTTTCGTCGCAGAATGGCTATTTGGATAGGTCGCCATCCAATAGTCGGCAAATGGCAGGCATATTGGCGACTAAACATTTCGTCGCAGAATGGCTATTTGGATAGGTCGCCATCGAATACTTGTCCAAGTGGCAGGCATATTGGCGACTAAACTTTTCGTCGCAGAATGGCTATTTGGATAGGTCGCCATCCAATACTTGTCGGCAAGTGGCAGGCATATTGGCGACTAAACCTTTCGTCGCAGAATGGCTATTTGGATAGGTCGTCATCCAATACTTGTCGGCAAGTGGCAGGCATATTGGCGACTAAACCTTTCGTCGCAGAATGGCTATTTGGATAGGTCGCCATCCAATACTTGTCGGCAAGTGGCAGGCATATTGGCGACTAAACTTTTCGTCGCAGAATGGCTATTTGGATAGGTCGCCATCCAATACCTGTCGGCAAGTGGCAGGCATATTGGCGACTAAACTTTTCGTCGCAGAATGGCTATTTGGATAGGTCGCCATCGAATACTTGTCCAAGTGGCAGGCATATTGGCGACTAAACTTTTCGTCGCAGAATGGCTATTTGGATAGGTCGCCATCCAATACTTGTCGGCAAGTGGCAGGCATATTGGCGACTAAACTTTTCGTCGCAGAATAGCTATTTGGATAGGTCGCCATCCAATACTTGTCGGCAAGTGGCAGGCATATTGGCGACTAAACTTTTCGTCGCAGAATGGCTATTTGGATAGGTCGCCATCCAATACTTGTCGGCAAGTGGCAGGCATATTGGCGACTAAACTTTTCGTCGCAGAATGGCTATTTGGATAGGTCGCCATCCAATACTTGTCGGCAAGTGGCAGGCATATTGGCGACTAAACTTTTCGTCGCAGAATGGCTATTTGGATAGGTCGCCATCCAATACTTGTCGGCAAGTGGCAGGCATATTGGCAACTAAACTTTTCGTCGCAGAATGGCTATTTGGATAGGTCGCCATCCAATACTTGTCGGCAAGTGGCAGGCATATTGACGACTAAACTTTTCGTCGCAGAATGGCTATTTGGACAGGTCGCCATCCAATACTTGTCGGCAAGTGGAAGGCATATTGGTGACTAAACTTTTCGTCTCAGAACGGCTATTTGGATAGGTCGACATCCAATACTTGTCGGCAAGTAGAAGTGCATGGGCAAACCTACGGCGGGTTACTATATTTCAAAAGTATTGCCAATTGGTAAATGTAATTATTAAACATTGGCATCGTACCATGTTCTTGAGTCTTGTTGAAGTGCGCAATAAGGAAAGTGTGAGAAACTCAGTTTTAGGCTAATACTCAGACTTACAATATTAAATTGTTATGCGATTTGTAATAAGTATAAAAGAGATATTTATAGGATTTTTCTCAGCTCTGAATTGATCCATTGACACTCTGAACATTGAACCTCGGCCTTGCATCGCTGGAACTAATCACGTATAAGTTAAGAGGATGATAGCAGCTTTAAAAGAAATTTAGATCATGGAAGAAAATGCTCAGTTTGTCACCTTAACGATGTGCTGCTTGAGTGCTTGATTTTCTCATCAATCGATCAGCGTGGGTCAAACATGAAAAAAAAAATAATTCTGAAATGTGAATCAACTGGCGTAATCGCAATTCTTCTTAAGTAAATTTTAAGCTGGGAAGTAAGATACAGCTGAGCTATTTCGTTTTTGTCAAAAGTACTCTTTGCAAAAGTGCCTTCGCTTTGTACTCGAAGTGGCTTTATTTTACAAAAACCTTTTTCAATTTACACGGCATGTTCAACACGGAATGTTGTAATTGGCAATGTAAATAACGTGATAACACGAATGAAAAACCGCCAATCACTGACAATATTTGTCGCGTTTTTACTCTGGAATTGTTTTAACCTTTTGACTACGGCTATACATATAACTGGCGCGATTCTTATAACTTTTAAGGAACAATTGCTGTATCGGGCGTAGTCTAAATTCTTTCTTGGCGCGTATTCGTATAACTTTTAAGGTACAACTGCTGTACTGGCCGTAGTCTAAATTCTTTCTTAGAGCGATCATGGTACAACTGCTGAACCGGCCGAAGTTTAAAAGTTAAGATTCGAAGCCATAGTGACGATAATGTATCATGTTAAAACCAAATGGCGACAACAACCCGAACATAAAATTTCGAGTGAAATTCAAAAGTTGACAAACATGTACGTAAGAAGCCCTAAGAAATAAAATTGTAAATTAATTTAGAAAAGCAGAATGACTTCGCGATATTAATACAAATTGACTGTTTTTTATGTCCTCTCCCTGGGCAGACTGTACTTCCGGAATCTAAATCACGTGGTTTTGAACGAGTCTTCGTTAGACTACGGCCGGTACAGTAGTTGTACCATGATCACGCCAAGAAAGAATTTACACAACTGTCAGTACATCACTTGAACCTTGAAAGTTATAAGGATCGCGTCAAGAAAGAATTTAGACTACGGCCGTTTTCTCAGCTGTGTCTTGAAAGTTATAAGATTCGCGCTTGTCATATCTATAGCCGTAGTCAAAAAGTTAATTATATGGGCTAGGTTTAGTTGTAATCAGCCGACCAACCGGTCTAGTGGTTAGGTGTTGGCCTCTGTATCGGAAGGTTCCTGGTTCAAATCCGGTGTCAGGGCATGGATGTAATTGTGCTGTCTTTAGTTAGGGGTAATGATGGTTGACCATCGGGTGCTCCTTCACAACTGGCCATCAATTCCGGCCTTGTAGTGGTCTATGATTAGTAATCGAGTGCCCGCTGTAATTTAAAAAAAGTTGTAAGCAATACATTCGTACATTTATCGTCTTTGGCTCCGAAATAAAGTTTATCGCCGTGTTGGCGACATTTGCCGCTTAATAAAACTGACGTTGATCAACAACCATCATGTATCAATTAGGTATTTAGGTATTTTTTAATTAACGTCACACCAGCAACACAACGGGCTATTGGTGACGTTCCGGGATCAATCCTGAAGGGAAAGGTATCAATTAGTAATTCATTCTTTGGCATTTTTATTGGCAAGATGATGAAATTGTTTTTGAAAAACACACCAAGTAACGTCACATTCGACATGCGTACAGTAAATACGTTCTGCCACCCACATAAAGCATGTTGAATACTAATCTGCTACTACTTTAAGCCATTTATCATCAAACGAGAATATTTTACAAATAAATTAGCAAGTTTCAGTCATAAGTAGAAATTATCTGATGCTCGAAGCTAACGGAATTGTTGGATAAACAGTTAATAATCTACTAATCTGTCTGGAATTCCTTTCCGAGTTTACAGATCTTAGAAAGTTAACTCAAGACTACAAATGCATGAAAAATTACATTAGTTTTATTACCTTATATTCAATCTTATCTGACAGCTCCCAGAGAAAAATGATCGCATCATTTAGTTCAAGGTGGATGGCAGAATTGTATTGTAACCTTGGCAACCAGATTCATGGTAGATTAGTCAGAGATAATAATGCGCTCTATTATCCGAAATTTTCGTTCAACCGGCATAAATCATGCGCAGGCTGTAATTCAGCCTAGTGGGTTAGAAGGAACAGGTTTACCCTGTGGTTTTTGTGAGCCATATTTTTCGTAATTGATGGCATACAATAAAATGAAGGCATTCAAGAGGAAATAGTACATTAGCTGGGAGTATCTGAGTTGTGAATTACACCGATTCTGAGGAGTTGTTATGGATTCGAGTTAGGTTCTAACCGTGTTTCCCACAGCTTACTTAAAGAATCTAAAGAGACTCTAAATGTTTGATTGACGTGATGGACAGCTTTGACAAGCTAAAAAAGATAAAAGCAGAAAAATATTACTTGTAGATGACTGTTGAATTTTTAACTTGTTAACGGCAAATATAGTAAATAAATTAAATCAAAATCGAGACATGTAAGCAAAAATACGTTACATTATAAGTTTTTATACATTATAACTTATACTTATACTTATACATAAGTACATTATAAAAATACGTTACATTTAAGAAGGAGGGGGGATTTTATTCAGCTTTTCAAGTTTGTAAAACAAGGGGACACAGAGGGCTTAAATTTCAATAGGGATAACAGAACAAGGGGTCATGGGTATAAATTGAATAAGACACATTTTAATCGGTATTTAAGGAAAAACTACTACTTTAATAGGGTAATAGACAGTTGGAACGCGTTGCCAGAAAATATAGTTAATTCAAAGTGAGTGTACGAATTTAAGACAAAATTGGATAGTCAGTAGGAATTGTAGAATTCATAAACAAAGGACCAGCCTTGTTGGGCTTGAGCCTGTAGCTGGTCGTCAATATTTGTATCTGTATTTGTATTATACAGAAATGCGAAAAATATCCGAAATATTAAGATTATAATGTAACCATGAAAAATATGAATAGACTTATAACTGACAAACGTGAAAGCTTCAGTTTATAGGGTCCTAGCAAACATTGTGACTCGATATTTCAGCACTTTACGAATCACTATATGAATAATCAAACCCAAGTCCGCCATTCAGATAATGAATCTTTTTATATCTTAACTAGCTACTTCGTGTCTAGCTAGGCGTTGCCCGTGCCAGTTGCTTTTGTGGGGGTATTGGCTTACTTCGCAAACCAAATGGGAATTCGAAGCCTGTTGGATAACAGCCATAACGAAGTGGCCCGTGGTGTTGGTTTGCTTCGCAATACAAAGGGTAATTCGGCGTGACGTGACAATCTCTTGCGAAAATATAAACATTTAATTGAAAAAATATTTATTAAAAGGAAATCAAATGTATAAGGTATCTATCTGGTGTCAAATTTTCCGCAGATTTCAAATACGTAGACATTTTTAATCTATCTTTAGCGATCCCGATTTTACAAAAAAGAAGTAAACAATGCCAGCCAAAATGTTTTTTTTTTCCTTTTGCTTTCCTTTGCTGAAATTATAAGAGCTCAGGAAATGTAATCGGTTTATTGTTTGAACGCGAAGGTTGACATGACGTCACAATCTATTGCAAAAATATAAAAGATATTCAATTTAAACATTTTATTTATTTGAAGAAAATCCTGTTTTTAGGTATCGATCTACTGTGAAATTTCGAAGGAAAACAGTAATAATTAAATTTCATTAAATTCATTTTAAAATGTTCTAGATTGAATTTTAAAATTCGCCGCGACAACAGATTCGTCAGGACTTTGCGTGCAGAAAACATACAGACAGACTGACACTTCCTTTTATAATATTAGAGATTTTTTTTGTTGAATAATACAAATATATTTCTAATTTCAATAAACAAGTATTTCAGACATTAAAAAATTAAATTCTTAGCTTTCTTCTAATGTTATAGGTTACTAAACCAGTTTTAAAAAATGGTGGAAAAAGTTTAAATACACTGATGTTAGAAAACATCGATGGTTTGGGGGTGATGAATTATCAACATCTATGTTTTAATATTGAGCATCGATGTTTTGCTGTGGATGTCGCATCCCTAGTTATCAGAGAGCATCAAGCATCTGCGATTCTCCTGGCGTAAAGCCATGACAGCGCGACACGAAATGTCGTGATTAGAATGCGACATCGACAGCAAAACATCGATGTTCAAAATTAAAACATCGATGTTGATAGTTGTTGTTGTCGTATGTTCTTCTGGGATGCATATGAAAGCAAGTGGTGAACAGAAACATTCAAGACAATACAGAAGAAGAATATTTTTTTATTATAACAAACGATGATCCCAGCAAAGAACAGAAGGTGAACGCTGCTTTCCTTTCAAGACGGGAATCCATTCCAGGCGAAAGTCCGACTTCTTTCCCAGGTTTTACATCCATGCCTTATCCGGGATTCGAACCCGGGCCCACTCGGTGACAACCGAGGATCATAACCACCATACTGGCTGGGCGGCATGTTGATAGTTCATAGCCCCAAAACCATCGATGTTTTTAAGCATCAGTAAATTTTTCCCACCCATTTCTTAAAACTGGTTTAGCAACTCAAATATTAATGTTCACCGGGGGGGGGGGATTTAATTTGCCATATGCCGTATTTATTAATTTATAACTAAGACTTTTTTTAACTGTCAAAACAAAGTCAAAAACATTTATAAGAACAATTAACAAGTCTTTTATTTTTAAATTGAATAGTATAAAAGAAAATAATATTTACAACAATTTGACATAGGTACTACCAACTACAAGTATAATTGGGTAGGTACATAACAATAATTCATGTTATTTGTTATTAATTATTTATCAACTTATGGTGGAAAACACAACAAACTTTTTTTTATTTACTGTAAATAAAAAATATTGGGGCTTATTATTATTATATGCCCCAATAATTGGGTTACTTACAAATAGTAAAAAAAGAAGTTTGTTAACTTTCTCCACCTTAAGCAGACTTTTTTTTTCACTAACTATCCCACCAGTTTGGGAAATAATTCTTTCTGATGGGACAGGTGTCTTACTATGGTGTTTTTTCATTCAAAAATAAAACATCGACAACGTAAAAACACGGAGAATGTTATAGCATTGATGTTAAACAAACATCGGCTCCAATAAATCGATGATAAATACATCAAGTTTTTTATAAAACATCGATGTCGCATTCCCTACTTTTCAGTCCCTTCACTCTTGGCCACTTTGGTCTAAAAGTAAGTTTAGTTTACTGATTATAAAAATTTTGCTACTTGGTTATTTAAAAAAATATATATATATATTTAAAAATAAAACATCGACAACATAAAAATATCGATAAGTACAAACATCGATGTTACAAAAAACATCGGCTCCAATACATCGATGTTTTTTTATAAAACATCGACATCGATTTCGCATCCCAATTCGCGGCGCAGTTTGTAAACCCTCTGTGAAAGAAGTATCACTTTTTATAAACCTTAAATCTAATCTCCGATTTACAAAAAATAATCTGATTTCTTTCCCTGCTTACTAAACATAATCGCATCGACTCGTGTAAACTTCTAGCTCACATGAGCACCAACCTATCAATCTTTCTTGTAGCCGAATTGAATTGCAAATGAGCGAAGTCTAAACGCACGTGCGCTTCGTGAAATTAAGTAACACATAAGCGATTGTGGTCCATTACGGGAACGTTCTACCACCTACAGCTTCTTCTTCCTGGCTGACCTAACACTTACTCCCCTGGAGACCAAAACCTCAAAAGAATCTCGAGAAAGCACAATGAAACCTGTTCTTTTTCTTCCTCTAACGGCTAAAAATTGCGGTTTTATTTAGTGTTTCAATTCTCAATAGACGACCTATTCCCACTAACTTACTCATGGTCTGGGATGGAGAGGTGTATTTTCTTTTCTCTCCACTAACCTCTCTCTATCTCTCTCTTTTTTACAGAGGCCGTCGTGGTTCAGTGATCATGACCACTGCTCTAGGAGCCTGCGAGTTTTAGGCGACGCAGGTACGCTTTCTCCCTGGTGTATTTCTCTCTTCGGTATCAGTAAAACTTTCCATTGTGTGTATGTCCATTTCTTGACGTTTTCTGCCGTAAAAACCAACCCAACCCACTTCCTCTCTCACATTATTGGGGCCGCGGTAGCCTATAAATAAGACTAACGGATTAAAAAACCGCATGGTTGGGAGTTCGAAACTCGATTCAATTAAAGACCGTCGCGTACACGAGGGTGTGCGTTAAATCTGTCGTTGGCGTGGGAGTTTGGAGAGTGGGGTGCCAAACTCAGGTATTGAACTCGACATCTGACCAAGGTTGAGCATCACGAGGTTTTGTCCTCGCATTTACAGGGCTAGCCCAGTTGCAAGAGTAACGGATTCAAAAACCGGATGGTTGGGAGTTCGAAACTCGATTCAACTAAAGCACGTTAATCTATCGTGGCCTAATCTGAGGTTGGCAAGGCGTGAAAGTTTGGAGAGTGGTGTGCCAGCTCAGGTGTTGATCTCGTCATCGGATCAGGGAGTATTTATCCTCGCATTTTTCCCTTCGGGATTGATCCCGTGTCGTCACCAATAGCTCGCAAATAAAATCGCGAAAAATTCGGACTACGTTTGTGACAAATCCCATTATTTTAAGTGCCATAGATTCGTCAGGACAGTCCACACACATACACCTACACACACAAGCACTTCCTTTTATAATAGTATAGATATTTAATGTTAAGAGGAGACTGACCGACGAGTGCCCTTTTGTTTTGTGCTGGCTCATTTTTATATTTATCAGGTTCCTAGATCTACATTTGATATTAAATATATTCCCTCCCGTATGGAAATTTTGTCGTATACATTTATCGTTATGAACAGCCATAACTACTTGAATTGGAAATAAACAGATGCTTAAACCTCTAGCCACTTCTCGAATACCCCTTAGACCTTGTGCCCCAGAACAATGGTAACGGTGATCAGAAACTCCTTGTGTGGTGGTCCACGGTTGGTCCGACCAAGCTCCCCACATCAATCTGTGGGTCCCGTTACCAGCTGAAATAACGGGACCCTCCCCATGTCCTTTTTACACTGTTTATGTTTGAACAGAGATGTTTTGAATTTTTTTTGAAGCAGTTTCCATAGTTTAATCCTAAAACATACTCCACATAGGTTTATAAGAGGGTCATACGATATATACCATATAACAAACAAAACATTTAGGTAAAAAAGTGTTGAATAAACAAAAATAACCAACGCTTTTGATAAACATAGTTACTAGTAACATACAGTTTTAATATCCGTAAAATCTAACTGTTATTTGTATATCTACAACTCTGCAATTGAAATTAAAAAGCAACTGATTAAAATAGAATTGAAAAAGTACAAGTGTCCTCTCCTTGAAACACAAAGATTAATAAATTATTTTATATTTTTCTTGGTTTCATCATGGAGAATGTTACCTGTTAGGGATTTTGACATTTGTTGTTGTTAATCTCCGACATGGTCTCTTTAAGTTAGACCAAGTTCACGAGTCCATAAACCCCCAAACAGTCCAGGAAAAGTAGAGGTTCCAAAAAAATTGTAAAGTCAATACATTTTAAAATATGAGCTGGCGAAGCCTGATCAGCTCCGCACTTGGTACAAGTCCTGAAAACCTTCTGGCCCTGTTCGTAGCAGAGACTCTTCAAGTGTCCACTGGCAAAACGTGAAATACAAGTCTGCTGACTTCTATGGCCCTCAAAGAGTAGGGCGCCTCCAGGACGACTTCTCCTGAGTACCAGTCATGGAGGGACATTCCAAAGATCTTTAGACATCTTCCTACACTCTAATTTGGCATGTGAAAAAGGTATTCTCAACATCGTCGCCAGTTTCATGAATTTTTTAAATCGCATTTTATGGCCCTTTAAGGGCACCTCTGACACCCGAGCCTCCATGGCAACGGCAGTACCGCTTATATGGGGGCTCTGGGTCCGACTGAATAACCTCGCGCCAACCGAAAAGTTGAAAAAGTGGTTTTTTATTCCTCTGAGACTACAAGAGAGAGAGAGAGGATGGTCTTTTTACCCATTTCATTCAATCGGTGACCTACTCCCACTAACTCACCCATGGAGCTGAAAAATAAAGCTGAATCTTCGTTCCTCCATGCCACCTACCACCGTGGGAGTAAAAGAATTAACGCGCCTCTGGACTCGCATCTTTTCCCACTTCCTTTACACTTAATGTTTTCATTGTGATTAGCAGCGGGTGCAGTCGCAGCTGGGTTGGTTCACTGGGCTATGCGGTAATAAGAGGATTAAAGGCGCTATTTCTTATGGTTGAGCGTGTCATTATGTTGAACTTCCTCTTGAGATTGCCTCCCCTGGAGCGATGACCAAATCTCTCGAATCAGATTTGAAGGTGAGGGAGGGTATTAAGTGTTTTGAAAACATTTCCACAATTTGGTTTTCATTCCGAATCGTGACTTGTTGATAAAACCCAGAGTGCCCATAAGCCGCTTAGCTCGGATTATTAGTTCTGGAGTGGAAAGAAAGATGGGGTTCTTATTTTGGGAGAGCTGGGATTACTTTGCTTTCGAAATTTCCATTGCGCGACAATCGCTTTCAAATTAAATTGTGGATGTTTTTTTTTTATGTTTCAAGGGAGAGAATTAGCCAAGCTACACCAAGCAAACGATCCTTACCGTGCAGAGAGCTCGATAGGAGCAGGGACTGACATGAAAAAGAGGAGTAAAAAGGATAAAGCTTAGCCAAACACTTGGTTAGCTGATTTGGTTTTTATGGCAGTATACCATGCAGAGAGATCAATAGAAGAGGGACTGATGGTAAAGAGGGGAGTATACAAGATAACCTCAGCCAGACATGGTTAGTTGAATTTGACAGTTTTGATGGTAGTACCATGCACCGAAAGCTCGACAGAAGCAGGGACTGGTATGAAAAAGAGCAGTAAAAAGGTAAAAGCTTAGCCAAACACTCGGTTAGGTGATTTGGTTTGCGTGGTTTTTATGACAGTACCTTGCAGAGATCACACACACACACACACACACACACACACACAATAGAAGAGGCACTGATAGAGAAAAGAGGGGAGTGTAAAAGATAACCTCAGCCAGACATAGTTAGTTGGATTTGACAGTTTTGATGGTAGTACCATGCACAGAAAGCTCGATTGAAGCAGGGACTGGTATGAAAAAGAGGAGTAAAAAGGAAAAAGCTTAGCCAAACACTTGGTTAGGTTATTTGGTTTGGTTTTTATGGCAGTATATACCGTGCAGAGAGATCAATAGAAGAGGGACTGATAGGACAGAGGTGATAAAGTCGCGTTTACACAGGAGTTGCCTCCTCCAAACATCGAAGGCATTCCGAGAAACGGCACTAATTTTATCGTCAAGATCTCGTGTCGGGGGTGGCAATTTTTCGTGTTTATAAAATCAATTTTGTTTTCCACCAGGAGTCGGTAAAGATAAAATTATTCTCTTTCGTCCCCTTTCGGGTGTTGCAGATAATCACCTGCTCCCCTCTGCCCATCGGCGACCCGTGGCTCACGCCGTTTTTTGTTCGCTCTCGGTGACATTTTATCTGCAACACATAGGGGTGATCATTCTTCTCGCAAAATGTCTTCAACACAAAAAGAAGGGAGAAAAATATTTGCAACTAAGGTGTAAACGACCCAAACATGGTTAGTTGGTTTGGTTTGACTGTTTTTGTAGTACCATGCATACAGTTCGTTAAAAGCAGGGACTGATATGAAAAAGAGGAGTAAAAGATAGCCTTAGCCAAAAAAAAAATATTGTTCAGTTGGTTTGATTGGTTTTTATGGTGCAAGGACCGGAATTGGCCGAACCGCGACAAACACAAGATCGGTACCATGCTTGTTAGAATGAAATGTAAACAAGATGTTAAAATATTTAATATAGCCATTTCGGTGAAAAAAATGTCCAACATCATCAGGACCAAAGTAAAAGACAAGAGGAAAAACTAGAATTTAATAAGTTATCTTTTTTAACAGATTGTCATAGAATCGCTTTTTTAAGCCTTTCCAGTCCACGTTTAAAGGTGGGAGAAGCACTGGAGCAGGGGTTCATACACTACTATAGTTTTACATCCGGCCTCCCCATTTTGTGTACTATTTTGTCGCGAACCCTGGATAGACAATAAACGTTTTTTTTAAATCGTCAACGTAGTTATCTTAGCAGAAAAAAACAGATTTTCTTTATAAACATTTTAATATCTATATTGATTTTTTATAATTGATTATTGCCCTCAGAACATGCTACTGAACTGTCCAAAACTAAAAATATGTTATGTTTGCATATTTACATTACCGATTGCAAATTTTACATAGAATTAACAAAAGCAATTTTAAAACAGAATTACAGAATGCACGTAAATGAACAGAAGAAGCAGCAAAACCGAAGTACTGAGGCACAGACGGAAAGAACTGCACGCTCCTCGCTGTGATTACAGCATAAAAACTAAATAGAAGGAGGGCACACCTACATTGTAAAAGCTGTAGTAAAGATGGCCATTGCTAAGCCTCAGACCGACCCAAGTTGCATATGAATCCCACCCCAAAAAACAGGTAAAGGGCATCTCAAATTGACAATTATCTTTATCACTTTGTCTGTTTTCTGCCGGTTGCCGAAGTATAGGTATTATATACTAATACAGACAGTTGTTTTCGAAAATAATATAGTTATTTTCTTACAAATAATATTAGCTCATTTCACACACTATTTTACTGATACATAGCTGACAACTGGATAAGGTAAAAAAACAGAAGATTTTGGGTAAAAAACAGAAGAATTTATAATTCATCGACATTTTATTAAAAATATGAACCAAAGGGTAGAAATTTATGATTTAAATTAAAATTTTTAGTAAAATCAGTAATACAATGTATTAAAACAACCTTTAGAAAACTTAAACTAACCTCAATTTAAAAACTAATTTTAGAAAATAACTATAAATCTTAACATAACCTTGTATACATAACAGTTTAACATACATCAGGTTTATGTATGTATCTTAATAATAGCATTTAATAGAATAATTTAAACGCACAATTCTTGATTATAATATTTCTATTGGTGGAGTGGTAGCAAACGGGACAGTAGCGCCGATTTTTTTTTGTCACCAAACAAAGATGGTGGCGCTATAGTCTTCGATTCTAAACTTCTAAATAGGGTTGCCTTAACAACAGTATAAATTGAAGGTAGCCACTTTGGCGAGAAATCGTCCACTGTCCCGTTTGCTACCACTCCACCTTTCTATTCTTGGCTATAATATTTATTTACACATTACTTGGGACGCAAGTTGGGAATGCTCGGTAATCTATTATCTAGCGATAATCTTTAAAAAATGCAAAAAGCGGAAGAAACATGTTTCCGTCCGGAAAACCGAAAAAATTATGAAAAATCGGAAAGTTTCCGGGTAATCCAAAAGGATTGGCAGCTATGCTGATACCTGATACTTGTTTAAGAAAAGCCTAAAATTTTTATTGTCAAATAAATTTCTTTGAATTTGGCAACCTAAAAAAATTTTCACGCGAGGATATACAGGTCGAAGGACACGCAGGCTTATACAGGTTCGCGACCTACGGTTTGCACACCACTGTACTAGAGTATCAGATAAGGTCAAAATAAATAAAGCATGTCTTTACGTTTAATTTGAAAATGGATCTTGGAAATTCGACCACCCCAACCGGAACAGGTTGCCAACCTCCTCTATGAAATCCAATCAACTTGTAAGGTACGGGTTGGTGATTTTCATGGTGCAAGGTTCATGAAAGGACAAACCATAAGACACATACACACATAATCAATGTGGCGCGTAATCGTGGTTTGATGTATAACCTGTCCAGTGAAGACGTGTACTTATCGTATACACCAATCAGTTGCGCCAACCTAAGGAAATTATTGGAAGATACCAAGTAAAACCAGTTGCCCTTCATGCGTTTTCGGAACTCTTTACTTTGTTTTTACAGGTCATTAGCGATACGATCGGTAACCAACTTTGAAAATAATTTTCTATTGCAAATGTAGCTATACATTATTAATCCCCACTCATCACTAAGACGATGCATGGAGTTGAAGCAAACAGTAATGAAGATAAAGACAAAATGTGTAACATAAGTCCTATAACTATAAGAATTAAAAATCTATTGGGTTGCATCAGATCTCTGGCCTTTACAAAATGGATCTGTAAGTTCTTTCCGGGTAAAATGCCGTTCAAAGAATTAAATATTCGTCGTCATTCACAACTGCTGTAAATTCCTATAAGAGGCATTTTCTTTCTTGCTAAATGTAGGTGGCTAAAGTAATCTTTCCGTCTGGTATATTTTACACCGAATATCCCTCTCTTACTGTCCAGAGGCACAAATATGTAGTAAAAATATAATAAACTAGCCACTGTTGCCTGTGACAGTTAATTTCGTGGGGTCAGGTGTGACCACTGCTCACTAACCCCAGGTGATTGCTACGAATTCCCATTTGGTTTGCGAAGCAAACCAAAAGGGAATTCGTATCCTATTGGATAACACCCATCACGGCGCGGCGTTGCCCTGGCTTATGCCTCGCAAACCAAATGAGAATTCGTAGCCTATTGGATAACAGCCATCACGGGGAACGCCGTCATTGTTAAATACGGCCAAGTTTGAATTGCGAAGAGATCCAACCGGCGTGACGTCAAAATCTCTTGCTAAAATATAAATATTTTATTGAAAATTTATATTTTAAATAATAATATAATAATAATATAAATATTAAAAAATAATAAATTTAATAATAATATAAATATTTTATTGAAAATTTATATTTTAAAGAAAATCAAACGTATAAAAAATCTGTCTGGTGTAAAAATTTCCGTAGATTTCAAATCCGATGAAATTTTTAATCTATCTGTAACGATCCCGAATTTTCAAAAGAGAACTAAACAATACCGGTCAAAAAAAATTTTAATTGTTTTGCTTTCCTTTGCTGTAATGGTTTGAGCACAGGAAATGGAATCTGTGATGCGAAGGTCAAATTCGTACTGGACATAATTATAAAAGTTACAATTTAAAAATTATTTGTTTAAAGAAAATCATATTTTTAGATATCGATCTAATGTAAAATTTTCCGCAGATTTCATAACCGTTGAAATTTTTACTCTATCTTTAACGATCTAGGAGACAGGAAAAAAATAACTACATAATTCCAGTTAAAACTTTATTTGTTTCTTTCGTCTGCTGAAAATCGTTTTTCGCAAAATGAAACGGTAACACGGAAAACTAATTTTAGAATCGGTCATCTCTTTATAGTGTTTCCATTCTAAAGAGAACCCATTAAATTCATTTTAAAATATTCTAGATTGAATTTTAAAATTTTGCGCGACCCAAAATTGCAAAAAAAAAAAATCGGACTACCCGTGTGCCAAATTTCATCACTGAAATGCCATCGATTCGTCAGTACTTTGATCACAGAAAAGAGACAAACACTTCCTTTTATAATAGGGATGAATGAAAAGTTTTGTATCATTAGTGACTTAAGAGTTGAAAATTTCATTTCAAATTTTGGGGTAACAACGACGCAACTACAAAATTGGAGGTAAATATTCAAAACACCTGAATAAATGGCATAAAAAGTTAACATAAATATTACCAGACTCTACTTTCAATGCCATCCAATTTTCTCAGATGTTGCAATTGATATTAATCGTGAAAGTATTCTTGTTTTTCGTTTTCTGGACAAATCGATGAATTCGACTTTTGTCATTGTTCTTCCAAACCAGCTATATAAAATTCCTTTCTAGAGTTCCTAATCCTCTCTTCGACACATTTTAGTTTGGCAATATATTTAAAAGAGAAAATAACATTCATAGCCTCTTAATGAATAGAAAGCTTCTATGGCTAAGTCCTTTTCTTTTTCTTGCGTCATAAGACTCAACCAACTTCTGTGGTTATGGAAGTTAAGCCATGAAAAAGTGATGCAATTAGAATTTGTAATCTACGCAATAAAACGCTTGTTATTAAATAACTGTCGGTCAATTTAATGATTCTATTACATGGATGATTGAACGGCCATTGTAAATATCGGAAAGGTCAACTTCATATTTTTAAGATGAGCTTCAATCATCTGCTGTTACAGATAATCTATGAATCGTGTCAAGAATAAAATACATGTTAGAATAAATAAATTCACCGGAAGCTCTCTCGAAAAAGAATTCTTCTTTTTGCTTCTTTCGCGATTCGTATCACTTCAGTTCCTTCCGATGGAATTTTTGACCCATAGAAGAAAGCAAAATAAATGCGAACGGCGAGATTAAATTAAATTGGTAAATACAAAATGGCGGTGTTCGTTGGAGCGTTTCGAATACCATAATGCGGATGTTGATGAGTGTCAAAAAGGTAAAATCAATCGATGAGAATTTTGTTCCAAAACAACTAGTTGTATGCTTGGTACATTAATAAGCTTTTGGTTCAGCTCTGTTTATTATTGTATGCTTATAACTCTAGTAACACAGATTCTTTCTCGTAATCAAAATCATATTTTTCCTTTTTGTTTCAAGTGATATGAAGAGCTTCATTGAATTTAACCGATAAGGTAAAATAAGTTCCCACTTATTACATTACTATCGAACCGAAAAGGTCGGTTGTAAATGATCAGTTGCAGTTTGCAAAACATATTTCAGGAATTGGTACGTATCTTAATGAATAAATTTCAATCATTGGAAAATTCAAGCTCAATTTAGGAATATTTCTTACAAAGAATTAAAAAGTAATTTAGAATTTATTGTGCTTTTCTAGTACAAATCAAGAGTTAAACCCATTGCAAATTTGATTAGTACCAGTTCCTTTTCACCATATGAATGGTGTCTCCTAGTTAGTCAATTCTTTCCAATCATTGTTCATTAAAACGACACTGCTTATTCATTCTTTAAGGAATGCTTATTCTGCTAGGGAATTAATTCAAACATAAAATACGACAAAGGAAATGAAATAAAGTAAAAAGAGAACGGTACATTTTCAATTTCAATTCCGTTAATAAAATCAGCTCCGGAATGAAATAAAATTCCCAGTTGCTGATTAAAATAAATGCAATATCTTTGTAAAATCTCACGTTAAAAAATCAATTCAGTAGCATTATTATAACCTACAACATATAAGCTAAAAGATCTGTCAAAAATATATTGTCTAATTATTGGAATTTATATGTTATTATTCAGCCAAACGTAATTTTAATTTTGGTATTGGTATTTTTAATTAACGTCACACAGGAGGCAACACAACGTGCCATTGGCAATGGTCCGGGATCAACTTCCGAAGGGAAAGATGCGAGGACAACGCTTAATTTTTAATTCAGGCTATGAAACAGTAAAAAGTAATTCATGCTTAAGACAGTTTTTCACCACATCTCGATGCCTAGAAAGAAAAACCGTCATCATGATGTCAGAGATATCTTAAGTAAATCATCAAAATTAATTGGTTTGTTTTATTATAATTATCTATCGAAATTAAATACCATTTAACTTCAAGTTTCCTTTTTTTGTGTGTCATTGTTTATCACTTTGTGTTAACTTTGGTGTTATTGTTTATCACCTTGAATTTGACCTATGATTTCATGGAAAATGTTCAATTATCGAATTGGCGATTATAAGAATCAGCCGCTTCGTACAATCAAATCTGTCCGAACCCAAGCAATTTTATAAAGCTTTAGACGCTGTATTCAATTGTAAATTATTGTACGTATTAATCCAACGGGAAAACTTGTGCGGATATTTGACTGATTTAGCAGATACGTAGTTCAGGTATGCAAATATGAGCAGTTAAGTACATGAAATCATTTCCAGTACCTTTTATTTTATACATAATAAAATAATCAATCCTCATTTACCATGAATTTGATGAATTATAGGTAAGCTGCTTAAGAATGATGATCAACAAACGCAATATTTTATTTTTAAAGACCAGTTGACCTTCACAAACCACGATCGTCTCGAATAACTAGAAGCATTTGATACAAGGAATAAAAGATATTAAACTAGTATAAGACAGCAAACATATACAGGGTTATTCAAAATGACTCATCCTATTTTAAAATTCCATATTTAAAAAAATAAACGACACAGAATGATAAGTAATACATGAATACAATGAAAAGATATGGAAGGTCCAGAGGTTCCCAAAGTGTGTGCCGCGGCACCCTGGGGTGCCACGTAGAGGGATTAGGGGTGCCGCGAAGCGCCCATGAAGCAGTTACTGTTATAAGGAGAAAATATCGTTCGAAAATTGATGTAAAATAAATGCGAGTAACTGTCACTAGCATATCGCGAGTAGCTGTATCGAAATTCCACGATTCGAACAATTGTGCAGTGAGCAGCAAACTCACCTGTCTCACTAAACACACACACATATATGTCCAAGAGCATGTTGAAGGTAATTTTATTTGTTTTATTTAAATTTTCACTTACACCTATGTTTTCCTATTAAGTACAGTTAATGTATTTGTGTGAATTTTAAATACTTAGTTGTATTAATTATGACTATGTTCTTACCACACTTACGTCTCTAATTTCGTGTTCAAAGTTTTACAAATAAGAAATATATATATATATATATATATATACCACATATAGATGTTACATGACGAGGTTGCCGTGAGAAAATTCTAATTCTCTTAAGGGTGCCACGACTTGGATAAGTTTGGGAACCCCTGTTTTATGCTGTGAAGAATAGATGGTACTCGTGTGTTCTTCATGAAACTATTTCACGAAAGCTGTTTTAGAAGCTTTTCAGTGGCAGAAGCGATAATGGCGTATGTGGTTTGGATATGTTGCAAATCTGGCTTTTCCCCCAGTTAAAGGAAGATCGCCCCAACTTCGAGGGGCACCACCCCACTGGGCTACAGAGGTCCGTCATTTCCTTGCAGCTACCTCGCTAACATGCAGCTACCTCGCAGTTGGATCGGTCGCAGTGGACCAGAGGATGTTACACAGCTGGACACCTGATATGACCCATGCGATTTCTTCCTTTGGGGGTTTGTAAAAGATAAAGTGCATATGCCACCATTACCCACAAATTTTTGTAAACTTAAACAACGGATTTTTGCAGCTGTACAAGCAATTACAGCTGACACTTTACAACGTGTTTGGCAGGAATTTACAAACCGTCTTGACATTATACGTATAACTAAAGGAAATTATATCGAACACTTGTAAGAAAAACTTCCATATTTTCCCTTTGTGTTCATATATTACTTATCATTCTGTGTCGTTTATTTATGAAAATATAGCATTTTGAAATCGGATGATTCATTTTGAATAATCCTGTATATTAAGAAAATCAACAATTTTGTGATAGACATTAGTCAGCGATACAGAAAGGAATTCTGCTTCTAATGCACATCTGGATTAACGTTATGTTTAGTAAATAAAGTTTCAAAATATCAATAAGCGTGCAAATTGATTTCCGCAAAAATCAATCATTCTAGGTTTCATATTTTCTTTTGCTGTACATTTTCACCTAATTCTTTTCTGTTAAGAATTTTACGCAGAATTAACTTATAGATTTTTTTTATTTCGGAATGAAACGTATTACGCAATAAATGGAAAAAAAAAACAATCACGGAAAGGGAATATGGTCGACTGTTTAAAAAATAGTTTCATTCAAATTTTGCCCAGTACAAATGCATTAAAAAAAATTTTCCGTGTCTGATATCGTATTAAATTATAATGGAATTAACGCTAATCGCTAATTTAGAACAGTTTCAATACGTCTAGTTTGATTGTCTTATAACATGTATCAAAATCAAGCTGCGTCAAAAGCAAGATTAAATAATAGAAGTAATAACAAAAAGCTTTGTGTTAAAGCTATTAAGTCGTTGGTCTCTGTCTAACTAGACCTCGCGTAGCAAAAATAATAGCACGACAAACTAAACGAAATTAAGCTTCGTTCAGCTACAAATTAAGATATTAAATTGGAGTATAATCGTCTGTTAAAAATATTTTTAATCGTGTCATATTTTGCAAACATGGAACAAATGCACGTCCTTTCATATCAAAATACAATTAACGTTCACCATTAATTTAGAACAACAGTTTCAATTGGTCAGTCTTACTGGATTTTATGGCACAAGTGCAAAAAAAAAAGAATCTCAATAATAGAACACTAATAAAATGGTTTCAATGTGTCTATTATGTAATAGCACCCGGTCGAATTAGCCCTCTTGTAGCCAAAACATAATCACAAGGCGTCAAACTCCACCAAATCGTTGCGAAATTAATTATATTGTGAGATAATATCGCTGTTCGTTAACAAATATTTTTGTTCTCATTTCATATTTTATAAACACGGAACAAATTCTTTAATGTAAGTTTGTAAACCACGGCTAATTGTCTTACAAATCAAGATATAACTAACATCCATAGCCAGTTTATAATAAGTTTCAATTAGTCTAGTTAGGTTTATAGCAAAAGTATAAAAAAAACGGACAAGATCAAATAATCGAGGTAAATTAGCCTTCTTGAAGCAATAAATGGTGGCAAAGCGACAAACTAAACCAAATCAATCCATCTACTTTATCGAACTCGGAATTAATTATATTAAGAGGGAATATCTCCCTGAGTGGTCGTTAAAAATGTGTTCATTCATTCCATATTTTACAAACGTAAAACAAATTCACTGTCTTGCATTTCAGAATGTAATTAATGTCCATCGTGAATTTAGAACAGTTTCAATGCGAATAGTTGGATTTTTTGGCACGTGTCCAAATCAAACTGGACAAGCCTGCGCAACATGGTAAACAGTTACAATACCTGTATCTGATTAAACCAGTTGTCAAAACTTATCAAAGCACAATCGCTTTCAAATCAATTATTCTTCCTTGTATCGATAGAACAAAACACGCCTGACTGATTACACATAAATTAAAACAAAATTGACAGAAGAACTAAAACAGGGATAGAAATGTGTTCTCTTTTTGTGTAACAACCGAGAGAACGGTTTGTAGAAAAAACGCCATTTTCTGTCCACACCTCAATCTTCTTTTGTTCTATAGTCATATTTCTAGTCGAAAAAAGTTAGTTCCCCAAGTCGTGATTCCGTTCTTGTGTTTCTTCCTGATACAGGGAGAGCTCATTCTTTATGTTCTTTGACTTCATTTCATATTTAAGCATCCTCCTTTGTCACGTTCTACGTGTAAAGTGGTACGTGATTAAAGTTTATTTCGCGCGTATGAGGAAGCAGATAGTTGATAGAGGCAAATGTGATAGGTATGAGGAACTCGAATATTGACATTTATTGCACAAAATTAGACAGTACGATGGTGGTACCAAACCAAAGACCAAACAAAATATGTTTTGGAAAAGACAGTTTTGTTTTGCGTGTTCTATTACAACCATCATTATATTTCTTATTAAAAAAATGTGGTATAAAATTATACGAGTTTCGACAGTTCCAATTTGTTTCGTTTTAATGGCATATACATACCAAGAACGGACAAGCCAATAAAAATAAAACTCGAAACGGGATTCGTTTTCTTCAATTTACTTCAATTAGTTAGGTTTCTATCTCATGCGAACAGTCAAATATTCTCTAAACATTTCAACCCAATATTTATCTATACAAGCTAACCCGCCTATGCCCCCCCCCCCATCTGTGTAAAACTTTCCAAAATGCTCTTTTTATAGAAAAAGTAGCGTTTTTTCATTTCATATCTTATTTCATTCCTTTTTTTTTTTTTATCAATTTCGCATTCATATTCACTAAAATTAATTCCATGCTTAAATGCTCTCACATGATACATATCGGGATTGCCGTAAAATGTAGTTTATCGCCGGTTTAGTGACGTTTGGCGCTCAATCTAATTGGCGTTGACTATTCTATATGAATTCGGAATTCAACTATTCTGTAATGAATTCGGAATTCAACTATTCTATATGAATTCGGAATTCAACTATTCTGTAATGAATTCGGAATTCAACTATTCTATATGAATTCGGAATTCAACTATACTATATGAATTCGGAATTCAGCTATATTATATTAATTCGGAATTCAACTTTTCTATATGAATTCAGAATTCAACTATTCTATATGAATTCGGAATTCAACTATTCTATATGAATTCGGAATTCAACTATTCTATATGAATTCGGAATTCAACTATTCTATATGAATTCGGAATTCAACTATTCTATATGAATTCGGAATTCAACTAGTCTATATGAATTCGGAATTCAACTAGTCTATAATGAATTTGAAATTGATTTTTGGACTTTGCATGCTGAAATTAGAATTTGGAAATGTTGAGATCAGATTCAAAGAACAAGCCAAGCGACGTCACGTTTAGAATACGTACAGAAAAGGCTACCGCTATCGACCATTTAGCTTAACAAAAGCTTGCGCTTTAAAATTCAGAACTAACCATAACGAAACAAACCACTATCTACTGCTTACACTTGCACCCAACTCCTCGCGAGTAAGGCACGTGAAGAATTTTTCCCACACCACTTTGTGTGTGAATTCTGCAACAATAATTGAAACCTCCACCAGTAGCCGAAAGAGCTCTATCTTTCTAAGGTCCACGACCCGGACTCACATTAGAATAAACGCCTATTCCACCCAAAAGCTCAAGCCTCCACCTTCCAAGCCCAGACTATCCAACAACCCTCCATTTAATTGCCATTGCGCCTCATCTACATTTTAAGACATCAACCATCCGTTCAATTGGTCTGCAGGAGGAGACCAAAGAAAGGAAGTTCAATGCTTCCCCTCCAAAATAGAGCACTTTCTTTTATACTTTTGCTTTTGTATGTTCACTGCATAATGCGTCAGTTTCATTCTGTATTGTGAGTCCACCAACACGTCACGTAGGTATTAGCCACCGAGCCTTTTTGTGAGCGCTCCTGTTGTTATTATGGCGGTGCTTTTTATATTTTATGTCGTTTTTTTACTGTTTGGTAGTGAGTTTGGGGATGAATGGGAGAAGATTGTGGGTCACCCAAAATTTGAGGCGACACCCATTCATTTTGGTCGGCCACGACGGCTTCATTGTATTGTGTGGTGGGTACGGGATCTAATTCACTCTAAATCTAATAACTATATTCCAGTGATAGGAGAGATTATTTAGTTTCGTACAGTTAGGGCGTATGCTGTGTGGAGAATCGCTGGACAAGGATTGCTGGAACGGCGATTTGCATGATTATTAATTAGAACGGTGATGGATTTGTAACTGTTGTCGGGTTTTATTATTCGATGGGTATTCGAGGGGGCATTCTTTTTTAAATTCCATTAATCCTTCGATATTTCACGCATTCGGTCAAAGAGGTTCTTTTCACTTGTCCCTCAATTTCCCTGCAAACTGCAGCATTCTCGGCAGTAAAATTCCGAAGAAAGGTGCTCTTGTCCTACAGTGACCAACAACATCAGCCACTTTCCATACAGCGGTGTTAACCATACTTATGAAACCAAGAGTTGTCAATAATGTGTACTTGCAACTGTACAGGGCCAAGAGTTAGGTGGTACTTAATGATATTTTTGTTATCCCTGAGTTCCAAGAAGCACTGTTACTGCTTATTTTAGATTATTGTCTGTACATGATTGTCTAAGGACACATTTGTTTCGTATTGGTGTTGACGACTCCTCTAACTGCGTGTTAAGTGATACTTCGTCAACTTATGACAGACCAACAATATCAGTCACTTTCCTTACAGCGAGGTTAATCATACTTATGAAACCAAGAGTGTTTTCAATAATGAGTACTTGCAACTGTCCTGGGGCAAGAATTAGGTGGTACTTAATGAGATTTCTGTTATCCCTGAGTTCTAAGAAGCACTTTTACTGCTTATTTTAGACTATTGACTGCACATGATTGCCTAAGGATACACTAGTTTCGTATTGGTGTTGCCGACTCCTCTAACTGCATGTTAAGTGATACTTCGTCAACTTATGACAGACCAACAATATCAGTCACTTTCCTTACAGCGAGGTTAATCATACTTATGAAACCAAGAGTGTTTTCAATAATGAGTACTTACAACTGTCCAGGGTCAAGAGTTAAGTGGTACTTAATGAGATTTCTGTTATCCCTGCGTTCCAAGAAGCGCTGTTACTGCTTATTTTAGACTATTGACTATACACGATTGTCTAAGGACACACCTGTTTCGTATTGGTGTTGCCGACTCCTCGAACTGCATGTTAAGTGATACTTCGTCAACTTATGACAGCCGAACAGTGGGACGCGTGCTTTGTACTCAGAAGTTTTGATAGTGTCGTTCTAAATATTGGAGAGCACGGGACTCGCTTGAGGGTCAATGTTCGGCATTTGTAAGCAACTTGATCAGCGATTAATTTTGATTTGCAAACAGCTAAGGAAATCGCAGCCTGTTTCTTTAGAATCAGGACCTCAAAATTTATGTTTTAAGCCTAAAAAGCGCGATATATCAAGGATTTGCTGATTTGATACCGAACTAAAATGAAATGGACTTTAACGGAAAGATTAAAATTCCATATTTAAATATCGTATCCCATGATCAAAATGTTCATGTTATGAGAGCTACCGTCGTTTTTGGAGCGTTAGTGAATGTAGCCTCTCCGTGTAATTCAATAAAGCGATTCGTGTGGTTAAACACTGCTCACCGTCATTTTTTAAATTCAGTTGCTAAACTTTTTAAAAATTTGATTCAGTATAGTTTTTTAGTTTTGCTAGAAAATAAGTCGACTCAATCTCTTTATTTAACTTGATTGAGTAAAAAAAATTTTAATTCGCCTGAGAACAATGAGTTATCTCAATCTTTTTTTTTTAAGTTGATTGAGTAGAACGTAAGTTTCGCCCGAGAATAATGAATCGTCCCAATCTTTTTTAAACTTAATTGTGTAAAATGTCCGTGTTTTGACAAAGAATAATCTCAATCACTTTTTTAACTTGTTTGAGTAAATATTTTGGTTTCGCCTGAGAATAGTGATTTATCTCAATACTTTTTTGACTTGATTAAGTAAAATGTTTTACCTGTGAATAATAAGTCATCTCAATCCTTTTTTTTTTAAACTTTATTGAGCAAAATGTCTGTTTTGCCTGAGAATAATGAGTCTTCCTAAATTTTTTCTTGAGATAAGTTAAAGACCATCTAACGAAAAATAACAGAACTCCATTTACTTGGCTTTTAGATTTATGTACGTATTTCTTTCTTCCATTGTATTTCTTAACGCCACTCAGATGAAATGTAGATATCCACGAAGAACAGAGACCGGATTGGAGAACTTTACAGAAAAAAACTTGTGGTTTTAAAGGGATTTCATCATTTGACTATGATTTTTAAAATTGGTACAGCTGCAGTCTACGTTTATAGGGTGGCAACAAGCTTAGCGTTTTTTTTGGCGCACTTCTAGTAGCGAGATATGGTTATTACCGTTCCGGTTTTTATGGCAACTTCGCAAGCGGAAAGTTTAAATTTTCATTTTGAATATTCTAGAAAGTTCATAGAAAATCCGTTAAAAAATAAAGATTTGAAAAATATATTTTTTCAAACATTCATAAAAGTGTTTCTGAAGCTTATTACTTTCCGTTGTAAAAAGAAAAAGATTTTTTAAATAATTATTTCCTTGGCGACTTTAGAAGTGAGTAAAAAAAAAAAAGCACTAATACCGTTGTCACCGTTATAAGCGAAGACCTGCCAGCTGTACCTTAAAATTTTCAACTCCTGTTTCTAGAATCGTAGAGATGGGCAGGTCGAAAATTCTCTGTGAGATAGTGCTTAAGGGGCTGGTAGAACTTTACATAGAAAGGTACTGTGACATTAAATAAAAAACAGAGTTCATGTCATACGGTAATTTAGATGTATTTCCAATTAGAAAGACAGAGAAAAATGTTGCGATCAAAAATAATCTATGTGCATCCTAATACGACAGAGTAGCGTTAGTTTTCTGTTATAGTTAAAAGCACAACTGATCGCGGTCGAATTAAGCAGTCAATCAATGCTAGGACTTTAGAGGCTTCGCTCCTGATAGAGATGATGTAAGAAATCCCTACCATTTTTTAAAATAATCACACAGATACTCCAGATTCAATTTACATCAAGGCTGCGGTAGCCAGCTCAGGTGTCGCCTCGTCATCTGACCATGATTAAAATGATATTTTTCAAGCTATGTTGCTCCAGTACGACGTTTATTAATGGTATTGTTATTAGTTAACGTCGCACTGCAGCAACTCAACAGGCTATTAACGACGATCTGGGATCAAAGATTCTCAGTCAAAAGATCCGAGAGCAACATCTGGTAGTTTTGGACAACGGTCAGTTTAGGTTTGGTACCGGACCGTCGAGTACATAGACCGTACCCACTATGCCAAGACAGCACCGGAAAAATACGAAGACAATGCTTTTTAATTCTCAACCACGGTCGGATGAAGAGGTAACACCCGAGCTGTCACCCTCCTCGGTAAACTTCTACACCCCACTAACATATAAGGACATTTTAGACCACGTAATTACTATGTATATGAGGTTGGTCGACCTCTCTAGCCTAACCAATAGCTAATCCGCTATGTCCGTTTTAGTGGTGGTATGGAAGTTTGGAGAGGGGTGCCAGCTCAGGTTTGACCTCGTCATATGACCATGATTCAAAATTATCTGGTGTTCTCCTCGGATCTATCCCTTCAGGTTTGATCCAGGCCGTCACCAACAACCCGTTGTGTTGCTCCAGTGCGCGGCTAATTAAAATACCTACTTGCCTACCATTTTACATCTTGTTATACGAGGCCGGCTTCTCAACGTCGATTTCACGATGTCTTTTATAAGCAATTTACGTAAAAAGGACAATAGAAAAAACAGTAAGTATAGAAGATGAATCAGAAATTTTCTTTGAGATAATTCTAAAATGATCTTTCCGATGCAGTCGAATACGATATGCTCCAAAGTCTCTTCCTCATCAAGGGAAATAAGGCACTTGTTGGAGTCAGTCAGGTGAAAACAATTCAAGTAGGTCTGAGTTCTAATGTGGCCTATTCTGGCTAAAGTAGCAAAAGTGGCAATTGCTCTAGGGATGTTTTGGAAGTAATGGAGGTCATTAGGCTCACTCTGGAATTGAAAAAGATGGCGATTCATTCCAGTGTTCCACCATACGGTACACCAAAGTGATCGAACCTCTCTTTCCTGACTCTACTTAGTCATCTAGAGAGAGTAATTGCTGACAATGGAACTGAATCTATTGTAATTGACAATTTAGCAAAGCTATTTCATTGCCATACACTAAGCACATGCAGTTTAAAAGCATAGATCATATCAGTTTCTTATAAATATAGTTTAATAAATCTATCTATTTATAAAATCTCACTTAAATTAATTTTGTAATGTTTTTTTTATTAAAATTTGAATCAATGTATGTGACTAAAACAAACGATAATCTTTTCCACAATTTTTCTACAGCCATCTCCTGATTCTTAAGGGTAATATTTAAATCTGTGTATTTTATTTTTAACAATTCAAAGTGTTCTTCCTTTTGAAGTCGGTTATTTTTCCAGTCCGATCATTCGAGCAAGCCAGTCAATGATCGTATACTAGTGAGATTGTATATATAATTCTGAAGGGAACGGGAAAGACACGAGGTTGAAATCTGAATACGATATCTATCTATATATACCAAAACAGAACTGGTTGATTCTTCCATTTCTCATGGAAACACCTATGAAGGTTGGAGGAACATTCTAGTACAACCCGTGATTGTAACACAATTAAAAGATAACATTCTGAAATGACATTTAAGAAAGAAAAATTCATTCCAACATAAAAAACAAAGAACGAAGATTTCAGTTTTAGTGTACATACTCATTCTCGAATACGGCTATGTACCAAATTATTTCTCTAATGTTTATTAACGTTTTTAACAACAAATATTAGAATATCGTAAATCTTGTAAATTGTTTCCATCAAATTCGATAGTCAAGATAACCAAGCAAACGGGCATTTTTTTTATCAGAAAAAAGGGCCAAGGCAAAGGTACAGTGTTCACTGTCAGATTCTAGTTTCAACATAGAAAGAACTCATTCTTGAGTAAGACTAAACGAAATAATTCTATAGTGAATATGAAGATTTTTGACAAAAAAAATATTCAATATATTTCGCAATTCACACACACACATAAATATTGTTTCATTAATTTTCATGCTCAAAATCTTGGGAAAGGACACTTTTGACCAAAGATATAAATTGCCAGGGTATAGGGGCAGTGTTTTATTGTCAAATATTCCAGATTCGAAAGACACAAAGGACTCACTGTTTAATAATATTACGAACAAAAGTATACTAATGCATATAAAGGTTTTTAAACACAAAAATGCAACCAGATCTTTTGTAAATCATGTAGATTGTTTCATCAGATTCCATGAGCAAGATATCCTTGCAAAAGGGCACTTTTGACCAAAGATATAAATGACAGCGGATGGAGAAGTGTTCGCTCTCAGATATCAGCTTCAACGTACAACAAACGCATTCTTATGAACAAAACAATTCTTTTAAACAAAAATATTTCTTGGTATTCAGGAAATCATATAAATACAACATCATCGTCTCATAAATTGCGTGCATAACATGTTCCTGCAAATGGCACTTCTGATGAAAGAGGAAATACAGGGGTTTTAACCCTCCCGCTTCACGCGGTTTTGCTTTAATATCTAATTTAAACACTTAGAATGTTCTTTTTGGACAAAATATTGAATACTTGCATTGCAGGTTGGGATATAAAACGGATTTGAATTATTTTACTAGAAATAAATAATTACTCATGTCTGGAGCAATGTTTTTTTTTAAACTTCAACTCATTGGTTAGCTTCAAAGAAATCTTTTTCCGAAAATAATTATTTCTGTTGTTCTGAATGTTCTTTTTGGACAAAATATTGAATACTACTTGCATTGATAGGTTAGGATAAAGTAACCATGAGTTTGAGTTATTTTACTAGAAATAAATAATTCGCCATGTCCGGCGCAATGATTTTTTTAACTTGCCCTCATCCAAAGAAATATTTTTCAAAAATAATGAGTGTGGTAAACCGGAATATCGAATGAACCCGAACATTCCATCCAGAATGCACACACGTGCATGCTTATCATAGTATTAAAATCGTCGAGCAATTCGTGTTCCGAAACAGATCAGACACGTTTTTATTGCAAAGGCACTTGGACAAATACATAGCCATAAACACCCATGTCCCACATGAAGTTAGAGTCTAGAATAAAAAGAAAGGCGAAAAAAATACTAAGATTCCAGTTACTGCTAACTCGAGTTTTCCAATAGCGTGCATGGACGCCATTCTCTGTTGACGCCGAACATTCCAAAAAGTGGGCACACTCCATGTCAGTTATTCCCTCCACATAGGACATATTTCTAATTAAGGGGACCAGTGCGTAAGAACCTTTCAAAATTTCGATTATTTTTTATAAATTTAAATAAATATTGATACAATTCTGTTTAAAATTATATCTTATTCATGGAGTTTTATGCTTTAGACTTCAATACCTCGATGTGTACTTTTTCCTTAAAAGGAACATTTTTTAAAGTCTATTCAAACAAATAAAAAAAAATTGGTTTACTGGTGTTGCATACCCTATAACATATTTTAACACTGGCATTTTTCTCTATCTGCTCAGAAAAGTTCATTTTGACTGTTGAAAAGGGTGAAAATTGGTCATTTTTCAAACGAAAAAAATATGAGCTAAAGAAAAAAAAATCTCAAAACTTCATATATTAGGATTTTTTTTTTAATCTCTGAGTTGAAGTGTTTAAAAGTGTCTTCATAATATGTATAAAAAAAATTCAAATCAATACACGTAAAAGATTCTGAGGAAATGTTCCTTAGAATTTGACCATTTTAACATTACGGAGATAAGACTGCACTGATTCCCTTAATTTAAATCCCAAACCCTTGCAAATGTTCAACCAGTCAATCTTGCCCTGTCAATAATCTAACAGCCTCCACCGCTGTATAGCGATTTCTAACAAGGATGTCACAAATAGACTCACCCTACATCTTGATTTGTGTTATCACAGCAACTCTGGATTTATAACTCTTTTAATTTACTCTTTATGATTCGAACTGGTGATCCCAGGGGTATATATTAGTGGCAGATCAGTTACAGGGATGGAAGATGTTGACAGCTAGCGTTAGTGTCTAGTAATGTAGTTCTTTAAATTGCAAACAAATTAAATATGGAACACGCATCGTTTATTTATTGACTCAGCAACTATAATACACCCACATCATTGCCAAAACGTTTATACGAATTTGAATTCACAAAATCAAACTGCATGGAATCAAACCAAATGGAAGATTTTTTTCATTTAACACACAGTTTGCTCTTTTATTTGTCTTTCTTTCAACTTTTTCAACCTCTTTCGGCAGACTTCAGCCATCACTTTCTTCGGCAAATTTTTTTTTGTCTTCACTCGATAAAAGTGAAGTTTAAATGAGGTCAAGCTATAAAAAAGGGTATTTTTTTCTCACTCCCTTTTCTTCCCATTGTTCTAGGCGAAAGAATATCTGTGACTTGTACGGGTTCTAATTTCACAGGTTGAGCGGTTTTATTTAGAGAGAAAAAGATCTAATTTCGTTGGTGCTTTTGCACATCGAGACGACTCTGCTAGGCTTGACAGATACCCAAGACCCGAATACGCAAGTTCTCAAACAGACAAAAATTAAATAGAAATCATGCTAATGCTATAAATGAAATGCGTTAATTAAATAGAAATACAGTAAATTTTTCATAATCTGCGGAATTGAGTGGCGCGGCAACCTCGGATTAGCGAATTCCGCGGATAATCCGCAAAATGGCTAAAATAAAAAGGGCACAAATCAACAGAAAAATGTTTTTGAACAATATTTATTTACAGTAGTTTTGTGTAGTCTATACATACAATTATGAATTAATAAACAGTGAATTTCTGTATTTTAAAGTTTGTTTATTTATTTGATGAAAAAAATCAGTTAATTGTTTATGTTTTTTGTGTTAAAACACGTCATTTTTATTTGAGATGGAAGTTTTTTCAACAACATTTTGTAACAAAGTGAACCGCGGATAAGCCGCAAAGCAAATAATCGTGAGTTTACTGTACACTGTACTGCAAAAGTCATCAGACACCTGGAGTAGAAACAAAGCAGCACTTATTTTGGGGGTTTAACCATCAATTAAAAGTTTCAATTTCAAAGTCCACATCCATATGGGTAACTACAGAGCTAACTACTGAGTATAGACTGAAATTTAAGGAAGTAATGTCCTGTAGAAATGTGCAAAGGCTTTTTATCAAAATCTAAACACTGAAGTAGCAGTCATTTTATTATCACTAAATATCCAATTCAGAATGTTAAATACGTGCCATCATGAGAAGAAGTGCTGGCACCTCTTCATAAAATTGTTGACTAGCCAAAATGGTTATGTCCCCTAAGACTTGTACGCATGTTGGTACGTATTTAACATTTTAAAATGTGTATTTAGGGATAAATTGACAGCTACTTCAGTGTTTAGATTGTGATATAAAATAACTGAATATTTTTGAAGGACATTACTTCCTTAAATTTCAGTCTATAATCACTAGTAAGCTCTAGTTACCCATGTCGATGTGGGCTCTGAAATTGAAAATTTGAATTTATATTTAGATCCTAAAATACATTCTATGTTTTGTTCCTATTCCAGGTGTCCGGTGACTTTTGTCAGTTCAGTGAACACTATCCTACAATAATAGACCGGACAGCAAGATGTGATGATATAAGGGAAAGAATATATGCTTTAATAGGGGGAAGGTCCCCCACGTGCTGCAATTACACTAGCAACCCCTCTGGGCATACTTTCAACAAGTGTTTGGTACACAGCTGTGGCTATTCGTGTCCATTCCTGCTGCAAGAATGTTGCCAGCTCAGCTGTAGATTTCGGACATGGTTCCCTGATCCGAAAGCGTCGCTCTAATTCGTCCCACAAATGTTATATAGTGTTTAGGTCGGGACTCTGAGCATGCCAGGGAAGACGTTTTACATTCATATCTTGATACCACTGCTTGACAGAGGCTGCAACATGACATGGAGCGTTGTCGTCCTGAAGTAACATTCGTCCCATTCCTTAATATTGCCAGAGCGTAGGAAGAACCTGATTGTCTAAAATGTTCTTGTACGCGTCGGTGTTCAATTGACCAGGAACAACATGCAAAGATCCCAGGTAATACCACGAAAAACACCCCCAAACAAGTCAGTCGGGTTTTATGCGAATCCGCTGGAGTTCAGTTCACTATTGTATGGTAGTGTATATCAATAATTTATAAGAAATGTGTTAATTAAATAGAAATTATGCTTAATAGTGAACATCTGGATATGGTCAGGTGACTGACTCGATCACTTTTGTTTACTCTTTGGAGGAACAATTGAATAAATCGCCGTCTTTTTCTATTCCAGAGAGCCGACCAACCGGTATAGTGGTTAAGGTGTTAGCCTCTAGATCGGAAGGTTCCTGGTTCGAATCCGGGTTTGGGCATGGATGTTTGTAAGCGTAAGGTGAAGAGGCGGCTGGTGCACCTTAAATCTGTCGTGGCCGAAAGTCCTCACGTTGGGTTGGCGTGGAAGTTTGGAGAGTGGGGTGCCAGCTCAGGTGTTGCTTCGTTATCTGACCGTGGTTCAAAATTACGAAGTGTTGTCCTCGGATCTTTCCTTTAAGGGACAGATCCCGGACCGTCGTCAATAGCCCGTTGTGTTGCTCTAGTACGACGTTAACTAAAAATTACCAATTACCAATTTCTATTCCAGAGTGAGCCTATAATGATCTCCATTACTTCAAAAATATCCCTAGAGCAATTGCAACTTTTTCGACTAAAGCCATGATAGGCCACATTGCAACACAGGCCTACTTGAGATGTTTTCAATTGACTCAAACAAGTGCCAAATTTTCCTTGACGAAGAAGGCTCGACTACACCGGAGAGAACCATTGGGTTGGATCCCGGATAGTCGTCAATAGCCCGTTGTGTTTCTCCAGTAAAACGTTAATTAAAATACTTACCGGGGATAGAACATTTTTAGAATTATCTCTTAAGGACAATTGGTGATTCATCTTCTGTTTTTAAATTGTTCTTACTATTTCTCCAATTTTCATTTTATGTATATTGCTTCGCTGGTTTATAAAAGATGCGTCTGAAATGAGCGCTGATACGCCTGGCAATTTGTAATTATTAGTTAAAGTCGTACTTGAGAAATGTATCAAGATGACTGTATATGTATCAAGATGACTGCACGATACACGATACGCCTGACTAATGTATCAAGATGCAATGTATATGCACGTAGTGTGTTGTTTGAATCGAAATTATATTTATCCTATGTGTGTAAAATGTGTTAATCAAACAGAAGTGTTTAACTTTTTTGAGAAAAATGTATGAATTACTAAATAGAAATTAATGCAAGACTTGAAATGTGTTAATATTGGCAATGCATAATTCAGGGTGGGCCGAAAAAAGTTTTTTTTTTTTTTTTTTGCTGTCACAAATAGTGCGGAAAAGTTGGTTCATGCAGTAAAACTAATGTGTAAAAAAATTAATCCCGATTTATTGATATCTTTTGCCTCCCCAATTAGTTCAAACCCTCCAAAAAGGTCAAAATTCGGGTATTTTTATAAAAAATAAAAATGTTTACAATTACGTTCTAATAGGGCTCAAAAGTAAACTAATACATTCAACAGAAACGGTAAAAAAAATGATTTAGATCAGTACATATCTTCTGCAGAAAAAAATAGTAGAAAAAAATGACATTTTTGCAAAATATCGACTTTTGCAATTACGGTAAAAACGGCTGATCAGTTTTTTCTGCTATTTGGCCCCCGTTGGGAGGCAGGAGATATGTACCGATCTAAACAATTTTTTTACCGTTAATATAGAATGTATTGGCTTACTTTTGCGCACTATTAGAACGTAATTGTAAACATTTTAATTTTTTAAAAAAATACCCGAATTTTTATCTTTTGAGAGGGTTTGAACCCCTTGGGGAGGCAAAAGGTATCAATGAATCGGGAAGAAATTTTTTACACATTAGTTTTGCTGCATGAACCAATTTTCCGCACTATTAGAATGTGATAGCAAAAAAAAAAGTATTTTTATCGGCCCACCCTAATGCATATAGATCACATAAATTGAACCTCAACTAATTTAGCCGATTCGTTTAAATGTGTTTGATTTGAGCTATGGAGTTACGAGTTAATGTTTAACCAAACAATGTTAATAATGTTCAACAAAATACTCTAGCACTCACCGCTTTCATGAAACTCTTCAGCCTTTTGATGACCGAAATTAATGAGGAATCTACATAGTAAAATCAGCGCAGAAAAGAAAATGTCAGTTAATGGGAAAATCTTTCACTAATTATGACGATTTACTTAAATATGCTTGATTTGAACTATGGAGCTGCGTGTTAATGTTTAACAAACTAATGTTAATATTTTTTTTAACAAAATACTCTGTAGAGCTCGCCGCTTTTATGAAAATGTGTAACATTCTGATGACAGAAAATAATGAGGAATCTGGAAGATGAAATCAGCGCAGAAAAGAAAATGTGAGCTAATGGGAAAATAGGTTTCGATGTTAAAATATATCGATTCGCTTTGCAAGTAAATGAGATGCAATTGAAGTGAACTTCCGAAAACTAAGTGCGAGTAACACGACTTTTTGTCACGAACTGAATTGGAAATAAGAATTTACCCCAGTAACAAGTACAGTAATTACTGTCTTGCATTTTTTTGACTAATTTTATCTTATTTGGAGGTATAAAGTAGTGCGTATCAACGATCATATCGATTATAAGAGGATTTAAATTAGACATGAACAGTGTGGAACGACATTGCTATCAATTGTTATACGTAGAAATTTCAGCGCAGGTATAGATCTTAGTTAAAATTAAAATATCACAAAACACATACGGAAAGTAAAGGTAATGGTAATTTTATTTAACGTCGTGCACTCGAGAAGCTGGTGCACGTTAATTCTGTCGTGGCCTCGGATGTCCTCACGTTGCGCGGGTCGGAAGTTTGTAGACTGGAGTGCCAGCTCATGTGTTGGTCTCGTCACCTAACCATAGTACAAAATTACGGACGTCCATGAATCTTTCCCTTTGGGATTGATCCCGGACCCTCGCCAATAGCCCGTTGAGTTGTTCCAGTGTGACGTTAATTAACTGTTTAACAACCTACCTGCCATATTTATTAGTCATAAAAGGTTAAGTATTTTAATTAACGTCGTTCTGGAGCAACACATCGGGTTATTGACGACGGTCCGGGATCAGTCCCTTAAGGGAAAGATCCGAGGACAACACCACGTAATTTTTAACCACGATCAGATGACGAGGCAACACCTGAGCTGGCACCCCATTTTCCAAACTTCCACGCTAATCCAATGTGACAAATAAGGAAAGGAGTAATTTATTTTCTTCATATAAATCTGATACACGGTGTCATTCTCTGCTTTAAGGAAGTTCCAGGCTCTCAAACGAAACATTCCTGACCTTTGATCTATGGTAATAAGGATTCTTCAGGTCAAAGGTCAGCTGTGCTCTTCAAGTCATTTAGTGAATTGGAACGACTGTTTGCTGACCTTCGGACTAAATTTTAACCGTTTCACAATTAATTGTAACTGGTCTTTCTATATTGCCACACACAAATGCTTATGATGGAATCAAAGAATATGGATGATGGATTGTCATATTTCCTACCTCCCTTATTCTCAATCAGTTTCCCGTAGTGGGCGCTACCATCTCTCTGTGGGTGCTGATGGAATCTTATGAGGGGTGGGGAGCAATGCTAGACCCAAATAAGATAGGAGGAGGGGATAGGGCTGGGGAACAAGAGTAGGCTGAGTAGACAATGCTAAAAAAGCGTAGACTAAAAATGTTTTAAGCAAACATGAATCAACTTGACTTCACACTCACTACAGTAGTAGTTGGTAGGTCGCTGAATTAACGTTTGAGTGGATTCCATTTCCCCTTTTGGTAGCTCCTATAACCTAGGGGTGTTGCCAAAAGGGAAAATACAAACACAGTTTACACAAAACCCTGAACTAATTGTGTAGATAGTGTACATTCCTGTTGAATAAATAATTATTTTACACGCATTTTAGCTGTCGTCGTATTATTTTAGGCTCACCACTAGGCCCAATACGTTACAAGACAATCTAGTAACATACCAGGCTCATCCTTCTCATTAGTAATCATTTTTAAAGTTATTGATTTGAGTTATATCTCTAAATCAATCCACGTGTTTATCAAAGACAGCAAACCCCATGGGGAAGGAACAGATCATTAGGGACCTCGTGTTCCTTAAGCCCGAACGAAGAGTTTGGGAAAATGTTTTAAATTGACTCCCGTGTTTACTAAAGACATCAAACCCAGTGGGGAAAGAACAGATCACTAGATTTCCTCGGGTTCGTGAAATCCGTAAGAAAAATATTGGGGAACTGCTCTAAATTGACTCCCGTGTTTTACCAAAGACAGCAAACCCCATGGGGAAAGAACAGATCGTTAAGGACCTCGTGTTCGTGAAGACCGATCGAAGAGTTTGGGGAACTGCTCTAAATTGACTCCCGTGTTTACCAAAGACATCAAAGCAGTGGGGAAAGAACAGATCACTAGAGTTGCTCGTGTTCGTGAAGTCCGTAAGAAAAATATTAAGAAAATGCTCTAAATTGACTCCCGTGTTTACCAAAGACAGCAAACTCCATGGGGAAAGAACAGATAATTAGAGACCTCGTGTTCGTGAAGCCCGAACGAAGATTTTGGGGAACTGATCTAAATTGACTCCCGTGTTTACCAAAGACAGCAAACTTCATGGGGAAAGAACAGATCATTAAGGTACATCGTGTGCGTGAAGTCCGAACGATAAGTTTGGGAAAATGCTCTAAATTGACTCCCGTGTGTACCGAAGACAGTAAATCCAGTGGGGAAAGAACAGATCACTAGAGTTCCTGGTGTTCGTGAAGTCCGTAAGAAAAAATATTGGGAAAATGCTCTAAATTGACTCCCGTGTTTACCAATGACAGCAAACCCAGTGTGGGTAAAGAACAAGATCACTAGAGTTCATCGTGTTCGTGAAGTCCGTCATAAAAATATTGGGCAACTGCTCTAAATTGACTCTTGTGTTTACCAAAGATAGCAAACCCCATGGGGAAAGAACGGATCACTAGAGTTCATGGGGTTCGTGAAGTCCGTAAGAAAAATACTGGATAACTGCTCTAAATTGACTTCTGTGTTTACCAAAGATACCAAACCCCATGGGGACTGATTACTAGGGTAACTCGTGTTCGTGAAGTCCGTACGAAATGTTCGGGAAACTGCTAGAAATTGACAGTTGTGACAAATGAAATGTTTCTAAACCTTCATTCCAATCAATCCTTCAACCAATTAGACACAGTTAATCTTTGAAACAGTTGGTTCCGGGGCAATGTAATAAAAAAAAATTACCAACTTGGCTGTTTATTTTAAAACCGACAAATACAGGGTGATTTGAAATTCCCGTCAAACTTAAAAAGGTGGTAAGGTAAACCAAAATTAATATTTTTTTTTCAAAAACTCTTTTTCTAACTTTGTAGTTAGCAACGCGTATTTCGCTTCAGATGGAGCATTGTACGAATTCCGAAATAAATGACACGACTTTAATGCATGTGAATTTATGAGAGCCATTATATCCTACTTATTGCACCTTTGAATTGCCCTACTATGGACAACTCTCTAATGAAGTGAGTTCGATTTCTCCCGCAACTGTACATAAACTTTCGTGGGGTAAATTTCAGTCAATATATATCGATACCTCAGTTCCAAAGGGTAACTAGTCAAAAATTTTGTTATCTGAGTTAAGGGGTACGAAACGATCAGTTACCAGTTCCGAAGAGAAACAACTAGATAGTTGAATACTATGTAGTTGTTTCTCTATGGAGTTGTTTCTCTTCGGAACTGGTAACTAATCGTTTTAGTATTTATTAATCGTTTCGTACATTTCACTCAAATCACAAATTTTTTTTGAATTATCACCCTTTGGAACTGAGGTATCGATAACTCAAGTACAAAATAATTAAAATAGAGCTTATTCCCGAAGAAAAGTTATCCGTAGCATACTTTGAACGAAGGGGCAGTTTATTTCTGAATGCGCATGTTCAGATTAAATCCCTTCTCTTTCAGATATATACAGCATACAGCGATTAAAACAAGACAAATTCTCCACAATGACAGAACGAGAACAAGACTTGAAATATTATCCATCCGGCACGCAATGTAGATGTTTGGTTAGTTCTAACAGGAGATTTTTTACGATTTGCATAACTTTAGCGCTATCTCTATTTGTACAGAGACCTGGTTAATCATTCAAAGTTCTGTCACTTGTGAGTAACCAGGCACCGTGCAGGCAGTGACGGACTGACTCGAAACTGTGTGTGTGTGTGTGTGTGTGTGTGTGAATCCTCTAGAAACATAATGTGTCAAACTCAAAACATAAGGAATAAAAATAACGAATCTTATTTTAATGTAGTAAAGTTCATTTTTCAAACATAATTTTAAAAAATTAATTTTCAGTGCATTTATAGGTTGAATCTCATAAGAAAGAGAGAGGGGGGGGGCACAAAAAGTTCCCAAAGTGGGCGCTAAAGGAAGCTTGAGGAACAATGCTGGACCATGGGTAAATGGGGGCGTTGGAGAGCAAAAGCGTGAAATTCGACGCTAAAAAAATTTGACGCTTAAAAATGTAGTTACCCTTTCAAGTGGTTTCAACTAAATACAGTAGAACCTCATTATAACGGATCTTGTTTCACGGACGTCGCTTATAACAAACAGTGAGCAAAGTGAAAGACCGTTTAAATTTTGTTAATTAATAGATTGAACAATCGGCAAGTGAAAATGTGTTTGCATATTATGTACACCCCTTACGTCACCTACGTCAGATATAAACTGAAGAAATGAGCAATGAACAAACCCAGCAGAAAACAATTTTTTTTTCAAACCAATGAATAATGTAAGCAATCAACAACCAATAACAGCAATCAACAGCCTTCTTGTTCTAAAGATTAATGCAGTCAATACGTACACATCTTTTTTTAACTCTACCATTGTTGTAAGCTGTTTTTTATTTGATATACCGGGTGTTTGTAAACTGTTTGGAAAAAATTGAAGGGGTGATAGCACCCATGAAGACGACCCATATTTACAATGGAACCTAAGGTCGCAATCCATTCAGAGTGTCAGAAAAGCGACAAAATTAAATTATCCACTTTGAAGTTTCAACAGTGTAAAAAAAGAGACATAACGAAAGCATAAGTTATGATAAGATAGCTCGTTCGTCAAGATCTGGTTGGTTTTTTCCTAATGATAAAGCTCGTTCGTCAAGATCTGGTTGGTTTTATCCTAATAATAAGATGGCTCGTTCATCAAGATCTGGTTGGTTTTTTCCTAATGATAAGATAGCTCGTTCGTCAAGATCTGGTTGATTTTATCCTAATAATAAGATGGCTCGTTCATCAAGATCTGGTTGATTTTTTCCTAATGATAAGATAGCTCGTTCGTCAAGATCTGGCTGGTTTTATCCTAATAATAAGATGGCTCGTTCATCAAGATCTGGTTGGTTTTTTCCTAATGATAAGATAGCTCGTTCGTCAAGATCTGGTTGATTTTATCCTAATAATAAGATGGCTCGTTCATCAAGATCTGGTTGATTTTTTCCTAATGATAAGATAGCTCGTTCGTCAAGATCTGGCTGGTTTTATCCTAATAATAAGATGGCTCGTTCATCAAGATCTGGTTGATTTTTTCTTAATGATAAGATAGCTCGTTCGTCAAGATCTGGTTGATTTTATCCTAATAATAAGATGGCTCGTTCATCAAGATCTGGTCAGTTTTTCCTAATGATAAGATAGCTCGTTCGCCAAGATCCGGTTAGTTTTTCCTAATTATAAGCTAGTTCGTTTGTCAAGAACTCTGGTCAGTTTTTCCTAATGATAAGATAGCTCGTTCGCCAAGATCTGGTTAGTTTTTCCTAGTAATAAGATTATTCTTTCAAGATCTTGTTGGTTTTTCGTAATTATAAGATAACTCGCTCATCAAGATCTTGTTGGTTTTTCCTAATGGTAAGATAGCTCGTTCATCAAGATCTGGTTAGCTTTTCCCAATGATAAGATTGCTCGTTTATCAAGACCTGGTAAATTTTTCTAAAGACGAGATACCTCGTCTAGACATTCACCAGGAGCGGTAAGCAGACACTTACATTCTTGACCAAACAGACACGTTCACTAAAAGTGATGCGCTGTCATTGATTATTTAAACTGAAAAGAACAGACTGAAAATAGTAGATTGTGGAGATTTGTGGATGCTGCTGACGAAAATAGCCTAATACAGAGAAATTGGTAACACAACTCAAAGTTCAATCTTGTCGTTAGAGATTATTGTTAATTTTATTGCTTTCATTGGTATGAATTGCTAATAATAGTGAGCAATCTAGTGTGTTTATGTCCCATTGTTTAATTTATTTTGTTCGTTATTTCATTCCAACTAATAGCATTATTGTTTCAGTTTCAAGCTGTTCTATTTCCAACTAGCTTTATGGAATTATGAAATTACAAACCGTTACATTAATATCTTTAAATTAAAAGAATACCGCCACATGTATACTTGCAATTTATTATTTGACTCGAGATTTCCAGAATGGAAGATTTCTTATTTGTCTACATTCTATCATTCAGATTTCCAGAAGAAATGTCGAGAAAAGATATTTTTGAAAAGAGGACGATAAGTCAAAAAGTTTTTGAAACTACGTTACTGAGGTTTGTTCGTGGGTGGATAATGCCTTGGGAATGATCCTGCTTCGTGGTTATGAATAAAAAGTGTTGTAATTTAATAGGCAATCTTACTTACCCTCTTCCAACAATGAGCCTCAGTGCATCCAGATGCCCGTAGTAGGAGGCCCACATGGCCGGTGTCATACCGTCCTCATCTCTGGAATTCAGCTCTTTTCTATTAGCATCTTGCAGTAAATCCAGGTAGCCGTCTCTCGCTGCTCTGTGGAAACGATCCGAATCCATGAACGACATGGCGCTCGATTGTTTTAAAAACAAGTGAATTCTGTCACCATATCCAAAAGAAAGTTGCCGATGCCCGAGCACTAGAGTCGAATAATATCCACCCGATTGTGAAGAACCGACTGTATTGAATGAGTTTCGGAGTTGTGTGTCGTCTGCTCTTCTCTGAATCGGAAACTGGAACTTCAGTTTCACATGCGATTTGGAAATGTAGTGGCGACATCTAGTAGCAGAAGTCGTATATTATAAAATAAATTATTTTGTTAAGAGATAGGAGGGACTGAAATCCTAGTAAGTGTTGTGAGGGAAGAAATCGGAGGTGCCAAAGTTAAAAGTGGAATTTTAATTGCTCTTATATCTATCGCTTCCTGATCGCACGTTGCTAGAGTGGGACCATTTTATTTCGGGAAATTTGGAACATTCGAAAGTGTACTTTTAATATTATATCCAAAAAAATGTACTTGAATATTAATCTGTACTGTCAATTCGATAAAAAAAAAAATTTTGTTTTTAAAGATTAAGGGGGAAAATTTAAAAGCTTTGAAATATTTTTTTAAATCTATCCAAAAGTAATGTTACACGCCTAAAACACTTAGTATTGGTTTTTCGATAACTAAATTATGTTTTATAGATTGTTAATATAAATTTTTTTTTTTTTTTTTTTTCCATTTATTAATTTCATTGATACAAATTATTAAAAACGTTCTATTTTTATTCTTATTCCCCCGGCCTCATGGCCTGCCAACACCCCCGGACACACTCATAACATTATCTCGTTCGCAGAAATAGCCCGTTGTGTTGCACCAAAATACCTACCTCTTTCCCAGAGGCGAAACTAGATTTTTTTTAGTATGTGGGTAGTTAAATTAATATCGCACTAGAGCTATTGGCGGTGGTCAGCGGGCTATTGGTGGTCGTACGGGATAAATCCCGAATGAGAAGATCCGAAAACAACATTTCTATATTTCAAACTTAAGGTCAGGTAACAGCTTGGATACCATTGCCATGGACTAACGAACGAAAACTAGAAGCACTTCATTGTCCATGGTTGAATCGGTCCTAAACCTCCGATGGTGCCCTTGTCATCTGACCGTGATTCAAAATTACGTGGTGTAGTCCTCGAACCTTTCCCATGAATGTTTAATCTCGGAGAATTGCCAATTGCCCGTCATTTTTTTTCCAATTTGACGTTAAATAAATATCTACAGGTGGTGCACTTTAAATGTGTCGTAGCCTCAAATATACTGCCATTTGTATGGTGTGAATGGTATGTAGGCTTTTTTAACTAACGTCATACTGGAGCAACACACGGGCTATTTACGACCTCTCGCCAATAGAGCTTGCCTGGGACGTGCTTGGAAGCCAACTGAAGCCGTCCCGGGATACAGGTGAATTAACTGCCCAGTTGCAAAGATTATGGTATGATCTTCCGCGGGGGTCATAGATGACCTAATTAATTCGATGCCACGCCGTGTTAGACCAAATTCATTCGATGCCACGCCGTGTTTCGGCTTGTATATCTGCCAGAGATGGTTTTACTACTTACTGATTTGTAACCATTTTCATGCCATAACTTCTTAATAAAATGATCTTTTGTTCTGAATTTTTAATAATTTGCTTATCTTCTTATACACTACATCAGGGGTGGCCAACCTGTGGCGCATGTGCCAAACCTGGCGCATTGGATGATTACAAGTGGCACATTGCATCCTTGCACCTACTTATTCTTTTGAAAAGTTATATAAGTTGAAAAGTTATAAATGACGTTTTGTAACGAAATACAGATGTGAACAAGCACTATCATCCATTGAATTTAATAAAAGGAAAACGAGATACCGAATGACTGATTCAATTTTATAGAATTCTCTGTAATAGACATTGTTTTACATAAATATAGTTAAATCATTTAAAAATATTAATTATGTCGATAAACATACATTTATTAAAAAAGTCACTAAGGATACGGCAGGACCATGAACGTAAGTTAGAAAAAATGCTTGAGTTGTATGGCGCATCTGAACTCGCATGTGAAAAAAATTGACGCATGGTATGTAAAAGATTGGCCACCTCTGCACTACATACATGTCAAGTTTCGTGATTGTAGCTCATTTTCTTCTGGGTGCTTATATTTTTTTGTGACAGAGTGTATTTACGTATGATAAAATGAATAGGAAAACTTATCAGTTGACTACAAAAACCTTAACAGGAGCTAAATGCGGAATGTGTGAAGTGTTGTATGAGTTTGATATGAGTAAAGAAGGGATGTAACATTATAACGTCCGCGTGTTTATGATAACGGGCTCGTGTCTCGTATGTTTCCTGTCTCCCAAGTGTCTTTGATTCTTTGCGCCAGCAAACGAAACTGAACTCGGTTAGTTTTTATAGTGTCTAGTTGAAACATCAGAGTTTTACGGTCCGATTAATTGTCAGTGAAATAATTTTCTTGTACTAAAAATGAAATTGCTGCAAATTAATCTATTTACCTTAGAAACTAAGTCTTTACCATCTAAAAAAATTAAATTATAAAAATAAATAAATTCGGATTTTTTGGTTGCAAATTGCTAAAAAATACTAAAAACGGTTTATTAACATTAGGGGCTAAAAAAAGGAATGCAAAATCCGAGCTCTAGTGATCACAGACAGAGGTAATCAGTACAAATCAGAACTTTTCAGAAGTTTAGGTATTACTTGTGGAATTAAAATGCAAAGAAACAACTTCATACCATCCACAAAGCAACGAAAAAATTGAAAGACAAGACAGAGCATTCAAAGCAGCCGTTAGAACTAACAATTCAGTCAAATGTAGTTAGACTTTACCAACTATACTCTTTGGTATACGCGAGTAGTATACGGGCCCACATAGTAGGCGGAAGTGACGTCATCAAAAGGGGCGTGGCCACGTGACGGCACGCTGTGACGTCATCACAACAGGAAGTGACGTATTGACTGGTGAGTTGAGTTGAGGAGTAAAGGTCCTGCTGCTGGACAAAAACATTAGAGTCGAGTGGAGTTGAAATGTTGGTTTCGGTTTTAATTTTTTAAAGTTTATCTACTGTTGAATGGCAACAGGGTAGTTTATTTAATTGGGAATGGCAACACTTGGTATGTTTACGTTTGGGACTTAGAAGTTTTTTATCTGAGATTTCACTGTGTACGTAACGTTGAGGAGTAAAGGTCCTGCTGTTGGACAAAAACATTAGTGTCGAGTGGAGTTGAGATGTTGGTTTCGGTTTCAATTTTTTAAAGTTTATCTACTGTTGAATGGCAACAGGGTAGTTTATTTAATTGGGAATGGCAACACTTGGTATGTTTACGTTTGGGACTTAGAAGTTTTTTATCTGAGATTTCACTGTGTACGTAACGTTGAGGTATAGGGGTCCTGCTGCGGCATAAAAACATTAGAGTCGAGTGGAATTAAGTTCTTAGTTTCGGTTTCAATTTTAAATACAGGAGTTGAGTTGTTTTATTTTTGAATTTATTAATTACGTGGAAGGTTCTTTCTTGATGAGTGGCAACACAAAATGTCATTGCAGTGTTTATATTTGGACTTTGATTCTTTTCTGAGATTTCAAAGTTGAGATTTTCTTGTTACTCGTAGCGCCATCTATTGGCCTTTACTTGAATGAAAAGAACACAAACAATCGTTAGAAATTGAATTAATTAAAAATTAGGCGGTATTTTGGTGGGGTTTGAACTTAGTACAAAAGTACTCGCGTCCGAGGGTTAATTCAGTGATTATAACCGTTCGGCCGCGAATACCTGCTCAGCTACAGAGATTTAATTATGTGAATGAAATCTTTCTTTGGGAAAATGGTAACTGTGTGATGTCAGACTACTTGCCTGAACATGTTTGATCATGTCTGAACATGTCTGGACATGTTTAAGCATGTATCAACGATAGTTGTCTTGTTTGGACACGATAGCGGTCATAAATTTTTTTTTTTATTGCAGTAAAGCATGATCATTTCACTTCATGTCAACCGGTGGTAGAGTTGAGTTACTTTCAAGCTGAATGGTGTTTTGCTATTGGTTGTTGATAAGATGTGGGCACCTCCCTGATTATTAAAGCTTCTGTGATTGGTGGAGTACTCTTAGTTGGAATTTAGTGGCAACGATACTTTTTTTAGGGATGTTGTTTTACTGATCGTGTCAATACTCTACTGTCCAAGTACATTTACATACAAGTACATTTTCTTACCTGACTCCTTAAAGCTTAGCTCTTAGCAGATCTTTTCTAACGTGTGTTAAAATGGATTACCCAAAGTCTCAACAAAGTGATGATTCATCTTCAAATATGGTAAGTATGCATTTTTTTTTTGTTAGTATTTTGTTTTCATTGATGTATGCATATTTTGCCTAATAATTTTTTTTTTTTGCAGCTGGAGAACGCCATAATTATTGAGAAGGTTTCTACCCGTAAAAATAAAAAGTACGATTCACAAGAGATGACGTTTCGTGCTAGAGTTAATCAGGAAAATATTCCAGAACACTTGAGTCGAGACCCTCTTCGTGCAACTGCGCAGCTTGTCAGGCGGATATTTGAACGTATCATTCAACGGGCGACGGAAAATTTGAGAGGTCATGACCTGATTAGGGCATACATTCAAGCAGTTGGTTTGGATAAACCCATCTCCACTGAGCTGATGCCAGTTTCGAACTTCACTGTGGAAAAGGTTCTGGCGTCCGTATTAAAGGTTTTGCAGTCCAAGGAAGAAATTGCCATGGATTCAGGATTCCATGTCGACGTAATCACAGTGAGAAGAGAGTTGGGCGGTGGTGGTGCGAGGAAAATTGTAAACGTTGAAATCGATAGACTACAGAAAAGGTCAGTATTGGCAATCCCTTCTAACGACGAAGGACTGTGTTGTGCCAAGGCAATTGTATATGCTTTGGCCCATCTGGAAGAAAATAAGGCCCTTATCAATTCATTGAAAGATAAAAGAAGGCCTGAACTTTTAAAAAAAGCTAGAGAGTTACATGAAGCCGCAGGTGTACCCCTCGGCCCATGTACATTTCAAGAAATAGCTCTTTTTGAAGAACACCTTGATATTCAAGTGGCCGTTATTTCAGTTCAATGTTTAAATAAGGTAGATTCAAATGTTGCATTTTTTTTTGTTTCAAAAAAATATATATATTTATGTATATATATATATATATATATATATATATATATATATATATATATATATATATATATATATATATTTTTTTTTTTTTTTTTTTTCATTGCGATAATTTAATTTTATATTAAAAGTTTTTTTTTGTATTTCAGGATAATCATTAGTTTTTTTTTATTACAAGGCCTATTTTTTGGATTTTGTAATGTGTATTTCTTTATTTTAGATTTCCTATAAGGGACCCGATAAACCCCGAAGAGTAAATTTATGGCTTCATGGTGACCACTATGATGTCATAAAGAGCTTGATGGGATTCTACGGCTCCAGCTATTACTGTGAGCGCTGTGAAAAACCATACAGGAACATTCAAGATCACAGATGTGCGAATGCTTGTCACGTTTGCTTGAGACAATCCTGTGAGAAAGATGGACCTGTAAGGTGTTTCGATTGTAATAGATTATGCCAATCGGAAGCCTGTTACCGCTCTCACAAGGCAAAGCCAGGAAGGCAACAGCTTTCGTTGTGTGATAGAGTAATTGTTTATTTCTAAACTGTATTATTATTTCTTTAGTTGTCATTAGCTAGTTTTATATAGTATTAAAATTTATTTTTTCCTACTTAGATGTACCAATGTAGGGACTGCTGTAGGGTCATACTACGGCGTCATTGCCCAATGGAAAACCATCGTTGCGGTACAGTTAAATGTCCGGCCTGTGGAAAATTTGAAGTAGCCACGGAGCATCGCTGTTTTCTGCCCATCGTGGAGGTCAAGAAATCCTCGGATAAGATCATTTTCTTTGACTTCGAAACAGATCAATCAACGGGGGAACATTTGGTTAACTTTGCGGTGATGCAGTATGCTGATGGCGGTGAAAGAATTTTTGGAGGATACACGGCATGCAGAGAGTTTTGTTCATGGCTTTTCACAGATGAACACAAGGGGTATACTGTCATTGCCCACAATATGAAAGGGTAAAAAAATTTTTATTATTATAAGACTAAAACAATTTTTTTTTCTGGTGTTCTACTACATAACTTGATTGTTAATTAAATATACTAATAAATTAAGTTAACCTATCTGTGAATGTCTAACATACATGTAACATACATTAAAAAAAGATGTGAAAGTCAGTTTATCACAATATTTTAAGATAACGTATTTGAATATATAACATACATTTTTTTTTAAAGTTTTGATGGTCAGTTTATCATGGCCTGGCTTTTGGAGCAAGGTACGCCTCCAGATGTGATTCCGAATGGATCAAAGGTAATGATGATTAGGCATAAGTCCCTGAACATAAGAATTATCGATTCTTTCAACTTTCTGCCTATGTCGCTGTCTAAATTGCCTGCATGCTTTGGACTAGAAGAATTAAGAAAAGGATATTTTCCTCATCTTTTCAATACGCCTGAAAATCAAAATTATAGAGGACTATTACCAGCTGCCCACTTTTACAATCCGGACAGCATGTCATCGTCTGGCCGTTCAGCATTCTTGACGTGGCATAAAGAGCATGAGAGGGACACTTTTGACTTTCAGGAGGAAATGGTATCCTACTGCAGGTATATTTTATTGATTGTATGTTTTTAAAGACTGTATGTTATTCAATCATATGGATTTTTTAATTTTTTATTTTTTATTCAAGGTCGGACGTTGATATTCTTAGACGATGCAGCCTGGCATTTAGAGAACAATTTTTGGAAATCACTGGAGTCGACCCCTTCTGGTAAATAGAATTTTATTTTAATAAATATTTTAAAAAGTCATCGACATTTACCATATGTATTCCAAATGCACATTTTTTATTTTATTTTTTTATCTTTCAGTTATCTCACTATTGCCTCAACCTGTATGGCTATTTATAGATCACAACACATTAAAGCAGGAAACATTGCCATGGTTCCTGTAAATGGATACAGCAATCATACAAACTATAGTTGTGAGGGAATTCGATGGTTGGATTTTGTTACTGAGACGGAGGGCATAAGCATTCAACATGCTTTGAATGGCTTGGGTGAGAAAAAAATCCATGGAATTTCTGTAGATGGTTATGAGGAAAATACTAATACCATCTTTCAGTTTCATGTACGTATGTTTTGGAAAACAATGTTATTATTTTCTTCTGTATTTAACAGTTAAAAATAGAATTTGTTTTGCATATTTTATTATTTTCTTTTTTCGATTTTTCTTCTTCTTAGGGATGTTTTTATCACGGCTGTCTCTCTTGCTATGATTCCGACACTGTGAATCCTTTAAATGGTTCAACAATGGGATGCTTGTATGAAAAGACCAAAAAGACCACAGCCTTTCTTCGAGAGAAGGGATTTCGGGTTGTTGAAAAGTGGGAGCATGAGTTTAGATTCCAAAAAAAAGAAGACGCTTCTTTGATAGCCTTTTTAACGCAACATACACTACAAGATTGGCTTGATCCACGAGATGCATTTTTTGGAGGAAGAACAAATGCTCTAACATTATACTATGAGGGTCGGACTAAGTATGTAGATTTTACATCCTTGTATCCCTGGGTAAATATATTCTTATCACTTTTTTCTTTATAGTACAAAAGATTCTGTAAATTACTTTTTTTATTGTATTCTATCGTGCTGTACTTTTTCATTTTCATTGCAAGTGCTCTTTTTTTTAAAATTTGCTAGGTGAACAAATATTGTTGTTATCCTCTCGGTCATCCTGAAATAATAACTGAGGATTTTGAGGATATTGAAAACTACTTTGGTTTAATAAAATGTCGGGTTTTGCCTCCTAGAGGTTTATACCTTCCAGTCCTTCCCCTACGGTGCAACGGAAAATTAATGTTTCCGCTTTGTCGTTGCTGCACCGAAAATATGCAGAAGAGCCCCTGTCTGCACTCCGAGGAAGAACGTGCGCTTATTGGGACATGGGTATCTGAAGAGATAAAGGTGGCTGTACGGAAAGGGTATCAAGTCACGAATGTAAGATATAATATATATATTTTTTTTCAGCTTAGAAAAGTTTTTGCGAAAAGGAAATTTACATTTTTTCTCTTCTTCCTTCTTTTCTTTTTTTCCCCTAATAGATTTTCGAGGTGTACCATTTCAAGGAATCCTCAGACTCTCTGTTTCGATCTTATATAGATCTCTTCCTAAAGATTAAGCAAGAGAGTAGTGGATGGCCTACGGAGTGTAATACACCAGAAAAACGTGCAGAATACATACACCAATATGAAAAGAGGGAAGGTGTGAAGTTGGATGCGTCCAAAATTGATCGAAACCCGGGCAGAAGACAAGTAGCAAAATTAGCCCTTAACAGTTTCTGGGGAAGGTAAAGATCTGATCTTGTAAAGACAAAAATATTAATTCCTTAATCTCTCGCTCTCTCTCTCTCTCTCTCTCTCTCTCTCTCTCTCTCTCTCTATATATATATATATATATATATATATATATATATATATATATATATATATATATATATATATATATATATATATATATATATATATATATAACTATATTATTATTCTGTCATATGTTATTTACAGATGGGGTATGAATATCAACAAAAGTCAACTGTGTTATGTGAATACAGTGTCTGATTTTAACAAAATCCTAGCGGACCAAAAGAAAAACGTACGCATCTTTAACCATTCAATTAAACATGAAAACGAAAAAAAAAGTATATTACTAATATTTAATTTTTTGTATTCAGGTTAAAGACATTTACTTCTGCACTGACGAAACAGCAGCCATTCATTTTGATATGACTCAGGAGTTTGTCCCCCAAGACAGTGCAACGAATGTTTTTCTGGCTGCCTTCACTACAGCATGGGCTAGGTTGAAATTGTACAGCGAAATGGAAAAGCTGGACAAAGCTGTTTTGTACCACGACACAGACTCCATCATATACGCCAGTGACGGGACCAATGACCCTCCCCTTGGAAACTTCCTAGGCGATTTCACTGACGAATTAGATGGAGACGTGATCTCTACATTTGTGTCTGGTTAGTATATTTATATATATATATTTTTTTTGTTTTGTTTTGGAAAAAAAAAGTACACTATTAAATGAAATAAATGATTGAATTATTATTTTTTTCTACGACTTCTTTCAAAATGAATTTGTTTATTTACCTTATGTCCACAGAATTTTATCACTTTTTTTTTTTTTTTTTTTGCAGGTGGTCCAAAAAATTATGCATATGAGACGACAGCCGGAAAGACATGTTGCAAAATCAGGGGTTTCACTCTGAACTTCAGAAATGCACAAATTCTGAATTTTCAATCAGTGCAGGAGTTAGTTTGCAGTATGGATCCTCAGGCCAGAGAGTATTCCTATTCACAACCCTTCAAAGATATGCCTTGATGCAAAACGACGACGGATTGTAAATAAGGAAGAAACCAAAATGTATAGAACAGTATACACAAAGAGAGTATTGAAACCCGATATGACAACACTTCCATATGGGTATTGAGAAAACTGATAAAAGTGGGGTTATGTGTGTTTATATATGTATATTTATATACATATATGTATATATATTTTTTACACATATTTTAATTCTAATGAAACATTTATGTGTTACTTTATATCACGAAAAATTTTGCTTTCTGGAAAAGTTTAAGATTATTTGAAAACAAAATAAATTTTTTTTTCTATCATTTTACCTTGTTGTCTTTCTTTTATAGTACATTCACCTATTTTGGGGGGAAAAAATTATGTATATATATCTATATTTCAATTTAAAATACTATTTACCTTCTAATGCTTTTTTTTCTGTAGGAAAAAAGTAATAAAAATAAAAATGTATAAAAATAAAAAGTGTATAAAATAAATAAAAATAAAAGTGTATAAAATAAATAAACATGAAAATTTTATATATATGAGCATGGTAGTTTGAAGACATGTTAGAAAAAAATTATAAAAAGTCATCAATTAAATTTTTTTATTATCTATCCAAGATATTACAAATTCAGCCATTTGTTCAAAGATAATTTTCTTTTCTTTTCTCTTTTTGGTTTTGCATACATGGATTTCACATCAGTTAAATAAGTATTTTTCACAAATTCTTGAGGAAAATTTCTTGATGTCAGTACTTCCTTAAACTGTTCAAAGGCCACTGGTTTTCGAACTCTGTTTCTTAACAGAAAATTCAAAAGTTGTACAACATCTGAACCAGGAATTTCTTCTTTATTTAGCACAAGTTCTCTCTTATTATTCCAGGAAATATCTTGTAACTTTAGAAAGTCTATAATTTTTGTAGCAGTATCTTTATGTTTCACAGGAACTGAATCCAGGATCCTATTTTCTATGTCAATATGGTTTACAGTGTCTTTCAGTGGAAGTTTCTCGTCGAATTGATTAACAACATTCAAATTTGGGAATGTAACGTATTTTTGTAATATTTGATTGTATAACTTCACTTTGTCATCGTCCCTTATTTTCTTTTTCAAAATGTTTTGAATCTGTTTATCTAATTCACTTAGATGATCTTCTTCAAATTCTTGCATACGGTCTAGTGATACCAATGCAAACTTTTTGCTATGTTCCATGGATAAGAGATGATAAGACAGTTAAGGCAGTATATATATAGGAATGAGAAAGGATAAAAATCCGTCACCTTTTTGTACCAAAAGACGTCTTTTCCTATAAAGAGGAACTCTTTTCGCAGCGAGTGTTCTCAAAGTTTTTTTGAAAGGAACTAGTCTATTCTTGGTACGCTTACTGACAGGAAGATTTCCCTTCAGAAGATTTAATACACATTCACAAACTGATTTGATGAGACTGTTTGGACAAATTTTCAACACATTCGTTTTTCTTCGTTTTTTTTGTAATAGTTTCAAATATTCCACATCCTTCTGAGAAGGCATACTGAATAGAAATGATTTCTTTTGCTTGCACACTATGTTTTATATTTGATCTTGGGGGGAAAGTCTAAGCTTATAATGTCTCGAACTCAGACTTTTCTTTAAAAAAAAAAAATCTTATCTTTTCACATAAATAGTAGATGACTTAACGAGGTTCATACACTAAATGTTTATCACCAGGAAAGATTCCTGAACGTAATCGTAACCGTTCAATCGTATCGGGTCGTAAGTCAATGAGCAAATAACTAAAGGGCTTTGAGGTAGCATCTTCAAAAATTTCTTGAAAAGCTTTTATTTTCCTGGGAAACATTTGTCTTGCTAAATGCAGAATTTGACTTCTATCCCTGGGATTTTTGTATAAAACTACGTAATGTGAATTTAAATGAATATTTCTAATTTCTTTGCCTTGATGAAAAAAATTTTGGGTTATAAAAATAATTGAAAGATTTCTATGATGACTTCCTTTCGTAAAAAGGTTACTTAAACGAGTATCACTGGCTAACTCTGTCATCAAATCGTCTATAATAATTAAAGCATTTCGAACGGAATTTAGATTAGGGGGTAAACCTTCTTCAAACATTACATTTTTCATTGAATTAAAAAGTGGCTGATAACTTCCGTAGCAGTAGATAATATGTGTAGTCATTGGATTAAACATTTTATACTCTAATAGTTTCTTCACGAATACTGTTTTTCCTGAACCTGTAGGACCGCTGAGAAGACATGTAGAAGGATGAACAAGCTTAGGGAGCTCCATATTCCAATATGTGTTTAGTTTTTAAAAAGCTTTGACTTTTATACTTTACAGACAATATCTGTGCAACCTTTAATTGTGCGTGCCACGAGCTCACACTCGCTGATTGAATCGACAATATTTTGAGTAAATTCCAAGCAGTGGTTTTCAAAGACATTCAAAGAATTGTAAACACACTCGCATATTGTTTTCCCACAAACTGAGTCACTGAAGAACAGATTGGAAAATTCGTTGCATCTAATAAATCCCACTGAATCAATTTTTTGGTAAATTTTATACATTTCCAGCGTTGTTTTATTTTGTGCTAAACTGCATAATTCATGTTTTGGCCAGTTAAGAGACAAGTCCAAATAATAAATATAGAAAAACCAATGTAAGAAATTATAAGCAATGCTGTTAAAAGATTTCGTATGGTTGTGTTGGTCATTTTTGTTTTGTTTTGTACGTCTTATTTTGTCAGAAACATTTCATAAAATGATGCTTTCACTCGAATGAAACACTTTTATAACTCTATAAAAAAAGAATAAATAACAACAATGGAAGACAATATCACTGAAAATCTAACTTTTATTTTTTTAAACCATAGTTACACCGTATCTTTTCTTGACAAACTGAAACATTCTAAAGTCATTTTTTTTCCCATTAAGTTGAGTAAGAATAAATTTCATACATAATCCTTGACATCGTTTAACAACGAAATAAATGCAATAATGTCCACATACGTTAGATGTTAAGCTTTGAAATAGAACCTCGTTCCAATGAACATGCTGAAAAGTCTTGATAAATCTTGTTACATCTTGTCCAAATGCATCGGGAGGAAATCCATAGGAATCGAAAAATTCTACAGTGTTTTTATCTTGCATGTAAACGGCAAGCCAATGAGTTCCTTTTTCATCATGTTTATCGGTATTCAACACCATAGCTGAGGGAAACTTTCTAATTTTTGGTATTTTGTCCGAAGGAAAAACACCCACGAAATATCTCGCCGATATAGGATCACGAGATAAGATTTTATAAATGTCTGACGAATTCATCAGTTTCCAAAATCATAGAGTATATTTCGAGCTTTGTTGACTTCGATCAAGTTTTCGAACTCAGCATAGACTAACAATGAAACTGTTTGTGGTAAGGGGTTGGCAAATTTAATTTCTATTCTTAAATTACTATGACGAACAAGATTTAGATGTGAACCGTCACACAAATCTGGGGATAAATCAAAGCAAAATAAAGAATAACCTTTCGAAAATTCTGACCTTGACAGGTATAGGCCTCTGTCTTCGGTATTCGTAAATAAGTTCTGATATGCTCTAACAAATTGATTTTTGTCAAAATTTGGTTGCAGTGGGTTATGAGGTATGGGTTGACCATCCACGTAGACTCCAATGAAATTGATATTGTAATGTTTGAATTCGAAGGGAGACTTTTTATAGTGTCCATTGAACGCGTCATTATCAACACAGGCGATCACGATACGATTAGGCATCTGCCCCGTAAAAATATTATCTTGAACAAAACTCATATTGCCTGCAGGAATGGAATAAGCTTTACAGAGTACTCTGTTAATGGGATATTTGGCTGTTGCTTTTTCCAAACTCTTTGCGTGTCCTATAACAACACCTGGACTGACTCTCACTTTACGAACAAATAAGGAAGCATGTTCTAAGGAAACTTTAAATTCACCATCTCCCAGCAAACAAAATTCCGGTTTACTACGAATAAGTTTAATTTTCACATCTACCATGTTCAGAAGGAGTCGTTCTTGGTGAAACATATCCAAGTGTAATCGACCAATCATATCAACCGATGTACTGAGTTTGAACATTTCTGTCCGCTTATTGAATCCATCGTTAGGCTCAGTATCTGCCGAATCGAAAACATTCATTCGACCGGCGGTATCCTTAAAAAACAGTTCCGAAGAAAGTTGGGAAGTTTTAGTATCATAACCGTGATTTAGTAGTTTTTCTATCATGGCTCTGTAAGGATAAGTGTTATTACTGGAAGAAACAAGTCGTTCATTTAAACTGATATCCACCTGGGAAAACATGGAATGCAAAAATAGATTTACAGGCCCTACTTTAGTTTCATCTGTGATTGGTTTGCCATCACTTTTTAAAATTTTAGCTTTGACATATAATTGAGTCTGTGATAAATCAAGATATTCGTCTCCGCTTCCAGATACATTGAATTCGACAGGGCTTCCATCAGAAACATTGGCTAACGGATGAAATTCAACCCACTGACCTCTCTCGATAACAGTTTGCGTTGGAGGTAAAGAGAATAATTCTAGCTCGGATTTTACACATTCTGGAGAATCTTTTAGTAGAAAAGCCATTGTATCATGAGTCAAAAATATCACGTCTTTGCACCTTCCTGATTTTAGATGAAATGGAAAGTTTTGAGCGTTTGCGTTTCCTTTTAAACTTTCCGTGACCAATCATTTCATCTGCTTTTTGAACTGCCTTTCTAGCTAATTTCTTCCCGTTTTTTTTGCTCTAGTTTTAATAGATGTTTTGAATTTTTCGCCCGACAACATGTCGTTAGCAACCATTGTTCCTGTCCGTAATGCTTCTTTTCCAACCGTTTTTGCGCCACTTATCAATAAAGGCAAAGCTCTGCGAAAGAGTTTTGCAAAAAAACCTCCTATTCCGTGTCCTTTCTGAAAAACAACTCCTTTGTAGTAGGGCAGACCATTTCCGATTTGTCCTGCATAATAATTTTCAAACTTTTTTGTACAACACGTGTAAGGCACCAACATTATGTTACTTCTTGTCTTGAATGCAAAAATGAAAAATGAATCAATTCAGAAAGGAACACTCTTTTATATGATCTGTTTCAAGCGAAAATGTAGTTTCACTATCAACTTTCCTCGTTCGAATGAGACGTAACGACCAGTGTGCGTCCTTATAGTAATTTCAATTGAGTCAAAAAATTTTCTGGAAACTGGTAAGTAATGCGGTCTTTCAAATTGTTCCTGAATCATATCACCATCTCTTCCCTTCACTGTCAGAGTTCGCAAAAGAGGAGCTAAGATCCCACCAACAATTTCAGGCTGAATGATATCAGTATAAACGTACAGCAAATGTAAATCAACATGAGGATCCGCGACAAAAGGACTCTCAGTGATTACTGTATCTGGGCCTCCATTTCCTGGAATAAAATTTTCTCCAATCACTTGATTAGGTTCGAAACCTAAGTTTTCAGCTAATCCCTTGGATAATCGCAGCGTTGCACCGTTAGTGAGCTGCACCACCACCTTTTTAGTGTGTTTGTTATATTTCATTTGAATTTTTATGTGCTTTGGAAATGTATTTAAAATGTCATTCGAAGAATCATAAAAACCACACGCTACTTTTCCATCAATTTTTACTCCGTTTCCTAGATTATATTCAAAAGAATTTTCACCATCAATAATGTTATTCCACATTCTGGGATAAATCATTTCAACTAATCCTACTTCCCATTCACCTGAGAGTTCCATACGTGTGGAAAGTTTCGTGTAGAAGTGAGACATTGTATTGCCAGGATAAAACTCAATAGAGCTGTCGCTGGGAAGCGTGATGTAGAACGACATCGTACTGCGTAAAAATTAAAAGGTAAGTACAGTAACAGCTCTATTTATATCATTTTGACATCCTCAACCCAAGCATTAAATTTTTCAGGATAACCCTGAAATTTCACAAAGTATTCCATTTTTCCATGACGCTTTCTTTTCTTTAAAACCTTTTCTACTGGATAAAATCCGGAATCCGAAATCTTTTGCAATTCCTCTTTGTAAAAACTTCCTTGTATCACTTCCCCTGCTAAATCTTTCAGTTTATACACAACAGGTATCCGAGGTATTATTTTATCAATAGTAAAAATTTCTTTTGTCCAGTTTTGTTCGTATCCTTTTTCAAAGTGCATTTTCTCCCGACTAATACGAACAGTATTGCCAACCTTTAACTCTGAACTGCTCTGTTTTACATCAGATTGCTGTCCGTATAACGTATCCCATACTTTTCCTTCATTTTGTAATGTCACTGATGAAGGCTCTGTTTTAATACTGCGATGCCAAGTATGGTTATAACTATGCATCAATTGGTTTATGACGTCAATATATCTCTTCGTATTTATTTCAGTGAAGTATTTCCACATTTTAGTTTTAAGGGTACGATTAAAGCGTTCAACAATTGAAGCTTTTGTTGAATTATGTGTGGTAAAGAAATGAACTTTCTTCTTTTTTAAGAAATTTTGCACTAGTTTATTGGTAAACTCTTTCCCAGCATCTGTTTGTAAGGATTGAGGAGTACGTTCCAAAAATATTTTTTCAAAAGCTCTCATTATAGTTGTAGATTTTTTATCTAACAGAGGAATGGCCCATGCATATTTAGATAAAATATCAATACAAGTAAGCAAATACTTATACCCATCGTTATGAGGGGCGAGAGATTGCATGTCCACTAAATCAGATTGAAACTGTTCGTTTAATCCTCCTACTATTACACGATTTCTCTGGAATTTGTGCCGCAAAGGTTTGTGTAAAGTATACGAATCTTTCGTTTGTAGCCAATTTCTTATCTGTTTTCTTTTCACACGACCTTTTAAAGCACGCTGTAAAGCATTTATACCACCAAAGCTGCCGGGGAGTTTGGGATTCCGATATGTCTGATTCAGAATTTCTTCCATTGCAGCAGCGGTTGTGGTCTAACCTAAAGCTGATATTCATAATGACTGTTAAATTATAAAAAACACACTATTTATATACTTCTCTAATCTTTCAGGGAAAAAAAATCTTCCTATTGAAATAGAGAGCTAAAAACTAAAGTTTTATGAAGAAATTTTCAAAAATGATATTTCAAAAACAACCAGCAATAACAAATTAAAATGAAAAACGCTGGTAAGCATACTGTACACAAAGAAACAAGTTAGTAAAATAAATAATTAAAAACTAAAATATATAAAAATAAATGAAACGCACACATGTGTAGTAAAAATCAACAAAATTTTATTCATTTATAAACAAAAGTAAAAAAAAACATTATACTGATGTAAAATATGGGGAGATATGATTGGAATTTACATACATTTCTCGCACAGATTCTATGAGTTCCTTCACATTTAAACATTCAAAAAAGTCACCTTGCAAAATCAAATACTGAAAATTTAATAGCATACAATTTTTTTGAACAAAGGTCCCAGCAAAATCACGCCAATCAATATTGTAAAGAATAGAAGTAAAATTTATAGTAAAAGATTCTTCCTTACTCGAATCTAAACAGGAATGTGCAACGTCGTTCACAATATAATTCTTACATCCGAAACAGTCCGCAGTATTAGATATACCTTTCGAAATAATATCCTGTAAATGTGCACATAAAGCATTTTTCAATTCACCTACCCCTTCTGGATTGTCAGGGTCACCGTTATAAGTATCGTTGGAAATCAGTGACGAACACTTTTCAAGTTCATGACTCACATAATAATTCAGAGAGTAGGTAAATAATGTATTATTCACACTTTCAGCAACACAATCGTAGTTCTCGCAGATTTTGAAAACGTGTTCCCAACGCAACACAACACGATCGGGCACAAAATGAAAACACTTGTCACTCTTTCGAAACAGTCTTTGTAGGATAAGGAATGTCGAGTCTCCTACAACTTCTTTGGACATGCATAGGTCTCTTTCCAGAATCTTAACAGATTCCACAGTAGCAAAAGTAAAAAATTTACTCACATTGCTTATAAACGATTCCCACACTTTTGGAGAAAGCGAAATTCCTTCTTTCGTGGGTTGTAAGCTTTCACTCTCATCTGTAACGTACTTTCGAATGTGCACTCTGGTCAGTCCAGTGAACTTGTTCACAAGCAGGAACATGTTGTCTCCAAGGTGTATCATCGTATCAGGCAGCGACTCCATCGTTATTTTTGGCTCTTCTCCAGGCATAGGTACACGTTTTATTTTTGGTTTCTCACCAAGCACAGACAATGCACATTTTTTAGTAATACGAACTCTCTTTACGGGACTAGGCTGAACAGAACTTCGCTTTTTAGTTTTAATGCAAAGGGAAGTGGAACCCTCCATGATAAAAAAGCAAATTAAACGGAAGAAGACAAAATATTAGCAAAAAAGCTCAACTGCACAAGTGCTCAGACAGTAGAGTATTGACACGATCAGTAAAACAACATCCCTAAAAAAAGTATCGTTGCCACTAAATTCCAACTAAGAGTACTCCACTAATCACAGAAGCTTTAATAATCAGGGAGGTGCCCACATCTTATCAACAACCAATAGCAAAACACCATTCAGCTTGAAAGTAACTCAACTCTACCACCGGTTGACACATGCTTAAACATGTCCAGACATGTTCAGACATGATCAAACATGTTCAGGCAAGTAGTCTGACATCACACAGTTACCATTTTCCCAAAGAAAGATTTCATTCACATAATTAAATCTCTGTAGCTGAGCAGGTATTCGCGGCCGAACGGTTATTATCACTGAATTAACCCTCGGACGCGAGTACTTTTGTACTAAGTTCAAACCCCACCAAAATACCGCCTAATTTTTAATTAATTCAATTTCTAACGATTGTTTGTGTTCTTTTCATTCAAGTAAAGGCCAATAGATGGCGCTACGAGTAACAAGAAAATCTCAACTTTGAAATCTCAGAAAAGAATCAAAGTCCAAATATAAACACTGCAATGACATTTTGTGTTGCCACTCATCAAGAAAGAACCTTCCACGTAATTAATAAATTCAAAAATAAAACAACTCAACTCCTGTATTTAAAATTGAAACCGAAACTAAGAACTTAATTCCACTCGACTCTAATGTTTTTATGCCGCAGCAGGACCCCTATACCTCAACGTTACGTACACAGTGAAATCTCAGATAAAAAACTTCTAAGTCCCAAACGTAAACATACCAAGTGTTGCCATTCCCAATTAAATAAACTACCCTGTTGCCATTCAACAGTAGATAAACTTTAAAAAATTGAAACCGAAACCAACATCTCAACTCCACTCGACACTAATGTTTTTGTCCAACAGCAGGACCTTTACTCCTCAACGTTACGTACACAGTGAAATCTCACTAGCGCCTCAGCGTACAGCGTAAGTGTCCGACAAGTTGACTCTGATTGGCTCCTCATATATATGTTGTATGGTTGTTGTTAGTAGTATTTCTCGCCAACTTATATATACAATAAGGGAAGGCAAAAATGAACTCTTCTTTTAAAGAGCTCCTCTTGGTGAAGCAACGATGGCCAAATGGCTAAAGTCACTTACCATCAGATTGGCGTTAGCGGCGGAGGATGACTTCCCGAGTTCGAACCCAACTGGCGGAAATATTTTTAGATCATCCAAATTATTTTAAAACAATTCCAATTTAATTCCTTTTGATTCTAAATTACTTTTCCTAATTTTTAATACCCTTTTTTTTATTTTTCCAAATTTCCGTTGATTTTACATAAATAATCTAAAAACCACTCCTGAACTCACTACCAGCTGATATTTTTCCGCCCCTCTGCCGTCCCCTTTACTTTAGGATGATGGTGTCGTATCCATCCCTTGTTTAGGACCATTCTGATGTAACAAAAAGCATACATAAAACACTAACTTATATAATTATTAACTTATATAATAAAAGGATACAATTTTCGGTTCAAAATGTTAAAACCTTTCGAAAACCGTTCCTATCAGTCAAAGAGATCTGCGCCAAAACGTAGATAAATAGCCAAATGAAACACCTTTACGTCTCAGGCACATGATCATACCAGCCAATCAGAGTCAACTTGTCGGACACTTACGCTGTACGCTGAGGCGCTTGTGAAATCTCAGATAAAAAACTTCTAAGTCCCAAACGTAAACATACCAAGTGTTGCCATTCCCAATTAAATAAACTACCCTGTTGCCATTCAACAGTAGATAAACTTTAAAAAATTAAAACCGAAACCAACATCTCAACTCCACTCGACTCTAATGTTTTTGTCCAGCAGCAGGACCTTTACTCCTCAACTCAACTCACCAGTCAATACGTCACTTCCTGTTGTGATGACGTCACAGCGTGCCGTCACGTGGCCACGCCCCTTTTGATGACGTCACTTCCGCCTACTTTGTGGGCCCGTATACTACTTACGCGCATCTCTACGTGATGATACCAACTGTTCCATTGCAGAAATGGTTTATAGTAAATCACTGAAGCTACCTGGAGAATTCTTTAAAGAACCAAAAACCTAATTAGAGCCAGATACCTTCACCAGCTAACTACGAAAAGAAATAGAAAAATTAAAACCAATTAAAAGCCAATGTAAAAGAAAAGAGAAAAAATATTTTTCCATAAGGATTTAGATTCGGGCTGACATGTATTTTTGTCAGAGTGGACCGTGTCAAGAAAGATTTAAAATCCCCTTATGAAGGACCTTTTCCTGTGATTGCCAGAAATGGTAAGCATTATAGGGTAAGAATCAAAGGAAAAGACATAAATGTTTCCGTCGATCGATTAAAACAAGCGTATTTGTTAGCTTCAGATGAAGATGATTCTCGAAACCAAACAAATAAAGTAAAGCAAAACACCTTATTAAACGAAGATGAAAATGGAAAGACTGATGATTCAAAATTTAAAACTGTGAGAAGAATTATTACTCCAGCACGTTTTTTTTTTATTTAATGATTGTACAAATATTTTGTAAAGAGAGAGAAGAGAGTATTTATGTATTTCGTTGCAACTGTAGTAGTCATGTGATATTAACTATTCTTTTTCTCCTTGTATCGCATCGCATCTTTCCCTAAGGATTGATCCCGGACAGGCGTCAATAGCCGACGTTAACTAGTACGACGTTAAGGGCACATGAAACATAATTTGACTCAAATTTTCGATTTTTCAAATTTTTGGCTTAAAAAATAGCGGGAATTAAGACGATTCCAAAAATGTATAACTTGTATAGGTTTGAAAACTATAAACACATTTAAACAGACGTTTACGAATGTAAACAACGCTTGTCACACACCCGTTGGCCTAGCTGTCTCCCAGTAAAATCACATGTACGTACGTTTTGACTTGCACAATGTTTCGGCTAGTTTTTAGCCTCATTTTTACTGCAATATTAACAGTTTTTTTTTTTTTTTTACTTTTTACTTTAATCTGTGTGAGTAGAATTAAATGCTTCTTTATACATCACCTGCTCAATGCACATGTCTTGAAAAAGACATGTGCATTGAGCAGGTGATGCATTTTTGAACTGAGCTAAGGGATTGAACCACGTGTGTTTTTGATTTGGTAAAAAATACAGCTTCATAAATTGATTAAAAAGTTCCTTTTGCTTGTTTGAAATGGCGAGAAAAAAGTTGTTTGGTTGACACAAATTTAGTGGAAATCGGTTTACTGTTGTGAGGAAGGTAAATGCTGCTGATGGCTCAGTGACCGAAATTAGTGCATCTGAGAAGAAGATTGACACAACTTTTCCAGAAGCTATCTAAAAATGCCAGAATGTAGTTAAAGCTGTTGAAACAAAAGAAATATGATTCAGAAATGCTGAATCAAAATGATTATGGTGCTGGAAAATTTTAATCTAATGAATTTTAAGCATAGTAAGTGTTTTTATGGTTTTTTTTCATTTTTCTCAAAATGTTTTTTTTTTTATGCTTTGGTACACTTTTCTTAAATTCTATTGAAGCTACACTTTTCAAATTTTACACACTTGTTCAAACAAGTATTTTCAATAAAAATACCTATTATTTTAAATTTAAATGCAGAACATATGGAAATATCACTAAAAAAAGTTTTAAAAATTCTGTTATTTTTAAAAAAAATAAAAAAATAAAAAAAATCTAATTTTATTTCTATTAGATTAAAATTATAAATCCTTCTTATTATTTTCAAATGGGATATCTTTTGTTGCCAGGAAAATTTTGGATACAATACTTGCAATAGTTTTTGATAAAAAGTGTACCAAACTGAGATATTGTGAGAAATTTTTTTTTTCAAACACTTAAAAAGTAAGTAGCTACAGAAAACAAAATTATGAAGGGAATACATTTTGTTACAGTTAATTATAAAATGTAATGCGTATATTTTCAAGGAAAATTTTTTAAAAAGTTATATGGTTATTTTTAAATTGTATATGGCTTGACGAATGGTGAGCTTAAAATTCATGCATTTAGTCTATCGAGGTGGTCCGTGTGCCCTTAATTAAAAATTACCAATTACCTTGTATCGCAACTACGCAACTATGTTGCTTGGAAGGGGAGTGTAGTGTAACCTCTACAAATCATATATAATCTTTGTTTCTACAACTTTATGTGGACTGTGAACGGCAATAGTTGATATGAGTATAATGTTTAAAGAAGAACATCTTTAAAAAATTAAATAATTTTCTTTAGAATACTAGGGGACTCCGCCCCCTGCTCGCTATTGCTCGTCAAACCCCGATGATTGCTACGCAATCATATTTAGTTCGCTACGCGAACTATACTTTTCAACAATGAGAGGGAGAGGATTGCTTCCCAATCCATCCCCATTTGGATCGCTGCTGGATTGATTCCGGACCTCTAGTACGACTTTAATTGAATGTTCCCTTACCTTACGATTGCGATATCTATCGCATGCACCCGAGTAACGGAAAATTACCTACTTTTTCTTTGCGAGATTAGCGGATTCGTATGTAAGCCGACTCCCTTACTGAAACTTTAGAAAACGTTCCAAAAATTCTCGGCTTATACACGGAAATATACGGTAAATAAAAACAAAATGCTTTTAAAAATGTCAAGAACCAAACATCTCATTACCACATAAAAAAGGAAATTGTTAAATAAATTACATTATAAAAATTCAGAGGAAATTTCATCATAATTTTAAATATTTTAGCTCATCCGTGTTGTCATAGTATTTTTTAAGATTTTCATATTCGACTGTTACTATAGAAACAGCGACCGAATTTGCCGGTTCTTCTGAAAAACATTGCAAACTTTCTAGCGCGTAGTCTGAAATTTTATGAATGAATTAATCAAAAAATCTAACTGTTTATCGTATGCGCGTGCTTCCAAATTCATTAGCCCTCTGAACCACAAGACTTGCTACCACGTGACTCGCTATCTACCAATCACAAAGCGAATAAAACTGAAAAAGATCGACATTTTTTTAAAAATAATAGATAGATATTAGTGAAAAGTTATTTTTAAACAGGAAATTTTTGTTTGTGATGTAGCAACCGTTAGAAAATCATGAAACCCAAATTATTGATTGCTCTTCTACGACTCTAATTAAAATTACCTTATTTAAATTTTTGATTGGATAAAGTGACGATCGGAACACACGTTCCGCTAATTCCGCCCACTCTAGTACCGGCACTTTCTTTTAGCAGGACCAAAAATGCCTCTCATATATTCTAGAATTAGTGATGGTAACGACATATAATTAATCAGCCCTTATAATAAACACTTTCATCTGCCGCCAGTAATGAACCCTGATGATCTGATTGGTCCACGTGACATGGCAGTAGATTTTAACGGTGAATACTGGTGGAAAACGCAAGTTAATAAACAGTACAAATCGTATCACGTTGCCCGCCATTCCCTTTTGTCATTGTTTCTCGAACTCCTCCAATACAATGTATAGGAATAAAAATGCACCATTATTGACTCGTTCTCCTGATTTGAAATGGAATATTTGCGATACTTGTAAATCCAGTCTGAAAACAATTTGTCATGAACGCCAAGCAACATAAATTTGGAATGACTTGTGGAAGAATTACTGGCCGGTATGACGTAGTATTTATTTTCCATTCCTTGTTGGGATGTGTGGTGTTTCGTTTGACTCTACTTTTAAAGAACATTAATTACTTCATGTAGTGTTTAACTTCAGTAATTTCTAGTTTCAAGCACACCCAAATGTTACGAGTACATTTTCGTGTGATCCTTCGAAAATGCGCATAACAATGGTGAAATGTTGTGATCCTTCGAAAATGCGCATAACAATGGTGAAATGTTGTGATCCTTCGAAAATGCGCATAACAATGGTGAAATGTATCTCCAACATCGTATTTCTATCAAGTATTAAACTGCATCAAATGTGAAGCAATGACACTGCAAGACGAAATATGAACGATTATCGTTCATAAAATGTTAAGTGATGTGGATTTGCTTTCGGTTCAACTCTTAGTCTGAACTCTTGACTATCCGATAGTAATTGATGCATGGCCAATAAGGGTGCTTGTAAAATTTCACTTCAGAACACTAGAAAAGGGAAGAAGAAAACAACTGTGAAAATGATAAACTTTTGTATTTAGCAAGCGTGTTTTAGTCCTGAACCAGTTGCATGGTTATTCAATCGGATATGTGCTTTACATATTCCTCTAAAATCGTCTTTTAAAAATGTGCAATTTCAAGTCTGTTTTTTAATAACTAGCATTCCTAGTGTTGTATGGAGCTAATACACTGGATTAACTTGAGAAACTGTTTATGATCAAAGCTTTGAACTCTGATGTGTATAAAGTATCAAACAAATTACTATTGGAAAATAATGCTATGTTCTATAAATGTTTTTGCACGATCTGGACTCTAAAGGTGCTGGTTCTAGATCAGTGCTACAAAACTGAATAGTGGAACACTTGGATGCAAAACAGATGTAAAGGTGATTGCAAATATGTCAAGTCTAATGGTTGTCTTGATCAGATCCAGAAGGTTCCTGCTAATATAAAGCATTACTTCCAATTTAGAAATGTTTTGTATGTAGAATTTTCTTTATGCTTTATTGTTACAAAATTCCAAAATTGTTGTACCTTCTCTCGGAAATGAAATACTGGTCTTAATACATGAGGGACAATTTGGTGTGAAGAAGAGTAAAAACAGGACAAGTACGGATACAGTTAAACATGTGACCTTCCCCTTTGAAAGTTAATAACTACACACATTATCATTAAGATATTTTGGTCTTCTGCTGGTCTAAAAGTGTTTTATATATCCACGCCTTCATCACCAAGGAGGTTGATCAGAATGGCAATTTTAACAGCATCCAGCTTTTCAACCTTTTCAGAAGCAATTGAGTAGTTATTGAACTGCCGAGTCTATCTCTTCCACGTCTCATCTAGATTACAGGTGAACTTTATTTCTCCTGGAGGCCTGAACATTTCCATTGCTATTTTGTGAACACTTAGTTCATACGAGGAAAGGAACAGTTGTTTAGAAGTTTGCTCAAGTCAACTCAATCCAATTGCAGCTTCAAATCAGGCGTGGAAATTCGTCTTTGCTGACACCATGTTTACTTGTGGTGTTTAGAGGCAGGAGACTATTAATTCTAGATTAATATCTATTTCATTTACATGTTGAATAGGATTTGACACGGAAGTCTTGCACACAAAGTGGCTACTGCTACTTAGATGGCGAGGTACAGTTAAAATCAAGGACAAGTAGTTAATTAGACAGAACAAGGACGGATACAGTTAAACATGTGACAGTGGGCAGTGTATATATTTTATGATGGGCTTTATTTGCATTCAGAATGGCTATACAACCTGTTTTAATACGTACATTTCCATATCACCAGATCGAGCTACTGTCAACTAATTCTTTTTATAAAATTAACATGATCACTGAATATTTAGTACCAACTAAGAATTGTCTTGTGGGTTTTTTTTCTTACTATCTGTGATATTGAAAAAAGGCATACACATACTTTAGGAATACAATTAATTTGCAATCTATTCATAGTAACGAGGTTGGTCTTTTAATAGCCTTATATTTGAGTAGTTTTAATCGAATTGAACATGACAAAACAAGTTAGACATCACTGGAAAAAATTGAATGGACGCATGAATAGTTTCATATTTAAACATTAGTCTGCAGACATTTTGTATGTGAGGTACATACAGTGAAGCACCGTTAGTACGTTTTCCAAGGGACTGACAAAAAAACGTATAAATGAAATTTACAAATGTAGGAATTATTTAGTAATACGCAACAATTAAAAATTCAGAGGAAATTAAAATATTCATGATAATGAAATACAAGAGGTATGTAATACAAAACTTTTTATTCGGATTTAATGTGTAACTAGTAGGGGAGAAAAGGGAGGATTGGGACATTTTCACATAAATATTTTTTTATTCATTATCCCCTGCTTATTTATTGATGCAAATGGTTGGATGATAAACTTATGTTTTAACTTATTTTTAAAAATACACAGCTCTTAAATGTTGTATAATTTTATTACTTTTGATTAATTACAAATTGCAAGAATTTTGTCCCATTAACCCCTCATGGGTCGGAGGATTGGAACACATTTGAAAATTAAAGAAAAATTAGCGAATGTCATAATGAGAAGGGTCCACATTAAAAGAAAAACAAGACTGTGCTCTACTGGTCCCACCAACCAATTGTGGTAGCTGCAATTTCATGATATTATCTGTTTTTTCTATCATGCTATAGTCATCCTGTTGAGGAAAATTAAAATTTCCTTTCATGTCCTTTCTCATAAATTTCACATTGTAGCTTTCAGTATCATTGTCAATATTCTCCACCCTTGCAACATAGTAAACAATTGACTGTTTGGTGTGGAATTTGACAAGCACAAATTAATTTCCCCCTATGTTTGGTTTGTCCTCCATCCAGTCAATCTCGTGTGCTATTTCCATGTCATCATGCACATGATCAAATATTTCATTATCTGAAGTGTCATGTAAAGAAATTAATGACCCTTCACTATTGCTAGATTTTCTTTAAACTCTAAATTTTTTTTAACTTTTAGTTTTTTTGGCTTTTTACATACAGGTTTTAGTTGACTCTTTTTTTTTTCTAGTCTGGCAGCTTCGGCTTCTTCAATTTCCATCTTCTCAGGGGTATCTGTTAATATCTTTGTACGTCCTTTCTTCCTTCCTTTATTTTTCTTCAGTGTATTCCTAGGTTCTGTTTTAGAGAATGGCTGTATGTCTGCAGGACTAAGCGGCAAAATCTGAGATGAGGACGGCATGCTGACACCGGTATTACATAACAGGACATAATTAACATAACAGGATTATCAGGTGGGTTAGATGTTGGAAGAAGGCAACTACTGTTATCATTATTTACCGGCAAGGGACGGTCTGTAACATACGATGTCAAAAACTCACCTCCAAAAGGCTCACTTTTAAATGGATGTATTCCAGGTTTTTTAAACCTTGAAGTAATATTTTTTATGTGAATGATGCCTGGTATGAAATTCTAACAAGCTTTGTTGTGTGGTAGATGTTAATAGTTTCCCCCGGATTGTTTATAAACTAATCATTGCAAGCTGCATTATACCGGCTTTTAAATGAGGAATATACCGATAGATCTAGCGGTTGAAGCCTATGACTACAGTGAGGCAGAAACGTTAACATAAAAACACCATTGTCTCTTGCCTTGTTGATTATTTCAACTGTAACATGGTTGTCCAGTATCAACAAAATTTGATTATATTTTGAACTGTTGGTTTGGCGAATTATATGGTCCAGTGCCTTTGAAAATATTTCTGCTTTCATCCAGCCATTGGGATTGGCAAATCCAATGCTACCAACAGGTGCTCCTTCCATAAAAATATCTTTAAAATTTACTTGTGAAAAAACAAATACAGGCGGTACTGCATTTTCTATTGCATTAATGATGCATAATACAGTTACAAGATCTCCACGCTCTGCTGAAGTTGCTTTTCTTACTTGCTTATTACCTCTTGCAGCTACAACTTTTGGGGGGCTTGTGAGCTGTTGTAACACCAGTCTCCTCGCAATTATAAATTTGATCTGCCGTAAATTTATATTGTTCATATAAGCTTTTAAAATTTTTATGGAAATCTGCAACATTAGCTCTATTAAAGCTTGTACCTCTTCCAAAACTAGTAGCTTCAGGGGATCTCGGGGAAAGTTTGGGAAGTCGATCCATAAATCCACAGAACCAGTCCTTCCCAGCCATTTTATTGGATTTCCATGAATCTGGAATATTTAGATTCAATGCATTTGTTCATTTCATTTATTTATTATATTTAATATATGTGATTTTTTTTAAAATCTTGAGTTTGCCATAATATATCCCAAAAGGACTCAATGCCACAAAACCATATACAATCCTAACAGCTTTTCTTCAGAATTCCAGTTGTCTGGAAACTTCAAGCGTAGTGATTTGGCAAATTCATATGCCAATCTTTGTGTTGCTATAGTAGTTAAACCATGGTTTAGCTTTGATGCTTTAATTAAATAGGATTCAAGTTCATGTTGCTTTGTAATGAAGACTTGATTTGCTATCATCCTTGGTTGAATCTACACTGTTCTGTTCTAATCAGTAGTTCCAAGCTGTTTGAAAAGTTTGTGCTAGTGTGAATGAAATCTTTTTTTTTCAGATGATTTGCTTGCTATTCCAAGCTGCTGCACATAGTGTCTACAAATCGCAGATGAAGGTACTTTCCCTCTTTTCGTGACTGAAATGTAACGCTCTTCCGTGTTGGGGATGAGTTATTGGTTTGGTTTCATTTGCTGACTCACGTATGAAGAGGTGAGAATCATAACTGAAGAAATTATGAATCGTAACAGGCACGAAGTTAGGGAGTCTGTAATTCAAATTAAAGAGAGATGTGCAGCTCCTCTGTAAAGTCAGTCACGTGGTCCTGATCTCTTACTTTTGCTTCTCCTCCAGCGGCAAACGATCTTTCATGCGTAAAACAATTTTCGGCTTTCTTGTGATGTTGTTGTTCCTCACTTAAATCTATCAACGGAGCAGGGCATTCATTGTACATATTTATCAGAAGCATCTTCTCTACCATACACCACAGGGGACTTGTAGAATCTGTAGCGTCACTAGTAGGCATAGTAATAATATTTTATTTGCAAATAGGGTTGCAGTAAGTAAACCACTCAACTTGTTGTTTTAGTCAAAATATATATATAAGGAAAACAAAATGTTTGTTCTTTTTTCTTGTGATGTGATGTATGTACGAATCCATGTGATGTACGAATAAAATAGGTTTGTTCGCAAAGTTGCTTGACTCCATGAACTTTAAAGTTTGCATTAGTGCAACGGATAACAAACGTAACATTGAATTGGTTTGGGCGTTTAGCAGTCTGTAGTCTCCACAGGGCGTTAGTGTCCCATCTTTCTTGTTGACGAGGTGCAGGTGACTGGACCATTGCGACTTGGATGGTCTGATGATGTTATTGTCCAGCATAAATTGGAATTCACTTTTGGCCAGCTTAACCTTATCAGGAGCCAACTGTCTGCATATTGAATAGACTGGCTGTCCTGTGGTGATTATCTGGTGCTTTACATTATGTTTAGAAACTATTAATTAAATTAGGTTTGGTTAAATCAGCATACAAGTTCAATAGGTTGAAATACTTAGTTTAAGCACCATAAATAAATCTTCTAACATCCTCTTTGATAGCAGCAACTTCCCCAATAGTTGAGAGGTCTGTTACACGATCAATGAGTTTTCTACTGTGGATGTCCATGAATAACTGAAATTTGTTCAAAAAATCCGTACCAAGAATACCTTTGGACACCTGGGCTACCACAAATGGCCATTGAAATACTCTGCGTAACCCCAAATCCAAGGTAAGCACTTTAATGCCATACGTTGGAATGGGGGTGCCATTGGCTGCATACAGCTGATAACTGCAGACGTTGGTATCTGATTTTGAAGGTGGGATGATGGAAATGTCCGCACCACTATCCACCTACAACTCTCGTTCCGCGTTTCTGTCATGGACAAATAGACGGAAGGTGCGGTTAGGTGGATCCTTCGCAGTAGAGTTAACCGCTGGCTCTACTGGCGTGTGGAGTTTTCCTGTGACTTCCAACTGCATGGAGGTGTGCCCTTTTCTGGGTAGCATCTTTTCCCGAATCTATAGTGGTAATAACAGATAGACCCATTGGGATCATACCGCTTCCTGGAATGTTCCTGCCAAATTGACGGTCCGGGTTGCGTTGCCTGGGCTGAGCTGATTGGCCGACACTTAAGGCAGCAATTTGCCTTTCCAACCCCTGTATTTTGATAAACAAGGCTTCATACAGGGATGGCGGTGCAGCGGCATCAGGATTTTTCCCAACAGCAGCCATCTCAAAACGGGGATTGATTTCAAATATTTTGTCTGCCATTTTGTCCAAGGTGCCATCACTGACGACTAGCACATTTCGCACATGTGGTGGCATTTTATCTAACCAGAGTGTGCATAACACCTGGTCAGAGAAGTCTGGTTCGGAGCCTGTTTTGTAAGGAAAAAGGCTCCTCATCTTCTGCTGTAGTTGGCTGGGTTTTAAATCCCCCAACTCGACCCCGGTCAGCAGTCTGTTGATTTTGATACTTTCACGGAAGAGACTCGGAAGTCGGGCTTTGGCGTCCGAGTACTTTGTGGTTGAATCACTGCGAACGATATCGAATATGTTGTCAACGTACCGCGGCTCCATTTGTGCAAGCAGAAATGTGAATTTCGTATCCTCTTTCTTGATGTTCGGCACTTTGAATTGTGCTTCTACTGTGTAAAACCACACCTCTGGGTGGTCTACCCAGAAGGGTGGGATGCAGACACTCACCGCGTCCACTACATCGCTTGAGGGTCGCGTGAGAATTGGCGGTGGTCCGTCCTGATGCTCATTATCAGAAGGTTGCGTGTTCAAATCACGTCCTGGTCACCAATGTTACGTTTGTTATCCGCTGCACTAATGCAAACTTAAAAGTTCATGGAGTCGAGTAACTTCGCGAATCCACCTATTTTATTCGTACATCACATGGATTCGTACATACATCACATCACAAGAAAAAAGAACAAACATTTTGTTTTCCTTATATATATTTTGACTAAAACAACAAGTTGAGTGGTTTACTTACTACAACCCCCTATTTGCAATTAAAATATTATTACTATACCTACTAGTGACACTACAAATCCATTGCTGCTCACTACGTAGTGACAAAAGCTCATCGCTTTATGCTCTTGTAAGGGTTACTGAAAGATCAGGCACTGGAAGGATTACAGGAGTGTAATGTTTCAGTCAACGTCTCAAAATCAGTAGAAATGACATGAAATAGCCGATGAATGCTTAAAGTTCTTTAAAAAGATCCACTTTTCATCACTAGAGGGCATTTCCACTTTGCATGGTTCATTAGATTTACAAAGTTCACCATGAACTTTTAAATCCTCATCAGAACAGAAAAAATATAAACATCGTCTGCAAATGAAATGTTTCCTTTTTCCCTTGGTAAGTTGGCTAGAAACTAATCTAGAAAAGTCTCTTGGTGACCTAATTGTAAATGCCATTAAAAATAAAAACATTTCATGCAGGATTTTTAACATTAATTTGTTAATCTGCAATATTGAAATAAAAAATGATTTTTTAAAGTTTTTTTTAATATGCTGTGTTAATGTCTGTAAACCTTGTTTACATCTAACCTAATTGACTCTTATTAAATATGTGTACACAAAGTGAAGACAAACAAACCATTACAATGTTCTTTTAAAGAAGTATTTAGTCATGCAGGTTATTATTAAGTTGTCCCACTAGCCTCCACGAGAAATGTCCCATTAGACCCTACAATATGCAAATTTATAATTCAAGAAATAGTTATTTACACGTGTAATTCATTATTTTTCAGTAATATTTTCTTACTATCTAATATTTGTAATGTCTAAAACTGTTTTTAAATAGGATATAAGTAGGGGAGAATGGTCATGAATAGGCCAATTTTTGGTTTTTTATTTTTGTAATTTTTTCTAATCAGTTTTTTATATGAAAAAGCCATAACAATTGGATTAGAAAATGTCTATATTAAATGATAATAGAAAACAAAAAATATAGGAATTTGACCCATTCAACCTCACCCGTAGGGTTGGATGGGCCATTGAAGGTAATGAATGGGCCATTAAATGAATTCAATGAAAAAATGTGGAATTAACCTTTTATTTTCTACAAATTTGACAAAATATAAGGATGGTTGGTTGGTGTCAAATCCAATCGAAGTCTAGCAATGATTTTAGCCTCGATTAAATTTTTCTCGGGTGAATCCGTTAGTATTCTTGGACGATCCTTTTTACAATGGGCTTTATTTTGTCGAGGTTTCGCTTTTGGGTAAGGCCTTTCTGCCTCTGGAGTAACACATCCTGAACTTGCCTTTGGACTAACAGGTCCCAAACTTGCCTCTGGAGTGACAGGAACCAAACTTGAAGTAAGTGTACTGACATTGCTTGCAGCCTCAGGAGTAACTGGAACAGTTGGACCAGGTCAGTCTGTTACATATGATGAGAGGAAGTCACAGTCATCAAAAACTTCATTGTTAAAGGTTGATATGCCTGGTTCTTTTAAACCCACATAGAATATTGGCTTTGGTAAAAGCTTTATTAAATGCTTGTGAGGCCAAAGAAGAAAGATCATATTTAGTAATGGTTTTGCCAGCATTTGATGTCATAAAATTGTTCTGAGTACTGCGGAAGTAAGTTTTAAATGGTCCATAATAGCTCACATTCTATGGCTGCAATGTGGCGGGAATGTTAATATAACAATTCCATTTTCTCTTGCAAAATTTATAATATTCAAACTAACATGACTTTCGTGGTTGTCCATTAATAGTAAGACTATTCTCTCCTTTGTACATTTTACAAATTTAACAAAATGATGAGCTTTAAGAAATTGTCTTCTGTTATCCAGCCAGTTTTGTAAGCTAAACCTAAGCTCCCACGTGGAGCTTTATTTAACACATATTCCTTAAAAAACATTTTTGGGAAAATGAATACTGGTGGTACTGTGTTATCCTCTGCAGAAATAAAAATTGTAACTAATGATCCCCTTTCCCCAGACCTGCTCACTTGCTTAACTCTTGTAGGAGCAATAACTTTGGTAGGCTTAGTAACTGTCATCAGACCTGTGTGTGTGTGTTTCACCACAGTTGTATATTTCATTTGGAGAAAAACTGCTTTCTTGTAATACACTTTTCAAATTATCAAAAAACATTTTAACATTGTGTTCATTAAATGAAGTGGCACAAGATAAACTTGTCGCTTCAGGTCTTAAAGATAATGTTGGATTCCTTCCCATGAAACCTCGAATCCAATCTATGCCTGCACACTTATTGTCATCCCATGTATTGGGAATACTTTTGTTAGTAGTTTTGCATACTGATATGCCAGTTCTCGTGTTTGAGTTGTTGACAGCCCGTAGGACATTTTTGAAGCAGTTATTTGGTAGTCACATAGGTGATTTTCTTCTTCAAGAGAGAATTCTCCGGTTCCCAATATTTGGTTGAAATGTAAATGAACTTTCACCTACTTGTCTTGCTTTGGTTACTTGCCTTTTTAGCGTTGTCCTAGGAATTTTAAATTCTTTAGCTGTTTCTCTTTCAGACTGACCTTCTAATACCCACTTAAGGGGGCTCACGACCTTTAAACCTTACAAAAATTCGATTTTTCAAAAATATGTATATATTAAAGTACATACATTTCTGATCATTTTGACACCAACCGCATGACAAAATTCAAATAAATACCAGAGATATGAAAGAAAATCGAAAGGTACACTGAGCAAAACATGGGCTTCTGTAACCAAAATTTTATCTTAACGGCGGTTTTTCTCAGCTTTGTTTATTTAGAAAAATCTCAGATTGAGCGCATGATATCTGAAGTACTATTTGAGCAACTTGTTCAAAAATTGGTATACATATTCGTTAAACCTACATGCTTGTTTTAAAACCACAATATTGAAAAAATATTATTATTTTGGAATTTTGGGGAAGACATTGTTGTTGACGTATCAGAATATTTACTGATTAAATGAAACATAATTGATAAAAAATATTAATTATTATTTATTATTTTATTTTTTGCTTTTATTTTAATCTGTTATATATATAGAATAACATACACTAAAATTTATTTGAATACATCTATTTGTTTATATGCAATCTTGCGCGCAGCACTGTTCCTCAAATCTTTACTCACAATGAAGTTATACCTTAACGAGCCCGACACAAAAACTCCTGCTAATATTTAAATCATGTTTGTACAATGTATTTTATACCTTAAAGATGCAGGAGCATAATAGAAAAAAAAGTATTCCATTTTATGCAATACTTAAAAAATGACATAGCTTCGAAACTGACCTTATTCCTACTCCATCAAGAGTGGTTTAAAGGTCGTAAGCCCCCCAGCATTCTCCATAACCTCAGAAGAGACTCTCTTTTGGTCTGTCTTCGGCTTAAAAACACGGCCCGTCTAAAGGCAAAACTTAATTTAATTAAAATTCAAGTGGTAAAATTTCATTATGGTGAACTGCCTATTAATTGACTATTTAGTGTAAATTTCTGGTATTATTCTACCGATCAGATTCATAATATACCTATTCTGAATTGTTTACAAAATAAAATCGATCACAAAAGTTAATACTTACTTTGGCTTGTTCAAAACAAACTTGGCTTTTTCTAAACTGCAATCAAAACTGTCATGGCTGACTTCCCATGTTGCAAATGTGTGCTAGACCCGTTTACATTCAGTTGTGTATATATCTTCACTAAAATATTTGTAGTGTAAAATTAATCCATTTGTCCCATCAGCCCTGTGTCTCACTAGTCCCCACTTTCCCCTTCACAGCAGAGACATTGGAAAAAAGACATAGAAAATATTGAATTAGCATGACTGATGTTACACTTGCATAAACTTGTTCTGATTATAACTTATTTCTCCTTAAATGACAAATAAGCAATTTTTTAAAAAAGTATACAAATTTATTTAAATCATAAGTGACTAGTTCCATGCGTTACTCACACAATTTCATTTATCTTACTGGGTATTCTCTGTACATGGGGAAAACTGATTTGTAACCCACACTACATGAAAAGCAAGTGATACTTTACAAGTACTAAGTACAAACAGTAGTAGTAAGTACAAGTAGTTTTTACTTAAGTACAAAAACTCTTGCTTCTTCCTCTGTTGATTAAGTCGACGGCTTAAACATTTTAATTCCTATACCTTAATTTTAGATGACATCTTAGAATCCTCATCCAAATATTTTTTGCTTTTTACATGACATTGGGTTTATTTATCATATATAATGGTATATAGTATTCATTTTATTATGACATCACTCATTCCATTTTATTATTAGACTATATATACTAGACTTTTTATCTTGAGTTTGGCATAATATGTCCCAAGAGGACTCAATGCCACAGAACCATATCCAATCCTCTGTTGACTAGCAAACAATTTTATTTTGAAATGATTGTTACTTGCAATCATTGTACTTTAATAGCAGACTATTACTAGATTAATTAAATGTATAATTAATTTAGATAATGACATTTTGTTTGTGGCTCACAAAGTGTCTTTATCAAAGCGCAAAAATTTAATTGAGAGTTGATCCTTGCTTTGCTAAAATTTGCCCAGCAAAAAGTTTCATAAGTCTTTTTCCAGCAAAAGGGACCAACACCCACATTCCCCAGCATTTAAGGTTTGGAGAGTATCTATTTTGTTTCCATTCTCTCAATTCAACCTCAATTTCTAAATTGTCTGAAATCAAATGAAATATCTTGCAATTTGTAGTATCAGCTGAAACTAAGATTTTTATTAAATACTGAGACACTTTTTCGAAAAAATGCATCCTTGTCTCAGGAATTCTTTTCATTTCTTCATTATGCATCCATATTTTGTCTAGGTATTGCTTTTTTCCAGCAATAGATTCCTGTGGAACATAACGTACAGTTATATTGGGGCATAGTTTTTTTTGCACAATCTACAAATTCTTCATATGTACGTGGGTCTATGTTTCTTGAACGAGTAGCTTCTCTTACTCTACGTTTGAGAGTACCTCCAAGACCATCTATAGCATCTTTGCCATGACTTGTAGCTGTAAAATGCCACTGAAATTCCTCATACATTACTGTCCCTAAGCATAAAGAAAATAGAAATTTTTTGTTTAAAATGTTTTCCCGTATCCGTCAGATTGAAAGATAACTTTTCTCAAATTAAATTTCAGATGGCTTATATTGATTTTTTTTGTGACATCCATGAAAGTGGCAACAACATACTTGTCTTGTTGCATATATTTGGAAACGACAACAAAAGGAATAGAGAGCAGCTCCTCTTGGTAATTTATGTAAATTATGGTTGTGAAAATTGTGCAGGAATTGTGCCCACTATACGGACTAAATTTCATCTTGATAAGTAACTGAGTAATTTTCACTAAAATTCGTGTGAATCCAAATTGCATTTTCTGAAATGTTTAATTTTAAATCTTTTAAGAAAAGTGATTGCCTTTCACTAACAAATTCGTGCTCTAAAACACTGTGAGGTTTATTTTCCAATTCCTCGAGCGTTTACTACATCTGGTGTACTACGTGTTTTACTACTTTTTCTTGCGATTAATAAATTTCATCCGCATTCTTAGGCCATTTCCAATGTATCCCTGCTCGAATCATGACACTTGCTAAGCATTCATTGTTTTCAATAGCTCTATAACTTCACCTGGATATGATAGTCCATCGTATTCAACAAGAACCCACTCTCCAATTGTGGCCACCAATTTTTGAACATGTTCTTCTGGGTTTGACATCGCAAATAAAGTTTTGGATACAAATACGAATATTGACGACCAGGTACAGGCTCAAGCCCAACAAGGCTGGTCCTTTGTTTATGAATTCAACAATTCCCACTGACTCTCCTATTGTATCTTAAATTCGTACACTCCCTTTGAATCAACTATATTTTCTGGCAACGCGTTCCATTTGTCTATTACCCTATTAAAGTAGTAGTTTTTCCTTAAATCCCGATTAAAATGTCTTATTCAATTTATACCCATGGCCCCTTGTTCTGTTATCCCTATTGAAATTCAAGCCCTCTGTGTCTCCTTGCTTTACCAATTTGAAAAGCTGAATCAAATCCCCCCTCCTTCTTCTTTCCAGTGTATACATGTTTAGATTACTTAAACGTTCATTATTTTCGAGATTTGCTATCCCCTTTATTATTTTTGTAGCTCTGTGCTGAATCCTTTCAATTAATTATATATCCTTTCTCGTATATGGAGCCCAGAATTGTACAGCATATTCTAGATGTGGTCTTACTAAGCCCTTATATAACGGCAAGATTATATTCTTATCCCTTGAAGTTAGGTTATTGGGGTATATTAAAAAGACTATTAACCTTCTTACCCACAGCTGAACATTGGTGACCCATTTTAAAATCCCCGTGAATTATCACCCCAAGATCCTTGACTGTCCTTTACCTTTACTCCCTGCAGACAGTACTCGGCTCCACTGTTCCTGTAACCCATATGCAGAACTTGACATTTCCTTACATTAAATGACATCCCATTTTACAGCCCATTCGGATATCTTATCAAAATCCCCTTGTAAATTCTCTATCTGTAACTTGGTATCCACTGTCCCCCATATTTTTAAGTCATCTGCAAATATACTGATTCTATTCTTAATCCCCTGACCTATATCATCTATGAAAATTATAAATAAAATTGATCCCTGAGGCACCCCACTTTTATAACTTCTGTCCACTGTGAATAATTTCCTTTTACCTGCACTCTGCTTTCTACCCAATAACCAATTATTTATCCATATCAATGTTTTCCCCTGAATCCCCAGCCTTTCCAATTTAAATAGTAATGCCTCATGAGGTACTTTATCAAAAGCCTTTTGAAAATCTATGTACATGATATCTACACTGCTCTTATTATCCAGCTAATCAGTAATTTTTTCGTAGAACTTCAAAAGGTTTATAGAGCAGGATCTGTCCTTCCTAAACCCATACTGATTATCTGATAACAGTCCCCCTCCTCCAAGTATAACATTATATGCCTTTTTAACAGAGATTCAAATATTTTGCAAATTACTGATGTTAGACTTACTGTAGTTGCCCGGATCACTTTGTATTCCCCTTTTTGAAAATTGGAGTTATGTTGGCCAACTTCCAATCCATTGGTACCCAACCCGTGCTATATGTTGAATTATATATCATGTGAATTACGTCCACCGATTCTTCCGCGCATTCCACTAGTACTCTCGGATATATATTGTCTGGTCCTGGTGCTTTAGATGGCTTAATTCTTTTCAACTGATGTACTATTTCTTTCCTGTTAAATTTACATTCTTTAATTGTACCCCCTGCAAAGGCTCCATCCTTGGGATCCTTTTTTAATTTATAGTTACCATTGAAAGCCCCAGAAAAAAGTCATTCAACACGCTTGCCATTCCCACCTCGTCTTGAATTAATTCCCCTCCCCTCCAACGGGCCCAATGTAGTACTACATTTATTTTTACCACTTGCATATGCAAAAATTCTTTTGGGTTTATATTTATTTCCCTTGCTAGTTTTTCCTCTAAGGACACCTTTTGCTTCCGACTAATATTTTTAAACTCCTTTCTGGCTTTCAGATATGCCTCCTTCTCCCTGTCGTTACCAGTGCTTTTATATACCCTGTATGTTCTTTGTTTTAATTTTAAAGCTTTGTGTGTTTCCCCTGAAAACCACATAGGGAGCAAGTTTCTAGATATTCCTTTTTTCCTGAACGTTATGTTTTTTTATTATTACCCTGTCTAACTTATTCTTGAATTCCTCCCATTGTTCAGAATGATGCGGTGCCATTAATCCCCCTTTGAATGTCTCTAACTCTTCCCTTATCCTATGAAAATTTACCTTTCTGAAATTTGGAATTATCCTACTGTTGATTGTGTATGCTGACTGAAAATTTATACTTAATCTGATACTTCTATGATCACTTTCTCCCAGTGGGTCACCTATAACCAAACCCTGCACCCTATCCTCATCATTGTTGAAAATCCAATCCAATATAGCATTGTCTCTTATATCCTCATACACCATCTGGTTAAAAAACTATCCTGTATCACTTCCAAAAATTCCGCCCCTTTCCCATTTGTAGCTAGATTGTTTGTCCAGTCAATATTTGGATAATTATATTCCCCCATTAAAATTAATTCTCCTTTTTGACATGCTTCGTTTATCAGATTGCACATACCCTTTTCCTGCTCTTCACTACAAACAGGGGGTCTATATATATTACCCAGAATTAGTCCTTTGTCTTTGTCTGTATTCAGTTTCACCCAGACTGTTTCTTTACCCTCAGTTTTACTATTTAACTTTATTTCCGTACATTTAAGAATTCTTTCACATAAATCAAACCCTACCCTCTTTCCTATTCACTCTGTCCTCTCTAAACATTGTGAATCAACTCGATTCTAAATTTTGTGCATCTTCACTGCTTGCCCAACTTTCAGTTATCCCAATGATATCTAAATCCTCTGCGTGTGCAATTCTCCTGAGCTCATCCATTTTATTTCTCACACTGCGAGCATTACAATAAAACACTTTTAGCTTATTTTTCACCCTTGTAATGCACTTTCCCTTTGTATTGTTTGTATCCTGTAATTTAGACCCTGTTAGTTTTCCTAAGCAATTATTGTGTATTGTCAACCCTCTCTATGTCCTACCAATCCTTGACTGTATTCTAGTTTTTTTTGACTCCAGAATATTCAAAACCCGCTTGCCAACCTCCCTATTACCTATCAGGCTTAAATGCAAATTGTCTCTGCTTATCCAATCCCTCCTACACTCCTTCCAAACATCTAAAAGTCTAACCTCCTCCCTCTCACACAAATCTCTGAACAACCCGTTCATCTTATTGGCCCTTTGATTTAACCATCCTTTATCTAACCCATACCTAGGTAGGAACTCTAAGACTGTAACCCCTATCCCATGAGACTTAATGCCTCTCAAAAGTGTTTCCGCTTCCCTCTTAAACTCAACATTAGTGGTCCTCTCTACATCATTAGTTCCCACCCCCACTACTGTCTTTTCCTCTCCTTTAGCTACACCTGCTGTAACGTCGCGAGTATAGTTTACGTGACGAAAGGCTTTAAGGCAATTAAACGCCTATTAAAATTACAGCACATTTAATTAATTATTGAAGATATATACATATGTTAAGGCTATTTCGAGGCTAATAGATAGTATATACAAATAGGGTTTCAGTCCCGCGGCTTCATCAGAGCAGAGTCGTTCTGCGTCCGTGCGTTCCTGCTTTCCACGATGCTCTTTTTTTTTCTCGAGAGAAGACCCCACACGTTCTTCCGCAACCACTACAGTTCAAAGACAAGGGGATACCCCTATTCGGTCATAAATTCAAGGACCACCATGAAAACTGTGGTCAGAGAGACCCCCTACGACGCTACAGCATTCCTTCCCCTTTTAGACAAACTTTTTTTCTAGGAGATCAGGAAAAAGTTTCAGCTTTATGCCATTGCAATCCACGCTAATGTCCCTGAAACACATGTATTTTCACAGCACAAAGTATCTGTCATATAAGATTGCGACATGTGTCATAACTTTAACATTTGAAAACTTACTAGAATTAAGTAAATAAACCTACAGATAAACAATGTAAAAAAATGCTACTCAGTGCAGTTACCTGTAAAAGATTAAATTTAAAACTCAAACACACTTATATGTGTAAAATTTCATGAGTAAACTAAAAATTAGACATGTAGCCTATCTTTTTGACACAAAACATGCAGTTATGGCAATAAATAATCATTTGTTATACAACGCATAAATAAAACTAACAAGGGCTATAAAACCTTAATTCCTTGCATTAAAACCTAATCTGAGACAATTACTCGGTTATTAAAGAACTAAGCAAACAAGTAATAATATACACAACTACTTATTAATTAAGAAAATTATTTCTTAAATATTTCTTTAACATATAACACAATTATCATTTATATTGCATAATCATAATTTCCAACCTTTATATATGAAAACTATTCATGTACCTTAACACAAAAGAATTTATTAAAAAAAAAACTTTTTTTTCACCAATTCACAGATAAATGCAATTCATTCCTCTAAACAAAAAATCTTTTTCAATCAACATAATTGAAACATATCTGGAAACCAGTACCAGTTTTTGAATTAAAAAGTGTCAGTACTAAATACTGACACTTTTCAGTTCAAAAACAATTTCAACTTCACACATTAACTATACTGTAAGCTCAAAAAATAAAATTTCTGTGGTCGAAAATCCGAAACGACTAAATTTTTTGGGTAGTATTCGTGTATCGGAAACTGAATCTATTTTAATCATCGTAACTTCAAGATACCTTCCTACTATACATCTTTTTATCTTGAGTTTGGTATAATATGTCCCAAGAGGACTCACAATGCCACAAAACCATATCCAATCCAATCCTACTATACATATGTCCGTTATGAAATGCGCGATACGCTTTTGAACTTCATTCTTAGGATGTAAAATAATCACATCGGTGTGCAATTTGGACAAAACATCCTGCATCCCATGTACAATTTGAAATGCGAGCTCTTTCTTCTCAATGGGTTTCCCAGCCTTTTGGCACTAGTCAAATGTCGGGACAAAATGTTTCATGCCTTTAAAACAACCTGGCATTATCGATTACAAGTACTTCGATTGTTCTTTCTTTGGATTCAGTGCCTCATAAAGATGCCAACTGTCTCTGGTCAGGGTGACCAGAACAATCTGCACGAAGCTCCTCTGGTCAGGGTGACCATCAAATTCTAGACGCGGTACCTTTGGTCAGGTTGGCAATAAACAATCAAACACAATTCGTATGGTCACGGCGACCATCAAAAACAGAACGTAGTTACTTTGGTCAGATTGATAGGGACTGAAACCTAATGCTCTTTATGGGGATTCTTATTCCTCCACTGTGCACCAAAATGGTGGATTGCCAACTCTGCCATAAACGTATGAGCTATGAGAGTGTAATAGATGGGATATACAAATAGGGTTTCAGTCCCGCGGCTTCATAGGAGCAGAGTCGTTCTGCGTCCGTTCACGTTCCTGCGTTCGACGATTCTCAATTTTCCACGAGAGATGACCCCCACACGTTCTTCCGAAACCACTACAGTTCAGAGACAAGGGGATACCCCCATCCGGTTATAAATTCATGGACCACCATGAAAGCTGTGGTCAGAGACCCCCTACGACGCTACACTTCCTCAACTACATGTTTGACCCTGGCGCCTGGCAAGCAACACCTTGCAAAATTGCCTTTTTTACGCCCTACCATGTCTCCCAAAACCCTAACCATTGAATGTCCAACCACAACCCCTTTAATTACCTTATCAAACTCATCCCCCTGATCTACGTGTCCCAAGTCTACACACTGAACACCCTTTTCCACTTCCTCTGCAAACCTCACCTTCAAAGCCTCCAGCACCTTCCTCGAATCACCCACCTCTAAGCAACTCTTACATTTAAATTCAACCTTCTCTGACATTTTAACGCCCCCAGGGGCATTCCTTCTTTAGGTTTGTACGGGCTTCACAACCCCGGGGTACCTGAGTGATCTTCCCTCCCTTTCGTTCTTCTCCTCCTCTACCCTTCTGCTTTTTGCTTTTTCTTCCTACCTCGTTGTGGTTGCCTCTTCGGAGGTGAGGGCTCCCCTTGAGAAGCTTTTCGCCAGTCTGTGCTTTTAGCTCCTCTTGGGGATTATATCACCCACGTGTTTGCCGTGCGTGGAGACCCGTGTCCCTGGAAAAGAGGATCCTGGCAGTTGAGGGACGATATACTGACCCAATACACTGCTTCGGCCCCGGCTTCAGGTAAACGGGTGGTGTGCATTGGTCCCGTGCTCATCAATCGGCTGGTCGTTTTTTGGCTAGGGCTAAGCAATCGGCTACTTACTGGACACCTCGCTAAGGGTGGAGGCTGTCTCAGGGGTGCGCCGTGCGCGTATAGTTGCCGATTAGCGCCGATACAGTTGTCTGCATCCCCTTGTTGGACTCCGTGGTGGGTGGCGCTGTCGGTGACCGAATAATATATTTTTTTGTATGATGGAAAATGCTACAAATTCTTCTCCCCCTCGAGGGGAGCAACAAATGAAAATTAATATCTCAAACGCTCGTTTTTTCTTAGTCAAACTTCTTAATAACTCTCTTAGTTCGAACCCCATACAAAACTCTTTTACTTCTGTTTCACCGTTTTTGATTCATAAAACATTCCAATCTTTCATAGGCAATATCAGATCAATTAAAAAACTTCGTTCCGGGGATCTCCTGGTCGAAGTTTCTACTGAAACACAGGCAAATATACTCCACAACGCAAAAATACTCGGCTCTTTTACTATATCTGTATCCCCTCATTTTTCACTAAATACTTCGCGTGGCGTGATCTCCGAACCGGACCTTCTTTTTTCTCCAGAAGAAGAAATCCTGGAAAATATTCGCGATCGGCATGTAGTTGGTGTTCGTCGTATTACAATACGTCGTGATGGGAAGATCCTTCCCACGAAACATCTGATATTGACGTTCGACACACCAACCCTGCCGACGCGAATCACAGCCGCATATCTGAGCTGCCCAGTCCGAGCTTATGTCCCGAATCCTCTGCGCTGCTTCGGCTGCCAGAGTTTCGGACATTCGAAAATCTCCTGTCGCAGCCAGATTAAATGTGCCCGTTGCGGTGATGTTGGTCACGAGAGTGACGGCTGCTCCGCTTCGGCCCATTGCGTTAACTGTGGAGGAGACCATCCCTCATTTTCCAGGACCTGTCCGAAATGGGTTCTCGAGAAAGAAATTCAATCTGTGAAGATTGCTCAAAAAATTTCTTATCCCGAGGCCCGAAAAATAGTCGATTCTCGAACCCCCAAAACAGGAATATCATATTCAACAATAGTTAAAAAAACATATCAAACCATAGCCACACAAACAGAATCTCCTTCAGCAATCATTACATCCAATAAAAACTCATCACCTTCCAAAAACAAAATATCAACTCCCAAATCTAACTCGCCTAAGCAATCCACCAAACAATCATCTGCCACATCCTCAAAAAATACCGACGCTAGTTCTCAAATACCAATATCAAAAGAACAAACTCAAAAAACACTTAAAAGACCTAAAACCGATGGATCCAACACAAAATATAAAAACTCCAAACACATAAGAAACCTGCCAAAAACTTCAAAGCATCTTCTTCGGCACGCAGCCGAAGAATTAGAATTAAATATCCATGCGTCGGACTTTTCGGAGGACGACGCAGATATAGAAGTAGATTCGTCGTGAATCTCTTAATCCCCTTCTAAATAAAAATTACTTCCTTTGTCTCATGGAACTGTCGTGGTTTCCGATCTAAAATAGATGACATAAAAACGATTATATCTTCTTACCATCCAGCGTGTGTGGCTCTTCAAGAAACTTTCTTGAAGCCCTCCCACACATGCAAGATACGCAGGTATAGTTGCATTAGAAAAGATCATGATGCTGGTACTACAGTGTCTGGAGGTGTGTGCATTTTAACTTCACACGATTTTCCCAGCACTGTAGTTACACTTCGCACATCTTTACAGGCTGTAGCCGTAAGAATACATATTCATTCTCTTGTTACAGTCTGCTGCTTATACCTGCCACCACATGCTGTCATCACACAAGAGGAACTAAATGGCCTGATATTTCAGCTTCCAGTCCCTTTTATTCTGCTTGGTGACTTGAATGGTCACAGTACCCTGTGGGGAAGTGATAGTGCGAACCGTCGAGGGCAACAGATTGAAAAGTTGTTAACAGATCACGCTCTCTGTTTGCTCAATAACGACGAGAAAACGCACTTTCACGAACCCACGAGAACTTTCCATTCAGTTGATTTGGCCATTTGTTCTCCAACGCTCCTTCCGTTGTTGAATCTCGTAGTAGGGAGTGATTTGCATAACAGCGATCACTTCCCCCTTTTCGTCTCGCATGATAGTAGTGTCAGAGTGCACCGACCACCTACCTACTTATATCATCGAGCGGACTGGGTTACATTTTCACAACTAGCAGCGGTTACGGAAACAATGGTTAACATCGAGGACATCAACCTCGCTGTCAACACTGTCACCGACGCAATTATTGAGGCTTCTGATAAAACCATTCCTAAACGTTCCTCTCAACCACGCAGTATATGTAAGCCTTGGTGGAACATCGAATGCCAAACTGCTTACAAGAGACAAAAGAAGCTGTGGAATATATTTCGGAGATACCCGACTACTACCAACCTGGTCGCATTTAAAAACGCCAAGGCCTTTGCTCGCAAGGTGAGACGTCAGAGCCAGAGAGAATCTTGGATTAGATACGTCTCCTCAATAACATCCTCAACATCAAGCAAGCAGTTGTGGAGGAAAGTGAAAGCAGCCAATGGTCTATATCGAGAATCGACCATTCCGATATTAGAAACCACGGCTGCTGTATACTCATCTCCACGTGACATTGCCAACGTCATTGGAGAGGCTTTTGCACTAGTGTCGAGCTCCGATTCTTACAGTCTTGCTTTTCAAGCGACTAAGAGTCGAGCTGAACGAACACTTCTTAATTTTAAGAGCAGAAGAAACCTCTCCTATAACTGAGCTTATGATGTTTGAATTGAAGAAGGCGTTATCTCAAGCCCATAACACCAGTCCTGGGCCGGACGGAATCACATATGATATGCTTCGTCATCTTTCATCAGATTCTTTAAACAGCATTCTTTTCCTTTTCAACAGAATCTGGAAAGAACAAAAATTTCCCGATTCCTGGCAGAAAAGCATCGTGATTCCGATCCCGAAGCCTGGCAAGAACCCCAAAGATCCTCTGAGCTATCGTCCAATTGCCTTGACGAGCTGCCTTTGTAAGACTCTTGAACGTATGGTCAATGCCCGTCTCATTTATATTCTTGAAAAGAACAACATCATTTCTCCTCACCAGAGTGGCTTCCGCAGAGGAAGATCCACTCTTGACAATATAGTGAACCTTGAGTCACAAATTCGCAATGCGTTTGTGAGGAGAAATCACCTAGTCTCGATCTTTTTCGACGTTGAGAAGGCGTATGACCGTACGTGGCGTTATGGTATCCTCCGTAATATGTTCGACTTTGGATTTAGAGGAAATTTACCTCTTTTCATTGAAATTTTTTTAACTTCACGTAGTTTTAGGGTCCGCATGGGATCAATTTTATCTAACTCTTTTATTCAAGCTGAGGGAGTCCCTCAAGGTAGTATTTTAAGTGTCACTCTCTTCATCCTACATTTCAATAACATCCTTCATACTTTTCACCCACCAGTGCATGGAACTTTATACGTAGATGACTTGCAGATATCATGCCAAGGATCGGACATGCGACTAATCGAGCGGCAACTTCAAACTACTGTCAACAAATTGGTCGAGTGGTGCGACCAGAACGGCCACACACTATCCCCTAGCAAGAGTGTCTGTGTCCACTTCTGCAGAAAGCGGGGTTTACACCTCGACCCCGAGATTAATATTCGCAATTTTCCGATTCCCGTTGTCAACGAGATGAAATACCTCGGAGTAATTTTCGACCGCAGGCTCACTTTCCTTCCGCATTTATTATCTTTGCGAAGGAAATGTGAAAAGTCCTTAAATATCCTCAGGGTGTTATCTAACACATCTTGGGGTGCGGATCGAACATCATTACTCCGAATATACCAATCCATTATTCTCTCTCGTATTGACTACGGATGTATTGTGTATAAAACGGCGAATTCAAATAATCTCCGCAGATTGGACACTGTACACCACTCTGCTTTGAGGATATGTTCTGGTGCATTCCGCACATCACCAGTTCACAGCCTCTATGTGGAATGCCACCAGCTCCCACTTGACCTGAGGCGAAAGAAGTTGTCTGCCAATTTTTATTTTAAAATCCAGTCCATGCCATCTCATCCTTTGAAACGCATGATTCTTACTCCAGGTTTGAGACGAATTTACGATGCCCGTCCCTCAAATATTCTTCCATTTCACGAACGAGTACAACTTAGCATGAATGACTCAAACCTAAGTGACATCGCAACTCAACAAACGGATATTTTACGATTCCCACCTTGGAATACTCCTTCCGTAAAATATTTAAATCCCTTTTCCCACAATAAATCTGACACCGCCCCAATTGTTTTCCAACAGCTTTTTGCCACACACCGCTGTCAATACTCGTCATATATTCCAGTTTTTACGGATGGATCGAAAGGAGTGGGATATGTAGGCTGTGGTATTTCTTTTGATACCGCCATATCCAGCTACAGCCTTCATACTTCCTGCTCTGTATATACTGCTGAAGCTGTCGCCATTTATTGTGCGCTCCAGCAGATATCTTCTCTTCGCCACCGTAAATTCTGTGTCTATAGTGATAGTATGAGTGTATTGGAACAGTTGGAGTGCTACAATCATAAATGTCATCCCGTTGTGTCAGATATATTTGGCATCTTACATTCACTTGGGAAAAGGAGTTTTGATATTTTGTTTTGTTGGGTCCCGAGTCACGTGGGCATTAAAGGTAACGAACTTGCTGACAGTGCTGCGAAGGCAGCTTCTATTCCACTGCAGCAAGCCGTTCCTTTAACTGATATCAAAGTGTCCACAAAGGAGTACATTCACTCTTTGTGGCAGGAATCATGGAATCTGCAAGTCACCAATAAATTACATTCCATCAAACCATTTATTCATTTTTGGCCATCTGCCCGAATGCGAGGGACGGATGTCAAACTGACTCGACTTCGCATCGGGCACACACGATTCACTCATCGTCATCTTTTGCTGGGCGAGAGTCCATCTTTTTGTCATACATGCTCATTAGATTTTACCGTCAAACACATTTTAATTGACTGCCCTAATTTTAATCATCATCGTTTAAAATTTTTTAAAACATTAATTTTAAATTTGCACGATCTCATTGGGGAAAATCCTCATCCAAATCTTTTCCCTTTTTTAAGTATCATTGGGTTTTTAAATCTCATATAGTGCATTTATCCATCACGATATTTATATCATGCCTTACTATTATAATTTTATATTTTTTACCATGTTGATCTATGTTTTAATCATGACATTTTAAATTACTTGCGCAAGACTTGCATATATCTTTTATTACAACATTTTTATATTTACATCGTCTTAGTTTATTTTTATCTTGCGTTTGGCGCAGCTTGTCCGCTCTTGGACCTTGCGCCATAAAACCCCAAAAATCCAATCCAATCCTGACATTTTAACCCCACTCACACCACCCTTTCCTGCCTCAACCATATTCCCACACAAGTCACATTCCACATAGAACTTCCCACTGGCTCCCTCTGTCCTCATCTCATTTAACATCCTAACTAAGCCCATGCTAATCCAAAATAACAAACAATGTACAGAAAAAGCACTAAACAAAATCAAACATACAGGAAAAGCACTGAGTCAAATACACAGAAAAAGCGCTGCACTGAAACAAATATACAGAAAAAGCTGGAATTAAATATCCTATAACCTAATAGTAGTCAACTAACCGAATATAAACAAACAAGACACAAGATTTAGGCTCAACGAGACATACGTGAATTCGGCCTAACGAGACGCACTTGATTTAGGCCTACTTAATAAGTCAAAAAACTAGGTACTAGGACTATAAAAACACTTTAAAAACAATTAGAAATGGTTGAGCTGATAGGAATACAAGTAATACACTGAAGATAGTACTAAATGAATGAAGAATAACGTAAAAAAGTTTGAAACTTTTGGTGATTCCATTTATCACCTAAAAAAAAAGTGCTGCCTGGTATAGCTTCTGAATCGGATAAATCGAAGTTTGTATATCGCAACTGCAAATTGTATGGTGAAATCTCGAATACTTTAACATTACACAAAGCTGTGGCATTTACAAAAGGTTTTCATTATAAACAATATGTTTTCTTTTCACAGCTTCACGCACATACCTCTTTACATAGCCGCCAATGCCGTCCACTGGGCCTTTACCATGTGCGGTAGCGAAAAAATTCTGTTATTAATAATTTATACTTTTCCAGCAAATTGGGAACTATGGCAGCAGTGAATTTATTTTTAAATTGAGAGGATGGTTCGTCTGACCAGATGTGTTTAACTACTATTACAGGAGGAAGTTCTTCGAACATTCTCGTCAACAGAGTATTCATTGTCTCTTTAGAATGAAACTTAAACTTACAAGATTTGGTTGGGGAAAACCCAATCTCAAAACGATTACAGTTTTTACAAAAAATAAAATTTTTAAATTCCATCTAATTTTTATTTTTCACTTCTTTTAAACTCCATCACTACATCATACATTTCATTATGTTCATGACGGTACGTTTTAAAATATTTTAATGAATTTTACTGGGTTAAATTTCGTCTTGTTTGGCGCAGCTTGTCCACTATTGGACATTGCGCCATAAACCCAAACCAACCAACTTTATAATAAGACACTTCATCTGACGCTATCACATGCGGATGCATTTTTCCTGAATGGTATAGTGCTGTTGTAAAAAGACTCGCTTGGGCTTGTTCCCAGTGAGCACTTTGTATTTCATCCTGGGAAATACATTTATAATTCTCTGCAAATTTAATTTGCATCATGGCCATCTTTGAAGGATATATTGCACTGATTACCAATTTATGTTGCTGCCTATAAAGCAGACTGAAAACGTTTCACATAACAGTGCTCAAGAAATTCAGGTATGAGGTTACATGTTTCATAAGGTCTTCTATTTGTCCTTTTACAATTTAATATAGCGGTCAAAAACTTGAGCTTGTTATCCATACAAGTCCATAAATACCTTTCCGCTCTTTGCATCCATCACATTGGTTATACCAACAATTTTCTGAATCCTTATTACAAACCAGCATCAAGGGAAAGTTCTGAGAATATTTAGGAATGTGTGAAATTTTATTATGTTATGATTCTAAAGCCAGTATGAAGTATTCATGGTACTTGCACTGGCAAACATGGTGAGGTAATTTGCTACTTGTGGGAGGACATACTTGGGTCGCAATTCTGCAAATTTACTTTTTCCTATTTTTTATTTCAGGATTTTCTTTTAGAAATAATGTGCATATAGGGTCTGGTGGGGTAAAATAGGTAGGAAAAGTACTGATTTCTCATTCATCATTTTTTTGTGTGTATTATGTAATGGGTTCATTACTTTATTATGAAATCTTCTATTTTACGACGACCCAATTGCCTATCATTATTTTAGGTAAATCAAAATTACAAGTTGAGGTTGAAACATTTTGGGCCGCATTTGAATCTGATGTAGAGAAATTTCTTGGGGCTTCGTGGAGCAACATTAATTTCTTTGGTAGATTCTATATTGGGGTATTTCCCCCCTTTTACTTGAACGAGCAATTTCTTCGAAAAGGCGTGCTACATCGGAAGCAATCGTCATTTCTCGATCATCGTCGATTGACTGCACCGCAATGTTATAAGAACACTAACTATTGGAACCTTTAGAGGGCAAAACCAATGCATGGGATCTTAATCAGAACTTGAATAATGAGCCCAAATTGCCCATATGGCTGCTCGCATATCGGCTACACTATTTGCGTTACCACGAATGGCATTCCAATAAAAATGTGTCAGTTATTTTATCAGGGTATCTGTCAGTCAACCTTTACCGTAAAAGTTGAAAAAACGACAATCCTACAGTCAATTTTTCTATAAATTTTACTGGTCCATAACAAATAGTGACAAACAACATATTTTCTAAATTCGAGAACAACAAAGATATATCTATCAATCGGTATCAATTGAAGCCTTTGCTAGTTTCTGTTTTGAAAATATCAGAAGTATACCGAGCAGATGGAACTTTTTTCGGCAACGAACGTTTCTTCGGTTTAGTTTCAATAAAAGAAACATCCGATTTTCCAGGAACACTAACCTTTTACCGATACATGTTTCCATGAAATCTCTTTTTCTTAGGTCGCTGATCAGATCACTGTTTTGGAACAAACGTATTCATCTTTCAGATAAAAAAAAAGTGCTTGCACAAAATGAACGAGCTCACAATCGCATGCACGAACAAAATGTAAACAGACAAGCACGGAATTACAATCTAGAATTGAGCAGTCGGCGATCAAATAAAATAATTATAAAGGCTTTGGGTAATGAGAAAAATTAGTTCACTTGAAAACAAAACTTGTCTGCTAGGGAGCGTCGATTTTTGTTACTGGGAAAAAGTGACAGGTGGATAGTTAATTTTTAAACTATATCTCGGGAAGTTTTAGAATATTGTAAAAAGAAAAGTATCAAAATGTTCAGAATCGTTTGCTGCACTAAATATATTTTTTTCTCAAAAGATCGAATTTTTTGGAGTTTAACAGTTTAGACATCAAGTCGGCAAGGAGGCACAACCTATGGAGGAGCGTGGTTGCCGGATTCAGATTCAGCTGGGTGTATATCTTCCAAAATGGTCCGCGAGGTCGCTGGTAAAATCGTTCACACCAGACAGCATTTTCACATCCTTCGCGAGGTCGCCGGAGAATTTTCTTAGCCCAAGTCAGACTCCTGTGTTTTCGATCGGCTGCTTCCGAGGCATAAAAAGGGTCCTGATTGTCGGTGTGTCTCTATTTATAACGTGATTCCAACTTAGGCCCGCCAAATCACTCAACCCACATCTATCTAAAAATCTATCCCAGACTGCCAACTACGTCAGTACTGATGAGCGCTTTCCCCTCAGTGTAATCAGGCTACATTCCTCACCAACGGTGTTGGGCTGATAACCTTAAATGTGTTTTTTTCTCACGTCTACCGTGAGAAAATTTCCAAGCACTCACAGTTGGCGTAAATGCAGTACAGAACAAATTATATATACACACATGTACAAAAATAATTACAAGCATACAAAATTAATTTCTTTAAAATTAACCCAACATCATTTTCAGTTAACACTATTTTGTGTTCAACAGCATTTTTGTCAATATGATAAAGTCCAGCTACTTTAAAACCTTTTACTGCATTTTCAAACTTCAGAGTGTGAAATAGCTGTTTCAACAGGTAAGGGAATGTCGCTAAGGATACTTTTTGAAGACGGCTTTCCCTGTACCACATCTTCAGGATTTTTCTCCTGTCACTCCTGTGATAGGGATAAATACCCCAATATCCAACGGTTGCTGGGCATGGTTCATGTTTGGTGGGAGGCAGAGAATGATGATTCTATTGTCCTTCACTTGTTTTACTGTCTTTAAGTCAAGTGTCTGCCATGATCATCGAATATTAAAAGAATAGGCTTTTACTGGTGTTCCACTTGTTTGACAAAATGTTCCGGCCAATGAATTGGCATACGTTTCAAAAAATTGATTAACACAACACGTGTGATAAATCAGCTGCCCTTGAATTAGTTAACAATTCAGGTACTTTTTAATTCCTTTGACCACCTTTTCTCGAAACCTCTTGCCCATTCTATCCCCAAGCTTTCAGCTTTTATATTTACATTAGAGGAAACATATTGCTGCGCAATATTAATAACATCTTGCCTGTCAAAAGGGTAAACCACATTTTGCTATAAATTGCAAAGCTTGAACAATGCAGTTTTCGAAGTTGAGTGTAGTAGAGCGTCCAGATATTTTTGTGAGAGGGTTTGGAAACAATACACCGTCGGAGGATTTCATATGGAATTGATTATTTCGTGCCACTGCAGCGATTTTTTCTTTTCGACTTCCACAATTGCCAAATCCAAATCAGCAGCTGTATATGAAAGAACCCTTTTCAATACTTAATTCCTCGGCGTTGTTCCTGGAAATTAAAAAAAAAACATGATAAAGTGAAATCATGTAAATATGTGCATTTTTACAAATTCCATTTTATTATTGTAATAAATTTCTCTTTAATATTACAATAAATAAACCATTTAGTGTAAAAGTTTCCTTATACATAATTATTTGATTATTGTTCCAACAAAATAGTAAAAAAAAAAAAAAAAAAAAAATCAAGAGTAACCACATGTGTATTTTTAGGCCATATAAACACGTGTATTTTTAGGCTTACAAGCTCAATTTTACTACTATTGTATTAATTTACTCCATAATACAGGAAATAAATTAAAAAAAAATATTGGGCACATAATTTACACTAAAATTATAGGCCTAGTTTAAATCATTGCATCTAAAAATTTAGAACGTGTCATACATTGTTAACCCTAACCAATACCCATTTTCAACAATCATATAAAAATATTTATAAAAAAAATTTAAAATATTTTTTACCTGTTTTTGAAAAACTACTTCAAAAATCATTGCAGTTGATTACTAAATAAATATTTATGATAATGTAAAGACAATATTACTTTTGAAAGTTTTCAGACCTTTAGAGTAAAGAAGCATGCATTCCTATTTGCAAACAAATCAATCTATGTTGCCAGATGCAAAATATAAAACTTTTTAAAGAAAAATAAATGTTGCCATCAAATGTCTAAAAATATATTTCAAAGTTAAAATGCAATTGTTTTAGAGTTTTTCTGTCTTAAGTAAATTACAAAACCTATACCCATTTTACCCCACCATATCCTAATTCTTTAATTGGATATTGCAGATGTCTAGTTAGCATCTTGTCTTTTGTTCCATCATTATTCCTAATAGTTTTGACATCTTTTTGGCCTGGTGCTTGTCTGCTAATATCATCTTAGATGTAAAATTGCTTAACCAAGTTAACTGTTTCCTTTGGCAGCCACTGTGCTTGTCTGCTATTGGACCTTGCGCCAAAAAATCCAAACCAACCGACCTTGGCAGCCCGTGTTTTAATTCCTCTCTATTACATGAATTAGGTGCATCTGTTTGACCAATTCACAGTCAAATACTTTTTTGATAACAACTTTCTTTTTTTTAAGACGTCGACAAGGAACGTTTTACCTGACAAACAGCTTTTCCTAATGATTTTTGACTGAATGCCTGCCACTGGATTAACATTCTTAAACAACACTTGCAATTTTCTTTTCCATCATGTCAGTTTCACCAACCAACAAGCATTTTGTTTTCATTTCAGTTTTTTTAGTTCGAGAAAGAATTTTTTTGCATTGCCCACAGTAGTTTGCCCTCTCAAAACTCTGCTCCACACATTATGCTTTACGACAACACCTACTCCATCGTGTGGACCCTTTCTATAACAGGATTCTGTAAAATTCCATGACCTGTGGATGTCAGAGGAAGTTAAATTCATCATGGAGTATCTATTTTTAAAATGATCGGCAGCTCCATCCGTCCATAAGATCAGATTTCACATTAATTTCACGCAGTAAAGTTATTCATAATTATTTTATTAACAATGTTTACTCCATAAGCTGAGTGCTTGTTTGCATCAGAAATTATTGCATAACAGTGTGTCTCGGGTACATCCTCGTTGGCAATGTGTCGAAAATAAATAACAGCAGTATTACTGGTCACAGAAACTCCTAGCCCTACATTGCAATGTGCCTCCATTACTTCATCTTGATGATTTATAGAATAATTTTCAACTAAATCCGTTTGCAGAATGATTTTTCCAATGCTTAAATTTTCCTTTTGCCTCTAAAGCTCTACAGCTTGCCTCCAAATGTTATATGAATGTTTTAAGATATTTTAGATTTGATCATCAGCATTTCTTTAATTTCGTTACAAGTAACAAATAATAATTCCAAGTTTTCCATTTTTCCACTGATAAAATGAAACGCTTTCATCATTCCATGATTCCGTCGCTGACTGGACAAATTCTTGAGTTTGCAATTGTGCCTCATTAGGGTGGTCACAAGGTATATGGTAATATGTCCCAATAGGACCCAATGCCACAAAATTATATCCAATCCACAAGGTATATGGGGAAAATTTTTTTCGCCCAATCTTCCACGGCACCCCCTACACCTTCTAAAAGTTGCCAATAGGCTAGAAAATACGATTGGCAAAGTTTCAGCTCAATCTCTGATAATATTAACCCGTGCCTCATTGAGGTTATAGTTAAGAAAAACAGCAATTTTTAACAAAAATCGTAGATTTTACTCCTTAAAATCGAAACTATTAAACATCTTAAACCATCATCTCCTTTAACCATCTTAAAAAAGTCCAAGAGTTCGAGGAGAAACCAAATTAATCAACTTCTTTGTTCAATAAATGAACAACTTGTTGAAGATTGAGTTTTGGTTTTACATCCCTATCATCACAATCGTCTTCTACTTCGGACCTTAATTTTTCAACCGTGCTTGTTTATACATTTTTTCCCAAAGTATCGACGAAAAATGAAAATGGAACTTAGTCCGAGTTGAGATACCGCAGATGGTTTATTATTTTAGACAGTGCCTTGTCTGGAACCTCTTTATCAATTTTCCTGTATTGAACTAAAGATTTTAATAATTGTAGGTGTTGAGAATAGGAATGTACCACGTGGGTGTTGTTGAGAGTGGAGCTTCTTGCTGACACTCTCGGCGAGACCACGTGATCGTTCGTAAAGTAATGTGATTCAAAACAATTTAAAAGACTTCCTGAATGGCACGGCTTCGGGTGTGAGCTTTCTTGATGAGCTCCCTCCTTGTTCTTGAAACTTGAATTTATGTATCTCAACGTAATATTATTATTTATTGTGTTGTTGTACCGTTTGTACTGTTTGTTTGATGTCCGAAAATAAATCACAAAAAGACATTCTTGGACTCGATGATTCTTGGACTCGATGAATCTTTACAGTAGGTCTAGGTTGGGGACCAAAGTGGGTTTGTGTGCATTGAACCATGCTGTACATAAATATTGATTATAAATAAACAAATTAAATTCATCAAGAGGCGTAATTTCAGAATCCGACTTAGTTTATGACACAGAACAAGATATCTTAGAATCCCTGTCACAACAATATGTAATCACTGTCAAACGAATCACTATCTCAAGAAATGGTCAAAAAATACCCACCAAACATATCATATTAACTTTCAATACACCAAATATACCAAAACACGTTAAAATAGCATATATGAATTGCCCAGTTAGACCATTTATTCCTAATCCAGTCCGTTGCTTTAAATGCCAAAGATTCGGCCACTCTTTCCTAGCTTGCCGTGGCAAAGAAACCTGCGCAAAATGCTGTAGTACAGATCACAAGACCGATGTCTGTACGTCATCGTCCCTTTGCTGTGTCAACTGCAAAGGTGACCATCCAGCTTTTGCCAGGTCTTGCCCTAAATTTATAACCGAAAAAGAAATCCAAACTATTAAAGTACAGCAAAATATTTCATTTCCTGAGGCCCGAAAAATTGTAAATGATCGCACCCCGAAACCTGGAATATCTTACTCTCTTCAATGGTAAAAAAAACTTTCAAAACTAACGGAACTCAAACCGATGTAACTATTTTTAAGCCATCTGCCCAACATAAAACTTCAATGAACCAACCTATAACGCCTCTTTTTTCTAAAGCATCAGCTACAACCACAACAAATACAAAACACATAAATCAACCAAATCGATCTATAAATACTTCTTTAAAAAGAGCCATATCATCTGAACAAAGTAATATCAAAATAGCTAAAAGTACTTCTCAAACCTCTCTTCAGCCTGATGTTACATCCAGAAACTTGATAACTAATCCTTCCACCAACGACCTCATAAATCTATATAACACTGAAAGCGATATTTCATCTGTAGAGAGTGATGGATTGGAGACTTCGCCACCCAAGTCCAAGAAGGATCTTCGGCAAGACAGATCTCGTCCTAGAACGAGAAAACACAAGTAGTTTCTTCTTTTCTTTTAACCTTTATTTTTATGGCTTCCTTTCTTTCCTGGAACTGCCGGGGTTTTCGTCAAAAAATTGATGACGTAAAAGACATCATAAACAACCATAAGCCAGCTGCAATCGCCCTCCAGGAGACGTATCTAAAAAACGCCGATACCACCGACATTCGTCATTTCACTTTGTTTAGAAAGGATTACGACGATGGCCAAAGAGCATGTGGAGGTGTTGCATTGCTTACCTCCCATGACTTTCCAGTCACCCAAATTAACCTTACAACAAATCTCCAAGCTGTTGCTGTAAGACTTCATGTCAATATTTTAATAACAATATGCAATTAATACTTACCTCCTAACACCCATGTCGCCACTTCTGACTTCAATAATTTAATAGATCAACTTCCTCAACCATTCATTATACTTGGTGACCTAAATGGTCATCATATTCTCTGGGGCAATTCAGACATTAATCGTAGAGGCAAACAAATTGAGAAACTAATAACGGACAATGATTTATGTATAATGAATAACGGCCAACCTACTTATTTTCACTCACCTTCACTTACTTACCATTCAATAGATCTGACTCCTTCAATTTTACCATTTTGGACCTTCTCTGTGGATTCTTACCTTTACAATAGTGACCATTATCCTATTAAACTAAAATATGAAGGCCACTACCAACCTCACTCTGTCAGCCAAACTAACTACATCTTTGAAACTGCCAACTGGCCACTTTTTACTAGCCTTGCAGATATTTCTAACACGGTAGAAATTGGTGACATCGATGAAGTCAACTCAAAAATAACAAACATAATTATAGCAAGTGCTGACGCTTGCATTAAAACAGTCAGTAATACATCTAAAAAACAAAAGAAACCTTGGTGGAATGAGGATTGTAGCGATGCATATCGGAAACAGAGAAAAGCCTGGAATATCTTTAATAGATATCCAACAAGTGAAAACTTTATAATTTATAAAAAAGCAAAAGCAGCATTTCGAAAAATACAAAGACGTAGTCAGAGGGATTCTTGGACGAATTATGTCAATAGTATCAATAGTAAAATTACAAGTAAACAATTATGGAATAGGATTAAAAGAATTTCCGGTGTTTACCCCAATAGGCAAATTCCTATCCTAGAACATAACAACCAAATACTATCGGCACCCAAAGACAGCAAACACAATTGGTTCATGCCTTTCCGAAATATCCAGCTCCAGTAACTACTCTGAAAGTTTTAAGAAAATTAAAATTGCATCTGAAAAGAATAAAGTTAATTTTACTTCAAACCGTATATTTTCATATAATTGTGATTTTACTTTTTCGGAACTGACTAAATCTTTATCTTCAGTTCACAAATCAACTCCTGGCCCAGATAATGTTAGTTACATCATGCTCAAACATCTATCAAAGAGTTCTCTAAATCATCTCCTGAAATTTTACAACAGAATTTGGACCGAGCATACTTTTCCGCAATCTTGGAGGTATGCTACTATAATACCCATACTGAAACCGAACAAAGACCCCAAGAATCCTTCGAACTACCGTCCAATAGCCCTAACAAGTTGCTTATGCAAAATTTTAGAAAAGATGGTCAACGCGCGGTTAATGTATATATTAGAAAAAGATAAATGTCTCTCTCCATTTCAAAGTGGCTTTAGAAAAAATCGTTCTACCACTGACAATCTAGTCGCTTTCGAGACTGAAATCAGAAACGCATTTGTGGAAAATACACATCTCGTCTCGATTTTCTTCGATATCGAAAAAGCATATGATCGAACGTGGAGACATGGAATTTTAAAAGACCTTTTTAACTATGACATAAGAGGAAATCTGCCTATTTTTATTCAGAATTTTTTACAAAAAAAATATTTTAAAGTAAGGATTGGATCGATTTTTTCAGATGTTTTTACTCAAGAGGAGGGAGTGCCACAAGGCAGTGTTTTAAGTGTAACTTTATTTATTTTAAAAATTAACAATATTGTTTCTCAATTGCCTCCATCAGTTAAAGGTCTTATTTACGTTGACGATCTGCAAATTTCATGCGCAGCTAAAGACATTCGTTTAATTGAAAGACAACTTCAACAGGCCGTTAACAAAATCACTCATTGGACTAACAAAAATGGTTTCAGTTTCTCACCTTCCAAAACCGCGTGTGTTCATTTTTGTAAAAAACGAAATCTTCATCTTGACCCTGAAATATTTTTCAAAGATATTTTAATTAATGTTGTGGACAATTTTAAATTTTTAGGCATCATATTTGACAAGAAGTTGACTTTTCAACCGCATATTTTAAATTTACGCAAACGTTGCGAAAAAGCTCTTAACATTTTACGGGTTTTATCAAAATTATCATGGGGATCTGATCGAACTTGCCTTTTTAAAATTTATAGAACTTTAATTCGATCTAAATTGGACTACGGCTGCGTGGTGTATGGTTCAGCAAGAAAATCTGCTCTTCAAACTCTGAACACTATACACCACACCGCTTTACGTTTATGTTCTGGTGCCTTTAGGACTTCTCCCGTAATCAGCTTGTACGTAGAATCTTTTGAACCTTCCCTGGACTTCAGACGACAGTTGTTATCACTGGAATACTATTTTAGAATTTTCTCAATCCCTCATCACCCATTGCATACCATTGATCACAGCCCATATTTAAAACGCCTTTATCAAGCCAAAACATCCTTCATCCCTACATTCCATTTAAGAATGCTGGACTTAATAAACGGATCCGAACTTTCTTCACTTGACGTCACCCAGAAAAAACTGTATTATTTCTCCCCTTGGTTTAATCATTATTTTGAATTTCAAAACCCGTTCCAAAATTTTAATAAAGCAGATACCTCTGATTTTATATATAAGCAACTCTTTCAAAACCATATAGAAAATTACTCAAATTTTATACATATTTATACTGATGGGTCTAAAAGGGAAAACTATGTTGGAGCTGCGTTCACTATTAATGATTCCCGTCATAGTTTTAAACTTCATTCTTCATGTTCTGTTTTTACCGCTGAAATAATGGCCATTTTTAAAGCACTAGAACATATATCCGATCATTGTCATAAAAAATGTATCATTTTTACAGATTCGTTAAGCGTTTTACAGTCATTGAAACATCCTGATCATGACAGTCATCCCATTGTTTTAGAATCACTGAAAATAATTTATCATCTTTCATCCAAAAATTTTAACTTACTATTTTGTTGGATCCCATCCCATGTTGGGATTGCGGGAAATGAGATTGTTGACCAAGCCGCCAAATCGGCAGTAAATAATTTTAACCATACTATCCCTTTCCGTGACTTAAAATCTTTTATTTACAAGTTTTTAGAGGAAAAATGGCAGAACGGATGGTCTGAACAAACTGAAAACAAACTCCACGCCTTAAAACCAAATATAACGCAATGGCAGTCACCAGCTCAAAGACGACAGCAAGTAATACTAACACGTCTCCGTATTGGACACACTAGGATCACCCATAGACACCTCCTCCTCGGAGAAGATCATCCCATTTGTAATTACTGCATTTGCCCACTAACAGTAAAACACATTTTAATTGAATGTTCTCATTTTAATAGGCAACGACTGATACATTTTAATTCTTATAACTTGACTTTAGAAGACATGATTGGAGAGAATCCTCATCCAAATGTTTTTAACTTTTTACATGACATTTTTGGTTTTATCCATCACATATAATTTTATGTAGTATTCATTCATTACATTTTGACTCGCCTCACTTTCTTGCTATATTATATATTTTATTTTTTATCTTGAGTTTGGCATATGTCCCAAGAGGACCCAATGCCACAAAATCATATCCAATCCAATCCAATCCTAAATAAACAAATATCTTCAATACATTTTCCCTCTAAATCAGTTAACGAAAATTGATCCCTGAAGATACATTTTGAGAGAATAATGGCCTTTGCCATCCATCTGGCGTGATGAATAGCACCAGGTACTCTAAAAATAATGTCTTTTTGAGGAAGACGTCCTAAATTAATTAAGCAAAGTTGGACCTATTCTTAAAATCATCCCTGGGCTGTCGGTTTTTTAATTGTTCAAAAATAAAATTTGAAATTTCGTCTGGATTACATATTTTATTTCGGCAACATTAATATTTTCATCTTCTATACCTGTTTTGTATTTGTCTAGGTTAGACCGCCCAGTCTGGAATTTAAAATATCTGACTGAGGACCAGTGGTTGTGCCCATTTTGCAATTAAAAACTGCTTTTAAAACAACTTCTAAAATATGGTATCGACATGCTAAATACAGAAGGTTTTTTCTCTAATAACTGCTCTAGCAAAACGCTGGTTTCCCTAAGGCGACCAGTAGAGGAGAAGGTTGCTAGTGTGGACAATTTTTATAAATTTAGCAGATAAGTGTATTAAATATCATTTTTGACACATCAACTATTTTTTTTGCAATAATTTACTCTCTTTTACCTTTATTTTGGTTGGTATATTAAAGTATTTGGCAGCAGTATAACTCCTTATAAATGTTAATCTTAATAAAGCATATTTAATTGACGATAAGTCCAATAAATTTGTAATTAGGAACTGCACTTTATTAACGCGCGATGCACTTCAAATACAAATCAACACAATAAGAAAGCTATTTTTAAGTTTTATTTAGTGGGAAAATGATTTCAATGCAAAAATTGAATTATGCTTCTATTTTTCAATGTAGTTAGATAAATCAATATTAAATGTCAACTGATATGCAGTGCGAATTGTGCTACCGGCAACATCTGATACTGGTAATTTAGCTATAATTTCATTTCTTGAGATAAATGATATGTCCTTCACATCTAGGAAAAATAAATATTCACTTAGTTCATTGAAAGAGCTGCTTGTGTGAAAAAACGATACAATTCCTTGTAACTTAATTTACCATTTTACAATAATCAATTTAGTATAATACCAAAAAGCCTTAAAATTAAAAAGTAGAATTATTTGTAATGAATTTTTCACATAAACAATCTTATTTAAGAAATAAATAGCCTAAAATGTAATATTTAACTCTTGTTTTTACCACTGAAAGCTTAATGGGACTGGCGTGGACATGTCCACATTATTAAAGAAGGCCTGAAGCATACCCCATGGTAGATATTAAAGCCGAGATAGTTGCTCGTACACTGTAAAAAAATTGGATATGCCGCCTCGGAACTCCTCTCACATTAATGACTGACCAAGGAAGACAGTTAGAGTTCGCACTCTTCAAGGCGTTAGCAGCAACTTTGATGGGCATCGAAACTACGAGAACATCACCCTACACACTATCCACAAAAGGCATGACAGGAAGAACATACCGTAACCTGAAAGCATCCATCAAGCGCTCTGAAAAAGGTTGGGTTGAAGCTCTGCTTACTGTGCTATTAGAGGATGGAGGGTTACAATTAAGGAAGACCTTAACGCTACACCAACACAAATGCTGTATGGCAGCAACATAAGGTTGCCTGGAGAATAATTTGCGACCAGCAAAAATAACTTAGCCCCAGTTACGTTAGTTTACAACATTCAAACTTTAATGACCAGCATCGTCTCATTCACGAAAGAAAGTTTTTCTTCATGATGAACTGAAAAGCTGCACTCATATTTTTGTTTGCAAAGACGGTACATCAGGATTTACTATAACCTACAAGGTCTTATCTAAATCACATAAATTATTTAAGTTGCTCAATAAAAAAAAATTATTTTGAATTAGTGCCATTTAATTCAAGCCAGACTTTATGCCTTCAGACAACACCGCTAGCAGCGACAATAGGCTAGGGTAGAGTTGTTAATTTCCAATTCAACCCAATCTCTGTTGAATCTGGTGGCGGAGTACTGTAGAGCCAAGATATCCAGCTATAACAGCTCTAAACCTGCAAAGTAAAAACCAATGCGGTGACGTCAGATGCTTGATTCTTCAGAATGGCCTCCAAATTGATCACCTCTCCGACATGTTGTACGAGACATCGTGTGGAAAGATTGGGGAAATGATTGGAACGCACAGAACAATAACAAGCTCCATAGCATCCGTTCAGACATCTCAGTGTGGTCCACATTACCAGTGCGACGTTCCAATGTACTTTTAAATCGTCTTCGAATTGGACACACGCGTTTCACTCACAGACATCTTTTACTAGAGGAAACGATGCCTGTGTGTGGTACTTGTAGAGTCTTACTGTTCACCATATCTTAGTCGATTGTCCTGTTTTTAATCCTCACCGACTATACTTCTTCTTCAATACCTTGTGCCCCTCAGAGGTTTAGCATTTTTAGTTATATTTAACTTACTTTCACGCACTTATGTCTGGATCGTAGGACTTGATGAAAAGGGCCACGGGTTGATAAAAAACTAAATGTAGTGCAGTAAATGCAGAATATTTTCTTTGATCTGATAGGTCAAATAATGATGGGGGAAAACAGTTAGAAAACTCTTACGATATGTGGGAAAACTTCGAATTATAGTTCATAATATGTCCCAGGAGGACTCAGTACCACCAAAACCAAATCCAATCTAATCATGGTTTCCAATCATCAGCAGAAGGGAAATGGACTGGCTATCTAGAGAATATAAAAGAACTGGGGCACGGAAAGGAACAAGGAAACAAAGGAACTCCAGTAAAGGAAATCGGACATCTGCTCTAGAACACATATCCTCTAATTAGATCGCAGCTCCAGGTGGGACGCATCCATTCTTACAAAGGGGCGGGTGGGTCATGTTGAAAGAATAAAAACTATTTAACGGAAAGTAAGAAAGAGTTTTACATTGGTTGGATGTTTTGGTAGCCACCCATTCCTCAACTGAAAAGTGAGATATATATTTTGCATAAAAATCAATGATATCTGTTACGGACGCTTACTCACATGTGATCATTTCGTCACTTTCGGTAGTTCTTTATCTGTAGGTGACCCTAAGCTAGCACTGCCATTTTATGTCGCCGCTCTCGTGAAAGTGAAATTCAGCGATTGGGGATATGACTTTCTTTTGTTTCATATTTCCACTAAACATTCATTTTTGGTGGCTTCGGTGGATAGGAAACGATTGCGCTATTAATTACTATGACTGATGAAAGTGGAAACTAGGCTACATTCATTATTTTAATACTGAATAAGATATGTAACTTCGATACCTTCACAAATAAATAATCAGAAATTAAATAAAAGTTTGTTTCATCCACAAATTTATCGGAGTTTGATTATGCAATTGTAGTACATAATTTTTACATGTAGGTACTTGAATTAAAGGCAAATTCATATAAAAATTATTTTTCAAATTAAAATAACATAAGCTTTCAGAATTCTTGAAATTTTAGCATCAGAGGTGAACCACAAAAACACTTAATTTATATAAAAAATCATTCACCTTTAATAATGTTAAACTGAGTTCCCGTCATGAAGGGAATTCTTTGCCTTTTTCAGCTCGGTGGTGTTGGACTCCTGAATAGTTCCTCTCAGTATCGGGAATTCTTTATATCTATCAACACGGTGTTGGTGGTGGGCTATCAGCACGGTGGTGTGGTGAACTATCAGCAAGGTGGTGTTGGCCATTTTATCATTGCAATTTTGTGTCGCCACTCTCCTGAAGGTAAAATTCAACACTTGAGGATATGGCTTTATTCTGTTTCATATTTCGACTAATCTTTATAGTCTGTTGGCGTCCTTACATAAGGAACAGTTGCGTTGACATTTATTATTGTGACTGATGTAGGGAGAAACTAGGCTATTTACTTAACTTCAATACCTTTAAAAATAAATAATGAGTCTGGTATTAAATAAAAGTTACTTCCAGAAATCGATAGGAGCTTCATTATGCAAGTGCCATGCATAATATTTACATACAGGTACATTGAATACATGACATATTTATATAAAATTATTTTTTAAATTAAAGAGAATCTTTCTCTATGAAAGCTTGAATTATAGCTACATTAATAATTTAAATACAGAACAATGTATTTAACTTCAATACCTTTAAAAGTAAATAATGAGTCTGGTATTAAATAAAAGTTACATCCAGAAATTGATCGGAGCTTCATTATGCAAGTGTCATGCATAATATTTACATGCAGATACTTTGAATACATGACATTTATATAAAATTATTTTTTAAATTAAAATTGAGAATCTTTCTATGAAAATACATGCTATTTATATGAAATTATTTTGCAAGTTATAAGGGAAGCTTTCTCGATGAAAATACATATTTATATAAAGTTATTTTTCAAATTGAAATAAGACGAGCTTTCTTTAAGAATACTTGAAATTATGGCTATTTTCATTATTTAAATACTAGAAACTTATTTCTCATTTTTAAATCTTTATCATTATCAAAACCTATATTTGAAGCCATTTCGCAGTCGCTTATGTTTTAGAATTTAATTATAAATGTTCCATTTCGTAAAATAATCAGCTTATTATGCATAATAAAAGATAACATTGAGACTGTATTGAACGAGAGGAAGGACAGATAAACTACAGTACCTCTCCCATGTTTACTTCCACTAAATAAACCCCTTGAGTCGTGGTAGTCAATTATCCTAACAACTGCAGCAGCAGAGGGCAAAAGATGACATTCCATGATGTGTTCCGAAGTTATGATCCAAAACACCTTTTGATATGAAATCCATTCAAAATTTAATATGCTGAAGTGTAATGTAGAGTGACATTCGAGACCACCCACATTCATTTCGTGGAGCTTGGACGCCGAAGTGGCTGGGAATAGCCCTTCAGAACGGGTGAAACATTCATCAATCAACGCGTTGGATTGCAATTCTGAGTGCCTACATGCCCCCTGCCTAGGCTCCACCCGCCCTTGATCACATCCAACGGAGAAGGTGTCATCGGACATGGCGGTAAACAAATATTTGCGATGCTCTCACACGAAGACGAAAAGAAAAATTGACCACCAACGATTGGGGACTCGCCACAAAAAATTCATCTGTGTGGTCCTGGTCCGAACGCCCAGTCCGGAAGCGCAAGTCTAGAGGCCTTAAGTGGAGGCAGACTTCTCCGTTAGTGGCAGATAAGTGCAGATGTGATCTACTACCACTGAGTTTGAAGACGTTGAGTAAGACTCTCAAAATACTTTAATAAACTGTATAGTTATGGTACTCGCAATCTTACCTCTAGGTTTCTTCATGACTAGACAGGGAGTCAAAGATTAAAACGAAACAGCCCCTTTTCTCTGGCATACCAAATGGGCCACATTGAAAATAGCGTTCAAGGACACTCTGAAACCTTTTTACCAATCCTTTGGGTAGACTTTCCCGAGTTCGTTTTAATGCAGACTTTGTCTATTGGACCAACAAAAAGCAGGTTTACCAGAATATCTTCGACATGTTGCTTTGGAAAGACACAATATTCCCTCCAATGCCCTTCGAATATTTACAGATGGCAGTAAAAAGGAACATAACAATTGTGGAAGTGGTGTCTTGGTGAAAACACCTTCGGGTAGCTTTACTATCTTAATTCGAAATCCAGACCACTGCTCTGTCTTTCGATCGGAGCTAATAGCAATTGAAAAAGATCTCGAGGCTGGAGCTTCCTGCACCACTTGTAAAGATATCTGGATTTCGACGGATAGCAGCAGTTCTTTTCAACACCTTCGGAACTGGTCTCGTGTTAGTGATGGAACTTCATTATATATTCTGACTTTACAACAGGAACTCTAATCCTACCACGATATTTATTTGCTGTGGATCCCATCACATATTGGCCTCAGCGGTAATGAGATGGCTGATACACTGACTGAGGAGGGAACTTCAATGGATTTGACTAGTATCACCTTGACTTTTTTAGAAATCTGCTGTAGACCAAGTTTTATTATGTGACCAAAGCGGTGACTAGTTAGTCCAGAACTGTTGTTAATTCGTTGTGTTTTGATTTCTAATATAAATGTTGTTATTTTTTAACCTCTTTTTTCTTTTCCTCTTGATAATTAAGAAACCTAATTTCACTGTATACATTGTCCAAACACCATCACATTCTAAAGTCGGTTAGAACCTGTTAAGTAGGGTTTTGTACACAACGCAATACTAATGATTAATTCTAACCACAGCAAATAAAGGTCTAACACTGCTCAAGTGTTAAATCTACCACCGCCCTTTTATGGCGTACTCCAGCACACGACTGGTATAGTGGCAAGCGGCAGGGTGGAGCTATTGATTTTGCTGGCAATAGTGTCCAGCAGACTGCTTTGTCAAGACTCCTTAGTGGTCACTTGAGGTGTCTTTAATTTGATCAGAGCAATGAGACTTTCCCCATTTGTGGAAATTGTAACATCTATCAACCCCTGATCATCTGTCCTGCTTGGGGCTTGAAAAATGGGATTTGACGCAGAATCCCTTCCTGGTCTTAAAACGTTTTGTTCATTTTAGCCAGATGTAGCTCTTGTGCAGTTAAAACCACCAAACTAAACCTGGTCTCATGGATCTGGTCTAGGCTATTGGCTAGACCCGTTAATATTAGTAACAAGATCCTTTGGGGCCTATTCTTTTCGGTAGCCACAGTGTCCAGCAGAGGAGAGAGTGTTGCCCCCATTCTAGTAGTAGTGTGCTACCAAACGACCATATCGGTCGGATTTAGGACGTCCTTCCTACATTTAGCCAATATTGGCAGAGGCGCAGATCCTTTCTACTAGAATCGCATAGAACGATACCAATAAATCTTGTGATATCAAGTTCGACGAGTTTTATTTCTGTTCGTCACCAAGACACCAAACGCTACAGTAACGAGGTTTGGAGGATTCGTATCTCTGCAGAATTATTAAAATTTTTCTTTCTCAGAGCTCCCACTCTTCTAACAAAAGAAATACATAGTTGACTTTTATGGGGTTTTCCAGGATATTTTTCATTTATAAGACCAGATATTTTAATTTGTAATAGATCAATATTTTAACGAATATATACTCCCTGGTGCTATTAGGGTTCCAAGGACCCAGTGTTAAAATAAAATCGCCTTTTTTACTACATCTATTAATAATGCTAGATTTTTTGGGGACTTTTTAATTGATTTTATTAATTTGAGCTTGCAACAGAAAAAATGACTTCATTTATACCTTATGTTTCACAACTAGGAAAAGTATAAAAAAGAAGATTTCGATTCAAAAATTACTGTCTTATTTCTAGCAAAATCTGACAAACATCTAAAATCCAATTGATCGCATGCTTGTGAAAAACATAGGATCGCGAAGATTTTCGTTCTATATCCATTGAAACGGCTCTGCAATTATGCAGGAGCTATAATGCTAACCGTACCGACTCTATTAAACTTTAATTCACTACTAAATAATGTAAATTTAAGCAATCGAAGTTCTGTTTCTTAGAACTACCGAAGTATACTATTTGTCTCAACAATTCATTTGCAGTAAAGTTTTTCATCTGTCGATTAAATATATAACTTATAATTAAATTCTGTCGAACATGTGTCCCCAATATACAGGAAAGGACATATTTTATGAGAAAATAGTGTGATTTGTCTAACATTCCCTTAAAATTATTCGTTGTGTTCAGAAAATACTCGCATTTAACTCTTTCGATCATGTAGATTGTTTCAACGATGTTTTGCAACGTGTAAAAAAATAATTTGCTATCGTGCACCGATTGCCAACGACGTTAACGGCTTTTTCCCTTACAGTACGTCTGCTTTTAATTATGCTATTACACTTTTTAAGCATTAATTTGTATGATTTTGCACCCACCAAAGTTACCGATTCATTAGTACCCAATAGATGAAAATCCTTAAATTTTCAAAGATGCTAAAATAACCATTCCCATTAACTTGCGTTTTGTTGTTGTTTCTAATCCCCTAGCTCTAGCCAGAGGCTGGACCAAGTCGATGAGTCCGTGGATATGCAGAAAGTCACAAATCTGGAGGGGATCCACTAGGAGAACCTCTCTAGACACCGAGATGCAGCTCAAGTGATGAGAGGGGAAGGCCTGTGCATTTAGGACATTCATGTTCTGTTTTTACCGCTGAAATAATGGCCATATATATAAAGCATTAAGAAATATATCTGATCGTTGTCATAATGAATCTGAAAATGATACATTTTTTACAATAGTTTCTACTCAAGTCTAAGATAGCGCGACTTCATTAGAGGGAAGAAACCTTACGGAAGTAGGTTGTGTGAAATTAACTGCGAAAAATTATGTGATTCAGAAGGTTGGTCAAACACCTCCATAGGAGTAACAGAGGGCACACGTTTGCGATTTCAGTGGTAATCTAGAAAAACCTTTTTCTGTCTAGAATAGAAAACAAAATGCACCATTGATATTTATTTTTTATTAACATAGGATTTTTATACATAGGTTTTGCGAAAAAATTAAATTGCAAATCAAAGAGTAAAAAATATTAACAAATTAAATAAAAAATTAATTAAAAAGCTTGACTCAAAAGTTTTGCATTTTCAATATTGACAATGAGGTGCTGAAGTGTTGGCAATCAGCAAAAGCATGCAACCTATCTCCATAACAATTTGTAGGATGTTTAAATAAAAAAAAATGGTCTTTAAAATGTATATATAATAAATACACATTCAAAAGAGCAGGTACATCTAAACTTTTTTTCAAGTATAAAAGCGTAAACTAAATAATTATTAGTATTAACATTTATTTGTTGTAAAATTGCAGTGATTTGCTATATAAAAGCCTACAGAGGCAAGATATTAAATAACTAAAATCTCTGAAAATCACTCAGGTTTTCAAAAATTTGTAAATCCCGGATCAAAATGTATATTTAGTTACATAAGCAAGTTAACTCATTGGTTTTCACATGGACTGTATAAATTTAGCTAAAAAGGATTATAAGTCGCTGAAGAATTTGGAACTTTTATAATCTGATACGGATTGATTGCTCAGAAATTGGTAGTTTTACCCATTGAAACATTTCTGTTATCAACATACGTGGTTGTACGCTCAATGAGATGTTTTATAGAAATACACCACACAATGTATTGAGTAATTCAGTATTTCAAGCAATTTTTTCACCCGTTTTATTACAGAAGTGAAATATTTTTTCCAATTAACACGTCGGTGGGGGTATAACAAAAATAAAAGAGCACACTTATTCCAATTGAGTTTAAATTCAATTGTTCTGTTTGTTATACATCGTCCAAGTAACGGACATACAGTTTAATTGCAACAGGAGACCGAAATACAAACGGTCATTTGCAAGAATCGAAACTGCACATCTAACGGTAGGGATCATCTCAATATTCCAATACGTTTTACAGGTGATTTTTATCAAGCATCAGACGTTGTAAATAAGTCGGCGAATTCCAGAACTTGATACTCTGAAGAGGATATTGTCAATTTTGTAATGATTTAATCTTCATAAAATTTGCAGATTGTTCTAGTAAAAAGCCGATTTATAAAGTTTGGTCCGAAACCACCAAATCATTCGGCAAATATCATATATAGGGGGGGTTGATTTGTTTTCTAACTGAATTAAAATTTTCGAAAATGCATTGAATATTTAAGTTTTAGGAAGGATTGATTTGTGAGTGCTAACTGTTCCTGCATCCTTTGCACTTATTTCTGAAAAATGCACATGTTAGTGGAAACTGATCTGAGTGTCAGTGACATACATGTAGTGAACTTGTGGAGCGCAGGTATAAAAGCGTAAGTAAGCAGGACCACTTTTCAATCGAGCCTACTAAAATTAGATTAAAAGTGGAGACCCACTGGCCTTAATCATCCTCGAAAATTGTGAAAGAAAAAATTGATGCCTTATTCTTCCAATCGTAATCACATGAGTAATAAATTAAATACATTCCTTTAAACAGTACAAAACATCAATAATGATGTATTCATTCTCAATATCTGGAACGACAGTAGTTATAGAAAAAAAATGCCATTTTAACGTAGACTAATTTCACTATTTTATCACCCGTAATATCACATCAGCGTACTATATTTCTGGCAACTGTCTTTTTCTTTACAGCTCTATATTCCGGGTTCAGCGACATAGCATTTGAGTCTCGTGGTTTTTGGGCCGAATGGATTCGTTAAATTAGAGGGAAGGTCTAGAACGTGGCATTTTGGCGTAGGTTTATGGCTACGAGTTTAGGTATCTTCAAAAGCAACAGCACTGATTACGATAGATGAAATAAGCGACCCCCCCCCTGCGCAGTCGGGGTCCCTATCCCTCTTCCTTGGCAAGCTCAACCACTTAAGTACAAAATTACGATCATTTACACTCGCTGGAGCCCCACTATTCGGAATTGGTTAGTTGTTTTGCGTTTCGTACGGAGTCAGTTGACATTTGGGAATATAGCAATTAAAATATCAAAGGGAATCAACTGCTTTCATTCCAAAACACCAAATTCTTAATCAAAATAAAATAAATTTATAATTATAAGTTCATCGAAACTTCCATTTGGATAGTCTGGCACAGTGTGGCCCTTGTGCCATAAAACTCCAACCAATCCATATGGATAATTATACCATTCGCTTCAAATTAACAATTTTGTTGATACTTTGAGACAGGAGAATAAAGTGTGAAATCGTGCGGCGAGTTGGCTGCTAACAGTAAAAAAAATTAAGATTACGAAAAAATTCAAATTCTATTAGAAAAATGTTCTATTAGTACAACGTTTGGTCATGTGATTGTTGATATTTTGGAACGAATGTTTGTCGTGGTTCCTGTGAACCTATTGTTAAATGACTGGCTGTTTGTAGGACGGTGGTTATTTTGGGCTTGAATAGAGGCTTGTAGACTCGCCATAGATGTTATCAACGAGTCTATATGTGCCTGTAATCTGTTGATGCTAGAGTCGTCTTTGGGCTTACTGCTCTCACAAGCTGCTGCCGTTTCGATCTGCCTACGAGGGAAGATTAACGCCTCTTCAAAATTTTGAGTGTGACTTTTAAAGTCAGCATGAGTTGAATCCTGTCGAGACAATGCCTTGGATAATTTCGGGTTTCATACTCTGTTTCGCTGCTGATAGTAACAGTGTTGTTGTTGTTGCACGCCCCCATTGGCCAGCAGTGCTAGACTAGGTCCATGACGTTATACACCCTCAAAAAATCCAACAACGTTAAAGGATCGTCAGTCAAGTCCTGTCTGGAGAGCCCCAGGCATTAGAGGATGTGGTGAGGCGAAGCCTGCTCAGTGTAACAGTTGTTACAAATCTCAAAAATCTTGGATCCTTCGGAAAATTTCATTGATTTAATGTGACCACTTCGAAAGCGGGCAAGAATAGTTTGGTCCTGCCTATTAAAACCTTGAGCCAGGGAGCCTCTAGGTCGTGAACAGTGATACCATGGGTGCTCTGGGGGGACATTCCAAGTGGTCTTATTCTTGTGTTTTATTTTTGAGATCTCCAAAAACGTGAGGTATGCTGACGGCACAGAGGCCTCACAAGCACCAGCCTTGGCCAAAGTGTCCGCAATCTCATTTCCCTCAAGTTCGACGTGGGAAGGAATACGATGCGATATGGAAAGCCGTTTTAACACTCCAACACTATCTCTCACACTTTGCCAATTGGTCAAGTGTCCAGTCGGTAGCTTTCAGACACTGCTGATTCATCACCCTCCGTAACACAAAGATAGGAAAGACCTTCTAGCCGACTAAAAGATTGACGGGTAGACTCGGCAGGTAATTGTAAAACGGATGTGAGTCTCGAAATACTTGTTGCGAGAGAACGTGGCCTAGAGAATCTTTCTTTCAAGCCGTTAACGTAATCATTTTTTTAAAGGACTACTGGGGCAATAACTTCCAAATCTCCCAATAAGAAAAATGATCTCTTGACGATTTTTTTATAGTAAAGATACACATAAAAATCCAGCTTCAGGAACTAAAATATACATATACGAACCATAATACCAAATTAAAAAAAAAATACATACATTAATTACTTTTTTAGCTATCATTGTTACCATGCAATGATTTGGTTAAAAAAAACATTCATAGAAAAAAGCATTTAAAGATTTAAAAGCAATTTTTGGAATACTAATCTTTATTTATTTGCTCTAATATTCCCCTGACTTGTACATTTACACCTTCCTCTCTTTCCTCACAAGCCCATTTCGTATTTTTGGAAGTTTTTTACTTTTTTCTCCTCAGTTTAGTTGTAGTTAGTGATTGTCTTTTTGAAGAAGATATTCTTTCCCTATCCAGAGAGGCCCCCAGGGGCATTCCTTCTTTAGGTTTGTACGGGCTTCACAACCCCGGGGTACCTGAGTGATCTTCCCTCCCTTTCGTCCTTCTCCTCCTCTACCCTTCTGCCTTTTCCTTTTTCTTCCTCCCTCGTTGTGGTTGCCTCTTCGGAGGTGAGGGCTCCCCTTGAGAAGCTTTTCGCCAGTCTGTGCTTTCAGCTCCTCTTGGGGATTATATCACCCACGTGTTTGCCGTGCGTGGAGACCCGTGTCCCTGGAAAAGGGGATCCTGGCAGTTGAGGGACGATATACTGACCCAACACACTGCTTCGGCCCTCGCTTCAGGTAAACGGGAGGTGTACTTTGGTCCCGTGTACATCAATCGGCAGGTCGTTTAGATTTCGTCATCGGCTAGGGCTAAGCGATCGGTCACCGACTGGGCACCACGTTAAGGGTGGTGGCTGCCACAGGGGTGACTGAAAGCGTATAGGTCCTGTTAGCACTGGTGCACACTCTGCATCCCCTTGTTGGACTCGGTGGTGGGTGGTGCTGCAGGGCCTGAAATTTATCCTTCTAATTATGAATAAAATTGACTCATCCTCTTCTCCCTCTAGTAGGGAGCAACAAATTGATAAACCTTCAAAAAATGCTAGATTCTTTATTATAAAATTGTTAAACAGCTCTCTTCATATTTCAAACCAAACACAAATTTCATTTACTTCTGTTTCACCATTCCTGATTAATAAATCCATAGAATCATTCCTTGGATCCGTTAAATCCATTAAAAAACTCCGCTCTGGAGACCTGCAAATAGAAGTCTCCAATGAAAAACAAGCCGAACTTTTAACCAATACCACTACAATAGGCCCATTTACAATTTCTGTTAGTGCACACAGATCCTTAAATTATTCCCGTGGCGTTATATCCGAATCAGATTTGTTATTTTCATCCGAAGAAGAAATTTTAGAGAACCTCCGTGATGAGCAAGTTTGTGGTGTTCGACGCATAACGATACGTCGAGATGGTGTGATTTTACCAACCAAACACCTCATATTAACTTTCGATCGACCCACTTTACCATCACGTATTAAAGCAGCATACCTTAGTTGCCCAGTTCGCGTTTTTGTCCCGAATCCTCAGCGGTGCTTCAAATGCCAGAGGTTCGGGCACTCGCAAACTTCCTGTCGTGGCACCGAAACCTGCGCTCGTTGTGGCGAAATCAGTCACAGTGGAGACACCTGCACTGCGCCACCCCATTGTATTAACTGCAATGGAGACCATCCGGCGTACGCCAGATTGTGTTCTAAATGGGCCCTCGAAAAAGAAGTACAAGCTGTAAAAGTTTCTCAAAATATTTCTTTTCCTGAAGCACGCAAGCTCGTTGAATCCCGGACTCCAAAAGTTGGGGTTTCATATGCTGCGGCTTCAAAAAAATCTGTCGAATCTATTGCCACTCAAACAGACATTTCTATAGAAAGCACTTGTAACCTTCCGAAATCGGTAACAAACCCCCACTTATCAGCTCCTAATATAAAACAGTTAAATGAAACAGCTAATACCTCTACTTCTACCACAACCTCTAAAAGCACTACTCAAATTTCAAAAATCCCACAAACTTCAATAAAGACACCCAAAGCTATTAAAAGAATTAAGACTGCACATGCAACTAAACTTAAAAACACAAAATATTCAAAAAAGTTCCAAAAAAGTCCAATACATCTCCTCAAGCAAGCAGCTGAGGAACTAGAATTGAGACTTCATGCGTCAGATCTTTCCGGGGACGACTCAGAAATGGAACAAATACCCCAAGATGAACCTCCCGGGAAAGGTAAAACTATCCCCCCTTCCAAAAAACAATAGGTTCCTTAATATCCTGGAATTGTCGCGGTTTCCGCAATAAGATGGATGGCATTAAAACCCTTATTGCTGAGTATCATCCCGCCTGTGTCGCGCTTCAGGAGACGTACCTGAAGTCGACTGATACGGCGAAAATCCGTCACTACACTTGCATTAGAAGTGACAGCAGCAACGACGGAAGAACTTCGGGAGGTGTTGCACTCTTCACCTCTCATGCATACCCATCTCTCGTTGTTTCGCTCAACACTTCGCTACAAGCAATAGCTGTGAAAATGCAAGTGCGGAGAATGATCACAATATGCACGGTTTATTTACCACCTAACCATACCATCCAACGGCAGAGCCTAGAGAACTTGGTGGATCAATTGCAAGACCCATTTATAATCTTTGGTGACTTTAATGCCCATAGTGTGCTTTGGGGAAGTAGGGATACCAATTCCCGTGGGCGACAGATTGAACAGCTGATCACAGATCGCTGTCTCTGTCTGCTCAATAACGGCGAGGTTACCTACTTCCACGAACCATCCCGCACCTTTCATGCAATCGACCTCGCCATTTGCTCTCCTTCTATTTTACCTTTTCTATCCTTTTTTGTCGGTAGTGACCTGCGCAACAGCGATCATTTCCCAATTTTCGTTACTCATATTGGTAGAAATGATCCTGTTAGCCGCCCGTCACGATACATTTATGAATCGGCCGACTGGCCTGCTTTTACATCGGACGCCATTATCTCAGAGCAGATGTTAGAAGGTAGTATTGATGAGGCAGTCAAAACAGTCACTGATGCGATAATTAGGGCTGCAGATAAGACAATCCCCAAGAAAATTCCATCCTTTCATAAACATTGTAAAGTTTGGTGGACATCTGAATGTACAGCAGCTATCAAGATCCAAAGGAAGGCGTGGGGAATTTTTCGCAGGTACCCCACAACTGAAAATCTTCTTGCCTTCAAACGTGCAAAAGCCAGTGCTCGTAGAGTGCGACGTCAAAGCCAGAGGGAATCTTGGAGGCAGTACATATCTAGCTTAACATCTGCCACTCCCTCCAAACAGTTATGGGACCGGGTTCGGAAGGCGATGGGATTATATTCCGAACATAACATCACGTTCGTCGAAGAGAATGGCCAGCATGTCTCGGAGACTGTCGAGATAGCCAATGCTATTGCACGCGCTTTCTCTGCAGCTTCCAGTTCTAACATCTATCCTGAGGCATTTCAACGCACAAAACAGCGTGCGGAATCCCATCGTCTTAATTTTCATTCACGTACAGAGCTCGCCTATAACTATTTATTTACTGAAAGGGAGTTGAAGCGATGCCTTCAGAAGACCAGAACACTTACTCTCGTCTCACTTACATCTTAGAGACGACACAAGCTCTGTCACCATTTCAAAGCGGTTTCAGGGTTGGTCGCTCAACGACTGACAATATCTTGTCCCTTGAAACTCAAATACGCCGTGCGTTCCTACGCCGAAACCATCTCGTTTCCATCTTTTTTGATATGGAAAAGGCGTATGATCGCACTTGGCGGTATGGTATAATACGTGATTTACACTCTCTTGGGTTTCGAGGGCACCTGCCAATATTCATCCAGAATTTCTTGGCTCTCAGACAATTCCAGGTTCGTGTTGGTTCCGCCCTCTCTGATTCTTTCATCCAGGAAGAGGGTGTTCCACAGGGAAGCGTTCTTAGTGTGACACTTTTTTCATTAAAAATTAATAATATTTTAACTCAACTTCCCCCATCCGTTAAGGGTAGTCTATATGTAGACGATCTTCATATTCATTGCCAAAGTCAAGATATACGATTTGCCGAGCGGCAACTCCAGGCGGCTGTTTCTCGCTTGACGAGGTGGAGTGTCGACAATGGTTTCGGTTTTTCCACTCAAAAGACATCCTGCGTTCACTTCTGCCGACGTCGGAACCTGCATCCCGACCCAGAGATCTTTCTGGACGGTAACAGGATTTCAGTGGTGGATAGTGTAAGATTCCTTGGTATTATTTTTGACCGGAAACTTACCTTCCAACCCCACGTCGAGCAGTTGCGGATGTCTTGCGAGAAAAAACTAAATTTGCTAAAAGTCCTCTCAAATACATCTTGGGGAGCGGAACGAACTACTATGCTCAGAATTTATCGAGCTCTTATTCGCTCCAGAATGGACTACGGCTGTGCAGCCTATGGTTCTGCCCGTCCTTCTGTGTTGCGTAAACTCGACACAATACACCACTCTGCACTAAGGGCTTGTTCCGGAGCATTTCGAACTTCACCCGTGAAAAGCCTTTATGTTTTATGCGATGAACCATCTTTGGCTTCCACCCGTCTTCTGTTGTCGCTTCGACTATTCTATCGTATTTTAAGTCATCCTTCTCATCCAATACGAGATTTACTCCTTAACACCTCATCAGATCGCTTATTCACAAATCGCTCATCATGCATCCCAGATTTTAGTTTACGCATGCGGAATATCTTAAATCAAACCCCTTTGAATACCATTACCGTTTCTGAAAGAAGTTTTAATTCTTTTTCACCTTGGCAGCCACCGAAGCTTTCTTACATACACCTATTTCGGGGCTACGATAAATTTAATACAAATAACATCATTTATCAGCAAATTTTTAACCATCATCGATATTGTTTTAGAGACTACACAGCGATTTATACAGACGGATCAAAATCTACAAGTCATGTAGGTTGCGCTTTTATCTGTCGTTCAACCACCGTAGCCTTCCAGCTGCCCTGTGTACTTTCTATTTTTACTGCTGAATTTATCGCAATATACGAAGCATTAAAACATATATCATATCTCAGAAACGGCAAATTTTTAATATATTCAGATTCCAAAAGTGTTTTAGACAGCCTAGCATCAGACTGCCCTCAACATCCAATAGCGACTGCTGTGTTGAAATTACACCATCAACTTATCCGGCGTGGTCTAGATATAGTCTTCTGTTGGATACCTGGTCACGTCGGGATTGTAGGTAATGAAGAGGCTGATGCAGCAGCTAAAAGTGCTGCAACCTTCTTGAATCTCCCCGTTCCATACGATGACCTCCGACACGCTGTTAGAGACATCGTGTGGAGCGAGTGGCAAACCGACTGGAATGCACAACTAAACAATAAACTCCACAGTATTCAAAGTGATATATCACTATGGCTTCCCCATCCTTCTCGACAGTACGATGTAATTTTATCTCGCCTCCGCATTGGACACACACGCTTTACTCACAGGCATCTTTTCCTAGGAGAGAGTGCCCCTGTGTGTGGAGCGTGTGGAGTTCCCTTTACAGTTCAACATATTTTAATTGATTGTCCCGTTTTCAACCATCATCGACATTTTCTTTTTAGTACTTCTGTCTTAACTTTACGTGAATTGATTGGAAGGAAACCCCATCCAAATATTTTTAAGTTCCTGTATAGCATTCGATTTTTAAATTCTATATAATATTTTTATCCCAATTCATACCATTTTATCTTCACTTGTACATATTCTCGTTCACTTTAAATCCATCGACCTTCTTCAAGCATAAATTCATCAAATTTTTGTTGCGTTGTTGATCAACATATTTTTGCCTCATATTGACTTTTTCAAATCATTTTATCTACAAAGAAACATTGCGCTGGAATCTCCCTGCGCTGGAAAATATTTTTAATAATTTTAAATCTACAATGTTTTTATTATTTTATCTAATGTTTGGCGCAGCTTGTCCATTTCTGGACCTTGTGCCATAAAACCCAAACAAACCAACCAACCAACCCTATCCAGAGAGTTGTATCTTTTTGATGTATAGAAGTCTGCGTCCAATCCTCACGAGATAAAACTTTTTGTAGACCTTTTGAAGCAGTTAAAAATACAAAATGAAAACCATGTCAACTGACTCAAATAAACCGCTGAAAAAAATGTTCTTTTGTATATTGTCATTTGCAACCCAGAGGTAATTGATCTTCATTCAATTACTTCAGAGGCTTCATTCAATTACAATTTCTTTAATTTTATTATTATATTATACTATATCTGATTTTTTTTAAATCGAGTTTGGCATAATATGTCCCAAGAGGACCAAATGCCACAAAACCTTATCCAATCCAATCCAGCTACCATTTCGAATTTCATGCAACACATTGAATATTAGAACATTTATTTCCTGATGGTTATGTTAGGTTATAATTATTTGTGTGACAAGATACATCATGTCAAATAAAGAATCTACAAATCTTATGGGACCAAGCCAAAATGCAGAATAGGACTTATGACCCAAATGCTATTGGCAAGTGCATAGAACTTTAAGCAAGCACTAATAAAACGTAGGGAAATATTTGTTATCTACTATATTTCTATTTATAATGTAATATTGTTTATATCTATTTTATTTGATCTGGAAAGAATGAGATCACGGAGCTAGTCACAATTTTCTACTTTGAGACCTGCTGTCCATCCATCGAAATAAGTTTTTAATTCGTGGAGGAAGTCTAACAAAGTTCCTTCAGAAGATTTCTGATGTGACATGAACTTTTGACGAAGTCTTTCTGGATACAATTTGAACCTTTGCAGTAGGAATCATAGTCTTGAGATTTGTCGGGCGATTCCCAAGCAATTACGTGTGCGACGTTTTCTGGTAATAGGCCTATTAGATGCTGAACGCATTCTTTTTTAGGGGTCGATACTAGTTCTGCATGCCTTTCGAACAGGATGAGGTTAAGATTTATATCTTCTTTCATATCGAACTCTTGTGGAATGATTCACGTAAGGCTCTGCTTGGTACTTGAGTTGCTCCTGCTGTATTTTCCGAAGTTGAATCTGTTTGAACTTGGATACTTAATTTCTCGAGCTCTGCTGCTCGTTTTCGTTTTTCGATGTCTTCTTGGCGTCTCTTCATCTTCTTGCTGTTTCCAGGTGATTTTCTACAAGTTTTTGTTGTAGTCTCTCTCTTTCTTCTCTGATGCTTTCCAAAGGTTGGGGTACTTAATTATAAGTCTAACCTTAATGAAATCCTGATTTATATGAAGGGTTATCTATTTCATTTTCAATATATGTATCTTCGAGGTTTTGTTATGATTTTCTTTCTATGTGTGGCCTTTTTACTGTATTCGGTGAGTTTTCGCTCTCCTACGATAACATGGTCTAGGTCCCATTTCCTCAAAATTTGAATACATTGGTTGCCTGGATTGATTTCAACTCTAGATAATGCATGGCATTTTATAATATGGCCACTGTTGAAGCAGGAGACGGCATCAAACACTCCCAGTTTTAAAGTTTGGATGGTTACAAACACATTTTTTTCAACACTAGTCCAAATCACATTGTTCACCGATTTATTTGGGTTTTGAGTCTTTCCGTGAACACATTTTTTCAACAATTCTGCCAACAGATTTGCCAAGTCTCTGGAAATTGGTTTAGTTGCCTCCATAATAGTCGAGGCAATATGTGTGTGTTTATCGTGGTCATACACATAACCTTTCGCTACAGCACGTTGAGGCTTTGCACCAGCTTTCATTCCCAACTGGAGATTTTTATCTTGAGTTTGGCATAATATGTCCCAAGAGGACTCAGTGCCACTAAACCAAATCCAATCCAATCCAATCCATTCCCAACTGGACAAAGACCTTGATTTTGATTTAAGTTAATTGATAATAAATAAAAATATTCTGCCCAGACAGATTGTTGCACATTGGGCAGAGAACCAACATTTTCCCTTACTGCTAGTCCATAATATTTTTGAATTTTTAAAATTAAGGCATCAGTCAGCTTTTTTGTACCTCCTAACGGTTTTCTGTCACTTAGTATTTTGCCAGTGTATCTCTTGTCAGTTCATGCAAACGGCATCCCATTCGTTTTTGTATATGGCCTATACAATCTAATTTTTTCAATTTTTGTATCACCATATATTTTTAAAGACAATAGTTTTGAAATTTCTTTTGAGTCTTCATCGCCGAGGTATTTAGTGCAGCGTGCTCCATACAAAGATTCGGATCTATTAAAAATCTGTGTTACACCGGCAACTTTCATGCCTCCACTAACTCCACTGCAATTGTCAATGCATGTACTGGTGTGCAGATTTTTACTCGTTTCGGGACATCTACAAAATTTTGATAATGTAGCAATGTCAATTACTGTGCCGTAACAATGCCATTATGTGACATATGGCCACGCTTCTGCCATGTGCCATCAAATGCGATGCACAAATCTCTAATGCCATTGTTTAGAGATATGCATTCATTTGCAGCTTTTTCCATTGCCTGTGTGCAAACATATTCCGATGCGGAACACAACACTTCAACGTATGGGGCAAATTTTGTCATTGGAGGAGGCAAATCCATGACTCCGCAAAATATGGGTGATGCCTTTTATATGGGTTTGACCTTTGCCTGTTGACCGTAAGGCATATAGACCATTCTAAGATTTAAATCAAATCAAATTAGATTTACTGTTTTCAATTTTTTTTTTAGAATTAAAAAAGCAGCCCTGTTATTGCAGTTGTTGCACACAATTTCCATTTCAGATGCAAGGCCTGTTCTGTTCTTCACATTGTTTGAAATGTTGCCTTTACTGTTTTTACTATCTGAAATTTTATTGTTAGTATCTCTCGTTCTTAAAGTGAAGTGAGCGACAAGTCCAGACTGTGTTTTAAGCTTTAACTGTCTTACCATGCAAATATAGGGTTGATGTGATTGTCATATCACAGGAAGTTTGGCCTCAAGTAAGCCAAGTACCGTCAAAAGATACAGCAATGTCAATAACTTTATCAGGTGGCTTCCTAATCCGCATAAGATTGTTTAAAAATTTGGACGTACCTTGCATGGTACGCTTTATCCAGAGCATCATTTTTTATTTATTACCTGAGAGTTTAAAATTTGACATACAACTGTACTAGAATATAAATATATGAAATATCCTTTGAATTTTTATAGAAATAAATAAAATGTTTTTAATTGAGAAATTTTAAAAAGGCTCCCTGCGTTCCAATTTTTTATAATTTGCCCCAATTTTAATTGTGTAAAAGTACATTTCGAATAAATCTGTGCATCGCTTAGTAAATTCAACTAAAAGATGTTTTTAGGTAAATTTTTTGATATGCTTATGTGCTCAATTTTCTTGAAAATTTCTGTCCTTTCAAAACTTAAGCTGGATTTTAATAAACTAAATTAAAGAAATTAAAAAGTGAAAGAAAAATATTAAAAAAAAAAAAAAACGAAATTCTTAACAATCTTATCGAGATTTTTGCTACATCACGTCCAAAATTAAGTAATGATCGATGCCGTCGCCATTTGATATCGATCGTTACACGTTCCCGGAAACGTGTCTAGTAATGGTATCAATATTGTATAAAATCTCCAAATATATATCATAGAGGTAATACTAGAAAAAAAAATCGAAGACATCGATGATTTCGAGCAATAATAAGTGTCAGTTTCTCATGAGTGATTCCGAAAAGAACAAGAACTGGGACACTACATTCTTTTGTTGCGTCCATTTTATTTAAATTAATTATAATATTTAGATTGTTCGAATCAAGGAACACAATTAGGCCCCCAAGTATTATGGATAATGCTCAATGATATCAAAATAAATTACTTGACCCTGGTGTCAATAAAGGAACAGTCCAATGGTTTGTATAAAAACAAATTAATTGCGTTTTTTTTTTAAATTTCCAACGGAGCAGGGGGTAATAGACATTATCCTAACGCCATACAGAATTCAAATACACACCAAAAAAAAAAAGACACCAGAACAGGAGCACGATGAAACAGATCAAAGAGTCACACTGTCCAATAGATCTCTGGCTTCCCAATATCGGGAGAAAGCACTCTTCTTCGTTAGAGCTGAACAGACAGGGAAGTGTCCAGCATTCATCGTCGCACCACTGCAGCAGAGTGAGCAGGCAGGACTATCCACTATCCGAAGTCGGTAGAGATGGGCGAAAGACAATCATGCATGGTATTCAAACGAAAAGCTGCCACAGATCTGCTTCTTGGGCAATCATGGAGATAGTGGATGGTATTTCTCCGTGGCTTCTCTCTTCGTTCTTTAAACAATAAACGAGCTCGTACGACTCAGTATGCCATGGCAAAATCGAATGATAGAGTGGTAGCATCTGGTTACAGAACAAAACAGTAGTTACCAAAACTTTCATAATTTCATCACAATAAACCAAAAAATATTAGTTAGGGACTTCAATAACGATTCGATAATGGACTGTATCAAATTTATTTCTTCATATATACATCTTACTTACAATAGAGCCCCACGGCTTAATACAAGGATGAGCACGATAGCTCAAAGGTAAATTTATTTAAAAAAAAGTTTCAAAAGAAGGTTAATATGAAATGTCGGGTAATATTGAATATGTGGTTTAAACCATTGAAAAACTAATTAGACTTCATAAAACATAGTTATTTTTAACTATAAAAAGCATACTTTCAAGATTATGTGCAAGTCTTTTCTGCTTCTAGTCTATTTACAAAAAGTCACAGCTATAATCTTCTTTCTCTGCTCCGGTACAGTCAAGGTGAGCCCACACAGAACAGCTGAAACGTTGAATCCAAATTTCCCCTCGTTGATCTTCGGAGAATTTTCAGTTACAGAAAACACATTTAGCGTCTTTGTTTTCTGGTTCTTTAGTTCATGGCATGAAGTCCATTACAGATGATACATCAGAATGGAACGATTCATCGCTGCTAACGCTGTAGTCATCTCTAGTAAGTTTAAGTCTAGAAGATCGGTCTAAGTTTAGTTTCTTAACAGGGGGGTCTTGGAATGTTCGGTTTCTTTTGTTGTTTTGAAGCTTCTGGTTCCTTCCTTTTGTTATTTTCTTTCAGTTGATCCTCTAATTCTTTTTTAGCGTACTGCTGTTCACACCCGTAACATTCAAGCACACTTAGAATGGGTTTTTTTTCTAAGTGTTTTTTAACAGTTCGGCCAATGACGTGGTCATCATCATTTCTGCATCCATGCAACTCTCAATTGGTTCACTACACGAACACTCGCGTGTTTCCTGTTTCGCTAGAGATACAAATACGGTTTCTGGCATTCACACTATACTCGAGTCAATAGCTTCTCGTACTCCTAGCAACTCTGTCTACTCTTCCCCGCTCAACATTATGAAGTTGGGGTAAATGACCTCAAACAGTCCGCCCGTTGGAAATATCTTTGGAGTGTAACGTTGGGACTTTGTCGTCTATGAAGTCCTTTGCTCAGAATATCCCTCACTACATTTACGGTTCTAGGGCGAAAAGGCACGGCAATCTCGTTCATTTCATTGCTGAAAAGTTTCCAAAGGCATGGCGTCAAGGTTACCCCTTTTTTAGATGGGGCTACTACTCCAGCATCATCGTAATGGAACTGCCGTTATGTGTACGCGTACCACGTTCGCAAAATCAGAAACGTAACCATACTTTTGTTAACCCAAATGAAAATTTTCGGGTACAACACTCAATGGATATGTATTCACTCGCTGGGCGTTCACAGGTGGAGAGACCCGCGTACGTTTGGTAAGGAATTCTGAGCACGAAGGTCTTTTCTTGCTTAATTGAAGATGTAAGCGAGTAAGCCACACAAATTTCAGAACAACAGGGACAGTGAAAACTTCAAGGCAATGAGTTTCAGAAGCAGATTGAATTCCCTCTCATTTTACAACTAAATGTAACAAGACTATGCGCTATGCTCAAGTTATGTGTAAAGTTCTCATTGGTACAATTTTATCTCTCTCTCACAATCATAAAACAACATTCCCCTAAATAGCAGAGCTGCTGAGTTACTTAAGATTGTATCCTATATGTGACTCCATGGAAATCACTACCTTTAAGAAGACAAAATGTTATAGTAACACGCCTCCGTATTGGACATACTCGGATAACCCATAGACTTCTCCTCCTCGGAGAAGATAATTATAATTGCAATTCCTGATTTTGCCCTCTAACAGTAAAACACATTTTAATTGAATATTCTGATTTAATAGGCAACGACCTATTCATATACCTTGGTTTTAGAAGACATGGTTGGAGAGAATCTTCATCCAAATATTTTTAGCTTTTTATATGACATTTTTTTTTTTTAGATTTATATATCACATATAATTTTATATAGTATTCATTTTATTATGACATGACTCACATTTCATTTTATTACTATATTATAGCTGGTTTTTTAGCTTGAGTTTGACATATTTATGTTCCAAGAGGACTCAATGCCACAAAATCATATCCAATTCAATCTATCGTCTGTACACTAATTGCTGTTATATTTTCGTTTGATAAGAATGGCAACAGTATGAGATCGCACAGCTTCTGATCTAATCGGTCATTTCAAGAAGGAATGTCTGATAACGCAGCCGTGTATTTATTTCTATGCATGGAGTCCGATTAAATAAAGTGTATTTTTGTAGGGACTCCATGGAAATCACTACCTTTAAGAAGACAAAATGTTATAGTAACACGCCTCCGTATTGGACATACTCGGATAACCCATAGACATCTCCTCCTCGGAGAAGATAATTATATTTGCAATTCCTGATTTTGCCCTCTAACAGTAAAACACATTTTAATTGAATATTCTGATTTTAATAGGCAACGACTTATTCATATACCTTGGTTTTAGAAGACATGGTTGGAGAGAATCTTCATCCAAATATTTTTAGCTTTTTATATGACATTTTTTAGATTTATATATCACATATAATTTTATATAGTATTCATTTTATTATGACATGACTCACATTTCATTTTATTACTATATTATAGCTGGTTTTTTAGCTTGAGTTTGACATATTTATGTTCCAAGAGGACTCAATGCCACAAAATCATATCCAATCCAATCTATCGTCTGTACACTAATTGCTGTTATATTTTCGTTTGATAAGAATGGCAACAGTATGAGATCGCACAGCTTCTGATCTAATCGGTCATTTCAAGAAGGAATGTCTGATAACGCAGCCGTGTATTTATTTCTATGCATGGAGTCCGATTAAATAAAGTGTATTTTTGTAGGGAACGATTGAATAGTCTTTTTCAAGGAGAGTCGTAACACCAATCACTCTTGCCATGAACAAGAATGTACATGTTTAATTTTGTCCTAGTTTGAATGACGAATTAGACTCGTCATCCGTAACTTAGTCAAAAGAAGTGTGCATGACGAGTCTCAGTCGTCAAATGTACCCAAGGAACTGTCGCATAAATTATCGACCTTCAAGAGTCCCTTGATGTTTTCTCTTGATCTCTTAATTAGAATGTCTATGTTCGAACGCGTTGAATGGCCTTTTTTGCTATCGCGTCCGCTTCCGAGATAACCGGCGTGCGCTTTAATCCAGATAAACTCTATTTCCCCTTGGTGGTAAGATATTGCTTTCTTCAGTTGTGCTAAACGGGGTCCATGTTTATGCATCTGTTTAGGGCCATGAGTACCGATCTTGAATCTGTTGTAATCTTTGATGTTCTATAATTTTTAACTTTTATAGTATTGACAGCCTTGATGATTGCTTTAAGTTCCGCATCATATTCTATTGTGACTTTTATTTAAATTTAAGTCTTGACAATTAACTAACCTTTAAATAGGATTGCGTTGTTTGCTAAACCCTGTAGATAGGTTCTTTCTGACTGTGGGGTGTTATGGTGTTGATCTCGTGTAATTATTGAAATCAGGTCTCGCAAGTAAATGAGTGACGAAACAAGAAGGTAAAATTAAATTAAGTTTTATTAACAAAACAACACAAATATTCATCAAACAATTTTACTAATCTATCCATAATGACCACATCATTTAATTTAGTTCAGCTCTGCTAACAGATTCGAACTAAAAGACGTAAGGATCTAGATAACCTTAACTGAATGAGAACATGGATCAACAATATACAAATAATAGACGAGCTTTTCCATCCGGATCATTTCATATGTTAAAAGGCTACGTACTTTGGCCTGTTGAACAGTGAGTTCTTTGCAGCGACGTCTAATATCATTCAACTGTTCACTTGATAATAATAATTTATCTAACTCTAGAGGGAATATTCATATCCGAAGTACGTTCCTGCGTTAGGCATAGTAAACATCTCAAAGTTAAAGTTGAACATTGATTCTTCCCTTACTTTATCTAACTGCGAAGGAACCACAATCATTTTTAACAAGATCATGTAGTATGTGAACAAATTAGCAAATAGATTTGTTTGGTCCGAAGACTGATTGAGAAAGCTCGTTAACTCTTGTAATGTCTACCAACATGTTCTTTAGATATATCATGTAGAGCTTGTTCACTGGATCCCTGTACAGTTGCTTGCGTTTGGCGCAGCTTGTCCTTTTCTGGACCTTGCGCCATAAAACCCAACTATCAATCAATCAATCAAACCCTGTACAGTTGCTGCTCTGCTGTGTAGTCTTTCTTGACGAATCTAAATAATAGTTTAAGCACTTCCCTCTGATCAATTATTCTACTAACAGCTACACAAACACTAAGCCAACGAGCATCACATGGTCGAGCAAACTTTAATGTATTTGTGTCTGTAATTGTTGAGTATCGTTATACTTCTATTTTCGCTTTGTGCTGTGACAGAACTATTTATAAGTCTCCCTCACTTTGAAGTCTAGTTGACGAGGAGAACATTCACGAGCTGTGCTAGCAGCTTGATAGAAAATGGCATATGCATCTAACAACAACCAGGTGCGGCACCTTCTCCTTCAACTTTGTTGCAACAGTGATTGGAACCGACATTAATACTTGCTCCATATACTCCTATCCCTGTTAATACCTTATTCAAATATAATGCTATTGATTTCTGAATCATGAAGTTATGTAATGATCCTTGTGTTATTTCCTACAGTTGAAAATAAGTGCTTTGATAAGACAAAATTATATGCTATAAAAACCTTTAACTTTAAATGTGGTCATATTAAAAGGGGAAAATTTTGAATACTTTCAAGTGGATACGACTATTTGAATTAGTTTGGAACTCTATTTTCTTAAGTTAAAAATTTGCATGTCACAATAATTCATGAAATGATATAAGTTTTATGAAATTAAAATTCATTCAAGATCACATAAATTCATTCATAATATTTAAGTATATGTTAAACAGGAACAGCAACGTGTTTCTATTTATAATATCGCGTTTCTGCAGTGTGATTTTCTGAAAATATCTGTACTCATATCTCCTTTTGCCCCCAGGGGCATTCCTTCTTTAGGTTTGTACGGGCTTCACAACCCCGGGGTACCTGAGTGATCTTTTCTCCCTTTCGTTTTTCTCCTCCTCTACGCTTCTGCTTTTTGCTTTTTCTTCCTCCCTCGTTGTGGTTGCCTTTTCGGAGGTGAGGGCTCCCCTTGAAAAGCTTTTCGCCAGTCTGTGCTTTTAGCTTCTCTTGGGGATTATATCACCCACGTGTTTGCCGTGCGTGGAGACCTGTGTCTTCGGAAAGGGTGATCCTGGTGATTGAGGGACAACATAACGCCCCAATACATTGCTTCGGCTCCTGCTTCGAACAAACAGGAGGTGTACTTTGGTCCCAGTACATTGATCGGCTGGTGGGTATATCCTGCTAGGACTAAGGACCTGCTCACCAACTAGCTCCTTAGGGCAGTCATAGAGGTGAGTTGGGTCCGTATAGTCCCTGGTTAGCACCGGTACAGGAACCTGTATCCCCTCGTTGGACTCCTTGGTGGGTGGTGCCGCCGGGGACTGAACATCATTTTCAAACATGGAAAATCAAAAATCTACTTCTCCTTCAGTGGAGCACCTTTATAATAAAAACAGTGAACACAAATCGGAACAGAAATTTTTTATAATGAAAAGTAATGAGGGCAATCTTAAAAACATATCAGCAATATTACTTCATAAAACGATATTAGGAATGGTTGGAGAAACAAAAAATATTAAAAAAACCCTAGCAGGAGATGTTCTTATAGAAATAACAAATAAAACACAGGCTATAAACATCCAAAAAATAAAATCTGTCGGTCCAATAGCTGTAACTGTAACACCACACAAAACATTAAATTCATCGCGGGGAGTAATTTCTGAATCCGACCTAGTTCATGACACCGAAGAAGACATACTTGAAACCCTGTCCCAACAATACGTAACCAATGTCAAAAGAATAACAATATCAAGAAATGGCCAAAGAATACCCACCAAACACATAATACTAACATTCAATACACCAAATCTACCAAAGCATGTTAAAATAGCCTATATGAATTGCCCAGTACGACCTTTTATTCCTAACCCAGTCCGTTGTTTTAAATGTCAGAGATTCGGCCACTCTTTCCTTGCTTGCCGTGGCAAAGAAACCTGTGCGAAATGCTGTAGTACAGAACATAAGACCGATGTCTGTACTACATCATCCCTTTGCTGTGTCAACTGCAAAGGTGAACATCCAGCTTTTGCCAGGTCTTGCCCTAAATTTCAAACAGAAAAAGAAATTCAAACAATAAAAGTCCAACAAAACATTTCATTTCCCGAAGCTCGAAAAATTGTTAATGATCGCACCCCAAAACCTGGAATGTCATACTCTTCAATAGTAAAAAAAACCTTCACAACTATCGGTACTCAAACCGATGTAACTATTTTTAAGCCATCTGCCCAACATAAAACTTCTATGAACCAACCTATAACGCCTCTTTTTTCTAAAGCATCCGCTACAACCTCAACAAATACAAAACACATAAATCAACCAAATCGATCCTTAAATACTTCTTTAAAAAGAGCCATATCATCTGAACAAAACAATATTAAAATAGCTAAAAGTACTTCTCAAACCTCTCTTCAACCTGACGTTTCATCCAGAAATATATTAACTAATCCTTCTACGAGTGACCTTATTAATCTTTACAACACCGAAAGTGATATTTCCTCTGTAGAGAGTGATGGCTTGGAGACTTCGCCACCCAAGTCCAAGAAGGATCTTCGGCAAGACAGATCTCGTCCTAGGACGAGAAAACACAAGTAGTTTTTCTTTTCTTTTATCCTTTATTTTTATGGCTTCTTTTCTTTCCTGGAACTGCCGGGGTTTTCGTCAAAAAATTGATGACGTAAAAGATATCATAAATAAACACAAGCCAGCTGCAATCGCCCTCCAGGAGACCTATTTAAGAACGAATGATACCACCAACATTCGTCACTTCAGTATATTCCGAAAAGATTACGATGATGGACAAAGAGCGTGTGGAGGTGTAGCATTGCTTACCTCCCATGACTTTCCAGTAACTCAAATTAACTTAAAAACAAATCTGCAAGCTCTTGCTGTAAGACTTCACGTAAATATTTTAATAACAATATGCAATTTATACTTACCTCCTAACACCCGTATTGCCACTTCTGACTTAAATAATTTAATAGATCAACTTCCACAACCATTCATTATACTTGGTGACCTAAATGGCCATCATATCCTCTGGGGCAGTTCAGACATTAATCAAAGAGGCAAACAAATTGAGAAACTAATAACGGACAATGATTTATGTATAATGAATAACGGCCAACCTACTTACTTTCACTCACCTTCACTTACTTACCATTCAATAGATCTGGCAATTTGCACTCCTTCAATTTTGCCATTTTGGACCTTTTCTGTGGATCCTTACCTTTACAATAGTGACCATTATCCAATTAAACTTAAATATGAAGGCCAATACCAACCTCACTCTGTCAGCCAAACTAACTATATATTTGAAACTGCCAACTGGCCACTCTTTACTAGCCTCGCAGATATTTCCAACGCAGTAGAAATTGGTGACATCGATGAAGTAACTTTAAAAATAACAGATACAATTATAGCAAGTGCTGACGCTTCCATTAAAAAAGTAATTAATAGGCCTAAAAAACAAAAGAAACCTTGGTGGAATGAGGATTGTAGCTGTGCCTATCGGAAACAGAGGAAAGCCTGGAATATCTTCAATAGATACCCGACGAGTGAAAACTATATTTTTTATAAAAACACAAAAGCTGCCTTTCGAAAAATACAACGACGTAGTAAGAGGGATTCTTGGATGAACTATATCAATAGTATTAATAGTAAAGTCACTAGTAAACAATTATGGAACCGAATTAAAAGAATTTCTGGTGTTTACCCAAATAGACAGATTTCTATTCTTGAAAATAATAATGTAATACTATCGGCACCCAAAGACATAGCAAACACAATTGCTTCATGTCTTTCCGAAATATCCAGCTCCAACAACTACACTGAAAGTTTTAAGAAAATTAAAGTCGCATCTGAAAAGAATAAAGTTAATTTTACCTCAAACCGTATACTATCTTATAATTGTGATTTTACTTTTCCCGAATTGACAAAGGCTTTATCCTTAGTTCACAAATCAACCCCTGGCCCAGATAATATTAGTTACATCATGCTCAAACATCTATCCAATAGTTCTTTAAATTATCTCCTGAAATTTTATAACAGAATTTGGACCGAGCACACTTTTCCGCAGTCATGGCGATATGCTACTATAATACCCATACTGAAACCGAACAAAGACCCCAAGAATCCTTCGAACTACCGTCCAATAGCCTTGACAAGCTGCTTATGTAAAGTTCTTGAAAAGATGGTCAACGCAAGGCTAATGTATATTTTAGAAAAAGATAAATGTCTCTCTCCACTTCAAAGTGGCTTCAGAAAAAATCGTTGTACACTTGACAACCTTGTTGCTTTCGAGTCTGAAATCAGAACTGCATTTGTACAAAATAAACATCTCGTCTCAATTTTCTTCGATATCGAAAAAGCCTATGACCGAACATGGAGACATGGGATTTTAAGGGATATTTTTAATAATGATATAAGAGGAAATCTGCCTATTTTTATCCAAAATTTCTTAGAGAAAAGGTATTTTAAAATAAGGATTGGATCGATTTTATCCGATGTTTTTATTCAAGAGGAGGGAGTGCCGCAAGGCAGTGTTTTAAGTGTAACTTTATTCATTTTAAAAATTAACAATATTGTTTCTCAATTGCCTCCATCTGTTAAAGGTCTTATTTACGTTGACGATCTGCAAATTTCATGCGCAGCTAAAGACATTCGTTTAATAGAGAGACAACTACAACAGGCTGTTAACAAAATTACTAATTGGACAAATGAAAATGGATTCAGTTTTTCACCTTCGAAAACTGCATGCGTTCATTTCTGCAGGAAACGAAATCTTCATCTTGACCCTGAAATATATTTCAAAGATATTTTAATTAATGTTGTGGACAATTTCAAATTTTTAGGCATCATATTTGACAAGAAGTTGACTTTTCAACCGCATATTTTAAATCTACGCAAACGTTGCGAAAAGGCAGTTAACATTTTACGAGTTTTATCAAAATTATCATGGGGATCCGATCGAGAATGTCTTTTAAAAATATATAGAGCCCTAATACGATCGAAATTGGATTACGGCTGCGAGGTGTATGGCTCAGCCAGAAAATCTGCTCTTCAAACCCTGAACACTATCCACCACACAGCTTTACGTTTATGTTCTGGTGCCTTTAGAACCTCACCCGTTAACAGCTTGTATGTAGAATCTTTTGAACCTCCCCTGGACTTAAGACGACAGTTGTTATCGCTGGAATACTATTTTAGAATTACCTCAACCCCTCATCACCCATTGCATACATTTCATCACAGTCCATATTTAAAACGCCTTTATCAAGCAAAAACATCCTTCATCCCTACATTCCATTTAAGAATGCTGGATTTAATGGACGGATCCGAAATATCTTCACTTGTCGTCACCCAGAAAAAACTTTATTATTTCTCTCCTTGGTTTAATCATAATTTTGTATTTCAAAACCCCTTCAAAGATTTTTATAAGGCAGATACATCTGATATTATTTACAAACAACTCTTTAAAAACCATACAGAAAAATACTCTAATTTCATTCATATTTATACCGACGGATCTAAAAGGGCAAACTATGTTGGAGCTGCGTTCACTATTAATCACTCTGTTCACAGTTTTAAACTTCATTCTTCATGTTCTGTTTTTACCTCTGAAATCATGGCCATATATAAAGCATTAGAATATATATCGGATCATTCTCATAAAAAATGTATTATTTTTACAGATTCATTAAGTGTTTTACAGTCATTGAAACATCCTGATCATTGCAGTCATCCCGTTGTTTTAGAATCATTAAAAAGAATTTATCATCTTTCATCCAAAAATTTTAACTTGTTATTTTGTTGGATCCCATCTCATGTTGGGATATCGGGAAATGAAATAGTTGACCAGGCCGCCAAATCGGCCGTAAATAATTTTAATCATACCATTCCTTATCGTGACCTAAAATCTATCATTTACACATTTTTACAAGACAAATGGCAAAACGAATGGAATGAAAAAACTGAAAACAAACTCCATGCTATAAAACCAAATATAACTCTATGGCAGTCACCAGCTTTAAGACGACAGCAGGTAATGCTAACTCGACTCCGTATTGGTCATACGCGTATAACTCATAGGCACCTCCTCCTCGGAGAAGATCATCCCATTTGTAATTACTGCATTTGCCCACTAACTGTAAAACACATTTTAATAGAGTGTTCTCATTTTAATTATCAACGACTTAAATATTTTAATTCTTTTACCTTGACTTTAGAAGACATGGTTGGGGAGAATCCTCATCCAAATATTTTTAGCTTTTTACATGACATTGGTTTTATCCATCACATATAATTTCATATAGTATTTACTCATTATGTTTTGACTCATCTTATTTTATTATTATATTATGTATCTGATTTTTATCTTGAGTTTGGCATAATATGTCCCAAGAGGACTCAATGCCACAAAACTAAATCCAATCCAATCCAATCCATTCATATCTCCTTTTATCAGTATGACTTGTTGAAGGGGTGATTTCGAAGAGCGCCAGCACCACGACTGATAGTTTAGTGTACTGAGACCTCTGATGATCCACTTAAAACTGATTGCCTAAATAAATTTCAGCAAATACTTGATTGGAATGTTTGACAGTTCCCAGGTATTCAAATCGTTGTGCAGAGTAATAGTCACATTCACATAGAACATGTATAGGGCTCTGCTCTACCATCCGACAACCTCTACATAATGGGTCATCTATAACACCCATAATGTTGAGGTGTCTATTCAGGGTAAAGTGGCCAGTTAGAAGGCCAATAGCTATCCTGATTTCTTTTGCCGACCAACCGGTATAGTGGTTAAGGTGTTGGCCTCTAGATCTGAAGGTTCCTGGTTTGAATCCGGGTATGGGTATGGGCATGGATGTTTGCAAGCATATGGTGTAGATGTGGCTGGTGCACCTTAAATCTGTCGTGTCCGAAAGTTGTTGGGTTGGTGTGGAGAGTTTTGTGCCAGCTCAGGTGTTGCTTCGTCATCTGACGGTGGTTTAAAATTACCAGGTGTTGTCCTAAGATCTTTCCCTTAAGGGACTGATCCCGGACTGTCGTCAATAGCCCGTTGTGTTGCACTGGTACGACGTTAACTAAAATTACTATTACCTGATTTCTTTCCTCTAACCACATAACTAAAAACAGTAGACTTAAGAATTATTCCAGTAAAAAGTTGTGAATTTATACTAAACTTCAACAGGTACAATCATGAAACTTGTCCTATGTTGTACCTTCCTGTAGTGGATATGGAGAACAGTGGTAAATTCAAGGAAAAGATAAATGTTGAAACAAGAAAAACACTGTGTAATTTAAACTTAGATTTAATTAGAATACTTAAGAACATAATACATTATTTACAGAGTACATACATAATATATAAAGAGTATAATACATTAATAATTGGCGGATGTGTAACAGGGAAGGGACTGCTTGGACATACATCAAAATGGTTCTCTTGAATGGTCAGGTAAGGTCATTGAGAGGTGTTTCCTGTAAGAGAACATCCTATTATGTTTTTACAATTTAATGTTATTAAATAATACTTTAGACATTTAAGGGGTACCAGTGCACAGTCCTATCTCCATAATGTTGAAATAGTCTAATTTTAAGGAACATTTTCTCAGAATCTTTTATGTGTGTGTTGTGTATTGTGATTTAAATATTTTTATTCATGTTATGAACACACTTTAACACAGAAGTTTTTTTTTTAACTTAAAATTTGAAGTTTTGAGATTTTTTTCCATGAACTCGTATATTTTTTTCAACAAATTTTTATCCTTTTCAACAGTCAAAATGGACTTTTCTGAGCAGATAGAAAAAAGTACCTATTACACTTGTGAACCATTTTTTTTATATTCGCTTAAATAGACTTGGGGAAAAAAAGTACATATTTTGAGATATTGAAGTCTAAAATTACCCTTACTTCAGATACGTACAGGTTTTTAAAAAATACTTCTATTTGACGTATCTCCATGAATAATATATTATTTTAAACAAAATTGTATAAACATTTATTTAAATTTATAAAAAAAAAATCGAAATTTTGAAAGAATTTTGTGCAGTGGTCCCCTTAAAAGAACATTTTATAATATAAGTTTTTCCAATTGGATGGAAATTAATCAGTGACTAATACAAAGTAATGAAAATTTTTCTTGCACTTGTTTTCAGATTTCACATGAAACTACAAGAGGCACAGTCACACCCAGCTTATTCTCTGGATACATGTCAAAAAGAAAACGTCAACCTCCAGCATCAGTGAAGGCGGCGGAAGCATTGGTGGAACATTCAATAGCCAAAAAGGCCATAAAGGCTCAGTATTTGTTAGTACAGCAAAACCTCAAACAAGAGTCGAGGCAATCAAAAGAACAGCATGAGTTAAAAAAGAAAGTTCTTCAGGCGAAACTTCCATATTATAATGATTTTTGCTGTAATTTAGGAAAGTAAAGCACATATGGAATAAATTATTAAATAAACTTGTAATAAAAAAAAAGTTCCTACATGAATTGTATTATTGTTAAAAGTGCATGGGGTTATAGAAGAAATTTTGTGAAGTAGAAATTAGAATTGTAGAAATTAGAAATATACATACTAATACGACATATATACATACTATAGGTACAAATATACATACTAAAAAAACTTTGCACAATGCTGCTACGTTTGCAATGCCTGCTACACTGCCTGGTCGGTTAGTGGGGTCGGGAACTTCAAGGTTGCTTCCTAGTTCGTAAACATCACCAGAGTCTACAGCATTATTGTGCAATACTGCAGTGGCAATTATAATTGTTTGAGTGTTTGTAATGTGTGCTCTCGATTTCTGAGAAAGGCAAGCAAACCTCCTTTTCCAAACCCCATATTGCCTTTCTACAGAATTCCTGGCATGTATGTGTGCAGAATTGTACCTGAAACATAAATAAACATTCAATAAAATAGAGGACAGCAACATATTGCTCACCTTAGAAGACTAGAACAATAAAAAAATTTTATTTGTCGTAAAATTTATAGGTATGTTTCTTTGAGAAATAATGACTGAATTTCAGTGTTTGAACACCTGTTATGAACAAACGTGAAATGCTTCTCTTGTACAATTCTAGTTTTTTGTACTGGCAGGCTTTCCAAGCAAGCTATAATTTTAACAGTCAACGACTTAAACATTTTAATTTTTATACCTTGGTTTTAGATGACATGATCGGAGAGAAACCTCATCCAAATATTTTTAGCTTTTTACATGACATTGGTTTTATCCATCACATATAATTGTATATAGTATTCATTCATATTGTTTTGACTCATTTCACTTTCTTACAATATTATATATCTGATTTTTTATCTTGAGTTTGGCATAATATGTCCCATGAGGACTCAATGCCATAAAATCATATCCAATCCAATCCAAGCAAGCTATATGCTTTTAATTGGTAATCAGAGTTAATACAGACACATATCTGCTCAGATGGCAAAAAGTTATAACTAATTTTTTTGTTTAATTTTTCGTGACACAAATTTTAAGATTCAACATGTGTTTTTTGAATTAGGGTCAGGTGGGGTAAAATAGGTAGCTTTCAAAAATAAATAAGTATTAAGTACAAAAAGTTATATTTTTGTATATTTTTTGGTAGATTTATATATTATAGGTGTCAGTCATCATTTCTAATGCAGAATTAAATATTTTCTGCTGAAATTTTATTCTTGGTGGCCATTTTGATGTTTGTTGATCTGGTTGTTTGATAGTGAAAATGAAAAAAACTTTGGATTTAAAGTATATAAGAGGTAAGTTTCTGAATATTTATGCATATTATTTTATGAAACTTTTCTGAAAAATAAATGTTTTGGAACAAAATAACACGTCAAGCCTGAAATATTATCTAAGTCACGGCTAAGAGTCTCACAAAAGAAATTATTGAGGAGTTTTTTGAAAAGTATGAAACCATCCTCATTTAGCATAAACTGTGGGATCAACCTCATAGCCCTGTCTCATCAGCATTAAACATTCTAACTACTAATCCAGTTGCAATTAAAGTTTATGTCGATAAGAAATCTCGGAATGCCTCTCTAGTAATAAATAAATGAAGAGACTTTTAGGAGAAAAAATGAATCGAGACATTAAATTGAAAAAAAAGCCTAGCGAAAAAAAAGATTCTAAACCCCAAAATTACTTTAGAAGAGGAATGCTTTACTTCATCAAAGAGCAATTGTGATAACCCAACCTTAAAAATCTGAAAGTGGGTTGAAGTGAATTTTCCTGAAAAAACAATGACTCAGACATTTGTTAGAGTAATAATTTCTAAAATTAACCAGGACTATACTGTCAAATTTGCCAAAAAAAGTGGAAATTCTTACTATTTTCCCAGAAAATAAAGACATATCTGAGGTTGATGTGTCCCAAATTGTGAGAGTCCTGTGTGATCCACTGATGGACCACAGAGAGCATTATATTTTCTCTTAAATATGTGTGTACATTATTTAAAAACTTAAAATTTACTTTCTTTAAACTTAGTGTGCAATATTAGATCTCAATATAGAATAAAGCAAAATTGAAATGGCTATACATATTTTACCCCACACATTACTTATTTTACCCCACGGTATGGGGTAAAATAGGTAATTGACAACATGTTTTAAAACAGCATTATTAATTTGTAATTTTTTTTTGCTAAAATTGTTTATAAAATGTGGAGAGGAATATTAAATTGCATATTTCATACATTTTTTTTGCAAAAATAACCAATGTATTTTTTGCAAATAGGGTATAAATGAAAAAACACCTCTTTTGATAACTGTTTTACCCCACCTGACACTATTAAAATTTTTTTTCACCTTTGTTTTCTCATTAATGAAAGAAAAGGACTTGCGACATTTTGCAACCTTCTAAACATTAACAGACCAGTCTCTAGAATGGGACTTACTCAATTTTTGGAGAAAAGTAACTAACATTTTGCCATCTGAGCAGATATATATTGCTTAACAATTTAAAATTATTTTGAATTGATAACAAAGCCACAGGTTAACACTCCGTTGGTCGTACGGAATCAGTGCGACTAACGGAGTGTTAATAAGGACACTTTACATTATAAAACTTACCTTCTTTCATGTACAGTCCTTGGTGCCAGAAATGGTGCCAATAAATATTGGCGCAGGGGATACCCACTGTCACCTAGAACATGGTATGTACTAGGGACCTCGCCAGATTCTAGGACAGCCCTTAGATATGAGTTGTCTAATATCGTGCTGTCATGAGTTCCTTCCGGCCAACGTGCAACAATATTCCGGATTTTCAATTTATCGTCACTCAATGTTTGCACATTTGAGTGAGAAAAACCCTTTCCGACATCGGAAGAGTTCACTGTTTAAGCCTCCTGGACTTAAAATAGGCACATGAGTACAGTCCAATGTGCCAAATACTCCCGGAAAGCCACTTGACTGGTAAAATGTTTTGGCTAATCTAAAAAATACAATAAAATAAAAAATTAATCAATTATTTATTTCAAAGATGATTCAGATTATTAAAGTAGTTACTTTTGCTAATGAAATCTTAATTTACTTATAATACTAGCCAGTTTATTGAACAAGAGTATTTGTAAATATTAGAATGTTATAAACAAAAGAAACATGTTTTATTGAAATTAAATAAAAAATAAAATCAATAATTTATTTCATAGATATTTCAGATATGAATAAAGTAATCACTTTTACCAATGAAATCGTTATTCTCTCATCGTACTTCCAGTTAATTGAACAAGAGTATTTGTAAACTTTAGAATGTTAAACAAGAGTATCATTTTCTATTGTTTTAAACTAAACAAAGCACTGAAACTTAGTTAGCGTAGTTTCAAGGGTTTCACACGAATGGCGAAATATTTAAGAGACAGTGTAAACGTTGGTTTAAAATTGACTTACCTCTCGTCTTTCCATTTCACTTGATGGAATGTTTATATATAGAGGTCGCAATTCTGCCAGAGACTCGGCCACACTATTGATAGCCCGACAGGAAGATGACTGGCTGAAGGCATTAATATCACCGAGGGTCGTTTGGAAACAACCCTCAGCAAAAAACCTCACTGCAGAGCAGACCTTTTCTGAGCTGTTCAGGGCACCTACCCTTTCAGCGACGGGTTCAAGACTTGGAGACAGTATCCTCGCAAGGCTTTCAATAGTTTCTTTATAGTTTATTTAAAACGATAACGTTTCCTGAAATCTGTATCGTCTAAGACGTCCAGATCACAAACTCTGTCAACGTTCATTAATCTGGAACGCCTTTCAACACTATCGCTCCCAGTGTTTCGATATCATCCATGGCTTCCAGTTTGTTTACGAATCGTTCGCTCTTCGGTCTGCCAAATATTGCGTTCTGCGCATGCGTTAACCGGCCGATTTTGAGCGGTTAGATTTGACACCGAAATTCAGCCGTTAACCGTTGGTTAGGGACTTCTGAATAGCGATCCGCTGGTTACCACCCGTTTGGCCATGACCGGGCGGTTAAAGAAGCCACCTGAATACCGCTGTTATTGTTTGTAATATCTGTACATTCATCGAGAACGAGACTGAACCATGTATCACCCGCCTTGATATCTTCCAGTAGTTCCTCATGGAATGAAAAAAGATATAACCTCTGATGAGAGCAGTGCATGTTGTTCTATGCAATTTTAAATCTTTAAAAACTGTTATTGGTCTTTATTTGCACCTTCAATGCTCTTTAGCAACTCGCCGATGATCGTACGTCTTTAATGACGAGAATGTTCTGCAATAAACATGGCCAATTTCAAATCCACTTTTTTCTGCACAGAGATGATGGTAGGCTGAATATATTCTTTTATTTCCTTTGTAGTTCTCACACCCAACATTCTCATAGCATCTACATGTTTCCTTCTCTTCGCATGATTCAGCAAGTCCTTTTTTTCCCGTCAAGATCTGTTTGCAGTACTTGCATTGTGCTTGAAATGGTTTCCCAGGAACAGCTCTTACCCACCCTGAAATAAAACGGAAAACATAATTGTCATACATGCTCATTCGATTTTACTGTCGAACACATTTTAATTGACTGCCCTAATTTTAATCACCATCGTTTAAATGTTTTTTAAACATCAATTTTAAATTTACGAGACCTTATTGGGGAAAACCCTCATCCAAATCTTTCCCCTTTTTTAAGTACCGTTGGGTTTTTAAATTTCAGATAGTACTTTATCCATCACGATATTTATATCAAACATGTCAATACTTTTATATTTTTTACCATGTTGATCAATTTGTTTTAATCGTGGCATTTCATCACTGTTTAAATCTCTTGCGCAAGACTTGCATCCATCTTTTATTACACTGTTTTTATATTTACATTGACTTTATTTCTTTTTACCTTGCATTTGGCGCAGCTTATCCGTTTTTGGACCTTGAACCATAAAATCCAATCCTTGTTATTTGAGGGGTAAAGTTTTAGATAGGATTTTATGAAACCCTTGGTTTTGTTTGTTGATTTCATCCAACACACCGGAACTATTTCATACATGGGTGTTCTTTTTGTTTTAGGATTAACAATCGGTGGTTGTTGGGCTATCAAACATTTTGAATAAAACTTCTTGTGCTCGTGTTTCAGTACATACTCTTTTTAGTTAATTTTCAAGACCTCCTCCACACCAACAGCACCGTATTCCGTCCGAGACACTCGTATAATACAATCCGTTTTAAGCTAGGTCCCTTATGTCAACTTTTATGCGCGGCTAATCTGTAAACGTAGATAGTCGTTTATTGAGTTTTGACATGCTTGGAACTTTTGACTTTAAATTTACATAATGCATTCTCCTTGAGACTTGTGTTCTGTTATTCTTAAGCGTAGAATTATAAAGCAGATTGTGTTTGATCCCATTAAAAGGGTTTATTTCGTCATAAAAATATGATATTTATCAAAAAATACTAGTTTCCTTCCACAAAGGCAAAGACTTTTGCCCACGAATTAGTAATTCATTGTGTTGATGTAACTGAATCAAAATGAAACTACAGAATCGAGAGAATTCACAGTACATTTAAGTTTTTCCTCTAAAGAAAGTAAATATTCGTTTCTCATTACAATGGCTGAGTATCCACTGAAGAACGACTTTCCAGCCAGAAGCAATTGCATTAGACAGACTAACCTTAACTTCCTCAACAAAGAAGAGCCCCCAGGGGCATTCCTTCTTTAGGTTTGTACGGGCTTCACAACCCCGGGGTACCTGAGTGATCTTCCCTCCCTTTCGTTCTTCTTCTCCTCTACCCTTTGCATTTTGCTTTTTCTTCCTCCCTCGTTGTGGTTGCCTCTTCGGAGGTGAGGGCTCCCCTTGAGAAGCTTTTCGCCCGTCTGTGCTTTTAGCTCCTCTTGGGGATTATATCACCCACGTGTTTGCCGTGCGTGGAGACCTGTGTCTTCGGAAAAGGTGATCCTGGTGATTGAGGGACAACATAACGCCCCAATACATTGCTTCGGCTCCTGCTTCGGATAAACAGGAGGTGTACTTTGGTCCCAGTACATTGATCGGCTGGTGGGTATATCCTGCTTGGGCTAAGGACCCGCTCACCAACTAGCTCCTTAGGGCAGTCATAGGGGTGAGTTGGGTCCGTATAGTCCCTGGCTAGCACCGGTACAGGAACCTGTATCCCCTCGTTGGACTCCATGGTGGGTGGTGCCGCCGGGGACTGAAAACCCCTTTTTTTCAAACATGGAAAACCAAACCTCAACTTCTCCTTCAGTGGAGCACCAAAGTAATAAGAAAAACGAAAATAATTTACCAGATCAAAAATTCTTTATCATGAAAAGTAATCAAGGAAATCTGAAAAACATATCAGCTATTCTACTACACAAAACAATATTAGCCCCCAGGGGCATTCCTTCTTTAGGTTTGTACGGGCTTCACGACCCCGGGGTACCTCAGTGATCTTCCCTCCCTTTCGTTCTGCTTCTCCTCTACCCTTAGCTTTTTGCTTTTTCTTCCTCCCTCGTTGTGGTTGCCTTTTCGGAGGTGAGGGCTCCCCTTGAGAAGCTTTTCGCCAATCTGTGCTTTCAGCTCCTCTTGGGGATTATATCGCCCACGTGTTTGCCGTGCGTGGAGACCTGTGTCTTCGGAAAGGGTGATCCTGGTGATTGAGGGACAACATAACGCCCCAATACATTGCTTTGGCTCCTGCTTCGAATAAACAGGAGGTGTACTTTGGTCCCAGTACATTAATCGGCTGGTGGGAATACCCTGCTTGGGCTAAGGACCCGCTCACCAACTAGCTCCTTAGGGCAGTCATAGGGGTGAGTTGGGTCCGTATAGTCCCTGGCTAGCACCGGTACAGGAACCTGTATCCCCTCGTTGGACTCCATGGTGGGTGGTGCCGCCGGGGACTGAACATCTTTTTTCTAACATGGATAACCAAACTACAACTTCTCCTTTAGTGGAGCACCAATCTAAGAAAAATGATAACAATTTACCGATACAAAATTTTTTTATAATGAAGAGTAACCAAGGAAATTTAAAAAACATATCAGCTATACTACTCCACAAAACGATATTAGGAATGGTCGGAGAGACAAAAAACATAAAAAAAACCCTTGCAGGAGACGTACTCATAGAAGTTTCTAATAAATCGCAGTCTTTAAATATACAAAAAATAAATTCCGTCGGTTCAATAGAAGTCACAGTTACACCCCACAAAACTCTAAATTCATCCCGAGGAGTAATTTCGGAATCTGATTTAGTCCACGATTCTGAAGAAGACATCTTGGAATCCCTGTCAAAACAAAATGTAACTAATGTCCGAAGAATAACTATTCAAAGAAATGGCGCCCCCAGGGGCATTCCTTCTTTAGGTTTGTACGGGCTTCACAACCCCGGGGTACCTGAGTGATCTTTTCTCCCTTTCGTTCTTCTCCTCGTCTACCCTTCTGCTTTTCCCTTTTTCTTCCTCCCTCATTGTGGTTGCCTTTTCGGAGGTGAGGGCTCCCCTTGAGAAGCTTTTCGCCACTCTGTGCTTCCAGCTCCTCTTGGGGATTATATCACCCACGTGTTTGCCGTGCGTGGAGACCCGTGTCCCTGGAAAAGGGGATCCTGGCAGTTGAGGGACGATATACTGACCCAATACACTGCTTTTGCCCCGGCTTCAGATAAACGGGTGGTGTGCATTGGTCCCGTGCTCATCAATCGGCTGGTCGTTTTTTGGCTAGGGCTAAGCAATCGGCCACTTACTGGACACCTCGCTAAGGGTGGAGGCTGTCTCAGGGGTGCGCCGTGCGCGTATAGTCGCCGATTAGCGCCGGTACAGTTGTCTGCATCCCCTTGTTGGACTCCGTGGTGGGTGGTGCTGTCGGTGACCGAATTCTTCCTTTTTTCATTAGCATGAATTCTTTATCTTCTTCTTCTCCTCCCAATGAGGAGCAACCAATGATAACGTCAAATGAAAAACAAACTGATCAGTTTCCTAATGCCAAATTTTTTATAGTTAAATTGATTAGCTCTACACATACCACAAATCCCATACATTCATCGTTTACTTCAGTTTCTCCATTTTTAATTAATAAAACTTTCGAATCGTTTTTGGGCAACATTAAATCCTTGAAGAAACTACGTTCTGGAGATCTCCTCATCGAAGTATCATCTGAAAAACAAGCAGAACTTCTGCGTAACACAAATATACTTGGTTCTTTTACAGTTTCCGTTTCGCCCCATATGTCCTTAAATACTTCACGAGGAGTAATCTCTGAACCAGAGTTGCTACATGTTTCAAGAGAAGAACTTCTAGAAAATTTGTGCGACGAGAATGTTTGTGAAGTACATAGAATTACAATCCGTAGAGATGGGAAGACCTTACCTACGAAACACATAATTGTAACTTTTTCAAACCCTACACTGCCGACTCGAATAAAGGCTGCATACTTGAGCTGTCCAGTTAGAGCATATATTCCGAATCCTCGGCGCTGTTTTAAGTGTCAGAGATTCGGACATGGAAAAATTTCCTGTCGTGGAACTGAAACATGCGCTCGTTGTGCAGAACCAGGTCACGACAGTGATTCCTGCACTGCGCCACCCCGTTGTGTCAATTGCCACGGGGACCACCCGGCATACTCAAGATCTTGCAGCAAATGGCAGCTCGAGAAGGAAATACAGTCTATAAAAATTACAAAAAACATCTCTTTCTTTGAAGCACGTAAGCAAGTCGAATCCAGAACCCCGACAGCTGGAAAATCTTATGCAGCAGCCGCCACTAAATCTGTAAAAAGTGTATCCATTCAAACAGATCCAACATTTGGAACTGATATTCCGCTTCCAAATTTTACACTACAGCCAAAACCCCTAGAAAATAAAAAGAAAACCTCGCAAAGAAATCCTGCCGTTTCCTCATCTCATGCATCCTCTGAGAGTCTCGAGACCCAAACTTCTTTAATTCCAAAACTATCTTCACGCCCTGCTTTTAAAAGCAGAACCAAACCCAAAAAGAAAGTTGGAGTCTCTACAAAAAAACGAGACCCGCGAAATCCTAATACAAAAAGATTGAAAATATCTAAGGACATTACTGAGGATCCAATACTTAATTTACACACCTCGGGACTTTCAGATGACGAATCAGACGTCGAAATGAAAGTTTCGTATCCTCAAGAGCGGCCAAAAGCTGCTCCTCCTAATTCTAATTAAAAATATCTTTTATTTCTTGGAACTGTCGTGGCTACCGAAATAAGCTGGATGACATTAAAACTCTGATTGCAGAATACCATCCCGCCTGTGTCGCACTTCAGGAGACATACCTGAAGTCGACTGAACAGGTGAAGTTCCATCGTTATAATTGTATTCGAAGTGATAACATCAGTAATGACGGACGAGCATCGGGAGGTGTGGCTCTCTTCACTTCCCATGCGTACCCCACTCTTACTGTGTCACTAAGCACACCTTTACAGGCAGCAGCTATACGAATACAAATAAAACGAATGATTACAATTTGTACTCTGTACTTACCACCAACTACCCCCATCCAGCAACAGAGCCTTGAGAACTTAGTGGATCAACTGCCAGAGCCTTTCATCATACTCGGTGACTTTAATGGTCATAGTGTGCTTTGGGGAAGTAGGGATACCAATTTCCGCGGGCGACAGATCGAACAGCTGATCACAGATCGCTGTCTCTGTCTGCTCAATAACGGTGAGGTTACCTACTTCCACGAACCATCACGCACATTTCATGCTATCGACCTTGCTATTTGCTCCCCATCTATACTACCCCATCTCTCTTTCTTTGTCGGTAATGACCTACGGAACAGTGACCACTTCCCGATATTCATCACTCATATCAGTGGAAATAATCCTGTTGACCGTCCGTCTCGCTACATTTATGCAGCAGCCGACTGGCAGTATTTTACATCACTTGCCGTAATTACAGAACAGATGGTAGAGAACAATATAGATGAAGCAGTTGGAACAGTCACCGATGTCATGTTAAAAGCTGCTGATATGGCAATCCCTAAGAAATTTCCATCTTCTCGCAAACATTGCAAGCCATGGTGGACTTTAGAATGCACTGCAGCAATTAAGACCCAAAAGAAGGCATGGGGTATTTTCCGCCGGTACCCCACAACTCAAAATCTTATTACCTTCAAACGAGCAAAGGCTAATGCTCGAAAAGTGCGACGCCAAAGCCAACGGGAGTCTTGGCAAAAATATGTTTCTAGCATAACATCCGCTACTCCCTCGAAACAGTTATGGAACAGAGTTCGGAAGGCGATGGGATTATACTCCGAATATTCTATCTCATTCGTTGAAGAGAATGGTCAATATATCTCGGAAGCAGCCGATATAGCAAATGCCATTGCACGCGCTTTTTCTGCGGCTTCCTGCTCCGACATCTATCCAGAGACATTTCAACACACTAAACATCGTGAAGAATCCCATGGTATTAATTTCCATTCTCGATCCGAACTCTCTTATAACTGCCGATTTACAGAAAAGGAACTGATGCGATGCCTTAAAACGACCAAAATAACTGCACCTGGTCCAGATGGCATTTCATATCTTATGATACAGCATCTTTCTCGTTACTCTCTTTGTAACCTTTTGCATCTGTACAATCGAATATGGGAGGAACATACCTTCCCTTTGGCTTGGAGGCACGCCACTGTTATACCTTTTCAAAAACCTGGAAAGGATCCAACTAATCCAAATAACTACAGGCCAATCGCACTAACAAGCTGCATGTGCAAACTATTTGAAAAGATGGTTAATTCACGTCTCAATTACACCTTAGAGACAACTCAGGCTCTTTCACCATTCCAAAGCGGTTTCAGAGTTGGCCGCTCAACAGTAGATAACATCTTAGCCCTCGAGACTCAAGCTCGCCGTGCGTTTCTGCGCCGAAACCATCTTGTCTCCATTTTTTTCGACATGGAGAAGGCGTATGATCGCACCTGGAGATACGGAATACTCCGTGACTTACATTCTCTTGGGTTTCAGGGAAATCTACCGATTTTTATTCAGAACTTTTTAGCCCTCCGACAGTTTCAAGTTCGAATTGGCTCCAGCTTATCAGACATTTTTATCCAAGAAGAGGGTGTTCCACAGGGCAGCGTCCTAAGTGTAACCCTTTTTTCAATTAAAATAAATAATATATTGAATCAACTACCTCCAACTGTCCAGGGTAATTTATACGTAGATGACTTGAGCATACATTGCCAGGGAAATGACATGCGGTACATCGAGCGACAACTTCAGACGGCTGTCTCTCGCTTGACGAGGTGGAATGTTGAAAACGGTTTTAGTTTTTCCCCTCAAAAGACATCCTGCGTTCATTTCTGCCGACGTCGGAACCTGCATCCTGACCCAGATATATTTCTGGATGGTAACAGGATCGCAGTGGTGGACAGAGTGAGATTTCTAGGAGTCATTTTTGACCAGAAACTCACCTTCCAACCCCACGTCGAGCAACTGCGGATGTCTTGCATGAAAAAGCTGAATCTTTTAAAAGTTCTCGCTAATACATCCTGGGGAGCGGAACGGACCTCCATGCTTAACATCTATCGAGCTTTAATTCGTTCCAGGCTAGACTATGGGTGTGCAGCCTATGGCTCCGCCCGTCAGTCTGTGTTACGAAAGCTCGATACAGTACACCACACCGCACTGAGGATCTGCTCCGGAGCATTTCGCACCTCACCAGTTAAAAGCCTATACGTTGTGTGCCATGAACCATCTTTGGCCTCCACACGTCTTTTGCTGTCACTACGATTGTACTATCGCATTTTGAGTCATCTCACCAACCCACTACGTAATTTTCTCCTGGACAGTTCTTATGAGCGCCTCTTCAGGAACAAACCATCCTACATTCCATCTTTTGAGTTGCGTATGAGGAATGCCCTCGGGGGTACTCCTCTTAGTTCCATATCAGTCGCGAAACGACCTTTTTTTACTTTTCCCCCTTGGAATCATGTCACAATATCAATTTTAGAAGTATTCACAGGTTATGAAAGGTCGAATACCAACGCAATCATCTATCGACAACTTTTTATCGCTCATCGTCACTATTTTAGAGACCACTCAGCCATATACACTGATGGTTCGAAATCTAATAATTATGCCGGTTGCGCATTCGTATGCGACTCAAATACTTTTAGCTTTTTATTACCACCATTCGTTTCTGTTTTTACTACTGAATTTTTAGCTATATACAAAGCTTTAAAATTTATTTTCACTCTTTCAATTAAAAACTATATTCTTTATACAGATTCAAGAAGTGTCTTGCAATCTTTGACATCGGTATGCCCGAATCATCCCCTGGCTCATGCCGTTCTTAAAATTCACCAAAAACTCATCCGACGTGGTTTCGGTATCACTTTTGCTTGGATACCGGGACACATCGGAATCGTTGGAAACGAACTGGCGGACACGGCAGCAAAAAATGCAGCGAGTCGACTAAACATACCCATTCCATACGATGACCTACGACAAGTTGTTCGGGACATCGTGTGGAACGATTGGCGTAACGACTGGAGCATGCAAAATCACAATAAACTCCACAGCATTCGGTCCACCATTTCTTCATGGCCTGCATTAAAAATAAGACACTACGATGTTCTTTTAACTCGTCTACGCATCGGCCACACGCGCTTTACTCACAGGCATCTTTTTTTAAGAGAGACTGCGCCTATGTGTGGTACGTGTGGAGCTCCATTTACCATTCGTCATATTTTAATTGATTGTCCTGTTTTTAATCGTCATCGCCAGAATTATTTTAATAGCACAATTTTAAACTTACAAGATTTAGTTGGGGAAGATCCCCACTCAAACCTATTTAAATTTTTACAAAAAATAAATTTTTTAAATTCCATTTAATTTGTATTTTTTACGTCTTTTAAACTCCATCACTGCATGATACATTTTATTATGTTCATGACTCGGTACGTTTTTAAATATTGATTTCATTGGGTCAAATGTCGTCTTGTGTCTGGCGCAGCTTGTCCACTATTGGACCTTGCGCCATAAAACCCCAACTAACCAACCAACCAACCAACCAAAGAAATGGCCAAAAAATACCCACCAAACACATAATACTAACATTCAATTCACCAAATTTACCAAAGCATGTTAAAATAGCCTACATTAATTGCCCAGTAAGACCTTTCATACCAAATCCTGTCCGTTGCTTTAAATGCCAAAGATTCGGCCATTCTTTCATCGCTTGCCGTGGAACAGAGACTTGCGCAAAATGCTGTGGTACAGACCACAAGACCGATGTCTGTACTACATCGTCCCTTTGCTGTGTCAACTGCAAAGGTGACCATCCAGCTTTTGCCAGGTCTTGCCCTAAATTTCAAAACGAAAAAGAAATACAAACAATTAAAGTTCAACAAAATATTTCATTTCCGGAGGCCCGAAAAATAGTTAATGATCGCACCCCGAAACCTGGATTATCTTACTCTTCAATACTTAAAAAGACCTTCAAAACCAACGGAACTCAAACCGATGTAACTATGTTTAAGCCATCTGACCAACACAAAACTTCATTGAACCAACCTATAACGCCTTCTTTTTCTAAAGCATCAGCTACAACCTCATCGAATACAAAAATCATAAACCAACCAAATCGACCTAAAAATACTTCTTTAAAAAGAGCCATATCATCTGAACAAAATAACATTAAAATTTCAAAAAATTCTTCTCAAACCTCTCTTCAGCCCGACGTTTCATCCAGAAACTTTAAAACTAATCCTTCTACCAGTGACCTCATTAATCTGTATAACTCAGAAAGCGATATTTCACTGTATTCAGAAAAGATTACGATGATGGGCAAAGAGCATGTGGAGGTGTTGCACTGCTTACCTCCCATGACTTTCCAGTCACCCAAATTAACCTTACAACAAATCTCCAAGCTGTTGCGGTAAGACTTCATGTCAATATTCTAATTACAATTTGTAATTTATACTTGCCTCCTAACACCCATATCGCCACTTCTGACTTAAATAATTTAATAGATCAACTTCCGCAACCATTCATCATACTTGGTGACCTAAATGGCCATCATATCCTCTGGGGCAGTTCAGACATTAATCGTAGAGGCAAACAGATCGAAAAATTAATAACAGACAATGATTTATGCATCATGAATAACGGCCAACCTACTTACTTTCACTCACCTTCACTTACTTACCATTCAATTGATCTGGCAATTTGCACTCCTTCAATTTTGCCATTTTGGACTTTTTCTGTGGATTCTTACCTCTACAATAGCGACCATTATCCTATAAAACTAAAATATGCAGGCCTATACCAACCCCACACTGACAGCCAGTCCAACTATATTTTTGAAACTGCCAACTGGCCACTTTTTACTTCCCTTGCAGACATTTCTAACCTGGTAGAAAATGATAACATTGATGAAGTCACTGGAAAAATAACAGACATAATTATAGCTAGTGCTGACGCCTCAATTAAAAAATTCAACAATAAGCCTAGAAAACAAAAGAAACCTTGGTGGAATGAGGAATGTAGCGATGCGTATCGGAAGCAAAGGAAAGCCTGGAATATCTTTAATAGATATCCAATAAAAGAAAATTTTATTATTTATAAAAAAACAAAAGCAGCCTTTCGAAAAATTCAACGACTTAGTAAGAGGGGTTCTTGGATGAATTATGTAAACAGTATAAATAGTAAGACCACAAGTAAGCAACTATGGAACAGGATTAAAAGAATTTCCGGTGTTTACCCCAATAGACAAATTCCTATTCTAGAACATAACAATCAAATATTATCGGCACCCAAAGACATAGCAAACACAATTGCTTCATGTCTTTCCGAAATATCCAGCTCCAACAACTACACTGAAAGTTTTAAAAAAATTAAAGTTGCATCTGAAAGGACTAAAGTTAATTTTACCTCAAACCGTATACTTTCTTATAATTGTGATTTTACTTTTTATGAATTGACAAAGGCTTTGTCCTTAGTTCACAAATCAACTCCTGGCCCAGATAATATTAGTTACGTTATGCTCAAACATCTCTCAAATAGTTCTCTAAATAATCTCCTGAAATTTTATAACAGAATTTGGAACGAGCACACTTTTCCGCAGTCATGGAGATATGCTACCATAATACCCATCCTGAAACCGAATAAAGACTCCAAGAGCCCCTCGAACTACCGTCCAATAGCCCTGACAAGCTGCTTATGCAAAATTTTGGAAAAAATGGTCAACTCAAGGCTAATGTATATCTTAGAAAAAGACAAATGTCTCTCTTCACTCCAAAGTGGTTTCAGAAAAAGTAGATCCACTATTGACAATCTTGTCGCTCTCGAGACGGAAATAAGAAACGCATTTGTCCAAAATAAGCATCTCGTATCTATTTTTTTCGATATAGAAAAGGCCTACGATAGAACATGGCGACATGGAATTTTAAAGGATATTTTTAACAATGACATAAGAGGAAATCTGCCAATTTTTATTCAAAATTTTTTAGAAAAAAGGTATTTTAAGGTAAAGATTGGATCTATTTTCTCGGATGTTTTTATACAAGAGGAAGGAGTACCACAAGGCAGTGTTTTAAGTGTAACTTTATTTATTTTAAAAATTAACAATATTGTTTCTCAATTGCCTCCATCAGTTAAGGGCCTTATTTACGTTGACGATCTGCAAATTTCATGCGCAGCTAAAGACATTCGCTTAATAGAGAGACAACTACAACAGGCCGTTAACAAAATCACTAATTGGACAAATGAAAATGGATTCAGTTTTTCACCTTCGAAAACTGCATGTGTTCATTTCTGCAAAAAACGTAATCTTCATCTTGACCCTGAAATATTCTTCAAAGATATTTTAATTAATGTTGTGGACAATTTTAAATTTTTAGGTATCATATTTGACAAGAAGTTGACTTTTCAACCGCATATTTTAAATCTACGCAAACGTTGCGAAAAGGCTCTTAACATTTTACGCGTTTTATCAAAATTATCATGGGGATCTAATCGAATTTGTCTTCTAAAAATATATAGAGCATTAATAAGATCTAAATTAGATTACGGCTGCATGGTGTATGGCTCAGCCAGAAAATCTGCTCTACAAACACTGAACACTATCCATCACACAGCTTTGCGTTTATGTTCTGGTGCCTTTAGAACTTCACCCGTTAACAGCTTGTATGTAGATTCTTTTGAACCTTCCCTGGACTTTAGACGACAGTTGTTATCACTAGAGTACTATTTTAGAATTTCCTCAATCCCTCATCACCCATTGCATACCATTCATCATAGCCCATATTTAAAAAACGCCTTTATCAAGCAAAAACATCCTTCATCCCTACATTCCACTTAAGAATGTTGGATGTGATGAACGGATCCGAACTTTCTTCACTTGACGTCACCCAGAAAAAACTTTATAATTTCTCTCCTTGGTTTAATCATGGTTTTGAATTTCAAAACCCATTCGAAAATTTCAATAAATCAGATACCTCTGATATTATCTACCAACAACTATTTCAAAAGCACATAGAACAGTACTCTAATTTTATACAAGTTTTCACGGACGGGTCTAAAAGGGCAAACTACGTTGGAGCTGCGTTCACTATTAATCACTCTGTTCACACTTTTAAACTTCATTCTTCATGTTCTGTTTTTACTTCTGAAATCATGGCCATATATAAAGCATTGGAATACATATCTGATCATTGTCATAAAAACTGTATCATTTTCACTGATTCATTAAGCGTTTTACAGTCATTGAAACATCCTGATCATGACAGTCATCCCATTGTTTTAGAGTCATTAAAAAGAATTTATCATCTCTCATCCAAAAATTTAAATATAATATTTTGTTGGATTCCATCTCATGTTGGGATACCAGGAAACGAGACTGTCGACAAAGCCGCCAAATCAGCCGTAAATAACATTGACCATACCATTCCTTATCGCGACTTAAAATCATTAATTTATAAATTTTCAGAAGAAAAATGGCAGAACGATTGGAACGAACAAACCGAGAACAAACTTCACTTTATTAAACCAAATATAACGCAATGGCAGTCACCAGATCAAAGACGGCAGCAGGTAATACTAACACGTCTCCGTATTGGACACACTAGGATCACCCATAGACACCTCCTCCTCGGAGAAGATCATCCCATTTGCAATTACTGCATTTGCCCGCTAACCGTTAAACATATTTTAATACAATGTTCTCATTTTAATAGGCAACGACTGATACATTTTAATTCTTATAACTTGACTTTAGAAGACATGATTGGAGAGAATCCTCATCCAAATATTTTTAACTTTTTACATGACATTGGTTTTATCCATCACATATAATTTTATGTAGTATTCATTCATTACATTTTGACTCACCTCACTTTCTTGCATTATTATATATTTTATTTTTTATCTTGAGTTTGGCATAATATGTCCCAAGAGGACTCAATGCCACAAAACCAAATCCAATCCAATCCAATCCAAAACAATATTAGGAATGGTCGGAGACACAAAAAACATAAAAAAAACCCTTGCAGGAGACGTACTGATTGAAGTTTCTAATAAATCACAGGCTTTAAATATCCAAAAAATAAAATCCGTCGGTTCAATAGAAGTGACAGTTACACCCCACAAAACTCTAAATTCATCCCGAGGCGTAATTTCGGAAGCTGATCTAGTACACGATACCGAACAAGACATCTTAGAATCACTCTCCCAACAATCTGTAATTAATGTCAGAAGAATAACTATTCAAAGAAATGGCCAAAAAATACCCACCAAACATATAATAATAACTTTCAATACACCCACCATACCAAAACATGTAAAAATAGCCTATATAAATTGTCCAGTTCGACCTTTCATACCAAACCCAGTTCGATGTTTTAAATGTCAGAGATTCGGCCACTCTTTCCTTGCTTGCCGTGGCAAAGAAACCTGCGCAAAATGCTGTAGTACAGAACATAAGACCGATGACTGTACTACATCATCCCTTTGCTGTGTAAACTGCAAAGGTGACCATCCAGCTTTTGCCAGGTCTTGCCCTAAATTTATAACCGAAAAAGAAATCCAAACTATTAAAGTGCAGCAAAATATTTCATTTCCCGAGGCCCGAAAAATTGTAAATGATCGCACCCCGAAACCTGGAATATCATACTCTTCAATAGTTAAAAAGACCTTCAAAACCTACGGAACTCAAACCGATGAAACTATGTTTAAACCATCTGACCAACATAAAATTTCAACAAACCAACCTAAAACGCCTTCTTTCTCTAAAGCAACAGCTACAACCTCATCGAATACAAAAATCATAAACCAACCAAATCGACCTACAAATACTTCATTAAAAAGAGCCATATCATCAGAACAAAATAACATTAAAATTCCAAAAAGTTCTTCTCAAACATCTCTTCAGCCTGTCGTTTCATCCAAAAACTTGATAACTAATCCTTCCACTAGTGACCTCATTAATCTCTATAACAGTGAAAGCGATATTTCCTCTATAGAAGATGAGGAATTGGAGACTTCGCCGCACCAGTTCAAGAAGGATCCTAGGCAAGACAAACATCGTCCTAGGACGAGAAAGCACAAGTAGTTTTTCCTTTTCTTTTATACTTTATTTTTATGCCTTCCTTTCTTTCCTGGAATTGCCGGGGTTTTCGTCAAAAGATTGATGACGTAAAAGACATAATAAATAAACACAAGCCAGCTGCAATCGCCCTCCAGGAGACCTATTTAAGAAACAATGATACCACTAACATTCGTCATTTCACTATATTCAGAAAAGATTACGATTATGGCCAAAGAGCATGTGGAGGTGTTGCTTTACTTACCTCCCATGACTTACCAGTAACTCAAATTAACCTCAAAACAAATCTCCAAGCTGTTGCTGTAAGACTTCATTTAAATATTTTAATAACAATATGCAATTTATATCTACCTCCTAATACCCATATCGCCACATTTGACTTAAATAATTTGATAGATCAACTTCCGCAACCATTCATCATACTGGGTGACCTAAATGGCCATCATATTCTCTGGGGCAGTTCAGACATTAATCGTAGAGGCAAGCAAATTGAAAAATTAATAACAGACAATGATTTATGTGTTATGAATAACGGCCAACGTACTTACTTTCATTCACCTTCACTTACTTACCATTCAATAGATCTGGCAATTTGCACTCCTTCAATTTTACCATTTTGGACCTTTTCTGTGGATCCTTACCTATACAATAGCGACCATTATCCTATAATACTAAAATATGCAGGCCAATACCAACCTCACACTGTCAACCAATCCAATTATATTTTTGAAACTGCCAACTGGTCACTTTTTACTAGCCTTGCTGACATTACTAACACGGTAGAAAATGATGATATCGATGAAGTTACTAATAAGATAACAGACATAATTATAGCTAGTGCTGACGCCTCAATTAAAAAAGTCATTAATCAGCCTAAAAAACAAAAGAAACCTTGGTGGAATGAGGAATGTAGCTATGCGTATCGGAAGCAAAGGAAAGCCTGGAATATCTTCAATAGATATCCAACAAGAGAAAACTATATTAATTATAAAAAAACAAAAGCGGCCTTTCGAAAAATTCAACGACTTAGTAAAAGGGATTCTTGGATTAATTATGTCAATAGTATAAATAGCAAGACCACAAGCAAACAACTATGAGACAGGGTCAAAAGAATTTCCGGTGTTTACCCCAATAGACAAATTCCTATTCTCGAACATAATAACCAAATTCTATCGGCACCCAAAGACATAGCAAACACAATAGGTTCATGCCTTTCCGAAATATCCAGCTCCAATAACTACTCTGAAAGTTTAAAAAAAATTAAAATTGCATCTGAAAAGATTAAAGTTAATTTCACTTCAAACCGTATATTATCATATAATTGTGATTTTACTTTTTCCGAATTGACAAAGGCTTTATCCTTAGTTCACAAATCAACTCCTGGCCCAGATAATATTAGTTACATCATGCTCAAACATCTTTCAAATAGTTCTTTAAATTATCTCCTTAAATTTTATAACAGAATTTGGAACGAACACACTTTTCCTCAGTCATGGAGATATGCTACCATAATACCCATACTGAAACCGAACAAAGACCCCAAGAATCCTTCGAACTACCGTCCAATAGCCCTGACAAGCTGCTTATGTAAAGTTCTAGAAAAGATGGTCAACGCTAGGTTGGTTTATGTTTTAGAAAAAGATAAATGTCTCTCTCCACGCCAAAGTGGTTTCAGAAAAAATAGATCCACTATTGACAACTTAGTCGCTCTCGAGACGGAAATCAGAAACTCATTTGTTCAAAATAAGCATCTCGTTTCGATTTTTTTCGATATCGAAAAAGCGTACGATAGAACATGGAGACATGGAATTTTAAGGGACATTTTTAAAAACGACATAAGAGGTAATCTGCCTATTTTTATTCAAAAATTTTTAGAAAAAAGATATTTTAAAGTACGGATTGGATCAATTTTCTCAGATGTTTTTATTCAAGAGGAGGGAGTGCCACAGGGCAGTGTTTTATAAGTGTTACTTTATTTATTTTAAAAATTAATGATATTGTTTCTCAATTGCCTCCATCAGTGAAAGGTCTTATTTACGTTGACGATCTGCAAATTTCATGCGCAGCTAATGACATTCGTTTAATTGAAAGACAACTTCAACAGGCCGTTAACAAAATCACTCATTGGACTAACGAAAATGGTTTCAGTTTCTCACCTTCCAAAACCGCGTGTGTTCATTTTTGTAAAAAACGAAATCTTCATCTTGACCCTGAAATATTTTTCAAAGATATTTTAATTAATGTTGTGGACAATTTTAAATTTTTAGGCATCATATTTGACAAGAAGTTGACTTTTCAACCGCATATTTTAAATCTACGCAAACGTTGTGAAAAAGCTCTTAACATCTTACGAGTTTTATCTAAGTTATCATGGGGATCTGACCGAGCTTGTCTTTTAAAAATATACAGAGCTTTAATACGATCTAAATTAGATTACGGCTGCGTGGTGTATGGTTCAGCCAGAAAATCTGCTCTACAAACACTGAACACTATTCACCACACAGCTTTACGTTTATGTTCTGGTGCCTTCAGGACTTCACCCGTAAGCAGCTTATATGTGGACAATTTTGAACCTTCTCTGGACTTAAGGCGACATTTGTTGTCCTTAGAATATTATTTTAGAATTTCCTCAATACCTCATCACCCATTGCATACCATTCATCACAGTCCATATTTAAAACGCACCTTTATCAAGCAAAAACATCCTTCATCCCTACATTCCATTTAAGAATGCTGGATTTGATGGACGGATCCGAAATATCTTCACTTGTCGTCACCCAGAAAAAACTTTATTATTTCTCTCCTTGGTTTAATCATAATTTTGTATTTCAAAACCCCTTCAAAGATTTTTATAAGGCAGATACATCTGATATTATTTACAAACAACTCTTTCAAAACCATACAGAAAAATACTCTAATTTCATTCATATTTATACCGACGGATCTAAAAGGGCTAATTATGTTGGAGCTGCGTTCACTATTAATCACTCTGTTCACAGTTTTAAACTTCATTCTTCATGTTCTGTTTTTACCTCTGAAATCATAGCCATATATAAAGCATTAGAATATATATCGGATCATTCTCATAAAAAATGTATTATTTTTACAGATTCATTAAGTGTTTTACAGTCATTGAAACATCCTGATCATTCCAGTCATCCCGTTGTTTTAGAGTCATTAAAAAGAATTTATCATCTTTCATCCAAAAATTTTAACTTGTTATTTTGTTGGATCCCATCTCATGTTGTTTGCCCCCAGGGGCATTCCTTCTTTAGGTTTGTACGGGCTTCACAACCCCGGGGTACCTGAGTGATATTTTCTCCCTTTCGTTCTTCTCCTCCTCTACACTTCGGCTTTTTCCTTTTTCTTCCTCCCTCGTTGTGGTTGCCTCTTCGGAGGTGAGGGCTCCCCTTGAGAAGCTTTTCGCCAATCTGTGCTTTCAGCTCCTCTTGGGGATTATATCACCCACGTGTTTGCCGTGCGTGGAGACCTGTGTCTTCGGAAAAGGTGATCCTGGTGATTGAGGGACAACATAACGCCCCAATACATTGCTTCGGCTCCTGCTTCGGACAAACAGGAGGTGTACTATGGTCCCAGTACATCAATCGGCTGGTGGGAATACCCTGCTAGGATTAAGGACCCGCTCACCAACTAGCTCCTTAGGGCAGTCATAGAGGTGAGTTGGGTTCGTATAGTCCCTGGCTAGCACCGGTACAGTAACCTGTATCCCCTCGTTGGACTCCATGGTGGGTGGTGCCGCTGGGGACCGAACATTTATTTATCCAATATGGAAAACCTAAACTCAACTTCTCCTTCAGTGGAGCACCAAATTAATAAAAAAATTGATAACAATTTACCAGAACAAAAATTTTTCATTATAAAAAGCAACGTAGGTAATTTAAAAAACATATCGGCTATCTTACTCCATAAAACTATACTAGGAATGGTTGGAGAAACTAAAAACATAAAAAAAACCCTAGCAGATGTACTCGTTGAAGTAATCAATAGATCACAGGCAATAAACATCACAAAAATTAAACTCATCGGTCCAATAGAGGTCACTGTAACACCTCACAGAACTTTAAATTCATCCAGAGGTGTTATTTCTGAATCGGATCTAGTTAATGACACAGAAGAAGACATCTTGGAATCCCTATCCGAACAATATGTTATTAACGTCAAAAGAATAACAATTACAAAAAATGGTCAAAAAATACCCACTAAACACTTAATATTAACTTTCAATACACCAAGCATACCAAAACACGTTAAAATAGCCTACATTAATTGCCCAGTTAGACCTTTCATACCAAATCCTGTCCGCTGCTTTAAATGTCAAAGATTCGGCCACTCTTTCATCGCTTGCCGTGGCAAAGAGACTTGCGCAAAATGCTGTGGTACAGACCATAAGACCGATGTCTGTACTTCATCATCCCTTTGCTGTGTCAACTGCAAAGGTGACCATCCAGCTTTTGCCAGGTCTTGCCCTAAATTCCAAATTGAAAAAGAAATTCAAACAATAAAAGTTCAACAAAACATTTCATTTCCAGAGGCCAGAAAAATTGTAAATGATCGCACCCCGAAACCTGGCATATCTTACTCTTCTATAGTAAAAAAAACTTTCAAAACTAATGGAACTCAAACCGATGTAACTATTTTTAAGCCATCTCCACAACATAAAATTTCAATTAACCAACCTATAACGCCTCTTATCTCTAAAGCATCAGCTACAACCTCAACAAATACAAAACACATAAACCAAACAAATCGACCTAAAAATACTTCTTTAAAAAGAGCCATATCATCTGAACAAAATAACATTAAAATTTCAAAAAGTTCTTCTCAAACCTCTCTTCAACCTGACGTTTCATCCAGAAATATGATAACTAATCCTTCTACCAGTGACCTCATTAATCTTTATAATACTGAAAGCGACATTTCATCTGTAGAAGATCAGGACTTGGAGACTTCGCCACTGAAGCCCAAGAAGGATCCTCGGCAAGACAAACATCGTCCTAGGACGAGAAATCACAAGTAGTTTTTCCTTTTCCTTTATACTTTATTTTTATGGCTTCATTCCTTTCCTGGAACTGCCGTGGTTTTCGTCAAAAAATTGATGATGTCAAAGACATCATAAACAACCACAAGCCAGCTGCAATCGCCCTCCAGGAGACCTTTTTAAGAAGCAATGATTCCACCAACATTCACCATTTCACTACATTCAGAAAAGATTACGATGATGGCCATAGAGCATGTGGAGGTGTTGCATTGCTTACCTCCCATGACTTTCCAGTAACTCAAATTAACTTAAAAACAAATCTGCAAGCTCTTGCTGTAAGACTTCACGTAAATATTTTAATAACAATATGCAATTTATACTTACCTCCTAACACCCGTATTGCCACTTCTGACTTAAATAATTTAATAGATCAACTTCCACAACCATTCATCATACTTGGTGACCTAAATGGCCATCATATCCTCTGGGGCAGTTCAGACATTAATCAAAGAGGCAAACAAATTGAGAAACTAATAACGGACAATGATTTATGTATAATGAATAACGGCCAACCTACTTACTTTCACTCACCTTCACTTACTTACCATTCAATAGATCTGGCAATTTGCACTCCTTCAATTTTGCCATTTTGGACCTTTTCTGTGGATCCTTACCTTTACAATAGTGACCATTATCCAATTAAACTTAAATATGAAGGCCAATACCAACATCACTCTGTCAGCCAAACTAAATATATTTTTGAAACTGCGAACTGGCCACTTTTTACTAGCCTTGCAAACATTTCTAACATGGTAGAAAATGAGGATATCGATGAAGTGACAAATAAAATTACAGAAATAATTATAGCAAGTGCTGACCCTTGTGCCATAAAACCCCAACCAACCAACCAACCATCAGTTAAAAAAGTCAGAAATAGACCAAAAAAACAAAAGAAACCTTGGTGGAATGAGGAATGTAGCGATGCGTATCGGAAGCAAAGGAAAGCCTGGAATATCTTCAATAGATATCCAACAAGAGAAAACTATATTAATTATAAAAAAACAAAAGCGGCCTTTCGAAAAATTCAACGACTTAGTAAAAGGGATTCTTGGATTAAGTATGTCAATAGTATAAATAGTAAGACCACAAGCAAACAACTATGGAACAGGGTCAAAAGAATTTCCGGTGTTTACCCCAATAGACAAATTCCTATTCTCGAACATAATAACCAAATTCTATCGGCACCCAAAGACATAGCAAACACAATAGGTTCATGCCTTTCCGAAATATCCAGCTCCAATAACTACTCTGAAAGTTTAAAAAAAATTAAAATTGCATCTGAAAAGAATAAAGTTAATTTCAGTTCAAACCGTACATTATCATATAATTGTGATTTTACTTTTTCCGAATTGACAAAGGCTTTATCCTTAGTTCACAAATCAACTCCTGGCCCAGATAATATTAGTTACATCATGCTCAAACATCTTTCAAATAGTTCTTTAAATCATCTCCTTAAATTTTATAACAGAATTTGGAACGAACACACTTTTCCTCAGTCATGGAGATATGCTACCATAATACCCATACTGAAACCGAACAAAGACCCCAAGAATCCTTCGAACTACCGTCCTATAGCCCTGACAAGCTGCTTATGTAAAGTTCTAGAAAAGATGGTCAACGCTAGGTTGGTTTATGTTTTAGAAAAAGATAAATGTCTCTCTCCACTCCAAAGTGGTTTCAGAAAAAATAGATCCACTATTGACAACTTAGTCGCTCTCGAGACGGAAATAAGAAACTCATTTGTTCAAAATAAGCATCTCGTTTCGATTTTTTTCGATATCGAAAAAGCGTACGATAGAACATGGAGACATGGGATTTTAAGGGACATTTTTAAAAACGACATAAGAGGTAATCTGCCTATTTTTATTCAAAAATTTTTAGAAAAAAGATATTTTAAAGTACGGATTGGATCAATTTTCTCAGATGTTTTTATTCAAGAGGAGGGAGTGCCACAGGGCAGTGTTTTAAGTGTTACTTTATTTATTTTAAAAATTAATGATATTGTTTCTCAATTGCCTCCATCAGTGAAAGGTCTTATTTACGTTGACGATCTGCAAATTTCATGCGCAGCTAAAGATATTCGTTTAATTGAAAGACAACTTCAACAGGCCGTTAATAAAATCATTCATTGGACTAACGAAAATGGTTTCAGTTTCTCACCTTCCAAAACCGCGCCCCCAGGGGCATTCCTTCGTTAGGTTTGTACGGGCTTCACAACCCCGGGGTACCTGAGTGATCTTTCCTCCCTTTCGTTCTTCTTCTCCTCTACCCTTCTGCTTTTTCCTTTTTCTTCCTCCCTCGTTGTGGTTGCCTTTTCGGAGGTGAGGGCTCCCCTTGAGAAGCTTTTCGCCAGTCTGTGCTTTTAGCTCCTCTTGGGGATTATATCACCCACGTGTTTGCCGTGCGTGGAGACCTGTGTCTTCGGAAAGGGTGATCCTGGTGATTGAGGGACAACATAACGCCCCAATACATTGCTTCGGCTCCTGCTTCGAACAAACAGGAAGTGTACTTTGGTCCCAGTACATTAATCGGCTGGTGGGTATTCCCTGCTTGGGCTAAGGACCCGCTCACCAACTAGCTCCTTAGGGCAGTCATAGAGGTGAGTTGGGTTCGTATAGTCCCTGGCTAGCACCGGTACATTAACCTGTATCCCCTCGTTGGACTCCATGGTGGGTGGTGCCGCCGGGGACTGAATATTTAATTTTCAATCATGGATAACCAAAAACCCCTTTCTCCTTCAGTGGAGCACCTATGTGATAAAAATAATGGAAACAATACATCAAAACAAACATTTTTTATAATTAAGAGTAATGAGGGAAACCTAAAAAATATATCGGCTATTTTACTGCATAAAACTATATTAGGAATGGTAGGAGAAACTAAAAACATAAAAAAAACACTTGCTGGAGATGTACTTGTCGAGGTTTCAAATGGAACTCAGGCTTTAAATATACAAAAAATAAAACTCGTCGGCCCAATAGCTGTAACTGTAACACCACACAAAACATTAAATTCATCGCGAGGAGTAATTTCTGAATCCGACCTCCTTCATGACACCGAACTAGACATCCTTGAATCCCTGTCCGACCAATCAGTAATTGATGTAAAAAGAATCACAATATCAAAAAATGGCCAAAGAATACCCACCAAACATATTATAATAACTTTTAATACACCGACTATACCCAAACATGTCAAAATAGCATATATAAACTGCCCAGTACGACCTTTCATACCTAACCCTGTCCGTTGTTATAAATGCCAAAGATTTGGCCACTCTTTCATGGCTTGCCGCGGCAAAGAGACCTGTGCGAAATGTTCTAGCACAGAACATAAGACAGATATATGTACATCGTCATCTCTTTGCTGTGTGAACTGTAAGGGTGACCACCCAGCTTTTGCCAGGTCTTGTCCTAAATTTCAAAACGAAAAAGAAATACAAACAATTAAAGTTCAACAAAATATTTCATTTCCGGAGGCCCGAAAAATTGTTAATGATCGCACCCCGAAACCTGGAATATCTTACTCCTCAATAGTTAAAAAAACCTTCAAGACCAACGAAACTCAAACCGATGTAACTATGTTTAAGCCATCTGACCAACATAAAACATCAACGATCCAACCTATCACGCCTTCTATTTCTAAAGCATCAGCTACAGCCTCGTCGAATACAAAAATCATTAACAAACCAAATCAATCTAAAAATACTTCTTTAAAAAGAACAAAAAATATCATCTGAACAAAATAACATAAAAATTCAAAAAAATTGTTCTCAAATCTCTCTTCACCCTGACGTTTCATCCAGAAATTTCATAACTAATCCTTCCACCAGTGACCTCATTAATCTATATAACAGTGAAAGCGATATTTCATCTGTAGAAGATGAGGACTTGGATACTTCGCCACTGAAGCCCAAGAAGGATCCTCGGCAGGACAAACATCGTCCTAGGACGAGAAAACACAAGTAGTTTTTCCTCTTCTTTTATACTTTATTTTTATGGCTTCCTTTCTTTCCTGGAACTGCCGGGGTTTTCGTAATAGATTCGATGATATTAAAGACATAATAAACAAACATAAGCCAGCTGCAATCGCCCTCCAGGAGACCTATCTTAAAAGCAATGATTCTACTAACTTTCGTCATTTCACTATATTTCGAAAAGATTACGATGATGGCCAAAGAGCATGTGGAGGTGTGGCTTTGCTTACCTCCCATGACTTTCCAGTAACTCAAATTAACCTTACAACAAATCTCCAAGCTGTTGCGGTAAGACTTCATGTCAATATTTTAATTACAATATGCAATTTATACCTTCCTCCTAATACCAATATCGCCACTTTTGACTTAAATAATTTGATAGATCAGCTTCCTCAACCATTCATTCTACTTGGTGACCTAAACGGCCATCATATCCTCTGGGGCAATTCAGACATTAATCGTAGAGGCAAACAAATTGAGAAACTAATAACGGACAATGATTTATGTATTATGAATAACGGCCAACCTACTTACTTTCACTCACCTTCACTTACTTACCATTCAATAGATCTGGCAATTTGCACACCTTCAATTTTACCATTTTGGACTTTTTCTGTGGATTCTTACCTTTACAATAGCGACCATTATCCTATAAAACTGAAATATGAAGGCCAATACCAACCTCACACTGACAGCCAATCCAAATATATTTTTGAAACTGCCAACTGGCCACTCTTTACTAGCCTCGCAGATATTACTAACACGGGAGAAACTGATGACATCGATGCAGTTACTAATAAAATAACAAATATAATTATAGCTAGTGCTGACGCTTCCATTAAAAAAGTTATTAATGCCCCTAAAAAACAGAAGAAGCCTTGGTGGAATGACGATTGTAGCGATGCTTACCGTAAACAAAGGAAGTCCTGGAATATCTTCAATAGATATCCAACCAGAGAAAACTTTATTATTTACAAAAAAACAAAAGCGGCATTTCGAAAAATACAACGACGTAGTAAGAGGGATTCTTGGTTAAATTATGTCAATAGTATAAATAATAAGACCACCAGTAAACAATTATGGAGCAGAATTAAAAGAATTTCCGGTGTTTACTCCAATAGACAAATTCCTATTCTTGAAAATAATAATGTAATACTATCGGCACCCAAAGACATAGCAAACACAATTGCTTCATGTCTTTCCGAAATATCCAGCTCCAACAACTACACTGAAAGTTTTAAGAAAATTAAAGTCGCATCTGAAAAGAATAAAGTTAATTTTACCTCAAACCGTATACTATCTTATAATTGTGATTTTACTTTTCCCGAATTGACAAAGGCTTTATCCTTAGTTCACAAATCCACCCCTGGCCCAGATAATATTAGTTACATCATGCTCAAACATCTATCCAATAGCTCTTTAAATTATCTCCTGAAATTTTATAACAGAATTTGGACCGAGCACACTTTTCCGCAGTCATGGCGATATGCTACTATAATACCCATACTGAAACCGAACAAAGATCCCAAGAATCCTTCGAATTACCGTCCAATAGCCTTGACAAGCTGCGTATGCAAAGTTCTTGAAAAGATGGTCAACGCAAGGCTAATGTATATTTTAGAAAAAGATAAATGTCTCTCACCTCTTCAAAGTGGCTTCAGAAAAAACCGTTCTACTATTGACAATCTTGTTGCTTTCGAATCTGTAATCAGAAATGCATTTGTAGAAAATAAACATCTCGTCTCAATTTTCTTCGACATCGAAAAAGCTTATGATCGAACGTGGAGACATGGAATTCTAAAAGACATTTTTAAAAATGACATAAGAGGAAATCTGCCTATTTTTATCCAAAATTTTTTAGAAAAAAGATATTTTAAAGTACGGATTGGATCAATTTTTTCAGATGTTTTTATTCAAGAGGAGGGAGTGCCACAAGGCAGTGTTTTAAGTGTTACTTTATTTATTTTAAAAATTAATGATATTGTTTCTCAATTGCCTCCATCAGTGAAAGGTCTTATTTACGTTGACGATCTGCAAATTTCATGCGCAGCTAAAGACATTCGTTTAATAGAGAGACAACTTCAACAGGCAGTTAACAAAATCACTCATTGGACTAACGAAAATGGTTTCAGTTTCTCACCTTCCAAAACCGCGTGTGTTCATTTTTGTAAAAAACGAAATCTTCATCTTGACCCTGAAATATTTTTCAAAGATATTTTAATTAATGTTGTGGACAATTTTAAATTTTTAGGCATCATATTTGACAAGAAGTTGACTTTTCAACCGCATATTTTAAATCTACGCAAACGTTGTGAAAAAGCTCTTAACATCTTACGAGTTTTATCTAAATTATCATGGGGATCTGACCGAGCTTGTCTTTTAAAAATATACAGAGCTTTAATACGATCTAAATTAGATTACGGCTGCGTGGTGTATGGCTCAGCCAGAAAATCTGCTCTACAAACACTGAACACTATCCATCACACAGCTTTGCGTTTATGTTCTGGTGCCTTTAAGACTTCACCCGTTAACAGTTTGTATATAGAATCTTTTGAACCTTCTCTGGACTTAAGGCGACATTTGTTGTCCTTAGAATATTATTTTAGAATATCCTCAATCCCTCATCACCCATTGCATACCATTCATCACAGTCCGTATTTAAAACGCCTCTATCAAGCTAAAACATCCTTCATCCCTACATTTCACTTAAGAATGCTGGATTTGATGAACGGATCCGAACTTTGTTCACTTGACGTCACCCAGAAAAAACTTTATTATTTCTCTCCTTGGTTTAATCATTATTTTGAATTTCAAAACCCGTTCCAAAATTTTAATAAAGCAGATACCTCTGATATTATTTACAAACAGCTTTTTCAAAACCATATAGAAAAATACTCAAATTTTATACAAGTTTACACGGACGGATCGAAAAGGGCAAACTATGTTGGAGCTGCGTTCACTGTTAATGATTCCATTCACAGTTTTAAACTTCATTCTTCATGTTCTGTTTTTACTGCTGAAATAATGGCCATTTTTAAAGCATTAGAAAATATATCTGATCATTGTCATAAAAAATGTATCATTTTCACAGACTCATTAAGCGTTTTACAATCATTGAAACATCCTGATCATGACAGTCATCCCATTGTTTTAGAGTCATTAAAAATAATTTATCATCTAACATCCAAAAATTTTGAATTAATATTTTGCTGGATTCCATCTCACGTTGGGATATCAGGAAATGAGATTGTCGACCGCGCCGCCAAATCGGCCGTAACTAATATTAATCATACCATTCCTAATCGCGACTTAAAATCATTAATTTACAATGTTTTAGAGGAAAAATGGCAGAACCAATGGAATGATCAAACCGAAAACAAACTCCACCTTTTAAAACCAAGTATAACTCAATGGCAGTCACCACCTTTAAGAAGACAGCAGGTAGTACTAACACGTCTCCGTATTGGACATACGCGGATAACACACAGACACCTCCTCCTAGGAGAAGATCATCCCATTTGTAACTACTGCATTTGTCCACTTACTGTGAAACACATTTTAATAGAGTGTTCTCATTTTAATAGGCAACGACTTAAACATTTTAATTCTTATACCCTGGTTTTAGATGACATGATCGGAGAGAATCCTCATCCAAATATTTTTAGCTTTTTACATGACATTGGTTTTATCTATCACATATAATTTTATGTAGTATTCATTCATTATGTTTTGACTCATTTTACTTTTTTATTATATTATATAATTGTTTTTTATCTTGAGTTTGGCATAATATGTCCCAAGAGGACCCAATGCCATAAAATCATATCCAATCCTATCCTTCCAAAACCGCGTGTGTTCATTTTTGTAAAAAACGGATTCTTCATCTTGACCCTGAAATATTTTTCAAAGATATTTTAATTAATGTTGTGGACAATTTAAAATTTTTAGGTATCATATTTGACAAGAAGTTGACTTTTCAACCGCATATTTTAAATCTACGCAAACGTTGCGAAAAGGCCCTCAACATATTAAGAGTTTTATCTAAGTTATCATGGGGATCTGATCGGAATTGTCTTTTAAAAATATATAGAGCATTAATACGATCAAAATTAGATTACGGCTGCGTGGTGTATGGTTCAGCAAGAAAATCTGCTCTTCAAACCCTGAACACTATCCACCACACAGCTTTACGTTTATGTTCTGGTGCCTTCAGGACTTCACCCGTAAGCAGCTTATATGTGGACAATTTTGAACCTTCTCTGGACTTAAGGCGACATTTGTTGTCCTTGGAATATTGCCCCCAGGGGCATTCCTTCTTTAGGTTTGTACGGGCTTCACAACCCCGGGGTACCTGAGTGATCTTCCCTCCCTTTCGTTCTTCTCCTCCTCTACCCTTCTGCTTTTTCCTTTTTCTTCCTCCCTCGTTGTGGTTGCCTTTTCGGAGGTGAGGGCTCCCCTTGAGAAGCTGTTCGCCAGTCTGTGCTTTCAGCTCCTCTTGGGGATTATATCACCCACGTGTTTGCCGTGCGTGGAGACCTGTGTCTTCGGAAAGGGTGATCCTGGTGATTGAGGGACAACATAACGCCCCAATACATTGCTTCGGCTCCTGCTTCGAACAAACAGGAAGTGTACTTTGGTCCCAGTACATTAATCGGCTGGTGGGTATACCCTGCTTGGGCTAAGGACCCGCTCACCAACTAGCTCCTTAGGGCAGTCATAGAGGTGAGTGGGGTTCGTATAGTCCCTGGTTAGCACCGGTACAGGAACCTGTATCCCCTCGTTGGACTCCATGGTGGGTGGTGCCGCCGGGGACTGAACATCTTTTTTCTAACATGGAAAACCAAACTACAACTTCTCCTTTAGTGGAGCACCAATCTAAGAAAAATGATAACAATTTACCGATACAAAATTTTTTTATAATGAAGAGTAACCAAGGAAATTTAAAAAACATATCTGCTATACTACTCCACAAAACGATATTAGGTATGGTCGGAGAGACAAAAAACATAAAAAAAACCCTTGCAGGAGACGTACTCATAGAAGTTTCTAATAAATCGCAGGCTTTAAATATACAAAAAATAAATTCCGTCGGTTCAATAGAAGTCACAGTTACACCCCACAAAACTCTAAATTCATCCCGAGGAGTAATTTCAGAATCTGATTTAGTCCACGATACTGAAGAAGACATCTTGGAATCCCTGTCAAAACAAAATGTAACTAATGTCCGAAGAATAACTATTCAAAGAAATGGCCAAAAAATACCCACCAAACACATAATACTAACATTCAATTCACCAAATTTACCAAAGCATGTTAAAATAGCCTATATTAATTGTCCAGTTCGTCCTTTTATACCAAACCCAGTACGTTGTTTTAAATGTCAGCGATTCGGCCACTCTTTCATGGCTTGCCGCGGCAAAGAAACCTGCGCAAAATGCTGTAGTACAGAACATAAGACCGATGTCTGTACTACATCGTCCCTTTGCTGTGTCAACTGCAAAGGTGACCATCCAGCTTTTGCCAGGTCTTGTCCAAAATTCCAAACAGAGAAAGAAATTCAAACCATTAAAGTTCAACAAAACATTTCATTTCCGGAGGCCCGTAAAATTGTTAATGATCGCACCCCGAAACCTGGAATATCTTACTCTTCAATAGTTAAAAAAACCTTCAAATCTAACTCTACTCAAACCGATGTAACTATATTTAAGCCATCTGACCAACATAAAACTTCATTGAACCAACCTTTAACGCCTTCTTTCTCTAAAGCATCAGCTACAACATCAACAAATACAAAAATCATAAACCAACCAAATCGACCTAAAAATACTTCTTTAAAAAGAGCCATATCAACTGAACAAAATAATATCAAAATAGCTAAAAGTACTTCTCAAACCTCTCTTCAGCCTGACGTTACATCCAGAAATTTCATAACTAATCCTTCTACCAGCGATCTCATAAATCTTTATAACACTGAAAGCGATATTTCATCTGTAGAAGATGAGGACTTGGAGACTTCGCCACCCAAGTCCAAGAAGGATCTTCGGCAAGACAGATCTCGTCCTAGGACGAGAAAACACAAGTAGTTTTCTCTTTTCTTTTATCCTTTATTTTTTATGGCTTCCTTTCTTTCCTGGAACTGCCGGGGTTTTCGTCAAAAAATTGATGACGTAAAAGACATCATAAACAAACATAAGCCAGCTGCAATCGCCCTCCAGGAGACGTATCTAAAAAACGCCGATACCACCAACATTCGTCATTTCACTTTGTTTAGGAAGGATTACGACGATGGCCAAAGAGCATGTGGAGGTGTTGCATTGCTTACCTCCCATGACTTTCCAGTCACCCAAATTAACCTTACAACAAATCTCCAAGCTGTTGCGGTAAGACTTCATGTCAATATTCTAATTACAATATGTAATTTATACTTACCTCCTAACACCCATATCGCCACTTCTGACTTAAATAATATAATAGATCAACTTCCACAACCATTCATCATACTTGGTGACCTAAATGGCCATCATATCCTCTGGGGCAGTTCAGACATTAATCGTAGAGGCAAGCAGATCGAAAAATTAATAACAGACAATGATTTATGCATCATGAATAACGGCCAACCTACTTACTTTCACTCACCTTCACTTACTTACCATTCAATAGATCTGGCAATTTGCACTCCTTCAATTTTACCATTTTGGACTTTTTCTGTGGATTCTTACCTCTACAATAGCGACCATTATCCTATAAAACTAAAATATGCAGGCCAATACCAACCCCACACTGACAGCCAGTCCAACTATATTTTTGAAACTGCCAACTGGCCACTTTTTACTACCCTTGCAGACATTTCTAACCTGGTAGAAAATGATAACATCGATGAAGTCACTGAAAAAGTAACAGACATAATTATAGCTAGTGCTGACGCCTCAATTAAAAAAGTCAACAATAAGCCTAAAAAACAAAAGAAACCTTGGTGGAATGATGAATGTAGCGATGCGTATCGGAAGCAAAGGAGAGCCTGGAATATCTTTAATAGATATCCAACAAAAGAAAATTTTATTATTTATAAAAAAACAAAAGCGGTATTTCGAAAAATTCAACGACTTAGTAAGAGGGGTTCTTGGATGAATTATGTAAACAGTATCAATAGTAAGACCACAAGTAAGCAACTATGGAACAGGATTAAAAGAATTTCCGGTGTTTATCCCAATAGACAAATTCCTATTCTAGAACATAACAATCAAATATTATCGGCACCCAAAGACATAGCAAACACAATTGCTTCATGTCTTTCAGAAATATCCAGCTCCAACAACTACACTGAAAGTTTTAAGAAAATTAAAGTTGCATCTGAAAGGACTAAAGTTAATTTTACTTCAAACCGTACGTTATCTTATAATTGTGATTTTACTTTTTATGAATTGACAAAGGCTTTATCCTTAGTTCACAAATCAACTCCTGGCCCAGACAATATTAGTTACGTTATGCTCAAACATCTCTCAAATAATTCTCTAAATAATCTCCTGAAATTTTATAACAGAATTTGGAACGAGCACACTTTTCCGCAGTCATGGAGATATGCTACCATAATACCCATCCTGAAACCAAATAAAGATTCCAAGAACCCCTCGAACTATCGTCCAATAGCCCTGACAAGCTGCTTATGCAAAATTTTGGAAAAAATGGTCAACGCAAGGCTAATGTATATCTTAGAAAAAGATAAATGTCTCTCTCCACTTCAAAGTGGCTTTAGAAAAAATCGTTCTACCACTGACAATCTAGTCGCTTTCGAGACTGAAATTAGAAATGCTTTCGTTCAAAATAAACATCTCGTCTCGATATTTTTTGATATTGAAAAAGCGTACGATCGAACGTGGAGACATGGAATTTTAAAAGACATTTTTAACTATGACATAAGAGGAAATCTGCCTATTTTTATTCAAAATTTTTTAGAGAAACGATATTTTAAAGTACGGATTGGATCGATTTTTTCAGATGTTTTTACTCAAGAGGAGGGAGTACCACAAGGCAGTGTTTTAAGTGTGACTCTATTTATTTTAAAAATTAACAACATTGTTTCTCAATTGCCTCCATCAGTTAAGGGTCTTATTTATGTTGACGATCTGCAAATTTCATGCGCAGCTAAAGACATTCGTTTAATAGAGAGACAACTTCAACAGGCAGTTAACAAAATCACTCATTGGACTAACAAAAATGGTTTCAGTTTCTCACCTTCAAAAACCGCGTGTGTTCATTTTTGTAAAAAACGAAATCTTCATCTTGACCCTGAAATATTTTTCAAAGATATTTTAATTAATGTTGTGGACAATTTTAAATTTTTAGGCATCATATTTGACAAGAAGTTGACTTTTCAACCGCATATTTTAAATCTACGCAAACGTTGTGAAAAAGCTCTTAACATCTTACGAGTTTTATCTAAGTTATCATGGGGATCTGACCGAGCTTGTCTTTTAAAAATATACAGAACTTTAATACGATCTAAATTAGATTACGGCTGCGTGGTGTATGGTTCAGCTAGAAAATCTGCTCTACTAACACTGAACACTATCCACCACACAGCTTTACGTTTATGTTCTGGGGCCTTTAGGACTTCACCCGTGAACAGCTTGTATGTAGACTCTTATGAACCTGCCCTGGACCTAAGGCGACAGTTGTTGTCCTTAGAATATTATTTTAGAATTTCCTCACTACCTCATCACCCATTGCATACCATTCATCACAGTCCATATTTGAAACGCCTTTATCAAGCAAAAACATCCTTCATCCCTACATTTCATTTAAGAATGCTGGATTTAATGGACGGATCCGAAATTTCTTCACTTGACGTCACCCAGAAAAAACTTTATTATTTCTCTCCTTGGTTTAATCATGATTTTGAATTTCAAAACCCATTCCAAAATTTCAATAAATCAGATACTTCTGATATTATCTACCAACAACTATTTCAAAAACACATAGAACAATACTCTAATTTTATTCAAATTTTCACGGATGGGTCTAAAAGGGCAAACTACGTTGGAGCTGCGTTCACTATTAATCACTCTGTTCACACTTTTAAACTTCATTCTTCATGTTCTGTTTTTACTTCTGAAATCATGGCCATATATAAAGCATTGGAATACATATCTGATCATTGTCATAAAAACTGTATCATTTTCACTGATTCATTAAGCGTTTTACAGTCATTGAAACATCCTGATCATGACAGTCATCCCATTGTTTTAGAGTCGCTGAAAAAAATGTATCATCTTTCATCCAAAAATTTTAACTTGTTATTTTGTTGGGTTCCATCTCATGTTGGAATATCTGGAAATGAATTAGTTGACAAAGCCGCCAAATCGGCTGAAAATAATTTTAATCATACCATTCCTTATCATGACCTAAAATCTATCATTTACACATTTTTACAAGAAAAATGGCAGAACCAATGGAATGATCAAACCGAAAACAAACTCCACCTTTTAAAACCAAATATAACTCAATGGCAGTCACCACCTTTAAGAAGACAGCAGGTAGTACTAACACGTCTCCGTATTGGACATACGCGGATAACACACAGACACCTCCTCCTCGGAGAAGATCATCCCATTTGTAACTACTGCATTTGTCCACTTACTGTGAAACACATTTTAATAGAGTGTTCTCATTTTAATTATCAACGTCTTAAACATTTTAATTCTTTTACCTTGACTTTAGAAGACATGGTTGGGGAGAATCCTCATCCAAATATTTTTAGCTTTTTACATGACATTGGTTTTATCCATCACATATAATTTCATATAGTATTTACTCATTATGTTTTGACTCATCTCATTTTATTATTATATTATGTATCTGATTTTTATCTTGAGTTTGGCATAATATGTCCCAAGAGGACTCAATGCCACAAAACTAAATCCAATCCAATCCTTGGAATATTATTTTAGAATTTCCTCAATCCCTCATCACCCATTGCATACCATTCATCATAGTCCGTATTTAAAACGCCTCTATCTAGCTAAAACATCCTTCATCCCTACATTTCACTTAAGAATGCTGGATTTGATGAACGGATCCGAACTTTGTTCACTTGACGTTACCCAGAAAAAACGGTTTTCTTTCTCTCCTTGGTTTAATCATTATTTTCAATTTCAAAACCCGTTCCAAAATTTTAATAAAGCAGATACTTCTGATATTATTTACAAACAGCTTTTTCAAAACCATATACAAAAATACACAAATTTTATACAAGTTTACACGGACGGATCGAAAAGGGCAAACTATGTTGGAGCTGCGTTCACTATTAATGATTCCATTCACAGTTTTAAACTTCATTCTTCATGTTCTGTTTTTACATCTGAAATCATGGCCATATATAAAGCATTGGAATATATATCTGATCATGTTCATAAAAAATATATCATTTTCACTGATTCATTAAGCGTTTTAGAGTCATTGAAACATCCTGATCATGACTGTCATCCCATTGTTTTAGAATCACTGGAAAAAATTTATCATCTTTCATCCAAAAATTTTAACTTGTTATTTTGTTGGATCCCATCTCATGTTGGGATATCTGGAAATGAATTAGTTGACAAAGCCGCCAAATCGGCCGTAAATAATTTTAATCATACTATCCCTTATCCTGACCTAAAATCTATCATTTACACATTTTTACAAGACAAATGGCAAAACGAATGGAATGAACAAACTGAAAACAAACTCCATGCTTTAAAACGAAATATAATTCAATGGAAATCGCTACCTTTTAGAAGACAGGATGTAATTCTAACACGTCTCCGTATTGGTCACACGCGAATAACCCATAGACACTTCCTCCTCGGAGAAGATCATCCCATTTGTAACTACTGCATTTGTCCACTTACGGTGAAACACATTTTAATAGAGTGTTCTCATTTTAATTATCAACGTCTTAAATATTTTAATTCTTATACCTTGACTTTAGAAGACATGATTGGAGAGAATCCTCATCCAAATATTTTTAACTTCTTATATGACATTGGTTTTATCCATCACATATAATTTCATATAGTATTTACTCATTATGTTTTGACTCATCTCATTTCATTATTATATTATGTATCTGATTTTTTATCTTGAGTTTGGCATAATATGTCCCAAGAGGACTCAATGCCACAAAGCTAAATCCAATCCAATCCCATCTCATGTTGGGATATCGGGAAATGAAATAGTTGACCAGGCCGCCAAATCGGCCGTAAATAATTTTAATCATACCATTCCGTATCGTGACCTAAAATCTATCATTTACACATTTTTACAAGACAAATGGCAAAACGAATGGAATGAGCAAACCGAGAATAAACTTCACTTTATTAAACCAAATATAACGCAATGGCAGTCACCAGATCAAAGACGGCAGCAGGTAATACTAACACGTCTCCGTATTGGACACACTAGGATCACCCATAGACACCTCCTCCTCGGAGAAGATCATCCTATATGTAATTACTGCATTTGTCCACTAACAGTAAAACACATTTTAATTGAATGCTCTCATTTTAATAGGCAACGACTTAAGCATTTTAATTCTTATACCTTGGTTTTAGATGACATGATCGGAGAGAATCCTCATCCAAATATTTTTAGCTTTTTACATGACATTGGTTTTACCCATCACATATAATTTTATATAGTATTTATTCATTATATTTTGACTCATTTCACTTTTTTATTATATTATATATTTGATTTTTTAACTTGAGTTTGGCATAATATGTCCCAAGAGGACTCAATGCCAGAAAATCATATCCAATCCAATCCAATCCTCAACAAAGAAGCACTCGCTTGGTGTAGAAGAAGCAATTGCAAAGATTGCAGCTTTGGAGTCTATAAAGATGGCCGACTTTATAGGAATATTCCCAAGCCCCAAAAGGTTTGAAATTGCAATTTTTGTGGCATAGATCTATGCGTCAAAATTAGAGGCATTAATACCAACTGCGTGTGATTCCTCAAAAAATCCCTCACGGTAAAGTCGAGCAGTTCTACCATCACTCGTAGAGCCATCAGTATACATGTAAATCCATTCATCACTCGGGTAATTTGTAGCAATAACCACCAAGGAAAATGGCGGACTGCATCACATTTCTTTTCAGAAACTCCAGTAGTGAGGCAATAAGAAAGGGCTCTGCAAGTAAGAGGAGATGGGCCAACATCAAAAGGATGGGATAAAGTTGGTGCAACATTGTACAGAGTACTGATTACCTCAGCTCGAGAAAAAAAAAGTTTTGTGTAATTTCAGTGTGGGGGAGGTGAGGATAGTGTTGCCATTGTTGTAAGGTTAATCTTCCATTTTTCATGGATCCCCAAAAGCTGTTTTTGTCTTCTGTATTTCAGAGCCTCAAAGCCAGTGTGAATTTCCATAGCAAGAATTGAAGTTGAACATGCGGCTCCAGTAATAAGCCTTATCTGGTTTGAGACCAGTAAGTCTTTTTTAAAAGTTTTAGTCTGTTAGTACCCCTTTTAGCCATAAACACCGAAGTAGCGAAAATTACTTGATTTAGGGTCCGGTGGTTGTAATAGACACTGATTTAAGAGTTTCTGGTTGACCATATTTCTTTACTGCTGAGTGTCAACATCCTAATTTCCAAAACACGTGTTTTAGGCTTGTTTACATTTTTTGGATTTCGATTTTTTTTTACCATTGCTACTAGAGTCAAGTTGAGATGTTGGATAGCTGCTCCTGACGGAAAACATATAATCAGGAGTTGAGTTTTTTTTTAATTTAAGGTATCTGCCTACGTTCGGCGCACTTTTTTTTTAAATGCATAATTAAATTTAAAAACTTAGATTTTTTAATCAAGTTAAACTTAAAATCAACATATCTAATAATATTTTAACAATATTTTTATAATATATGAAATAACTGGCAAATTTTTGAAGATTTTAAGCTAAATTTTGCACTTACCTTACATGTCCTCACTTAATTCAACTGAAAAGATTTCAATTTTACATGGCATAGAATGTTATTTAAACACTTAGCTACTAAATGAACTAAAATATTGAAGATGCTTTGAAAATTGATTACTTTATGACAATTTTCGTAAAATAATGTAGTTTCTTTTTAAAAATCACACACTTTATTGGATTTAAACACTTCATAAATTGTTAATTTTATCTTACAGCTTAGTTAATTGTTCATTTAGTAGATAATAATGTGCAGATGGAGGACAAAATAATACGAACATCTGTGAAAAAGTATGACGTATTTCGCACCTGCAGTACAGTCGCGCCACCTGCAACAGAAGTCTGCCACCTATGGGGTGTGAAGAGTAAGGTATCAGTCTCTCAACAGCAGTCACCTGCGTTGCATGCGTCTATCGAACTGTCTGTGATAAGTTGAAATGTCAGACCTGTCAGAGTTCCAAGGAGGAATGATTGTTGGAGCGCGTTTAGGTGGAGCATCGGTTACGGAAACAGCAAACCTTTTGGGGTTAGCAAGGAGTACGGTATCAGCCGTTATGACAGCTTACACGAAAGAGGATAAGACGACGTCTTCAAAGCACAACAGTGGCCGAAAGTCAAAGCTTGCTGTTAGGGATAGACGGGTCTTGAAGCGCATAGTAACCCGAAAGCACAAGCAATCGTTATCCGAGATAACATCCGAAATGAACAGTCATCTCCAGGACCTCGTTTCAACAAAAAGTGTCAAAAGGGAACTTCATGCTGCGAACATTTATGGCAGAGTGGCAATTCGAAAACCCTTGGTGACAGCAACTAATGCTTTCAAGCGACGCCAATGGTGCAGTGATCACAAAAACTGGTCCCCACAGCAGTAGCAACAGGTAATATGGTCAGATGAATAGTCATTCACCCTATTTCAGACGACCGGACGCGTTTATGTCAGGAGAACGCCCAGAGAAGCGTAAGACCGTTCAGCAGGAGGAATGGCTTAATATTCCTTTAAATATAATCCATGACCTTTATGCATCTATCCCACGTCGCATTAAATCTGTACTTCAGTCAAAGGGTGGTCCAACCCTCTATTAATAAAGATTTTCCATTATTTCACAGGTGTTCGTATTATTTTGTCCACCTGTATATATTGCTTTGACACAATTTCATTAAGGGGGTAGGGTCACACTTTTCGACCCAAAAACCCATTTTTCAATTTTTGCATATTTGAAAACTACAGACTTTTGTGCTTCTAATGGTGTTAAAATTATTTCTCTCGCTATAACAGAAGTATTTTTAAATATTTTTTAAAAATTGTTTACGATCCGTCAAATGCTGAGTTCCACGTCTACTCCTACCAAAACAAACATCTTACTGCTTTCTAAGCCTCCCTATTTATTTTTTAAACACTTATTTTTAATTGTATGAGTGACAACGTCTAAAAGAAGAAATGAATTGAATTAACTCTCGTGTTTTTATTTTAAAGCAAGCTGTTTTCATGCTAGTATTTGCTTATGTCAAGTATTTGCTTCTAACTTTGATTTTATTTCTTCAATTGTTGTTTGAATATCGTTTTAGTTTAGCTTATTGTGTTATTTTTTCTTTAATGCATAGTATTTTAAGTAAATAAACAATGCCACGTTTTAGTAATCGATGTAGTGCCAACTATTTTGGAAATAGCGGTAGTATGAAAGTTTCTGGTGTGATTAAAATTTTTCAGCTCTCGCAAATTTTGCATGGTTTGCGGTACTCGAAATTTTTAGGTGACGGTTTTGATCAATTTTTAGGTTTTTAGGGTAAAAGATTTAGCTGTAAAAGATTTAAAGCCGTACGGAGATTTGCAAGTTGAAAAGCTGGAATGTGTTGAGTACATTGAAAAGCGAATGGGAACGCGAATAAGAAATTTAAACTCAAGATGAAAGGGAAACAAATTATGTGATAAAAAGTTATTGGGTGGACGTGGAAGGTTAACTATTGTCATAAAAAACAATACCGATAGCATAAAGTCCATGAAACAAGCTGTATGGGCTTTCTTTCATAAGGTATAAACAGATGAAAACCCACAGCATGGTCTTTGCCCAACAAACGAAGACACTTGTTGTGGTTACAATCTAGCGACTGCATTAGGTGCAAATTATAACCATAAAAACACATTACCAGCAGATGTTATAAATTACTTTAAATATATTTATAGAGACTTGGCAGATCCTGATCTGTTTTCCAAATACTTACACGGCAAAACTCAAAACTGCAATGAGAGTGTAAGTAGCATTATCTGGTCCCGGTTACCAAAAAAAAAAAAAATTTTTTTTAATTATAAACATTAAAAAGTGGGACAATAAAACTATTGCCTCATATAACAAGGAGAACATTACAAAAAGTAATGTTCTTTCGACATTAGGTATTTCTCCTGGAGTACACAGCTCGGGCGATGAAGGCAGCAGATCAGAATAGATTACGAAAAGAATAGATTACATGACATTTAAACAAATATTAAAGACGCAAGAATAAAAAAGAGGCAACAGAATTGTAGATTGGAAAATAACCTATAAGATGAAACAAAAAATCCAAGCTATGGTGCTGGTATTAATTGTATACAAATAAGTGTTTCCTTTAAAACTGTTTTTCTCAAAACCATGTTTTTCGCCATATAAGGAACATTTTCTCAAAAACCACTGAACTTAGGAACTTAAAACTTTGCATACTTCATAAAGATACTTTGTTACATGTTTTAACCAATGGGATTTCGAAAAAATTAATTCAGAGTAGATTTACAAGATTAAATATGTTGAAATTTCATTGTTTTTCAGAAAAAACATACATAGTTCCACATAAAAAATTTTAAAAAAATAATGGGACATTAAAATCATAAAAGCCTTGGTTAAAGTATGTACTATAGTCCAGGAAATATACAGTAAAAAATTTAGAGACATATAATCAATAGAAATTTTTTAAATGTTCCTTAAAAATGTCTGTTTTTAACATTACTGAGATAGGGATTCTGGTTCGTGACCCTACCCCCTTAAGATACAACAAAAACTTCAGGAGTTCCAAGTGTTAACGTAAACCTTAATAACCAAAAAACAAGATTTGTAGAAAATGAATTTAAAGATTTCGTTTAAAGAAAAGTAAAACTTACCATTTGAAGAAAAACTCAAAACTCCCCAGTTTTATGTCAGTCCTTCCTTAAATTCATAGTTTGATAATTTATATTTTCTTAAGCCCCTTTTTTTCTTTCGGTTTATTTTTACAGAGTCCAATGACAGTCTCTTCGATGCCTTTACTCTCTCGTTATCGAGGGAGAAATAGTTTTTATGCATTTCTGGGTCTATCTGAATATTTAGCTTTTCAAATACAGGTAATAGACCTAACAACCCAGAATTGAATAACAGCATAGCAATGTTTGCCCCCAAAGTCAGTGTTTGCAGTTCTACAAAGGTTTCCTTTGGAAGGATGGTCCATATAACATTGTTTAAACTCTCCTTATTATTTTGTGTCTTTCCATGAAGGCATTTCGAAAGGAGAGATTGTAAAACCTATATATACGAGTTTGTGTGATCAATGTTCATCACTGACTCAGGAAGACTAGGAGATTTATCACTAACAGTTTTTCCACAATGCATTGCCCTTTGAAATGTACACCAGCTGTCTGGTCTGCGTGGGCATTGGCCATGGTAGGATTTCTTAGCATTAGAGCAACAGTGGAAAAAAAGCACCTATCACAGCTGATTGCATGCCCTGCAGGCTGTCACTGTTGCTTCGTTTAGCTATGCTTCCACCTACCATTCATTCTGTGTATACACTGACAGCATGAGTGTCTTACAACAACTGGAGCAATATACCATCACTTGCCATCCTGTCGTGTCGGATATATTTACCATCTTACGCACGTTGAAGAGCAGGGGTTTCGATATTCTTTTCTGTTGGGTCCCGTGTCACGTGGACATCAAAGGTAATGAGCTTGCTGACAGTGCTGCGAAAGCAGCCAACGTTCCACTGCAGCAGGCCGTTCCTTTTACTGACATCAAGATGTCCACAAAAGATACTTTTAATTCATTATGGCAAGAATCTTGGGATCTGCAAATCCACAACAAGCTACATTCCATCAAACCATTTATTCATCCATGGCCATCAGCACCCATGCGAAGGAGTGACGTCAAATTGACTCGCCTTCGTATTGGACATACTCGTTTCACTCATCGTCATCTGTTTCTGGGAGAGAACGTCCCAAATTGTAATTCGTGCTCCACTCCTTTTACTGTAGATCATATTTTAATTGTATGTCCTGTTTTTAATTATCAACGTCTTAAATTTTTCAAAAGTACTTTTTTAAATCTGCGAGATTTGATTGGGGAAAATCCCCATTCAAACCTTTTTGCGTTTTTACATTCAGTTGGTTTTTTAAATCTCATATAGCGCTTTTATTAATCACAATACTTATATAATCTATTATTTATATGCTATTTAAATTTTTACTATATTGTTCATCAGACTGTTTAAGATCATGACGTATTATTTTCCTTCACGAATACTCTTTTTATATTCATTTTATGATGAAATAAATCATTTATCATATTGCGCAAGACATAAATCTACCTTTTTTTATTAAATAATTTTATATTTACATTGATTCTTATTTATTTTTATCTTGCGTTTGGCGCAGTTTGTCCGCTTTTGGACCTTGCGCCATAAAACCCCAAAATCCAATCCAATCCAATCGTTTAGCTATGCCGTAGTAATTTTGCAATTTATTAATAAAATAGTCTGTCAGTTTACCTTTCCCCCCTAAACCTTTCTTCGTCTTTTTCAGCTTGCGAAGCCGAGATTCTGGACATGCCCTATGCATTCCAGTTTCAAAACCGTATTTTTTCCATAAATATCCCTGACTACCTCATGTCCCTTTGAATCACCATCTCCATAATACTCGGTATACTGTAGATTTCGGTTGCGGACAGATCTTTCAAACATCCTAAATGATCCAATCGACTCCACGCTAGAGGAGGATCCCTGGTGATTTGAGCAGGAGTGGATGGGAGCATTCTTATATGTAGCACATATTCTTCAGTATTAGGACAGCACTTCGATATTCAACAATTTGTCAGTATCAATAGATATGGCAGATACATTTCCATTTAGCGATGAATTTCCCCGCCTCTGCCATGTTCCATCGACTGATACACCACATGTGCTTCCTTTCTTGGTTCTGACTTCTGCTGCAGCTTTAGTCATGTTTTCTAAAGAGTGATTTGACAAAGTTCAAATGTTGAAGCTCGTATCTTCTAAAAGCAGCTTTAGAAAGAAAGGCAAATTTAAGGTATAAAGCAGTTTTCTTCCAGCTGAACAACCTTTGCCAATAAGCCTCAATCCAAAAACAAGAAGGGAATTTATCATATTGTGCTTATCATGTTTTGAAGTGGTGTAAAATGCTCTGACATACCCGCAAGTGCAAGTTATGCACATGTTTGAAGACAGTCCAAACTTTGAGTCTTCCATAAGTAGAAGGCCAGGATTCAAACACACTGGGCAGCAGAGATCAGCAATTATAGATATTAATATTGATATGTCAAATATCCTCTTGAATTTTAGAATTTGCAGCAGGAATAGCCAATTTTGAAGAGCTGGCAGTCTCACAGTACTTTGTTTAGACATTATTAATGTCAAGATGAAATTTATTTAGTAAAATCTCAAAAATAGCTGATCAGAATATTTCAGAAACAAGAGCAATACTACATGGAGCGTAAACTAATGTTTGAAAACAAACAACAATCTAAAAGCTAGTAATACTGCCAATCCAAGAAAAGAAATATTGCAAAAAAAAATTTGCCAGTTGTAGTTGAAATACTTAAAAAAAATTATTTTGAGGTTTACCCATCGTTTAAAACCTTAAAAGAAAAAAAAAACACGTTGTTGTTTCTCATGCCTACGCTGGCAGACCAAAGGGAGTGTCAGGCCCGTCGAAGACGTGGAACCAACGGAAGGCGTGGGGTATTTTCCGCCGGTAACCCACAACTCAAAATCTTCTTGCCTTCAAACGTGCGAAAGCTAACGCTCGCCGAGTTCGACGTCAAAGCGAAAGGGAATCTTGAATAAAGTATGTTTCAGGCATAACATCTGCCACTCCTTCAAAACAGTTATGGGACCGAGTTCGGAAAGCGATGGGATTATATTCCGAACATAAGATCTCGTTCGTTGAAGAAAATGGTCAGTATGTCTCGGAGGTTGTGGAGATAGCAAATGCTATTGCACGAGCTTTCTCTACGGCTTCCAATTCAAACACCTATTCGGAGACATTCCGACGCACTAAACACCATGCGGAATCCCATCGGCTTAATTTCCGTTCTCGTTCTGAGCTCACATATAACTTTCAATTTACGGAAAGGGAAATGAATCGATGCCTTCAGACGACTAGGATGACAGCACCTGGTCCAGATGGCATCAACTTTTTAATGCTCCAACATCTACCTCACCAATCCCTTCGTAATTTTTTACATCATTTCAATCGTATATGGGAAGAACGTTCTTTCCCTTTGGCTTGGCGCAATGCAACAGTTATACCTTTTCCCAAACCTGGAAAAGATCCCACCAACCCGTATAACTATCGGCCTATCGCACTTACCAGCTGCATTTGCAAACTTTTTGAAAGGATGGTGAATGCTCGTCTCGTTTACATCCTTGAGATGATTCAGGCTCTATCACCATTTCAAAGCGGTTTCAGGGTTGCCCGTTCTACTGTAGACAATATCTTATCACTCGAAACTCAAGTTCGCCGTGTTCCATCTTTTTTTATAATGAAAAGGCGTACGACCGCACTTGGTGATACGGAATACTCCGTGATATACATTCTCTTGTTTTTCGAGGGCATCTACCAATTTTTATTCAGAATTTATTAGCCCTCCGACAGTTTCAGGTTAGAATTGGTTCAACTTTGTCGAATATTTATATCCAAGAAGAGGGTGTTCCACAGGGAAGCGTTCTCAGCGTAACCTTATTTTCCATCAAAATCAACAATATCTTACCCTGGACAGATGGAAGCAGTTAGTTTAATTTGTGCGTGGATGACAAGCATTCACAGCCAAGGAAAAGACATGCGATACGTTGAACGACTACTTCAGGTAGCTGTCTCTCGCCTGACGCAGTGGAGTGACGAAAACGGCTTCAGCTTCTCCACTCAAAAGACATCCTGCGTTCATTTCTGCCGACGTCGAAACCTACACCCTGACCCAGAGATTTTCCTGGGTAATATAAGGATTGCGCAGTGGAGAACAAGGTGAGATTTCTAGCTATCGTTTTTGACCAGAAACTTACCTTCCTCCCTCACGTCGTGCAGCTGTGGATGTCTTGCGAGAAAAAGCTTAATCTCTTAAAAGTACTCTCGAAAACCTCTTGGGGAGCGGAATGATCCTCCATGCTTAACATCTATCGAGCTTTAATTCGTTCCAGACTAGACGATGGATGTGCAGCTTATGGCTCCGCCCGTCAGTCTGTGTTACGAAAGCTCGGTACTGTGCATCATACCGCACTGAGGATCTGTTCTGGAGCATTTCGCACTTCACCCGTCAAAAGCCTGTATATGATTTGCCACGAACCATCTTTGGCTTCTACTCGTCTTTTGTTGTCGTTACGAAAATATTACCAAGTCTTAAAACATCCAGATCATCCACGCAAAATTTACTCCTGGACAATTCACTAAATCGCCTCTTCTTAAATCAACCCTCCTGTGTCCCAACTTTTGGGCTTCGAATGAGGAACGCCCTGGGGAATACGCCCCTTCATTCATTTGAAGTAGCGCCCCCAGGGGCATTCCTTCTTTAGGTTTGTACGGGCTTCACAACCCCGGGGTACCTGAGTGATCTTCCCTCCCTTTCGTTCTTCTCCTCCTCTACCCTTCTGCTTTTTCCTTTTTCTTCCTCCCTCGTTGTGGTTGCCTTTTCGGAGGTGAGGGCTCCCCTTGAGAAGCTTTTCGCCAGTCTGTGCTTTTAGCTCCTCTTGGGGATTATATCACCCACGTGTTTGCCGTGCGTGGAGACCTGTGTCTTCGGAAAAGGTGATCCTGGTGATTGAGGGACAACATAACGCCCCAATACATTGCTTCGGCTCCTGCTTCGAATAAACAGGCGGCGTACTTTGGTCCCAGTACATTGATCGGCTGGTGGGTACCTCCTGCTAGGACTAAGGACCTGCTCACCAACTAGCTCCTTAGAGCAGTCATAGAGGTGAGTTGGGTCCGTATAGTCCCTGGCTAGCACCGGTGCAGGAATCTGTATCCCCTCGTTGGACTCCATGGTGGGTGGTGCCGCCGGGGACTGAACATCTATTTCTCAAACATGAATAACCCAAAATCAACTTCTCCTTCAGTGGAGCAAATATGTATTTATAATAATGAAAAAAATATAACAGAACAAAAATTTTTTGTAATAAAGAGTAACGAGGGTAACCTTAAAAATATATCTGCTATTTTACTTCATAAAACAATATTAGGTATGGTTGGAGAGACTAAAAACATAAAAAAAAACCTAGCAGGAGATGTACTTGTTGAAGTTTTAAATAGAACACAAGCTTTAAATATAATTAAAATAAAATCCGTCGGTCCAATAGGAGTAACTGTTACACCCCATAGAACTTTAAATTCATCCAGAGGTGTTATATCTGAATCAGACTTAGTTCATGATACAGAACAAGACATCTTGGAATCCCTATCCGAACAATATGTAATTAACGTCAAAAGAATCACAATTTCAAGAAATAATCAGAAAATACCCACTAAACACTTAATATTAACTTTCAGTACACCAAGCATACCAAAACACGTTAAAATAGCATACATTAATTGCCCAGTGAGACCTTTCATTCCAAATCCTGTCCGTTGTTTCAAATGCCAAAGATTTGGCCACTCTTTCATATCTTGCCGCGGCAAAGAAACCTGCGCAAAATGCTGTAGTACAGAACATAAGACCGATGTCTGTACTACATTGTCCCTTTGCTGTGTGAACTGCAAAGGTGACCATCCAGCTTTTGCCAGGTCTTGTCCTAAATTTGTTTCTGAAAAAGAAATTCAAACAATTAAAGTGCAACAAAACATATCATTTCCGGAGGCCCGAAAAATTGTTAACGATCGCACCCCGAAACCTGGAATATCTCTCTCTCTCTCTCTCTCTCTCTCTCTCTCTCTCTTACTCTACAATAGTAAAAAAATCCTTCAAAACTAGCTCTACTCAAACCGATACAACTGTGTCTAAGCCATCTGATCAAAATAAAACTTCATCGAACCAATATATAACGCCTTTTTTCTAAAGCAACAGCTACAACCTCATCAAATACAGAAAATATAAACCAATCAAATCGATCTGTAAATACCTCTCTTAAGAGAACCATACCACCTGGGAAAAATAATATTAAAATAGCAAGAAATTCTTCTCAAACCTCTCTACTGCCTAGATCTGGATCTAGCACCACTATGTCAGGCCAACCAACGGGCCAGTTACAGTCTGATGTTTCATCCAGAAACGTAATAACCGATCCTTCTACCAGTGACCTAATAAATCTTTACAACAGCGAAAGTGATATTTCCTCTGTAGAGAGTGATGGCTTGGAGACTTCGCCACCCAAGTCCAAAAAGGATCTTCGGCAAGACAGATCTCGTCCTAGGACGAGAAAACATAAGTAGTTTCTTCTTTTCTTTTATCCTTTATTTTTATGGCTTCCTTTCTTTCCTGGAACTGCCGGGGTTTTCGACAAAAAATTGATGATGTCAAAGACATCATAAACAACCACAAGCCAGCTGCAATCGCCCTCCAGGAGACCTTTTTAAGAAGCAATGATTCCACCAACATTCACTATTTCACTACATTCAGAAAAGATTACGATGATGGCCATAGAGCATGTGGAGGTGTTGCATTGCTTACCTCCCATGACTTTCCAGTAACTCAAATTAACTTAAAAACAAATCTGCAAGCTCTTGCTGTAAGACTTCACGTAAATATTTTAATAACAATATGCAATTTATACTTACCTCCTAACACCCGTATTGCCACTTCTGACTTAAATAATTTAATAGATCAACTTCCACAACCATTCATTATACTTGGTGACCTAAATGGCCATCATATCCTCTGGGGCAGTTCAGACATTAATCAAAGAGGCAAACAAATTGAGAAACTAATAACGGACAATGATTTATGTATAATGAATAACGGCCAACCTACTTACTTTCACTCACCTTCACTTACTTACCATTCAATAGATCTGGCAATTTGCACACCTTCAATTTTGCCATTTTGGACCTTTTCTGTGGATCCTTACCTTTACAATAGTGACCATTATCCAATTAAACTTAAATATGAAGGCCAATACCAACCTCACTCTGTCAGCCAAACTAACTATATATTTGAAACTGCCAACTGGCCACTCTTTACTAGCCTCGCATATATTTCCAACGCAGTAGAAATTGGTGACATCGATGAAGTAACTTTAAAAATAACAGATACAATTATAGCAAGTGCTGACGCTTCCATTAAAAAAGTAATTAATAGGCCTAAAAAACAAAAGAAACCTTGGTGGAATGAGGATTGTAGCTGTGCCTATCGGAAACAGAGGAAAGCCTGGAATATCTTCAATAGATACCCGACGAGTGAAAACTATATTTTTTATAAAAACACAAAAGCTGCCTTTCGAAAAATACAACGACGTAGTAAGAGGGATTCTTGGATGAATTATATCAATAGTATTAATAGTAAAGTCACTAGTAAACAATTATGGAACCGAATTAAAAGAATTTCTGGTGTTTACCCAAATAGACAGATTTCTATTCTTGAAAATAATAATGTAATACTATCGGCACCCAAAGACATAGCAAACACAATTGCTTTATGTCTTTCCGAAATATCCAGCTCCAACAACTACACTGAAAGTTTTAAGAAAATTAAAGTCGCATCTGAAAAGAATAAAGTTAATTTTACCTCAAACCTTATACTATCTTATAATTGTGATTTTACTTTTCCCGAATTGACAAAGGCTTTATCCTTAGTTCACAAATCAACTCCTGGCCCAGATAATATCAGTTACATCATGCTCAAACATCTTTCAAATAGTTCTCTAAATCATCTCCTTAAATTTTACAATAGAATTTGGACCGAACATACTTTTCCGCAGTCATGGAGGTATGCTAATGTAATTCCCATACTGAAACCGAACAAAGACCCCAAGAATCCTTCGAACTATCGTCCAATAGCCCTGACAAGTTGCTTATGCAAAATTTTAGAAAAGATGGTCAACGCGCGGTTAATGTATATTTTAGAAAAAGATAAATGTCTCTCTCCACTTCAAAGTGGCTTTAGAAAAAATCGTTCTACCACTGACAATCTAGTCGCTTTCGAGACTGAAATCAGAAACGCATTTGTGGAAAATAAACATCTCGTCTCGATTTTCTTCGATATCGAAAAAGCATATGATCGAACGTGGAGACATGGAATTTTAAAAGACCTTTTTAACTATGACATAAGAGGAAATCTGCCTATTTTTATTCAGAATTTTTTACAAAAAAGATATTTTAAAGTAAGGATTGGATCGATTTTTTCAGATGTTTTTACTCAAGAGGAGGGAGTGCCACAAGGCAGTGTTTTAAGTGTAACTTTATTTATTTTAAAAATTAACAATATCGTTTCTCAATTGCCTCCATCAGTGAAAGGTCTTATTTACGTTGACGATCTGCAAATTTCATGCGCAGCTAAAGACATTCGTTTAATAGAGAGACAACTTCAACAGGCAGTTAACAAAATCACTCATTGGACTAACGAAAATGGTTTCAGTTTTTCACCTTCTAAAACCGCTTGCGTTCATTTTTGTAGAAAGCGAAATCTTCATCTTGACCCTGAAATATTTTTCAAAGATATTTTAATTAATGTTGTGGACACTTTTAAATTTTTAGGCATCATATTTGACAAGAAGTTGACTTTTCAACCGCATATTTTAAATCTACGCAAACGTTGCGAAAAGGCACTTAACATTTTACGCGTTTTATCAAAATTATCATGGGGATCCGATCGAGCTTGTCTTTTAAAAATATATAGAGCATTAATACGTTCAAAATTAGATTACGGCTGCGTGGTGTATGGTTCAGCAAGAAAATCTGCTCTTCAAACCCTGAACACTATTCACCACGCAGCTTTACGTTTATGTTCTGGTGCCTTCAGGACTTCACCCGTAAAAAGCTTGTATGTGGACGCTTTTGAACCTTCTCTTGACTTAAGGCGACAGTTGTTGTCCTTAGAATATTATTTTAGAATTTCTTCATTCCCTCATCACCCATTGCATACCATTCATCACAGTCCATATCTAATACGCCTCTATCAAGCTAAAACATCCTTCATCCCTACATTCCACTTGAGAATGCTGGATTTGTTGAACGGATCCGAAATTTCTTCACTTGTCGTCACCCAGAAAAAACTGTATTATTTCTCTCCTTGGTTTAATCATAATTTTGTATTTCAAAACCCCTTCAAAGATTTTTATAAGGCAGATACATCTGATATTATTTACAAACAACTCTTTCAAAACCATACAGAAAAATACTCTAATTTCATTCATATTTATACCGACGGATCTAAAAGGGCAAACTATGTTGGAGCTGCGTTCACTATTAATCACTCTGTTCACAGTTTTAAACTTCATTCTTCATGTTCTGTTTTTACCTCTGAAATCATGGCCATATATAAAGCATTAGAATATATATATGATCATTCTCATAAAAAATGTATTATTTTTACAGATTCATTAAGTGTTTTACAGTCATTGAAACATCCTGATCATTCCAGTCATCCCGTTGTTTTAGAGTCATTAAAAAGAATTTATCATCTTTCATCCAAAAATTTTAACTTGTTATTTTGTTGGATCCCATCTCATGTTGGGATATCTGGAAATGAATTAGTTGACAAAGCCGCTAAATCGGCCGTAAATAATTTTAATCATACCATTCCTTATCGTGACCTAAAATCTATCATTTACACATTTTTACAAGACAAATGGCAAAACGAATGGAATGAGCAAACAGAGAATAAACTTCACTTTATTAAACCAAATATAACGCAATGGCAGTCACCAGATCAAAGACGGCAGCAGGTAATACTAACACGTCTCCGTATTGGACACACTAGGATCACCCATAGACACCTCCTCCTCGGAGAAGATCATCCTATATGTAATTACTGCATTTGTCCACTAACAGTAAAACACATTTTAATTGAATGCTCTCATTTTAATAGGCAACGACTTAAGCATTTTAATTCTTATACCTTGGTTTTAGATGACATGATCGGAGAGAATCCTCATCCAAATATTTTTAGCTTTTTACATGACATTTTGGTTTTACCCATCACATATAATTTTATATAGTATTCATTCATTATGTTTTGACTCATTTCACTTTTTTATTATATTATATATTTGATTTTTTATCTTGAGTTTGGCATAATATGTCCCAAGAGGACTCAATGCCAGAAAATCATATCCAATCCAATCCAATCCATATTTAAAACGCCTTTATCAAGCCAAAACATCCTTCATCCCTACATTCCATTTAAGAATGCTGGATTTAATGGACGGATCCGAAATATCTTCACTTGTCGTCACCCAGAAAAAACTTTATTATTTCTCTCCTTGGTTTAATCATAATTTTGTATTTCAAAACCCCTTCAAAGATTTTTATAAGGCAGATACATCTGATATTATTTACAAACAACTCTTTCAAAACCATACAGAAAAATACTCTAATTTCATTCATATTTATACCGACGGATCTAAAAGGGCAAACTATGTTGGAGCTGCGTTCACTATTAATCACTCTGTTCACAGTTTTAAACTTCATTCTTCATGTTCTGTTTTTACCTCTGAAATCATGGCCATATATAAAGCATTAGAATATATATATGATCATTCTCATAAAAAATGTATTATTTTTACAGATTCATTAAGTGTTTTACAGTCATTGAAACATCCTGATCATTCCAGTCATCCCGTTGTTTTAGAGTCATTAAAAAGAATTTATCATCTTTCATCCAAAAATTTTAACTTGTTATTTTGTTGGATCCCATCTCATGTTGGGATATCTGGAAATGAATTAGTTGACAAAGCCGCTAAATCGGCCGTAAATAATTTTAATCATACCATTCCTTATCGTGACCTAAAATCTATCATTTACACATTTTTACAAGACAAATGGCAAAACGAATGGAATGAGCAAACAGAGAATTAACTTCACTTTATTAAACCAAATATAACGCAATGGCAGTCACCAGATCAAAGACGGCAGCAGGTAATACTAACACGTCTCCGTATTGGACACACTAGGATCACCCATAGACACCTCCTCCTCGGAGAAGATCATCCTATATGTAATTACTGCATTTGTCCACTAACAGTAAAACACATTTTAATTGAATGCTCTCATTTTAATAGGCAACGACTTAAGCATTTTAATTCTTATACCTTGGTTTTAGATGACATGATCGGAGAGAATCCTCATCCAAATATTTTTAGCTTTTTACATGACATTTTGGTTTTACCCATCACATATAATTTTATATAGTATTCATTCATTATGTTTTGACTCATTTCACTTTTTTATTATATTATATATTTGATTTTTTATCTTGAGTTTGGCATAATATGTCCCAAGAGGACTCAATGCCAGAAAATCATATCCAATCCAATCCAATCCATATTTAAAACGCCTTTATCAAGCCAAAACATCCTTCATCCCTACATTCCATTTAAGAATGCTGGATTTAATGGACGGATCCGAAATATCTTCACTTGTCGTCACCCAGAAAAAACTTTATTATTTCTCTCCTTGGTTTAATCATAATTTTGTATTTCAAAACCCCTTCAAAGATTTTTATAAGGCAGATACATCTGATATTATTTACAAACAACTCTTTCAAAACCATACAGAAAACTACTCTAATTTCATTCATATTTATACCGACGGATCTAAAAGGGCAAACTATGTTGGAGCTGCGTTCACTATTAATCACTCTGTTCACAGTTTTAAACTTCATTCTTCATGTTCTGTTTTTACCTCTGAAATCATGGCCATATATAAAGCATTAGAATATATATATGATCATTCTCATAAAAAATGTATTATTTTTACAGATTCATTAAGTGTTTTACAGTCATTGAAACATCCTGATCATTCCAGTCATCCCGTTGTTTTAGACTCATTAAAAAGAATTTATCATCTTTCATCCAAAAATTTTAACTTGTTATTTTGTTGGATCCCATCTCATGTTGGGATATCTGAAATTGAATTAGTTGACAAAGCCGCCAAATCGGCCGTAAATAATTTTAATCATACCATTCCTTATCGTGACCTAAAATCTATCATTTACACATTTTTACAAGACAAATGGCAAAACGAATGGAATGAGCAAACAGAGAATAAACTTCACTTTATTAAACCAAATATAACGCAATGGCAGTCACCAGATCAAAGACGGCAGCAGGTAATACTAACACGTCTCCGTATTGGACACACTAGGATCACCCATAGACACCTCCTCCTCGGAGAAGATCATCCTATATGTAATTACTGCATTTGTCCACTAACAGTAAAACACATTTTAATTGAATGCTCTCATTTTAATAGGCAACGACTTAAGCATTTTAATTCTTATACCTTGGTTTTAGATGACATGATCGGAGAGAATCCTCATCCAAATATTTTTAGCTTTTTACATGACATTTTGGTTTTACCCATCACATATAATTTTATATAGTATTCATTCATTATGTTTTGACTCATTTCACTTTTTTATTATATTATATATTTGATTTTTTATCTTGAGTTTGGCATAATATGTCCCAAGAGGACTCAATGCCAGAAAATCATATCCAATCCAATCCAATCCATATTTAAAACGCCTTTATCAAGCCAAAACATCCTTCATCCCTACATTCCATTTAAGAATGCTGGATTTAATGGACGGATCCGAAATATCTTCACTTGTCGTCACCCAGAAAAAACTTTATTATTTCTCTCCTTGGTTTAATCATAATTTTGTATTTCAAAACCCCTTCAAAGATTTTTATAAGGCAGATACATCTGATATTATTTACAAACAACTCTTTCAAAACCATACAGAAAAATACTCTAATTTCATTCATATTTATACCGACGGATCTAAAAGGGCAAACTATGTTGGAGCTGCGTTCACTATTAATCACTCTGTTCACAGTTTTAAACTTCATTCTTCATGTTCTGTTTTTACCTCTGAAATCATGGCCATATATAAAGCATTAGAATATATATATGATCATTCTCATAAAAAATGTATTATTTTTACAGATTCATTAAGTGTTTTACAGTCATTGAAACATCCTGATCATTCCAGTCATCCCGTTGTTTTAGAGTCATTAAAAAGAATTTATCATCTTTCATCCAAAAATTTTAACTTGTTATTTTGTTGGATCCCATCTCATGTTGGGATATCTGGAAATGAATTAGTTGACAAAGCCGCTAAATCGGCCGTAAATAATTTTAATCATACCATTCCTTATCGTGACCTAAAATCTATCATTTACACATTTTTACAAGACAAATGGCAAAACGAATGGAATGAGCAAACAGAGAATTAACTTCACTTTATTAAACCAAATATAACGCAATGGCAGTCACCAGATCAAAGACGGCAGCAGGTAATACTAACACGTCTCCGTATTGGACACACTAGGATCACCCATAGACACCTCCTCCTCGGAGAAGATCATCCTATATGTAATTACTGCATTTGTCCACTAACAGTAAAACACATTTTAATTGAATGCTCTCATTTTAATAGGCAACGACTTAAGCATTTTAATTCTTATACCTTGGTTTTAGATGACATGATCGGAGAGAATCCTCATCCAAATATTTTTAGCTTTTTACATGACATTTTGGTTTTACCCATCACATATAATTTTATATAGTATTCATTCATTATGTTTTGACTCATTTCACTTTTTTATTATATTATATATTTGATTTTTTATCTTGAGTTTGGCATAATATGTCCCAAGAGGACTCAATGCCAGAAAATCATATCCAATCCAATCCAATCCATATTTAAAACGCCTTTATCAAGCCAAAACATCCTTCATCCCTACATTCCATTTAAGAATGCTGGATTTAATGGACGGATCCGAAATATCTTCACTTGTCGTCACCCAGAAAAAACTTTATTATTTCTCTCCTTGGTTTAATCATAATTTTGTATTTCAAAACCCCTTCAAAGATTTTTATAAGGCAGATACATCTGATATTATTTACAAACAACTCTTTCAAAACCATACAGAAAACTACTCTAATTTCATTCATATTTATACCGACGGATCTAAAAGGGCAAACTATGTTGGAGCTGCGTTCACTATTAATCACTCTGTTCACAGTTTTAAACTTCATTCTTCATGTTCTGTTTTTACCTCTGAAATCATGGCCATATATAAAGCATTAGAATATATATATGATCATTCTCATAAAAAATGTATTATTTTTACAGATTCATTAAGTGTTTTACAGTCATTGAAACATCCTGATCATTCCAGTCATCCCGTTGTTTTAGACTCATTAAAAAGAATTTATCATCTTTCATCCAAAAATTTTAACTTGTTATTTTGTTGGATCCCATCTCATGTTGGGATATCTGAAATTGAATTAGTTGACAAAGCCGCCAAATCGGCCGTAAATAATTTTAATCATACCATTCCTTATCGTGACCTAAAATCTATCATTTACACATTTTTACAAGACAAATGGCAAAACGAATGGAATGAAGAAACTGAAAACAAACTCCATGCTATAAAACCAAATATAACTCTATATCAGTCACCAGCTTTAAGACGACAGCAGGTAATGCTAACTCGACTCCGTATTGGTCATACGCGTATAACTCATAGGCACCTCCTCCTCGGAGAAGATCATCCCATTTGTAATTACTGCATTTGCCCACTAACTGTAAAACACATTTTAATAGAGTGTTCTCATTTTAATTATCAACGTCTTAAATATTTTAATTCTTATACCTTGACTTTAGAAGACATGGTTGGGGAGAATCCTCATCCAAATATTTTTAGCTTTTTACACGACATTGGTTTTATCCATCACATATAATTTCATATAGTATTTACACATTATGTTTTGACTCATCTCATTTCATTATTATATTATGTATCTGATTTTTATCTTGAGTTTGGCATAATATGTCCCAAGAGGACTCAGTGCCACTAAACCAAATCCAATCCTATACCAATCATTTGAAGTAGCTGAGACACCTCTTTTTGCCACTTCACCTTGGAAATCTCATTCATTATCATTCTTAAATTTATTTCCAGGATATGAGCGGTCAAACACCAGCGCAGCAGTTAACCAACAACTTTTTCTCGCTCACCGTCATCATTTTAAAAACCATAAAGCAGTGTACATTGACCGTTCAAAATCGCTTGATCATGCCGGCTGTGCTTTTGTTTTCGAATTAGTTACTTTTAAATTTTCATTGCCATGTTTTATTTCCATTTTTACCGCTGAATGTCTAGCTTTATACAAGGCATTAAAATATATTTTTGGTCTCAGCATAGACAATTTTATATTTTACACCGACTCCAAAAGTGTCTTGGAGTCCTTAATTTCGGATTCTCCAAGACACCCTTTGGTTTATGACATTTTAAAAGTTCATAACAGACTCGTCCGGCGTGGCTACGGTATCAAATTTTGTTGGATACCGGCACACGTAGGAATAATTGGCAATGAACTGGCTGATGATGCGGCAAAAAATGCAGTGACTACACTTAGAATTCGCATTCCATACAATGATCTACGTTATTTCATACGGGACATCGTATGGAACGAATGGCGCGAAGACTGCAATGAGCAGAGGTGTAACAAACTCCACAACATCCACCCGACAATCTCACTCCTACCATCATTAAATTCTCGATGGTTCGATGTTATTTTGACACGTCTTCGCATCGGCCATTCAAGAATCACACACAGATTTTTATTGGTTGGGGAAACCGCTCCATCGTGTCAGCATTGCCAAGAGCCTCTCTCCACCCATCATATTTTAACTTCTTGTACTGGTCTTAGACATTTTTATTGACAATTTTTTAAAACTTCATTACTAATTTTATCTGATTTGTTGTATCACCCTCCTCATCCATCACTTTTTAACTTTTTACATCACTCTGGATTTTTATGCCATATATAATACATTATATTTTTATTGTATTTCTAAAACCTTTAACTTTGGCTTTGACAAATTGTTTCCTGTATTCCTTGTTTGTATGATTGAATATTTTTAAACATCAAAAATTATATATTTTTTATCCTATTTGTTTCTAAATATTATTTAATCTTGTGCTTGGCGCAGCTTGTCCACTATTGGACCTTGCGCCATAAAACCCAAAACAACCAACCAACCTTTGCCAGGCTGTCAGCAATTTCGTTACCGTACAGGTCAACATGAGCAGGCACCCACTGGATATGGAACTCATTCCTGAAAGATAGGGTCTTAAGTTTATGTATAATGTCAATGCTTGTCTGGTCGTTAATTCTCCTCTCAAGTGTTGGACAGCACTGCGACTGTCTGAGAAAATCCAAATGTCTGCTGGGAAAAAACAGATTTTTTTCAAGGTGTTAAGACATGCACTTACCGCCCCCCCCAAAACTATTAAGGGCCAACTTTGCGACTTGTCTTCGCCCTGGGTTCTTGCTTGTGTTAAAGGGGTCAAGCGTCACCCTTTCCTTTTCTTTATATTGTCTAACATAATTTTCCTTCTCTTCTGGTGTTCTGCAGTTCGCAGGCCAGCCGCTACTCTCCTGTTTAATCTTTAAAAATTGATCAATATATGATCCAAACAGCGAGTTAGAAATATGATCTCGAAGTAATGGACTTCATAAATCTAAAAACAAAATAATAATAATATTGTTTTTTTTTTCTAAAAAGAACCACCATCTGCTGAAGTCCTGCAGGTAACATAGTTTCTGGGCTGTAAAATCATGGCTTCGGAAAAGGCCCTACTTATGTTTGGTTCTCTCGAGTATGGAAAAGGTGTGGAAAATGCCATTTCTTTATCTCAGCGAGACCAAAAACAGGCTGGTAGTTTAGCAAGGGTCATAAGCAAGAAATTTAGCGAATCACTTATCCAGGCGTTTACTCCCTTATGAATTATACTCATGAGCATAGACTTGTTAGTGATAACGTCAGGTGCCGCACCTTGATTTAACAGCCATGACATTATGAACTGACCGTCAAACCTGAAAGCACACACAAAAAAATTGATACTTATAAATACTATATAAATAAATAGAAACTACAAGTTGTTTTTAATTACGAGGAAAATATGACTTGCCCCTTCATATTATGAGCTATGGCTGTGTTAGCCTTTTGTTTCGGGTAAAAGAGCCAAGAACAGAATTGTTCACTAGCAGAATACCCCGAGAACACGTCATGCCTCCCATCAGCATACTGAGCCATGGCGAAATTTACTTCATGAGTACCAGAAGATTGATTGGTCGGTTTTAAAGTCAAGGAGATTAACTTTCGTTTGGTTTCTTTTGCTCGATTTTCGACGGTTTCGTTGTACTCACATTACATAAATTACACCGGTGCTCAGACAACACTGTATAGTTTCACAGGAAGGGCATTTGGTAGCTCCGAATCGATGTAATTCACGGGGAAAACCCGTCTTCTAATTACCTTGCAGTACTCTGCACTGGTATAAATCTAACAAAATTATAATAAACAACAACAAATAAAATATCCCCCATTAAAAATGTATTCCTTTACGTGGAATGTAATTATTCCTACCCGATTGCAAATGGATTGTACTTGATTTCCTGTAACCGTTCTGTGTGCAACAAAGCAATTATTGGATTGGCATAGACGATCACAATCCTGGCATCGTTGTGGCTGTCCGGGAGCACAATATGCTCTTAAACATATGCGACAGGTATCGGCGCATGTGGTGGTCTTCCATATTTTGAAAGGGCTTCTCACGAGTTTCGCAGTAAAAATTGCTGCTGAAAAATCATTTCAGAGACTTGATTACATCATAGTGCTCATCATGAAGCCACAAATTAATGCGTCAAGTCCTGTTAATACCCTTGCACGAAACCTAAAAATATATATATTTTACATGATATATATAAATATTTTTTTCTATAAATATTTTTTTCTAACTGTTTTCGTCACAAATGTTCTGTAGTACCATGAAATTTTTTCCAAATTAAGTGATATTATTATTATTATTAGTTGAAAGAATCGTAGACACAATTTCATTGATCTAGGAAAGTCAAAACAGTTTAGAAGGCATGCAAAAAGGCTGGAGATTGAAAGGTGTAATTAGTCATTTTCATCCACATCAGAGAGTTCTATGTTCAGGTTTGATGAACACAGCACAACAATCTGAACATTGAGATGTTCCTCGAATCAGGCCACTTCTCTGTAGGTGCAGGGGCCTTGAGGAACTCCAGCAGCGTCGTGCAGATCACGTGCTCGCTTCATCAGGGCTGGGCGCATGAGTTCCATGATGGCAGCTATTGCAGCTGTGTCGTTTTCTAGGTGTGCTAAAGCATAAACAATAGCTTTAGCCCAACACAAGCCATCACTATCAGCGTGTACGGCGAAAATGCTATACTTTCGTAAGCGGTATAAGCCAATATTTACCAGTTTCCGCCGACCTGCACCAACGGGGCTGTGTATAGTAACGGCATCTACCGTAAAACCTTCATCCAGCTGGATCTGGTCCTTTGACTGCGGTACCTTCATCACTGCAGCTAGGACTTTCCCTCATTGTTGGAGATCACCGCTGCCACACGCCTCGGCATTGATTCAAAGAGACTTTGGATGTGTTCTTGGGGTACAGCAGACCAAGCATCTTCCACACGTTGCCAAAGTTGATCTGGTGTGGCAGCTGGGGATGTAATCTGGGTCAATCGTTGAGTAACCATGGACCACATGTTTTCTATCGGCGAAAGATCCGGAGAGCGAGCTGGCCAGGGAAGCAATTCAATCTGGCGATTGACGAAGAACCCTTGGACAATGCGTGCCACGTGTGGTCGCGCATTATCCTGTTGAAATATGGCTGTGGGTAAGCCCTGAAGGTAAGGAAGGTCAACTGGCTCCAACACCTGGAGATGTAGCGCTGGCTGTTTAAAGTACCGGCAATGCGTACCAGAAGAGTGCGAGAGTGATATCCAATACCGCCCCATACCATAATACCCGGTGCAGGACCAGTATGGCGGTGCATAACACAGCTGTTCAGCATCCTCTCTCCACGGTGTCTCCAGACTCGAATCAACGTACACTAAATAAACCTAGTTTGGCGCAGCATGGCCAAATATGGCCCTTGTGCCATAAAACCCCAACCAACCAACCAGACTCGAATCCGACCATCGTGGTGTTGCGGACAGAAGCGTGACTCGTCAGTAAAGACAATTTCATTCCATTCTGCCGTCCACATCCTTCTTTCATCGCACCATTGGCGGCGGAGACGTCTGTGGTTCTGCGTCAAGGGTAGACGAAGCAATGGACGTCTTGCGAATAGACCACTCTGCTGTAAACGGCGTCGAATGGTACGCGCAGACACTGGATGATGTGTTACAGACTGAATGTGCTGTGCTATGGTTCGTGATGTGGCTGAGCGATCCGTCTCTGCCATACGCACAATATGCCTGTCATCACGTGAAGTGGTGCACTGAGGTGGATGCGATCGAACACGTCGGTCCGTCGTACCCTCCTGCATCCAACGATCACATATCCGCAGTTGTTTGGTTTCGTCCAACACGACTACCGATTTCCCTGTAAGATAATCCACAATCTCGGTAGGCCACTATCCTTCCTCTGTCGAACTCAGATACTTGATCAAAAGATGATCGCTGTTTTCTACGAGGCATAATTGATCGTTTTTTTGTAAAAACCACAAGAAAAACACAATTGCCGTATTTGAAATCGTCGAAATCTCCTAGCCTTAAATAGCGCTTTGAAGTGGCGCGCGTGATGCGTCTGCGCTGAAATTTTAATCATTTGCATATCTCACCTCCGCTAATGCATGTTGTAAATTTCATATTATTTGCATGCTTCCTTCAGGGTGTTGCATTTACGGTGGCCAGCAGTGTATATATTACACTTTGTACAGATATAGAAATTGATTACATATTAATGGAAATTGAATCAATCAAATAAATCAAAATTAAGAACGCTTAGGTTCTTATCGAATTCAAATCAAGGTAACTAACTGACAAAGGCTGCAGGTATGGGAGAGCAGGGTAGGCGCATGTAGTCAGTAACGCCTGCGCCATCTAAGCTTCAAATAATTTCCACAAAGATTGTTTATTGAATATTTTTTCATTGCTACAGTAGATAAGTTAAAGATAGTTTTCTCTTAATTTTTTCAGCTATGGCCTTAATTTTTCCTTTGTAAATGTTAAGTTTTTCATCTGATATCTCGATGCTAAACTTGTTAATAGCATCTTGAGCTAAGGTTGCAAGTTCCCTGAGTGTAGAGCTGGTAATAACTATAAAGTCGTCTGCAAATGCTTGAGTTTGAATATTAGGACCCCAATCCGTACTTAAGATCTTGTCGGTAATGATATTCCATAAAATAGGGCTCGGGCAAGAACCTACGGACCTCCTTTTTTGTACCCTCTTTATGACTTGAATATCTCTATACTCGAAGACAATTTCTCTGTCGTGAAGATAACTGCACATGATCTGGAGGACGTTGCGAGGAAATTCTGTTTAAAAAAAACTCGTTAATAAGAGAGGGCCACCATAAGTTATCAAATGCGTATTTTATATCAATGGAGATGACAGCGGTGTACTTTTTAGACTTAAATCTCTTAAAATCATGTGATAATTTAATTTCGGGCATGCTCTGTTGATCTACTTTTTTGAAAGCCGTATTGATTCACGTTGATCACATTCTCTTTTGTATTCAGGTGATGATTTGTTCTTGTTTGCAATAATCTTTCCAAATATTTCCCAAGACATATTGAAGACAAATGAGTCTCAAGAATATTAGATTTTGAGGGTCTCGTCCAGGTTTGTTGATAAAAACCTCGCCCTTTTTTTGAAGCACTTTGGGAAATGTCGGAGTCGAAGACAGGTATTGTAGAGTTCCAAGATGAGATATTGAGATAGTATTGTAAATAATGTCTTGAATTTTTACATCAATATCGTCTAGACAAGGAGCTTTGTTATGGGGTGTTCTCTGCTATAGCTTCTTGCGATTCTTCCATAGTGTGAAAGGAGATTCATCATCTACGTTCTTGATTAATATATCGGTTCGTCTCGATGTGATCAGCATTTTGACTCGTGGAGATGTGGTGCGTTTCATCTGTGGAAGTATCACTTGGGAAAATATCCTCGGTTTATGTAAGATATCTGTAATAGTGTTGTATGCGTCTGTTGATGCGTCATAGAGAATGTCGGGAAAAAAATTTATGGGTGGCTAATTAAAAAGTCTTACCCAAAAGTTGGGTTTGTTTCCATGCAGAACTTTTTCCACGTGGTTTCTTTAGTTTCCCTTATTTGCCTTTTACATGAGCTTTTTCTTTCTTATAAACTTGTTTCCATTTCTCTCTTTCCTCTTCAGTTTCTTTTTGTCTTATATCTTCGAAGGGCTCTTACTTTTTTCTTTATCACTAATAAATTATGGTTACACCATTTAGGGGTGGTATCACCACGAGAGCAGGTATAGCGACATATTTTTGCGGCGTCAACAGATTTTAGGTTTGTTTCCTGAACTGCGATGAGGCAGGATGGTACTCTGTAATTAGATCTCTAATGCCATCTATTTTGTGACGGTAGCCACGACAGTTTCAAGAAATTAAAGCTATTGTTTACAGGGAGTAGGAGCATATCTTGGCAGCTCTCGTTTGCTTGCGATATTCATATCGACGTTTATACTGTTTTCTGATATTCCTGAGGTGTGGAGGTGAGGTATCCTGTCCTCAGCAATCAGACGAGGAATTTTGAAGTCTTTTATGTGATAATTTTTCTAGTCTCTTTTTCTTTACCTGGTATTCCGACTCTGAGAGCGATGTTTACTTTTGAATGACGATCGTGGGGATGGTTTGGGTATTTGGGTGGTACTGGCCTCAAGAGTTTCAGAGGATGGTTTAAAAGTGGAATTGGTTGCATGTTTATTTAATGGTTTGTGTTTTGAAGTTCCAGTTTTTTGTAGTATTGGAAGCACTGAAAAGTTTGGAATTGGAATTTTGATTCCTAAAGACGATTCAGTTTGAGTGGCTATTGCAGTCGATTTTTTTTTAGTTACGGATGCATATGCAGGGCCTCATGGAAAGACAAATTTTGGAGCGTTTTTACCGATTGTACCTCTTTTTAGAATGTCCATTTAGGGCAGGATCGGGAGTAAGCCGGATGATTGCTACTGCGATGGGGATCAGCAGAGCAGGTATGAACTTCATGGTGTGCTTTTCCACAGCGGACGCATTTCGTGGAACTTCGGCAAGATGGTTTCGAGTGTCCATATCCCTGACAGTTGAAACACAGTTGAGTGTTCGGGATAAATGGACGGACTGGGCAACTAAGGTATTCAGCTTTTATTCTGGACGCTAGTGAAGGGTTATCAAAGGTTAGAATCAGGTGTTTAGTGGGTAGTATCTGCCCATCTGGACGACAGATGGTGATCCGACGTACTCCACAAACGTGTTCATTTCGTAAATTTTCCGAAATTTTTTCGTCTGATGTATATAATAAATAAGGTTCTGATACAACCTCTTGGGATAAATTTAAAGACCTATGAGCACTGATTGATACATTAAAAGAGCCTAATGTTGTCGAATTGGTCATTAATTTAAATTGAGTTTCTGGAGGGGCCTCAACCAGAAGGTCTCCAGTACGAAGTTTTTTTATTGATTTTTCCATACCTACGAAAGATTCAATGGTTTTATTAATTAAAATTGGTGAAACCTGAGAAAAAAAAGTATTTCTAACATTAATTAATTAATTTGATCAGAATAAACGGGCATTCGAAAAAATTGGTTTGTTGGAATTAGAGGAATTCGTGCTAGTTCGTTGCTCCCCTCCAGGGGGAAAAGAAAATGCAGTATCATTCATAATTATAAAAAATTAAAATTCGGACCATGCAGCACCACCAAGTCCAACAAGGGAATGCAGACTGCACCGATGCTAACAGAACCTATACGCTTGCAATTCACCACTGTGGCAGACACCACCCTTTCGTGTTGCTCAGTGACACTTCGCTTGATCCCTATCCGATGGTGCCGATTGGTGTACACGGGACCAATGCACACCTACCGTTTGCCTGAAGGTGGGGCGAAAGCAGTCTTGGGTCGGTATATCGAACCTCAACTACCAAGATCCCTTTTTCCAGGGACACGGGTCTCCACGCACAGCAAACACGTGGGTGATATAATCGCCAATTGTAGCTGAATGCAACAGAGTGGCGAAAAGCTTCTCTCAAGGGGAGCCCTCACCTCCGTAGAGGAAACCACAACGAGGGAGGAAGAAAAAGCTGGAGGGTAGAGGAGAGGAAAAATGAAAGAGGGAAAAATCACTCAGGTACCCGGGGTTGTGAAGCCCTGGGGGGGGGGGCTATTATTCACGGAAGATGTGTGTCGTTCAAGTTGAAAATCGAGCTGAACTTTTTACAAAGTTCGGACACTTGTTTATCCATTGTAAAATTTAACACTGTCTAACAAAGTTTAGCACGAGAAGACGATGGCTCAGGTTGGAATGAGAATGTAAAACGATCTGCAATACTTGCGAAAATAAACTCAGATGTGATTCTCTTGAAGTACGAAACAGCAAATTTGCTATCACCCAAATGGAAGCTACTTGAACCTAGTTCATTCATTGATGAATCCTATACTTAAGGTAAAAGTACAACCACTGCAGAATACATTTTCACTTGTTTATCTGTTATAGGATTATATCCGAAATAAAATGATCGCTTCGTGTTTTCCACTTAAAGCACTAAGAAACAGGAATGAAGACGTTTCAAGATACAAGGAATTATCGCTTCCAAGAGTTCAGCGCAGCGACAAGTCCTTCTTTGGGGTATTTTGCAGTCAAAAAAATCTTACTGCTCTAACATGTTAGATTGGGTACAGGTGTTGCCATTCTGCGAGCCCACAAATAACCTTATTACATACCATTCCCAGATTTGGTCTTAAATTTTTTCTTTCCCACATTCACGTTTTCATGTCAGAAACGTACAACTGTACTCGAAGTAAAAGTCATTTCTACTCTCAAGTGATGTCATTCCACATGTGTCTGATTTCGCATTTCAACACGTTCGAATGCCGTCATTCTCCATCCCTCACCACGTGTTTGATTTCACGTTTCAATGAGGTCATTCATTCTCCAGCACATTCGCCTTTCTAAGTCAGAAATATAGATAAAAACTTGAAACGAAACAGTGGTCTTATGCCCCAGCATAGTCTCTTAATTGCAGATGATGATACTAGGTATTCCCGGGCGATCGGTTAAAAGCGTTTCAAAACGGGCATCCGGGAATACTTTTGCTGCGGGTTCGATTGCAAGTTGTAGAACTTTTTTCTTGCGCTTAAATAAAATATAAAATAGTTGTACATTTTCTGTAAAAAAATCTTTTACTTCTCAATCTCATCAATAGATGGCGCTACCAGTCATCATGTATGTGAAACAAGTCAACTCCATAACTCCATTATTCCACCGCCCCCAGGGGCATTCCTTCTTTAGGTTTGTACGGGCTTCACAACCCCGGGGTACCTGAGTGATCTTTTCTACCTTTCGTTGTTCTCCTCACCTACCCTTTGCTTTTTGCTTTTTCTTCCTCCCTCATTGTGGTTGCCTCTTCGGAGGTGAGGGCTCCCCTTGAGAAGCTTTTCGCCAGTCTGTGCTTTCAGCTCCTCTTGGGGATTATATCACCCACGTGTTTGCCGTGCGTGGATACCCGTGTCCCTGGAAAAGGGGATCCTGGCAGTTGAGGGACGATATACTGACCCAATACACTGCTTTGGCCCCGGCTTCAGGTAAACGGGAGGTGTGCATTGGTCCCGTGCTCATCAATCGGCTGGTCGTTTTTTGGCTAGGGCTAAGCAATCGGCCACTTACTGGACACCTCGCTAAGGGTGGAGGCTGTCTCAGGGGTGCGCCGTGCGCGTATAGTCGCCGATTAGCGCCGATACAGTTGTCTGCATCCCCTTGTTGGACTCCGTGGTGGGTGGTGCTGTCGGTGACCGAATAATATCTCTTTATCTATGATGGAAAATGCTACAAATTCTTCTCCCCCTCGAGGGGAGCAACAAATGAAAATCAATATATCAAACGCTCGTTTTTTCTTAGTTAAACTTGTTAACAACTCTCTTAATTCAAACCCCATACAAAACTCTTTTACTTCTGTTTCACCGTTCTTGATTCATAAGACATTTCAATCTTTTATAGGCAATACTAAATCCATTAAAAAACTTCGTTCCGGAGATCTTCTGGTCGAAGTCGCAACTGAAACACAGTCAAATTCACTCTATAACGCAAAAACTCTTGGTTCTTTTACTGTCACTGTTTCTCCTCATTTTTCATTAAATACCTCACGTGGTGTGATCTCCGAACCGGACCTTCTTTTTTCTCCAGAAGAAGAAATCCTGGAAAATATTCGTGATCAGCATGTAGTTGGTGTTCGTCGTATTACAATACGTCGTGATGGGAAGATCCTTCCCACCAAACATCTAATATTGACGTTCGACACACCAATTCTGCCGACACGAATCACAGCCGCATATCTGAGCTGTCCAGTTCGAGCTTATGTCCCGAATCCTCTACGCTGCTTCGGCTGCCAGAATTTCGGACATTCGAAAATCTCCTGTCGCAGCCAGATGAAATGTGCCCGTTGCGGTGATGTGGGTCACGAGAGTGACGGCTGCTCCGCTACGGCTCATTGCGTTAACTGTGGAGGAGACCATCCCTCATTTTCCAGGACCTGTCCGAAATGGGTTCTCGAGAAAGAAATTCAATCTGTGAAGATTGCACAAAAAATTTCTTATCCCGAGGCCCGAAAAATAGTCGATTCTCGAACCCCCAAAACAGGAATATCTTATTCAACAATAGTTAAAAAAACTTATCAAACCATAGCCACACAAACAGAATCTCCTTCAGCAATCATTACATCTAATAAGAACTCATCACCTTCCAAAACTAATATCTCATCATCCAAATCTAATTCACCAAAACAATCCTCTAAACAATCATCTGCCACATCCTCAAAAAATACCGACGCTAGTTCTCAAATTCCGATATCAAAAGAACAAACTCAAAAAACACTCAAAAGACCTAAAACTGATGGATCTAACACAAAATATAAAAATTCGAAACACATAAGAAACCTGCCAAAAACTTCAAAGCATCTTCTTCGGCACGCAGCCGAAGAATTAGAATTAAATATCCATGCGTCGGATTTTTCGGAGGACGACGCAGATATAGAAGTAGATTCATCGTGAATCTCAATCTCCTTCTAAACAAAAATTACTTCCTTTGTCTCATGGAACTGTCGTGGTTTCCGATCTAAAATAGATGACATAAAAACGATTATATCTTCTTACCATCCAGCGTGTGTGGCTCTTCAGGAAACTTTCTTGAAGCCCTCCCACACATACAAGATACGCAGGTATAGTTGCATTAGAAAAGATCATGATGCTGGTACTACAGTGTCTGGAGGTGTGTGCATTTTAACGTCACACGATTTTCCCAGCACTGTAGTTACACTTCGCACATCTTTACAGGCTGTAGCCGTAAGAATACACATTCATTCTCTTGTTACAGTCTGCTGCCTATACCTGCCACCACATGCTGTCATCACACAAGAGGAACTAAATGGCCTGATATTTCAGCTTCCAGTCCCTTTTATTCTGCTTGGTGACCTGAATGGTCACAGTACCCTGTGGGGAAGTGATAGTGCGAACCGTCGAGGGCAACAGATTGAAAAGTTGATAACAGATCACGCTCTCTGTTTGCTCAATAACGACGAGAAAACACACTTTCACGAACCCACGAGAACTTTCCATTCAGTTGATTTGGCCATTTGTTCTCCAACGCTCCTTCCGTTGTTGAATCTCGTAGTAGGGAGTGATTTGCATAACAGCGATCACTTCCCCCTTTTCGTCTCGCATGATAGTAGTGTCAGAGTGCACCGACCACCTACCTACTTATATCATCGAGCGGACTGGGTTACATTTTCACAACTAGCAGCGGTTACGGAAACAATGGTTAACATGGATGATATTAACATCGCTGTCAACAATGTCACCAACGCAATTATTAAGGCTGCTGATATAACCATTCCCAAACGTTCCTCTCAACCACGCAGTATATGTAAGCCTTGGTGGAACATCGAATGCCAAACTGCTTACAATAGACAAAAGAAGCTGTGGAATATATTTCGGAGATACCCGACTACTACCAACTTGGTCGCATTTAAAAACGCCAAGGCCTTTTCTCGCAAGGTGAGACGTCAGAGCCAGAGAGAATCGTGGATTAGATACGTCTCTTCTATAACATCTTCAACACCAAGCAAGCAGTTGTGGAGGAAAGTGAAAGCAGCCAATGGTCTATATCGAGAATCGACCATTCCGATATTAGAAACCACGGCTGCTGTATACTCATCTCCACATGACATTGCCAACGTCATTGGAGAGGCTTTTGCACTCATGTCGAGCTCCGACTCTTATAGTCCTGCTTTTCAAGCGACTAAGAGTCGAGCTGAACGTACATGTCTTAATTTTAAAAGCAGAAGAACCCTCTCTTATAACTGTGAGCTTATGATGTTTGAATTGAAGAAGGCGTTATCTCAAGCACATAACACCAGTCCTGGGCCGGACGGAATCGCATATTATATGCTTCGCCACCTGTCATCAGATTCTTTGTTCAATATTCTTTTTCTTTTCAACAGAATCTGGAATGAACAAAAATTTCCTGATTCCTGGCAAGAAAGCATCGTGATTCCGATCCCGAAGCCTGGCAAGAACCCCAAAGATCCTCTGAGCTATCGTCCAATTGCCTTGACGAGCTGCCTTTGTAAGACTCTTGAACGTATGGTCAATGCCCGTCTCATTTATATTCTTGAAAAGAATAACATCATTTCTCCTCACCAGAGTGGCTTCCGCAGAGGAAGATCCACTCTTGACAATATAGTGAACCTTGAGTCACAAATACGCAATGCGTTTGTGAGGAGAAATCATTTAGTTTCTATCTTTTTTGATGTTGAGAAAGCATATGACCGTACGTGGCGTTATGGTATCCTCCGTAATATGTTCGACTCTGGATTTAGAGGAAATTTACCTATTTTCATTGACAACTTTTTAACTTCACGAACTTTTAGGGTCCGCATCGGATCAATTTTATCCAATTCTTTTACTCAAGCTGAGGGAGTCCCTCAAGGTAGTATTTTAAGTGTCACCCTCTTCATCCTTCATTTCAATAACATCATTCATACTCTTCACCCACCAGTGCATGGGACTTTATACGTAGACGACTTGCAGATATCATGCCAAGGATCAGACATGCGACTAATCGAGCGGCAACTTCAAACTGCTGTCAACAACTTGGTCAAGTGGTGCGACCAGAATGGCCACACACTATCCCCTAGCAAAAGTGTCTGTGTCCACTTCTGCAGAAAGCGGGGTTTACACCTCGACCCCGAGATTAATATTCGCAATTTTCCGATTCCCGTTGTCAACGAGATGAAATTCCTCGGAGTCATTTTCGACCGCAGGCTCACTTTCCTTCCGCATTTATTATCTTTGCGAAGGAAATGTGAAAAGTCCTTAAATATCCTCAGGGTGTTATCTAACACATCTTGGGGTGCGGATCGAACATCATTACTCCGAATATATCAATCTATTATTCTCTCTCGTATTGACTACGGATGTATTGTGTATACAACGGCGAATTCAAATAATCTCCGCAGATTGGACACTGTACACCATTCTGCTTTGAGGATATGTTCTGGTGCATTCCGCACATCACCTGTTCACAGCCTCTATGTGGAATGCCACCAGCTCCCACTTGACCTGAGGCGAAAGAAGTTGTCTGCCAATTTTTATTTTAAAATCCAGTCCATGCCATCTCATCCTTTGAAACGCATGATTCTTACTCCAGGTTTGAGACGAATTTACGATGCCCGTCCCTCAAATATTCTTCCGTTTCACGAACGGGTACAACTTAGCATGAATGACTCAAACCTAAGTGACATCGCAACTCAACAAACGAATATTTTACGATTCCCACCTTGGAATACTCCTTCCGTAAAATATTTAAATCCTTTTTCCCACAATAAATCTGACACCGCCCCAATTGTTTTCCAACAGCTTTTTGCCACACACCGCTGTCAATACTCGTCATATATTCCAGTTTTTACGGATGGATCGAAAGGAGTGGGATATGTAGGCTGTGGTATTTCTTTTGATACCGCCATATCCAGCTACAGCCTTCATACTTCCTGCTCTGTATATACTGCTGAAGCTGTCGCCATTTATTGTGCGCTCCAGCAGATATCTTCTCTTCGCCACCGTAAATTCTGTGTCTATAGTGACAGTATGAGTGTATTGGAACAGTTGGAGTGCTACAATCATAAATGTCATCCCGTTGTGTCAGATATATTTGGCATCTTACATTCACTTGGGAAAAGGAGTTTTGATATTCTGTTTTGTTGGGTCCCGAGTCACGTGGGCATTAAAGGTAACGAACTTGCTGACAGTGCTGCGAAGGCAGCCTCTGTTCCACTGCAGCAAGCCGTTCCTTTAACTGATATCAAAGTGTCCACAAAGGAGTACATTCACTCTTTGTGGCAGGAATCATGGAATCTGCAAGTCACCAATAAATTACATTCCATCAAACCATTTATTCATTTTTGGCCATCTGCCCGAATGCGAGGGACGGATGTCAAACTGACTCGACTTCGCATCGGGCACACACGATTCACTCATCGTCATCTTTTGTTGGGCGAGAGTCCATCTTTTTGTCATACATGCTCATTAGATTTTACCGTCAAACACATTTTAATTGACTGCCCTAATTTTAATCATCATCGTTTAAAATTTTTTAAAACATTAATTTTAAATTTGCACGATCTCATTGGGGAAAATCCTCATCCAAATCTTTTCCCTTTTTTAAGTATCATTGGGTTTTTAAATCTCATATAGTGCATTTATCCATCACGATATTTATATCATGCCTTTCTATTATAATTTTATATTTTTTACCATGTTGATCTATGTTTAAATCATGACATTTTAAATTACTTGCGCAAGACTTGCATATATCTTTTATTACAACATTTTTATATTTACATCGTCTTCGTTTATTTTTATCTTGCGTTTGGCGCAGCTTGTCCGTTCTTGGACCTTGCGCCATAAAACCCAAAAGCAACCAACCATTATTCCACCACCGAGTTGATGACGTCATGCGCCACCAAATTGTTGTTCCCATGTGAGGAAGACAGTAAAGCTGAAACCAAAAACTTACAACTCAACTCCACTCGAAAACCGAAACTAACAACTCGCTATAGCGTCACTTCCTGTACAACCCCACTTTCTGTTATAACATCACTTCTGGGAACAGAAAAAAACAACTCAACCTCGACAACTTCCTGTGACGTCACGTCCGGTACAACTCCACTCGATTTCTCCACCTCCGCTGATCCAAAACCCGCTATTTTTTTAATGTTGTGATAGAAGTTTGTAATGCAACGCGATTCCTAAAAAAATCTTCATTCTTTCATGAGCACCGTAGACCATGGTGGAACGCTTAGTGCACAGCAGCAATCAAGACTTAAGTCCCTCAACTTTATATGCATACAATTTTGACCGTAAGCCTATGAAGTCTGTTGTAATTTTCCCACTGTTTTCTTCCTTCATCTTCACAATCACTATTTTTATAGATTTTATTCCGTACACATTTTCAGAAAATTCCGAAGTATCATACAAATCAAGTTGCTATTTCACATATCTTCGAAGAAATCTTCCGTATATATCTGATAAATTAATGAATTGGTGTCTGTATAAAAGTTTAACATTTTCCCCGTATTCCCTTTTCATAACATTGTTGTGTAAATCAGTTAGTAATGTTTTTGATATATCTATATATAAGATAGCCATTCCAATACATATAGGTTTGTTAAATATCACTTTAGGTTTATGCATATGTACGGCAACTAAATTTTCAGAGAACATTTTTGTATGGCCAAAATTAAGTTTCGGTATTAGTTTTAAAACAGAGTAGGTTATCAACTCTTCGCCGAATATTTTCTATCGTTTTAGCAAAATTTGAATTGTATATTAGTTTAAAGAAGTCCTTTTCAAATGAATGGCGTACTTTAGTATTCAATTTGTGTAAAAAAATTTTTTATAATGAAGAGTGTTAGATTCAGTTAAAGTAGCGCCACTTATTTGTGTTAACATTTATTGAACGAGATTAAGGTTTTATAGAATGCAAACGATTTGAAGAAACAGTCGTTTTCAGTTTCGTATTGTAATATCAGAATTGTCGTGTTCCATCCTTTTGTAAAATGTATAAATGAATGTAGAAAATCTATTGGATTATGGTTTGATTTGTTTACGAGGAAATATACTGCATGCTGTGTAATATCTAGTGCCTTTAGAACTTTTGTCTTGAGATATTTAACTCAATATTGATTGTCCTCAACATTTGGCGTCCGCGACAGGACAGAAAGAAGTTGAACGGTAAATACTGGTTTCTTGTTTACACTTGCAGTTATTTATGACGGAACAGGAAGAAATTATGAAACGCGTAGGGAAAAATCGGGGTGTTATAAGAGGCTCATTTACAAGGCTGTGCGATAAATTGTTTATCGAGATGCGTTCTGAAACTCCTAACTGTTCCGATATACAATCTCATTTAGAACTGTTACAGAAAAAAAGCTTCGGAACTAGAAGAAGCTGATAAAATTATTTTGCATGGCATTATAGATTCTGATGTTAACGAAGATGACTTGGAACGAGAACAAGCGACGGTTGATGATTACCAGTATAAGTTTTACAAATGCCGTAATTAAGCGCTCGCATGTATTGCTTCAATTTCAGTTATGTAAAAATCGTCAAATGGGGTTTCTGCCGATCGAAAGTTCAAATTTCCGAAAATTGAACTCGAGAAATTTGGCGGAGAAATTCTTGATTGGTTACATTTCTGGAGTCAATTTAAGAAGATAGATGAAGATTCACAGAAATAAATCCAGAAGACAAATTCCAGTACCTTATTCAGGTGACTATCGAAGGTTCTCGTGCGAGGCAAGTTGTGGACAGTTTCGCCCCTACTAAAGAAAATTACCCGAAGGTCATTGAAAGTTTACGATCGCGTTTTGGTCGTGATGATATGTTAGTCGAAGTTTACGTTCGAGAAATGTTGAAGTTGGTCTTACACAAGGTCACAAATCGTGGTAAACTATGTCTAAGTACTTTATATGACAGACTTCAATCACATCTAATGGGTCTGGAGTCACTTGGGGTAACATCTGATAAATATGCTGCTATGTTGTTTTTTTCCCCTTGTAGAATCGTGCCTACCAGAAGATTAACTACGAGCATGGCAGAGATCGTCGCAGTCCAGGGAAAACCAAAAGTCCGCTAACAGCTCTTATGTCTTTCTTGTTAAAGTGAAGTTGAAGGAAGGATTAATCTTGCTTCTACCGGTTTCGAGATGCAAACTAAAAAGAAAAAAGATCATTCGTTTTACAAAACGGGTATGCAAGAAGAGATACCTTCTGCCAGAGATTTACTGACAGTTGATGCCAACAAGTTCAAATATTGCGTATTTTGTGATGGCAAACACCTTAGCACAGATTGTTTTAAAGCACAGAGAATGAGTCTCAATGAAAAACGCAAAATACTGAAAGATAAAAAATGCCGTTTCGCATGTTTAAAATATGGTCATTTATCTCAAAGATTAAGACGAATATGAGATGCATTTTGTGTGGAAACATTCGGTAATTATGTGTTCGAATCTTGCTTCAAATCATGTAAATAAGAATAATACGAATATAGATGATTCAACAACAGCTGTAGAAGTGAACAGTAGACTTGCCAATCAACTGGATAATCCCAAGATATTTCTACAAACCATCGTTGTGAGATTGAAAAGTAAGATAAAAAGACAAATTAGTGTGGTCTCTCTCTCTCTCTCTCTCTCTCTCTATATATATATATATATATATATATATATTCGACACCGGAGCTGAGAGTTCGTACACTCTAAAATCAACTGCCAACGAAATGGGGTATAATTCTCATAGAGAACAGAGGATGATTGATTGTCTTTTCGGAGGTGTTCAGTCATAAAACCCCAAAATCCAAATCCAATCCGGAGGTGTTCGGTCTAGGGAACGTCAACACAAGTTGTATAAGGTTCACATCAGTAGTTTGATCGGAACTCATTCCTGTGACGTAGATTTACTAGATCAAGAAAAAAATAAGTGGTGAAATAAGTCATATAAAATCAGGTTCCTGGATGAAAGAAATGAAGAATCGATATAAAATTGACAGATAACAGTGAAATCAAAGGGAAAATAGAAGTTCTCATTGGAGCCGATATTGCAGGAAATTTACTAACAGGAAAAGTTCAACAACTAAATTGCGGTCTGGTAGCAGTGGAAACTCTCGTCTGAGGTGGACTCTCATGGGTAAAGTTCCAGGTGAAAGAAGAAAAATTGATACATCTTTACTTGTGACGGCCATGACGTACATCAAAGACTCAAAAGTATCAGATCTATGGGAGCTAGATACTTTGGGTATTAGAGACCCTATAGAAAGAAAATCCACTGAAGATAAAGAAAGAGCAGTACAAGAACATTTTCTGCAAACAGTGACCTTAAATGATGAAAATCGCTATAAAGTAAATTTGCCATGGGTCGAAAACAGCCCTTCACTTCCTACGAATAAAGAAATTGCTGAGGAAAGATTGCACACAACCACTAGAAAACTTCATCAGGACAATTTGCTGACTGAATATGATCAAGTTTTGAAGCTCTGTGAAGATGCAGGAATTATAGAGCAAGTACCGAAGGAAGAAGTGGCAAAGTCTGGGAGTTATTTACCCCACCGTCCTGTTTTAAAAGAAAGTAGTCCACTACAAGAATCCGACCAGTATTTCATGCATCAGCAAGATCTAAGAACTGTCCTTCATTGAATCAATGTCTAGAAACAGGACCTAACTTAATTGAGCAAATACCAGATGTCTTGTTGCGGTTTCGTAAAATGAGGATAGGTGTATCTACCGATATTACGAAGGCTTTTCTCCAAATAAGTGCTGCACACAAGGATCGAGATCATTTGCGCTTTCTATGGTGGAGCAACATAGAAAAAGAGTAGGTAAAAATATTTAGACACGCACGTGTCGTTTTAAATATTAACAGTAGTCCCTTTCCCTTAAATGCAGTTATAAAATACCACCTTGGAAAATCACTGCAAATATTGTCTTCTTCAGCCAATCGATCGGGTAAGAGATGCTCATGTCTTCGGGCTCTCTATCCTGGAAAGGTACAAAACTAATGTTTCGAGATGAGAAAAAAAATTACTCGGAACCTAAGACACTTATGCATGAAGAATTGGTGAAAAGAATTATTACTAGGAGTGGTAGAACTGTAAAGCTCCCATGCAAATTTAAAGATTTTGATCTTTGAGTTTCAAGAACTCTGATATTTTGATTATTGAGAACTCTAATATTTTCCTAAAGTTTTGTATATCTAGTATGTCGGGGTATTTAAAATTCATTGGCATAAGCTGATTTTTTACTATTTTAGTTAGATATGAATTTATTTATTGTTATATTTCTTCATTTTAGTTAATATTAAGGTTTTGATAACAATGTGTTTTATCAAAAGGTGGGAGTATGTTAGATTCAATTAAAGAAGTGCCACCTATTTGTGTTAACATTTATTGAACGAGATTAAGGTTTATAGAATGCAAACGATTTGAAGAAGCAGTCGTTTTCAGTTTCAGTTCCGTATTGTAATATCAGAATTGTCGTGTTCCATCATTTTGTAAAATGTGTAAATAAATGTAGAAAATCTATTGGATTATGGTTTGATTTGTTTACGAGGAAATATACTGCATGCTTCCAGCGCCTTTAGAACTTTTGTCTTGAGATAATTAACTCAAAATTGATCGTCCTTAACAAACAAAAAATCAAATTCGTTGGTCCAATAGAAGTAGCTGTAACACCCCATAAAACTTTGAATTCATCTCCAGGCATAATTTCTGAAACCGATTTAGTTCATGACATCGAACAAGATATCCTAGAATCCTGTCCAATCAATCTGTAATTAATGTTAAAAGAATCACTATATCAAGAAAAGGCCAAAGAATACCCACCAAACGCGTAATAACTTTCAATACACCAAGCACACCAAAACACGTAAAAATAGCCTATATGAATTGCCAAGTTAGACAATACCAAATCCAGTCCGTTTTTTTAAATGCCTAAGATTCGGACACTCTTTCATCGCTTGCCGTGGCAAAGAGACTTGTGCAAAATGCTCTAGTGCAGAACATAAGACCGATGTCTGTGCGTCCTCATCCCTTTGCTGTTTGAACTGCAAAGGTGACCATCCAGCTTTTGCCAAGTCTTGCCCTAAATTTCAAACGGAAAACGAAATCCAAACAATTAAAGTGCAACAAAACATTTTATTTCCGGATGCCCGAAAAATTGTAAATGATCGCACCCCAAAACCTGGAATATCTTACTCTTCAATAGTTAAAAAAACCTTCAAGACCAACGGAACTCAAACCGATGTAACTATGTTTAAGCCATCTGATCAACATAAAACTTCAAAGAACCGACCTAAAACACCTTTTTCTAAAGCATCAGCTACAACCTCATCGAATACAAAAATCATAAACCAACCAAATCGATCTACAATTCATCTTTAAAAAGAGTCATCTCATCTGAACAAAATAATATTAAAATAGCAAAAAGTTCTTCTCAAATCTCTCTTCAGCCTGTCGTTTCATCCAGAAACTTGATAACTAATTCTTATACCAGTGACCTCATTAATCTTTATAACACTGAAAGGCGATAGTTCCTCTATAGAAGATGAGGACTTGGAGACTTCGCCAATCAACTCCAAGTAGGATCCTCGGGAAGCCAAACATTGTCCTAGGACGAGAAACCACAAGTAGTTTTTCTCTTCTTTTATACTTTATTTTTATGGCTTCCTTTCTTTCCTGGAACTGCCGTGGTTTTCGTAACAGATTTGATGATGTTAAATACGTCATAAATAAACATAAGCCCGCTGCAATCGCCCTCCAGGAGACCTATCTAAAAAACAGTGATACCACCATCGTCATTTCACTATATTTAGAATATATTATGATGATTCCCAAAGAGCACGACTTATCAGTCACTCAAATTAACCTCAAAACAAATCTTCAAGCTGTTGCTGTTAGACTTCATGTCAATACTTTAATAACAATTTGCAATTTATACCTACCTCCTAATATTCATATCGCCACTTTTGACTTAAATAATTTGATAGATCAACTTCCACAACCATTCATTATACTTAGTTACCTAAATGGCCATCACATTCTCTGGGGAAGTTCAAGCATTAATCGTAGAGACAAACAAATTGAAAAACTAGTAACGGACAATGATTTATGTATAATGAATAACGGCCAATCTACATACATTTTCTCACCTTCACTTACCTACCATTCGATAGATCTAGCAATTTGTACTCCTTCAATTTTACCATTTTGGACTTTTTCTATGGATCCTTACCTTTACAATAGTGACCATTATCCTATAAAACTAAAATATGTAGGTCAATACCAGCCTCACTCTGTCAGCTAAACTAACTATATATTTGAAACTGCCAACTGGCTACTCTTTACTAGTCTCGCAGATATTTTTAAATCAGTAGAAATTGGTGACATCGATGAAATAAATTATAAAATAACAGACATAATTATAAAGAGTGCTGTCGCTTCCAATAAAAAAGTCATTAATAAGCCTTAAAACCAAAAGAAACCTTGGTGGAATGAGGAATGTGGCGATGCTTATCGGAAACAGTGGAAAGCCTGGAATACCTTCAGTAGATACGTATGTAACAAGTGAAAACTATATTATTTATATATATATAAAAAAAAAAAAAAAGCGGCATTTCGAAAAATACAATGACGTAATCAGAGGGATTCTTGCATGAATTATGTAAACAGTATAAATAGTAAGACCCCAATAGACAAATACCGATTCTAGAATGCAATAACCAAATACTATCTGCACCCAAAGACATAGCAAACACAATTGGTTCATGCCTTTCCGAAATATCCATCTCCAATAACTACTCCGAAAGTTTAAAAAAAAATTAAAATTGCATCGGAAAAGACTAAAGTTAATTTTACTTCATGCCGTATACTATCTTATAATTAATACCATGGTATTGATGAAACACAGATCGAGATATTTCCCCACTCTTTTAGAGATGGAAATATATCTCTCCTCTGTACTTGGAATGATTGACAGGGTTTTGGAGTCAAACGCTAAATCTGATGAATAATTGGGAATCGTTAACAGAAAAATTATGTAAAAATAATGGAATAAAATTAGGAAACTTGTAATTTAAGGTACACGATGAATGGGTAGCTTCTCTGTATTGTCCTCTTAAGCGATCGTGATCCCTAACTTTAATGTCTCCTGCAACGGTGAAAGCTTTTTCACACATGAAACTGTTTACAACCTCGATGTGTTGTCGCTGCTGCTTCTCATCCAATTCTTCCATTGGAAGTGGTTCCTGTATTTTTTTCAATACTTAGCGCCTCATGCTGTAGACACGCAATGAATTTTATAGAGGCGTCTTCACCTGTATACACTACAGGGGCTTACATATACCGCTGCTGCTAACTACGTAGTAGCAAAAGCTTACACTTCTATGCTTTTTATACGCATTACTGTAAGATTTATTTCTTGACAGATCACAGAAGTGGCTTTTTTCAGTAATGTATTCAAAATCAGCATATATCACAAAAGGAATGTATGCTGCATGCTTAAAATTTTGAAAATGAACCCACCTTTTCTCTTCTGAAGGAATTTCAATGTGACAGGGCTTTTATTCATTTGTCAAAGTTCTTCATGCTCTTTTAAATGATCACAGCATACGAAAAGGCATAAACATCTCCTGCAAATGAACTGCTTTCGTTTCCCCTTCGTCTGTTGCGACGAAACAAGTCGCGACAAATTAACAATAACATAGTAATAGAAGTTCTTTTCATCTGAGGAGTAAATCTACATGACGAACTTTCTCCTAAGACGTAACGATAAGAGGGAAAATTCTATAATCCTTTTCATAGGAATATACATTGATTGAAATATCGTTATTTTTCTCAAATAACTAACTCTCCTCCCGTTTCGTTAGGGTAATTAATCCCTGAAAAATTTTAAGAATTTTTAAATTGAAAATAATGTGGAACGCGAAAGGTTTTCCGTCTCTGGATATAAGGCGGTTAAATTAGCACAACGGAAATATTGTCACCGAGCGTTTAAATTTAAAAAACTCGGTGAGTTCAACAAAACTAGACCCCTTTAATGGGGAATATTGAATCTGTTTTAGAACCAATTCTTCAATTGATCATCTTGAATTTTTCGTCTCAAAATCTTCGCTTTCTTTAAGATTTTTTCGCACGTCGTTTCAAACAAGTAGTCGAAATCAGTGTTCTACATTAAAATTGTGTTCTTCGTTTTGAAGAACGAATTTCTCCTTCAGTAATTTTTGATAGATGAAAAGATTACGATGATGGCCAAAGAACATGTGGAGCTGTTGCATTGCTTACCTCCCATGACTTTCCAGTCACTCAAATTAACATTAAAACAAATCTACAAGCTGTTGTTGTAAGACTTCATGTCAATATCTTAATTACAATATGCAATTTATACTTACCTCCTAACACCCATGTCGCCACTTCTGAATTAAATAATTTGATTGATCAACTTCCGCAACCATTCATTATACTTGGTGACCTAAATGGCCATCATATTCTTTGGGGCAGTTCAGACATTAATAATAAAGGCAAACAAATTGAATAAATAATAACAGACAATGATTTATGTATTATGAATAACGGCCAACCTACTTACTTTCACTCGCCTTCACTTACTTACCATTCAATAGATCTGGCAATTTGCACTCCTTCAATTTTACCATTTTGGACTTTTTCTGTGGATCTTTACTTTTACAACAGTGACCATTATCCAATTAAACTTAAATATGAAGGCCAATACCAACCTCACTCTGTCAGCCAAACTAACTATATATTTGAAACCGCCAACTTGCCAATCTTTACTAGCCTCGCAGATATTTCAGATGCAGTAGTAATTGGTGACATCGATGAAGTAACTTTTAAAATAACAGATATAATTATAGCAAGAGCTGACGCTTCAATTAAAAAAGTCATTAATAAGCCTAAAAAACAAAAGAAACCTTGGTGGAATGAGGAATGTAGCGATGCTTATCGGAAACAGAGGAAAGCTTGGAATATCTTCAATAGATATCCAACAAAAGAAAACTATGTTACTTATAAAAAAACAAAAGCGGCCTTTCGAAAAATACAACGACGTAGTAAGAGGGATTCTTGGATGAATTATATATCAATAGTATAAATAGTAAAGTCACTAGTAAACAATTATGGAACAGAATTAAAAGAATTTCCCGTGTTTTCCCCAATACACAAATTCCGGTTCTAGAATACAATAACGAAGTACTATCGGCACCCAAAGATATAGCAAACGCAATTGCTTCATGCCTTTCCGAAATATCCAGCTCCACTAACTACTCTGAAAGTTTAAAAAAATCAACATTGCATCTGAAAAAAATATAATTAATTTTACTTCAAACCTTATATGATCTTATAATTGTGACTTTACTTTTTCGGAATTGACAAAGGCTTTATCCTAAGTTCACAAATCAACTCCTGTCCCAGAACAGAACTTGGAACTAATACACTTTTCCACAATCATGGAGGTATGCTAATATTATACCTATACTGAAACCAAATAAAGACCCCAAGAACCCTTCAAACTACCGTCCAATCGCCCTGACAAGCTGCTAATGCAAAATTTTAGAAAAGATGGTGAACGCGCGGTGAATGCATACTTTAGAAAAAGATCAATGTCTCTCTCCACTTCAAAGTGGTTTCCGGAAAAATAGATCCACTATCAATAATCTAGTCGCTCTCGAGACCGAAATAGGAGACGCTTTTGTGTAAAACAAACAACTCGTCTCGGTTTTTTTTATGTAGAAAAAGCGTACGATCGAATGTGGAGACATATAGTTTTAAAGGGTATTTTTAGAAACGACAAAAAGGGAAATCTGCCTATTTTTATTCAAAATTTTTTAGAGAAACGATATTTTAAAGTGGGGATTGGATCAATTTTCTCAGATGTTTTTATTCAAGAGGATGGCTTACCACAAGTTAGTATTTTAAGTGTTGCGTTATTTATTTTAAAAATTAATGATATTGTTTCTCAATTGCCTCCATCAGTTAAAGGTCTTATTTACGTTGACGATCTGCTAATTTCATGCGCATCAAAAGACATTCGTTTAATAGAGAGCCAACTTCAACAGGCCGTTAACAAAATCACACATTAGGCTAAACGAAAATGGTTTCAGTTTTTCACCTTCTAAAACCGCTTGTGTTCTTTTTTGCAGAAAGCGAAATCTTCATCTTGACCCTGGAATATTTTTCAAAGATAATTTAATTAATGTTGTGGACAATATCAAATTTTTAGGTATCCTATTTGACAAGAAGTTGACTTTTCAACCGCATATTTTAAATCTACGCAAACGTTGCGAAAAGGCTCTTAATATATTACGGGTTTTATCAAAATTATCATGGGGATCTGATCGTACTTTAAAAGATCAAAGAAGCCTTTTAAAGATCTATAGACCTTTAATGCGATCAAAATTAGATTACGGCTGCGTGGTGTATGGCTCAGCAAGAAAATCTGCACTTCAAACTCTGAACACTATCCACCACACAGCTTTGCGCTTATGTACTGGTGCATTTAGAACATCGCCCGCAAGCAGCTTATATGTGGACACTTTTGAACCTTCTCTGGACTTAAGGCGACAGTTGTTGTCCTTAGAATATTATTTTAGTATTTCCTCAATCCCTCATCACCCATTGCATACCATTCATCACAGTCCATATCTAAAACGCCTCTATCAAGCTAAAACATTGGAGAAAGTGCTCCTATATGTAATTCATGCTCTACTCCATTTTCTGTTTATCACATTTTAATCATCTGTCCTGTGTTTAATCATTAACGGTTCAAGTTTTTTAAAAGTATTATTTTAAACCTACAAGATTTGATTGGGGAAAACCCCCATTCAAATCTTTTCGCGTTTTTACGTTCAGTTGGTTTTTTAAAACTCGTATAGTGTTTTCTTTTTTCCATCACAGTATTTATATCATCCACATTATCTACGCATTTTTTTATACGTTTTACCATCAAATTTCTTACGCAAGACTTAAAAACATTTCAATAAAATGTGTAGTTATCTTTTTATTGATTTTATTTATTTTATCTTGCGTTTGGCGCAGCTTATCCGTTTTTGGACCTTGCGCCATAAAACCCCAAAATCCAATCCAATCCAAGCTAAAACATATTTCATCAGTTTCATTCAAGAGCAGGGAGTACCACAGGGCAGTGTTTTAAGTGTAACTTTATTCATTTTAAAAGTTAACAATATTGTTTCTCAATTGCCTCCATCAGTAAAGGGTCTTATTTATGTTAACGATCTGCAAATTTCATGCGCAGCTGAAGACATTCGTTTAATAGAGAGACAACTTCAATAGGCCGTTAACAAAATCACACATTGGACTAACGAAAATGATTTCAGTTTTTCACCTTCTATAAGCGCTTGTGTTCATTTTTGCAGAAAGCAGGCCTCCCAGAGGCGACTAAAAAAGCGACTATTTTCAAGGCAAGGCGACTATGGCAACTATTTTGAGGAAAAAAAAGGCAACTATTTTCATCGCAAGGCAACGTTTTCTTAGAAACTCGATATTTGCTCTACATTTATCGATTTATATGCTACATTTATCGATTTATATGCTACATTTATCGATTTATCCATTTATGATCGTTCAGTATCATCGAGGTATAATAATCGATTTTTGCCGTGCATGAATATCAGAGCAAATCGATATAATACGGACAATCGATTTTTACTATTATTTCTGCGATATTTTGTGACAGTTCTTTTTGTGGAGTCGGGTGTGACCTCTGTTCGCTAACCCCCGGTATTTGCTACGAATTCCTTCACAAACCAATGGGAATTCGAGCCTATTGGATAACAGCCATCATGGCTTTGCACGTGGTGTTGGTTTGCTTTGCAAACCAAATTCCAATTGCGAAGAGATCCAATTGACGTGACATCAGAATCTATTGCAAAAATATAAATATATGATTGCAAAAAAATATTAATAAAAAGAAAATCAAATGCAATTTATCGAACTGTTGTAAAATTTTCCGCGGATTTCGAATCAGTTGAAATTTTTAACCTAGCTTTAACGATACCGATTTTACAAAAAAGAACAAAGCAATGCCAGTCAAAATGTTTTTTATTTGTTTTGCTGAGTGCAGGAAATGAAATCATATTCATGTAATCTCGAATTAAACGAGGGTCATTCTGCGCACCGGCGTTCGTTTTGGAAAACGTATAAATTACAATTTAAAAATCATTTATTTAGAAAAAAATCATATTTTTAGATATTGATGTAGTCTAGGAGATAGGAAAAAGAACTACATTTCTAAAGTTAAAACTTATTTATTTTGTATGCCTGCTAAAATCGTTCCTCCGCATAACCAAACGAAAGAGGGAAAAATAAATTTCGAATTTCTTTCATGCTGCTGCCATTCCAAAAAAAAAAAAAAATTTATTAATAATAATAATTAAGTGTCTATTGAGATCAAGTGATGAGTCATCATCTGCTTTCAAGTTATTTCCACGCAAACAATCTGTCGTGGTTTATTTTATTCCAGAAACAAAAGTGCTTTTTTATTCTCCAGGCCAAGTTTGTATGGTCGCAATCGTTAAAGATTATGTGAAAATTACAACGGATTTGAAATTTGCGGTAAATTTTACACCAGTTCGATACCTCAAATGTGATTTTCTATAAATAAATAATTTTTAAATTGTAACTTTCATACTTTCGCTTATTAAACTGTTCATCAGTTTCTATTGAAATGTGTGTATAAAAACGGATTCAACATTTTTAGATCAACTATAATCGGTCAATTGAACTTGATTCGTGAGAACGCGCCTAAAAGTACACTTGCGTCTTAATTTTTTTTATGAAACATTGGCATTTTATTTTAATTGTTTGTAAAGGTACCATTTGTTATTGCCCTATAGCAGCTTTCTGTGTCTAATATAGTACTCAATTTTACAAAATTGAGGAGACTATTTTGGCTACTATTTTTCACATATGAGGCAACTAAAGCGACTATTTTCAAAGGTAAGAACCACTGGGAGGCCTGAGAAAGCGAAATCTTCATCTTGACCCGAAAATATTCTACAAAGAAATTTTAATTAATGTTATGGACAGTATAAAATTTTTAGGTATCGTATTTGACAAGAAGTTGACTTTTCAATCGCATATTTTAAATCTACGAGATGACAAGCTTGAAGTAAGGTGGGCCTGTTGAGAAAATCCTGGAGCGGGGCGGGCCGGTTGTTTGGAGCCAATGGTCAATATTTAATAAAATAGACCCTGCTGAAACCAATCGACGGTGGATGTTGAAAGTCGTGGATCAGCCACCCGGGATATTCAGTAGCACAGTAAAGAAGATGAACACTTACCGGTGTTGAAATCTCTCCAAGTCCAGGTATCTCTATGCAATCTGGATCCTACCTGAGTAATAGGCACTGCGCAGGTACGCCACCTCCAATGGCCGCCTCAGCAATACAATTTATAATTCTTTGGGGAAAATCTAAAACACAAAAATTAATTTAAATTGTAGAAATCGTAATACTAGCTTGCAATTGTAACTCTCAATTCTGAAAAGAACAGTGCACGATGCATTTAGAACTTCACCCGTAAGCAGCTTGTATGTAGACCCTTTTGAACCTTCCCTGGAAATGAAGTTATTGACAAAGCCGCCAAATCGGCCGTAAATAATTTTAACCATAATATTTCTTTCCGTGACTTAAAATCTTTTATTTACAAATTTTTAGAGGAAAAATGGCAGAATGAATGGAATGAACAAACGGAGAATAAGCTTTACGCTATTAAACCAAATATAGCTGAATGGAAATCGCTACCTTTAAGAAGACAGCAGGTAATACTAACACGATTCCGTACTGGACATACGCGGATAACACATAGACACCTCCTCCTCGGATAAGATCACCCAATTTGTAATTATTGTATTTGTCCACTAACGATGAAACACATTTTAATAGAATGTTCTCATTGTAATAGGCAACGACTTATACATTTTAATTAATTTACCTTGACTTTAGAAGACATGGTTTGGGAGAATCCTCATTCAAATATTTTTAGCTTTTTACATAACATTGGGTTCATATATCACATATAATTTTATGTAGTATTCATTTTATTATGATATAACTTATTTCATTTATTTATTAGATTATATATCGGATTTTTTAACTTGAATTTGGCATAATATGTTCCAAGAGGACTCAATGCCACAAAACCATATCCAATCCAATCCTCTCTTTTTAAACCGAGACTATTCGCACAGTCTGTCGTTATGTAATTATTTATGGCGACTTGTTCCTAAACTGCTCATGACTCGTATAAATTTCCTCGATCGTCCCTCAACTTCAATTCACAGTACTCAGCAAAACGGTTTTTGATTTATTTATCACTGGTGTTGAGAGAACGGAATTGTTGTTTTGACTACGCTCAAACGCCGGCGCAAAAGGAGAAAGGGATGATTCACCAACAGCTGTAGGACCCCCTCCCCACTTGGTTAAAACGCAGGTCACGGTCACCCGAGGTAGCTTCACTCGAAGTACTCGCATACTAATGGTTTCTAGGGTAATGCAATGAATAGTTATGCCGTCTCTTGTGCCCTTCTCGCTTACGCAGAGAAGAAGAAAAGTGTGATTTACTGTTATTAACCAGATGCTTGCCAATTAATACAACAATTATTTTCTTAATGACCTCCACTCTGTCAGAAACAGGCAATCCATACAATTATTACATAGAAACAAGGGATGATTTTCGGGACGCAAAATGCAGTTTGAACTCTTGCAATCAGGATTAAATATTTTAGGTATATTTCTCGAATAGGATGTTTTAACAGTTTGATTATTGTCCATCGCTAGTGATTTCCCCGGGACACAAAGAACAGGTCAATTTTTTTCGATAATTTTATCGGATCAAACCAGGTATCTGATTGCCTTACACTGGTATGGAACGCGGTTTCTCTGTCTAATGTATGAAACAATTTCTCTGATACTATTAGCTCATTTGATTTTTTTAAAGTCCGACACTTTCCTCAATTTGAAATAGTAGTACCCTCAGCTCGTAATCAAACGAGAAGCAAATTGTGTATAAGTTTAATTAGGTTGGCGAGTTGTTTTTCGAAATTGTTCAAGACACGATTGAGGAGTAGGCTCAAATTCACGCAACACAATAGATTTGACTTTTTCATAATCAGTCAGCTCATCATCTCCGATGTATGTTATAACATTGAAAGCTCTCTCCCCTAGTAAATTTAACAAAATTTTCGATTTAAATTTCTCGGGAACAGTTTTCGAAACAAATGCTCTTTCTAAGGAAGCAAAGAAGTAACTCCAGCCTTCTGGCCTACTCGAAACTTTTATTGTCAACGTCCGAACACTCTTTAAAGAATCTAAAGAGTCACAAATTTCCACTTCATTCTCAGATTTACTGTTTAGTTTTGTTTCGGCTCGGATTTTTGCAAGTTCAAGTTCTGCCTTGGCTCTTTCTAGCCTAAGCTTTTCGAGTTCCATTTGCTTCTGTTCCGATTCAATTTGTTTCTGTTCGTTATTTTTGCGATCTTCGTCAGTTGTATTTATGAATTCCGTGACCATTTGAATGTCTGACGCATAGTATTTATTACTTATGATGAGCTCAGGTGGCTGAATAACAGTCATTTTCTTATTTACCTCTTCACCTAACTCGGTGGCACCTGCCTAAGATCTTCCTATCTATAGTTATTAAAAAAAATTCTTAGTTTTGATACTTAATACAAGTAGTCTTCTCATACAAGTTCAAATTTTTCACTTACTTCACAGTCACAAGCTCGCACTTTTTTATCCAGTTCACTTCGGCGTGGTAAGGACCAGATTTCTTAGTTCAGGATAGCATACACAATGGAAATACCCGTGGACTGTATAACAACACAATTTATTTCATATCTCAATAAATGACCATTGCTCATCTGTTCATGCGGTCACATTCACCGCACACGTCACTCCTCATGGGATCTTACTCGCACACTGACGACTCAATTCACACTTTTTCCATAAAGTGGTGGTGCTGCAACAACGCTTGCGGTTGGTACGGAACAATACCAACTGTATTACTAACTAAATCGCAAACAGCGAATGAAGAACCCTGTAATAGTATTAAAATTCCTAAAGCCACTAGAAACAAGACCATGGAAAATACTAATAATCAAATAACAAAATACTTAAGCAAACCACAAAGCTATGATAAAAAAAATTTCAAAATTGCCGGTACAACAAAAGCCTAAATATTCAAAAGGTAAACATGTTAAATCTCTGATACAACCAAAGAATATCTCTAGAAAATTATCTGACACTGAAATAAACCTGCATCCATCTGACCAAAGCGATATGGAGTTTAATCAAGACTAGGACATAGATCTGAGTAAAATTTTAAAGAAAGCTAAATTAGACAAAACAAAATGACCATACATATTATAACTTGGAACTGTCACGGATTTCGTGCCCTTATGCACGGCATATAAACTTTGATAAATACTTTTAATCCTGTCTGTTTCTGTCTCCAAGAAACTTATCGCCCCCAGGGGCATTCCTTCTTTAGGTTTGTACGGGCTTCACAACCCCGGGGTACCTGAGTGATCTTTTCTCCCTTTCGTTCTTCTCCTCGTCTACCCTTCTGCTTTTTCCTTTTTCTTCCTCCCTCGTTGTGGTTGCTTCTTCGGAGGTGAGGGCTCCCCTTGAGAAGCTTTTCGCCGCTCTGTCGCTTTCAGCTCCTCTTGGGGATTATATCACCCACGTGTTTGCCGTGCGTGGAGACCTGTGTCTTCGGAAAAGGTGATCCTGGTGATTGAGGGACAACATAACGCCCCAATACATTGCTTCGGCTCCTGCTTCGAATAAACAGGCGGTGTACTTTGGTCCCAGTACATTGATCGGCTGGTGGGTATATCCTGCTAGGACTAAGGACCTGCTCACCAACTAGCTCCTTAGGGCAGTCATAGGGGTGAGTTGGGTCCGTATAGTCCCTGGCTAGCACCGGTACAGGAATCTGTATCCCCTCGTTGGACTCCATGGTGGGTGGTGCCGCCGGGTACTGAACATCTATTTTTCAAACATGGAAACCCAAAATTCAACTTCTCCTTCAGTGGAGCAACTATGCATAAAAACAAATGAAAACAATATATGTGACGTAAAATTTTTTTATTATCAAAAGTAACACCGGAAATCTTAAAAATATATCTGCAATTTTACTCCATAAAACTATACTGGGAATGGTAGGAGAGACTAAAAACATAAAAAAAACCCTAGCAGGAGATGTACTTGTTGAAGTTCTAAATAGATCACAGGCATTAAATATCCAAAAAATTAAATCCGTCGGTTCAACAGAGGTGACTGTTACACCCCACAAAACCTTAAATTCATCAAGAGGCGTAATTTCAGAATCCGATTTAGTACATGACACCGAACAAGACATCCTAGAAACCCTGTCCAACCAATCTGTAATTAATGTAAAAAGAATCCTTATTTCAAGAAATGGTCAAAAAATACCCACCAAACATTTAATATTAACTTTCAATACACCGACTATACCAAAACACGTAAAAATAGCATATATGAATTGCCCAGTTCGACATTTCATACCAAACCCAGTTCGTTGCTTTAAATGTCAGAGATTCGGCCACTCTTTCCTTGCTTGCCGTGGCAAAGAAACCTGCGCAAAATGCTGTAGTACAGAACATAAGACCGATGTCTGTACTACATCATCCCTTTGCTGTGTAAACTGCAAAGGTGAACATCCAGCATTTGCCAGGTCTTGTCCTAAATTCCAAACAGAAAAAGAAATTCAAACCATTAAAGTTACACAAAACATTTTATTTCCGGAGGCCCGTAAAATTGTTAATGATCGCACCCCAAAACCTGGTATTTCTTACTCTCTTCAATAGTAAAAAAAACTTTCAAAACTAACGGAACTCAAACCGATGTAACTATTTTTAAGCCATCTGCCCAACAGAAAACTTCAATAAACCAACCTATAACGCCTCTTTTTTCTAAAGCATCAGCTACAACCTCAACAAATACAAAACACATAAATCAACCAAATCTATCTATCAATACTTCTTTAAAAAGAGCCATATCATCTGAACAAAGTAATATTAAAATAGCTAAAAGTACTTCTCAAACCTCTCTTCAACCTGACGTTTCATCCAGAAATAAGTTAACTAATCCTTCTACAAGTGACCTTATAAATCTATACAACACCGAAAGTGATATTTCCTCTGTTGAGAGTGATGGCTTGGAGGCTTCGCCACCCAAGTCCAAAAAGGATCTTCGGCAAGACAGATCTCGTCCTAGGACGAGAAAACATAAGTAGTTTCTTCTTTTCTTTTATCCTTTATTTTTATGGCTTCCTTTCTTTCCTGGAACTGCCGGGGTTTTCGTAACAGATGTGATGATGTAAAGGACATCATAAATAAACATAAGCCAGCTGCAATCGCCCTCCAGGAGACCTATCTGAAAAGCAATGATACCACCAACATTCGTCATTACACTATGTTCAGAAAAGATTACAATGATGGCCAAAGAGCATGTGGAGGCGTTGCTTTACTTACCTCCCATGACTTACCAGTAACTCAAATTAACCTCAAAACAAATCTCCAAGCTGTTGCTGTAAGACTTCATGTAAATATTTTAATAACAATATGCAATTTATATCTACCTCCTAATACCCATATCGCCACATTTGACTTAAATAATTTGATAGATCAACTTTCGCAACCATTCATACTGGGTGACCTAAATAGCCATCATATTCTCTGGGGCAGTTCAGACATTAATCGTAGAGGCAAGCAAATTGAAAAATTAATAACAGACAATGATTTATGTGTTATGAATAACGGCCAACCTACTTGCTTTCACTCACCTTCACTTACTTACCATTCAATAGATCTGGCAATTTGCACTCCTTCAATTTTACAATTTTGGAACTTTTCTGTGGATACTTACCTATACAATAGTGACCATTATCCTATAAAACTAGAATATGCAGGCCAATATCAACCTCACACTGACAACCAATCCAATTATATTTTTGAAACTGCCAACTGGTCACTTTTTACTAGCCTTGCTGACATTACTAACACGGTAGAAAATGATGATATCGATGAAGTTACTAATAAGATAACAGACATAATTATAGCTAGTGCTGGCGCCTCAATTAAAAAAGTCATTAATCAGCCTAAAAAACAAAAGAAACCTTGGTGGAATGAGGATTGTAGCGATGCGTATCGGAAGCAAAGGAAAGCCTGGAATATATTTAATAGATATCCAACAAGAGAAAATTTTATTATTTATAAAAAAACAAAAGCGATATTTCGAAAAATTCAACGACGTAGTAAGAGGGATTCTTGGGTGAATTATGTAAACAGCATAAATAGCAAGACCACAAGTAAACAACTATGGAACAGGGTTAAAAGAATTTCCGGTGTTTACCCCAATAGACAAATTCCTATTATAGAACATAATAATCAAATATTATCGGCACCCAAAGACATAGCAAACACAATTGCATCATGTCTTTCCGAAATATCCAGCTCCAACAACTACACTGAAAGTTTAAAAAAAATTAAAGTTTCATCTGAAAAGACTAAAGTTAATTTTACTTCAAACCGTACATTATCTTATAATTGTGATTTTACTTTTTATGAATTGACAAAGGCTTTATCCTTAGTCCACAAATCAACCCCTGGCCCGGATAATATCAGTTACATCATGCTCAAACATCTTTCAAATAGTTCTCTAAATCATCTCCTCAAATTTTACAATAGAATTTGGACCGAACATGCTTTTCCGCAGTCATGGAGGTATGCTACTATAATACCCATACTGAAACCAAATAAAGACCCCAAGAATCCTTCGAACTACCGTCCAATAGCCCTGACAAGCTGCCTATGCAAAATTTTTAGAAAAGATGGTCAACGCTCGTTTAATGTATGTTTTAGAAAAAGATAAATGTCTCTCTCCACTTCAAAGTGGCTTTAGAAAAAATCGTTCTACCACTGACAATCTAGTCGCTTTCGAGACTGAAATTAGAAATGCTTTCGTCCAAAATAAACATCTCGTCTCGATCTTTTTCGATATCGAAAAGGCCTACGATCGTACGTGGCGTCATGGAATTTTAAAAGACATTTTTAACTATGACATAAGAGGAAATCTGCCTATTTTTATTCAAAATTTTTTACAAAAAGATATTTTAAAGTAAGGATTGGATCGATTTTTTCAGATGTTTTTACTCAAGAGGAGGGAGTACCACAAGGCAGTGTTTTAAGTGTAACTTTATTTATTTTAAAAATTAACAACATTGTTTCTCAATTGCCTCCATCAGTTAAGGGTCTTATTTACGTTGACGATCTGCAAATTTCATGCGCAGCTAAAGACATTCGTTTAATAGAGAGACAACTTCAACAGGCAGTTAACAAAATCACTCATTGGACTAACGAAAATGGTTTCAGTTTCTCACCTTCAAAAACCGCGTGTGTTCATTTTTGTAAAAAACGAAATCTTCATCTTGACCCTGAAATATTTTTCAAAGATATTTTAATAAATGTTGTGGACAATTTTAAATTTTTAGGTATCATATTTGACAAGAAGTTGACTTTTCAACCGCATATTTTAAATCTACGCAAACGCTGCGAAAAGGCTCTTAACATCTTACGAGTTTTATCCAAGTTATCATGGGGATCTGATCGAGCTTGTCTTTTAAAAATATACAGAGCTTTAATACGATCTAAATTAGATTACGGCTGCGTGGTGTATGGTTCAGCAAGAAAATCTGCTCTTCAAACCCTGAACACTATACACCACACCACTTTACGTTTATGTTCTGGTGCCTTTAGGACTTCTCCCGTAATCAGCTTGTACGTAGAATCTTTTGGAACCTTCCCTGGACTTCAGACGACAGTTGTTATCACTGGAATACTATTTTAGAATTTCCTCAATCCCTCATCACCCATTGCATACCATTGATCACAGCCCATATTTAAAACGCCTTTATCAAGCCAAAACATCCTTCATCCCTACATTCCATTTAAGAATGCTGAACTTAATAAACGGATCCGAACTTTCTTCACTTGACGTCACCCAGAAAAAACTGTATTATTGCTCTCCTTGGTTTAATCATTATTTTGAATTTCAAAACCCGTTCCAAAATTTTAATAAAGCTGATACCTCTGATTTTATATATAAGCAACTCTTTCAAAACCATATAGAAAATTACTCAAATTTTATACATATTTATACTGATGGGTCTAAAAGGGAAAACTATGTTGGAGCTGCGTTCACTATTAATGATTCCCGTCATAGTTTTAAACTTCATTCTTCATGTTCTGTTTTTACCGCTGAAATAATGGCCATTTTTAAAGCGCTAGAACATATATCCGATCATTGTCATAAAAAATGTATCATTTTTACAGATTCGTTAAGCGTTTTACAGTCATTGAAACATCCTGATCATGAAAGTCATCCCATTGTTTTAGAATCACTGAAAATAATTTATCATCTTTCATCCAAAAATTTTAACTTACCATTTGGTTGGATCCCATCCCATGTTGGGATTGCGGGAAATGAGATTGTTGACCAAGCCGCCAAATCGGCAGTAAATAATTTTAACCATACTATCCCTTTCCGTGACTTAAAATCTTTTATTTACAAGTTTTTAGAGGAAAAATGGCAGAACGGATGGTCTGAACAAACTGAAAACAAGCTCCACGCCTTAAAACCAAATATAACGCAATGGCAGTCACCAGCTCAAAGACGACAGCAAGTAATACTAACACGTCTCCGTATTGGACACACTAGGATCACCCATAGACACCTCCTCCTCGGAGAAGATCATCCCATTTGTAATTACTGCATTTGCCCACTAACAGTAAAACACATTTTAATTGAATGTTCTCATTTTAATTGGCAACGACTGATACATTTTAATTCTTATAACTTGACTTTAGAAGACATGATTGGAGAGAATCCTCATCCAAATGTTTTTAACTTTTTACATGACATTTTGGTTTTATCCATCACATATAATTTTATGTAGTATTCATTCATTACATTTTGACTCACCTCACTTTCTTGCTATATTATATATTTTATTTTTTATCTTGAGTTTGGCATAATATGTCCCAAGAGGACCCAATGCCACAAAATCATATCCAATCCAATCCCTACATTCCATTTAGGATTGGATTGGATTGGATTTTGGGGTTTTATGGCGCAAGGTCCAAAAACGGACAAGCTGCGCCAAAGGCAAGATAAAATCAATAGAAAGATAAAAACATTTTAATAAAATATGTAGTTAAGTCTTGCGTAAAAAATTTGATGGTAAAACGTATAAAAAATACGTAGATAATGTGGATGATATAAATATTGTGATGGAAAAAAGAAAATACTATATGAGTTTTAAAAAACCAACTGAACGTAAAAACGCGAAAAGATTTGAATGGGGATTTTCCCCAATCAAATCTTGTAGGTTTAAAATAATACTTTTAAAAAACTTGAACCGTTGATGATTAAAAACAGGACAGATGATTAAAATGTGATAAACAGAAAATGGAGTAGAGCATGAATTACATATAGGTGCACTTTCTCCAAGTAAAAGATGACGATGGGTGAATCGTGTATGTCCAATGTGAAGGCGGGTCAGTTTGACATCCGTCCTCCGTGTTGGAGACACTGGCCACTGATGAATGATGGGCTTTATGGAGTGTAGTTTGTTGTTGACTTGCATGTTCCACGACTCTTGCCACAAGGAGGCGACGAAGTCCTTTGTAGTCATCTTGATGTCACTAAAAGGAACGGCTTGCTGCAATGGAACGGAAGCTGCCTTTGCAGCACTATCAGCAAGCTCGTTACCTTTTATCCCCACGTGACTCGGGATCCAACAAAACAGAATATCGAAACCCTTGCTCTGTAAGGTACGCAGGATGGTAAAAATATTCGCCACGACAGGATGGCATGTGACAGTATATTGTTCCAGCTGTTGTAAAACACTCATGCTGTCAGTGTAAATGCAGAACTTACGATGGGTACTGGAGGATATCTGCTGAAGGGCGCAATAGATTGCCACCGCTTCAGCAGTGTAGACGGAGCAAGAAACATGAATTCCGTAACTATAAATAGCGTTAGGAAATGCGATTCCGCAACCCACATGATCTCTTCCTTTAGACCCATCTGTGAATACTGGAAAATAGGTTTTAAACTGACAGCGGTGTAAGTGATATATTTGTTGGAATACAGCTGGAGCAGTGTCAGACTTTGCGTACTGTGTGAAGGGATTGATATAATTGAAGGATGGAAAGTCCCATGGTGGGAAACGAAAATTTTCAGTTTGTTGGGGTATAATATTTAGGTTAAAATCGCTTATGATGGAATTGGTCCTCTGCAAAAAAGGTTTAACGCAAGAGGAACGAGTGTCGTAAAGTCGATTCAAACCTGGGGCAAGAGTCATATGCTTCAAGGGATGGGATGACAATGATTTGATTTTGTAATTATAGTTGATTGACAACTTCTTCCGTCGCAGGTCAAGTGGTAACTGGTGACATTTCACGTAGAGGCTGTTAACTGGAGACGTTCGGAATGCACCAGAGCATATCCTCAAAGCTGAGTGATGGACAGTGTCTAATTTGCGCAAATTGGTTGCATTTGCTGTGTCATATGCAATACATCCGTAGTCAATCCGAGACAAGATGACAGATTGATACACTCGGAGTAATGCTTTGCGATCTGCTCCCCAGGATGTGTTTGACAGTACTTTTAATATATTGAGTGTTTTCTCACATTTCTTTCTCAGATGTAAAATGTGAGGCAAGAAGGTGAGTTTTTTGTCAAAGATTACTCCGAGGAATTTCATCTCGTTGACTACAGGAATTCGTGTGCTATTAATTTCAATTATAGGGTCTGGATGGAGGCCTCGTTTCCTACAAAAATGAACACAGTAGCTTTTGCTTGAGGACAGCGTGTGACCGTTCTGGTCGGACCACTTGACCAAGTTGTTAACGGCGGTCTGAAGTTGACGTTCAACCAAGCGTATATCCGATCCCTGGCAAGATATTTGTAAGTCATCAACGTATAATGATCCATGAACAGATGGTTGAAGTGTATGAATGATGTCACTAAAATGCAGTATAAAAAGAGTAACACTTAAAATGCTTCCCTGAGGGACACCCTCAGCTTGGATAAAATTATTTGAAAAGGTATGTCCAATGCGGACTCTAAAATTCCGCGTTCTTAAAAAATTTGTATAAAAATGGGAAGATTTCCCTTTAAACCAAAATCGAACATACGTCGGAGAATACCGTGTCGCCACGTACGGTCATATGCCTTCTCTACGTCGAAAAAAATTGAAACTAAATGATTCCTCCGCACAAAAGCATTCCGAATTTGGGATTCCAAGTATATGATGTTATCTTGAGTGGACCGTCCTTTACGGAAGCCACTCTGATGTGGAGGAATGCAGTTGTTCTTCTCAAGAACGTATACGAGTCGGGCATTGACCATACGTTCTAAGGTCTTGCACAGGCAGCTCGTTAAGGCAATGGGACGATAGCTCAGAGGGTTCTTGGGATCCTTTCCAGGCTTCAGGATGGGTATCACTATGCTTTCATTCCATAGGTATGGAAATTCCTGTTCTCTCCAGATTCGATTAAACAGAAGAAGGATGTTCTGTAAGGAATCTGGGGACAGGTGGCGAAGCATCTGGTATGATATTTCATCCGGTCCAGGACTGGTGTTATGCGCTCTGGATAGTGCCGTCTTTAACTCCAACATCGTGAGTTCGCAGTTATAAGCGAGGGCACGTGTGCTTCTGAAATTAATAGATGTTTTTTCAGCTCGACTCTTTGTCACTTGAAAATCTGAACTGTAAGAGTCGGAGCTGGACACACTAGCAAAAGCCTCTCCGATGACGTTGGTAATGTCATGTGGATTCGAATGAATACCAGCACTGGTTTCTAGTATAGGGATGGAAAAGTCCCTATACAGACCGTTGGCTGCTTTCACTCTTCTCCACAACTGCTTGCTCGATGTTGACGATGTGATGGAAGAGACGTATTTAGTCCAAGAATCCCTCTGGCTTTGACGTCTGACCTTACGAGCAAATGCCTTTGCCTGTTTAAATGCTACCAAGTTGGTGGTGGTTGGGTATCTCCGAAATATGTTCCAAAATTTCCTTTGTTTTTTGTAAGCAGATTGACAGGCCTGGTTCCACCATGGCTTACACAGTCTGTGCGGCCTAGAAGAACTCTGAGGAATGGTCACTTTGGCAGTTTCAATAATAAAGTCGGTGACATTTTTTATTGCCTCATTTATATCATCACACTTGACCATTGCTTCCGAAATTATTGCAAGTTGTGAGAATGCATCCCAATTCGCTCGATGGTACAAGTAGGTAGGTGGACGTTGTCTCACTCTACTGCTACTGACATGCGAGACGAACAGGGGGAAGTGATCACTGTTATGTAAATCACTCCCAATTGCAAACCTCAACAACGGCATAAGAGAAGGAGAACAAATGGCCAAGTCTAATGAATGAAATGTCCTAGTGGGCTCATGAAAATATGTCTTCTCGTCGGAATTTAGTAAACAGAGATTGTGATCAGAGATAAACAATTCTATCTGTTGACCTCGGCGGTTCGTATTTTCATTTCCCCATAAGGTACTATGACCATTGAAGTCACCTAGTAGTAAGAAAGGCACTGGAAGTTGGTTTATCAGCCTGTTAAGTTCTTCTTGTTGGATGACGTCATGCGGTGGCAGGTATAGGCAGCAGATTGTAATTAGCGAGTGCAAATGAATTTGCACAGCCACGGCCTGCAAAGATGTAGTTAGTGAAATTACAGTGCTGGGGTAATCATGTGAAATGAAAATACACACACCTCCAGACACTGTAGTGTTACGATTGACATCCTTACGAGCACAACTATACCTTCTGATTTTTGATGGTTGGTTTGGCTTCAAGAATGTCTCTTGAAGGGCTACGCATGCTGGGTGGTAGGATGATATAAGTTCCTTCACGTCATCTTTCTTAGACCGGAAACCACGACAATTCCAAGAAATAATAGAAGTTATTGCTTACTATAAGGTCTTGTTGGGTTCAGACGGCGTTTCCATATCTGTGTCGTCTTCTGAAATATCCGACGCATGGAGTTTTAATTCAGCATCATCGGCTGCAAGCCGAAGGAGATGTTTAGGTGTTGTTTGTTGGTTTTCTATGTACTTTAAACTTTTATATTTTGTAGGTTTGTCAGCTTTAGGTCGTTTAGGTGCCTTCTTTCTTTGTTCCTTTGCTGTTGGTATTTGAGATGTTAATTCGGTTTTTCCAGAGGACGAGGTAGATGGTTCGTTGCTGGCTTTATTGTTAGAGCTAGTTTTAAGTGTTGGGCTTTTTCCGAGGGAGCAATTATTTATTTTGGAAGGTGAAACATTTTTGTGAGATGTAGTTTGTTTTGGTCCTTGAGTTAGAAGATTTGGATTTGCTGAGGGAGATTCTGTTTGAGTGGCTATAGTTTGATAAGTTTTTTTAGCTATTGTCGCATAGGAGATTCCCGTTTTCGGGGTTCGAGAGTCGACAATTTTTCGGGCCTCGGGATAAGAAATTTTTTCTGCAACCTTCACAGACTGAACCTCTTTCTCGATGACCCATTTCGGACAGGTCCTGGAAAATGAGGGATGGTCTCCTCCACAGTTAACGCAGTGGGCCGGAGCGGTGCAGCCGTCACTCTCGTGGCCGACCTCACCGCAACGGGCACATCTAATCTGGCTACGACAGGAGATCTTGGAATGTCCGAAACTCTGGCAGCCGAAGCAACGCTGAGGATTCGGGACATACACACGCACTGGGCAGCTCAGATAGGCGGCTGTGATTCGTGTCGGCAGTGTTGGGGTGTCGAATGTCAAGATCAAGTGTTTGGTGGGAAGAGTTTTCCCATCTCGACGTATGGTGATGCGACGAACACCAACATGTTGATCACGAATATTCTCCAGGATTTCTTCTTCTGGGGAGAAAAGAAGGTCCGGTTCGGATATGACGCCACGAGAAGTGTTAAGTGAGAAGTGAGGAGAAACAGAAATAGTGAATGAGCCAAGAGTTTTAGAGTTACGAAGTAATTTTGCTTGAGTTTCTGTTGAGACTTCGATCAGGAGATCCCCGGAACGAAGTTTTTTAAGAGATTTCATGGTGCCAATATATGATTGAAATGTTTTATGGATTAAAAATGGTGAGACAGAGGTAAATGAATTTGATGTTGGGTTTGTATCAAGAGAGTTATTTAGAAGTTTTACTAAAAAGAAACGAGCGTTTGTAAGATTTATGTTCATTTGTTGCTCCCCATGAGGGGGAGAAGATAAAGAAATGGTTTCCATCATGAAAAGGGAAAAAGAGAATTCGGCCACCGACAGCGTCACCCACCACGGAGTCCTACTAAGGGGATGCAGACAACTGTACCGGCGCTAATCGGCGACTATACGCGCACGGCGCACCCCTGAGACAGCCTCCACCCTTAGCGAGGTGCCCAGTAAGTGGCCGATTGCTTAGCCCTAGCCAAAAATTGACCAGCCGATTGATGTGCACGGGACCAATGCACACCTCCCGTTTACCTGAAGCGAAGGCCGAAGCAGTGTATTGGGTCAATATATCGTCCCTCAACTACCAGGATCCCCTTTTCCAGGGACACGGGTCTCCACGCACGGCAAACACGTGGGTGATATAATCCCCAAGAGGAGCTGAAAGCACAGACTGGCGAAAAGCTTCTCAAGGGGAGCCCTCACCTCCGAAGAGGCAACCACAACGAGGGAGGAAGAAAAAGCAAAAAGCAAAGGGTAGAGGAGAAGAAGAAGGAAAGGGAGAGAAGATCACTCAGGTACCCCGGGGTTGTGAAGCCCGTACAAACCTAAAGAAGGAATGCCCCTGGGGGCCTACATTCCATTTAAGAATGCTGGACTTAATAAACGGATCCGAACTTTCTTCACTTGACGTCACCCAGAAAAAACTGTATTATTTCTCTCCTTGGTTTAATCATTATTTTGAATTTCAAAACCCGTTCCAAGATTTTTATAAAGCAGATACCTCTGATATTATTTACAAGCAACTCTTTCTAAAGCATTTAGAAAAATACTCTAATTTTATACATATTTATACGGACGGGTCTAAAAGGGCAAACTATGTTGGAGCTGCGTTCACTATTAATCACTCTGTTCACACTTTTAAACTTCATTCTTCATGTTCTGTTTTTACTTCTGAAATCATGGCCATATATAAAGCATTGGAATACATATCTGATCATTGTCATAAAAACTGTATCATTTTCACTGATTCATTAAGCGTTTTACAGTCATTGAAACATCCTGATCATGACAGTCATCCCATTGTTTTAGAGTCATTAAAAAGAATTTATCATCTCTCATCCAAAAATTTTAATATAATATTTTGTTGGATTCCATCTCATGTTGGGATAGCAGGAAACGAGACTGTCGACAGAGCCGCCAAATCGGCCGTAAATAACATTGACCATACCATTCCTTATCGCGACTTAAAATCATTAATTTATAAATTTTCAGAAGAAAAATGGCAGAACGATTGGAACGAACAAACCGAGAACAAACTTCACTTTATTAAACCAAATATAACGCAATGGCAGTCACCAGATCAAAGACGGCAGCAGGTAATACTAACACGTCTCCATATTGGACACACTAGGATCACCCAGACACCTCCTCCTCGGAGAAGATCATCCCATTTGTAATTACTGCATTTGTCCACTAACAGTAAAACACATTTTAATAGAATGTTCTCATTTTAATAGGCAACGACTGATACATTTTAATTCTTATAACTTGACTTTAGAAGACATGATTGGAGAGAATCCTGATCCAAATATTTTTAGCTTTTTACATGACATTTGGTTTTATCCATCACATATAATTTTATGTAGTATTCATTCATTACATTTTGACTCACCTCACTTTCTTGCTATATTACATATTTTATTTTTTATCTTGAGTTTGGCATAATATGTCCCAGGAGGACTCAATGCCACAAAACCACATCCAATCCAATCCAAGAAACTTATCGAAAACCTAGCAATCCAGCAAACATAAAAAAATTACAATATAATTCGAAATGACTACACCAGTGGCACACGTGCCACTGGTGGCGTAGCATTAATGGTCTTACAAAAGTACCCTTATACCACCATTCCACTATAAACCAGGATCCTAGCTGTAGCCATTCAACTTCAAATTAAAGTTTTAACCACTATCTGTTCGAAATATCTTCCACCTAATTAACGTTCATCCATCACATATAACTTTATATAGTATTCCTATTATTATTAAATTTTATATCTGATTTCTTATCTTGAGTTTCGCTTAATATGTCCCAGGAGGACTCAATGCCACAAAATCAAATCAAATCCACCTAATGAACATATCTATCAGCATGACTTAAACAACCTGATCACACAACTACCTCAACCATTTTTTATTACTGGAGATTTTAATGGACACATCCCTCTTTGGGGAAGTCATAATTCAAATTCCTGAGGTCATCAAATGGAAAAATTAGTTGACGATCACTATCTCTGTCTACTGACTAATACGTGTAAAACGTACTTTCACCAAACAACACACACGTTTCATACCCTTGACTTAGTGATATGCACCCTCTCCCTGCTTCCCATGTGGAAACTCAATGTCAACAATGATCTGCACAATAGTGATCACTTTCCTGTTATTTTATCATATAATTTTAATGATATTTTACTTCCAAGACGCCCGGTGCGATACATTTTCAAACGGGCAAATTGGACTATTTTCCAGATGAAATCAAATATATCTTGCAACATGGTTGAAATGCCAAACATCAATGAATTCCAAAAACACCAGGAAAAACACCGAGGCTATGGAAACCATGGTGGGACGAAATGTGCAGACGTACCTATAAATCACAAAAGAAAGCCTGGAGAAAATTTCGCAGACTCCCGACGACATCGAATTCAAGCGGAAGCTCGTAAAATTAGGAGACAGAGTCATCGAGAATCCTGGCAAAACTATATTCCATAATGTTCCATCAAAGCACATATGGGACAAAGTCCGAAAAATTACAGGCAACTACCATAATAATCATATATCTTTTTTATCTTTAAGTAGACAAATTACTGACGTAAAAGCTATTGCTGATACTTTGGGAGCAGCGTTTTCGAAAGTATCCCACGAGAGTTCCTATCCGCAAGACTTCGTCAACTATAAAAGACGTGAAGAACGAAAAACGTTGGACTTTCAGCCATCTTATTCGAGGGCTTATAATAACGATTCTACTATATCGTAACTTAAAATTGCATTAAAATATTCTCATCCAACATCACCTGGATCTGACATTATACATCATGACATGTTAAAAAATCTTAATGAAAATTTGTTTTATCATATTTTATTTCTGTTCAATCGAATTTGGAGGGAACAGGTATTCCCGACGACATGGCGAAAAGCCATTATAATCCTTATTCAAAAACCCGGAAAACATATTGAAGACCCAAATAACTACCGACCAATTGCATTGACAAGTTGCCTCTGCAAAGTAATGGAACGGATGGTAAATGCAAGACTAATTTACATTTTAGAACAAGAAAAACGGGTCTCTAATTGTCAAAATGGTTTTCGTCTCAAACGCAGCACTATTGACAATCCATTGATGCTTGAATCCTCCATACATGATGCATTCGTGACCAAAAACCACTTGGTTTCGGTGTTTTTCGAGATGGAAAAGGCTTACAACCGAACATGGCGCTACGGTATGATGCGAGATCTTTACGGGATGGACTTACGGGCCAACCTTCCAATTTTTATTCAAAAATTTTTAGTGACAAGAACTTTTAACGTCTGCATTAATGACATTTTATCAGATGACTTTTCGCAGGACGAAAGCGTTCCTCAGGGCAGTGTCTTAAGCGTCATACTTTTTATGATAAAGACAACTGGCATTGCTGAACAACTTCCACCATATGCTTACAACGCCGACCAAGCCAAAGCCATACGGCGATGACTTTAGGTTGCGAAGTAACCCCATTCAGCACAAGCGGTTCCGAATTTATTAAAAAATAAGTTGTTACAGTGCATCCAACTTTTTCTTATTATTTATACTTAATAGATCTAATATTTAATATACAATCGTATATATACATCTTGAATTGGCCTTTTAGACCTTCTAAATTATAATAAATAATAAGTATTTATGACTTTTTCTTTTTCTCCCTTAAGGGGACATAGTACCTTGAACCCTTCAAAAAATCGATTTTTCAAAAGTATTTTTAAAAAATAATTTGGTATGTTGGGAGCATTTTAAAACAAACTGCATCAAAATCCGACGAAAATTACGCTTACAGCAATAAAAAACGTAAATGAATGTCAATATTGACTGACCTTGTGATAGTGAGTCGAATGTAGTTAGTTTCGGTTTCGGAATGGAAAGCATCCTTGTAATTATTTTATATTCAGCCACTCTGCTGATCTATGTGATACATTTATTTACAGGGAGAAGGTTGGTTGGTTTGTTGAGGTTTTATGGCGCAAGATCCAAAAATGGATAAGCTGCGCCAAACACAAGACAGTGAAAAAAAGAAAGTGTATTTAAAAGTTTGGAAAATAATAATGAGACCAACTTTAAAAGTAAAATACAATGAGTAAAAACAACCGATAAAACACAAGATTTACATATAAAGGTAAAATTTTAATTGAGTATTTTCTCATCTTAGTTTCGGTAAAAAATTTAAAAGAATTCACACACACACACACACACACACACACACAATTAAAAACCGTATTATATATGTGGTAAAAAACCTGAATGATGAAGAAAATTAAAAAGTAATGGATGGGGAGGTTGACCCAACAGGTTTGATAAAATTGGCGATGAAGTTTTAAAAAATTGACGGTAAAAATGTCTAAGACCTGTACAAGAAGTTAAAATATGATGGATGGAGAGAGGCTGTTGGCAATGCTGGCACGATGGAGCGGTTTCTCCTGCCAATAAATATCTGTGCGTGACTCTTGAATGGCCGATGCGAAGACGTGTCAAAATAACATCAAACCATCGATATTTTAATGATGGTAGGAGTGAGATTGTCGGGAGGATGTTGTGTAGTTTGTTGTAGCTCTGCTCACTCCAGTTTTCGCGCCATTCGTTCCATACGATGTCCCGTATGAAATGACGAAGATCATTGTATGGAATGCGAATGTTAAGTTGAGTCACTGCATTTTTCGCTGCATCATCGGCCAGTTCATTGCCGATAATTCCCATGTGTCCCGGTATCCAACAAAATATTATACCAAAGCCTCGTCGGATGAGTCTGTTGTTTAGTTTTAAAATATCATGAACCAAAGGGTGTCTCGGAGAATCCGAAATCAAGGATTCCAATACACTTTTGGAGTCGGTGTAAAAAATAAAATTGTCCATGCTTAAAGTAGAAATATATTTTAATGCCTTATATAAAGCTAGACATTCAGCGGTAAAAATGGAAATAAAAGATGGTAATGAAAATTTAAAAGTAATCAATTCAAAAACAAAAGCACAGCCGGCATAATCAAGCGATTTTGAACCGTCAGTGTACACTGCTTTATGGTTTTTAAAACAATGACGGTGAGCGAAAAAAAGTTGCTGGTAAACTGCTGCGCTGTGGTGTTCGACCTCTCATATCCTGGAAATAAATTTAAGAATGATATTGAATGTGATTTCCAAGGTGAGATGGCAAAAAGAGGTCTCTCGGCTACTTCAAATGAATGAAGGGGCGTAGTCCTCAGGGCATTCCTCATACGAAGCCCAAAAGTTGCGATACAGGAGGGTCGATTTAAGAAAAGGCGATCAAGTGAATTGTCCAGGAGTGAATTTTGCAGTGGATGGTCTGGATGTTCTAAGACTCGGTAATATTTTCGTAACGACAACAAAAGACGAGTAGAAGCCAGAGATGGCTCATGGCACACAACGTACAGGCTTTTAATGGGTGAAGTGCGAAAAGCTCCAGAACAGATCCTCAGTGCAGTGTGATGCACAGTATCGAGCTTTCGTAACACAGACTGACGGGCAGAGCCATATGCTGCACATCCATAGTCTAGTCTGGAACGAATTAAAGCTCGATAGATATTCAACATGGAGGATCGTTCTGCCCCCCAAGATGTTTTAGAGAGTACTTTTAAGAGATTAAGCTTTTTCTCGCAAGACATCCGCAACTGCACGACGTGAGGGAGGAAGGTAAGTTTCTGGTCAAAAACGATACCTAGAAATCTTACCTTGTCCTCCACTGCAATCCTGACACTACCCAGGAAGATCTCAGGATCAGGATGCAGGTTTCGACGTCGGCAGAAATGAACGCAGGATGTCTTTTGAGTGGAGAAAATGAAACCGTTCTCGTCACTCCATCGCGTCAGTCGAGAGACAGCTGCCTGAAGTTGTCGTTCGACGTACCGCATATCTTTACCTTGACATTGAATGCTCAAGTCATCCACATACAAATTACCCTGGACAGTTGCCGGTAATTGGTTTAATATATTGTTTATTTTAATTGAAAATAGAGTCACGCTGAGGACACTACCCTGAGGAACACCCTCTTCTTGAGTGAAAGAATCCGAAAAGGCAGATCCAATCCGGACCTGAAACTGTCGAGTGGCTAGAAAATTTTGAATAAAAATCGGTAGGTGTCCTCGAAACCCAAGGGAGTGTAAATCACGGAGGATTCCGTATCGCCAAGTGCGATCATACGCCTTCTCCATGTCAAAGAAGATAGAAACCAGATGGTTTCGGCGCATGAACGCACGGCGAACTTGAGTTTCAAGAGACAAGATGGTATCTACCGTGCAGCGGGCAACCCTGAAACCGCTTTGAAAAGGTGATAGAGCCTGAGTCGTTTCAAGGATGTGAACGAGACCAGCATTCACCATCCTTTCAAAGAGTTTGCACATGCAGCTTGTGAGTGCTATTGGCCGATAGTTATACGGATTAGTTGGATCTTTTCCAGGTTTTGGAAAGGGTATAACTATGGCACGATTCCAAGCCATAGGGAAGGTATGTTCCTCCCATATACGATTAAAAAGATAAAGGATGTTAAGAAGGGATTGACGAGAAAGATGTTGCAAAATGATGTAAGAGATGCCATCAGGGCCAGGTGCTGTCATCCTGGTCCCTTTAAGACATCGCATCAATTCCCTTTCTGTAAATCCACAGTTATAGGCGAGTTCGGTACGAGAATGGAAATTAAGACGATGGGATTCTGCGCGATGTTTGGTGCGTTGAAATGTGTCCGAGTAGTTGGTAACACTGGAAGCTGTGGAGAATGCACGCGCAATGGCGTTTGCAATATCGACAGCCTCCGACACTTGCTGTCCATTCTCTTCCACGAACGAGATTTTATGTTCGGGATACAATCCCATCGCTTTTCGAACTCGATCCCATAACTGTTTGGAGGGAGTGGCAGATGTTATGCCTGAAACATATTTCATCCACGATTCCCTTTGGCTTTGACGTCGCACTCGGCGGGCACTAGCTTTCGCTCGCTTGAAGGCAACAAGATTTTCTGTTGTAGGGTATCGGCGGAAAATACCCCACGCCTTCCTTTGGATCTTAATCGCTGCAGTGCATTCAGTAGTCCACCATGGCTTACAATGTCTATGAAAGGAGGGAGATTTCTTGGGTATTGCCGTATCAGCAGCTTTAATTATAGCATCGGTGACTTTAGCTATCGCCTCGTCTATGCTGCCCTCTACCATCTGTTCTGAAATAATAGCCCGATATGAAAAATTAGACCAGTCGGCAGCCTCGTAGATGTATCGTGACGGGCGGCTAACAGGATTACTTCCACTGATATGAGTTACGAATATCGGGAAGTGATCGCTGTTGCGTAGGTCACTACCGACAAAAAATGAGAGATAAGAAAAGATGGCAGGTGAGCAGATGGAGAGGTCTATGGCATGATATATGCGTGATGGTTCGTGGAAGTAGGTAACCTCGCCGTTATTGAGCAGACAGACAGCCCCCAGGGGCATTCCTTCTTTAGGTTTGTACGGGCTCCATTACCCCGGGGTACCTGAGTGATCTTCCCTCCTTTTCGTTCTACTTCTCCTCTACCCTTAGCTTTTTGCTTTTTCTTCCTCCCTCGTTGTGGTTGCCTTTTCGGAGGTGAGGGCTCCCCTTGAGAAGCTTTTCGCCAGTCTGTGCCTTCAGCTCCTCTTGGGGATTATATCACCCACGTGTTTGCCGTACGTGGAGACCCGTGTCCCTGGAAAAGGGGATCCTGGCAGTTGAGGGGCGATATACTGACCCAATACATTGCTTCGGCCCTAGCTTCAGGTAAACGGGAGGTATACATTGGTCCCGTGTACACCAATCGGCTGGTCGATTGAACTTCGTCATCGGCTAGGGATCAAGCGATCGGTTACCCACTGAGCAACGCGTTAAAGGTGGTGTCTGCCACAGGGGTAACTGTTAGCGTATGGACTCGACTAACACTGATACAGGAATCTGTATCCCCTCGTTGGACTCCGTGGTGGGTGGTGTTGTCGGCGTCTGAACTTTTTTCCAAATTTATTATGACTTCTATTTCTTTAAATTCTTCTCCCTCTCCGAGGGAGCAACAAACTGTTATGACTCTTTCCAACGCTCGCTTCTTTATTGTAAAATTACTGGAATACAACAATCAAATTATTGCACCTCAGCTTTCATTTCAATCAATATCTCCTTTTCTCATTCATAAAACTGTTCAATCCTTTATCGGTACTATTAAATCTCTAAAAAAACTTCGTTCTGGTGACCTACTTATTGAGGTATCATCAGAAACGCAATCACAAATCCTATCTAAAACTAGTTCACTTGGTTCCTTTACTGTTTCTGTTACCTCCCATAGAACTCTTAATACGTGCCAGGGCGTTATATCTTAACCGGATTTGCTATACGTTTCTGAAGATGAAATACTTGACAATTTACGTAACGAAAACGTATGTTCTGTTAAACGAATATCTATACTTCGAGATGGGGTGAAAATGCCAACCAAACACCTCATTTTAACCTTTGATTCACCGAAATTACCCGATAGAATCAAAGCAGCTTACTTAAGCTGCCCTGTCCGTGCTTTCGTCCCGAATCCTCGAAGGTGTTTTAAATGTTAGAGGTTCGGACATACAAAAATCTCCTGTCGTGGCCTCGACACCTGCGCTCGATGTGGAATTGTTGGACACAACAGTGATGATTGCACTGGACCACCTCATTGCGTAAATTGCCAAGAAAACCACCCATCATATTCAAGATCTTGTATGAAATGGGTGTTCGAAAAAGAAATTCAATCCGTGAAAGTATATCAAAATTTGTCCTACCCTGAAGCACGTAAAATCGTTGAGTCAAGAACTCCGAAACCTGGAACATCATATGCATCTACAGTACAAAAAACCTTTCAAAGTATAGCAACACAAACAACAATACCTGGATTAAATTCATTGCCAACTACATTAAATACTAAAGAACCTACTAAAACAAGAGAACCTAGCAAAAAAAGAGCAATCTCGCCAACAAAAACTGTTGCCCGTTCAAAAGCACTTCAAGCCTTAAAACTAAGATCAGCAAGAGAAAATACATCTTTACAGAAAACATCCAACCCTTTTAACCTTTTAAGTACTGAAAAAGATACCGAAATTGTTAAACTTCATCCATCTGATGAAGAAATTGATGATCCCATCGACAACAAAATGATTGGGATCATAAACGGAGACACTCCATCTCCTTAAATGGTAGGTTCCTTTATATCTTGGAACTGTCGAGGATTACGAAATAAACTGGATGACATCAAAACCCTCATTACAGAGTACAATCCCGCCTGTGTTGCACTTCAGGAAACATACCTGAAGTCGGCTAACACGGCGAAGATCCGTCATTATACTTGTATTCGAAGAGATAATAATATCAGCAATGAAGGAAGAGCTTCAGGAGGTGTTGCGATCTTCACCTCCCATGCATATCCCTCTCTCATTGTTTCTCTCGACACACGATTACAAGCAGTGGCTGTCAGAATACAAGTGCGACGGATGATCACTATCTGTACTATATACTTACCACCCAATAATTCCATCCAGCAACAGAGCCTTGAACACTTGGTAAAACAATTGCCCGAGCCCTTTATCATCATTGGTGACTTTAATGCTCACAGTACACTTTGGGGAAGTAGGGACACTAATTCCCGTGGTCGACAGATCGAACAGTTGATAACTGATCACTGTCTCTGTCTGCTTAACAACGGTGAAGCTACCTACTTCCATGAGCCAACACGAACCTTTCATACCATTGACCTCGTCATCTGCTCTCCTTCTGTTATACCTTTTTTCTCTTTATTTGTCGGCAGTGATCTACTTAACAGTGATCATTTCCCGATTTTCCTTACCCATATTGGTGGAAATGATCCTGTTTGCCGTCCATCACGCTACATTTACGATGCAGCCGACTGGCCAGGTTTTACATCTCGGGCCATTATTACTGAACAGATGGTCGAGAGCAATATACATGAAGCTGTTTTAACAGTCACTGATGTTTTGATAAAAGCTGCTAATGCAACAATACCAAAGAAATCTCCATCCTTTCACAAACACCGTAGACCTTGGTGGAATGCTGAGTGCTCTGCAGCATTGAAGATTCAACGTAAGGCATGGGGCATATTTCGCCGATACCCCACTACTGCTAATTTAATAGCCTTTAAAAAAGCCAAAGCCAGTGCACGTCGAACACGTCGTCGTAGCCAAAGGGAATCATGGCAACGGTATGTTTCCAGCATAACATCTGTCACCCCCTCAAAACAACTGTGGGACCGAGTTCGAAAAGCGTTGGGATTGTACTCCGAACAGCCCATTTCGTTCGTGAAAGAAAATGGGAATTATGTCTCTGAGGCTGTTGAAATAGCAAATGCCATTGCACGCGCTTTTTCTACAGCCTCCAACTCTACCACTTTTTCAGAGACATTTAAACGTATTAAACGCCAGGCAGAATCCCAACGCATTAATTTTAACACTCCCTCAGAACTCGCCTATAACTGTAGTTTTACTGAGGAAGAGCTGACAAGATGCCTTCAGAAGACCAGGATGACTTCACCTGGTCCTGATGGTATTACTTATGTCATGCTGAAACATCTATCCCGTCCCTCCTTACTTAACATCCTACGACTCTACAACCGTATTTGGGAGGAACATGTATTCCCTTTGACTTGGACACGTGCTATAGTTGTACCTTTCCCTAAACCTGGAAAGGACCCTACCAATCCATGCAACTATCGACCCATTGCCCTTACGAGCTGCATGTGTAAACTTCTTGAAAGGATGGTGAATTTTCGTCTCGTATACATCCTTGAGACGACTCGGGCTCTGTCACCTTATCAGAGCGGTTTCAGGGTTGGCCGCTCTACGGTAGACAACATACTTGCTCTTGAGACCCAAGTTCGCCGTGCGTTCCTACGCCGAAACCATTTGGTTTCTATTTTCTTTGACATTGAAAAGGCGTACGATCGCACTTGGCGACATGGAATACTAAAAGATCTTCATAATCTTGGGTTTCGAGGACACCTACCAATATTCATCGAAAAATTTCTTACTTTAAGACAGTTCCAAGTAAGAATTGGATCCACCCTATCAGACCCCTTTGTCCAGGAAGAGGGCGTACCTCAGGGTAGCGTTCTTAGCGTTACGTTATTTGCGATCAAAATAAATAACATCCTATCCCAGCTACCACCAACTGTCCAAGGATATCTTTATGTGGATGACCTCACTATATATTGCCAAGGAAAAGACATGCGTTTCATTGAACGACAACTGCAGACGACTGTAACTCGTCTGATGAGGTGGTGTGTTGAAAATGGTTTCAGCTTCTCTGCAGAAAAAACATCTTGTATGCACTTTTGCCGACTTCGAGGCCTGCATCCTGATCCATAAATTCTCCTGGGTGATACCAGGATAGCAGTTGTGGATTGCGTAAGATTTCTCGGAGTTATGTTTGACCCAAAACTTACCTTCCTTCCTCACGTCGAGCAATTACGTGCATCGTGCCTAAAAAAGCTGAACCTACTAAAAATGCTCTCAAACACGTCTTGGGGTGCGGAACGATCATCCATGCTTCGCATTTATCGATCAATCATTCGATCAAAGATGGACTACGCGTGTGCAGCCTATGGTTCCGCTCGTTTATCTGTTTTGCGAAAGCTGGATCCTGTGCATCACTCTGCGCTTCGGATATGTTCGGGTGCCTTTCGCACCTCACCCATCAAAAGCCTATGCGTTACATGTGTCGAATCACCATTAGATTCCACTCGTCTCATATTGTCGCTTCAATTTTATTTCCGCATCATGTGTCATCCTTGTCATCCACTAAAAAATTTATTCCTTAAGAATTCACTTGATCGCCTTTTCCAAAATCGCCCGTCCTGTATTCCACCTTTTAGCCTACGGATGCGGCATGCCCTGAGTAATACACCTCTAAATACCATTGACGTTGCCAAACGTCCATTTTTTCCTACTCCACCTTGGGAAACAAAAAAATTAAAACTCTTGGATATTTTTAATGGTTTTAAAAAATTAAATACAAATGATATTATCTATCGTCAACTTTTTACTTCTCATAGAAACTTTTACAAAAATTATATAGCAGTATACACAGACGGATCCAAACTTTCTGATTACGTTGGTTGCGCCATCGTTTCTGGGAACTATATTGCTAACTTCAATTTACAGCTGAAATGTTCGCAGTATACAAGGCATTAAAATACATAGCTGGGCTCAAAAGGGGTCGATTTATTATTTATACAGACTCGAAAAGCGTCTTGGATTCTTTGTTATTGAACAATCCTCGACACTCTTATGCATTAGATGTACTCAATGCTCATCGTCAGCTCTCTCGACGCGGTTTCGAAGTATTGTTTTGTTGGATCCCAGGTCACGTCGGGATAGCTGGCAACGAACAAGCCGATGCTGCAGCTAAAAGTGCGACGACTCTAATAAATATCGATATCCCTTATAACGATCTTAAATTAACTACCAAAGACCTTGTTTTAAACGATTGGTACCAAGATTGGGGTATGCAAACTAATAATAAACTTCATGCTATCCAACCAATCATCTCCATCCGACCCTGCCTAACGATTCGTCGATTAGACGTGATTTTAACGCGCCTTCGAATCGGACACACACGTTTTACACACAGGCATCTTTTCTTAGGAGAGAGGGCCCCTGCGTGTGACGTGTGTGGCGTACCTTTTACTGTTGATCACATTTTAATTACATGCCCTGTTTTTAACTCTCATCGTAATAGATTTTTTAGTTATTCATTTTTAAAATTGGATGACTTAGTAGGTGAAAATCCCCATCCAAATCTTTTCCCATTTTTAAATGCCATTGGCTTTTTACATGCGATATAATATATTACCATCATACTTTTAAATACATAACTCTTACTCTTGGTCTTTTACATCATATTTTTATTCATTATCTTCCATATGTATTGTAGGTTAGCATATTTTAGGTACATTTAAAGCTCAAATTATTGACTTCTTTTTCAAAATATTTTATCGTAAAAAAACAAAAACAATTTTGCGCTGGAATCTTTTTGCACTGATTTTTAATATTTTTACATCTACAATAATTTTTATTGTTTTATCCGGCGTTTGGCGCAGCTTGTCCAATTTTGGACCTTGCGCCATAAAACCCAATCCAACCAACCATTGAGCAGACAGAGACAGCGATCATTGATCAGCTGTTCGATCTGTCGCCCACGGAGATTGGTATCCCTACTTCCCCAAAGCACACTATGAGCATTAAAATCACCGAGAATAATGAATGGTTGCGGCAATTGATCGACCAAGTTCTCAAGGCTCTGTTGTTGGATGGGATTATTTGGCGGCAAATACAGAGTACAGATGGTAATCGCGTGTCGTACTTGTACTCTGACAGCAGTTGCTTGTAAAGGGGTGTTTAGTGAGAGAGCTAGAGATGGGTATTCCAGGGAAGTGAAGAGAGCAACACCTCCCGATGCTCTTCCATCATTATTGCCATCTCTCCTAATACAAGCATAACGACGGATCTTCGCAGTGTCACACGACTTCAGGTATGTCTCCTGAAGTGCGACACATACGGGATGGTATTCTGTAATCAGGGTTTTTATGTCATCCAACTTATTACGATAGCCACGACAGTTCCAAGAAACGAAAAATCCTATTGTTAATTGATAAAGGGATGGGCAGATTTGTTATTCTGCCCAGTCGTTTCCTTTATATCATGATATTCGTCATCCTCTGATAGGTCCGATGCATGAATGTCTATTTCAATTTCGTCGGCCGCATGTCGAAGTAGATGTATTGGTGTTTTTTGGTAGTTTTCTAAGAATTTCCGAGTTTTATATTTAGAATTATGGCCTATCTTTTTCTTTGAGGTTTTAAATTTCTTTGGAGGTGGTTTGGGAATGTTTGAATGGGTATTGGATCCACCAGAGGATGGACGAGGTGTAGAAGTGGTAACTGTTTTGGTGGTTGGTTTATTACTACTAACTGATATTTGAGAAGGTTTTGCAAAATTTAGTGGTGGAAGGTGAATTCCAAAGAGAGGATCAGTTTGAGTTGCTATTGTACTGGAAGTTTTAGTTGCTATTTTTGCGTATGAAGTGTTAGCCTTGGGAGTTCTGGATTCTACAAGTTTGCGAGCTTCAGGGAATGATATATTTTGCAACGTTTTGATGGTTTGAACCTCTTTTTCAAATGCCCATTTAGGACATGATCTGGAGAAAGCAGGATGATCGCCTCCACAGTTTATGCAATGGGAAGATTTGCTACAGCTGTCCGTTTCGTGATCCACTGCACCACAGCGAGCACATTTAGTGGGGCTACGGCAAGAAAATTTAGAGTGTCCGAATCCCTGGCAATTGAAACAGCGCAGGGGGTTCGGAATGAACGGACGAACGGGGCAACTCAGGTATCCTGCTTTAATACGAGATGGTAGTGAGGTCTGGTCGAAAGTAAGGATGAGATGTTTAGTTGGAAGTATTGTTCCATCTCGCCTTGATTTTATCGTTATACGACGAACGTCGCAGACGTGCTCTCATCTCGTAGGTTCTCCAGAATCTCTTCCTCTGATGTATTGAGGAGATCAGGTTCAGATATAACTCCCTTTGAAAAAATTTAAAGATTTATGAGGGGAAACGGATATGGTGAAGGTGCCAAGATTTGTACTGTTATGTAATGTTTGTGCCTGAATTTCATTGGAAACCTCTACTAACAGGTCTCCAGAGCGAAGCTTTTTTAATGATTTGACAGTGCCGACAAATGATTGTATAGTTTTGTTGATGAGGAAAGGCGAGATTTTAGAAAACGAAGCTTGATTTGTACTATGTTGATCACTATCGATTAATTTTATGACAAAAAAACGAGCATTAGAAAATGATGAGCTTTGTTGCTCCCTTCCAGAGGGAGAAGAATTTAAATTATTATTCATAATAATTTTAAAATAGGTTTCGGACACCGACAGCACCACCCACCACGGAGTCCCACAAGGGGATGCAGATACCTGCACCGGTGATTGTCGGTGACTATACGCTTTCAGTCACCCCTGTGACAGCCTCCACCCTTAACGAGTTGTCCAGTAGGTGGCCGATTGCTTAGCCCTAGCGCCGACGACGATGTCCAATCGACCAGCCGATTGGTGTACACGGGACCAATGCACAACACCCGTTTACCTGAAGCCGGGGCCGAAGCAGTGTGTTGGGTCGATATGTCGTCCCTCAACTACCAGGATCCCCTTTTCCAGGAACACGGGTCTCCACGCACGGCAAACACGTGGGTGATATAATCCCCAAGAGGAGCTAAAAGCACAGATTGGCGAAAAGCTTCTCAAGGGGAGCCCTCACCTCCGAAGAGGAAACCACAACGAGGGAGGAAGAAAAAGCAAAGGGTAGAGGAGAAGAACGGAAGGGAGGGAAGGTCACTCAGGTACCCCGGGGTTGTGAAGCCCGTACAAACCTAAAGAAGGAATGCCCCTGGGGGCTACAGGGAGAAGGAATTGTTCAACTCCAAGAATAACAATTGAAAGATAACTTGATAACTTTAACCAGGATAACTTGATTGAAAGATGAATAACAATCCAAGAATAACAGCTAACTGCTTTCATGTGCTCTCTTCTGTCAGCTTTAGAAAGACGTTGCAATTTTTTGTTCATGATATAAATAGTCATTTTATAAATCCTGTTAAAATGTCTGACAAAGCAGATCGTAGATCTGGTGATTTTCGCAGAAAGAAACGTCGTTTTCATGGAAATCAGCATTCCCAAGGGAAACAATCTGACGGTCTCACGTCATGGTGTGAGTATCAAAGATCCCAATTTGACACAAGTGTTTCCTATATATACAAGAAAACTGTGCCAATACCTGTAATGGATGCAATTAAACCTGCATTTGCAGAACTATCAGCACCAAGTTGTTGAAAAAATGTCTGGGTGGCAAGACACAAAATGCTAATGGGTCTTTTAATTCCACTGTTTGGAAGTATTATCCGAAAACATCCGGATCATCTAAAACTATTATTACGTTTTAATAAACGAAGCATTAGTAATTTTTAATGATGGAATGGCAGGTCGTATGAGCATTTTGAAATGTCTAGGCCTGCAGGTAGGACATTTTGCATACACCTCTGCTAAAAAATCTGATTTGTCGTGTTTGAAAAGTGCAGAAATTAAATGTAGGTCATCAACACTAGAGGACCGTAGGGCTCACAGAATGAGAAAAAAAAGCTTTAAATGAGCATTTGGCAGAAATAGAAGGTCCTACATATGTAGCAGGAGCATTTTAAAGATTTTCATGATATTTTGCATAATAGAAATTCAATCTTCAAACTTGATTTTCTCAGTTTCTGATTTTTAGACTTTCCTACAATATTACAAAAAAAGTTATGATTGTAGAGCTGTAATATTTCACAAGTATGTTCTACTTATGGATCTTAATTCTGTGAACCTCCAATATATTAATGAGATGCATACATTTTAATATATAGCATGATAAAGACTAAAATTTCAATAATTTAAATTTTTTATGAAATTTTAATTTTTTTTAATATTAAAATACTAGATAATTTTAAATTTTGAGGTTTGCAGTATAAAGGTATTATTTAGCTTTAATTTGACATAAAAATTTAGATTCTACTGTATATATTTAAAAAATTATCTTGCGGGAAGCAAGATGTTAATACAAAAATAAAAATAATTTATTGGCTTACATTTTATGCTGTTTAAAAAAATATTTTATCTGAATTACAAATATTTTACCATTTTTTTAAAGTTAATACTTTATTATGGAACCTATAAAAAATCCATTCAAAAATGAGTAAAGGTTGTTGATTTATGATGAGTCGAAAATGGTACAGAAAAATGATCAATTTTTGGCCAGAAAGGTACTATGTCCCCTTAAACTAAATAACTTTTGAACACCAATATAGCACCTATATACAAACACTTGAACTTCAGTATGATGAGTTTATATATATATTTTTATAATACAATATTTTTACAATACTTTAATGCAGGCCCCCAAGAGACAACCCAGTTTTTTCCCTAATGTCGTTATAGCTTAAATTTCTTCCATTTCCTCTAGTCTTTTCTCCAGGATATTATTTGCTATTATTTTTAGGCCCTCCCTGGACTTCGTTGAATTCCATAGAAGGCTTATTTTTACATTTTAAAAATTCATTGGAAAATAAACCTATCTAATATCTTGCCAATTGCTGCAATTGTAGACTACGGGATCTACGTCTTGTGTGGCTTGTCCGCAATCGCAGACTGGGTCCTTGTTAAAAAATTTCGCTTGGTAAGCCCCAAAAACTCCATGGCCTGTTATAAACTGGTTTATCTCAAAAGAGGCCTGTAGTCTGTCATTTGAGACTCGAGGAAATTCTTTAAACTAGACGGGCTAGCGCTCGGCGGTTTGTAATAGCTACCAAAACTGAATAAAACACGAATATTGAAGATATTTGCTCATTTGTGAATGAAAAGGCTAAATCTATGTTTTACTCTATGTATAGGTAAGCCATTAGTAGCTGGCTACAGATAAATACTTTCATGGTAAATCATTCAATTAATGCACAGTTTTTGATAGAAATGGTAGGAAAGGTTTCAGACCTTGGATACATTTTATATTTACCAATACACTACAACTCAAAACTGCAAAAATCGCCCTGGACAGATTGGATTGGATATGCTTTTGTGGCATTGAGTCCTTTGGGACATATTGTGTCAAACTCAAGATTAAAAAAATTATATATAATTTAATAATAAAATGAGTCATTTCATAATAGAATACTGTATAAAATTATATGTGATGGATGAACCAAATGACATGTAAAAGGCTAAAAATATTTGGATGAGGACTCTCTCCGATCATGTCATCTAAAACCAAGGTATAATAATTAAAATGTTTAAGTCGTTGACTGTTAAAATGAGAACATTCTATTAAGATGTGTTTTACGGTTAGTGGTCAAATACAGAAATTGCAAATGGGATGATCTTCTCCGAGGAGGAGGTGTCTATGGATTATCTGCGTATGTTCAATGCGTAGGCGTGTTATTACTACCTGCTGCCTTCTTAAAGGTAGCGATTTCCATCCAGATATATTTTGTTTAATAACGTGAAGTTTGTTCCCCGTTTCCTCATTCCATTCTTTCTGCTAGATTTTAAGTCACGATAAGGAATGATACGATTAATATTATTTAAGGCCGATTATTATTAAGGCTTAGTCAACTATTTATTTTCCTAATATCCCAACGTTTTTGAAGAAAGACGATAAATTTTTTTCAGTGACTCCAATACAATGGGATGACTGGCATGATCAGGATGTTTCAATGACTGTAAAACACTTAATGAATCTGTGAAAATGGTACATTTTTTATGACAATGATCAAAAATATATTTTCTAATGCTTTATATATGGCCATGATTTCAGCGGTAAAAATAGAACATGAAGAATGAAGTTTAAAACTGTGAACAGAGTGATTAATAGTGAACGCAGCTCCAACATAGTTTGCCCTTTTAGACCCGTCCGTATAAATTTGTATAAAATTAGGGTATTTTTCTATATGCTTTTGAAAGAGTTGTTTGTAGATAATATCAGTGGTATCTGCCTTATAGAAATTTTGGAAGGGGTTTTGAAATTCAAAATCATGATTAAACCAAGGAAAGAAAGCATGCAGCTTTTTCTGGATAGCGTCAAGTGAAGAAATTTTGGATCCATTCATCAAATCCACCATTCTTAATTGGAACGTAGGGATGTTTTTGCTTGATACAGGAGTTTTAAATATGAACTGTAATGAATGGTATGACATGTGTGATGATGGGTTGAGGTAATTCTGAAATAATATTCTAGGGACAACGACTGTCGTCTTAAGTCCAGGGATAGTTCAAACGCCTCTACATATAAGCTGGATAGACTACCCTATAATTGTCCACGACTAAACACTGGTTTGGTCAGATCCAGACATATTTTTTCAAAGGTTTGCCCTTGCGATTTGTTAATTGTCATTGAGAAGGCTAAACGAATCGGGAACTGTTTGCGTTTAAATTTAAAGGGAAAATTTGCATCAGAAGGTATGAGATATATGCGAGGTATCAGAAAAATTTCTTTATCGTTATCATGCATTCGTTTTGCTTCAACAATATTTTGTTGTAGATTGGTAACAATAAGACAATTCTTTGGAAGTAGCTAAATTTCTGAGTAGCATAATCATGGCTCCACATTTAATTTTAAGTTTATGGGGTGGCATGCCAGTTGGTGTTAAGCTATTTAAAAATTCTTCTGGGAATGCTAGCCTTATCTTGAGGATCTTCACTAACAATACTATCGACACTTTCATAAATAACTTCTGAACCAGGCATATAACTTAACATACGATGATTGATTTCAATACATGAATCATTCGTGATTGTCAGAATTGCTCTTCCTTTAAGTTGTTGAGGTGTCACAGTAGAAAAATCTATATCGTTATATAGTTGCTGAACTGGATCGTGTATTGGTGGGTAGCATATGGAAGGTAACTGTACTTGATCCCCATTTTTGCATTCTCCTACATCCAGAAGCCAACTTGAAAACTCTCAGTATCCAAAGCACGCATGTTTTTCGTGAGTCTCAAAACTTCAAATTGAGACTAGTCTGTGTTTTTTCAGACAGCTTGCAAATGTTAGCGACCGTAAACATCATAGGATTACAGACAGTACCTGTCAGAATTCTCCACCCAGTAAAAAAACTTTTCCTCCAAATGGCTCTGGAGATTTTGTAAGATCTTGAAGTAGACGATCTACTGCTAAAAACGCATGTACATGAGTCATTGGAGCTTCGTCCCATAATATAAGTTTTTTCTCCAATAATAATTTGGCTTCTGGTTATTTTTATGGTTATTTGGCTTCTGGTTTTTAAATTGCATGTTGAAGCTGAATTCAAATTGAGTGGAAATTTAAATATAGAATGGGCAGTTCTTCCTCCAGGTAATAATGTAGCTGCTATTCCAGTTGATGCGACATGAGTAACATTATCACCTCTTACTCTGATTGCATGTAGTAAAGTGATTTAAATAAAAGTCTTCAGAGTTCCCACAGGTCCATCTAGGAAGAAGTGCTTTTTAACATTTTTGTGATTGCTATATATGGCATCCAGTATAGTTTGAAGAACAAATCACTGTTCAACATTCAATTTATCCATGTTTATCTAAGCTTTACTTTGTTCCTCTACGCTATCATATGTGGATGCAGATACATAAAAAGGTAAATTTATATCTGGCAGTTTAAATTTTGTTAAATTCAAACCATATGCCTTTAAAAGCTTATTAATTTGGCAAATAATACTCGTAAGAAATTTGGCATTTGTATCATTGCAGGATCAGCTAATGTTTTATGCCAATGTTCATCTCCTTGAAAAAACCCAAGCTCTTTGCACGCTTGTTGAAAAGTGGTGTAAACTATCCATTAACTGTTTTTAAATCATCAAAATTCATTGCACCAGATTTATGTAACAGCAACATTTGTAGGTAGTATCTTTCACTATCCTGTACATTAGCTACAGCTATTCTACCTATAACTTCTGACCTCCTCTGCCTTTTTTTTCCATTTCGTTTCATTTTTATCAAATACATAATAATGTGGAATATCGGTGTACGTAAAACTATGTGTATCTTCATCAATACTATTAAGATGAAACCAAGCAGTTAAAGTTGTTTGTCTTACATATGATGGGCAACAACTTTATCCTCTTGACCTTCTCGGTAAAAAAATTTATTGTTGTTCTGGTAAATGAATGGCTAATCTTAGCACATCAGATTTGTCAGACATACAATACTCATTCAAGCTCCACATTGCTTCAGGTGCACTTACATATCTTCCATCAAGGAAAGTTAAAATTTCATCGTGGTGAATTACACCATCTTTTTGTAGATTAACGGATGCAGCATCATATCCCTTATATACATATTTATATCGATACTTGACACTCTTTACTGATGCACACACTTCAACATTTATATAAGCGTTAAATTTTTTTTAACAAAAAAGGATTGGTTGGCACAACCTAACGGTTATTGATGTCGTATCTACCAATTTTTACAGGTTCCATAGATCGCCTCTGTAAATAGGGAATCCATTGATATTTTCAGCAGTGGTTTCTATAATTTCTTTTGGAAATTTTTGGAGCATATATTTGAGTCCTTCATACAGGGGGAATTGGGGTTTAAAATACCACAGAGGCCATGAATCATGCATTTTGTAACAATCTCGAATAATCTTCGATTGAGAGTTTCGTCCGGCAATTCTTCACTGACATATTCGTCAATATCGTCGTTGGTACGGATCTTTGAGCTTGAATCGAGTGTCAATAGAATATGTGCATGAGAGAACTACCAATTGCAACGTCCGATGCGTCAGTCCAAAGACTAAGGGCCTAATTCAACTTCCTTCGAAAACGTCTGTTCGAATCCGAAAGCCCAGCTCGAACTGTTTTTCTCGCTTCCGTCTCTTGCCATGCAACTACCCGTTTTCGAAACGTTCGGAGTGTTAGGGGTTACCACCATACGCCGTTGATTGCTCACTTTGCTGTGACGTCACTTAATTGCTACTTGACCAATAAGAAACCAGATTACATAATCAGCTGATTGACCGATTTACCGCGCAAAGTATAATTTTTTTCAGTCGAGTTATTCGCTTCGCATCTTGTTCTTTTTTGTTCATAATGGCGAAAGAAACTGAAGTTTTAATTTTCGCAATGGAGATGAGGACCGACCTCGTAAGCGGAAGATTCGGGGGCCAATACTCCACTCCTTCCGACCAGCGGAAAGCATGGGAGGAAGTTGCCCTCGAAGTAAATGCTTGCGGGGCCGGGAAATTTAACAAAAGTGGTTCAGATGTCAAGAAAAAATGGGCAGATCTCAAATATCGAGTAAAAAAGAAGGCTGCGGGAATTGAAAAGTCCCACTCTGCGACAGGAGGCGGAGAATGCTGCAAAGAAGTTTTAACTTCGCTGGAGGAAAGAGTGCTCCAGCTTGTTGGGAAAACTTGCTTCACTGGTATAGTGAATGCAAGTTTCGATTCCACTTTTCTTCAGTTGACGGTGAGTTTTGAACATTTATCTATTTTATATTATGTAATATGTAAAAACTTTTTTGTACTTGTTACTTTAACTGAATTTGTTGTAATAACATATCCCTAATCCCTGAAAATCTGATTAATCAGTGTTGAAACTTCAGTTTCCTAAAAAACTCATATTTGTAGTTTAACAAATGTAGTAAAGGCAATTTATGTTTGACACATTGTCGATTGATGGCCAAAATGTTACTTGTTATAGTGTCAATAAATTTCGTTTTATTTGTATTATAGGCTAAACAAGCTAATGTCACTGAAAGTCCTCCTGTCCCAGAAAGTCCTGTGACACCTCTGTCTCAGAAAAAGAAGTGTGAAATCATTGAGATTTGTGTACATATTTTCTAAGCTAAGGAGTAACTAATGGAATTTGTAAAGGGTAGAACCAAAAAATAGCTTTCCCAATTGGAATGGTTGAAATTAGTATCAAGCAATTGGTCAATTTGTACAGCAATTTAATTTCATAAATTAACTTGTCTCCAATGACCTGTTGCTATATTGTTAAAAAGCACATTTTAAAATACAAAACTTTCCATGTACTTTCAATGCACTTTAATGAATAACTCATTTGTGAAGAAGGCTGCAAATTAACCAAAAAAATGTAGTATAGCTTAACACATCTAACAAAACCTGCATGGAATTTATTGATTTTGGAGTCAAAATGCTAAAGATTATGTAGTGTTGTAATGCTAAAGGCAGATCATGCACAAATATATACAAATGAGCAATTCAGTAGAAAAACCATTTTCCCTTGCACGGAAAAAGTAAGAATTTATCGTACCGTAATAAAGTTGCAATTAAATATTAGAAGCATCTTGCAAGTGCACATTGTAGTAAATTGAGATACAATCCTATGAGCAGTTTGTACATGCATAAGAATAATAAATCGGCACCCACTGTGTTTCACAATTACCTGCCTCACGTGTTATGTATGTATTTTCACAAGAGCTATTTTATGTTATAGGTTCCAGGATTCCAAGCCTGTACTAATGGAGATATTCGTGCCGACTTGCTTTCGGACACGGATCAAACAAGTAGCAGTATCTTGAGTAAGTTATTAATCTTTCCTAATTCTCTTCAACTACTGAGAGGGGTGCATGTGTTTGATACTTTTTCTGTATATTGTAATTTAAAAAGTTGTGCCAAAAATTCTTTCTGTCATTAATTTAACATTCCTTATGCAGTGGCGGATCAAGTGAACTTTTTTTCTTCTGATTTACAAATTTCAGTTAAAGCATGTTTTGTATGGGTAAAGCCAAGTTTTAAAGATAATACAGCATTTGCTCTGCTGACCATTTTGTATTAGAACCACCACTGTCCTTGTGTGTATTTAACATCCATTACTTGATATGGGCTATCTTGTGTTTGACACAGCAAGGCCATATCTGGCCTTTGTGTAAAAATACCCCAAATCTAAAAGTGTTATTTTCTTTTAGAAACACCAAGGGTCCGAGAGTTTCGTCGGAAACGAAAAAGAAGATAGTGAGGACCCAGTTACACAACTAATTAAATTAAAGAGGGAGAGCCTGGATTTGAAGAGAGAAGGAAACCAGCTATTAAAAACTTTGATCGATGAACAAAGGAAAACATATTTCATGCTTAATGAGATTTTGAAAAAATAAAAATTATTTTTCAAAGTTTGGTTTTTGTCATTTTGATCAATTTTTACAGAATTATTTTGAAAGTAGGGGAAGGGGGAGCAGTGAATTTCCTTTTAAAGTGGTAGCAAAATTAGCTCCAAATTGTTTATTATCTTGTTAGCCAGAAGTCCATGTGGTTTGGAAGAGAAATTGTATCATTAGTTAATTTCTGCAAATCTATTTTTGCATGTTAAAAGTAAAATTTTATGTTTGTAATTAAATTCTCTTTATTCATGAGTGGATAATCTATTTTGGGTGGAGTGGATAATCTAAATATCTACTTTGTGACTGTAGATTACAATCATTGCTAATGTTTCCCACACATTTAAAGCTCTTCAATTCTAGGTAATCATAAGTGGTATTTTATTTTAAGCCTGCTTAAAGAATCATTAGATATCTGTATACTTCAATAAATTTTACTAAAATTACATTCTTTAAATTTACTGTTGCTACTATAATATAACACTGTTTAACATTACCCTGACAATGTTAATAACATTAAATACTGGAAATAAATGTAACTCTATAATTTTCTTGATACACAAGATGTACGAGATCAAAGATCATTTTAAGGGCTTTGTTCGTGTAGATCGAACCGTGTGCAAGCTCCCATACTCTTCTTCTTACCACCAAAAGAATTATCGTACGATATTTTATCGCTCGACTGAAATCCATGTGTGCAAGTAGCCTAATATTTAGCATTGAGTCGAAAAGCCCTACTTGCAACAAAGAAAAAATCACAGATTCTGCGAGAGAAGAAAATTTAAATTATAACTAAAATTGATCATAACCTTCGTTTTTTGACTATCAGTAGTTTAAAAAATATCTTTTTTTTTATATATTTCACATTTTTCTTTTTTATTGACAACTTTTGTGTCTGCCTTGTTTAAGGTTGTTATAAAAAACTTTAGGTCCTTGAAAAATATTTTTTGGGTTTTGAAAAGTCCTTAAATTTTTTTTTTGATAGAGGTGTGGGAACCATGATTATATTATTTATTATTAATATTTCTCTTATTTATTAATATATATATATAATAATTAGTATTATAATATTAATTACTTAATAATATAATATATAATGGTTCTTTTTCTTCAAGTAAAATATATTTACGGAACCATTGTGTTTATAAAAAGTTACAAATCTCGGTTGATCGAAATTTACAGAAATAATTTTTACATTTCAGATCCTGGTATTAAAAATAGCTTAATACTCTTTATACATTCATACAAACTTTTCTAGCTATGTCCACAAAATATAGTAGAAAAATCAATGCAATAACTAAAATTTAAAAATTATTCAACGTATTTCATAAATTAATGCAGCAAATTTAATTTTTCTCAGATTTCAAATTATTTTAATATTGATGTCTGATTGTAATGCAACTCGAATGGAACTGCCCACATATAGGTGCCTAACATTAATGTAATGGGAAATATATCTGTCCAGGTCTTTGAAAGATTAAAAGCTACAAAAAGTAAATAAGTTCTGGATCTAAAAAGACATGAAAATATTTATTTTAAGCTTATTTTTTATTTACACCAAATATACATTGAAAACTATAACAATGCAAACATCGTTATTTTCTTTTCCATAAAAATCTACATATTAATTATCCTATCTACATATATATTAAAAAAAACTCATCTATTTCCATAAAAATTTCGGGCTAATTCATCTCTAATTACAGAACCCCGACGACGCAAATCTACCTGGGATCCAGATTGATTAGGATCTACATATGGCGACTGTTCATCCAAATTTTCAACATCAATGTCTTCTGGCAGCTGAACATGCCGTGATACACAGATGTTGTGTAACACGGCAGCTGCCAAAACCATTGTACACACCTTTTCTGGTTTATATATTAGGACACCACCAGATTCATGCAGGCAACGGAATCTAGATTTTAGAACCCCGTCGCACTGCTCTACTAGTGTCCTAATACTACGCAAGATCTTGTTAAAATGATGCTGTTGCTGATTCTCTGGTACCAAATATGGGGCTAGCAGCCATGGTTCCAGAGGATAGCCACTATCCCCTAACAGAAAGTTGTTACCTTCTTCAGGACGTTGAAGTAATTGCCTGAGGCCACTCATACTCCAAATGAAGGAGTCATGAGTGCTCCCAGGCCACCGGGCAACAATGTCCAGAATCCTCAAATCTGAATCGCAGACCTACAAAAAGTGAGAATTTTATTTCAAAGGCAGTCAAGTATTATGAAGTTAGTGAGTTCAGTATACTTCTGGATTTTTGAACATTCTAATATTAAACATTTACAGTGAAACTTTAATTAACCACCAGTAATTACGGAATATTGCCGCTCAAAATGCACAAGCCTCAAAAGAAAATGAGACTATTTTAAAATTTGAGTGTATGCGTATGTCTAGAGCATAAGTTCATGAAACAATATGTACTATACTGTACTTAATGTAAATTATACGAGAGTTGTAAATAAAGTAGTGGCAACGTAGTCCAGAAAGTTGCAGAACATCAGGCGGGCATACGTAAACATGATATCGGAGCAGTGATGTGGCACTTGTCGATGTGTAGAGTATGTAAAACCGTTGATCCAGCGGAAGGAGTAGTTGCTGCGTGAAGTTGATAGTTTCGTTTTTACTGCTCTAAATCATGTTTACAAAAGTGATGAGTGGTCATGGATTAAAATCGAGGTTGCCTGAGGCAATGGTGTCAAGGTTTATCTGAAGCTGTGTTGAGAATGCGTTACCGTATAATGGATGCACGATGAGTCAAAGTGTTTAGTGCAGATCGGACTGAGACCACGGATTTGCACCGCCCAGGTCGGCCATCCATTCCTCAACATCACGTTGACATCGTGAGTGGCCTCCTTTCCATAGACTGTCCGGGAATTATCCGTTGAAGTTGGGCTCAGTCATCAAATGGTATATTGTTTCCATATACTATTTTCTATGTTTATGTTCTCGTGCTTTTCTTTCTAAATTTTATTTACAGTCTGGTGAAAAAAAGTGTAAAATCAGGAGGTTCCACCATATAAACTAATGTTTTATAGAAAATGTGGCAACTATAGCAAAATTTTCAAGTCCCCTTTTTCAAACATTTAGTTGCCACATGGCGAGTGATGACCATTAATTTTCACTTTTACGGGTGGATAAAAAAACGTCAGCGTGTGATCACTTGTTGTGTTATCTAATTTGAAATATTGATCAAAACATGATTTGCGATGTATCGTGTTTCGCTTGTGACATCTCAAAACAAATTTATAAGAAACTCTGCCAACATGTGACCTGTCACATGTAATCAAAACTTTAATAGCGTATACACAAGTCTTGCCATTTTACATAAGATCGTGATTACACATTGCCAAATGAGTTAGATATTTCAAAAGTCATGCGAAACATGATTGATTTCTAAGCAACTCTTTTTAAATCAAATGTTCAGATAGAGTAAGATTTAATTTCTTTAAACAATTTTGCGATTCCACACACTTGAAGTTTAACACTCTTTACAAGAAAAAAATGTGAAAACAATTACATAATCTTAAATACACAATATTTTTTATTAAATTACTCATATCCAAAGCAATTTTTGTAAACGGTACAACACATGCGAGATTACGTCTTTTCCACCTGATCTTATCGGGCAGAAAAGGTTCTAATCTCAATGGGTTAATTATGTATGTATGATCAATTTATTTTTAAGTTCCATTAAATAGAAGAATTGTAAGTGAAATTTACTTACCAACTGGACATTTACTGAGAAATGACTTTTTCTGTTTAAATAAACAAACCAATCGTCACAACTGGGCCTTTGAAGCCGAATGTGGGTGCAATCAATCACACCCAAGACATTCGGGAAACCAGACCCAATATAGAACGATTGCTTTTTGGACATGCGTTCTTCTGTGGAAGCAGGAAATTTCACATACTGAGGCAGAATATTCACAGGCTCTGGTAACGATCCTTGAAACAGTAGCTTGGGACAGCATCACAAAATGCTCATCACCAATTACTGTTTGGAACGAGCCAGAACCCAAAAGCCTCAATGTTGATAACACCTAAAATTTTTTTTTAATCAGTAGGTAAGGGTCACATTGGAAATAATAACATGAAACATAAGTCACAAAAAGAATGAAAAGGTGTTATTGTTAAAAACAATTAATCTGTCAACCAAATATATTGCTGTAAGTCATATTTTTCAAAAACAATGTATCTAATCATTTGATTCAGAATATCAGGAACAGTGTGTTACTCTTCGAATGTGCTTTTATGAATCGAGAATTGTGAAAAACTTTATTTTCAATAACTACTCATTGTAATAAATTCTACTTTATTAAAATATAAATGTTATAAAAATACAAATGTTACATTGAAACGCATGCATCATGAAAAAATATCGCTTACCTGAATCTCCACAGAAAATCCATTCGTGCTGGGGTGTAGATGACTTTCCAGCTTATCGCACAGAAACAAAAAAGTTTCTCGATCCAGTCGATATCGTGACGAAAACTCTCTCTCTGTTAAATCCATGGGATTACCGCGAACTCGCAAATATCGAGGAACACGTCTCCGACGATTCACGACCATGTTTGAACATCAGCCATGTTTGAAAAGTGCCGGAACAGAAAGCAAATTTCGAACGGTTCGAATAAACTCACCGGGTGAAAAGGAGACGAATTCGATTTCGAGAAAAAACGAAAGCGCGGTGGTAGTTGAATACCAAAGTTGTCACAAGACGCCGCTAGTTTCGAATTTTGAGACGAAACGTTCGATTTTTGGGTAGTTGAATTAGGCCCTAAGTTGAGCACTCGGAATCGGATATCGAAGTTGGTTTGTCAAGTGCCTTTTTCGCATCAGAAAACGCTGTATCTGCAGCAGTAGTCCGTGTAGCTTTCCTTTTGTTCAGTTTACCTTCTAAAAGTTGTAGCATGGGTGCTAAAATGTGAGAAGCTCTGGGTATGAAACGTCTATAATAATTATACAGACCTAGAAATCTACAAAGTTGTGTGAGTGTAGTTGGTATTGGAAATTTTTGAATTGCCTCTACGGGATCTGGGAGTGGTTCTAATCCTTGCTCTGAAATTTTAAAGCCTAGAAAATTTAAAGATGATACACCGAGATACATTTTGATGTTTTTAATTAAAGACCATAATGATCAAGCCTTTCAAAAAGTGCGCGAAGATTAATCATATTTTCTTCGCTAGTATTACTGGCAGTTAAAATATCATCTACAAATGCAAAAACACCATCCAGGCCACTTGTAACCTCGTCGATAAATCTTTTAAAAGTGCTTGAAGCATTACATAACCCAAACTGCATCTTTGTACCTTCAATCAAAGAGTCCAAAAGGGGTGCAGAGGGCTGTTTTATTGATGTACTGGAGTACAACAGGAATTTGATGGAACGGTTTGATTAAATCTATATGAGAAAAGATTATTTCCATGCTCATAAAATCTAATATACTAGGAATTGGATATTTATCTTTGACTGTTTGAGCAATTAAAGCTCGAAAATCCCCCACAGGACGCTAATCGTCACATCCCTCTTAAGATACCATGTGTAGAGGTGACGCATTACTTTTGGATGGTCGCATATGACCCAAATCAAGCATTTATTGAAATTCGGTTTTCGCTATTTTTAACCGTTCGTAAGCAAGACGTCTTGGTTTAGCAAACATTGGCGGGCTATTAGTTTCAATATGATGCAGGACATTAGGTTTTACAGGTTGATTTGCACATGGCACTTTAGTAATGTTAGGAAAATCAACCAATTACTTAGAAAAATCGTTATCTCATGAAACAACTTTGACAGAAAAAAATATCAGCATTATGAACAAGACCGTGAGAATTGAGATTAGTAGTACAATCATTCAAACGCTTATGTCGTAAATCATGTTTTAAATTGAAATAATGCAAAAAATCTGCACCAAAAATCGCTGTAGTAACATTGCAAATATAAAATGGGAAAACAGAATTGCGTCCTAAACCAAAATCTAAAGATAATAGTTTTTCACCATAAACATGAATTCTTGTGCCATTTGCAGCACTAAAGGTTTGAGTTGGATGTTGTTTCCGCTGCGATTTAGTAACAGGAATGATCGAAACATCTGATCCAGTATCGACCAAAAGGTTTATATTAGTTTTTTTGTCTCTAACAAAAGGCGATTCGATCGAGTAGGCAAGAAGTACGTCGATTCTACTCTTGCCTGCTTTTCGTTCCCCAGAAACGAGCAGGGCTGCACATATTCGTTGGCCTTGGATTTGTACTTTCCATGGTACCAACAAACAGCTTTTAGCCTAAGTGCTACGACTTCTGCGGATAAGTTATGATCGCATGAGAAACTACGTGATCGGCGAAGAGTCTTTACTTTACGTAGTTCATGGATTTCCTCCATGATTTGTTGCAAAGTGTTCGAACCAGCTTCGGCGGTGAAAGATGAAATCGAAATTCCACTTACCTCAGCTGGTGTTATTTCTAATATGCGATCAGCAACTTCAGCGGCCTTCTGCGATGTGGTTGGCATCCTGGAGGCTAGAATTGTTTGGACGGGAAGTTGTGAGAGGAATAATTCCAGCATAAGTGAATCTGCAATCTGGAGTGATTCAGCACGTCTTTGCACAACACGGAGGAGTTCGGAAGGTTTACGATCACCGTGCTCAGTCAGTAGAGCGTCGGGCTCGCATCAGAAGGGTTGTGGGTTCTGTCCTCGACGGAGCCTACAATTCTGATGATTACGAGATCGGCGCTTCGACCTGGCTAAAGACCGTCGTGTTCACTAATGGTGACTGGGGTCGTGGTCACAAAGTCCCCCATGTTCCCATACCAAATCAATTCCTCTGGGGGTACCTGATCAGGTGTTTATCGGCCTCTGATTGGGATCTAAATTACGATATGTGTGAGTGAATGGATGTATGAAAGGGACCATCCTGTAAAACGGATGTGTCATGTATGTCGAGCAAAGACGGAAATCCTCCCAATGGGGCTCAATAACATGGAAGGCGCACCCCTTTCGCCTCTTGCCGTCTTCGACGGGCCTGGCACTCCTCCGGTCTGCCAGTGTAGGCATAAGAAACAACAACAACGATCACCGAGTTGTTCTCCAGCTAGAACTTTCCGTATTTGTTGAGTTCTGGTTTCGCCACAACGAGAAGTAATATCCTTTAAGTGCTGAAAGGGGTTGGTTGGATCCGCGTTTAAGATAACATCTCGCACTGTAGAAGCTGCGCCGGGTGGTAGATGAGCAACAATGTAGTTGCATTTTGTTTTGAGATCCGTGATGGGCTTGGGCGTGGCGAGGGTAAAGGTAGCTTCGCACATGCCGAACCAAAGGGTTAGTTGGTTGGGGTTTTATGACAGAAGGACCACACTTGGCCATGCTGCGCCAGACAATACATATTAGTCAGCTCTTTTTAAGTATTTTAAGAAAAACTAAAATAAAGACATAATACAGTTCTAATAAAGTCAAATTTTAAAATCTAAATACAGTTTCTAAAACCAATATCAGAGAGGAATGTGAATAAATTTTTATGAGACGGATCCGTCAACAGGTCCCTTAGAGTTGGGTGAAAAACTCTAAATAGGTTTAGTCTATTGTAATTAAAGTTTGGACATTCAGTTAAAATATGTTTTATGGATAAAATGGTGGTGCAAGATGAACATAATGGAGCAGGTTCTATGAGTAGAAAATGTCTATGAGTAAAAAATGTATTCCCGATACGAAGCCTGGTCAGTTTTACGTCAAGATTTCTATTAAAATTTGATTTTTTAAATGAGTTGATTAATGTTGTTGTTGCACATCCTCCTGGTGTAGGAAAGCCTACACCAGGTCCAGAAGGCCCCGTCGTGCCTGATCCTCATATACTGGCAAAAAGTCCTGATCAACTAACAGCTGCTTATACGAAGTGCCAAGACAGAGAAGAAGGTGATCAGGACTGGCAGGTAGGGAACAGGAACAAGGAGGGAAAATTCTCTCTCCGTTCTGAAATTTTATACATTTAAGATGGCCACTTCGAAATCTGGCCATGGCCGATTGGAAAGGCCGAGGGCCACAGCATGAGATTGATAGTCCAGGGCGATTGCCAGCATACCGATGGTGGGATGGCGTACGGCGCCACACGGAAAGCAAATGTTGTTTTCCCAGGGAGTGGACCTCAGTGGTAGTGAACGATTCAAACAGTCTAGAGGGAGATCACAGCCATTCTTGGCGAGTACATCGTCTGTCTCGTTGCCATACACCCCGATATGCGATGGAATCCATTGGAGGCCTATTGGTGTTTTCAGACCAATCTCGCAGAGAAGCTTCAGAATATTCTGGCCTGGGATATCATATTTTTGGCCAATTTTTGAAATACTGTATAGCACTCCTACTATCAGTCAAAATCCAAATACAATTTTTATCAGTGGACTGTGTATAATTAAGGGCTGCACCAATTGTTATGATCTCCGATCTAAAGACTGAACAATGGTCAGGGTTTCGGATGCTGCATTTGACCTTGTCCTCAGCGCTGTTGCTGATGAGTTGATTAATAGTTGGATGGAATGAAGTTTGATGTGTTTCTTGTAGACAGAGACATACGGGGTTAAAAGAATTGATCAAAGTTTTGATGTCGTCAAGATGAGTTCGGAAACCATGACGGTTCCACGTTAAAATTTTTAAGACCATTATTTAGTGGCTAGTCTGTTTTTAAAACGTGCGGCTCTTTGCTCTTTCTCAACCTCTTGGTCTATTTCCATGTCGCTCAGACTCGATTCTGAAGATGGGTAAAGGTTTACTTCCGTTTCCATTTGTTCCTTTGGATCCTTTTTTGTTTGAGATTTATTTTTTGCTATAAGTTGTGCGTTCTTCAGTTTTGCTCGTTTTGGAGTTTTATCTTTAAATTTGTGAGAATTATTTGGCAGTTTTATTTCTTTCACATTTTTGATCTGGTTATTATTTTCAGATGGTACGGCTCTAGGATGTTTATAATTTGATGTCGGGGATTGACTTATTGTTTGATATTCTGTATCTTTTTTATTTGGAGTAATGTCTATATCGTCGGTTTGGGTGCAAACAGTTTTGGATGATTTTAAGACTGATTTGTAAGAAATATTTGGGCGAGGGGTGCGTGATTCTGCCAGTTTTCGGGCTTCAGGAAATAATATATTTTTAGTAACTTTTATATATTGAATTTCTTTTTCGGTGATCCAGCGTGGGCATATTTCAGCATAGGCAGCGTATTCTCCTTGACAGTTTGTACAGCATTGGGTTTCCAGGCAATTTACACTATCATGGTCGGGTTTGGAGCAACGGGCACATATTGGTGTTGACGAACGGCATGTTGTTTTGGTGTGGCCAAACCTCTGACATCTAAAACAGCGTTGAGGGTTAGGAATGAAAGGACGAACGTCGCAATATAAGTAACCGGCTTTTATTTTTGACGGTAAAACTGGTGTGTCGAAAGTGAGAATTATGCTATTGGTGGAGGTAATATTTCCATTGTTATTTCGAGTTATTCTTTTGACTCTCTCTCTCTCTGTGTGTGTGTGTGTGCACAAACTTTCTGATGTTTCATTTCTTCTTAAAATTCTTCCTCCGAAACCATAATTAATTCTGGAGAGGAAATTATGCCCCGTGTAAAATTTAAAGTTCTGTGAGCATTAACCTCTAGAGTTATTTTTCTTAAGTTTTTAATTTGAAGAGTAATTTCTCTGATTGTATGTATGATGTGGATTCGACTAAAAGATCACCATATTTCATTTTTTTTTTAAATATTTTTCACTTCTCCGACAGCATTTGTGATGTACTTTTCGATTAAAAATGGGGACATATTTTGCAACTTTTTTTCAACGTTGTGTATAACAACAAACTTAAGAATCGACATTTAAGACGATTGGTTACTCGAGTCTAGAGTTAAATCATTGGGATTCGTATTTTCGGCGTGTGGGTTCAACGGATTAAGGCCTCCGTCGGAGCACGGTGTTTCAGGATCCATGAGAAAAAAATAATGTTCGTTCTGGGGTGCCCCCGCCCACCATGGAGCCCATCAAGGGAAAACAGCGCCCGGTAGTTGACGAGCAACATATCTCGGGGCTGCTTCAGAGGTAACATTAGAATATAGTGCTACAGCGTCGGGATGTGGATCCGCCAGGGCATCCCTAGCTGCAGCACTAACCCTTAAAAGCTCAAAATAATGGAGTTCAGCACGACAGAGGGACTGAGCGCTCTGAAGTGATGAACCCCAGAGATATTGAGAGAGCCGATTGGCCAGAGCGAGCTCACTCCAGCTCGAGTGCCTATATAATAAGAGTGGCGACAAGTGACCAAATTTGGCCCAATGCGCATGCGCGGCAGCCATTTTTCTACCAGAATCGTCTCAAAGAAGGTTGCTAAGCGAATTAATATATCATTTCAAGGAGAACAAAAAGCGTTTGATTGTTATACTATGGATAGATTCGGTATAAATGAATCATATAACCGCTCAATTACATGCGTTATTGATGAGATGGATTACACAACGCGCAAACTTAGATTGCGGGAAACACCATGTTGTTCATAAAAAGCTATTTAATTAAAAAGTCTTCAAATTTATACTGACAAAACACTGAAATAATAATAAATAAACATTCTAGAACGCGAAATGGAACATGAAAAGCTATATTTTCTTTTTTATTTAATGTACACACGTTTTTCTCGAACATACAAAAAGTTCCCATGTTAAGTCTACACGAGCTAGAAAAAGACCGCCTCGGGCGGTAGAAAAGGTCTCTAAGCCAATCAGAAAGTGTTTCCCGTATGTCGCCACTCTTATTATATAGGCACTCTAACTCCAGCCACCCGTCTACGTTGAAGCATGGGCCAAAGGGCACGCATCAGGTACCCCAGGATCCCTCTTTCCCCCGATACGGGACACCGCACACGGCAAACATGCGTGTCAGAGAAAAACGTACTGACATTTTTATAAATAATTAAAAAGATTCAAATGAATGAAATAAAAGTTTAACATTAAAATAATAATTCTGAAAAAGATAACTAAATTGTAAATTTTTAAATAAATTGTATCCTCAGATGGAACAAAAATAATGTAAAATAAATGTTTTTCGAAGCAAAAATAATATTTTCTATCTATATAAGATAAATATATAAATTAAAATTAATTAATATTTTCGTAGATTTTTTTTCGATTCGCAAGTCTAGAGAAAGCGAAAAAAAGGAGAGGTGGAGGAATAGAGTAATGGGATGAAGATAGAGAAAGATCGCTTGGGAATCCCGGAAGCGCGACCCCCATGTTTACCAAAGACAGTAAACCCCTGGGAAAGGAAAAGATCACTCAGGTACCCCAGGGTTGTGAAGCCCGTACAATCCTAAAGATGGAATGCCCCTGGGGGCGAACCAAAGGGTTAATCCGTGTCGTTGTAAATCGGGATCTTGACGGCAGCAATATTCTTCATGGTGGGAAGTCCAGAAATCATTGGTGAAATGGGAAAGTCAGCACAGTGAGAACGAACCGATTAGAACAGGGTGCAATATCCAAGAATAATTGAAATATTCAGCTCCGGGTCACCATGTTGTGATCGGTATATGGTTGCAGGAAGAATGCACTTCTGGAGCAGTAACGACAAGAACTTTTAATAAACAATAATAAGTTAGTTTAAACTGATTTGCATAATTTAAGTAAGAAATTTATTTAGAAAAAAATGAATTAAATTGGCTGGAAAAAATTAAAAAGAGTTTTCAGCTGAACGAAGTTCCGAAAGATGGGGCGCCACCTCCTTTAGCGAAATCAGCAATTCAGTCGGTTACCCTTCTAAGTTGTGACCGCATTCGGAGGTGGCTAACCTCGATGATCCATTACTGTAAGTAGAATAAAAAGATTTAATAAAAGAAAAACAAAGTCGAAAGCGAGAAATAAAACTGTTGTGTTTTAGTGATTCAATTAGGGTCCAGTCGAGTCTTAAAAAAGCTCAGTCGCTACGAGTGACAACAGGGTCATGATCCAATATAGGAATTTGCAAAATTTAAATTTTGCATGGGGAGAAAAAGTTAGGAATTGAAGTCAAAGACGTCAGGATCCAAACGAAACATGCCGCACTGACGTTTAGGTCGCCGCGGGTAAATTTGCAGGTTTTGTTGCAGGAAAGCACGAGGTCTTTTGGCAGAGCTTTTGATCGAAGGGTCATATGGTGGTAGTGCTCTAAGTGCTTCGTTTGGAACCTGAGGTATTTTTTCGAAGAACTTGGCCGAAATTTGCTGTAAGAATTCAGCTATGGGTTTGATTTTGAGGTCCGAATGTATGACTTCATTCATTGCATAGTAAAGAGCTCAAGTGATAGTCCGCAATGTGTGGCTCTGGAAACTCTGCAGTTTTTTCCAATTAAATTTATTAGAACCGACCCAGATTTGAGAGCCGTAAGTTAAAGTTAGCCGAATAATGGCTTTATAGAGGAGGAGTTTATTGTGAAAGAAGAGCCTGCTCCTTCGGGCTATGAGCGAATAGATTTTCCCTTTGGCGATTGCAGCATTACGCAGTGCACGTTTAATATGTTCGTTCCAAAGTAACTTTGGGTCTAACACAAGGCTTAAATAACGGTACTTTCGTACCCAGTATACAGGCGTGCCAAAGAGAGAAACGGGAAGGATATTCAAATAGTCGGGATTATTTAGATCAAAATTAAATCCGTATTTGAAGTGGGCGTATTTCCGAGAGAACACAGCATGAGAGCGCACTTTGAAGCATTGATTTTGATTCTCCAATCAGAGAGCCAAACCTCAAGTTCCCGGATATACGCTCACATTCTCGATAGAATATGATGAATGTTGTTTGACTGTATCAGGATAGCGGTGTCGTCGGCGTAGACAGCCAACTCAGTGTGCAGTGTTTTAGGAATATCGTTAACGAATAAGTTGAAGAGTCGGGAACCCCTGGGGGACTCCGGCACAGATGGGTCGGTGGGATGAGAAATTATTTACATCAACTCTAACACTAAACGTAGGCTGAGCTTATTGAGCTTTATCCGAAGTGCGAAGCACCCGAGTACATGGCCGCGCAGCGGCCTTAACCTCCGGTGGAAATAAATGGTGTGAAAAACAGATGAAAAGATAAATTGCCCTGAGTTAGTTTAAATAAAATAGTGAGGAAAGGATAAAAAACTGAGCGAATTAACGAAAAGTGAATTGGAAGAAAAAGTTAAACTTGGTCGCGGTGTCTTTGTCGGTCACCCTCCCAAATACTGACCGCGACCTAGGGTGCTTAAGTTTTGTGCTCGTTTTGAGTCGTTGCTGGGTGAGTTCGGCTAACAGCTGTTATCAGATGAGTGGTTTGAGAAGTGGTTGCAGAAGGTGGGTTAATTAAGTTGGGTGGCAAGTCTGGGTCTCCAGCCATTCTGTTGTCCAAGCATTGTTGGTTGGGGAGGAAGTGATGTCGAACTTATGTTCGACAAAAGTAAAGATTTTGTCAATGTCTGTTTCATTATTTTTCGGAATTTATTGATCATTTGGGTGAGTTCTCCAAACATTGTAAAGATTTGTTTAAATTCACGAATGATGTCGATGGCATCACGGAAGTCTGATTTGTGTTCTGAGGAAGTCTGATGATTCTGTCGGTTGGCGCGGGGTTCGATACCAACATGGGTGTTAGTTTCTGTTGTTTGAGCGGGTTGGGGGTTTGAAGCTTCAGCATAGGAGAATCCATTAGTAGTTTTCCTACTTCGGAACGATTTATTGGGTTGAGGAGTGGGGTTTTTAGAGAATTTTTTACATCCCTTCTATGAGGCCACATTCCCGATTTCATGGCAATTAATGCATCTGGGATGCTCAGGTTTTGTCTGTTTGCAGGATCCAGTGCTGTGACTGAGTCCGCATTTTAAGCATCTAGTTTGCAGGTGACAGTTTTCACTGCTATGTCCAAACAGGTTACAATTGTAGCATTCAGAGGGGCCTTTATTTCCTCTATAATGTTCTACTGTGATGGACCTGTAAAGGCAAGTAGTTAAGTTGTAAATGTCTTCCCAGTTTTCAGTTTTCTTAAGAGTTACAAGGAACATTGATAGTTTTGTTTTCGTGCTACGTTGCGTCATTTGTGCAATTCTTTCGATAACTTAATTCAGAGATTCAAGTTATTCCTTAATTTCGGTAAGAAGGGAGTCCTCTAATAACAACTTTAGCCGGTCTAGTGTTACGTGGCGTTATAATAAAGTATTCCTTATTCTCATTTTCAATATATTTATTGAGCGTTCGGTATTCATCTTCGTTTTTTGTAATAATTTTGAGAAATTCTCCAGAAAGTTTACAGTTTTGGGTAATGTTGAGTTGGGTTTCAATGTTATTAAGCAGTATGGTGTGATTTCCGCCTGGACGGATATGAATTGGTGGCATTTTGATAATAACAGGGGTATCGACGGTGTCAATAACCTCTTCTAAAACGCCAAAATTGCTATTAGTTACAATTTCCTTATCTGGGAGGGATTGGTTTGAAGTTAGATTATTTTTAGCAGTGAGTCTTTTCGGGGGGATCTTGAAAGCACCTTGAGCATTTAATTTTTTGGATGGAGTTTTTTCCTCGTCAGGGTTCGGTCTCTTATTTTTACGTGTATGTTTAGTACATGATTCAGGGCAAGGTATCTTTGAAATGAAATTATCTCACCAATGATCTTTTCCAGGTTCCTCTCAGCAATAGCTTGATGGACCTTGTATATCTGGGCGAAACTAGAAGTTGGACTTGATTCTGCCAAGGAGAAGATTGCCATCTGGATAGCTTGTTGAGCATCATGCATTTCTGATGCAAGGTGCGATTTCTTATCGCATGTCAGCTTTGGAGGAAGCTCCCTGAGCTTATCCGGATCCGTGTTTGGCACTTCATCAATCACCATATCGGCATCAGCCGACTCCATTGCAATTTAAATCAAAATAAACAAAAAGTTTATTAAAGACCGTATCTAGACCGCGTTAATTTCAGGTATGAATGATAGCCTTAAAAAAGGCTGTTTTTGGTTAAAGATAATCAGGTGTTTTCATAAAAAGTAAGAGTAGAGAGAGCACACGTCCTTGAAAGAATTTTTTCGAAGTCGACTTGGCTGAGCTTGTTACTCAATGACCGACTTTATCTACTAGGTGAATACTACACGATTTCCAAAAAAAGAAGTTTCAAATTCCGGCAAGTCTTTATCCTCAGGGAGTGGGAAGCATTAATTTCGTAGCTCATCCAGTTTTTTCCTTGAGCTTTTCAACACCAGTCAGCTTGATTCTTGCCGCACTTGACTCCAATGGTATTGGAATTTGTAAAAGATTGTTGAGTATTGTAACTTAACCGGACAGGCTCCACGTTTGCGATTCAACACCATATTATGGAGAGCAGAAGAAAATACAACACACAGCAAGTTTAAAACCCAAACTTTTCAACCAATTTTTTCAACTAAACAGTTGCTATCAGCTGTGGTTCAAAAAAAAAATACGGGATCACCGTATTACATCCTCAGGGTTGCCAGCTTTCATATTTCACAACTTTTTAATTTCTCGGAATTTCACGTGGGCGCTTGTATAGCTTGTTTACACTTACCCCGCCTGACACTACTCAGCAAAATGTTCGTAATGTTCAGCTACTGTATTTATTTTCATTTTGTCTTTCATTCAGAGAGACGGTGATGGGTCGTAGTGTGGAAGAAGTGAAGGTTGTGAAGGCAGAGTAATGAATGTAGGACGATTTTGCCATAGTTGGGGTGGTGGAGTACGAATATGGCAATGCATTTTGAGTAGAAACTGAGGGAATCGATGGTGGGAGATGTGGATGTTGTGAGTAATGCGAAGTCGTAAGATTTGTGAAAGGTCGTTGAAGTGGCTGTGGAAAGGTCTGTGATTGGGTCTGGAATAGCGTTGATTGACATTGTTGCTGGAACTGAGAAGTAGATTTGTTACGTAATCTTGATAGTGAGGAGCTGCAACCTATTGATTCTTAATATTAGCAATGACCCGAAGAACCTCCATTTGAAATAGAAGCCATTCATTGCTATCAAAATTCTCTGTATGCGGCAACAGACTGTGATAGAAGAACATTTGGGAGTTTGGTTTCTCAGGTGTTTTTTCCAATGCTTTTAAAATCTTCACATCTACGTCTATTTTTGTTTCCTTCATAGTAGAGTATTGGAAAGAGCTTTTTCCTTTTTACCAGTTGTTTTACGCCTATTTCATGTTCTCAGGAGGTGGTTGCCTAAAGCCATCGGTTTCATCCTAGTTCTCTTCTTCTATGATGAAACTCTATGCAGTCTCTGTTTTTTTATATAATTTTTTTTAGAACTGGAGTTCGTCATTAAATAGGTTCTTTCTTTTTTAGCTGTCTTGTGAACCACTAGTTTTGTTTTCTTTAGTCCTTTTTTCAGCCTTGGCGAAGGCTTCACGTAGATGTTTCCATCGTTTAATCTTTTCTTTACCTTAAAAATAAAAACATTATGAGTACCGTCTACATTAGCTACGTAAAAAATAGAATAATTATTTTCGTTTTTCAGATATTTAGCAAGTGGATGTACTTTCACAGACCTTCATTATTCCTTCAGAGTAATGTAATGATTCCAAATTGTAAAAAAGCTTGCCATATGTCGGGGGTAATACCGAACTTTTCAAAACGTTATCGGATAATGATTGATGGAATCATCTCTACAACATTGAGTCCCTTTTCCAGACAATCATTTATGGATGAGCCATTTTTTCTTTTGCTGATCCGTCATAAACAGGTCTGACGTTGGTTGTCGAATTTTCTTTAAAAACAGGGTGATGAGGTAGGAAATGCTCCAGTTTTTTTCTCGCGGAACAATAACTTCTTCAATAATGTCCTCATCCGGCCATTCACTAAGAACCTTCTGATAATCTTGTAATTTTCCAGATTTTTCTAAGGATTTCACGCAGCTGATTATTCTTCTTTCCTGCTATAACTTCTTCCATTCGATAAAGGAGAATGGCCATCAATCCATGGTAAGCTGAAGACATATCTACCATCTTCTTCTCGTTTGATGTTATGAAGAAAACACGTCCTTCGCCGGATCTCTTTCCTTGTTACTTTTTCTCCGGGATTTTTAATTCCCAAGGTCTCTAGGCTCCAAAGATTAGAGATGTTCGAATTATTAACATGGAAGACAGTAGTGTACTAGAACTGCTGTTCTTTTTTCCGCTCGTACAACCCATCATTGTCCATCCTAAAGGAGTATTCATGGCGATTAAACCTCCTGAAAGGGGTTTATTTTCTCCTGTGAATAAATCTACTGCAGAATCAGCTGCCAATAAAATGTGAATTTCCTTTGGTTCAGTTTCAAATAAGCTGCAATTTTCATTTATAAAAACATCACTGACAAAAATACCCGAGTTCTTTAATTCATAGATACATTCTAAATTTTTTCTTGACCCACTATCTCTAATTCGCAATCAAAACTTTTATCAATATTGCTTAATTTTATGGAATATCTTTTATGGGGGTTTACTTTTATATTCCCCCAAAAAGTCCATAAATTACCGTATCTCCAAAACATTTCAATTTCATAACCCAAGAAACATGCTTACATAAGATTTTTGATTACTAGTATCAATAATAACTTACGAACTGATTCAAATCATTTACATTAATATATACAATTAAAGTTTGCAAATACACCTCACTAGAACAAGAATGATTTGATTGAACAGTATTTTCAGTCTCTACTGGAGTATCATTATCATCACTTGAGCTGAGCAGGAATAATTTGAAAAACACGTAATATTCTAATGTCTTTTTTTACAAATAGAACAAGGTATTTTCACTTTACAATCACTAAAAACATGCTTCATTTTTAGAGATATAAAACAGGCACCCTTTTTTTTAGGTAAAATAGTTTTTCTTTCAACCAGGGTTAAACCCATAGCATATTTACAATCAGAACTCAAGTGGGAATCGGAGCAAAACACACGTAATTTATTATCCTTTACGTCTGAACTCGATAATAAATTAGCAGCTGTTACGATTCTTTCAAACTTCCGCCCCTCGAATCTCTCAGCGGCGGCGCCTATTTGTTTATGTCGAGAATGAAGAATCTGAGTATCATAGTTGGAAAACGAGGATTCGCATCGTTCGCGTGAATTTAAATGCTTATTAAAAAATTCGATCAAGTTATTGAGAGTAAAATCACCACTTGAATTCCTTGTGAAATTCGAGAATCAAATAATGAGATAACAGCTTCAAGATCATAGGACACAATAAACGTCCATACGTCTCGGATGGAACTCCAAGGGAGTCCAAACTTCTTATTTGAATTTGACAGTTGTCTAAAAGTTTCCGAAATATTTTAATGTCATTGGACCGTTTAAGTGGTGCGATAACATCTTTGCGACCGAATCGATCTTCTAACAATTCTACTGCCTTTAAGTAATTTTCGGACGAAATGTCAAAACCTTCATTGTACTCAACGCAGAACCTCCTAATTGCGCCTTAAGGCTACAATAGACACTTAAAATGTCAAAAAAATTGACGAAATTACAGAAAAAAAAATTGTAGTTTGTTGTGTTATTTTTATGAGTTATGGGGTAGTTTCGTTTTCCTCCGCCATGGGGGGGGGGGGCTACGCCTCTTTGTTTACGTTTTACAGCCACATAAACACAGCTGTCAAGTCAGCGAAAATATGGATTATTTTCTTTTCTCTTCTCAAAGCCTCACAATTATTCAGGACAGTTTACAATTTATCAAATTTGAAATGGCAACAGTAGATTTTAACTGTATCTGTGACTGAAACCGCATATCAATATTTGTATACAAACTTACAAAGCGTTTTTTTCCCATGTGCATATAAGCAGTAGCAATCATTTTCAAAATCTGTTATCATTTTGTTGCTATGGATCTTGTTTCAAAGAGATGGAGGAAGCCAAAAGGCCGACCCAGCAAGAGAAGGAAAGCAAATGCAGAAAATTGCCAGAAACGCTATACAAAATCAGAATGTTCTGCTAACATTGTTGAAAGCTCCAAAGCCTGAAGCAAACTACATAATCGCTCACAAAACTGTGTTTGATGAATTGTTGAAGAAAGTTCCCTGCAAAAGCTGTAAACAATGTTCACTTGTTGTGCATCAACACCATTCTTTGGGATAGGATAGGATATTTAGGTTTTATGGCGCAAGGTCCAAATGCGGACAAGCTGCGCCAAGCGCAAGATAAAAGAATAAAAATTATGTAGATATAAAAGTTTTAAAAGTACAGTGGGAAAATTCAAGCGCAAGAATTTTTATTCATATAAAATTTGTTAAAAATATGCTAAGATTTTTTTTAAAAATAATGATTGATGGAAGGAAGTGATGATTTAAACATGCTGAAAAAAAGCAATTTAAAATTAGATAAGATTTAAAAAGCCGATAGCACGTAAAAATGAAAAAAAATTTGCATGAGGATGTTCACCAAGCAAATATTGTAAATTTAAAGTTGTATTTTTAAAAAACCTCATTCGGTGATGGTTAAAAGCAGGACAATCAATCAAAATATGATGAACACTCAAATAAACTGAACATAAAAGACACAGAGGGACAGTTTCTCCTAACAAAAGATGACGATGTGTGAAGCGCGTATGCCCAATGCGGAGTCGAGTCAGTTTAACATCGGTCCTTCGCATTGGAGCAACCGGCCACATATGAATTATGGGTTTGATGGTATTTAATTTATTATGAATTTTTGAAGATCCCATGACTCTTGCCATAAGGAGTTGACAAATTCCTTAGTGGATATCTTAATGTCACTTAAAGGAACGGCTTGGGGCAAAGAAACAGATGCTGTTTTTGCATCCCTGTCAGCAAGTTCATTTCCTTTAATGCCCACGTGACTAGGGATCCAACAGAAGAGAATATCGAAACCTCTGCTTTCTAGTGTACGTAGGATTGTAAATAAATCTGACACAATAGGATGACAATAGGTATTAAAATTTGCCAACTGTTGTAAAACACTCATGCTGTCAGTATACAAGCAGAATTTGCGGTGGGTACTGTAAGATATTTGCTGAAGGGCGCGATAAATTGCCACCACTTCAGCAGTGTAAACAGAGCAGGAAATATGAAGGCTGTAGCTATATATAGTATCTTGAAAGATTATTCCACAGCCTACATATCCGTCCCCTTTAGATCCGTCGGAAAAAATCGGTATATGTGTGTCGTATTGACAGCGGTGTGAGTTATATAATTGATGAAAAACAGTTGGAGAAGTGTCAGATTTAGTATATGAAGCAAAGGGGTTGATATACGTTACAGTAGGGAAATCCCATGGTGGGAAACGTAAAATTTCGTTCGGTTGGATCGTGATATCACTTAAGTTTGAATCGTTAATAAAAAGTTTTGTCCGCTCGTAAAATGGACGAATGCAAGACGGGCGATTGTCATATATCCGATTCAAACCAGGGGCAAGAGCCATTCTCTTCAGAGGATGAGACGGCATGGATAAAATTTTAAAATAAATATTTGTAGACAACTTCATCCTTCTGAGGTCAAGTGGAAGCTGGTGACATTCCACATAGAGGCTGGTGACTGGTGATGTGCGGAATGCCCCAGAGCATATCCGTAAAGCAGAGTGATGAACTGTGTCCAATCGTCGTAAAACAGAGGTGTTCGCAGACCCATATACAACACAACCGTAGTCGATTCGAGAGAGAATGACAGATTGGTATACTCGGAGTAACGACGTTCGATCCGCTCCCCAAGATGTGTTAGACAACACTCTGAGGATGTTTAGTGATTGCTCGCACTTCCTTCGAAGATGTAAAATGTTGGGGAGGAAGGTGAGCTTGCGGTCCAACACCACTCCGAGAAATTTTACCTCGTTGACTACGGGTATTTGGGAGTTGTTTATGTTAATTACAGAGTCTGGATGCAGACCCCGCTTTCGACAGAAATGAACACAGCAGCTCTTGCTAGAAGATAGCGTGTGACCATTCTGGTTGCACCACTTGACCAAGGTATTAACAGCCGTCTGAAGTTGTCTCTCAATGAGGCGCATATCTGATCCCTGACAAGATATTTGTAGGTCGTCCACATATTATGTGCTATGAATTGATGGTTGTAATGAATGAATGATATTGCTAAAGTGAAGAATAAAAAGAGTAACACTTAAAATACTGCCCTGAGGGACTCCCTCAGCCTGAACAAATTGGTCAGATAAAAAAGATCCAATTCGGACTCTAAAGAATCGGAAAGTTAAAAAATTCTTAATAAAAAAAGGCAAGTTTCCCTTAAAACCAAAATCGAACATACTTCGGAGAATACCATGTCGCCACGTACGGTCATATGCCTTTTCTACGTCAAAGAATATTGAAACCAAATGATTCCTGCGTACAAAGGCATTACGCACTTGTGTTTCAAGGTTGATCAGATTATCCAGGGTGGATCTGCCTTTGCGGAAGCCACTCTGGTGAGGTGGAATACATCTGTTCTTTTCAAGTACGTAAATAAGACGGGCATTTACCATACGCTCTAGTGTCTTACATAGGCAGCTCGTTAAGGCAATTGGACGATAGCTCAGAGGATCTTTTGGGTCCTTACCAGGCTTTAGGATCGGAACCACAGTGCTTTCGCGCCACTTAGTTGGAAATTTTTGCTCGCACCAGATTCTGTTAAAAAGAATAAGAATGTTCTCAAGAGAATCTGGAGGCAGGTGTCGAAGCATTTGGTATGTGATTCTATCTGGTCCAGGACTGGTATTATGAGTTTGCGATAACGATCTCTTCAATTCAAACATCGTGAGCTTACAGTTATAGGAGAGGTATCTTTTGCAATTGAAATTGATGTGGGTTCGCTCAACTCGACTCTTAGTCGCTTGAAAGGTAGGACTGTATGAGTCAGAGTTCGACACACGAGCAAAGGCCTCTCCTAGGACGTTGGCAATGTCATGTGGGGAAGAGTGTACAGCAGCCGGGGTTTCTAATATCGGAATAGATGATTCGCGATATAGACCATTGGCTGCTTTCACTTTCTTCCATAACTGTTTGCTTGATGTTGAAGATGTTAATGAAGAAACGTATTTCATCCAGGACTCTCTCTGGCTTTGGCGTCCGAAAAATGTTCCATAACTTTCTTTGCTTTTTATAAGCGGCCTGGCATTCACTGTTCCACCAGGGTTTTGGAATTCTGCGTGGTTTTGAAGAACGTTTCGGTATACTTGTGTCCGCAGCAACTATAATAGCTTCGGTGATATTATCCACTGCGGAATTAATGTCTTCGCAGATGACCATTTCTTCTGAAATGATCGCCAGTTGTGAAAAAACAACCCAATCCGCTCGATGATATAAGTAGGTAGGTGGTTGATTACTCACTCTACTGCTACTATTATACGAGACGAAGAGGGGGAAGTGGTCGCTGTTGTGCAAGTCACTTCCTACTGCGAAATTCAACAACGGTAGAAGCGAGGGAGTACATATGGCCAAGTCCAGCGAGTGAAATGTCCTCGTGGGTTCGTGAAAGTACGTTTTTTCGTCGTTATTGAGCAAGCAGAGAGAGTGATCCGTAATCAGCTGCTCGATCTGCTGTCCTCGACGGTTCGTACTATCATTTCCCCAGAGGGTACTGTGGCCATTGAAATCACCGAGAAGTATAAAAGGCTTTGGGAGCTGTAGTACCAGATTATTCAGTTCTTCCTGACGGATGACATCGTGCGGTGGCAGGTATAGACAGCAGACTGTAACTAGAGAATGGATGTGAACTCGTACGGCTACAGCCTGTAAAGATGTTTGAAGTGTAACTACAGTGCTGGGATAGTCGTTCGAAGTTAAAATACAAACACCTCCAGACACTGTAGTGCCAGTATCATTATCTTTTCTGGTGCAACTATAACGTCGTATCTTGCATGTATGGGAAGATTTCAAGAATGTTTCTTGGAAGTGCCAAACACGCTGGGTGGTAAGAGGATATTATTTCTTTGATGTCATCTTTTTTTGAACGGAAACCACGGCAGTTCCATGAAGCAAAGGAAGTTAACATGTTTTATTTGGAGAAACACACATTTGTTGAATTAGGAAATCCTCATTCAGGAGGGTTTCATCTTCATCAGATGGATGTAATTCCATCGCATCTGAGTCTCGAAGTTGTGCAGACAATCTGTAAGGAGAGGTATTTTTTCCCCTCGCTGTTCTAAGTTTTAATGCTTTTTCTGATTTTGATTTAGCTAAAAGTTTTTTAGGTGGTGAGAGAGATGGTTTTCTTGATGCTGTTGGTTGTTAATGAAGTTAAGCGTACTTTTGGTAGAGTTAAAGTTTCAGTTAGAGGAGGAGTTTGTGTGCTTGATGTTTTCATAACCTTTTTTACTATTGATGAATAACTTGTACCTGGTATTGGAGTTCGGGAGTTCACAATTTGTCTTGCTTCGGGATAGGAGATTTTATTTTTAATTTTTAGTGTCGTAATTTCTTTTTCTCGAGTCCAGACAGGACATGAACGAGAGTAAGAGGGATGGTTGGATTTACAATTTACACATTTCTCTTTACCCTCGCATGCGTCACTGTCGTGGCCTTCTTCGCCACAACGCGCACAGGCAGGTTTCGAGCGACAGGAGGCCTTTGAGTGTCCAAATTGCTGACATTGGAAACATCGCAAGGGATTTGGTATGTATGGTCGAACGGAACAATGTAGATAACCAGCTTTAATGCTGTCTGGTAGTTCAGGCGTTTCAAAAGTTAATATGATATGTTTGGTGTTAATAACTTTTCCATCTCGTTTAATTGTTATACGCCTAACATCGCAAACCTTTTGTTCCTTCATATTTTCTAGAATTTCCTCGTTCGACACATACAATAGATCCGAAGCAGAAATTACGCCACGAGAAAAGTTAAGATGTGTATGGGGTGAGACAGTGACTGCAAAGCTAGCAAATACATTTAATTTTGAAATTATTTCGGCCTGTTTAGAGGTTTTAACCTCTATTAATAAATCTCCAGAACGCAATTTTTTAACATCTTTTATTTCACCAATTGTTGCAGATATTCCTTTTGAAATTAAGAAAGGGGAAGTGTTTTGAAATGTTCCAACAACTTTTTTCATTACAAAAAATCGAACAGAATTAGTTACCATTTGTTGCTCCCGGTTGGGAGAATTAGAAATTATAGAATTCATAATAATAAGAGGAAAAAATTCAGACCCTGTGACACCACCCACCATGGAGTCCTACAAGGGGATGTTGAGACACCAGTGCTGACAGGGGCCATACGCTCACAAATCACTTCTTAAGCAGCCACCACCCTTAACGCGGTGCCCAGTAAATGATTGATCGCTTGATCCCTAGCCGGTGACGAAGTCAATCCGACTAGCCGATTGATGCACACGGGACCAATGTACACCTCCCGTTTACCTGAAGCTGGGGCCAAAGCAGTGTATTGAGTCAGTATATCGCCCCTCAACTGCCAGGATCCCCTTTTCCAGGGACACGGGTCTCCACGCACGGCAAACACATGGGTGATATAATCCCCAAGAGGAGCTAAAAGCACAGACTGGCGAAAAGCTTCTCAAGGGGAGCCCTCACCTCCGAAAAGGCAACCACAACGAGGGAGGAAGAAAAAGCAAAAGGCTAAGGGTAGAAGAGAGGGAAAAGGAAAGGGAGAATAGATCACTCAGGTACCCCGGGGTTGTGAAGCCCGTACAAACCTAAAGAAGGAATGCCCCTGGGGGCCACCATTCTTTGGGATATTCGATCAAGCTGGAGCTCTTGTGTGGTATATGCAATTAGATCTATGGCACTGTGTTTTCAAGTCCTCAAGAAAAACCAAAAAGATCTCATGACATCAATATTAAGTTGGTGAGTGCCTTCTTGTCCATAGGAAGAGGCCATGCTGCCTTAGAAACTTTTTCTTCGATATTAAATATGCCTGTTATGAACAAAAAAACCTTTTCCAAATGTATGCTGAACTTGTAGATAAAAAATCAAGACGTGAAACGACGAATGCTGCAAGTGTCCCGTGAAGCTGCTAGAGCAGCTCATATAAAAATGGATGGCGCACTTAGTACTAGTGTCGTAATATATGTCAGTGTTTCTTACGACGGTACGTGGCAGAAGCGAGGTTATACTTCAAAGCTTGGATTAGGTATTGTCATTGACATAATAAGTGGACTTGCCCTCGACTTTAAAGTACTATACAAGTACTGTCACAATTGTGTGATGACTGCCAAGGAACTGGGAATGGGTACTTCTGAATTTTGCATTTGGAAAGAGCGGCATGTTGAAGAATGCGAAAAGAACTTCGATGGATCAAGCGGAGCTATGGAAATGCACGCTGCCCTAAATATGTGGAGGAGGTCTGTGAGCGATGGCAGTATGCGATACGTGTCAATATTGAGTGATGGGGACTCTAAGACTTTTCAGTTCTTGAAACAGAATCAAGTCTATGGGCCTGATCTTGAAATTCAAAAGGAAGAGTGCCTGAACCATGTTGCTAAAAGGTTGGGCACATCCTTAAGAAATAAAGTTAAAGAATGGCGCATGAAAAAAGTGATGCTCGGTATCAAAATAAAAATGCAGCTTGACTGAAAAAAATATAGTAAGCTGCAAAACTTTTATCGCAAAGCATTAAGAGACAATGTCCCTGACACACACAAAATGAAGTCTGCTATATATGCTAGTTTGTTGCATTGCTCATCTAATGACAGAAAGCCACAGCATACCAAGTGTCCTGATGGGGAAACATCATGGTGTTTCTACCAAAGGACGATTGCTAAAGGGGAAATGCCAGAATCCCACGCTGCAGTGGCCCCCAGGGGCATTCCTTCTTTAGGTTTGTACGGGCTTCACAACCCCGGGGTACCTGAGTGATCTTTTCTCCCTTTCGTTCTTCTCCTCCTCTACCCTTCTGCTTTTTGCTTTTTCTTCCTTCCTCGTTGTGGTTGCCTCTCCGGAGGTGAGGGCTCCCCTTGAGAAGCTTTTCGCCAGTCTGTGCTTTCAGCTCCTCTTGGGGATTATATCACCCACGTGTTTGCCGTGCGTGGATACCCGTGTCCCTGGAAAAGGGGATCCTGGCAGTTGAGGGACGATATACTGACCCAATACACTGCTTCGGCCCCGGCTTCAGGTAAACGGGTGGTGTGCATTGGTCCCGTGCTCATCAATCGGCTGGTCGTTTTTTGGCTAGGGCTAAGCAATCGGCCACTTACTGGACACCTCGCTAAGGGTGGAGGCTGTCTCAGGGGTGCGCCGTGCGCGTATAGTCGCCGATTAGCGCCGATACAGTTGTCTGCATCCCCTTGTTGGACTCCGTGGTGGGTGGTGCTGTCGGTGACCGAATATTATCTCTTTTTCAATGATGGAAAATACTACAAATTCTTCTCCCCCTCGAGGGGAGCAACAAATGAAAATTAACATTTCTAATGCTCGTTTTTTCTTAGTTAAACTTGTTAACAACTCTCTTAGTTCAAACCCCATACAAAACTCTTTTTCTTCTGTTTCACCGTTCTTGATCCATAAAACATTCCAATCTTTTATAGGCAATATTAAATCTCTTAAAAAACTTCGTTCCGGGGATCTTCTGGTCGAAGTCTCAACTGAAACACAGGCAAATTTATTATCTAACGCAAAAACTCTTGGTTCTTTTACTGTTACTGTTTCTCCTCATTTTTCATTAAATACCTCACGTGGCGTGATCTCCGAACCGGACCTTCTTTTTTCTCCAGAAGAAGAAATCCTGGAAAATGTTCGTGATCAGCATGTAGTTGGTGTTCGTCGTATTACTATACGTCGTGATGGGAAGATCCTTCCCACCAAACATTTGATATTGACGTTCGACACACCAACCCTGCCGACGCGAATCACAGCCGCATATCTGAGCTGTCCAGTTCGAGCTTATGTCCCGAATCCTCTGCGCTGCTTCGGCTGCCAGAGTTTCGGACATTCGAAAATCTCCTGTCGCAGCCAGATGAAATGTGCCCGTTGCGGTGATGTGGGTCACGAGAGTGACGGCTACTCCGCTACGGCTCATTGCGTTAACTGTGGAGGAGACCATCCCTCATTTTCCAGGACCTGTCCGAAATGGGTTCTCGAGAAAGAAATTCAATCTGTGAAGGTTGCACAAAAAATTTCTTATCCAGAGGCCCGAAAAATAGTCGATTCTCGAACCCCCAAAACAGGAATATCTTATTCAACAATAGTTAAAAAAACTTATCAAACCATAGCCACACAAACAGAATCTCCTTCAGCAGTCATTACATCTAATAAAAACTCATCACCTTCCAAAAACAATAACTCATCATCCAAATCTAATTCACCCAAGCAATTCGCTAAACAATCATCTGCCACATCCTCAAAAAATACCGACGCTAGTTCTCAAATTCCGATATCAAAAGAACAAACTCAAAAAACACTTAAAAGACCTAAAACTGATGGATCCAACACAAAATATAAAAATTCCAAACACTTAAGAAACCTACCAAAAACTTCAAAACATCTTCTTCGGCACGCAGCCGAAGAATTAGAATTACGAATCCATGCGTCGGATTTTTCGGAGGACGACGGAGATATAGAAGTAGATTCGTCGTGATTCTAATTCCCATTTTAAACAAAAATTACTTCCTTTGTCTCATGGAACTGTCGTGGTTTCCGATCTAAAATAGATGACATAAAAACGATGATATCTTCTTACCATCCCGCATGTGTGGCTCTTCAGGAAACTTTCTTGAAATCCTCCCACATATGCAAGATACGCAGGTATAGTTGCATTAGAAAAGATCATGATGCTGGTACTACAGTGTCTGGAGGTGTGTGCATTTTAACTTCACACGATTTTCCCAGCACTATAGTTACACTTCGCACATCTTTACAGGCTGTAGCCGTAAGAATCCACATTCATTCTCTTGTTACAGTCTGCTGCCTATACCTGCCACCACATGCTGTCATCACACAAGAGGAACTTAATGGACTGATATTTCAGCTTCCAGTCCCTTTTATTCTGCTTGGTGACCTGAATGGTCACAGTACCCTGTGGGGAAGTGATAGTGCGAACCGTCGAGGGCAACAGATTGAAAAGTTGATAACAGATCACGCTCTCTGTTTGCTCAATAACGACGAGAAAACGCACTTTCACGAACCCACTAGAACTTTCCATTCAGTTGACTTAGCCATCTGTTCTCCAACGCTCCTTCCGTTGTTGAATCTCGTAGTAGGGAGTGATTTACTTAACAGCGATCACTTCCCCCTTTTCGTCTCGCATGATAGTAGTGTCAGAGTGCACCGACCGCCTACCTACTTATATCATCGAGCGGACTGGGTTACATTTTCACAACTAGCAGCGGTTACGGAAACAATGGTTAACATGGATGATATTAACATCGCTGTCAACAATGTCACCAACGCAATTATTAAGGCTGCTGATATAACCATTCCCAAACGTTCCTCTCAACCACGCAGTATATGTAAGCCATGGTGGAACATCCAATGCCAAACTGCTTACAAGAGACAAAAGAAGCTGTGGAATATATTTCGGAGATACCCGACTACTACCAACCTGGTCGCATTTAAAAACGCCAAGGCCTTTGCTCGCAAGGTGAGACGTCAGAGCCAGAGAGAATCTTGGATTAGATACGTCTCCTCAATAACATCCTCAACATCAAGCAAGCAGTTGTGGAGGAAAGTTAAAGCAGCCAATGGTCTATATCGAGAATCGACCATTCCGATATTAGAAACCACGGCTGCTGTATACTCATCTCCACATGACATTGCCAACGTCATTGGAGAGGCTTTTGCACTCGTGTCGAGCTCCGACTCTTATAGTCCTGCTTTTCAAGCGACTAAGAGTCGAGCTGAACGTACACGTCTTAATTTTAAAAGCAGAAGAACCCTCTCCTATAACTGTGAGCTTATGATGTTTGAATTGAAGAAGGCGTTATCTCAAGCTCATAACACCAGTCCTGGGCCGGACGGAATCACATATTATATGCTTCGTCATCTTTCATCAGATTCTTTGTTCAACATTCTTTTTCTTTTCAACAGAATCTGGAATGAACAAAAATTTCCTGATTCCTGGCAAGAAAGCATCGTGATTCCGATCCCGAAACCTGGCAAGAACCCCAAAGATCCTCTGAGCTATCGTCCAATTGCCTTGACGAGCTGCCTTTGTAAGACTCTTGAACGTATGGTCAATGCCCGTTTCATTTACATTCTTGAAAAGAATAATATCATTTCTCCTCACCAGAGTGGCTTCCGCAGAGGAAGATCCACTCTTGACAATATAGTGAACCTTGAGTCACAAATACGCAATGCGTTTGTGAGGAGAAATCATTTAGTTTCTATCTTTTTTGATGTTGAGAAGGCATATGACCGTACGTGGCGTCATGGTATCCTCCGTAATATGTTCGACTCTGGATTTAGAGGAAATTTACCTCTTTTCATTGAAAACTTTTTAGCTTCACGAACTTTTAGGGTCCGCATCGGATCAATTTTATCCAACTCTTTTATTCAAGCTGAGGGAGTCCCTCAAGGTAGTATTTTAAGTGTCACCCTCTTCATCCTTCATTTCAATAACATCATTCATACTCTTCAACCACCAGTGCATGGGACTTTATACGTAGACGACTTGCAGATATCATGCCAAGGATCAGACATGCGACTAATCGAGCGGCAACTTCAAACTGCTGTCAACAACTTGGTCAAGTGGTGCGACCAGAACGGCCACACACTATCCCCTAGCAAGAGTGTCTGTGTCCACTTCTGCAGAAAGCGGGGTTTACACCTCGACCCCGAGATTAATATTCGCAATTTTCCGATTCCCGTTGTCAACGAGATGAAATTCCTCGGAGTAATTTTCGACCGCAGGCTCACTTTCCTTCCGCATTTATTATCTTTGCGAAGGAAATGTGAAAAGTCCTTAAATATCCTCAGGGTGTTATCTAACACATCTTGGGGTGCGGATCGAACATCATTACTCCGAATATATCAATCTATTATTCTCTCTCGTATTGACTACGGATGTATTGTGTATACAACCGCGAATTCAAATAATCTCCGCAGATTGGACACTGTACACCATTCTGCTTTGAGGATATGTTCTGGTGCATTTCGCACATCACCTGTTCACAGCCTCTATGTGGAATGCCACCAGCTTCCACTTGACCTGAGGCGAAAGAAGTTGTCTGCCAATTTTTATTTTAAAATCCAGTCCATGCCATCTCATCCTCTGAATCGCATGATTCTTACTCCAAGTTTGAGACGAATTTACGATGCCCGTCCCTCTAATATTCTTCCGTTTTACGAACGGGTACAAGTTAGCATGAATGACTCAAACCTAAGTGACATCGCAACTCAACAAACGAATATTTTACGATTTCCACCTTGGAATATTCCTTCCGTAAAATATTTAAATCCTTTTCCCCACAATAAATCTGACATCGCCCCAATTGTTTTCCAACAGCTTTTTGCCGCACATCGCTGTCAATACTCGTCATATATTCCAGTTTTTACGGATGGATCGAAAGGAGTGGGATATGTTGGCTGTGGTATTTCTTTTGATACCGCCATATCTAGTTACGGCCTTCATACTTCCTGCTCGGTATATACTGCTGAAGCTGTCGCCATTCATTGTGCGCTCCAGCAGATATCTTTTCATCACCACCGTAAATTCTGTGTCTATAGTGACAGTATGAGTGTCTTGGAACAGTTGGAGTGCTACACTCATAAATGTCACCCCGTTGTGTCAGATATATTTGGCATTTTACATTCACTTGGGAAAAGGAGTTTTGATATTTTGTTTTGTTGGGTCCCGAGTCACGTGGGCATTAAAGGTAACGAACTTGCTGACAGTGCTGCGAAGGCAGCCTCAATTCCACTGCAGCAAGCCGTTCCTTTAACTGACATCAAGGTGTCCACAAAGGAGTATATTCACTCTTTGTGGCAGGAGTCATGGAATCTGCAAGTCACCAATAAATTGCATAACATCAAACCATTCATTCATTTGTGGCCATTTGCCCGAATGCGAGGGACAGATGTCAAACTGACTCGCCTTCGCATCGGGCACACACGATTCACTCATCGTCATCTTTTGTTGGGCGAGAATCCATCTTTTTGTCAAACATGCTCATTAGATTTTACCGTCAAACATATTTTAATTGACTGCCCTAATTTTAATCATCATCGTTTAAAATTTTTTAAAACATCAATTTTAACTTTACACGATCTCATCGGTGAAAACCCTCATCCTAATCTTTTTCCTTTTTTAAGTATCATTGGATTCATAAATTTGATATAGTAGTTTTATCCATCACTCTATATTTATATCATACATTTCCATACTTTTATATTTTTTACCATAATGTTCTATATTTTTTTAATCATGACATTTTAAATTTATTGCGCAAGACTTGCACCTACCTTTTAGTACAATACTTTTACATTTACATCGACTTTATTTCTTTTTATCTTGCGTTTGGCGCAGCATGTCCGTTTTTGGACCTTGCGCCATAAAATTTCAAAATCCAATCCAATCCAATCCCACGCTGCAGTGAAGACCCACCTGACGCCACAAGTTGTGGAAAAGATTATGTCAGTATGTCAGCGACTAGCATCTGATGCTATTTTAGACAGATATGTTGCTGGTAAGACGCAGAACACCAACGAAAACATACATAGCTGCATTTGGAGGAAATGTCCCAAGGAAGTGTTTGTTTCAAGAAGAAGGCTGGAGTTAGCAGTTACTGATGCTATTCAAAAACACTTCGGATATGTGAAAGCTCTTGAATCGGAGGATAATCCCTCTTTAGATTCAAGTTTTTCTTTGATTATTGCAAAAAAACGGGATCACAGGCGTAAAACGCAGCAAAATGCTGTGGTAAAAAAACAAAACCGAAAAGAAAATCGGTGAAACCGGATGCAGCATATTGTGCTGGAGCACTTTTAATTAGTTTACATCAATCGAATTATATTAATTTTTTTAGAGAATTACTTTTGTTTTACTTTTTATATATTTTTTATCGTGTATTGTAACATACATACATCTTGTATTACAACATACTCGCATCTTGTATTACAACATACACACATCTTGTATTACAACACTACTCTACAATTATGACATACATGTTTTCCAATTCAATAGCAGTACTGTAAAATTTTATCTTCTATCCTATATTAGTGTTTAATTAAATTTAATTTGTGCTCTTTGTTTCTTATAGTTATTTACTAAGAAAGTTAAAGACTTGCAACTTACGTAAAGTTTTTTACCATCCATATGCGTTATGTGAATTACAATTATGTGATTAAAAACTGCATTATAAAGAATGCATAAACTATATTTGTGTCATGCTAGAGTTCTAGAACTAAATTTATTCCTAAAAATTATTTATACTCTTTTGAAATGAAAAAAAGTTGATTTTCTCCAAATCAAACAATTGCCTCGAACTAAAATTTCAAAATGCTCCGGACGTCTTAATTTTCATCCTATAACTACAAGACTCTCCATATTTTCTCCTGTTATAAGTATTAAAAGATTTTGGGATACACATATATGATAATAATTGTGTGAAGAGAAAATTTTAACTTTTTAACTAAAAATGTCATTTTGTTTTTCCTTAAAAATTCCTTTTAAGAGCACATGTTTATTCATTACTAATAAAATATCATATTAAACATGACATTGCTTCCCAATTTTTTTTAAATAGTGTCTTAAGATAAGAAATCGAGAAAAAAATAAAAAATATTGAAAAAATTGCAACGCCCGGAGCATTTTGAACTTTTGTTAATTTTTTTACATAAAGATTTTTTTTCCAGGTTTAGTTCGACCAATATATATTATCAGACAAAATTTTGAGTTTTTATATAAAATTAAGAAAAAATATTTTTAGTGTCAACTGTAGCCTTAAGATAAATAAACTTGTCCACTGGATCTAAAGACTAATTTTTATGAATTGCCGTTTTAAAACTATTCCAAAACGTAAGCCATTGACTCACATCCCCATAATATCTATGAATTGTTATTTATGGCAATTTCATTCTTACATTCTGGTTGAAGTTCGATCCTTCCACGGTTGCAGTTACGTGTGGTTGACGATTACTGGTAACGAATTGATTTGATTTAAAGCACGTAAACGCTTCTTAGCTTTAAACTTCCAGACTACGACCTTTTCGCGATACGATTCCGCTGTTTGTAATTCTTTGGTTCATCATCAGGTTTCAAAAGGCGTACCAGTTCGTTGTCTATTAATTTCAAATCCTCAAAAGTGCTATTTAACTCCTCTAATGTCTGTTCTATTTCATCTTAGTCTCCTTTCGTTTTTACAAATATTGCTTCCAATCTCTTACTAATTTTCGTAACGGACGAACGCAATACACCACGTTTCTTCTTACAAATTAGTACTAACGGATCTTCGGTCATATTTAATCAATACTTTTGAAAACAATAGTTCCTTAAGTTTAAAAACGAAGGTTCCGTTGGTTCAAAGACAAAATTCCGTATATTCGAAGCGAAAGTTCCTTTAGAATTACTAAAATCCCAGCACTCAGTCAAAAATGTTTGCTCTCAATCCCGGCAGAGATGCCAGTTATAATGTAGAAACAATGTCTTTGAAATTGGAAAAAAATCAGAATCGTCCTAAGTCATTTGTGTCCCGGGTGAGAAGCAATCATCCTGACCGTCGAAACATCACATCACTGAAACTCAAGGAAAATCCACTCAAGAACACAAGTTCTCTAAGTTAAGAATTATATATTTGAAATGGAAAGAATATTACACGTATATTTACAGAGACGCACTGGGTGACATACCTTATTCGTACAAAACAACAATATGGAAGCTTGTAAACATCGACAAAAAGTCTCCTTTTGTTCTCCACGCGCGCATGCTGTAAGGAACTGAATCTAACAGGGTAGCGCATCAATCACTAGATTTCTTACAGCATAGAGTTTTCTAGATTAATAAAGTTATTTACAAATTGTTTAAAGTTCAGGGACAGGATTCGGATGGAGTACGACGGATGTTCCCGAATTTGAAGCAGTTTGGAACCGATTGTTCCTGAATTACGCGGCAGTTTTGGAACAGGATGTTCCCAAAGTTCAATCAGTTTGGAACTGGGTGTTCCTGAATCCTCTTAATAGGATAGATATCCTCACGAAAATGTTGGAGTGAGAGCTCGCTCTTTTCAGGACTCCACAAGTACGCAAAAAACCAGGAACCGCTGTCCCGTCTCTGGTCAACCGTCAGTCCAACGTCCAAAAGTCAAATCGTCTTTTTTCTCCTCCAAATTAAAGTTCAAGGGTCGGCGCTTCGTCCGAATTGGCTGAGAGCCTTCGTGACGTATCAGTACGATCATTCGCTGGACAATAGGCGACGTTCCCTCTGCGCCCCTTCCGAAAGGGAGGGGGGGGGACAGGTCTCCGTTTGCAAGCTTCCGTAGGCGCCAGTTAGGCCTAAGTCCAGATAGCCAGGTGTCATATTAACTGTTTAATTGGAAGAATCAATTGATTCTTCACAATGCGCGGCAGGTCCCCCTACACGAGAACAGACTCGCATTCGCGACAATCTGAATTCTTGGGTCACATGGAAGAAATTACGAATTCTCAGGAATTTTCTGACCCGAGATATTTTATTATTAACCATGGAGTGCGACTCCCCAAAAGCGTCTCCACCAAACTTCGTGTCGTCTTCAATGCTAGTCAAAAAGCAATTTAAACATCTCTCTCAACGATGTGCTTTTTGAGGTGGTGTTATTCAGGATGTATTTCTTTTTTGCTTCGTTTTCGCAAGTACGAATTCGCTTTTACTTGCGACATCAGCTAAATGTTTCGACGTATTGAGATCGATCATACACACACCTGCTTTCAAAAAATACTTTGGAAATTAGGTATCAATGAATCTGTTTCAATCTTTAAGCTAAAAACTGTCACTTATGGTACCGCACCAGCAAGCTTCCTGGCAACTAGAGTGCTAAAGTACTAGCAATTGATGGACATGAAGATTTTCCTCTTGCTTCGGAGGTACTTTTGCATGATTTCTATATGGATGACTGCTTGAGTGGCTCTTCCGACTAGATTCAGGGTGAACTTACTCAGGTGTTTCAGCGTGGAGGTATGACGCTTCACAAGTGGTTCACTTAAAACATAAAGTCTGACTAGTCTGCTTTTCCTTTTGATAAAAGCTCTGAGGTTACTGTGAAGACCCTTGTAGTATTGTGAAACAGCACAATTGATGCCTTCTGTTTCAAAGTGACTGTTCTCTGCAAATTCCAGACCTACATTACGTTATGTGCTTTCACAAATAGCTCTCGGCATTTTAGTCCCTCTCATCAGCAAAGCGATGGCTCCTGAAGCTGGATTGGAGGGATCCTTTTCCTACGCCTACTTCTGAAGAGTGGCAATAATTTGTACAGTTCCTCGCACTCATCGAATCCATTCAGTTCCCAAGATTCGTGCTAGCTCCCTGCTGTACGGGGATTTTCTCAAACGGATTTTGTGATGCACCTCAAAAGGGTTTTGGTGCTGTTATATATCTCCAAGCCTACTCTGAAGCTGGTGACAGTAGCAGTAGATTTCTTTACAGCTAGTCATTGATTGCACCTATCAAGACCTTGACTATTTCCAGATTAGAGTTGTCCGCCTGCTTATTCCTAGTACTAGTTTAAAAGGTCACCAGTGCTCTTAAGATTCAAACCGAATCCGGTCACCATATGGCGACAAGTAACGGCCGGTTTAACACCTTCCGCTGTCAGAAATCGGATAACGCCTCGCTGCTCCTCAATCGTCGAATTTTGCAATGTGAACGCCATCCTGTCCTCACACACACTGCCGTGTCTGACTGGACTGGACAATCACTTAGGGAGCTCCCGCGGCGGCACGCCGCTTATCTCCACATCGAAAGTAGAAAGAATCGAAAGACAGGTGATTTCTTCAGGAGAGGGTGGTCAAAGGAAGGTAGAAGGAGCTTGTCCAAGAATGACAGCTGATGCAGACCATCCGGGTCGGAGTTCTGCGTCTGAATGACGTGTGGAGCTCCGATGTTTTGCGAGAGTAGGGAAGGGGGAGGGGCTTCTAGTCATGTGACTTTCATCAGCCAGGGAAAATAAAGAAGGCGGTACATGTAGCTAACCCATCTCGGCCTTTGTGGATATGTATTAAACTGCTGATGCAGAAAGGCTCTGGGCCTTTTCTGCGAGCTTCTAACAGTTGAGTCATAAGGTGGGAGTGACCTCAATGCTTCGTTTGGAACTTGAGGAAGTTTTTCAAAGAATTTAACCGAAAGGTGCTTCATAAATTCAGCAACAGGTTTAATTTCGAAATCCGAATGAATGACTTCATTTTGGACAAACCAGAGAGCTTTCGCTATCGTACGTAATATACGATTTTGAAAAATCTGCAGTTTCTTAATATTAGTTGCGCATGTTGCGGCTCACACCTGGGAACCGTACATGACAATAGGTCTCAGTATGGCTTTGTAGAGAAGAATTTTGTTCTCAGTAGAGAGCCGGCTATTCCAAGCTAAAAGGGGATAAAGTTTGCAACGGGCAATAGCTCCGTTAGTCAGAGCATAACTGACGTGCTTGGACCAAAGTAGTTTTGGGTCGAGCACGAGTCCTAAATACTTGTAACTGTAAACCCAGTAGACTGGTGTACCAAAAAATACAAGGGGTGGAATATTAGCGTACTCTGGGTTTTGAAGGTCAATTTGGAATCCATAATTGAATGAATTATATCTCCTGGAGAAAAACATGGAGGCACATTTTGAAGCATTAACTTTTAACCGCCAGTGGAAAAGCCAAATTTCGAGATCTTTGATGTACTCTTTCAGTCTAGACAAGGTATGAAGCTTGTTGTTGGATTGCGTCATTATGGCAGTGTCATCAGCGTAGATTGCTAAGGTGGTTTTTTGATTTTTCGGAATGTCATTCACGAACAGTTTGAAAAGTTTGGGGCCTAGTAATGAACCCTGTGGGACTCCTGAATGGATTGGGCGGTGGGAGGAATAATCTTTCTGTCCAACTCGAACAGTGAAAGAACGATTAGTGAGGCACGAGTTGATCAGATTAATTAGATGAGCCGAAAAGCCAAGTCGCATGAGCTTTTAAATAAGTCCCGTGTGCCAAACGCGGTCAAAAGCTTTTGACACATCTAAGAATAGAACACCAGTGTGTTGTCTTTTACGATAGCCTTCATGGATTAGTTCAGTAACACGTAACAGCTGGTGGTTAGTGCTATGTTTCTTGCGAAACCCAAATTGTTCTGGGATGAGAATATCATTATCCAGAACGAACTTTTCCAGGCGTATAAGTAAAATATATTCAAAGATTTTACTCAAAGAACTGAGAGCAATGAAATGGGACGATAATTACTAGGAATTTTGTGATTTAAGCTAGGTTTTGGAATCGGGACAATGACCGCAGTTTTCCAGCTTTGGGGAAAATAACTTTTCTTAAACATAACATTAATTAAGAAAGTTATAAAGACAATGAAGTTTAGGGGCAGGTTCTTGATCATGCGATTCGTGATTGAATCCAGTCCAGGAGTCTTTTTGACTTTCAGGGACGAGATGAAGGTTTCCACCTCATGGGCGGTTGCAGGTTCGATACCTGTTTCGAAAGGGGTTCCTAGGTACTCGCCGACCTGTTCATGAATGTCCGAGAAGTGCTGTGCTTCTCCAACAATGGGATTCGGTTGAAATTGGGATTGGAGGCTGTCAGCTAAAAATTCAGCTTTTTCTTTCCCAGTAATAGCAATATCACCTGAGTCATTAGTGAGCGGTGGTACAGAAACATACGTTTTTTTTAGCTGTGAGGTTTACCTCCAAAGCGAATTATCTTCAGTCGTTAGGGACTCAATGTGACTATGCCATCTGGCCTGAGCGAGAGAGTACACCATTGATTTGATTACTTTATCAGCATTGCGGAGTTCTTGTTTTGATTGGGGGTCACGAAATCTCTGCCAAATTTTCCGCAATCGATTTCGATGCTTAATTTTGATCCTGACTTCCTCAGAGAATCGGAAAGGTTCAGGTTTTAATTTGGGTTTGGAAGCAGCATCGAATGCCTCCTTAATCTTATTTCCTAAACTTTCAATGGAATTTTCAATGTCATCACAACTTGAGAAATTTGGTAAGGGAAGGGGTGAGTTAGCCAAAATATGATTAAAATTCCCCCAGTTCGTTGAGAAAAGGTCTGGCAATTTTTCAGTGAGCTTTGACGTATTTAAAATTAATTCGACCAGGGAGATGGTCGAAGCTAAGATCGTTAATAGTTCTTATTGAACTTTGAAAGGGGATAAACTTGAAAAGGGCCAAATCAATAAAAGTGTCTAGTCTCCCACGGAAATTTAAGTGAGTGGTGTCATCCGGAGAAATGACCCGTACACCCGGTAGATTATCTACCATATTTTTGAGTTTGTTTCCCCATGCATTGGATGCATGATTATTCCATACAACATGGGAAGAATTTAGGTATCCAGCCATGATGACATTGTTTCCAGTTGAAAACAATTTAGTGATGTCAGCCTCCGGGAATGAAATCCCCCTCTTGTAAGGAGGGAGATAAGCTGATATAATTTTAATTGGGGGTGAATCTCTCATGTTCACCTCAACCAAGGTAGCTTCAACTTTATCTAATGTCGGGGTCGGAATGAGACGATGAGAGATATTCCGTTTGACATAGATACATGTGCCTCCCGCTGATCAGCGAAAATTAAGCGTTATTTCTCTATCATTTTTATAGAGATAATAATTAGGTATTTGGGAATTAAATCCAGGAGTTAGGTGGGTCTCTGAGACCAAAAAGAGATCAAAATTCTTTTCTAAGAGAAACTGACGAACTTCGTGGATCTTGGCTCTGAGTCCGTTAGCATTCCAAAAGCCTATATTTAAATACTGCAGATTTGTACTAGACATAATTAGAGCATGGGGGGGGTCCTGTGATAAGTGCAACATAGTGCACGTAAATTAAGTATGCTCTGTCAACTCCGTGCGATGCAGTACGGAGCTGGGGCAAGGCATTCTTAAATGCCCTTAGTAAGACTTCGGGTTCGATACCCGCTTGCCCTGTCATCTGAATTACAGCCAAAAGGGTGTCGTCGGTACAAGCAGTTTGATTACTTAATGCATCTGCGCGGGGGACCGACAAATTTGGAGTGGTTATCTCCCTTTGCCGTTGAGGATATTCGCATATGATACTCTAGGTTGGATACCATTGAGTTGGGGGGAAATCGTTTGTCTGAGGTACATTGGCTTTTGCCTGGGGTGCTTGATTTTGTGATTTGGGGGGGGGGAGTTGTTTTTTAAAGGTGCCGGGTTTTCGTGCACCAGTAGAAGGGAAACGAGGACAGTTTCTATAATTCGCACTGTGGGGACCACCGCAGTTTACGCATTTGAGTGGTGTATTGTAGGAGTTCGGGCACTTTTTCGCCGTATGATCTCCTGCACATTTGACACACTTAACTGGAAGGGTACAGCACTCAGAGGAGTGGAAAAAAACCCTGGCAGTTAAAACATTGAGAGGGACCCTTTTTGCCCCTGTAGCGTTCGACCGAGATCCTGGTACCGAACATTTCGGTTATTCCATAGATCTCGTCGATTCGTAATGATTTTACTATTTGAAGATAGTATAGAGGCATGGGGGTTTTGTTCCTTGGATTTGTCATCCGAGTAATTTTGTGGACCTGAAGGCCGTGGATTGTTTCCATCTTGCTTTTTATGTCCTCTATTTTGGTTACCACAGGTAGACCACGAATCACAATTTTGGTTGGGAGGTCTTTTTTAAGCCCGTGGGATTTAAACTAGGCACCCAGCTGTTTAAGCTGATTATTAATTTTTCTGAACTGTTCTTCAGTCTGAACTGTGAGTTTGAAGTAAGTTCCCTTAAACTCTGAAGTTAATGTGGGAACATTACAACGTAGCATAGAGAGATCAGTTCTCCAATTTTCAGTGGGCATAATATAGAAGGGGGGAATACGTGGTGGTCGCGGTGGGTGGGCAGACAAACTATTTCTAGTGTCAGCAACAATATCTGTATTGGAACTTTCCATATCTTCCTCGGAGTCCGAAGGCAAGGCGGCGGCTGTAGCTTCAGTCAAGGACCGGTTAACTGCGTTCAGCTGGGCAGCTTCCTCATTGGTCGAGCGAAAACCGACCGATTTCCGAACGACCTTCCTAGTCGGGTTTTGCTGAGAGCCATTGGCTTCACGGCGCAGGGCCTCCGTTTCGTCCGGTTGGGCTTTCCGTTTAGAGTATCTCCTGTTACGCACAGGGATGAACTCTTGTTCGTTCTCATGTTCCAATGCAGTTGTTGATACTGACACTTTGGGGGGGGGGCACAGAAATGCACTGGTTTTCGACTGATGATTTGGCCTCTTCGGCCAGCTTGCGTTGAGCAAGAAATTCTTCCATCGTCGAGGGCAAAGTAAAAAGAGAAAGGCCTTTCAATTGGGAGAGTGCCATGATGTTCTTACCTTCGCCCTGGAGGCGAGGGATGTCTGCTGGGTTGTGGATAGATGCCAAATCAATGTTGTCGTTATTGTCTTGGTATTTACGACGTAGTCCAATTATTTCTTCAACTGCTTTCTCAGTTGCAATGTTTTCGGGGATGAAAAAGTTGGTGATGATCGCTTCAGTAATGGTATTTTGGGATTGTGGAAAGTTCGCTATGTCCGATGGAGGCACTTCCATGGTGCAGTAAGTTGATGTGTTAGTCCTGAAAATGACTTTTTTTTCGGATTAAGCAGTACGCAAAGTCATAAACCTGCACCACAGTGCAGCGAGAGCGAGCGAAAAAGTTTGCACCTAGATGCCGATCGCTCAAAAGAGCCGATTCAATAATCAAAGATCGAGAGATGAGCACGTGTGTCACCGAGCAACGCCAATGAGCCTCTCCTGCATCAAATCATAGTCTGCCAGTCATTTGTCCACACTGCCGTGTCAATTAGACGGCGCTCTTTATAAGAGCATCTGCTCTCTCCTGCGCATGCGGCGCCCGCGCATGCTCCGATCCTCGCCGGAGATTCCAATCGCATCCCTAGATGTCTCGCTACGTTCTGCCATAGCGGTATAGGCAAATATATTAACGGTTACGTTGTTACGACGTTTTGTACCTTTTCATTTGAACACTCCTTGTACAATTTAAAATTATGTGACATTTTTTGATTACTGTAGGCCAACCCTCTCTAATGAACTTAATGACTCTTTGCAATTTACCGTCCTGATCTGTCTCATTCTTGAATTGCATTAACCTAGCTTTACTAGTAGGTAGATATTTTGCTATGCTATATTTTCCATCTCAGGGTCATCGTTGACCCGAATATCACCATTGAATGCCCGTGATTATGTATCTGCCAAGTACATTTTTTTCAGGTACATATTGTATTTCATAATCAACTTTAAAAGTTTTAATAGCATTAGCTATAGCCTAAATTGGATTTTAAACATTGGTTTATTTACAATAGGTGTAAGAGGCTTATGGTCACTTTGTATAACCGTGTGTTATCTATACACAAAATTGTGGTACTTTTCAATAGAAAATACTATAGCCAACAGCTCTTTTTCAATATTCATAGTTTTCTCACATTCACTGAGGCTTCTAGACATAAGAGACAGGCTGTTCATTTTGTATTAGACAAGTACCCAACCCATCTTTTGAACTATCACACTGGATAGTGATACTTTCGGAACTATCAATAACTTTTAGTACTGGGGCTCTGATGAGTGCTTCCTTAATTTTATTAAATGCTTTAATATGCTCAAATTCCTCCATCTAAACTCGTTATTTTGTTTTATTAACTCCCTTAAAGGTTCTTGTATTTGGGACAAATTTGGTATGAATTTAGATAAGTATTTAACCATGTCCAATAGTCTTCTGATCTCTCCTTTAGAACTAGGAACTGGCATACCCATTACACTTTTCCAAATGGGCAAAAATTTTAACTTAATAATTTGTTGGATTCCATCTCATGTTGGGATAGCAGGAAATGAGACTGTCGACAAAGCCGCCAAATCGGCCGTAAATAACATTGACTATACCATTCCTTATCGCGACTTAAAATCTATCATTTACAAATTTTTAGAAAAGAAATGGCAGAACGAATGGAATGAACAAACTGAGAACAAACCCACCTTTTAAAACCAAATATAACGCAATGGCAGTCACCAGCTCTAAGACGACAGCAGGTAATACTAACACGTCTCCGTATTGGACATACTCAGATCACCCATAGACACCTCCTCCTCGGAGAAGATCATCCCATTTGCAACTACTGCATTTGCCCAATAACAGTAAAACACATTTTAATAGAATGTTCTCATTTTAATTATCAACAACTTAAATATTTTAATTCTTATATCTTCAACTGAAGGAATCAAATGATGTTCTCTTTTAAGAACCTTATTTAGATACCTGGGATCAAGACATAAGCGAAGGCTTACATTAGATTTCTCAACAATTAGAAGATTTTAAACCCAGTCTGTTGGCTTGTATAACCTTAGACATATTTTGATTACATTCTAATCTATCTATGATTTCTTTAAAGCGCTTTTGCAATGATTCTGGTACCCTTCTCGGTATCCAGGCCAGGGTTGGTATTTATATTTCTAGCCATGGCAACAATAAGTGTTGCTAAGAAACCGCTGACCGTATGAAAACGATAATTTAATATTTTTAACCATAATTTCTTTAAAATTTTTTGTCGTTTTAGCTTGATTTGTGTTGTTTACAGTAAATTGAAAATTTCATCTCTGGTATTAAATGGAATTGACTCGTCAACATTTCCGTGCAATTCTTTTTCATAACTTTCGACGTGGATTATCAAGACAAGAGTGCTTCGATGAACTTAATTTTTTATACAGCGATAAAGCACCATCCTACAGAACTGTAAAAAACTGACTGGAACCTGAGATTCTCTTCATCAACTGAAACTGCTCCTTTCTTGCTTCAGCAGCTGACGAAATCGGATGCCTTCTTTAGGGTTAACATCGGTTCCCGGAGCATCCGTTTCTGCAGTCTCGAAGCATTAATTCCGAGCACAATCCGATCACGAATCAGGCTTTCCTCTTGATCCCCGAATCCGCATGTTCCGCCGAGCGTTTTCAACTGGGTTAAATAGTTTTCAAACGTTTGACCCTGGAGTTGCTTGCACGAAAAAAATTTAAATCTCTCGTACACTACATTTTTGCACGGGATACAGTTTCCTTCAAAGCTTTTCAAGACGTCTTGGAACTTTTCAGGGGTATCAGGATCTCCAACTTCGTCTCCCAAGGTTGAGCAAAATGGCAATCTTAATGGTGTCGGGGCTTGTTGGTTTTTTCCGATTCGAGCATAAAGTTTTCAAACTTTTGAAGCCACTTCTTCCAAGTTTGCAACATTTCCGGTGCTGAAACGCATTTTACTTGATGGCTTAAATGTCTCCACCTCAGGCTTATTAATATATTTTTTTCCTTACCAGGTCCTTATACTTTTGATATCATGTGTTCAATCATTAAGAACATAAGAAGTAAGAACTTTACAGCCACCGAGCAATGCTTAAAAACAAGTAGAGCTGAGCTGAGTTGTCTAATCCCGACATTCTTGTCAGTAGGCATGTTTCGCTTTTTGTCAGATTTTCTAGCTTCCTATTTTTTTCAGAATGGAAATTTTTTACTGAGTTTCTTCTCACTTCTTAACTGGGTCTTCCTCCACTGTCACATAATATAATACGATTATTAATAAATCAGAGGGTTATCATACATAACAGAAAATCTCAAGGGCTAAGCAAAAATCATATTAACTCATTACTGCTTGAATTTTTTCCTCTTTAATAATTTGTAAAGTGATAGCAGATTGTGTGAAATGAACAGGGAAAATTTTTTTTTAAATCATAAGTAAAGGAAATCGAATTTATTTTTTTAAGAATTGAAACGTCCCACTTTTATGGGACGCTAACAAGAGGGTGCATGGGTTTTTTCCGGAAATTGATATTAAAGTGATCTTAGAGTATTTTTAATTAACTATTAGGTATATTTAATTCACTATACATTTCAAAATTTAAAAAAAAATTAAATTTTAAATGTTTAAGATTTTATCTGCTATGGAATTTGAAACATTTTTCATGCAAACCAACCATACATTTGCTGCATTTTCTTTTCACCTTATTTCCACAGTTTGCACGCCTTACTTGTGTTGGATTTGTAACAATATAATATGGTGAAGGCCATCATATCTGATTGTTTCTAATACTCTGCAATTTTTAGGTGTCCCAAAGTGTCTTGGCCAAGTTGTGATGGGCGATATATGTTAAGCATATTTCTCGCTTGAAATTTAAAAGATCCAATGGTTTTGATTTCGATGAAGGACATAAACGATATATTTGTCATGCATTTTGAAGTGCAGTTTCCATGGCGAATACAAAAAGGACCACCGCCACTTTTTAGAACGAATAGAACAACGGTAGCTGTTAAGATTTTGTTACATCCGATCTGTATCTCCCATAAATTTATTGCACTGAGCAATTACATTTGGTTGGTCTATTTCCAAAATTTTTTTCTTCTGCATCATACTTTTTTTTTGCTTTTATTTATGGGTGAACTCCGTGTATATTTGAACCATTTAATACAACACTATTATCATTCCACCTCACTAATATAAGATTTTGCTTCTTGTCGAACTGATAGTCAAAACTATCCCTGTCTCTTTTTTTGAATGGTTCCACTCCATCTAATGGACATCTCTGTTCGGTTGGAACGTACAGTTCCTGTTCCGACAGTACCTTTCTTTGACAAGTGATCAATAAGCGCAGGGCTTTTGAAAAGAATGTCAAAATACAAGTGATAGGACAAGCTCTCTGGCAATTCAGATATTAAATCCAAAACAACCGATCCCCCATCGCCAAACCATCTACATTTTCAAGTGTTCCTGCACCTTGATACGTTTCGTATTGAACTAAATATCAAAGTCTGGCATTTAGACAACACACCTTGTAACCAAATCTAATGGGTTTACTCCCGAATAAACTGCTTAAAACCATGTCGACCGTAATATGGAACCATACTTTCGTCTATTGTCAATTGCTGTTCTTTTAAATAGAAAATAAGAATTTTTCATTCAGCATTGAAAAATAAGGTCGAAGCGTAGCCATTTTATCTTTCTTATCCAGTTTGCTGTTAACTGCAAAATGTAAGTATTGTAAAATTTGCACTGTAATGGTAATTAAAGTGCGTACTTGGTGTTTTACATTTAAGATAAATATTTATATAATAGTATATGGTTATACATTAGGATTGTGGCAATTTTAAATAAGCTGAAGTGGTTCCTTACTTACTAAAGTATTAGCAAGAGGACTTCAGTAGCAATAACCCTAGGTTTCCCATTAAAAATAAGGTGACTTCTTCAATAAAACAATCAAGAGATAAATAAGACTTAAGATACGACCTGTGGTTCTGAGATGACATTAATTGGTTCTTCTAGTTTGGAGGAGAGTCTTCTTCTGATGAGGAAACCGGATTCGAACCTGGAACCAGATGAGTGTTGTTCCCTTGAAATGTATTGGAAATGCAATGGGGACAGTGGAAACGACGGCCACTTCCCAATTTTATTTTTTTTAAACTGTAAGATGAAGAGTAGGTCATTGATTTTGACATTCCTTAAGATGCAGTAGTAAATTTTTCTTTATGAAGGCACTGACCGGAATATTTTGATTAAGACGACACAGAACTCAGGCAGGATGAGTGAGAGTAAATTTTCTTTATTTAATTTGAACAGAAGAAGGAAAACCCGTTATTCTAACTCGGTATCAGAGAGGGTCCATCCTTTGATGTGGTTTGAAAGGGTAGGTACGTTGTTCAAGTAAGGTATTCTCTTGTGTAGAGATCCTTGTCGGAGAAGGGCCTCAGCGAAAACTACACGAAAAAAAACAAAGAAGCCACTCCGGAACGGTATTCCCAGAGGCCTCTACTGCTCGAAGAAATAGAAAGGGTTGGAGGTAACTGCGGGATCAATGCAAAGATTTGCTGAAGCAAAAGAAATGTTGAATAACAGGAGCGACCATTTCCGTTAAGAACATTGGATCCGTCAGATGGTTGAAAGGAATGTTCCACGGGAGTTGATTCGGTTCCTTCGGTCAATCACTTCCTTTCCACTCCACGATCCACATAGTTACCCCTAACAATCCAGGCAGCCGCAAAAATTTACGTCCTTTGACGTTGGTGAAAAGTGAGAGTCTGAGGGAAATCACGCCAACACCTGTTTTTATGCGTTAAATGGAAACTGCGATTTTGTCGCCAATTATGTTGCCAAAACTCCATTTTTGATGGTTTATCTCCATCTGAAATCCAGCTAAAAACCGCCAAGTGGCAACCCCACTTTGCGTCCTCTCTGGGTCTGAATGAATGATATTGAATAAAGTAGATTATAAAATCAATCGTTCATCATATCGACCCGAAACAACTATCAAAATGACCACAAGGTCTTAAAGCATATTTTGACAGATGTCCAGAAGTCGTACGATCAAAATTGATGAAGTTAATTACCTTTTTGATAATTGAACCTATGAATGAAAGTTGGCCCCTCAATTTGCCCACTTTTTCTCGGAATCGGCCGTCTCTTCGACTGTTGTGGGTAGAAGGAATGCAAGGGATTTCCAGCCTGTAGCGTTGTACTTTTCCATTGGGAAAACGAGTGAGTTTCTTGTCTGTGTAATTTTTAGGTTCGGTGTAGGTGCGGGGATGATTATGAATGTAACGTTTTCAATTAACGTTACATGCACAAAGCGGTTTCAACACATTGCGGAACTAATTACAACATTATTCACATCAACTCATGGCTCCCAATATAACCACTTTCTTGGTAATTGAGCATAACCACTTGTTAAAAGCATAGCCAGTATAAGTCTTAATTCATCACGATCTACTGAAAAGTAATACTTTGTTCCATGATTAGTTCTAACATGTCATCATTAAAGAATTGTTAGAATATTGTTGTAGGTGACCAATGAATGTTTGAAACGTCTGGTTGCGAAACTTTCCAAGAAAACTGTGGCTTTTTATCAAGAGGCAAATCTGTGACTGTCCATTCTCTCTCTATAGACTTTTTCTTCTGTGTTTTTTTCTTACGTTTCTTTGGAGGGGATACCATTGGTTCATCACTGTCACCACTTGAGAAATCACCTATGATTTTTCTTGACGCACTCGTATATAGACGCAGCTAGCAACTGTGCACCAGAAAAATTGCTGATATCCATCCCATTTTCAGGTACACTATCCTCGTCGGTTACTTCATTTGATGGTAGTGAAATATATATATTCGCCTGCTCGCTTTAGCATATTACAAAATCCACGACAACAAAATACATGAATTAGAAGCGAAAGCAAAGAAAATTATTTTCATTGGATATTCAAGAAAAAGCAGAGCTTACATAATATTTGATGTTGAAGAAAGAAAAGTTTAGTAATCATCAGATGCTATATTCTATGAATAAAAGAATGGATACATTCCAAATGCAGAGAAAAAATAATGTAAGAAACTACATAGAAATAAGCAACACTATAGATAACCAAGATGATGTTGAAGAAACTAATGTGAGAGAGACCTGAGACTAACTCAGAAGACAACTTGGATGAGTATGAACAAGATAGTGATCATTTTAGTGTTGATGATGGAAGTAATAAAGTAAGATCATCACGAAATAGAAGGATGCCATCAAGATACAATCATTATCAAGTATATTCTGCGGAAGACTTCCCACCAGAAACTTATGAAAGTGCAAAACATCTAACGACAAATATGTATGGACATGTGCAAGGCTCTTGGTTCAGGGTTTTTCGTACGGTCAATGAGAATGCAGGGATTGGTTAGTCCGTTCCCTGATAGAATTTGAGAAATCAAGTTAGTCTGGGTGTAATGGAAAGGTTAATAAAAAGCATATTGCTTCGGAATTTGGTTAATTTTCAAGCAGCATGGTGGCTCTTGGTCTGTTTATTTCGAGGAAGAGTTGGGTCATAAATTTCTATTGATAGGACTGTGGGATTTTTATTTTTGGTGATGTGTTGATTAAATTTGTTTGCAAGATGTGAAATGAATTTATTGATAGATGGGATATTTGTGACAGTTTGAATGTCGATATTGCGATAGAACCATCTGGCGTGGACAATGGTGCGGAGAGTAGTGTTTTGGAGGGTGGGGAGTTTTTTTAAGTTTGTCTTGGCAGTTGCACCCCAGATTGAAGCGGCATAAGTCAGAACAGGGCGTAAGTAGTAGGTGTAAATTAAAAGTTTGTTGGGAATTGAAAGGGTTGAGCTACGAGAAATTCAAGGATAAAGATCAGATCGGGCTTTTTTGAATTTGGTTTGAACATGATTGATGTGGTGTGCCAAATTAAGGTAATTGTCGAGTGTAACTCCTAGATATTTAGTTTGGGTGACCCATTTTATAGTTTGCCCATAGACTTAGATTTGGTGCGTGGTTGGAGCGACTCCGAAAATAATGGCTGCAATTTTATTAACATTTTACTTGATTTTCCACTGGATGAGCCAGTGTTCAATCTTTTGTATGTGTTTGTTGAGAAGGAATACAAGTGTTATGATTTGTTTTTGTTGCACAAGGATGACAGTGTCGTCCTCAAACATGTTAAGCATAGAGGAGCCAGACTGGGGAATATCATTCATGTATAAGTTAAACAGGAATGATCCTTGGAACCTTTTGGGACTCCTGAGAAAAAATTTCAGTGGTAGATTTGGAGTTGTTAATTCTGACGACGAAGTGTCAGTTTGTTAGGTATGATGTGATGAGAATGATGATACAGTAGGAAAAGTTTAGCTTGATAAGTTTGTAAATTAAACCCTTGATCCATACCTTATCAAAGGTATACACATTTTAATTACATGCCCTGTTTTTAACTCTTATCGTAACAGATTTTTTAATTGTTTAATTTTGAATTTGGATGATTTAGTAGGTGAAAATCGCCACATCCAAATCCTTTTTGTTTTTTAAATGCCATTGGCTTTTTACATGCGATATAATATCTTACCATCATACTTTTAGATACATAACTCTTACTATTATTTTACATCATATTTTTAGTCATTTATCTTCCGTATGTTTTTTTGATCACTATATTTTAGGTGCATTTAAATCTCATATTATTGACTTTTTTTTTTTCAAAATATTTTATCGTAAAAAAAAATTGCGCTGGAATCTATTCTTACTTTTTTCCCCCTATTATTACAATGATTTTATTGTCTTATCCGGCGTTTGGCGCAGCTTGTCCAATTTTGGACCTTGCGCCATAAAACCCAAACCAACCTTTGCTTACCCAGGTGGAGTACGGACACCAAGAGGCAGGAATGGTAGAGTAGATAGTTATATGAATACAGTAATTATAGGATGTAGAGAAATAGTTAAATGTATATATATATATAAATTTAGTACTTAGCTTTTTTATAAAACCCTTAATATCAAACATGTTTAATTCATCTCTGATTTTGTTATTACGGTAGTACCATCGGCTATTTGTAGCCATTCTAAGTGATATATTCTGTAGAGATTCTAGTTATTGGACATCTATGGCGAGAGGTGTTAGCAGATTTAGAAGTTGTTTCAGTGTTCACGCAGGTTTGTGGGGATATTGAAAAGTTTGGTGGTGTTAAATTAATTGCATAAAGTAGGTCAGCTTGTGTGGCTATGGTATTTGATGTTTTAGATACGATTTTAGCATATGAAGTGCCAGCCCTTGGAGTTCTGGACTCCACAAGCTTGCGAGCTTCAGGATAAGATAAATTTTGGTTGATTTTAAAGGTTCGTACTTCTTTTTCGATTTTCCATCTAGGGCAAGATTTCGAATAGGTCGTATGGTCTCCGTTGCTCTTATCGTGACATAAAATCTATCATTTACAAATTTTTAGAAGACAAATGGCAGAACGAATGGCATGAACAAACGGACAACATGCTATTAAACAGAATATAATTCAATGGAAATCTCTACCTTTAAGAAAACAGGATGTAATACTAACACACGCCTCCGTATTGAACATACTCGGATAACTCACAGACACCTCCTCCTCGGAGAAGATCATCCCATTTGCAATTACTGCATTTGCCCACTAACCGTTAAATACGTTTTAATAGAATGTTCTCATTTTAATAGGCAACGACTTAAACATTTTAACTCGTATACTTTGGTTTTAGAAGACATGGTTGGAGAGAATCCTCATCCCAATATTTTTAGCTTTTTACATGACATAGGTTTTATCCATCGCATATAATTTTATATAGTATTCATTCATTATGTTTTGACTCATTTCACTTTATTATTATATTATATTATATATATATATATATATGGTTTTTTTTTATCTTGAGTTTGGCATAATATGTCCCAAGAGGACTCAATGCCACAAAACCAAATCCAATCCTTCGCACTTAAACTTGTTTTTATTCGTTACTGACATTGGCTTTATGAACTACATCTAGATTTTATAATTTGACCTTTTTCAGTTTCGATTTGAAATTTATTTGTTTTGTATTTGTAGACTTGAGTTTTTACTTCATCTATTACAACACTGACAACGTACACTAAATAAACCTTGATTGGCGCAGCATGTCCAAATATGGCCCTTGTGCCATAAAACCCCAACCAACCATCACTACTGAATACGACCGAAAAGATATGGTTCGTTTTGCTGTAGAAACACTTCAAACTGCCAAACATTTCCAACTGATCTCGTTTCTTGGACACACGCCTTCGGCGATGTTTATAAAATGTTTGATCCAGAAAGGAAGGCAGACATTACTGTCAAAATAGTCACTCCCGAAAATACTGCCCAACTGGAATCGATATTGTGGCCTCGGCTTGGATGTATTGACTCTCAGTATCATTGACATGACTATATTCTTGATGCCAGTTCAGGAGCGAAATCTCCATGACCTGCTCTGTGACGCAAACTTCTTGAAGCACCCAGGACGCTTCGATCAAGTAAAAGAGTGGATGTTCGAGATTCTGTGCGCTGTTCAGTACCTCAGTTCCAATAATCTTTGTCACCTGGATATTAAAGCGGACAAAGTACTGATTTCGAATCAATCCACGGCCATGCTTTGTGATTTCTCGTCAAGTTCCAACGTTATTTCATAATCTATTTACGGGCGACTGTAAACTTCAATTATCAGAAAAATTAAAATACAAATTAGTAATTCTTACTTAAGGGGAGTTAACACCCAAAAATGTCTAAAATACCGAAAAAAAAAATTTTCATCTCAAATAGTGAAATGAATCTTTAAAAATGTTCCCTGAAAGTTTCAGGAAGATAGGAGCAGTATTTATTGATATATGAAGGTTTTAAATGCCATCACTTTGCATCTTCCCATTCCGAAAGCGAAACTAACATCAAAAACCAAACTCCGCACTTGCTGATTCTAAGCAACACATTTATTTTTGATGAAATTGAAAATAAAATTAGCGAGAGAAGAAGAAGAAATAATTTCGTTGCGACTGTAACTGCAATCTCACGTGTTTACAAACGTTATTCGCTTTGTTTTGCTAGTATTTTATTTTGTTTGGATATCTACTGCTATATATCGTCTGCTACTGTTTAATATTCATATAGAAATTGCTGATTAAAAGCTTTTAAACATGCCTAAAAGGAAACAACAACGTAATTATAAGGAATTGGCTGCTAAGAGATGGTGCAATAATCCGAAAACAACTGTTGAGCATGGCAATGAAAGAGTGTCTATGTTGAACGATTCGTGTACAGAAAAGGGTGAAGTAAACAGTGAATCCAAGTTTATTTTTATTGACTATAAAAAACTGGATGATTTATTTCTTTGCCTGAACTGTCCCACTTGTAAAAAGCAATGCTTATGTGTTGAATTAGGAGCAAAGTATGGTTCTGCATATTACTTAAATTTAAAATGCAAGCATTGTGAATGTATTATTACATCAGTTCTTACTTCAAAAACAGTCGCTGTACCTCCTACAAAGAACTGCACAATCATAAGGAAGAAAACCCATGAAGTGAACCTGCGAATTTCCCAAGCTTTTCTTCACATGGGCAGAGGTTATACAGGAATAGAACATTTTTGTATGGTGATGAATATACCTGAATTTTCATCTACAACATTTAAAAAATGTTTACAAAAATTATCTTTCGCATATTCTGCTGCAAGTAATGACAGTTTGCAAGAAGTGAGGAAAAAAGCAATAAAAGTAAATGGGAATGAATCTCGTATAACTGACATTGCAGTATCATTCGATGGGACATGACTAACTCGTGGACATACGTCACTTCTTGGAGTTGGCTGTGTTATTGACATTATGACAGGCTACATTATTGATTTTGAAGTTATGTCAAAATTTTGCCATGATTGCATGGTTGCTAAACATATAATGGGGGACAATTCTGCTGATTTCGCTATTTGGTATGAAGGGCATAAAAGTTCATGCCAAATAAATCATGCTGGTTCGTCAAGCTCCATGGAAATGAAGGCTGCTCGTCAGTTGTGGGAAAGATCTGAGAAGATGGGAATGCGATACACAACTTTACTTTCAGATGGCAATTCGAAAGCATTTCACAATATCTCTAGTGTCTATTGCCCTGATGTCGTCATTGAGAAAGAAGAATGTGTTAATCATGTTAGTAAAAGATTGGGAAAACAGCTGCGGGATTGTGTTACAACTTGGAAAAAACGAGGTGTTACTTTGGGCGGTAAATCTCATGGCAGTTTATCCAACCCTACAATAACAAAACTCCAACGATACTACCATAATGCGATACTGCGTAATAAAGGAAAACTGCAAGCAATGAAAACTGCAATTTATGCTACATTGTATCATGGTATTTCGACCTATTGCAAACCACAACACTTCAAATGCCCTACTGGAGCTGATTCTTGGTGTTTTTACCAGTCTGCTAAAAGTCAAAATATTAAGCCTGGACCACATAAGCTTCATGTGAAAACACCTGTGAATGAAAAATATTTACCAAAAATTCTTGCAATATATCAGACCTTAGCATCTGATGACTTGCTTAAAAGATGTTTAAGATGTGCTACACAAAATGCAAATGAGTGTCTACATAGCATGATATGGGCTAAGTGTCCAAAGGAAACTTTCGTTTCGAATACACGAGTTGAATTGGCCACTTCTGAAGCTGTTTGTGAGTACAATTTTGGCATCATGAAAACAATTCAAAGAATTCAAAAAGCTGCTGAACTAGAGCTTGGCCCAGAAACTGCTAAAATTGCAAATATAATCAGCATGAGAAAAAATTGCAACCGTAAAAAGAGATCGAATGCCAAATTTCAGTGTGCTCGAAAAATTGTAAACAATGCAATAAAGAGAAGAGAAAGGGCCATAAGAAAAAAAAAGGTGTGACATATGGTGCAGGAATGTTTTAAATTGCTTTAAAATGCTTAAGGTATTTATGGAAAAATTTATAGCTCCTAAAATTGAAATTTTAAAAAATATATTGTTAACTTAAAACTTTAAATGCTGTTTGCTCCCACTTTGTTTTTCATACATTCATTCATCTGATTCAAAGTGAAAAGTTTTTTTTTTCAATTTGTATCTATATTGCTGATTTTTTTCCCCACATATTCCTGGAACCATATGTAGCACATTTATGCATTATTTTTGTGATAACTTAAGAACTTTCTTTTTTATTAATTTAAATATATGTAAAAACAGTTATTTTTGTGGGTTTTTTTGTACGATTTCAGGTTTTATTTTTTTTTCTCAGAAACTATTTGATTTATATGAACTTCAATGCATAAAAGTTTTTCTACTTAAGTACTCAATCAGAAAAAAAAAATTTAATTTAAATTTTTAAAATACTATTTTGAAAATTAGATTTTTTTAAAAGTTAAATTTTACTTGAAATGCCAGTGCATTAGATAGCACAAAAATTGTAAATAAAAACACCATAGAGAAAAAAAATGGTCTTATGGTGCCGACTCCCCTTAATTGGAAATGATGAATTTTCAATCCCATTGGGAAAAGCACTGTTGAATCATAAGCTGAAAAGAGTTTCGAAAAGAAATTCTGTTCTGTCTGAATATTAATTGTACTGATATCCCTCAAAATATCAAAGTACCACTGTTACGTCGATGGCGGTCAGTGGTAAGAAAAGCGGACTGTATAATTTGAAAACATTTGTTAACAAAGAAGATGTAAAAAGGCATTGCAGTGAAGCAAGAGAAATAACAAGGACAGCGAATATTTTAGCTAGCAATTGAGGTGGAGTTCGAACCCTGCTGAGAGCAATGGTGGAGTCCGACCAAAGGTTAATTCGTTCGGTTTGAATCTTTTTAAATTCTTGTGCATCGGAAGAGCCACTCAAGCAGTCATCCATATATAAATCGTGCAAAAGTACCTCCGAAGCAACAGGAAAATTTTTCTTGTTCATCAATTGCTAGTTGCTTTAGCGCTCTAGTTGCAAGGAAGCTTGCTGGTGCGGTATCGTAAGTGACCGTTTTTAGCTTAAAGATTGACACAGGTTCATCGATACCTCGTTTGCAAAGTATATTTTGAAAGCGGGTGTGTGCAGGATCGATCTCAATACGTCGAAACATTTTATTGATGTCGCAAGTAAAAGCGAATTCGTACTTGCGAAAACGAAACATAATAGAAAACAGATCATCCTGAATAACATCACCTTTATAAAGCACATCGTTGAGAGAGATGTTTAAATTGTTTTTTTGACTAGCATTAAAAACGACACGAAGTTTAGTGGAGACGCTTTCGGGGCGTAGCACTCCATGGTGAGTAATAAAATATACTGGGTCAGAAAAATCCTGAGAGTTCGTAAATTCTTTCATGTGACCCAAAATCTCGTATTCTTCAAGGAACTCGGTGTACAAGACCTTTAAACCGGGATCCCGTTCCATACGTTGCCATAATTGGTTTAGTCTCCGTGCTGTATTTGATTGGATTCGCCTAAATTTAGAGTGTCGATTTCCATTTTAAACGGCAAAGATACCACATAGCGGCCATCGGGCTTTCTATAGTGAATTTTGACGAAATGATCTTTGCAAAATTTAAGTTCGTCACACGGGATCCGAAACATGTTTTATTTTCCAAAAAGCTTTTAAAGTTTCGTCCAGGACTTGTAAATTCTTCGTGAGTGACTTCGGAAACAGTGACTACCAAAATTTAATTCGTGGGTACAATTTGGAAGCGAACCACTTACAATGTACCCGAAAACTGTTTCTTGCAAAATCAAGTTATACCTTCAATTTTAATTTGATTAGGCATCAAAATATCAAAGAAAAACTCACATCCCAACAAGCAATCAATTTTAGAAGAGCTATACCAATTAGGATCAGTCAGTTTTATGTTTTAAGGGATCTTTATTTGAGATTAATTACTTAATTACATTAATCTCTTTTGACGGATGGGATTTCACGATTTCTGATGTAATTAAGAAGTCAACCTTCCGCTTAAAACGACCCTCAAAATTAGATATTTGTGCACAGGCAAAATCCGAAACGTTAGAACAAGAATTATTTAAATCGGAAATTTGAATGTTTATTCTTTTACTTTTTAATCCTATATCATTTGCTGCTTTCTTTCCAGAAAAGATTGTTTGGACTCTGAATCTAAAACACAGCGAATATTAATTTTTTTACTTTTTGATCAGTGATACATATTATACACGAATTGATCAAACCACGATTTTTAGTTCCGGAAGAAAGAAGAGAATTAGTGACTTCAGCCGTTTCACAATTTTCACTTAGTGTTTTTTTATTTTCACTTTCAAACCCACACAACAGTGAAGAATGCGAGGAGTCTCTATTTTTGGAATAACATTTTGCACATTGGAATATAGATCGACATAAGTATTCATTGTATGACTCAGGCAGCGGGAACAGATCTTGTTTGAACTAACAAAATTTATGCGTTCCGATAGATATTTGACATTGAATTTAGGACAACGGTACAGCATATGGATACGAGTACAGTCACACCAGGCGTTTTTATCTTTGCTTTTTGTTTCAAACGACTTTGATCTGCAATCGAAGTTTTGTTTTTGTTTGACGGTAAATACTGGCTTCCCGATCGCAGAATATTTCAGTGCCTGCAAAATTCTAGCTCGTTCTTCGAGAAAGTCCAGGAACTAATCAAGGGTGGGTATTTCCGTAGACTTAATTGACAATTCGAATAACTTTTTAGATTCACGATCTAATTTTTGGCTTAATACGTTTAATATGAACGCATCAGATAAATTATTTCTTTCAAAATTAAGAATAAGAAGGGCTCGAAGATAACGTTTTAACATTATGTACAAAAGATCTTAATTGGGAAGAATTCTCGTAAATTTTTTCTAAATTAATTAGGCTTGTAATGTGTGCATCAACAATGGCACGTTTATTTTCATAGCGATTATCAAGAGCCTTGAAAAGCGAATCGTATGTATCTAGAGGACTTTCAATTAATTTGGCATCGGCCTTTAATACCGATCTTAGATAACACAATTTTCGTGTGTCATTCAGAGTTATTCTCGCCAATAATAGTGGTGAATTGATCCTTGAAAGTTTGATAATCTTCGTATATGACAGAAAATGTTGGTAAAGGTAGATCGAAGATTTTAATTTGTCCCGCATTATTTTCACTTGATTTTTCTTTATAGCCGAAATTGAATAAGAAAATTTGAATTCTTACCTCAATTTCTTCAAGCTCTTCGGCTATGAGTTCGGTTTGTTCCAAGTTGTTTTTAAGATCTACTGAGTCGTCAAGTTCGCAGTATCCGTTGATTAATTCATCAAAGGATTTTTTTGCTGAAGATATTCCTTCAAGTTAGCTGTCGAGAATCACGTAAGTCTTGGCTTTTTATCTTGAGACACTTGGAAGATCTGAACGAATTTGTTGACTTTACCTTTCAACACGCCGCATTTTCTGTTAAGCGTTGTGAGCTCCATGTCGGTGAATAAATTTATTTTAGAATGAATAATCTGTCCTACGGCTCATGGGCGGACCACATGTTGCGTCGATGGTGGTCAGTGGGAATAAAAGCGGACTGTAGAATTTAAAAACATTTATTAACAAAAACGGACATGTAAAAAGGCGTTGCAGTGGAGCAATAGAAATAACCAGGGCAACGAATATTTTAGTTATACATTACTGAAGATTTACTTCAGTTCAGCTCGTTAACGTATTCTGCATTGCCAGATTCGAAAGTGCGAATGGGCGCAAACAACCACGAAAATATCACCAAGTTCGAGGCTCATCTGAACACTACTTCTTATAAATTCGTCTTTACATGAAGAGTTGGTTGTTTGGTGGATTTTAATTATCGCCCCCAATCGATGTTACCAAAGATGGGACTCTAGAATGGAGCCATTGTTAAAGGAAAAAAAATATTCCTGAAATTGTTTCTGTTGTGATTTTTTTTCATCCAAAACACACATTAAATATTTTCGTACACCATTTATTTTCTTAATAGGTTAAGGCAATGAAGAGGATGAGACAATATATATTTGTAATTTTATCTAAGAACACATTAATAGTAGTTTTGAAGATTCCAATAAATATCGGATATAATTAAAAACAAATTAGATTTTAGAAGTATTTGTTTTAAAAACCTAATATGGAAATTATATTCACTCTCATTAGTCAGGCTCTCTGTTTTCTACTTCCTTAGTAAAATTAATATAATTTGTATGGTATGCATAATACTAACAAAATTTATGATACTAATTGAAAATAACTTTTTACTGTGGGTCAATAATTAGTATTTCCCCTCTAGTCTGAATTTGAATATTCAATTTTGTTTATCTTTCACAGACACACTTTAGGCCTACCCTATATATATCGACCCCCTGAAGTCTGCAGAACCCAAGAAGAGGAAGTATGCGTCGATTGTGCAACCTATGATATGTGGGCATACGGAGTCATGAGCGTCGAAATATTAACGCATTTCGTGATTGCATCCCAAATACTCGAGCCCCCAGGGGCATTCCTTCTTTAGGTTTGTACGGGCTTCACAACCCCGGGGTACCTGAGTGATCTTTTCTCCCTTTCGTTCTTCTCCTCCTCTACCCTACTGCTTTTTGCTTTTCCTTCCTCCCTCATTGTGGTTGCCTTTTCGGAGGCGAGGGCTCCCCTTGAGAAGCTTTTCGCCCGTCTGTGCTCTTAGCTCCTCTTGGGGATTATATCACCCACGTGTTTGCCGTGCGTGGAGACCCGTGTCCCTGGAAAAGGGGATCCTGGCAGTTGAGGGGCGATATACTGTCCCAACACACTTCTTCGGCCCTAGCTTCAGGTAAACGGGAGGTGTGCTTTGGTCCCGTGGCACATCAATCGGCTGGTCATTTTCGGCTAGGGCTAAGCAATCGGCCACTTACTGGACACCTCGCTAAGGGTGGAGGCTGTCTCAGGGGTGCGCCGTGCGCGTATAGTCACCGACAAGCGCCGGTGCAGGTATCTGTATCCCCCTGTTGGACTCCGTGGTGGGTGGTGCTGTCGGTGTCCGAAAACTTTAAAAAAATTATTATGAGTGATATTTCAAATTCTTCTCCCTCTCAGAGGGAGCAACAAATAGACGATACTTTTTTACCAAATGCTAGATTTTTCTTTGTAAAATTACTCAACACTAATCCTCAAAATTCTAATCAACAGTCATTCAATTCCGTTTCACCTTTTCTAATACAGAAGACTTTCGAATCATTCATAGGTACCATGAAATCTATTAAAAAACTTCGTTCTGGAGACCTACTTGTCGAGGTTTCTTCAGACCAACAAGCAAAAGTTTTACGTTCTAGTTCTACTTTAGGTTCATTTACAGTTTCAGTTTCACCCCACAGATCTTTAAACACATGTAAAGGCGTAATATCTGAGCCTGATCTCTTATATGTGTCTGAGGAGGAGATTCTCGAAAATTTAAGACATGAGAATGTATGTGGTGTTCGAAGAATCACTCTTCGTCGTCCAAACGAAAATATTCTTCCCACAAAACATCTCATTCTAACCTTCGATGTACCCTCTCTGCCACCCAAGATCAAGGCCGCCTATTTAAGCTGCACAGTTCGTCCATATGTTCCGGCTCCTCTACGCTGCTTCAAATGCCAGAGATTCGGGCATGGCAAAACTTCCTGCCGTGGCACTGAAACCTGCGCTCGCTGCGCTGAACCTGGCCACGACAGTGATTCGTGCACTGCGCCACCCCATTGTATAAACTGCAACGGGGACCACCCGGCGTATTCAAGATCATGTACCAGATGGGCCTTTGAAAAAGAAGTGCAATCTGTGAAAACACTTCAAAACATTTCTTTTCCCGAAGCACGTAAACTTGTAGAGTCTCGAACCCCTAAGGTCGGGGCTTCATATGCATCAAAAGCAGCTAAAACATTTCAATCAATATCCATACAAACAGATCCTCTTTTAGATAATATACCCTCACCAATATCATTATGCAGCCAAACTTCAGGACCAACTTCAAGACCTAACCCCAAACGACCCAAAACTAATAAAGACAATAATCCTTCTACATCTAATACATCCTCTAAATCTTCAGACGCCTCATCACGAATCCCAACCGTAGAATCCAAGATTACTAGAATTTCCAAACGCCGTTCAAAAGTTGGAATTCCCACAAAAAACAAAAATACAAAAAATCTATCATTTAAAAAATTGTCCAAAGATTTTCTTCGACGCGCTGCAGAAGACATAGAAATCAACATTCATGCGTCGGAGCTTTCAGAGGACGACGATGTTGATATGTCTGCACATGTTGAACCTCCTGGGCAACACCGATTTGCCCCTCTTCCTAAAACTCAACCATAAACCCCTTCATATCCTGGAACTGTCGCGGCCTACGCAATAAGTTGGATGATGTCAAAGCCCTAATTAGAGAATACAATCCCGCATGCGTCGCACTTCAAGAGACACACTTGAAGTCGACTGACAGAGCAAGGATCCGTCATTATACTTGCATTCGAAGTGATCGCAATGATGGAACTGCTTCAGGAGGTGTTGCACTTTTCACCTCCCATGCATACCCATATCTTACACTATCACTAAACACGACATTACAAGCAGTCGCTGTCAGAGTGCAAGTACGACGTATGATCACCGTATGCTCTCTCTATTTACCACCTAATCGGACCATCCAACAACAGAGCCTTGAGGATTTAATGGATCAGCTACCCGTACCTTTTATTATACTTGGTGATTTTAATGCTCACAGTGAGATATGGGGAAGTAGGGATACTAATTCCCGTGGGCGACAGATCGAACAGTTGATATCTGATCACTGTCTCTGTCTGCTCAACAACGGTGAAATGACCTACTTCCACGAACCATCTCGAACGTTTCATGCTATCGACCTTGCCATCTGCTCTTCTTCTGTTTTTCCCTTTTTTTCCTTTTTCGTCGGAAGTGACTTGCGCAACAGCGATCATTTCCCGATATTCGTCACTCATGTCGGTGATAATGATTCTGTTAGCCGTCCATCACGTTACATTTATGACGCAGCCGACTGGCCAAATTTTACATCTCTGGCCATTATTACTGAACAGATGGTGGAGGGAAATATTGATGAAGCTGTCCAAAAAATCACCCAGGTAATCATAAAAGCGGCGAATATAGCAATCCCAAAAACATCTCCATCCTTTCACAAACACTGCAAATCTTGGTGGAACACAGATTGCACTGCAGCTATTAAAACACAACGTAAGGCATGGGGTGTCTTCCGTCGATACCCCACAACTGTAAACCTCATCGCTTTTAAAAAGGCAAAAGCGAATGCACGCCGTATACGCCGTCAAACCCAACGGGAATCGTGGAAACAGTATGTTTCCAGCATAACATCCGCCACTCCTTCTAAACAACTGTGGAGCCGAGTACAAAAGGCAATGGGACTATATTCCGACCATCAAATATCATTTGTCGAAGAAAATGGTCAACTTGTCTCGGAGGCGGTTGAGATAGCAAATGCTATCGCACGCGCTTTCTCTTCAGCTTCCGCAGCGAATAGTTATTCCAACACCTTTACACGCGCAAAATACCGCGCGGAGTCCCGTCGCCTAAATTACAACACCCGTTCCGAACTCGGCTATAATTGTGTTTTTACGGATAGGGAATTGACAAGATGCCTTCAAAGAACCAGGATGTCAGCACCGGGTCCTGATGGAATCAGTTATATCATGATTCAGCATCTGTCTCATTACTCCCTTCGAAACCTCTTGCGAATATATAACCGCATATGGGAGGAACACACTTTCCCATCGACCTGGAGGCGTGCTATTGTAATACCTTTCCCCAAACCAGGAAAGGACCCTAAAAACCCATCAAACTATCGGCCTATAGCACTTACGAGCTGCATTTGCAAACTGTTTGAAAGGATGATAAACTCGCGTCTTGTTTATACCTTGGAGACGACTCAGGCTCTGTCGCCTTTTCAGAGTGGTTTCAGGGCTGGCCGCTCAACAATTGACAATGTCTTGATGCTCGAAACCCACGTTCGCCGTGCGTTTCTGCGCCGGAACCATTTAGTATCAATTTTCTTTGATATGGAGAAGGCGTATGATCGCACTTGGCGTCACGGTATACTACAAGACCTTCATACTCTTGGGTTTCGAGGACATTTGCCTATTTTTATTAAAAACTTTCTCGCCGTACGACAGTTTCAGGTCCGTATTGGTTCCACTTTTTCAGATATTTTTATTCAAGAAGAGGGCGTGCCTCAAGGAAGCGTACTGAGTGTAACTCTATTCTCTATTAAAATTAATAACATCCTCACTCAGTTACCTCCTTCTGTTCGTGGAAATTTGTACGTTGACGACCTCAACATCTTCTGCCAAGGCAGAGACATGCGGTTTGTCGAGAGACAGCTACAGACTGCTGTTTCTCGATTGACCAGGTGGAGTGATGAAAATGGTTTCAGTTTTTCCGCACAGAAAACATCTTGCGTCCATTTCTGCCGACGTCGGAATCTGCATCCTGATCCAGAAATCACCCTGGGTGGTACAAGGATCGCAGTGGTGGAAAGAGTAAGGTTTCTAGGCATAATTTTTGACCATAAACTTACCTTTCTACCCCACGTCGAGCATTTGCGACTATCGTGTATGAAAAAACTGAACCTTTTAAAAGTTCTATCGAATACATCTTGGGGAGCGGAACGATCCTCAATGTTGAACATATATCGAGCTACTATTCGATCCAAATTGGACTATGGCTGTGCAGCATACAACTCTGCGCGTTCATCTGTTTTGAAAAGACTCGATACGATTCATCACACCGCACTGAGAATCTGTTCCGGTGCTTTTCGCACTTCACCGGTCAAAAGCCTTTACGTGGTATGCCACGAGCCTCCTTTGGCTTACACTCGTCTGTTGTTGTCTCTCAGACTTTACTACCGCATTTTATCTCACACCAGTCATCCACTGAATGACTTACTTTTAAATACCTCTTCTGATCGTCTTTTTATCAATCGCCCATCAGTCATCCCACACTTTAGTTTACGCATTCGGAATGCCCTCGTTCATACATCTTTGAATGCCACAACCGTTTCTGAGCGTGTGTTTTACCCATATTCACCTTGGAACCACCCAAATTTTTCACAATTGCGCCCGTTCCAAGGTTATGAAAAATTAAACACCAGTGCTATCGTTTTCCGTCAACTTTTTGCTGCACATCGCTTTAACTACAGGGAATACACAGAGGTCTACACAGATGGCTCGAAAACCACACAGCATGTTGGCTCAGCCTTTGTGTGTGGTTCGACCACTGTGAGTTTTTCACTACCCCATGTATTTTCTGTATTTACAGCCGAATTTCATGCGATATATGAAGCACTGCAACACATTTCTCAACTCGGGAGCGGCAAATTCATCATCTATACAGACTCCAAAAGTGTCCTTGAATGCCTATCATCAGACTCCCCAGAACACCCTTTAGCTCTTGCCGTTTTTAACTTCAATCGACAACTCGCTCGACGTGGTTTCGATGTTTGTTTTTGTTGGGTTCTGGCCACGTCGGAATTCCAGGCAACGAGCGGGCTGATGACGCAGCAAGGAATGCTGCTACACCTTTGAGTCTTCGCGCTCCATACAGTGACCTCCGACAAGCTGTCAGAGACATTGTGTGGACCGAATGGCGCAATGATTGGAGTACACAACATCTTAACAAGCTCCATGGCATCCACTCATCACTCTCATTATGGCCATCACTATCCATTCGACGTTCCGATGTTATTCTTACACGATTACGTATCGGACACACGCGTTTTACCCACAGGCATCTTTTATTAGGAGAGAGTCCGCCTGTGTGTAGCGCGTGTGAAGTTCCTTTTACAATTCATCACATTTTAATTGATTGTCCTGGTTTTAATTATCATCGTCAATACTTTTTTAATAGAACTATTTTAAACTTACAAGACTTGATTGGAGAAAATCACCATCCAAATCTTTTTAAATTTTTAAACGCTATAAAATTTTCTCACTTTATTTAGTCATTCACTACATCCAAACATTTTATATTTTTACCATGTTGATAAGTATGTTTTAATCATTGCATCACACCTATCTCTTTAAATTACTTGCGCAAGAAATACACTATCTTTTTACAATGTCTTTATATTTACATTGATTTTATTTATTTTATCTTGCGTTTGGCGCAGCTTGTCCAATTTTGGACCTTGCGCCATAAAACCCAAACCAACCAACCAACCAACCAACCCAAATACTCGAGTGCGACTGTTGGATGACTATCCACCCTATTCTCTTCGATGCTCTGCAGGTATGTGAAACCACTATTAACTTCCAAAATTTAAGATTGTGTGCGTAATTTTACAAATAATGTATTTATTTTGTCAGTAACCACACATTAAAAACTAAGTTTCAGTGTACTCTGCTATTCTGGTTGGTCAATCTTTTAAAAATTTAAAACATTAGCTTTGTCAAAAACGAACTAGTAATTCGAATGCTAGTCTGGCTGAACTACTCCGCAACTGTGAATGGCAACGCTGTTGCGATGTTGGAGGCAGTTTCTAAAAATATAATCATGATGACTTAATGATGCGAACAGTTGGATTCCTTTCTTTTTTCTGTCATTCTAAATTTTGTACATATATTAATACTTTCAATTCCGATTTAACTTGTAATCGCTGTTCCTGTCTTCTTTGAGTTGGTCTAATTTCACAAACTGGAGTGTCTTCATAGTGTAGTGGACAAAGACCGGACCAATTCAGCACTCAACCGGGATTTCGAATCAGGTAGATCTTTTATATTAATTTTCCTATCAAACACTTATCGTTGTAAGTGACGAGCTTCAATATCAATTGTAATTTTACACATTAATAATGCAGATGCTTGTCAATGGTCATAGCTTTATAACGAAGTTTTTAAACATTTTATAGGGAGAAGAGTTTGCCACTGTAATCAGACAAGCATTTCCTACTGATGAAATTCAAGAAACTGAAAAAAATCTCGCTCTTAACTTCATTCATATCTTCCTGGAGAATTCATCAAAGCGGGCATCAGCGGCTTTTGCAAAGAGACATATCTTCTTGAATAAAGGCTTTGCTACTGGCAACATCAGGGATGACATTTGGATTCAAAGAAGTAAGTTAGTATATTTATTAATATTTTATAGAATCTGGAGATAAAAAACATTTTTATTTACTCTTATTAAGAACTACGTTTGAATTTTAAGCCTTTGCAACCACAAAGATTAAAAAGAGTGGAGTGTTTAAAATTACCGCATATTAGGTAATTTTTAAAATGAAATTCAAGTATTCCATTTGAAGTTTGGGATTAGTAAAATTTGATTAAAACAGTAATTTTTTTAAAGTTGGAAACTAAATAGATATATAATGACAATAAAAACTTAGCAATAAAAAAAAGTCTAAAAAGCTAGCGAAACGTAAAAAAATTATCGAAAATGAATTTAGCAATAACTATGACGTACATAGGATACAGCTATTAAATAAAAACTGTTTTAACTAGAAATTAACAGAAAAGATTAATAGAAACTTTTTCTCAAAATATTTGTCTTTACTTAATTATTAGATTATCGTTTTGGTTGTTCATCGAACTAAAAAGCAAGTTCATTTTTAGTTTTAAAAAACTTGGTGAAAAATTCCTTCCTGGTAAAAATCTAAATACAAACGGTTCAATTTTGAAATTGGTACTTGCAGAATTATTACGACGTTTACTTTCTTATCGCAAAAGTGTGCATAAAGACCATTTTTAACTGTATACTGACATATATTTCGAAAATTAAAATTATTATTTTCAGATTTCTTATTATAATCTTTTAGTTAGGATATATTATAGTAGTCAATCAGAACGACTCTATAGATTCTTGATATTTGAAAAAACTTTTAATTTTTGACAGCAAAAATTCTGATTCAGGACAAAGCGCTATCAATCTGAGAGATTCTGACAGTGGAGTGTACGGAGAACTATTCCAAAGCAATAATGGGAATGTTGTAGAGCGTCAGACAACTGTTCAAAGTCCTGGATCACTTTGGATCCAACCCACTTTGGATGTATGTCGTAGAGAGAAATTCGATAGAATGGACGAAACCGTGGTTAAATGGTGTATTGGAGACCATTTCAAACTGTTCTGCGATGATGAATAATCTCTGATGAATAACAATGAGATTCCTTTGACTTCTCAACTGTTGTCTGAAGTTTATACGATTGAATCGACAAAACTATCTAAATGCATTGTAACTGAAAAGGAAAAAGTGCTTCCTGAGAGAAAAACTCAAAGAAACATCTTTAACAAAACAAATGGTTGGATCAGAAATAAAGTTAGCAGAAGTAAGTTGAATATATTTTCTTTTGGCAAATAAAATAAGTTTTCTGATAGTAACAAGTGGAAGCATAGTATTTTAAAACATTTATCCATTCAAAATATTTGTGCACTAATTCCATTCATGTTTTTAAAATTCCAAAAATCTTATAATTCTATGCACCATATGAATTACATCTTATCCAGATGTGTTTCATTTTGTAGAGTATATAAAACGTTCCTTTATGATATGGTAACTAATGAGATATTATTTTTCAAATTGAGATGTGAAAACATCCGATTGTGAAGGTAGGAAAGAAAATTTTGCATTGCCTCTGTCGTCGGTGCTTGGAGTTAAAATGTGTGCGTGAATAGAATCGTAAATCAAAACAAGTAAGCCAATGACTTTCTTTCAAAACTGCTCGTGTGGTTGTTAATCTATCCTATTAGGACTTATCCTATAAGTATTGTAAGTTAAATGCAATTTTTAAAAAGGAAAAAAAATTCAAGAAAAGGAAAAGTAACTTTTGTTGACCGGTCTGTTGATGGTGTTTGGAAGAACTGGGAACACTTCGGAAAGACGAAAGAAATTGGATCAAAATGAAAATGGCCTCTCGCTAAAGTTAGCGATTCTCACGGGAACACAGGTCTCAGAGAGATCAACTAAACTTGCTGCCATTAATACGCCTTTCGTTGCTTCATTAAGCGGATACTCTATGGCCCCTAATTTAAAATCCATCTCGTTTTTCACTGAGCATCTAACCAAAAACTCGTCTCGAGGTGGTCAAGTTACATTTTCAGATGCTATAACGTTACAGATATCACTATAATCTTTACTCACCTCAAACATGGGTAGTTCTATTTCGGACGTTATCATTTCATTTCGGTTGAGGTCTAGCACAAAATTATGTTTCTTTTGAAAGTCCAGTCCAAAAATGCAAGTATCAGTAATATACATTAAATGCTTGTACTTAGTAAATCCAAATTCTATGCTTACCCGGAATCTTCCGGAAACCTGGACAGTCTCCCCATTAACGGTTTGCAAAGTAATGTTGGGCGCCGTATAAAAAGGTTCTCCGTGTAGGGTCCGCGCCACATCTGTTCGGAGGATTCTCACATTTGCTCCGGTGTCAACGATCATTTTGCATGGTCTTCCACAAATATTTTCATCTACAAATAATCATCTGTCTCCACCATGCAAGGAAGAAATTTGCAGAACACTAAATGGGGTATTCTTCGAATACGGCCACCTACACCCCGCTAGAGGGCCGCTGTCTAGTTTAATTGTTCTTGAGTTGGTCGTTCAACCTGGTTTGATCCGGATCGCTTGGGGCATTGTCGTTAAAGATGACCTTTTTTCCCACAAGTACAGCATTTCATGTGTCTCGGTGTACGGACGTTGGAATCATGATTTTGATTCTTCAGCAGGTTTCTTATATCCTTTCTAATATTTCTGCCTGAAGATTTCTAGCATCCCTTCTGTCTTCAGATACTGTAACTTCTCTAGCATATTTCCGGAATCTTCCGACAGCTTGTAGTGACGCCTCATGTTTCATTGCCAGTACAAACAACATTTAAATCCATTACGTCGGCAATTCTCATTGCGTGTAGAGTGTAACTGTACCCCTGATTCTTTATGCCATCTATAAAGTGCTGTAAGCTCAGGGTATCCAAGAGTTCTGGCGGATATTCCGGGAATGCAAGTCAGGATAGTCTCTCGATGTCGTTTGCTAACTCCTGGAGGGATTCGCCGGCTTTCTGACTCCTGGTTTTTAGTTGGAGCTTATGGAAATCCTTCATGCATTTTTCGCTGTACAGGATTTCAAGGGCGTTGGTTAAAATAGCATAATCTATATATATAATTCTCATATAATGGCACGCAAAAAAGACGTTATTAGCTATCGCGTTTTGGCAACATTGTACGATTATTTGTTTTTCACGTAGCCTCGCGCGCTTGAATTGAATTTATAGCGTTATCGGATAAAATTTTATTGAAAAAATAAAGGAAATTTTAATGAGCTGTTGCAGTTAGTTTATAATAGAAATCAAGGAAAGCGGAGGAACTTTTCAGGGCCATTTAAAAAACGGTTCTTTTCAGGGCCAACAATCATAGTTCAACAAGACGCTTGCACTACATTTTTCGGCAACACACTCAATGAAAAAGTGTGGGTCGTTTGAGTGCTGGGAAAATGTACACACAAACAACATGCTGGGTATTCAATTTCCAAAGCAACGCTCACATTTCGAGTCAAAATTTGCACAAAGTTTTCATTTGAATTCTGATTTTAGAGATACTGTATATATTTTTTCTGTAATACAGCAAATTTATATTTGAAAAACATTTTTTGGGTAACATATTTTGTAAACAATACCTTCTGCTAGGACACATTTCTTCATTGAGGCGAGCGAAGCGAGCATAGGTTCGCGCAGCGAACCAATGAGCATTGCGAAGCAATCCTCTGGGGGGTTGGCGAGCAGGGGGCAGGCCCCCTAGTCCAATATCTTTTCTTCCGGTATCGTCTCCAAAACGTTACGTGCCTCTCCTCGCAGAGCTGATTCCAACTGGGCTGCTTTGATCACCGCATCCCATCCGTTGGCAGCTGCGACAATCTCCAACTGGGTCTTGAATACACTCCACGAAGTCTTTCCATCATATTCAGCAAGCTTAACGGCCGGTCTTGCCACTGATGCACCCTCATGGATCCCATTCGATCTGGAAAACAGCAAAGAAGAGGAAGAATTCTCTCCGACCATGCTCATCTGGGTGACTTTCTCCTCTTCCACTTCTCTTAGCTTGGCGTCCAAATCGTTGATTTCTTGTCTGCCTTCGTTTGGCTCTCATCTGATTTTATAGTCAATTGTTTTTGGGTGGTTGGTAATTTGGCATCTAGCTTGGCTTCCAACTGTTCTTGAGAGGCTTGCAGATTAAAGTGCATTCGTTCTTGCAACGCTTGTACAGTAGCATCCAGGGTAGACCTCACCTCCGCTTCACTGGATGCCATGACGGTCTTCATCTCGGCCTGACTGGATTCCATGGCGGTCTTTAGCTCAGTCTTCATCTCCGCTTGACTGGATTCCATGGTGGTCTTTAGCTGTCATCAACTTAAGTAATTCCTCCATTTTCTCCGTATTTCTAGTGGTAGGCATTCACTCCAATCCGACTTCTGACACCAAAATTGTTACGTCGTCTCCGGAACTCTGAATAGATGACTCCGAACGCAACGAAATCAACGGTTCGATGTTGAGGAATAAAATTCAGTTTAATTACAACCGAAGAAAATTATAATATTTTCACAATATGTACTGAATACAGCCAACGATATCTTCACAATAACACCGTGCTTCAAGCAGCAGAAATCCCGAGCGTGTTGTATCTCAGGTAATCACAATCAACCACTCCTCCATCGTCGTCGTTCTACCTTTTTTCAAATGGTACGAAGTATTTTCTTTCTTTCAGGATTTGGCTTCGGATTTGGAGCCGCGCTTTTGCCTGTGGTTGTGAATCGCACTTTCTAAAAGTTGGTTCCCAGCAAAGTTCATTTCACTGCGGGAAGAGCATCTGTGTAGCTGACGTTTCAATATGCAGACTTTGAATGCGTTCTCTATAAAGAATCTACCTGCCTTCCAAACCCATCACACTCCTTCATTGTCCCCATTGCAGATCACATTCCTTGTGGCTACGTCTATGTGACCCTAGGTCCTGATGGAAAATTAACCAAGGCTCCAGTAATATACCGTCGACCTCATGTTGTTCATAATTTTTTAATTAGTTTAATTCGTGAGAAGAAAGAAATCACACATACAAATCATAAAGACTGTGGTAGCTATGCATTTCACAGAAAATGATTCTCAAAAATTTGAAGCTGACTTAAACTGTCATGTTTGTGAAAAGCCTTTGAGGAGTGATAAAGTGAGAGATCACGACCACTTACCGGCATCTATAGGGGTGCTGCTCCCAATAAATATAACCTAAATTATATAATTGCCACACATATCCCTGTCATCATGCATAATTTGAAGGGGTATGACAGTCACCTCATTATACAGGGATTAGAGGATTTAAAAACTAAGAAAATAGAATGCATTGCAATTAATAGTGAAAACTTTTTTTCATTTTCCCTTAATTCTCTAAGATTTTTGGATTCTTTACAATTTTTAAACACTTTATTGGATAAATTAGTTACCAATTTAGATCCCAGTAAAGCATTAATGACTCGCGACCATTTTCGGGAAAATACTTTTCTAATGCGTTGTTACCCATATGAGTATATGAATTCCATTGATAGATTTGCCAAAACTAAGTTCCCAAAAAATGCGATTTTGTTTTAGCTCCTTAACTGAGCAGCATGTATCCGATGGATATTAGCCCCCAGGGGCATTCCTTCTTTAGGTTTGTACGGGCTTCACAACCCCGGGGTACCTGAGTGATCTTCCCTCCCTTTCGTTCTTCTCCTCTACCCTTTACTTTTTGCTTTTTCTTCCTCCCTCATTGTGGTTGCCTTTTCGGAGGCGAGGGCTCCCCTTGAGAAGCTTTTCGCCACTCTGTGCTTCCAGCCCCTCTTGGGGATTATATCACCCACGTGTTTGCCGTGCGTGGAGACCCGTGTCCCTGGAAAAGGGGATCCTGGCAGTTGAGGGACGATATACTGACCCAATACACTGCTTTGGCCCCGGCTTCAGATAAACGGGTGGTGTGCATTGGTCCCGTGCTCATCAATCGGCTGGTCGTTTTTTGGCTAGGGCTAAGCAATCGGCCACTTACTGGACACCTCGCTAAGGGTGGAGGCTGTCTCAGGGGTGCGCCGTGCGCGTATAGTCGCCGATTAGCGCCGGTACAGTTGTCTGCATCCCCTTGTTGGACTCCGTGGTGGGTGGTGCTGTCGGTGACCGAATTCTTCCTTTTTTCATTAGCATGAATTCTTTATCTTCTTCTTCTCCTCCCAATGAGGAGCAACCAATGATAACGTCAAATGAAAAACAAACTGATCAGTTTCCTAATGCCAAATTTTTTATAGTTAAATTGATTAGCTCTACACATACCACAAATCCCATACATTCATCGTTTACTTCAGTTTCTCCATTTTTAATTAATAAAACTTTCGAATCGTTTTTGGGCAACATTAAATCCTTGAAGAAACTACGTTCTGGAGATCTCCTCATCGAAGTATCATCTGAAAAACAAGCAGAACTTCTGCGTAACACAAATATACTTGGTTCTTTTACAGTTTCCGTTTCGCCCCATATGTCCTTAAATACTTCACGAGGAGTAATCTCTGAACCAGAGTTGCTACATGTTTCAAGAGAAGAACTTCTAGAAAATTTGTGCGACGAGAATGTTTGTGAAGTACATAGAATTACAATCCGTAGAGATGGGAAGACCTTACCTACGAAACACATAATTGTTACTTTTTCAAACCCTACACTGCCGACTCGAATAAAGGCTGCATACTTGAGCTGTCCAGTTAGAGCATATATTCCGAATCCTCGGCGCTGTTTTAAGTGTCAGAGATTCGGACATGGAAAAATTTCCTGTCGTGGAACTGAAACATGCGCTCGTTGTGCAGAACCAGGTCACGACAGTGATTCCTGCACTGCGCCACCCCGTTGTGTCAATTGCCACGGGGACCACCCGGCATACTCAAGATCTTGCAGCAAATGGCAGCTCGAGAAGGAAATACAGTCTATAAAAATTACAAAAAACATCTCTTTCTTTGAAGCACGTAAGCAAGTCGAATCCAGAACCCCGACAGCTGGAAAATCTTATGCAGCAGCCGCCACTAAATCTGTAAAAAGTGTATCCATTCAAACAGATCCAACATTTGGAACTGATATTCCGCTTCCAAATTTTACACACTACAGCCAAAACCCCTAGAAAATAAAAATAAAACCTCGCAAAGAAATACTGCCGTTTCCTCATCTCATGCATCCTCTGAGAGTCTCGAGACCCAAACTTCTTTAATTCCAAAACTATCTTCACGCCCTGCTTTTAAAAGCAGAACCAAACCCAAAAAGAAAGTTGGAGTCTCTACAAAAAAACGAGACCCGCGAAATCCTAATACAAAAAGATTGAAAATATCTAAGGACATTACTGAGGATCCAATACTTAATTTACACACCTCGGGACTTTCAGATGACGAATCAGACGTCGAAATGAATGTTTCGTATCCTCAAGAGCGGCCAAAAGCTGCTCCTCCTAATTCTAATTAAAAATATCTTTTATTTCTTGGAACTGTCGTGGCTACCGAAATAAGCTGGATGACATTAAAACTCTGATTGCAGAATACCATCCCGCCTGTGTCGCACTTCAGGAGACATACCTGAAGTCGACTGAACAGGTGAAGTTCCATCGTTATAATTGTATTCGAAGTGATAACATCAGTAATGACGGACGAGCATCGGGAGGTGTGGCTCTCTTCACTTCCCATGCGTACCCCACTCTTACTGTGCCACTAAGCACACCTTTACAGGCAGCAGCTATACGAATACAAATAAAACGAATGATTACAATTTGTACTCTGTACTTACCACCAACTACCCCCATCCAGCAACAGAGCCTTGAGAACTTAGTGGATCAACTGCCAGAGCCTTTCATCATACTCGGTGACTTTAATGGTCATAGTGTGCTTTGGGGAAGTAGGGATACCAATTTCCGCGGGCGACAGATCGAACAGCTGATCACAGATCGCTGTCTCTGTCTGCTCAATAACGGTGAGGTTACCTACTTCCACGAACCATCACGCACATTTCATGCTATCGACCTTGCTATTTGCTCCCCATCTATACTACCCCATCTCTCTTTCTTTGTCGGTAATGACCTACGGAACAGTGACCACTTCCCGATATTCATCACTCATATCAGTGGAAATAATCCTGTTGACCGTCCGTCTCGCTACATTTATGCAGCAGCCGACTGGCAGTATTTTACATCACTTGCCGTAATTACAGAACAGATGGTAGAGAACAATATAGATGAAGCAGTTGGAACAGTCACCGATGTCATGTTAAAAGCTGCTGATATGGCAATCCCTAAGAAATTTCCATCTTCTCGCAAACATTGCAAGCCATGGTGGACTTTAGAATGCACTGCAGCAATTAAGACCCAAAAGAAGGCGTGGGGATTATTTTCGCCTGTACCCCACAACTCAAAATCTTATTACCTTCAAACGAGCAAAGGCTAATTCTCGAAAAGTGCGACGCCAAAGCCAACGGGAGTCTTGGCAAAAATATGTTTCTAGCATAACATCCGCTACTCCCTCGAAACAGTTATGGAACAGAGTTCGGAAGGCGATGGGATTATACTCCGAATATTCTATCTCATTCGTTGAAGAGAATGGTCAATATATCTCGGAAGCAGCCGATATAGCAAATGCCATTGCACGCGCTTTTTCTGCGGCTTCCTGCTCCGACATCTATCCAGAGACATTTCAACACACTAAACATCGTGAAGAATCCCATGGTATTAATTTCCATTCTCGATCCGAACTCTCTTATAACTGCCGATTTACAGAAAAGGAACTGATGCGATGCCTTAAAACGACCAAAATAACTGCACCTGGTCCAGATGGCATTTCATATCTTATGATACAGCATCTTTCTCGTTACTCTCTTTGTAACCTTTTGCATCTGTACAATCGAATATGGGAGGAACATACCTTCCCTTTGGCTTGGAGGCACGCCACTGTTATACCTTTTCAAAAACCTGGAAAGGATCCAACTAATCCAAATAACTACAGGCCAATCGCACTAACAAGCTGCATGTGCAAACTATTTGAAAAGATGGTTAATTCACGTCTCAATTACATCTTAGAGACAACTCAGGCTCTTTCACCATTCCAAAGCGGTTTCAGAGTTGGCCGCTCAACAGTAGATAACATCTTAGCCCTCGAGACTCAAGCTCGCCGTGCGTTTCTGCGCCGAAACCATCTTGTCTCCATTTTTTTCGACATGGAGAAGGCGTACGATCGCACCTGGAGATACGGAATACTCCGTGACTTACATTCTCTTGGGTTTCAGGGAAATCTACCGATTTTTATTCAGAACTTTTTAGCCCTCCGACAGTTTCAAGTTCGAATTGGCTCCAGCTTATCAGACATTTTTATCCAAGAAGAGGGTGTTCCACAGGGCAGCGTCCTAAGTGTAACCCTTTTTTCAATTAAAATAAATAATATATTGAATCAACTACCTCCAACTGTCCAGGGTAATTTATACGTAGATGACTTGAGCATACATTGCCAGGGAAATGACATGCGGTACATCGAGCGACAACTTCAGACGGCTGTCTCTCGCTTGACGAGGTGGAATGTTGAAAACGGTTTTAGTTTTTCCCCTCAAAAGACATCCTGCGTTCATTTCTGCCGACGTCGGAACCTGCATCCTGACCCAGATATATTTCTGGATGGTAACAGGATCGCAGTGGTGGACAGAGTGAGATTTCTAGGAGTCATTTTTGACCAGAAACTCACCTTCCAACCCCACGTCGAGCAACTGCGGATGTCTTGCATGAAAAAGCTGAATCTTTTAAAAGTTCTCGCTAATACATCCTGGGGAGCGGAACGGACCTCCATGCTTAACATCTATCGAGCTTTAATTCGTTCCAGGCTAGACTATGGGTGTGCAGCCTATGGCTCCGCCCGTCAGTCTGTGTTACGAAAGCTCGATACAGTACACCACACCGCACTGAGGATCTGCTCCGGAGCATTTCGCACCTCACCAGTTAAAAGCCTATACGTTGTGTGCCATGAACCATCTTTGGCCTCCACACGTCTTTTGCTGTCACTACGATTGTACTATCGCATTTTGAGTCATCTCACCAACCCACTACGTAATTTTCTCCTGGACAGTTCTTATGAGCGCCTCTTCAGGAACAAACCATCCTACATTCCATCTTTTGAGTTGCGTATGAGGAATGCCCTCGGGGGTACTCCTCTTAGTTCCATATCAGTCGCGAAACGACCTTTTTTTACTTTTCCCCCTTGGAATCATGTCACAATATCAATTTTAGAAGTATTCACAGGTTATGAAAGGTCGAATACCAACGCAATCATCTATCGACAACTTTTTATCGCTCATCGTCACTATTTTAGAGACCACTCAGCCATATACACTGATGGTTCGAAATCTGATAATTATGCCGGTTGCGCATTCGTATGCGACTCAAATACTTTTAGCTTTTTATTACCACCATTCGTTTCTGTTTTTACTACTGAATTTTTAGCTATATACAAAGCTTTAAAATATATTTTCACTCTTTCAATTAAAAACTATATCCTTTATACAGATTCAAGAAGTGTCTTGCAATCTTTGACATCGGTATGCCCGAATCATCCCCTGGCTCATGCCGTTCTTAAAATTCACCAAAAACTCATCCGACGTGGTTTCGGTATCACTTTTGCTTGGATACCGGGACACATCGGAATCGTTGGAAACGAACTGGCGGACACGGCAGCAAAAAATGCAGCGAATCGACTAAACGTACCCATTCCATACGATGACCTACGACAAGTTGTTCGGGACATCGTGTGGAACGATTGGCGCAACGACTGGAGCATGCAAAATCACAATAAACTCCACAGCATTCGGTCCACCATTTCTTCATGGCCTGCATTAAAAATAAGACACTACGATGTTCTTTTAACTCGTCTACGCATCGGCCACACGCGCTTTACTCACAGGCATCTTTTTTTAAGAGAGACTGCGCCTGTGTGTGGTACGTGTGGAGCTCCATTTACCATTCGTCATATTTTAATTGATTGTCCTGTTTTTAATCGTCATCGCCAGAATTATTTTAATAGCACAATTTTAAACTTACAAGATTTAGTTGGGGAAGATCCCCACTCAAACCTATTTAAATTTTTACAAAAAATAAATTTTTTAAATTCCATTTAATTTGTATTTTTTACGTCTTTTAAACTCCATCACTGCATGATACATTTTATTATGTTCATGACTCGGTACGTTTTTAAATATTGATTTCATTGGGTCAAATGTCGTCTTGTGTCTGGCGCAGCTTGTCCACTATTGGACCTTGCGCCATAAAACCCCAACTAACCAACCAACCAACCGATGGATATTATGAACGTGCCTAAAATATATGGGAGAGATTTCAAATTTAGGGGAGTCACGATTTATATGTAACTCGCTTCCTACATAGCAAGCAGAACAAAAAAATTCTTGTAAAGATGAACTTGTGGGCGAAGTGGCTATGGAATTTGTAGGACTAAAACCTAAAATGTATTCCCACCGCACTACAACATTAGAAAAAAAAAGACAGCAAAGGGGTATCAAAAAATCTTGTTAAAAAAAACTTGTGCACGCAGATTATAGAAATTGCCTGCTGGAGAGACAAAGGGGGTTAGAGTATGCTCTCAAAATAGCAAGTTTCAATCATAGGCTCAGACCGTGAACTCAATAAATCCACTTTATGTCTTTATGATAATAAACGTTATATTTTAAAAGTTGGAAAAAGTAGTTTGGCATACGGTCACTTTAGAATTATAGAAGATGTATCCAGCGAAATACTCGACATCGCAGTGTAAATATGTTTAATATATGAAGTAAAATGTGTGTAGAGGAAAATACATGTACCCACACACATTCTAAATTTAATTAATTATAATGTAAATATTTGAGCTAAAAGTGTCTACTTTAGAACTGCAGATGTAATTAGAAACTGTATTCGGTGTAATTATATGTATACTAGCTTAATACCCGTGCTTCGCAAGGGAGTAATCTTGAAGATCATTTGAGAAAATTGCTTTTATGAGTTAAGAAATAGTAACTTTCCCTTATAATTTGATAATTATAAGGGAAAGGAAAATAAAATGTATTTCAAATATATGTTGCTACTTAAGTAATTTAATTCATAAAATATAAATAAATTCATAAAACTTCCTTGTTAACTACATTTTTCGTTCGTCCGTCTGGCGCCATAATCACGAGGCTGTCAGGAGAGCTTACACGTGAACAGGCTACATATAACTGGCCATGTGAGAAAAAGTCTTATCTTAAATCCACACCAGCCACTTTCAACGACTGCCCCTGAGTTTTGTTAAACGTCATTGCGAAGCATAATTTGACAGGAAATTGCAGTCGGTTGAATTGAAAGTGGTAGTTAGAGGGAATCAAAGGAATTCGGGGTAAGAAAACTGTTTCTCCCGCACCACATCCTGTAAAGATGGTTGCTTCAATCACGTTTCTCTGTAAAGAGTTAAACCTGCAGCCTGGTGCCATTACAAAGCTTAGGAGGTATCAGATTTCGTAGTGGCATTATTGGTGCTCCAACTATCAGACAGAGATTGTGAGATGGAATCCCTGATGGATTTAAAGTGTGGTGGAACTCCACAGGGTAGTGGACCACGTGCTCTCTCCCCACAACGTAGTCCACAGACTGGTATCTCACCATCTCAGTAGGAAGTTTGTCCAACAACGAATTATTAATGCTTGCAGCGGAGTCGTTCTTAGGCGTGAGAATAGCTCTCTCCTTAAGCCATTTCGGGTCTTTTATGTTGCAGTTGCTCAAATCAGGGTAAATCTTGTCACTGAGAGTCTTCAAATCTTTAACAACTTGACAAAGATTTTCCGGAATGTGGACTTTGTCTTCTTCCTTTAATCTTCCATCGCAAATTTGTAGAAGTAAGTTTGAAAACTCTTCCGCCTTCAAATCACCTTTGAGATGAACCCTCATATTGACTCGCAAGGATAGGACCACTACCTCCTAGATTATAAAGCCGTCTGACTGATACGCAAACCTTATATAACGTCTCTATCAAAAGGCATACGATTCTTGTCTTGTTTGAATTGAATGCAGAAGCCATCCGAGCGAGCGTTTCATCAGTGGATTTGTTGAAAGTAGTTCGAATTATCGTTTGTACATTAGTTGTTATACTTCCGTATTATCGTTTGCACATTAATTACAGTTACATTAATTAATGTGTAGTAATGTATATTAAATAATGTATTATCGTTTGAACACTAGTTACTATTATATTTTCGTGTAATTCCAAAAAAAGAATGCCTGATAAGGCAGCCGTGTAAATGTTTCTATGTATTTAGTCAGTTGGATTAAATTTTATTTTGTAGAGAACGATTGAAGAATTTTACTCAAGGAGAATCTCGTAACAGGATTATCGTGATTAAATTTTACACTTGCAGTTCCTAAGAAAGGGAGAAAAAGGTATGTTGATTTCATTTTTAATGTACTTTAAGTAATTAAAAGCAATGAAATGTTTGTTAGGTTACGAAATTCATTTCGAATCACCAAAGGCACAGCATCTGTGATCATCCTGTTTTATTATCCTTTGGTTATGTCAATTATTAAACAAGTTTTTAATAATATATCGTATATTATAATGATATCCAACAATTCGCAAACATAACTTTATCGAACTAAGCCTAACGTGCTCTTTTGGTTAAATCAAAATCTGTACACTAGAAATATCTATAGAACAGCACTTTTCATATTTTATGGTTAATATTATTACTCGGTTATTGTTATCAAACTCTGGGAGTCCAAGTAATTACAATACGCGGATTCTACTGTAAAATATACTGATGTATAAAAGTGTTTATATGCGTTTATTAAGCCATATTGATTCCACATATTGAGGTCACAGATAATGACATCGATTCAATTTCTAATAACATTCCTTTAATCTGAATCACAATTTCTAATCCATTCCTTAATCACATATTTAGCTGGTTATTGTCGTCATTCAGTTGTAAAAAGGGTTAAATCTTGAAGTTGTAGTGGCACTATAGTTATTTAAAAACCACTAATTATTCATTCAGGCTTTCACAGCATATCCATAATTGTGACAGAGGTGGTTTAAAGTACCCAGCTGAGGATGCTGTAAATATCACAATGCATAATTTTATTGTTCTGCAAAAATTAATTGGGAGATAATTTGAGAGTGAATTTTTTAAAGTATCAAACCAACGCCTGTTTGTTTTGCGTGCTACTCAGGAAGTACTGATATCCAAGGAAATAAGTATTACACCATACGAGCGGCATTCATCAACTGAAATTATGAAGTTGCTTTTGTGCGATCAGCTACAAATACACTTTTGAAAAACTATTGTAGGTCCAAAAATGACAAGATGATCAAATTACCAAATAAAAGAAAACTCGAAACATTAACACAGGATAAAAGGTAAAATTGTGTTTTATCCAGGGTTGTAAATTTTCAATTTTTTCTCCGGCTTTCCCTTTAAGGATGTGTAATGTAATTCACCCGAGTCTCTTCCTGGTGTTTTAATTGCATAGTCAACTTCTTCACTAAGACCTACGGGCACATTCATTCCTTTTATTTATGCATCTTCGGTTAGTTCGTCATTTCTCTTTTCATATAATGTACCATAAAAATGTTTAAATAAAAGTTAGAATTTTGTTAGATGCCTTGTCTACAATAGCATTCATATTTAAAATTAGGCATCATTAAAAAAAATGAAAGTATCTTAATTTTTCTTTCTGTTGTGTACATATTTATATACGTTTTTGTATTTTATTAACCAATAATTTGTTATTATATCTATTCAACAACTGTAATAGGCTTCAAGAGTCTAATTATAGAATTGCCTAGAATGTAAACATACAAAATTTGTTGTATGCTTTGTATGTACATTTTGTGTATGTAAATTTGTGCTTTTTCTATGAACCCAAATACTGAGTTTGTACATTAATAAAAGTAATTGTCCATGGAAATGGATATTTCTTGGAGTAGTTTTCTTAGTTTTAATAACCTTTAACAAGTTATCTTTTTGTTTAGAACCCTTCAATTGTATACCCCGATACACACTGCTTTTTTAGCAGAGAATCTCGTTTTCAAAGGTTTTTTGAATTTGCGATCGGGAGACTTTTGCCCTTCTGCTGGTGACGTCATAAACTAGACAGACGGCTTTATTATCTAGGAGGTAGTGATAGGACTCGGACTTTAGGCCACAGGTAAGATGACTTGAGGCAGGCTTTTATCTCATCAGCACGTGTGCCTCGAGGCACGACAGGTAGTGTCTGTCGGAAGTCATCCCACCCATCATATGTTTACTACTCCGAATGTCCTGGAGCAGGGATGGGCAAACTACGGGCCAACTCCGGCCCGCCGGAAGGTTTTATCCGGCCCGCGGATAGAATTTTAATTTGCCGGTTCGACGGAAATTAAAAGAAAATATGATTATATTCGTTAAACAATGCATGCTCCAAGTTTGATGTTTTACGTCCAGACAAGAAAAATAATTTTGAGACTGTAAGCTTATCTCGAAAAACGATGACTTCTAGAATCGAAGCCATCTATAAAAATTTGACATCACAATTAGAGTCAAAGATTGACCAGTTTAAATTTTGCTCCATAGCTATGGATGAAAGCACTGATATAAAACTGCTCAATGCTGATAATGATACTGCTCAATTCGTATTATTTATAAGAGGTGTTGACGAGAGCTTTGAAATTAACGAGGAACTGTCGTGCATTCGTTTTTTAAAGTGAACTACAACGGGATGTGATATTTTTCGTGAATTTCAGGAAGGGCTTTTAACTTTGAAAGTGCCTATAACAAATGTATGTAATATTACGACCGATGGAGCACCAAATATGACAAGAAAATAAATCTGGATTTCTCGGACTCTTTAATCAAAACTATCCCGGGAACAATGTTGTTTTCCTACATTGTGTTATACATCAAGATTCTCTGTGTAAATATGCATTGAATATGAAACCCGTGCTTGATGTAGTCGTGAAGCTTGTAAATACTATTCGATCTCGTGGGCTTACTCACAGGCAATTGCGAGATTTTCTTTAGTCCGTGCAATCTGAATACTCTGATGTACTGTATTACACGAAAGTAAGGTGGCTTAGTGCAGGATCTGTCAAAAAGCGAGTTTGGCAGCTGAAAGATGACATTGTGTCGTTCTTTCATGAAAAACGCTGTTCTGCGGAGTGCAAAATGTTAGAAGATACAGAATGGCTTTCGGACTTTGCATTTTTCACAGATCTTCTTTGTCATATGAGCAACTTGAATGTCAAGATACAAGGGAAAAAATCGATTTATCGACGATATCTGGGCCCATCTCTAAGCTTTTAAACTGAAACTTAATCTGTTTGCTGGGCAGCTAGCTAAGAACGACTTGTCTCATTTCTCGAGGTTAAATTCACTACCCTCAGTAAATGAAGAGAAGCTTAAGAATTATGAAGATGGCTTGAAAAAACTGCATTTTGAGTTCGAACGCAGATTTCAAGATTTCAGTGCCATTCAAACAGAATTGGATATTTTTACCATGCCTTTCAACGTAAATTGTGAAGCAGTGAGGTCAGATTTGTAGCTTGAATTAATTGAGTTGCAATCTAACAATCATCACAAGCAATTGTTTCTAAATATGCCAAAGTTAGAGTTTTACAAATCATTATCGAAAGTATGTTTACCAAATTTCATATCTCACGCCCAGAAAATCAGTGCTATATTTGCTTCATCTTATATATGTAAACAAGTGTTTTCAACTATGAACCTTAGAAATAATTATTTCAGAAGTAGACTGACAGATAAGCATTTAGCCTCGTTCCTTAGAATCAGTTAATCTCACTTCGAACTTCAATATAAAGAACTTTTAAAAATGAAATCGCAATTTCATTCATCTCATTAACATATTTAAATTGTAATACTTGTATATTGTTTTTAAAATTTTAGAAAAATTTATCTTGGCCCGCCAAACTTTTTTTTTTTTCGATTTTTTGCCCGCGACCGAAAAACTTTGCCCATCCCTGTCCTGGAGAATCCTGTCCAACGCTTCTATTCCTCCTTTGTGAGCCATAGTACCCTTATCCCAAACGATCAACTTGAACTCTTTAAGTACCTGGGCAGTATCGCTGTTTTGAAATGTTACACAAGGAGTTTCAGAGTAATTCAAGTTGAGAGGCAATTTGAAGGCAGAATGTGCTGTCTTCCCACCTTCTAATAGAGTCGCAGCTATACCTGATGAAGCAACAGATATCGCTATTTTCTTGTCTTTCCTTACACTGGCAAGCAACAGATTAATTAATAACGTTTTGCCTGGAGCGTCAAGAAAGAAAAGCCGTTCAGAATCTGAATCAACGCTATCAATGATCTTTTGGTAGACTTGACTTTGGTCGGTGTTGAGTTTATTTACGTTTTGAGCAACAAATTCAGAAAGTTGGACTTCGTAGTAAGACATTTCTCTCAGGTATTCTCGATTGACACTAAATTCATTTTGATAATTAGACGTGAAGGAAGGCCAAGCTGCTGAAGTGTTAGGTTAGACATTGAAAATACTACGTTTTCTAATAGCACTAAGCATTTGCTGTAAACAATGTCTATACAGTGTTCAATGCTAAACTCTCGAAACTCATTCTCCATCTGCCTTTTTATATCTTCAGAAAGACTGTCTCTTTGATTTTTCTCAAAGTTTTACAGAATCTGCCAGTTGACAAAACATCAACATGACAGAAAATAGTTCCCGGAGCTTGTACAGTGAGTCAGAAATAGCAGCTTCCTCCAGAGTGTGGTCCCAGTGAGTGTCATCCTCCAACAACCCCAAGGCTCGGCAGGAAGACTGATAAGTAGGATGAACATCACCTGACATAGTCTTAAGGTCAATAAAGCAAGTGGGACTTCGAACCTCGTGAAGGAGTCGCAAATAATAACATTCAGCATTATTCGGCTGTACAGTGTATGCTCGACCAAGCACTTGATCTTGTTTGACCCCTTCTTGTCCAGGGACAGCCTTTCCCTGCTTCCTTCGGCTAAACGTATTGTTCTTCCAAACATAGTACGCTGGAACTTCACTGTAGAGAAGCCCTCTTGCAAAAACATCTACTTTGCAAAGTTCGAAAAATGCTAAGAGAGTGGTTTTGGGAGGGTTATGTGCTTTATCTGAGGCATTCTCAGTTGTAAAACAAACTCGTTGACCATTCTCGAGATGGGCAGAGAGATGCATGACGGGTGGATACTTTCATGAATGGGGAAGCATAAAATTCTCCAAGCAGCTTCAGAACTACTAATATAGCGTCCTGTCTCATACTTGGTAACTTCATCCCATTCGTTCTCTAAGCCAAACGCTGCCTGATCACTACCCTTATTAACATATTTACAGATATACTTAATGGACTTCACAGAATGGTACAATTCCACGTTAATGTGGACCATGAAGGTTCGGGACTGGACAGGGTTGTACGGCACCGCCCACTTATTATCAAAGTCTACTCTTTTTATATTGACTGTTAAACCACCATCAAAAGAAGATCGTCTGCGGTATTGGGGATAGCCGTCATCTGCAGCCTGAGTATTATTGGTCAATGGCCGTAGGTATCTCTTGCTACATGAGCCGCCGATCATACATGGTGAATTTCTGTTCCGATTTCTTTCCACACGGCCCATGAATCATCGTAGACTTAAGGATTTCATGAAGGTCTGGAACAAGTTCTGCGTCGGGAATCTCTGCGCTTATGACACTGTCGATTAGGGCAGGCATGATTCTGTCTTGAAGCCATAGCAAAATGTGGGCGTGAGGCAAACCACGCTTCTGTTACTCCACAGTGTACATGTGACACCTACTTTAACCAAAAATAGAACCTTTTGTCAAGAGATGGATCATTTTTTTTTACTCTTATATGAAACACCCGAGCAATAATGTCATGTCTGTCTTGGGGCTTTTGTCCGACATTTAATGCCTCTTGTATTTCGGTCCACCTAGGATTACATGTGAATGTGATGAACAGATCAGGACGACCATATTGACGTACATATGTCATTGCGTCCTGAGTTCGCTCATGCATGTAACGGGGTCCACCTGTAAAACTGGAAGGTAACACAACCACCTTGCCAAGATCAGAACTCTTGCCCATCTCCCTTGCACATGGCGTCTCGCAGGTGTACGTAGTTTTCCTTTCGAAATTTACCTTAATTGTGTCTGATGAAATTCAGTATTTTTGTTTCTATGTTGGCGTACATGTCAACCAAAAACTGATTAAGAAGACTGCGATAGAATAAGATGTAGTTTTCTTGACTTTCTCTTTCCATTATTCTGTAAGAATAGAAATCTGAAGCAGAAACTGTTTTCCTAAGAAGGGCCTTGGAATTTGGATCAAGCTGGGGTATGTTAATGAAGTATCCGTCTTATCCACGGCAGAACGTAAGAGAGTACTGAAGAGTTTCACTGATCCCCACTAACTTAGTGTCTCTGCTATGAAGAACGATATCCCACTTTTCAAACTCCTGCCCCACAATTACCAAAGCCACCTCACTCATTGTAGGCGCGTTACATCGACCTCTATTACTGCATTTTCCTTCATAAAACTGCAGTTTTTATGAAGGAAAAATTAAAGTTGGAAATATTATAAATTTAATTTCAGAAAAACTGCAGTATTAATGAAAGAAACCATTATTCCTTCAAAACCTCTGCATTTTTCTGTGTAAAATCTGCACTTATTTAACGGCCTTCAAAAACCTGCATTCACCTTCAAAAAAACTTCAAAATGGATCATTTTTTGAAGGAAAGATGCTGATTTTTTTTGCTGGGAGCCTTGACCTCAACTTCTTCTTTGACATCCCTAAAGAGGAATCTGGGAGAATTACAGCGGATCCTAGTATCATCTATTAGGCGAGATGCGCAGGCGTTCGTGATGAGGAGACTGATGATGAAATCCTCGTCGAATTTGATGGAGCATCCGTTACCCTGAAACACGAAATTACATGCAGAAGTAGAAGGATTTATTTATATACTATGTCTATAAGCAATCAACAGTGGAGCAATCTGTTTTCAACAAAGAACTCGGTAACGTTTGCGATTGCTAACCTTAAATTTGAAGGTATATCTTAAGTGGACATGTACGAACTCATTTCAAAGAGAAACTTGTGTTCAACTACTTGTGCCCCTTCCGAATGTGTTGACTATACTCTGTGCTTCTTGATGAAATCGGCCTTCTGCAGCGTCATAGCAGAGGGTGAAGGGTGGTTCAACCCTTACGAAGAGAAGGATGAGCAAGTGCTGCCCAGAACAACCTACGGAACTTTAACGCCTCTGTGCTTAATTTGAAACTGTTTATGGTTGTGGAGAAATTCCACCAACGAGTGTGTAAGTACCCTATTCATTCATTGCTTGAATCCCTTGGCTGAATTTGTTACCTTAGAATTTATATTATCCATTAATGTTAACGAGTATATATTGAAAAATCAAGAGAGGAATTTTGTATGTTTCACATGAAATGAAAAGTACATGCTTTATTTGTGTGTTTTAAATCATGAATAAATGAATAGACAATAATTATTTTTGCTTGATCTTTATTGATTTACATAGAAATCCATTTACATTTGTTGCTACTTTTTCTAATTGCTACCGACTGGACTATGTGTTTGCTATGACAAACAACATATAGTTATAGATATCAATAATGTTTATTTATAACTACCGAAAATACAAAAGTTACAAATTCAACCATCTGTTCGAAGACAATTTTCTTCCCTTGGTTTTTTTTTTAGGCTTTGCATACATAGTTTTAAACTCAGTTAAATATTTGTTTTTTATTAAGTTTTGAGGAAAATTATTTGCATTGAATGTGTTTTCAAACTGTTCAAAGTAACTGGTTTTCTAATTCTGTTTCCCAATAGAAAATTTATGGGTTGTACAATATCTGAGTCGGGGAACTCCTTATCGTTCAGTCCCAGATAATATTAGTTACATCATGCTCAAACATCTATCAAATAGTTCTCTAAATAACCTCTTGAAATTTTACAACAGAATTTCGAACGAGCACACTTTTCCGCAGTCATGGAGGTATGCTAATATAATACCCATACTTAAACCGAATAAAGATCCCAAGAACCCTTCCAACTACCGTCCAATAGCCCTGACAAGCTACTTATGCAAAATTTTAGAAAAGATGGTATTAAAAAGAGAAATTAGAAAGAGATAAATGTCTCTCTCCACTTCAAAGTGGTTTCCGAAAAAGTCGATCCACTGTTGACAGTTTGGTCGCTCTCGAGACTGAAATTAGAAACGCATTTGTGCAAAATAAACATCTCGTCTCGATTTTTTTCGATATCGAAAAAGCTTATGATCGAACATGGAGACATGGAATCTTAAAAGATATTTTTAGTCATGATATAAAAGGAAATCTGCCGATTTTTATTCAAAATTTTTTAGATAAAAGATATTTTAAAGTAAGGATTGGATCGATTTTTTCAGATGTTTTTACTCAAGAAGAGGGAGTGCCACAAGGCAGTGTTTTAAGTGTAACTTTATTCATTTTAAAAGTTAACAATATTGTTTCTCAATTGCCTCCATCAGTTAAGGGTCTTATTTACGTTGACGATCTGCAAATTTCATGCGCAGCTAAAGACATTCGTTTAATAGAGAGACAACTTCAACAGGCCGTTAACAAAATAACTAATTGGACTAATGAAAATGGATTCAGTTTTTCACCCTCTAAAACCGCTTGTGTTCATGTTTGCAAAAAGAGAAATCTTCATCTTGACCCTGAAATATTTTTCAAAGATATTTTAATTAATGTTGTGGACAATTTTAAATTTTTAGGTATATTTGACAAGAAGTTGACTTTTCAACCGCATATTTTAAATCTACGCAAACGTTGCGAAAAGGCTCTTAACATCTTACGAGTTTTATCAAAATTATCATGGGGATCCGATCGAGGTTGTCTTTTAAAAATATATAGAGCCCTAATACGATCAAAATTGGATTACGGCTGCGTGGTGTATGGTTCAGCGAGAAAATCTGCTCTTCAAACTTTGAACACTGTCCACCACACAGCTTTGCGTTTATGTTCTGGTGCTTTCAGAATTTCACCCGTAAGCAGCTTATATATAGACTCGTCTGAACCTTCCCTGGACTTCAGGCGACAGTTGTTGTCCCTGGAATATTATTTTAGAATTACCTCAACCCCTCATCACCCATTGCATACCATTCATCATAGACCATATTTAAAACGCCTTTATCAAGCAAAAACATCCTTCATCCGTACATTCCTCTTGAGAATGCTGGATCTGATGAACGGATCCAAAATTTCTTCACTTGACGTCACCCAGAAAAAACTGTATGCTTTCTCTCCTTGGTTTAATCATGATTTTCAATTTCAAAACCCGTTCCAAAATTTCTATAAAGCAGATACCTCTGATGTTGTATACAAACAACTCTTTCAAAAGCATATAGAAAAGTACTCCCATTTTATACAAGTTTACACGGACGGATCGAAAAGGGCAAACTATGTTGGAGCTGCGTTCACTATCAATAACTCTGTTCACAGTTTTAAACTTCATTCTTCATGTTCTGTTTTGCAGTCTCCACCTTTAAGAAGACAGCAGGTAGTACTAACACGTCTCTGTATTGGACATACGCGGATAACACACAGACACCTCCTCCTCGGAGAAAATCATCCCATTTGTAACTACTGCATTTGTCCACTTACTGTGAAACACATTTTAATAGAGTGTTCTCATTTTAATTATCAACGTCTTAAATATTTTAATTCTTTTACCTTGACTTTAGAAGACATGGTTGGGGAGAAACCTCATCCAAATATTTTTAGCTTTTTACATGACATTGGTTTTATCCATCACATATAATTTTATGTAGCATTCATTCATTATGTTTTGACTCATTTCACATTATTATTATATTATATATTTGATTTTTTTTATCTTGAGTTTGGCATAATATGTCCCAAGAGGACTCAATGCCACAAAATCATATCCAATCCAATCATGTTCTGTTTTTACTTCTGAAATCATGGCCATATATAAAGCATTGGAATATATATCTGATCATTGTCATAAAAAATGTATCATTTTCACAGATTCATTAAGTATTTTACAGTCATTGAAACATCCTGATCATGACAGTCATCCCATTGTTTTAGAGTCACTGAAAAGAATTTATCTTCTTTCTTCAAAAGGCTTTTTTTAACTTAATATTTTGTTGGATTCCATCTCACGTTGGGATATCAGGAAATGAAATTGTTGACCAAGCCGCCAAATCGACAGTAAATAACATTAACCATACCATCCCTTATCGCGACTTAAAATCTTGCATTTACAAATTTTTAGAAGACAAATAGCAGAACGAATGGGACGAACAAACAGAGAACATCTCCATGCTATTAAACGAAATATACGGAATATTTCTCCATGGAAATCACTACCTTTACGAAGTCAAAATGTCATATTAACACGCCTCCGTATTGGACATACTAGGATCACCCATAGACACCTCCTCCTCGGAGAAGATCATCCCATTTGTAACTACTGCATTTGCCCACTAACCGTAAAACATATTTTAATAGAATGTTCTCATTTTAATAGGCAACGACTTAAACATTTTTATTCTTATACCTTGGTTTTAGATTATATGATCGGAGAGAAACCTCATCCAAATATTTTTAGCTTTTTACATGACATTTTGGTTTTACCCATCACATATAATTTTATGTAGTATTCATTCATTATGTTTTGACTCATTTCACTTTTTTATTATATTATATATTTTGTTTTTTTATCTTGAGTTTGGCATATGTCCCAAGAGGACCCAATGCCACAAAATCTTATCCAATCCAATCCTGCATCAACATACACATCAATTACGTAACCCTTGGCTGAAACACCAAATACCAAAACCATATGAACAGTACCCTTTAAATACCTAAGGATTCCCTTGAGCCCAGCCCAAGCATCTTCAGTAGGCTGCTCTTGAACCTGACTTAGGCAGTTAACTGAAAATAGGATATCCGGTCGAGTTGTCATAGCTAAGTAAAGTAAAGCACCTACCAGCTCTCGATAGGGACCCTGAAATTTTTCACCGTCTACAAAGCTGGAAGATGTATATTTGGGCACGAGAGGGGTATCTGTAGGTTTACACTCTTCCATTCTAAATTTTGGCAATTCTTTAAGCACATAATCCTTTTGACTTAAAAGAAGCTGGCTAGTGGAACTTTTGACATTAATGCCCAAAACGTCTTTAAGAGGCTCTGGTTTGCTCATTTCGAACTCTTTTCTGAGCATTTCAATTACTACCTTAACCTGAACCTCATCAGTGCCAGCGATAAGTAGGTCATCAACATATAATACAATATAAATTTCATTTTGGCTATAACATTTAATAAAAATACACGATTCACACACTAACTGTTGAAAATTTAAACTGATAAGGAAATCCGCGAACTTTTTAAACCATTGCCTCGGGGTTTGTTTAAGTCCATACAGACTTTTCAATAACTTGCACACTCGCCCACTATTATCATGGTATCCCTTTGGTTACTCCATGAACAATGTCTCATGAAGATCCCCATTAAGAAATGCTGTCTTGACATCCAGGGCATATATAATGAGTTCTTTCTGCAGAACTATGGCATGCACCAATCTCAGCGAGGATATGCCAATGACTGGGGCATAGGTCTCAAAATAATATATTCCTGGTTTCTGTTCGAAACCTCGTACCACCAGCCTAGCCTTGTGTTCGTTACCTCTTTTGGGACGAAGGACCCATTTGCATCTTTGGTTGCACGGTAGGTCCACAAGTTCCCACACTTTATTTCTTTGAAGAGACAACATTTCATCGTCCATCGCGTTTTTCCAAGACACTTGCTCTTCTGGAGAAAATCTTTCCACATCTTCAAAAGTAATACATTCAATATTACTCGCCACTGCTTCATAGACGAAGTAGTCGTTTAGCCTTCTAGGTGGTCTAATGACTCTTCTTGGCCTGGCGGCGGCATTATCATCATCGTCAGGATCCACTTCCACCTCGATATTATTGGTCTCAGGGTCGATGGAATCTTGAACCTCGCCATTCACCTCATCTAACCCAGAAACGCTTGTCTTGGGAACAGTCGGATTCGGAGCCTCTTCGTTATCACTTCCTGTCTCCTTAATGGCCATGCACTTCTTTTCTTCATTGAACTTAGCATTGTATGACACAGTGATTCGCCTAGTTCTTGGATCCTTTAGGCGATAACCCATACTTGAGTATCCAATGAAAATCATCCTTTGCGATTTAGGGTCAAGCTCTTGCGATGACAATCAGGAACCCTCACATATGCATCACATCCGAAGACCCTGATGCTACTTAGGTCTGGCTCCTTTCCATGCTTTAAGGTGTAAGGAACACCTTGGATCGACTGATGGGGAGTCCTGTTCTTCAGGTAAGCTGCTGTCTGGACAGCATATCCCAAAAGGATTTAGGTAATCTAGCATCGTACAAAAGCGCTCGGGCTTTCTCAGCCAGATACCTGTTGGCCCTTTCAGCCACGCCATTCAAGGAAGGGGAATAAGTTGGAGCAGGGTCAATTGTCACACCTTTATCCTTGCAAAGTCTAGCAAATTCTCCAGAAACAAATTCTTTATCAGTATCGCACCTTATCTTACATAGCTGATGGTTCGTCTTTAGAAAACCTTTTAACACTTGCACAACATCACTTTTGCATCTCAACAGGTGATCTTCACAGAACCTAGAGTTGTCATCTGTGAGAGTAAGAAAGTACTTCTCTCCATCACTAGTGCAGGGATCGTTGGGTACACAGATGTCAACATGCATCAACTTCATTGGAGTTGATTCTCTATTTCTTGGGCCCCTGCCCAAAGGTGCATTGGAGTGCTTTGCTGTATCACATTCCTTGCAGAAGGACTCATCTGTTGGGAGACCCATCTCCTCTAACACCCTGCTGGTTGGGGGGCCCAATCGCCGATGCCAGAGATCACCACCAGCCTTAGCAGCATGAGCCGAAGCTCTCTCAGGCTCAAAATGGCTGATATACTGCCCCTTTCCATTAAGCCAGTCAAATTCAAACTTAACACTGCCTCTTTGCACTGTAGCTGTGTCAAGGTCGGGAATACGCCAGTAAGACATTCTTTTCCGCCTTTGAAAGGTATAGGGATGCTATTATCCTTCAAGGTCAGATAACCGAATAAGTAAACACTATTGAATGAATTATGGTTATAAATGGGTGCTTGGTTTGCTAAACCGAAAGCTTTCGAACACCGGCGAATGTTCTAGTGCCTAGCCCGGCGTTGCCCGTGCCAGTTGTCTTTGTGGGGTTATTGATGTGCTTCGCAAAACAATAACCTCACAAAATTAGTAGCATTTTGGATAACATTAACAGTTTTATTCCTTCATTAACATTCGTAGTCTATTGGATAACAGTCATAACGGAGTTGCCCGTGGTGTTGGTTTGCTTCACAAACCAAAAAACATAAAGATTTCATTGATAAATTATTTATTAAAAGAAAATCAAACGTATAAGGTATCTATGGTGTAAAATTTTCCGCAGTTTTCAAATCCGTTAAAATTTTTATTCCACTTTTAACGATCGCTGAGATAGAAAGTAAAAAAGCACTGAAGAACGCCAGTGATAACTTTAGTAATATCTTTTGCTTCACTCGAATCCGTTTCTCAGGAAATCATTTCGAATTAGGGCCCTATTCAACTATAATCGAACGTCTTTTGTCGAAAACGGAAATCAAAGTCGATCGACAATAGGCGTATTCGAAAAAAGCAATTCATCTAGCCTTTCGAATCGAGATTATTGCTCACTCGGTTCTTACGTCACATCCTAACGTCATCATAGAATCTGTACGTCACATAATCGCCTATTGACCAATGAGAAGTCAGGACTGTTTCGCGCTTAATATTGTACAGATCCTTTGACACTTTTGTTTGTTTACACCTCACACGTTTTTTTCAAAATGGTCAGGGAAACGAAAAATTTAATTTTAGCACTAGAAACACGGCCTGATCTCGTAAGCGGGAAACTCGGGGGAAATTATGCTACACCTTCTGACCAGAGAAAAGCGTGGGAAGAGGTGGCCCTCGAGTTGAATGCTTGCGGGTCAGGTAAAAGCATGAAAAGCGGCGCCGATGCTAAAAAAAAGTGGGCCGACTTAAAATATAGGGTGAAAAAAAAAAGCAGCGGTCTTGGAAAGATCGCGACATTTGACGGGAGGAGGAGAAGGGATTCGAGAGGTGCTTACTAATGTGGAAGAGAGAGTTCTTTCACTAGTTGGGAGAACATGCTTTTCAGGCATTGCCAATGGCACCCAACTCTGGATAGCACTTTGCGAAAGTTAATGGTGAGTTTTTACTACTTTTTCTATTTAATCTCTTTAAACTTTATCGATTTAATGTTATTAAACATTTATATAATCAATATTATTAAACAGTTAAAAACAACAGCTTTTACATAATCACTTCTTAAATTAAGCAGCATCAATTTGTGCTTTTAAATGTTTTCATTTCCCATTTTAAAATTCCAGATATTGTAAACTATTTTAATAGTATACTGAGAGCACATTTTTAAACTTACAAGTTAGCCGAAGTTAAAGCTTCAGTTTTTTGAATAATTAGTAAATAAGTTATCTCCATCATATTTTTACTGTAATAGATGTAAACACTGAGCTGAGCTTGTAAAGCTTTTATGTTCTCATTAATTACTTTTAACCAAAAGTGTTGTAATCCATAGCTTAACTCCAACACTAGTTATCAAAATGACAAATAATTCAATGTAAAACTTCAGTTTATATAATTTATAAATAGTTCACTCCTGTGTAGTAGGTACTTTTGAATGATGGGTGTTAAGGAGGTAAAAATGTGTATTGCTCTTTTTGTAATTTATTAACCCATATCTGTAAAATTTGTTAAAGGCTGTCTCATCTTGCCCTATTCCTGTCTCCCAAAATGGAAAAGTAAGTAAACTGGAATGTTACATTCATTTCCTTGTTTACTCCACTTCGTCATCTGACCGTGGTTCAAAATTACAAGGTGTTGTCCTCGGATCTTTCCCTTAAGGGACTGATCCTGAACCGTCGTCAATAGCCATTGTGTTGCTCTAGTACGACGTCAACTAAAATTACCATTACCAAATCATTTTTTTGCCTACGATAGGTTAAAAGTGCTTTTCACCACTGACAGAAAAATAATTGTTTTAAAGTTTGTTGTTTTTGTATAATAAATTCACAAATCATCAGTACGGGAACTTTTAGGACACCCTGTACTATCAGCACTAACAAAAATGCAAGCATTAAAACTTAAGACTTTTGTAGTTTGTTACACAATGTTCATCATATGTTTTTGTTACAGACTGTCCCTCATCTCATCCCTACCACTGCTGAAAAAGCAAATAATGAAACAATTGTGAGTTAACTGTTACATTTCAGTTTCTAGTATATTTACGTCACTTCGATATTTTTGTATTGTTATAAATGTACAAGACACAACTTTTATAGTATTCACATCTTAAATCAAAGCAACAAACTTAGCTATAGTACAGCTTTAATTTCCTTTATAATTTGTTAAATAGATAACACCATTATACATGGTTATAATGTTACTAAAATGCCATGTTATACAAATATATATTGCATGAAACCAAGGTGACAAGTTGTGTGATAGTTTTACCCAATTCTCAAACCATGTTAGAAAAGTGTTATATTAAATTTGTCACAGGTTGTCAACTCCAGCTGTGCCATATATCCTCCACCGACTACTGCTCTTGTGTCTACAGCTACTGCGACAGCCAATTCTGGAAAAGTAGTGAGTTAACTAACGTTTTAGTTACATGTATAGTTCATAAAAATAACATAAGTAGCTTGAACAAAATCCTCATCTTGAAAAAGCAACAAAAATATGTAATTAGTGATGCCTTAAGTAAATTAGGTAAAAATGACTCCATGAAACTTAAAGTCTAAATGGCAAACACTAAAAATTGTTTCATATATTCCACAATTACTCAACATGTATTTTGAAACTGATCCTATTTCAAGAGAGCTGTATGTTATAGGTCCTCGGTTTCCAATCCATGCAGGCAACGCCCACTACGCCAGCTGCTGCTTCAATTTCAGATTGTAAGTACTGTTTAAATATAAGTACCTTCTGAAGTATATCAGTAGTCAATATGTACAATTGTCCTTTTGAATTACCCAATAAAATAAAGTTTTCTAGCTTGGCAGACTATTCATTTATGCATGTTTAAAGTAATATTTATTTTCCAGGCATGGACATGGAGAACGACCCAAGATTACCAAGTAAGTTAACAGTATTTCCTAGGGGTAAGTACAGTACGGTACCTGGAGAGGCGCATGCAGCCTAGCTGGTCAACTACTCGCTTACCGCTATGTAGAATTGACCAGTGTTTCCATATGGAAGCAAACACTAGACTATTTATCTATGGCTGTGCGGGTAAACTAAACAATCGCTTCAGTTCGTGTTTTTTTTTTTTTTTTTTTTTTTTTTTTTAGCGTCAATAGTGAAGTAATATTATATTTAGTTTGAATTTCATTATTTTAAAACATAGTTCCTGTTATTAAAATGGTAATAAACATAATACATAAAGTGATTCAAACTACTGAATAATTTAGTTCCTTGTAATAGCAATATTTATTAGACAGGGTAAAAAAACTAAATGTGTGTTACTTCAGGTAGAAATATATATTAAATACATTATATAATTATGGTAGTATAACAGTATTTTATAATGTCCGCTAGTTTCTTCCGCTTCAATGCCTTTGGAAAATATTCGCCAATACGAATACAAAATTCCAAATGCCCCCTTGTCTCATCAGCCAAGAGATGCTGGTTATTGTAAGGCGTTATGTTTTTCAATAATGGATATGCATCATGGTCACTACTGAACTCCATAATTATTAACACTACCAAAAAAACTACGGTCTTCAAGCGTAAACAAACAATAAATTAAAGGCTCTATGTATGCATATCCATTGTCCGCACACTATGAGCGTAAGTTCAGCCCTGTTGTGTTTACTACACACTTTAATACTAGGTTACCTTCTAGTCTACATGCGCACATCCAGGTACCGTAGTGTACGTACCCTAATACTTATGAATTACCTAGTTGCTTATTTATACTAATCTTCAAAAACAGAAAATAAATTAAATTCCCCAAATCTTTAAACCAGTTTATAACTCGTTTAGAGTATTTTGGGAAATTTCCAGGCACAGTAATAAATAATTCAACTCTCTACAGTTTTAATCTTAATAGGATATGAATAAGTTTTCAATTGCATTTTTCTATTTCTAGAAGCAACACCAAGGGTACATGCCTTTCGAAGGAAAAGAATAAGGACGGAGAGGGACGAGCCTGTGTCTGAATTGATACAGCTAAAAAAAGAAGCAATCAGCTCAAAGAAGAGCTGATTGAAACACATAAAAAAAAACTTTGAACAAAGCATCAGCATTCAAAATGCATTGGTACTAATGGCTGCTGAGCAGCAGAAAACAAATATTTTACTTCAAGAACTGCTTAAAAAATAAACAAATTTTATTTAAGATTTGCCATTGAAATTATTTATATACATTACATACATATATCTTACGAACGCACAAAATTGGTTGCAAGTGCATCTCTGATTCGAGATGCATGCTGCCGCAAACTAATACGAGAAGCAGATGGATGCCCGTTGACATAAGGGGTCTGCTCATCCAAATCTTCATTAATTGGTTCCTCATCCGGCAAGAGAACATTGCGCGACATGCAGATATTATGCAAAACTGCAGTTGCTAGTATCAGTTTGCATGCTTTTTCCGGTTTATATAAAAGGCCTGATTCATGTAGACAACGGAAACGAGATTTTAAAATTCCGTTGCACTGCTCAATGAGGGTCCGTATGCTGCGCAACACCTTGTTAAAGGTGATTTCGTCTTCCGCATATGGGGTCAGCAGCTACGGTTCTAGTGGATAACCACAATCTCCCAAAAGAAAGTTGACGCCATCTCCTTCCTGCAGCATTTGCCTCAGACCACTCATATTCCATATGAAGGAGTCGTGCGTACTTCCAGGCCATCTGGCTACCATTATCTTCATTTCTGCATCACAGACCTTAAAAAAATGCACAATTTTAATTCGTAAAAAATAAAAGCATGAGAAACTAAAATAATAATTTTGAACAAATGTAAATTCTACAAATAATTTAATTAATAGGAAATCGGGCAATTTAACTAATAAAAGTTATGAATGTATCATATCCCGAGAAAAAAACATAGAGGAAAAAATTTTTAACTTCTGTAAAGATGACTTAACATTTGAACACTAATTACCTGAAGTATTCATGTGCTTTTAGCCTTGATTGTGAGTTGTACAATTGTCAGACTATATGTACGTTATAATTATTTACATGTTTTTCGTGAAACAGAATTTTACGGTTAAACAACTTGTAAGGTATTTCTGTCATATTTAAGGAAAGAAAAAGTGAACCTTCAATTCACAACAAACTACAGCCTGCCAGGAGTTGACATTTTTTGCAATATCACTTATGTTTACTTATTTTGATATTCCTCTTCAACTTTAAGGATTTTCTGTATTAATTTGTTTTCTGGGGGTTTTCAATGGTAACTTTAAATTAAAAAAGGATCCCAAGGCTGGAGCCTTTGTAGCTTTGAAGGGGGTACAATTAAAGAATGCAAATTTAACAGGGAAGAAATAGTACATCAGTTGAAAAGAATGAAGCCATCTAAAGCACCAGGGCCAGACGATATATATCCGAGAGTACTAGTGGAATGCGCACAAGAATTGGGGGACGTAATTCACATGATATTTAATTCAACATATAGCACAGGTTCGGTACCAATGGATTGGAAGTTGGCCAACATAACTCCAATTTTCAAAAAGAGAATACAAAGTGATCCGGGCAACTATAGACCAGTAAGTCTAACATCAGTAATTTGCAAAATATTTGAATCTCTGTTAAAAAAGCATATAATGTTATACTTGGAGGAAGGGAGACTGTTATCAGAGAATCAGTATGGGTTTAGGAAGGGCAGATCCTGCTCTATAAAACTTTTGAAGTTCTACGAAAAAATTACTGAGGAGCTGGATAATAAGAGCAGTGCAGATATCATTTACATAGATTTTCAAAAGGCTTTTGATAAAGTACCACATGAGGCATCATCAGGGATCAGTTTTGGGACCGATTTTATTTATAATTTTCATAGATGATATAGGTCAGGGGATTAAGAATAGAATCAGTATATTTGCAGATGACTTAAAAATATGGGGGACAGTGGATACCAAGTTACAGATAGAGAATTTACAAGGGGATTTTGATAAGATATCCGAATGGGTTGTAAAATGGGGTATGTCAAGTTTTGCATATGGGTTACGGAAACAGTGGAGCTGAGTACTGTCTGCAGGGAGTAAAGGTAAAGGAGGAAGAAACAGTCAAGGATCTTGGGATGATAATTCACAGGGATTTTAAAATGGGTCACCAGTATTCAGCTGCGGGTAAAAAGGCTAATAGTTCATTGTGGTATATTAAAAAGACTGTAACTTCAAGGGATAAGAATATAATCTTGCTGTTTTATGAGGGCTTTGTAAGACCATATCTAGAATATGCTGTACAATTCTGGGCTCCATATATGAGAAAGGATATAGAATTAATTGAAAGGGTTCAGCACAGAGCTACAAAATTAATAAAGATGATAGCAAATCTAGACTATAATGTACATTTAAGTAAGCTAAACATGTATACACTGGAAAGAAGATGGAGGGGGGATTTAATTCAGCTTTTCAAGTAGGTAAAACAAGGGGACACAGAGGACAAAACAAGAGAGCGAAACCACAGTGAATGATTGATAAAAAACAATAATTCGACTTACCAACTGAACATTTATGGAAAAGTGACTCTTCCTGTTCAAATAAACAAACCAGTCATTGGTATTAGGTTTCTGAATCCGAACATGAGTGCAATCGATTACACCCACAATGTTGGGGAAACCGGATCCATTGTAGAATGAAGTCTTCTTCGTTAATCGTTCTTCCGGTGTACCAGGAAAAGATATAAAATCCGGAAGAACGTTCACCAAAGCATTGCAGACTTTGCCGACATTCCGAGAGACAGTTGCTTGAGATAACATCAAAAAATGTTCGTCGCAATCACTGCCTGAAATGATCCCGATCCAAGTAGTCTCAATGTTGATAAAACCTAAATAAAAAGTTTGTTTTAAATCAATCAAATTACATTTTAAACATAGAATAAGACTTCAACACCATGCAAGTTTACAAAAGTGAGCGTTATTTGAAAAACATGCAACATAAGAAAATATCGCTTACTTGAATCTCAACAGAATAGCCATTCGTTCCGGGCTGCAATTGGGTTTGCAAGGTATCGCACAAAAACAGAAAGGTTTCTCTGTCCAGGCGATACCTTGAACGGAATTCCCCGTCGGTTAAATCCATCGGATTCCCCCGAACGGCTCTATAACGAGGAACACGTCTTCTCCTTGTTAGATACAAAATATCAGCCATGATATGATGGGCAAAGCGTAAACAAATACAAAACAGGACGCTTTCGAAAAAATTCGTCTCCTTGAGAGCTCACGCCGATAGACGAATTCGAATTTCGAAAAAAAACGTCAACGCGGTCGTAGTTGAATTCCAAAAGCGCCTTTCGATGCGAATCCGAACCGGAAGTTATCGAAAAATAGGGTAGTTGAATACGGCCCTTAGTCTCGAATCAAACGAAGGTCATTCGAATCTGTTCGCGAGGTAAAAAAAATTGGCATGGTTCCATAGGCTGACGTAGATAGTGACGTGAGGGGGAAAAGTCTAAATTTTGATGCTTCTTCATTTCCCGAAAAAAGGAAGAAAGGTGAAAAAACTATTAAATTAATTTTAAAATGTTCTAGATTGAATTTTAAAATTCGCCGCGACCCGAAAATTGCAAAAAATTCGGACTACCTGTGTGCCAAATCCCATCACTGTAAGTGCTATAGATTCGTCAGGACTTTGCGGGCAAAAAACAACACTTCCTTTTATAATAGTAGAGATAATCTTACATTTCCTGAAATGACTTTAACCAAAGAATGTAATATAAAAATTTAAAATTTATGTCAATGTCTTATTGAAATATAGGGTCTCGAACAGACTACTTTTAATATTTAAAAAAAAATCTACATTTGTGTGACCTTGAACTTTAAAATTCAGTACAAATTAGAATATACATTTCTGGCTGCTACTATTTGTCACTTCCTCATTACTATTGTGATCTATTCCTGAAAACTAATTTTCTTTAGAATCGGCGATACTTCAGTCACAGACGATTTGCTCATTTTGCATGGAATGACAGTTATTACTAGGGCTCGGATTTTGCATATCTTCTTTTTAACCCCTGATGTTGATATAAATATGTATTGAGTGTTTTTTTACCAATTTGCAACAAAAGAAACGCGAATTTTTTTTTGCATGTTTTTGCTTATTTGGGATTATTTTGCATATTTAGGGTTCTTTGCATGTTTTGTGCATATATGAACAATTTTTTATTACTCATTTATAAATTTTCCATTTTCAAACATTTTTACAAAAAAAACTTCAAAAAAGTTTTTTTTAAGACTTTTGCTTTGTGCGTTTGGAAAGATTTTCAGAAGCAAAACACATTTGGGTTGTTTGGCCTGGCCTTTTCGTGTTTAGCCAAAAATGTATAGATATAAGAGGAAGAGAAAGATAGTAATGAAAGCATAAGCACATGAAGCAAAACATATTGCTTAGTTCTATAATAATCGAATTGCAACGGAGACTCTCAGTCTGCAAGCTACTTTGATCAACACAAATCAACTGCGACTCACAAACAAAGAGTGAAAAGGGCTCGAAATGTTAAGCATCTTAAACTTTGACCCGATGAAAGGCTGTTGAAGTTAGAGTCTCAATCGTCGGAGAAGAACGAGATGTTCCAAGATCTCTGCGAAGCAATGTTGAAATCAAATATTGCTCTTAATAAGTTGGAGAATGAACATTTTAGAGTCTTCTTGAAGAAATACGCAGGCAAAGAAATTCCCCATGAATCCACACTTAGGAAATATTACATTACGCCAGTGTACGAGAAGGTGATCAAAAGGATACAAAATGAGATAGGTGATTCCATCATCTGGATGTTAATTGATGAAACGAATGATCCTTGCGGGCGATATGTAGACCATGTAATAGTTGGGAAACTCAATTCAGAGGAAGCTGGACGTGGTCACCTAATTTTATGCAGAGTTGGAAAAAACTAATCACTCCACGATCGCTATGACAGTGGGTGAAGCGATTAATATTTTGTGGGGGTTTCACGCACAGCAGTATGGGGAGGAACGATTGTTGACTTTTGTTACGGATAGTGCAGCCTTCATGCTGAAGGCTGGAGAAAGCCTAAAAATGTTTTATCCCAAGATGATTCACCTAACGTGCATGGCTCATGGTGTCCATCGCATTGCAGAAGAGTTGAGGAATAGTCTACCTGATTTGAATAAATTAATATCTTCGAGAAAAAAGGTATTTGTTAAAGCACCTAGCAGAGTAAGGGCTTTCAAAAATGCATATCCTAATATTCCTCTACCACCTGAACCAATAATCACAAGATGGGGCACGTAGATTTCTGCGGCTAATTATTTTGCTGAACATCACCAAAAATTGAAAGAAGTGATTGGAAGTTTTGATGATACCGGGAACCAAGCTATTGTGAAAGCAAAAGCTGCACTGAACAACTCTTCTGTGGTCCAAAATGTGGCTTACGTCAGATCCAATTTTGGCAATTTTCCTGATTTAATTACCACTCTGGAAAGTAGAGGAATGGATCTGTGTAATTCTGTGTCTCTAATCGATGACTTGATTACGAAAAGTAAAGAGTGGAACGGGCCCATCGGGGAAAGCACGAGGAAGAAGCTGGATGCGGTACTGAAAAAAAATCCTGAATGGAAGACTTCTCAGGCTGTGTCAAAGATTTTGAATGGAGAGGTTGTACAAGAATGTGAGTTGACGGACTGTCAAGAAATACTATCTTACCGATTTCTCCCCATCGTCGCATGTGACGTGGAAAGGTCATTCTCCTCATTGAAGAATGTTTTAAGTAACAATAGACGAAGTTTCAAGGTTGAAAACCTTGAAAAAACATTAATTATTCAATTTAATTTCAATTAGTTGGAGGATGTTCATGGATGTAAATAGACTAGTTTTCGCCCGGGAACACCTCCCCGACAACACCTGTAATCGCCACCACACATTAATTCCACAAATTCAAAATTTTTTAATTCTACAAAGATGGTAAGGACTTAATTTCAATTTTCAAAAGTAAATCGATTAATTTGCAGCAATTTCCTTGACAAATAATCGAACCGTAAAACTGACGTCTCAACTAGACACTTTTAAAGCTAACCGAATTCAGTTTCGTTTGTCGGCGCATCAAAGCCACTTGGAAGACAGGAAACTTCCGAGACACGAGCCCGTTATCCTTAACTTCTTTACTCACATCAGACTCGCGCAACCCTTTACACAATTTGCATTTAGTTCCTTTTATAGTTTTTGGTTTTTGTAGTCAACTAATAAATTTTCCTCTTCATTTTTTATCATGCGTAAATATATATACTAATAAAAAAAGTCGTTGGCATGTTCAGCAACCCTACTCATTCCGTCGCGGGCACATGTCCCGTCTACCCACCTAGTTACATTCCGGAGGAAATTTGAAATGCTTTAATTTTAATCTACATTTTCCCCCAACGATGTAAGATTTATTAATTTGTTGCTTTGTATATTTTTTATTATCTATAACTGCGCTGTAAAAATAAAATTGTGAATTAATTGAATGAAAGTGTGGTTCAATTTCACGTTATTCTATTCACTACCCCTTTTTGTAAGAAATATATTTTTTTTTACTATTTCGCATATTTGGGGAGTTTAGTGCATATTTTGTGATTTTGAAATGCATATTTCAGGTCATATTTTTGCATATTGATCCGAGCCCTAGTTATTACATACAACACACGAAGCCCTATTGGAAAAAGTTCAAAATACCAGTATCAAAATGATACCGGAACCAGTAGAAACATACTGCAATTTTTGAAGCCGGTATGAAACCATACTGGAAATTTTGAAACCAGTTTGAAAATACTTCCAGTACTGGAAGTACTTAAGACAGTATACTGGCTTAAATACTTGTAATACAATAAGTGTGATTGTTGTGACTTTGAGTTAAATTAAAAGGAGCAGGTGTGGTAGAAGCAATTTGTAAAGCCAGAGCACTAAACAGTAGTTATTGATAAAATCAAATAATTAAATCTTTTTTAGAAAGAACGGCTTTTGTGAAATTTCATGTAAAACGTATGAACAAGACTGCCGACCAACCGGCATAGTGGTTAAGGTGTTAGCCTCTAGATCGGAAGGTTCCTGGTTCGAATCCGGGTCCGGGCATGGATGTTTGTAAGCGTATGGTGTAGATGCGGCTGGTGCACCTTAAATCTGTCGTGGCCGAAAGTCCTCACGTTGGGTTGGCGTGGAAGTTTGGAGAGTGGGGTGCCAGCTCAGGTGTTGCTTCGTCATCTGACCGTGGTTCAAAATTACGAGGTGTTGTCCTCGGATCTTTCCCTTAAGGGACTGATCCCGGACCGTCGTCAATAGCCCGTTGTGTTGCTCTAGTACGACGTTAACTAAAAAAATTACCAAATGAACAAGACTTGAAACCATTGCATCCTCTACAAATGAACAAAATAGCTCTCTTTCATTTCTTGTGTGTAAATATGCTTTTTTATGCTGTTGTGAAAACTGCGTAGTTAGTTACCGTTAGAATAAAAGGATTCTATAAAGGTATGTGTAGCTTCTTTCTCTTGGAGACGAGCTTGGGGAGTGTGTTTTATTAGCCGGTGGCTAATTTAGATGAATAGGTGTTATTTCTAACATTTTGTGGCGTCCGCGAAAGGACTCCCTTTGTTTGTCTCAAGGGAGTTTTGTTTTGAGTTTGGGAATAGTTCAAGTGAAAGTTTCGGTGGAGTGGTCGTTCACGGTAAGAAGGCGATTTGTTGCCAAATATGGTAACCTTCACCTTTTGCGATTTTTCTTCACATCTGCCGTTTTGTTATGACAACCCTATCTGCTGTTACGGAATTAGGCCGCCATCTTGATTTGGCGACAAAAATTAGTTGGCGACAAACGTCTTACCGTGAACGACCACTCCACCAAAGTTTCAAAATTTTAGATATGTTTCTATTGTCAGTATTAAGTCTTTAGTTTTAGGTAGAAACATTGGTACAGCTACACTCTACGTTTATGAGCGATGGCAACGGCTTTGGCGATTTTTTTTGGCGCTTTTCTAGTAGCGAGCTGCGGTACATTACGGCTACCCATCTTTCGTTGCGGTTGTTGTGGTTTACATGGCAACCTCTTCCTTCTTTCCTCCCATTGGTTATTTTGTTTTTGAAATATCCTTTGATTGCATTGGTCCTTTTAAATCGTTTTCAGTGATACCATTGGTCCACTTATTTGTATTTTGAAAGTCGTGGAATTTTTATTTTATTACAATACTTTTTATATGAAAGAATTATGCGTTTTGTTTTTTAACTATTTTCTTTTCCGTTATTTTTTTTGGAAGAATTCTGCCGTTACAGGTTGTATTATTTCTTGCTTTTTTTCTTTTACAATTCTTTTTCTTTTTTCAACATGCCCACTGTATTTAGCATAATAGATAAGTTTCAGGGTATTCTTACCCTACATTCGCAGCTCAGTTTTTCTGCTGGAAGGCAAACGTTTGGCACTGAAGGAGTGGCTAATCGTTTGTTTTGTGTTCGTTTATGTATGGATAAGCAACTCCTGTTGGATTTCCTAAAGGAATCAGGATTGCTTAAGTCAGAATTATTGTGCCCCAAATGCAACGCTCCTATGAAATTCACTGTCAGAAGTTCCATTTCAGATGGATACGATTGGGTTTGCACTGGAACTTCTGACAGTAATAAGAAATGTACTACTCATAAAACCATAAGATATGGTTCATGGTTTATGGGTAGTAATTTGAAGCTGGAGGAGATCTTTCTTTTGACGTATGAAATAGTGAGGGGGACAAAATCTACTGATATTGGGGTTGAGTATTCTTTTTCACCAACTACCATAGCGGATTGGAAGCAATTTGTTAACGAGGTTATCGCTGATTTCGTTGAATTGCAATCAGAAAAAATAGGCGGGGTCGGAAAAATTGTAGAAATTGACGAGTCTAAATTTGGGAAAAGAAAATACAATCGCGGTCGTAAAGTTGAGGGTCAATGGGTTTTCGGGGGGATTGAAAGAGGCTCGGGGAAAATGTTTTTGGTTGCAGTTCACAATCGTTCGAAAGATACCCTCATTAAAGTTTTGACAGAATGGGTTGAGCCTGGAACCACTGTTCATTCCGACTGCTGGAAAGGGTACATGGGGGAAAAGGGGGTAGAGGATGCTGGTTACATTCATTTAACCGTAAACCATTCTCTTACGTTCGTTGATCCGGTGTCAAAATGCCACACAAATACCATTGAGACAATGTGGAGGCACGTAAAAAGCACGCTGCCTACACATAATAGGCAGACCCCGTTTCATTTTTATTTGGCCACATACTTATTCAAAAATTCGTGTGATGATTTGAAACAGGATTATTTTACTAAATTTTTGGAAATAGTTAGGGACATGAATTGGGAGGAGTTTAAAGCAACATAAAAAATTAGTGGTTCTAAGTTGATCCTATTCCGTTAAAACCAGTATTGCTTCCATATGTCAAAAAAAATTTCTCTTAAAGCATATTAATTTTTTATAACGTTTTAAAAAATATATAGTTCAAAAGTTCTAAATTGTGTATTGAAGTTTTTGTTTTCCTTTGTAAAAAGAACTTATTTTGTAAAAACAATTTTGTTTATGCGTTTTTTTCTTTTTTTGACTTTTTATTTTCAATATATTTTTAAAACGTTCTCAAATGTGTTTAAAAAGTGTGTTGTAAAAAGAAAAAAAATTGTGACAGAAAAACAGTTAGGAAATAATTTTTTCCTTGGCGACTTTAGAAGTGCGCCAAAAAAATCGCCAAAGCCGTTGCCATCGCTCATAAACGTAGAGTGTAGCTGTACCGAAACATTTTTACAAACTTTCATAATAATTATAATGGAATCCCTTAAACTTAAAAGAACGAGACTGCGTAGTTCCTTCACAAAGACAGCTAATTTTCTTGAAGCTGAGTTATTGAAGGATCAGTGCGATTTAGATGCAATAACTGACAAGTTTTGTAAATTGCAGAATGTTAATTCAGAATTACATGCCCTAGATGAAAAAATTCTGGATTTATTAACTGAAGGGGGAGAAGCCAGGGAAGACGCAGTTGTGAAGGAAGTCGAAGGCCGGGAAGTTTATTCAGATAAATTCATTACTCTGTCTCGTCGAATAAATATTAAGTTAAGCGTTTTAGATGAATTAAACGTAGAGACGAGATCAGAAAATGGCAGTAATGTTTCTTGTAACAAAACAAAAACGTATAAACTCCCCAAAATCGAGTTAAAGAAATTCGATGGTCTTTTGATTAACTGGCTTCCATTCTGGTCCCAATTTCAAAAAATCCATGAGGATACTCATATACATGAGAGTGACAAGTTTTCTTACTTAATTCAAAGTATGGAAGAGGGGTCAAGGGCAAGAGAATTTATTGATAGTTATCCAGTTACCTCAGCTAACTATGATAAGGCTATTGTTGCACTCCAAGAGCGTTTTGGTAAACCTGAGCTTTTAATAGAGGTTTATGTAAGGGAACTTATTAAGTTAATTATTTCTAATGTTAAAGCGGATTCAAGAGATAAGTTACCCCTTGATAGGCTTTTTGATAAGTTGGAGGCTCAATTGAGGGCTTTGGATTCACTTGGCTTAAATTCGGGTGATAATTCAGCATGGTTGTACCCAATGGTGGAATCCTGTCTCACCGAAGATGTATTAAGGGCTTGGCAGAGAAGTTTGTATTTTAACCAGCCAGAAGAAACCCCGAGTCTGCGCAAGGTTTTCACCTGAATCTTCGCGTCTTACAAACTTGATGAACTTTTTAAAATCCGAAGTGCAAGGTGAGGAAAGGTTGAAATTGGCTCGTAGTGGTTTTGGGGGCAATGGTCGAAATGAGGGTTACCAAGAAAAGCCAAAGGGTGAAAGTAGGGGTAAATTTAAGTTTAAAAATCAAGCTAATTTTCCCACTGCCGGTGGATTTCATACCACAAATGATAGCTTCTGTATTTTTTGCAATAAAGCTCATGAGAGTAAGAATTGTTACGAAGCCCGTCTGTTGCCTCTTGAGGAGAAAATTGCTAAAATTAAAGATAAGAAATGTTGTTTAAAATGCGTAGCACCAAATCATATAGCCAAATTTTGTAAACAATTTATACGTTGCTATGCTTGTGGTAAGGCGCATTGCATTTCTATATGCCCAGAAATGCATTGCAAAAATCCGCCGCCAGCACCAGAAACTCCTCCGGTAATAGACGTGCAAACAACTACCGCTGGACAGACGTGCACCTCAGAAGTGGCCTTAATGACATTAAGGGTTAAGATAGTCGGCGCTAATCAGTCTAGGATTTGTAGAATGATGCTTGATTGCGGCTCACAAAAATCGTATATTTCAAAATCGTTGGCTTTTGAACTGGGTTTGCACATTGTTTCCAAAGAGACTTTGTCTCACACTTTATTCGGGGGAGCCCAAACTGGACCGAAATCGCATAATAAATATCGGGTTAAATTATCTTCATTGAGTAAAAACAAATGTGAAGATTTAGAATTTGATTTTTTGGAACAGGATGTAATTTGTGGCAATATACCGTGCATTCCTAAAGGTCCTATTGTAAGGGATTTAAAGCGAAACAACATTTGGTTGTCAGATATGGGATCAGATTGTCCAAAGATAGAAATGCTCAACGGAAGTGATGTTTATGGGAAAATTCTCACTGGGCTTGTAAAGCAACTAAATGGAGGATTAACCGCGATTTGTACAAAATTGGGTTGGGCAGTTTGTGGCACTTTGGAGAGTTACTCGGATAATAAAACTGCAAGCACCTCACTTTTGTGTACAAATTTAGCAGTCAGGGATATGAAAATCTCTGATCTTTGGAATTTGGAGACAATTGGTATACTGGATAGTCAACAGGGTTTAACTAAAAAGGCTGTAGAGGAAATGGCCAGGGAACAATTTTTGCACTCTCTCTCTAGAAGCCATGAGGGTCGTTATTGTGTGGGCTTGCCTTGGTTAGGACAAAATGTGGAGTTGCCTTCAAATCGTCATGTAGTCGAAAAGAGACTATTTAGTGTCACCAGAAAATTAGAATCACTCGGTAAGTATGATGATTACAGTAAAATTTTTGAAGAATGGAGGGATGAGGGTATTATTGAGGAGGTGCCGGATAGTGAACTTGATATAGAGGGACACTACTTGCCCCATCATCCCGTATTTAAACCAGATAGTCTAACTACAAAAATAAGGCCGGTTTATGATGCCATTTGTAAAGTTGGCAGATCACCCTCACTTAATGATTGTTTATTTAAAGGGCCGAACTTAATTGAAGAGATCCCTTCACTTTTGTTAAGATTTCGAGAAAAGTGTATAGGGGTTACGTCTGATATTAAGCGCGCCTTTTTACAAATAGAAATAAGAAAAGAAGATAGGGATTATTTGAGGTTCCTATGGTGGGAGACGAATAGTGTTGTAAAGGTTTTCCGCCATTCAAGGGTCGTATTTGGAGTAACTTCCAGTCCGTTTCTGTTGGGAGCGGTTATTACATATCATTTGTCCCAGCTCTTGGATGAAGAGAGAGTAACGGCTCAAAAGTTAGCTCGATCCCTATATGTCGATAATTGTGTCACCTCTGTTGATAATGAAATTGAACTTGAGAATTTCATAGAAAATTCTACAAATATTCTAGCTAGTGCAAAGATGGATTTGAGGATGTGGATGAGTGGGCCAATAAAGGAGAATGTAGACTTAAGGATAAAAGATTTAAATTCAGAAACTGTAGACGACACACAGTCGGTTTTAGGGGTTTTGTGCAATAGGAATGAAGACAGTCTGTCTATTAATATAAAACCTGAAACACTTTCGAAAACCTTGTCAAAAAGGGAAATTTTGTCGTTGACACAGTCTGTTTTTGACCCTATGGGATTCTTGACTCCCATTATGTTACCGGCGAAACTATTGCTGCAAGAAATTTGGGTAATAAAGGCAGATTGGGATGCCCCATTACCAGATGAAATAGAGAAGAAATTTTTAAAGTGGTACAATAATTTGGAAAGGCTTACTGATTTTAAGTTGCCACGACGCATCGGGTTTGGCGATAAAAGTAATTGGTCCCTTCATGTTTTTTGTGATGCAAGCCAACACGCATATGCAGTTGTAATATTCCTTAGATGCGTGGACAACGGAGAAGTATTCATAAATTTGGTTGCAGCAAAATTCAGGGTAGCCCCATTAAAAGGGTTCACAATTCCTCGTTTAGAACTAATGGCTTGCGTTCTAGGTGCTCGTTTGTCCAAGTATGTTACTGAAGCCCTTTCATTGGAGTGCAACTCGAAATATTTTTGGACCGATTCGACTACAGCTTTATCATGGATAAAAAGAAATAATCTTTGGGGAACTTTTGTGGGTAACCGTGTGAGGGAAATTTGTGCTCTCACTGACCAAAATCAGTGGTCATATGTTCCAAGTGATTTGAATCCGGCTGATCTTCCTTCCCGCGGCTGCTCCCCTTTGCGGTTTATCCAATCTAATTGGGTAAATGGACCTGTTTGGCTGAAAGGTCCCAGTGAGTATTGGCCCGAATTAGTTATTGAGCCAAATGAAAGTTTGGTTTACTCAGAAATGAAAAAGGGAGTAAACTCATGTAGTAACGTTAGTGTAGATATAGATAGTGAGCCTAAATGGTACAAAAGATATTCTAAATTCTCAAAAATTGTAAAGATTTTGGGCTGGGTTTTTTAAAAGATTTATTGCTAATTCCCGTAAGCAAAATGTTATTAAAGAACCTTTTTTGAATACTCTCTATTGAGATTCAGAAATCTAGAAACACACTTCTTTTGCTCGTTCAAAGGGAGAGTTTTGCACAGACCGGAGATTCGGTTAATGATCTCGCAACTGTGCGAGATGAAACTGATTTAATTAGAGTAAAAACCAAGATTGTTGAGAGAGACGACTCATACGCCTTCCGGTACCCAATTTTACTGCCGGCAAAGCATTTTATTGTCCAAGCTCTAGTTAGGGAATTCCATCTTAAAAACAGTCACGCTGGTGTTCAAGCCCTAAATACCATGCTTCGAGAGGAATATTGGATTCTCTCCTTCAGGCGAACTGTCAGATCCGTTGTGCGACAGTGTGTGCGATGCAAAAGGTTTGCGTCAAAACCACCAGAGACATTGCCGATTCATCTGCCATTGGACAGAGTCAGAGACGCTAACACCTTCGAAGTTACGGGCGTCGATTTATGCGGTCCGTTGGTCCTTCGAAACAAAACCAAAACTTGGGTGGTTTTGTTCACTTGTGCTGTCTATAGATGTGTGCATTTGGAACTTGTTACTGCCATAAACACCGAGTACTTCATTCAAGCTCTCCGTCGATTCATAGCGAGAAGAGGTAGACCATCTATCATCTACTCTGACAACGGTACGAATTTTGTTGGTACGGCATCAACCCTGAGGAAAGTTGACTGGGAAAAGGTTGTATCCCAGGATACGTTGCGTCCCATCATCTGGAAGTTCATTCCTCCCAGTGCGGCTTGGTGGGGCGGATGGTGGGAGCGACTGATCCGATCCACGAAAGGTCTATTGTTGAGAGTCCTTGGTCAAGCTTCGGTGAACTACGAGGAGCTACTCACCATCCTTTGCGATGTGGAGGCCGTCCTAAACTCCCGGCCCCTCACCTATGTTTCCAACGACCTCGACGACTTGTCTCCGCTAACACCCTCGATGTTCATGCAAGACATCAAAGTGTCCGGAACAGCGGACTTAGATTCCATCGATGGGAACAAGCTCCTTGTTCATCAACGAATGTGTCAGGAACTACGAGAACAACTTCGCAGCCGATTCCGAAAGGAGTACCTGGCACAACTTGTCCGGACGTGAAAACTGCGACATACAAGTGGGGGACATGGTGTTGGTTGGTGCGGAGAATACCAAACGCATCAACTGGCCCATTGCACGCGTCCAGGAATTGTGCCCGGGCAGAGATGGGCGGGTAAGAGTAGTAAAAGTAAAGACACGTCACGGCATACTCACCCGTCCAGTGCGAAAGCTATACCCACTGGAAGTTTTTTAATTGTGCAACATTAAAAAAGGTGGGAGAATGTTGTGACTTTGAGTTAAATTAAAAGGAAAAGGTGTGGTAGAAGCAATTTGTAAAGCCAGAGCACTAAACAGTAGTTATTGATAAAATCAAATAATTAAATCTTTTTTAGAAAGAACGGCTTTTGTGAAATTTCATGTAAAACGTATGAACAAGACTTGAAACCATTGCATCCTCTACAAATGAACAAAATAGCTCTCTTTCATTTCTTGTGTGTAAATATGCTTTTTTATGCTGTTGTGAAAACTGCGTAGTTAGTTACCGTTAGAATAAAAGGATTCTATAAAGGTATGTGTAGCTTCTTTCTCTTGGAGACGAGCTTGGGGAGTGTGTTTTATTAGCCGGTGGCTAATTTAGATGAATAGGTGTTATTTCTAACAGTGATTGACCATATACAGTGGCTCCCGAAATTGAGTATACACTTCTCTTTCCCTACTTTGAAAGTAAATAAATATAACAATAAAGTATTATTTAAAGTTTTTTTAAATGGGAATGATAAAATGCACGTTAAGGAAGATATTTAGGCAAAAGAGAAACATGAAGTTAATATAATTAAATTATATGCATTCTATGACAAAATTACACCAATTGATGTCACAAAATTAAGTATAGACTTTGTAGAAAATGACTACAAATTCTTAAGTTAACTATCACTATTTTATTATAACGCTTGTTTTTAATAGTAGCATTGGATTTAAATCCTAATGTATGAGTTTCTTGTTAAAATACTGCTTTTTAATTTACAAAATGGGCTAAAGAACGGAAACTAGAGTTGAAGTTAGGGAGCTTTTTATTAAAATGTCTGGTAAAGGTATATCTCTGTGAGAAATTGCAAAAATAGTTCAGTAGATCTCTATGGATGTGTCCAAAAAATTATCAGAAAGTATAAAGAGTTGAGACCTATCAAAAATATTCCAGGACGAGGACGAAAGGAAATCCTGATGACATGACCAAGAGGAGGATCATATGAAAAGTGACCTTAAATCCTAAGGTGAGTGCTTCGAAAATTAGTGCAGTCACTTCTTCAACGATACAAAGACCTGTCTCTGCTGAAACAATTAGAAGAGTACTTAGGAAAGCAGGTTTAATTGTGCGGCCAGGAGAAAACCTTTCATTTCCATACCAAACCAGGAGAAAAGGCTTTTATTTGTAAAAAGTCATATTTCAAAGTCTCCAAATTTCTGTAATTAAGTGAGATTGTTAGATATTCAAATAAAAGTACCACAAAAATACGTTAATTCAAATTACTGAGATTTATTAAATATGCAAATAAGAAATATATGAATGAAATGAATTTAGAACAGATTAATAAATGACGATCACAAAAAAGGCACGATACATTACTTCAAGTCATTTTTCAAAAGTCAACGACCACGCACTGTTGCCACATAGCGAGAGAGAAACTTACATACAAGTATCAGTCAATCTATGTGGCTCGGACATAGAGCAGCATTTCCAACACCCACCCTTGCTGATATGTGTCCACTCGCAAAGAAAAGGATAATCTAAATACCCAATTTACTCTTACATCTACACAAAGTTTGTTTTGTTACAGACTTCGTAAGTATATCAGCAACATTGTCTTGAGATGGGACGTATACAAAAATCACTACTCCCTTGTTGACAAGATCACGCAAGAAGAAATACTTCAAATCGATGTGTTTGCTTCTTTCCGAGGTTTCTTGATTCTTGGCAATACACATTGCTCCTTGATTGTCTACCAAAAGGGGTTGGGGTTCACCAATGAACATCTTCATCTGTAATTCATTCAGCAAGTTTATGATCCATAGAACCTCCTTTGCAGCATGGTACATTGCGACATACTCTGCTTCCGTAGACGAGAGTGCAGTGCAAGTTTGTTTTCTACTGCACCACGAAACAGCTGCTCCTGCCAGGACTATGACGTATCCACAAAAGGATTTCCGATCAATTCGATCACCACCCCAATCCGCATCAGAGTATATCTTCAATATTTCTCCCGTCTTCTTGTACGTTAGTTGCTGATCTTTAGTTGCTTTCAGGTACCTGAATATATGTTTAATACCTCTCCAATGATCGTCAGTATGATGCTCATTGAATTGACTCATAAAAGTCGACGGATATGATAGGTCTGGACGCGTTCCACAGGCTAGGTATAGTAGACTTCCAACCGCTTGTCTGTAGGGTAGAGTTGCCTTTTGGATGTCAGGATCTGGTAAGCGATATTTCAAACTAGGGTCTAATGGAGTCGACGCACCCTTGGCACTTTCCATCTTGAAGGTGTTGAGGATTTCTTCAGCATAAGAGGATTGATCCAAAGTCAATGATCCATCCTCTTTCCTGTCTATTCTCATGGACAATATATGCCTTGCTTCACCCAGATCGTTAGCTTCAAAGCGCTTTTTTATTTTGACTTTAAAAGCTTCAATTTTTGCTTTCTTCTTTCCAAGGATAAGTAAGTCATCTACGTATACATGGCTCTGCAATTGAACGATTTAGGCCACACTGTCTTAGAAATTCATCTAAGCACTTGTTCCATTCAAGCCCCGATTGTCGCAAACCATATAAGCTTCTTTTTAAATGGCAAACAAGATGTTCGTTCCCTCTTTCAGCTGTCCCTTCAGGTTGAATCATGTAAACATCTTCTTTCAGAGTGCCGTTAAGGTATGCAGCTGTTATGTCCATTTGATGTAATTTGTAATCCATTTCAATGGACAATGCTAGTAGCATACGAATGGACTTGATTTTTATTACTGGCGAAAAGGTTTGATTGAAATCAACACCAGGGATTTGGGAATATCCCTTTGCAACCAATCGTGCCTTGAATTTGGAGACGTTTCCTTTTTCATCGTATTTTCTCCGGAATAGCCATCTTGAACCAATAGCTTGGGTATTTGGTGGTTTTGTGACTAGTTCCCAAGTTTTATTACGTCTCAAGTTATTAAGTTCTTCGGTAATAGCTTCTTTCCATCTCTCTACATAAGGGGATTTCATTGCTTCTCTCAAATTTGCAGGGTCTTTTTCATCTAGTGTAGACAAATTTGGTTCAGCTGTCATGTCTTCTTTCACTTTGTACAAAACATAATCTTCTAAGTACCTTGGTGGTTCTCGAGTCCTGTTGCTTCTTCTAATTAGATCATCAGCATTTGTGGGATATGCATCTGAATTGGTATCTTCATTTGCTTCTTCTTCAATTTCACTTGCTTCATATTACCATCTTGCATTACCTCAAAACTATCCGAATTTCCTTCATCGGAGGAATTTGTGTGGTAAGTGTTTCATCTGGGATGTCTCTATCAGGTACATGGAGTGTAAACTCTTTTGTATCAGAGTTTGAAATTGATAATTTTTCTTTGAAAGGGAAAACAGTTACTTCAAATGTCACGTTTCGGCTTACAAAGAATTTATCATTCTTAACGTTCCAAAGCTTGTATCCCTTAACTCCCTCCACATATCCAATCATGATGCATTCTTCTGCTCGGGGAGCTAGTTTTTCACTAATTTGACTATTGTCAAGTTTAGAGAAAACTCTACAGCCAAATACTCGAAGATTTTTAATGTTTGTTTTTCTGCCAGTCCATATATCATTTGGTATATTTCCATCCAATGCGGTTGTTGGACATCTGTTTCGAATATAACAAGCAGTATTAACAGCATCAGCCCAAAGATGACTCAGTATGCCTGACTGTATAAGCAAGCAACGTGACATGTCGAAAAGAGTTTGGTTTGCTCTCTCGGCAACACCATTCTGTTGTGGTGTTCTCGGTACAGTCAGTTGACGAGAAATCCCATGTTCTCTCAGGTAATCATCAAATGCATGGCTAATGTATTCTCCACCATTGTCACTACGTAAAATTTTGATTTTGGCACCATGAATATTTTCTACTTGTTTCCTGTACTCATCAAACTTCTCCAATACTTGGCTCTTAGATTTCATCGGCCTCACCAACATATATCTTGAGAAATCATCAATAAAGGTCACCAGGTAATTTGACCCTCCCTTCGAAACAGGTGAAATTGGTCCAGTGACATCTGAGTGGATGATTTCTAGTGGTTTTGAGCTCGTTCTGCTTCTTTAGTAGGGAATTTATATTTCTTCATTTTTCCTAGAGTACATACTGTACACAGTTCATTTGTATCTTCATTACTTTTTTCTATAGTCAAGTTCTTCAAGGTGTTAAAGTTCGTATTGATTTTTCTTACTCCTTCCATGTGAAGGTGGCCCAATCTGCTGTGCCACAATTTTTCTTTGACCGATCTCGTCAAGTAGGTGGTTTCAGGCATTTCATCCACTCGATAGAGTCTTCCATGTCGGTATGCAGTCAAGATAAGTTCTTCAGTTTCATGTTTCAAAACCTCTGCCTTTCCTTCTTTGAAACGTACTTCACATCCCTTCTGTTCTATCCGGCCAACTGATAGTAGGTTTGCTCCGAGGTCAGGATTATACAAGACATTTTGTAATGTGATCTTCCTTGAGCCACAATCTTCACTGAGATTCAGTGAAATGTCTCCAATCCCAGTCACTTTAACTTTTTCAGAATTGGCAACTTCAACCATCGATGATGTAGATTTCAGGTTTGAAAATTTGTGCCGATGTGATGACATATGCTCAGTGGCTCCACTGTCTAAAATCCATGAGTTTGAGTCGTCAATTCCACGATGGTTTATTGTTAAAGCATGATGGGTTTCTTTATCTATGACAGTTTTTGCCGAATTTTGGTTTCTTCTAGATTCATCACAAAATCTTGATATGTGGCCCCATTCTCCACAGGAAAAACAACGAGTGTTCCTCTTAGTTTTGGTGTCATATCCTTCTAAGTTATTTGTGTTTTTCTTTGGTACATGTCGTTTAGAGAATTTACTCGTCCCTTTGAAGTTCTTTGTAGTTAAGGCTCTTTCATCGGGGATCTTAGTTGAATTTTCTTCTGCTTTACGAGATATTCTTCTTTCTTCTACAGTAATTCTTGCCTTTACTGTCGTCGTCGTCAGATTTTCTTCATCTTTTTCAAGGCTTAGGATTAAGGGTTCATATGCTTTTGGCAAGCCTCACTTTGAGCATCACTAGTGCAACTTCTCTATCTGTGAATGCATATCCTCCATTAGCAAGCTTTCTGTGAATGTCGATTAGTCTTCCTAAGTAATCTTTAACTGGTTCCCCAGGCTTCATGATAACGTTGAAAAAGTCACGCATCAACTGCAAAATGTGCAAAAGTCCGAATTGGGTGTGCAGCTTCTTCAAAATGTCCCAAGCTTCGGCAGCACGGAGACACTCCCCTATATCGTCCAAAAATGTGTCTTCAACTATTAGGAGTAATAGTGCCAATGCTTCTTCGTTTTTTCTTCTTTCATCATTCGTCAGTTCCGGACCAAATTCAGGTTGAATGGCCTCCCAACAGCGTTTCTGGACTAACGCTGCCCTGGCGCGAATGCACCATGTGTGATAGTTCTCGCCATTTAGTTTGCAAAATCTGTGTTCTTCGTGAGCCGCCATCATTTACATAAACAAAAGCTTTCTTCTAAAAAAATGCCTTTTACCTCTTCGGAAAGTCTTGTGTCTCTTCTATTTCAGCGTTCCGACTTCTTCTGAACGTATTATTTCTTCAAGACGAAATCAATGAATGGCACTTCGCTTTTAAGTAAATGTTCATCAACAAATATCAATATTTGCTCCTTAAAAAAAAAAAGTTAGTTTTTCAATAGATCTCTTCCTTAACGATGCTTCATAAAAAAAAATGGTACTTTCGTTTCTTCAGTAAGAGTTCAACTCGTGCTGATAACGTGTTAGATATTCAAATAAAAGTACCACAAAAATATGTTAATTCAAATTACTGAGATTTATTAAATATGCAAATAAGAAATATATGAATGAAATGAATTTAGAACAGATTAATAAATGACGATCACAAAAAAGGCACGATACATTACTTCAAGTCATTTTTCAAAAGTCAACGACCACGCACTGTTGCCACATAGCGAGAGAGAAACTTACATACAAGTATCAGTCAATCTATGTGGCTCGGACATAGAGCAGCATTTCCAACACAGATTTCTGTAATTAAGTGAGATCCAGTGACGAGAGTAACTTTAATGTTTTCGAAAGTGATGGACGATACTATGTCTGGTGGAAGCCTAACAGTGAATTGCTTTATCAAAACACCATTCCTACTGTAAAGCATGGAGGCGGCTCGGTACTTATATGGGGCTCTATGTCATCCAATGGCGTGGAGGATTTAGTTTTTATTGACGGAATTATGGATAAAATGCAATACTTGAACATTTTGCAAAATAATTTAAAACGAAGGGCAGAAAAGTTGGATTTTTGTTCGTCTTTCCTTTTTTAGCAAGATAATGATCCTAAGCACACAGCTAACATTTTTAATCTGCGGATGTTGTACAACTGTAAAATGCAGTTGCACACTCCGCCACAGTCACCTGATATCGACGTTATGGAAACTTTGTGGTCACAGTTGGAAAAATTCGTCCAAAAGCACCACATATCAAGAGTAAAGACCATTAAAAAACTGTTTTAAGAGAAGAATGGGCGAAAATAACAAGTGAAACAACCCAAAATCTACGATTCCACGCCATCTTCAAGAAGTTATTCATTCGAAAGGATGTGCAACAAAATATTAGTTCATGTTTTTATTATGTTTTAATCTAAAAGTTATACCAGGTGTATTCTCAATTTTGTGCATTAAAATTTCGTAGTTTGTGCTTAAAAATTATGCAATTTATTAAAATGATTTCATACTTGTTTCCACTCCTAGTACATTTCTTAAGATGCATTTTATCAGTTACATACATATTAGTTTTATATAAAAATTTAATATTATTTTTTTTATGCTTTTCATGCCGAAAAATCGAAGTGTATACTTAATTTTGGGAGCCACTGTATGTATATGGAAATGGATCCGGGGAGGGAGAGAGATAATAGTACCTCTAATTTTAAAAATTAGTTATACATGTTTAAATGTTAGCTGTTGTGTTTAATTAACAAGCCGCAGTTATGCTATCATTAAAGCTGGAGACAAAATATATTTTAAAATAATGAGTATCTTATGCCCTGCGATTGACAAATGGATATGAACTTTGTTTTAGCTGCTTTTTTATGTGACACTGTAAATAACAAATAGTAGAATAGTTTTCAATACACACACAATTCTGGATGAAGGTGGGGAGGTAGTAGATGATTGAAATCCATCCCATATCGAGAAAAATTGTATTTTTTAATCAGATATATTTATTCTTTAAATATCAACATCCTAATAATCATCGTCACCATTAGTTACTGATTCAACAATTGGAAAATAAAAATTAATTTAATTTAAACTTTTTATATGTTTAACCTATAAGTGCTACCATGTGAGCTTCCACACGTTTTCCATATTGCATATCCATATCGTAACAATTTTTTCAACAATTTACTTGCAGCTTCTCTGTGGGCGTAACCCTCGGCATTCAAACCTAATTAATATATTATCATTAAGAATATTCTATTAAAATAAAGCAGATTCCCAGCATATTAATTTCAAGCTGTCATTTTAAACCCGCATTTTATATTGTCATTCAATTTTATGCCTCGTAAACTACTAGACATGATGTTGATAGCCACATCAGACTACATGTACTGCTCAAGGAATTAATAAGATGAATTCATTGCATTGAGAATGTCAACAAAGCTACCAGTTACAGTTAAGAGTTGAAGTATAGTAAATGGTGAAAAGGGTAAGGCTCGTAACATAGCGCACAAACGGTACTAGTGATATCAAGTGGGATACCAACATAGCCGTTAAAACTATGAGAGTTTGGTAGTGACTAGTAGAAGGCACTACAAAATCCACAATACCCCACACACCTTGAAATGATAGATTTCAAAGAATACACAAAATACAATTTGTCAATTTCCATAAAGGACATGCAAAAAAGGCATAGCAAAAGTTTAAATACAAAATAATGCTATAAGATGCATCACAGCACCATATAATTTGAGTCCACGCTACACTGCAAAAAAATAGTCTGGGCAGATTAACTCTGGATCCAGATAGATGACCTCGAATTTGATTTGCAGTTCGTGAATGAGTACTCAGATTACGCATTTTATTAAAAGAATCTAAATAATATTTCTGGTCTAAATATTTCCAATGGTCTTGTTGAAAGAATGTTTGTAAAAGTCGAGGTATATAGATTGCATATAGATTGGTGATATGGTTGTTCACCAAGCTACAGTGGCTCTCGAGTCAACTGTCACTGGTTTGATGATTGTTCAATGCAACCGTTCTCGGTTTGTGCTGGGTTATGCAACTCCATGAGTGGGGACTGTATTCTCTTCGGAAGCAGTTAGACAATTTAGAAGTTGAGTGCCCTGGTTCCACAAACTGAGATGCGGCACTACTGACAGGGGACCCAACTAATACATGTTGATGGAGTTCTGTGGAACAGGTTCACGGATAGACATTATTCCTGGAATAAAGGCATCATACTTTGCTGCACTTACTCTATTTTCCAAAGTGTACGGACCAACGGAATAGTATCGCGAATGTCTTGTTCCTTACACATGACAGCAGGAAATGTTCCTGATTCAATATATACAACATCTAATAATTTCTCACAAATAGTAGTAGTGATCCAGAATTACTCTATTTTCCAAAGTGTACGGACCAACGGAATAGTATCGCGAATGTCTTGTTCTTTACACATGACTGCAGGAAATGTTCCTGATTCAATATGTACAACATCTAATAATTTCTCACAAATAGTAGTAGTGATCCAGAGTTGCTCCATTTTGCAAAGTGTACCGACCAACGGAATAGTATCGGGAACATCTTGTTCCTTACACATGACTGTGGGAAATGTTCCTGATTCAAAATATACAACATCTAAAATTTCTCACAAAGAGTAGTAGTGATCCAGAATTGCTCCATTTTTCAAACCTTAATCCAGATAGATGACCTCGAATTTGATTTGCAGTTTGTGAATGAGTACACAGATTACGCATTTTATTAAAAGAATCTAAATAATATTTCTGGCCGAAATAATTTAATGGTCTTGTTGAAAGAATGTTTTAAAAGTCGCGAGGTCCTACATATAGATTGGTGATATGGTTGTTCACCAATCTACAATGGCTCTCGAGTCAACTGTCACTGGTTTGATGATTGTTCAATGCAACCGTCCTCGGTTTCTGCTGGGATATGCAACTCCATGAGTAGGGACTGTATTCTCTTCGGAAGCAGTTAAGACAATTTAGAACTTGAGTGCCCTGGTCGCTCAAACTGAGTTTCGGCACTTCTGACAGGGGACCCAACTAATAGTTGTTGATGGAGTTCTGTGGAACAGGTTCACGGATAGACATTATTCCTGGAATGAGGGCATCATACTTTGCTGCACTTACTCTATTTCCAAAGAGTACGGACCAACGGAATAGTATCGCGAATGTCTTGTTCCTTACACATGACTGCAGGAAATGTTCCCGATTCAATATATACAACATCTAATAATTTCTCACAAATAGTAGTAGTGATCCAGAGTTGCTCCATTTTCCAAAGTGTACCGACCAACGGAATAGTATCGGGAACATCTTGTTCCTTACACATGACTGCAGGAAATGTTCCTGATTCAATATATACAACATCTAATAATTTCTCACAAATAGTAGTAGTGATCCAGAATTACTCTATTTTCCAAAGTGTACGGACCAACGGAATAGTATCGCGAATGTCTTGTTCTTTACACATGACTGCAGGAAATGTTCCTGATTCAATATATACAACATCTAATAATTTCTCACAAATAGTAGTAGTGATCCAGAGTTGCTCCATTTTCCAAAGTGTACCGACCAGCGGAATAGTATCGGGAACATCTTGTTCCTTACACATGACTGCAGGAAATGTTCCTGATTCAATATATACAACATCTAATAATTTCTCACAAATAGTAGTAGTGATCCAGAATTACTCTATTTTCCAAAGTGTACGGACCAACGGAATAGTATCGCGAATGTCTTGTTCTTTACACATGACTGCAGGAAATGTTCCTGATTCAATATATAGAACATCTAATAATTTCTCACAAATAGTAGTAGTGATCCAGAGTTGCTCCATTTTCCAAAGTGTACCGACCAACGGAATAGTATCGGGAACATCTTGTTCCTTACACATGACTGCGGGAAATGTTCCTGATTCAATATATACAACATCTAATAATTTCTCACAAATAGTAGTAGTGATCCAGAATTACTCTATTTTCCAAAGTGTACGGACCAACGGAATAGTATCGGGAACATCTTGTTCTTTACACATGACTGCAGGAAATGTTCCTGATTCAATATATACAACATCTAATAATTTCTCACAAATAGTAGTAGTGATCCAGATTTGCTCTATTTTTGAAACCTTAATCCTTTTCGTAAAAGTTAGAGATTTGACATATATATTGAATGGTGCCAATCTCAACAAATGCACATATGAACTTAATTTTCTCAATTGGAATACTATGGAGTGTTCTATGGGAACGATACACCGTTCTACTATATGTTTGGGCATGCAATTTGCTGGTTCTGTTTGAACTGGTGCCAACAGTTCCCGGCATAATGTAACACTCCAGCTTGTTGTATAATTTAGTTGAAATGTGATAGGTTCATTAAATTATATTAATTAATAAACTACATTTCTTTACTACAGCTTAGTTACAATTGTTTAATCTTTTCTTCTGAAGGTACTTTATTGGGACACACTCCAACTCCACAAGGGAAACCCGATACTCTCTCTATGACAGATTTTTGTCACCAGGAAAGAGTGGGGGTTTTAAGTATTGAAGGAAATTCGGCACCAACTCTCGAAGGAAGTATGTACTGAAATATTCAATCAGAAAACATTTATATCCTATAAAATAATAGAAATCAGGATTTTAGAAATTGCTAGTATTTATTTTAAATTTAAGGAATGTTCCCTTACAATTGTGTTATTTTTCTACGCCAGATAACCCATCTTTATTCAAACCACCAGCAAATGGAATCTACCTTCACGACAACGGTAATTTAATGAAATGGAAAGATGAGCAGGTAAGCATTTATTTATACAGTGTTTATGTTTAGAAAACTATATTATCTGAATAGTTTGAGACATTGGCAATTTTGAAGAAATGCAAATTCTTGATTGTAAATAATTTTGTTTATTTGCAAATTCCTTATTTTTCTTGCAATCCACTTATTTTTTATTGTATCTCTAGCCCCTAGTCGAGTAACACGTCAAAGTATGACTGGAACATACTACATTTTACATTATCATGGCTCAAATAACGGGAGCTTCACTTGCTAGGCTCTAAACTTTTTGGTATTGGAGCTGCACTCCAAACCTTTTGATGGTGGAGCTTCGCTTAGTACTGCCAAGCGTAATGCCTTGTCTACAAGATGCCCAAAATCATAAGTCTCTATTTTGTTACAGTCGCTCACACTAAGCATTACAGACAAAGGTTGTTATAACTTTAAAATTCAATGGTACCAATTATCAATTCATGGAAATATTATATATACACAGTCCAGTCACATTAATGTGACTACCACAGTTTCGACGTCAACGTGAAATAACCAATCACAAAAGGCAAGTGGCAACACATTCCATTGGAGTGTATATAAAGGATGTCCTAGGGCATCGGAAAGCATTTCAATCGTTGGCGTAATGAAACGTGGCGATTTATCTGACGTCCAAAAGGGCATCATTATTGGCTTTCGGGTCAAGGGTGGAAGCATTTCGGTAATTGGTAATTTTAATTAACGTCGTACTAGAGCAACACAACGGGCTATTGACGACGGTCCGGGATCAGTCCCTTAAGGGAAAGATCCGAGGACAACACCTCGTAATTTTGAACCACGGTCAGATGACGAAGCAACACCTGAGCTGGCACCCCACTCTCCAAACTTCCACGCCAACCCAACGTGAGGACTTTCGGCCACGACAGATTTAAGGTGCACCAGCCGCCTCTACACCATACGTTTACAAACATCCATGCCTAGACCCGGATTCGAACCAGGAACCTTCCGATCTAGAGGCTAACACCTTAACCACTACACCGGTTGGTCGGCGGGAAGCATTTCGGAAACGGCTAATTTTGTGAACTGTTCGCGTGCCGCCGTGGTTAAAGTATACCGTGTATGGCAAAATGGCACTATCCAAAATCAGCGGCGTGGCACATGCGGCGCACCACGGGCTATAGATGACAGAGGCGAACGAAGGCTACGTAGATGCGTTCGGGCGAATAGACGTGCAACTGTTGAGCAACTGATCGCCCAGATGAACCAAGGGGCTACCAAGAGTGTATCCTCAACAACGGTTCAGCGAACGTTGCTGCGCATGGGCCTCCGCAGCAGACGACTGGTTAATGCACCTATGCTGACTGCTGTTCATCGGCGACGAAGGCTGTAATTTGCACGCCAGTACCGCAACTGGACGTCCACAGAGTGAAGACAGGTGGCTTTTTCCGATGAATCACGGACTGCTCTGTTTTATGCTCCATCGGACAGATGGACGTTGGTGTATACGGCGTGAAACGTCTGAAAGCAAACACCCTGCAACAATTGCCATGGTTCCTAAACCGCGTAATCTAGCGCAGCTGGCCACGGCTCTGGAGTCGGCATGGCTCAATATCCCTGTGAACACCTTCAGAAACCTAATTAACTATCTTCCTGCACGTCTCGCAGTGGTCCGCTCTGCCAAAGGTGGTTATTTTGGTTTTTGACAGGTGGTCACATTAATGTGACTGGACTGTGTATATTAGGCTTATGTTTTGTAAAATTGTGGAATAATTTATCATAATGTAATAATTTTTCCTTCTCATATTTGTCCCTTTAAGTCTTAATGTAATAATACACTTCCAGTATACACATTTTATGATAAAAGTGTCCCTTTTTCTGTAGGAGCAAGGACAGAAACTGTTTGATCCTTGTGATTAATCGTATGCATGAAATATATTCAGTCAAGTACCCAATTGATCTTTTTTATTTAAAAAGACCTTATTTTTTTGCAGATGGAGCTAACACCAGGAGTGTTTTTATTAGAGATCAGTGGCTAAAGATTGTGAGGAGCAGAAACATGAACGAGTCACGATTGGCCCACAATCTTGCCGTTTCCTTGTGGGGTTCAGAAACCCTAAAGGAAAGAAAAGTGACAGGCTCTATCTGCAGATGCTTCAAAAAAGATGGCGTCGAGGCAAAAATGGCACTGACGCCTAATCAAAGTTGATGCGGTTCAAAGTGAGTTTAGTTTGAAATTGGCATATTTTGAATACATTTTTAAAGACATAGATTACAGTATTCTTCATATGTCATATCAATCTCAGTATTATGTTTTCTCTTGATTGAAGACTACTTTTTACGACATTCATTATTCATGTATATTATAATGCAACCCATGAGGCTTGAAAACATCCCTTGTTTGCTGTATTTAACTCAACTGACCCTAGCCTAAGTGCTGGCCCTTAGGTTTTTTTTTACCCCATTCCCCCCCCCAACTCAAAAAAAAAAAATAATAATAATATTTATTAAAAAAAATTACAGTTTTAAATTAAATTATTTTATCTTGCGCTTAGATTCAGCATAGATAATCATCCAGTATCTCAGTAGTATTTTTTGTACCCTACTTTTGTTAGCTTGTTACAGGAAACTAAGCTGTTTTGTGTTGCCTCAAAAATTATGGACGGTAAAATAGTTGAAAAGCTTTATTACACTGTTCTTGCTGAGCTTCATTGCAGCTCTCTAAAATTCTGCACTTCATATTACATGCTTCCAGATCTGTTTGGCAAATTACATTTGACTCATTTTTTCTGTTTCAGATGGATTAAGATTCTGGTTAACAGAACACCAGGGAAAGGAGAAGCCAGAAGTTTTAAAACTCTCAACAGCTGCAGTCAGAAAAATGTTTTCCGATAAAATAATGGACTTGTTGAAGCAACAGAAAAAGAATGAATCACAGACCTTAACATATTAAACACACTTTTCTTATTCTTTAATTTGTTGTTTCACATTTTTAATTGAATGATTTAATTATGTTAATTTGATGAATCCTGTACTCCATAAATGTACCTAATCCAGTGCAATTCTGTAATCAATATACTGGAACCAGTATCGTACCAGATCCAGTATCATACTGGCTTATGAAATACTGGTTCCGGTATGATACTGGATCAGGTATGTGTATCATACCAGATCCAGTAACATACCGGCTTATGAAACACCAGTTCTGGTATGATACTGGGTCCGGTATGGGATGAACCGGTGTTTCATAAGCCGGTATATTTTTTTTATACCGGGAAGAAATTTTTTCCAATAGGGAGGTACCGTTGTTTTTGTCAAGCGATCTATGCATCACTACTCGTACCTTCCAACCACCATCTCCGACGACATTGAAATAGCAGTCTGTATTAACTTCCCAAATCAATCGCAACTCAAAATCACTTCCAACATATTGCAGCTCTAGTCATATCAAAAATCCAATTAAGGACATTGAAAACCTGTTAACATCCAACGACAACTGCAAGCAAAATTCGACAAGAGGCGACCTAAGTAACAGAACTGGCATCTTTATTGCAGGCCCCTCATATACAGGGCTCATCCAGCAATGTCTTATATTTTGCACTGTTGTGCTTGACCTTTAGGAAGGGTCACTTGCAGGTCAGGTGCCCACTCCATTTTGTCATCGAAATGCTGAATGTATTCCGATTGGTTATATTTTGGCGCTAGCTGCTGTTCTTGCGTTGCGTTTTACGACTTACGAGAAGAGCGGGTGAAAATAGAGCGGCCTCTGCAGGTGGTGTTCATTCAGTTGATCTGATTGGCTATTGACTTTTACTGTTGGGTTATTTTTAGACTACGACAAAGCACGTTGGAGACGACGGTTAGAGAGAGTGAGAAGCAATGGGTGAGGCTGGTTCCTCGTGCTGGACTATGATATACATACTTTTATGTATTCGACTAATGATGTTAATGTGATGATGTAAATATTGCATATATTCTTAATTTCCTGGAATAATAAGAATGTAAATATCTTAGCTGTTAATTGTCTTCTCCTTGTGTAGGATCCGTACTGTTTTCACGCTACCGTTTTGGGGCGACGAAACCCCAGCTTCCATTAGATACATCAAATCAATACTAGAACTCTCTTCCTACCATAACCCCCTTTAACACCATCTACACCCCACTCACTATACCCAGAAACAAAACAAACTGGCCTAAATTCAAAAAAAATTCTGTGACGCTATGCAATACCCTACACATGCTACCCCTTTTGCAACTGGACAACTTCACAGAACACTTCCAATAAACCATTATTAACGCACACCAACATTCTTCCTAAGACATTACACAAACAAAATTATTTCTAACCCCACACATTAAAATTCTCAGTAAAAATAGAAAACAAACTTAAAAAACTTTGGCCAATGCTACAAAGACCCTCTCACAAAACAGAACACACTCCATAAAGACATCAAAATACACTCAATATGAAAGGAACATTATTCTCTCTATACTGGTGATAAATCACTGTGGAATAAAGCCAGATTCTTTAGGAATGAAAGGCCATCCGTTCCCTTTTTCAAAACAACTCACACCACAGCTCTTGCAGACCCTGAAAAAGCAAATGCCCTGGCTGATAGTTTTGAAATGCAATTTCATGATAACATCAACGACCCCGACACTACCACATTAGTTAACCAAACCACAACATGAATCGTTCAAACCTATCTTCCCACTCGTAATTACACAATAAAAAGTAACAATATGTTTAAAACCTCCCAATCAATGCAATTCTCATTAGGTCCTTAAACTGAAACATCACCAATCCTTAAACCTAACAGACATAACCAGCTAGACCCATCTCACTACTCCCCACACTTAATAAAATCACTGAAGCCATTATACTTGAAAGATACAAATACTTCATCACACAACATCATGACACCCAAACTATACACCACACATCAATTACTTAGAGGAAAGACAATACAAAAAAACAGGTGCAATTTCCTTTGACATTGCAAAGCATTTGATAGAGTCTGGATCAAGAAGTTAGTAATCAAGATGATGAACTTTCCATACAGCCTGGTTCCTTTTTTTTTTATCTTTCATATTTCATTGCATCAGAACTTTTAACTATCATTCTCCACTTTTATATTGATGACGACGATAATGTTTTTTATTTTTTTTACGTGTTGTAATTTTAAATCTACCATTTTATGTTGTCTAGGAAATTTATCTTTATTTTCTTAAACCACTTGGCTATGCTGTCTTGTGTTTGGCACAGCTTGTCCACTTTGGAACCTTGCACCATTAAACTCAAATCAACCAACCATACTGCCTGGTTATTATCATTATTTTATAGCAGACCAACAGACTTCATACTGTGCAAGTTAACCAAACAAAATTCACGTGACAGAAAATCTTTGTCCTCGTCCAACAAAAACGAACTTGCACTCTTATTCCTCCTCTCAACATATTCAAGCAATCGAACTTTGGCTGCCTCAATGGAAAATAAGCATCAACAAAACAGCCGCCATTATTTTTGGAGCATACCCTCCCATGCAAAAAGTTAAAGTATACAGACAACAAATTGAATGGGTCACACACAACCTACTTAGGATTTATCCTAGACAATCATCTTACATGAGATCAATACATTATGTTAATACAAACCACATTAAAGAAAAGCCTAATCAGCACTCAACCCACTCATTGCACATAGCTTAACGCTTTTCAATCAAAACAAACTTCTTGTATACATTTACTATTTACGCCTTGTTCTAACTTATGCTGCTTCCATTTGGAGTGCTGCAGCCAAGACCCATATTGAAAAAATATCAGCACTGAAAAGTACCACTCCGAACTATTATCAGAGCCTATTTTACTGTAATATTTGATATTCACTCAACCAAAATTCCCCCATCAATAAAAATTGATTGATAAATAATCAAAAACTTCTTTCAAAGCATCGCTGAAAGCAATAATTCAACTGTCCAAGAAATCCAAATTTATGATCCTTCACTGCCTTAAAATAAAGCCAGACGAAGAGTCTCTGTGTTACTTGGTAATTGATCGCCATTCTGATATATGCATTCTTTAATTACTTGTCTAAAACACCCTCCTGGACAAATCTTAAGCCGATCCCTGTTCATATTAGTGTTAACAAATTCCTGCATTCTCATTGACCGTAGGACTAACTTATCCTAAGAACATACAAATACTCACCCTGTCAGTAGGCATCACTTGAGTGAATGAAACCACCAATTAAGCCACGTTGTGAAAGCTCTGACAGTCAAAACAACTCTTCCAATCAAAACAACGACTAACTTATCCTAAGAGCATACAAATACTCACCCCGTCAGTGGGCATCACTTGAGTGGATGAAACCACTAATTAAGCAACGTCGTGAAAGTTCCAACAATCAAAACAACTCTTCCAATCAAAACAATGACTAACTTATCCTAAGAGCATACAAATACTCAACCCGTCAGTAGGCATCACTTGAGTGGATGAAACCACCAATTAAGCCACGTCATGAAAGCTCTAACAATCAAAACAACGACTAACTTATCCTAAGAGCATACAAATACTCAACCCGTCAGTAGGCATCACTTGAGTGGATGGAACCACCAATTAAGAAACGTCATGAAAGCTTTAACTCATTTCAGGTGCTAATCTTAAGCAACAATGCAAGTCATTTAAATCTAACTTACTTATCTGATCCCACCCTAACCAGAAAGCATCATTATATTCAAGCCACTCACCATCATTACTGGAGATTAGGGGCCATGGGCTCCATTAATCCAACTTCGTTGTCGCTGATTGCACATTAGGAAAATTGTAACCAAACTTATGTTATGTGATGCAATATAAACGTGTTTGTTAACCCTAGGCTTTTTTCATTAATTTGCTACAACATCGGTGATGTCCGACCTGCTCTAGATTTGATGGAATTAGTTCCAATTGTTAGGTTTTAACAACTACAGATCCTACTGCAACATCAAGAAAAGGAATATAAAATAGTATTTAGAAGCAAAATTACAACAAATATGAAAGTTTATTTATTCAATGCTCAAATAATAATAATAAATATTTATATATATACAAAGAGTTTTTTCATTGATATAGCTATGTATCCAATGCTATTGTTCCTTTGAGATAGTAAAATCCAGATTTGTAGACACAGTATTCCTAAAAATAAAATATTTGTTCATTAAAATTGATGCATATACGTTAAAGTGGATTATCATTAATACAAATATAGCTTAAGATTTTTTCATCATGCAACATTTTTTCTTTTAAAATCAGGTTCAAAGTTAAATATTTTCTTGGAAAATTACTGTGTAGTAACTTCTCCAAAATCAACTTGGGTGAGGGCATCCAGAAAGCGTAAGTAAAGTAATGCACAGTTTTTTTAATGCATATATTGCTCCATTAAAATTATATTTTTCTGATTTGGAGTACTAGATAATATTTATGAACAAAAAGGTTTATCAGAAACAATTACTGAAAAACTTTAATAAAAAATACTAGGAATTATACTATAAACAGACCACCAAGAAAATCCAACATTCAAAGGACCAGACAAATGCACTATTTCTTAACGTAGGCTTTATCAGTGTCTTGGAACCCAATCCAGATAGAGTTCCAAGACACTGATAAAGCACACTGCTATATTAACAGTTTGTTAATGATTAACAATTAACACTACAGTTAGTAAAAGTTTAAACTAATTGTACTTTTGTAATTTATTAAGTTTCGTAATTTAACTTTTATACAAGATTTACCTTTTTCTTGATGTAACAGTTACTAACTTTCAATATGTAGTAACACTGTTATTTTAACTGCTATCAGAACAGCAGCACATCACTAGCATTGTCAAATGGAATAATAAAAAGAAAACAGTAAAGAGTGCAAAGCTAAAGACTAATAGTCAAAACCTTTGGGTTAAAAATAGTGATCCCGAAAGATTATTGACATGTTAGGGTGCTTGCCATTAGATTAACTGACCATACATTAATTGTTAAACTTTTTTGGTGTGACAATGTCATTGCTGCACAAAAGAAATTTCAATGTTTTAAGTACTTGCAAAAACATCCTATGACAATACCAGGAATATTCTGATATTTAGGAAATGATTTGAGATATTGAAATCCTGTGTCAGGAAAGTACACTCACTGCCAAAAGTTAAGCACAGAAGGTAAAATGCGAAAAGAAAACAACAAGCACAGCATTGATTGGTACGAAATGCGGCAGGGAAATAGCAAATAGGGTTATGCATGAAACAAAAAAAAAATTCAATACAAAGATGAAACAAAACAAAACAAAAAATTCAATACAAAGATGAAAACAATATTGAATTTTCATAAATCGTAAGATGGAGTCATTAACAAAATTATGTTTAAAACCAAAACAAATAAACAAAACCGACATTAGTAGGGTATGTGACCACCCCTCATCCTCATACAAAGTTTACAGCATGTGACCATGTTTTCCATGAGGTGATCAACCACCAGTGAAGTAATCGCCATTCCTCCTGTAGAGCAGTTTGCCATTCTGTGAGAGTAACTTGGGGTGGGAAACGTGCAGACACAGCACGGCCGAGGGCAATCTAAAGATTTTCAATGGGATTAAGGTCGGCCGAGTACGCTGGCCAAACCACATGCAAAATTCTCTCTCTCCAGGTAGTCGTTGACGATGCCAGCTCTATGGGGACACACATTATCCATTAAAACGAAAGGACCAACTGCTGCATCATACATTCTTACAGTGGGTACTAGGACTTCATACCGATACTGGACAGCAGTCGCAGAACTCCTTCTGTAGATGTGCAGGTCAGTGCGATATGACAATGAAATGCCCCTCTGGATTGAACGGATAGAGGAACACAAACTCATGGTACCCAGGCATACAGTCCATTCATGTGTAGTGTTCGACACACAGTAGTAGCAGATATCGTCTTACAAATGGACACTGTCACCATAGGTGTCACACGTTTGGAGGTCGATCTTCTATTCTGCTTCGCTACAAGAGCAATATATGGATTTTCCGCAGGGGTCGTAACCCTTGGGCGGCCGGCCACAGGTCTTCGGACAAATGTTTGCCTTGTTTGGAATTGTTTCCATAATCATGGAATGATGAATGCTGAAGAAAAGAGCAACATCAGCGATTGATTGCCCTGCTTCAAGGCGTCCCACAGAATGTCTACATTCGTCTTCTAGAAGCCATAGAAACACGTTTGTCTTGAAAACTAATCATATGAAAGTTCTAAACACTTTTTATCAGCACTTGCATGCAACTCCTCTAACCCTTCACAATGCTGGTTTCTTATACGACTACCTTTTTTGCATACATCTCAACACGAAACAGTGATTGGCTGTTACATAACACATTTGAATACTTGTACCTCTGCAGCAAATTGCAGCCTCTCAAATTTAGATTGGCATCTGGAAATTAAAGTTTTCCTCTTTGTACTTAACGTTTGGCAGTGAGTGTATATTCTCTAAATTTGGTTGAATTAGATCTAAGTTTCTAGAGCTATATTATAAACAGCACTTCCACTATAACCATGCTCTATTGAGATGTAAAATGGAAGTTTTAATCATTTAAGAATAGGATTCCTGCTCTTTAGCAAAAGAAAAATCAGGGTCTTTTAAAGGCTACGTTTAATTTACTTCACAGTAGATTATAAGCAAGGGCACATTTTAAGAAACATTAAAGAGTGTATGATTGGGTCTAAAAAATCCAATATTAAAACACCATCGATTTTTGATGACACTTGACCTTGGTTTTTGAATGTATGCAAAATAAAACGTGTTCTTTCTTGATTAAATTAAGGCTTTTTAATTGCCTTTGTAAACTAATGATGGATAAGTATGTTTAAACAAGTTAAACTATCAGTACTTACTAGAATTCCCACGTCCTTCTCCTTTTAGAAAATGTCCGCCCAAGAGAGGCATTTTTCTGTTAGTAAACAATTTTGCCAAGATGGCGAGGTGTGGTCACACCAGTTGAAACAAACTTCGTGGGAAACCGTAACCCCGTTCCGTTATTGGTGACATCATCATTTGTGACCAATGGGAGCAGAGTATCTTATTTTTGCATATAATTAGTTTGTGTTAACTGTTATCATAACTGTGTTTTGTGTATATGAGTTGATATTTTGTTTCCGAGGCTACCTTTTCTAGTTATGCTGACTTCACAGTGTAACTTCTCTCCTGAATCGTTTTTAATAAAAAATTTGTTTTTATTTTGTTGTTGATGATTTTAAAAGAAGGTTTAAACCAGAACTTATCAAGGTTATGGGCCGCTTGACATAGCCCACCGGAGGAATTTTTTGAGGAGGCCCAGAGACTGACAGTCATGGAAACAAAGTTTGATGTATTGATGGACAGAGGCTCGTGGTCATTCATCATGGGAAAAGAACCAGAACTTGGTACTACTGCCACTTCAAAGGACCACCGTAACTTTGAAATTAGGAAGAACCATACCTTCTCCACCATTTACATGAACATAGAGGCAGAGTACCGAACGTTGCTGGCTGGAATAGAAGACGATAAGGAGGCCTGGAGGAGCCTGAAGGAGCATTTTAGACCGGACAGCCATGCAAGAATAGTATCTTTACTAGACAAATTCTTCAACTGCAAGTTTGAAGGTGAAGAGATCGTACAATTAGCCGCTCGAATGAGGGGGATAGTGCGTCAACTATAGGATGCAGGACATCCTTTAGAAGACCTCTATCAAGCTTCTGATCCGAGACTTGCCAGCTGAATACCAAGGAATAGTCCAGACCATTAACAGGTGGCCAAATACAGATTTCAAGTTTGAACAAGTACTAAAAGAACTGATTCTTGAGGAAAGCCGGATTGGGGACGTAGAATCTACGAGTAGCATAGCACTGAAGGCGGACGTTTCCCGACTCGAGAGTTCTCAAATATGGAAAACCAGCGTAAAGAAAAAAGGTCCTTGCTTCAGGTGCGAAAGGATGGGACATCTATTTTCGTAATGTACCAGACCAGCAAACACAAGAACAATGTCATAGAAGCTCATCTGAACCATGGAAAACAAAACGTGGATTATTTGTCATGGGTTTTCGACATTGGAGCAACAAGCCACTTTTGTAACAACCAAGAGTTATTCACCGACTTCAAACCGGTAACTAACACTATCATGACACTAGCAGTCGGGAACGCAACAGGCCCTGTAGAAGGAAAGTGGACTGCCTGACCGATTTTGGATAGAAGCCCTGTAACCTTCACATACACCTGGAACGGAGTTTGTCATGGCAACTCACAGGAAACACCATTCAAACTTTACAGCGGGAGAACACACTCAGTGAAGCATTTCAAGATTTTTGGTAGCACAGCTTTCGTCGGAACCCCCAAAGCAATGAGGAACAAACTCAACATGAGAACAAAGAAAGGCATAATGGTGGTGTATGCTGAACGAACGAAAGGCTACAGAATTTCGATACATGAATCATAGAAACAATCAATGTGTCATTCAACGAAAAATTGCTGGAAGAGAGTGGAAGCTGTCTTGGGCCATCGTCTGAATTATTCGAAGGACGAAGATTCTGATGAAGAACCTGAATAAAGTCGGGAAGAAAGCCAACTTGCATAGATATCCGTGTGAAGTTGTCGACTGGTTCAGTAAAGCGGTCACCAGACCTGATGGATCAAGGACAGGCATATATTATGGGCTGAAGGAACAAGTACTTGTTTAAGATCCAATAAGGACACTGAGACATACTGCAGATCCTGTAATATCGCTTTTAATCCCAGTTTCTTCAACTTTAGCAGCAAAAAACCTGTACTCGGGAAAGGTTCCCCATCAGATTTTGAATGAGGATGGAAATTTGCTGGAAGCATGCTACATCGAAATAGAAATCCCAGGAAATTTTAAAGAAGCCATGAAATCTCCATTCAAGGACAAATGGTAAAAAGCGATGGAAGAAGAAATTAAGATGATGCAACAACGGGAAGTATGGACACAACCACACTTGGAAACCGCTGGGTATACTCAACGAAGACGAACGAGAAAAATGAAATCGTGAGATATAAAACCTACCTGGTAGCCCAAGGCTTCAAACAGCGAAAAGGGGAGACCTGCGACGAAGTTTTTAGTCCTGTTGTTGAACTTCTCGATTATATGCCTATTCTTTGCAGTAGTAGTTTGCCTACTAAGATGGTCGCATTGTCAACTTGACGTAAAGAACGCATATTTGTATGCAAAACTTAACGAAGAGATCTACATGGACCAGCATAAGGATCCATAGACTCAAAGTTACCGAGCCACGTCTGCAAGTTGGAGAAAGCCCTGTACGGACTCCACCAAAGCGGACGTGAATGGTTCTTTGAAGTACACAGCATCTGAGAAACATTGGGGTCCAAGAAATTTAGATGGTGCAACTGTGTATATACATATAAGGGAAGAGGTTTGCTTCTACTCTACGTCGGCGACATTGTAGTTTTCGGAAAAATGGAGGACACAACGAAAGTAATAACCAGAATACTAGGATCAAAATTCGATTTGAAGACCTTAGGAAGGACACGGAAGCTGTTAGGTGTACCATTTTAAGAACACAATGGTAATCTCATGTTACACCAGAAACCCTACATTGAAAATTGTGCAACACCTTTAGAAATTTTAGATTCCCAACATCATTGCCTCCCATCCCAAAGGGTATAATTCTTTCAAACTTGACTGTCAGAACACTGTAAACTAATGATGGATAAGTATGTTTAAACAAGTTAAATTATCAGTACTTACTAGAATTCTCACGTCCTTCTCCTTTTATAAAATGTCCGCCCAAGAGGGGCATTTTCTGTTAGTAAGTGTTAGTTCTGTTAGAGGTGTGGTCACACCAGTTGAAACAAACTTCGCAGGAAACCGTAACTCTGCCCCTTTATTGGTGACATCATACGTTGTGACCAATGAGAGCGGAGTATCTAATTTTTGCATATAACTGTATTTTGTGTATTTTTGTTGATATTTTGTTTCTGAAGCTAACTATTTTGTGTATTTTTGTTGATATTTTGTTTCTGAAGCTAACTACTCGAGTCATGCTGACTTCACAATGTAACTACTCTCGTGAATTGTTTTTTATTATTATTATATATATTAACTTTGTTTTTATTTTGCCGTTGATGATGTTAAAAGAAAGTTCAAACCAGAAATTATCAACTAAAATGGAAAATTTTTAAGACCTGTAGGTACCCTGAAGAGAAGATTTTAAAGATCACAAAAATAACTTGATACACTGTAAGAATCAAGATACCGAAAACAATTTTTATAACAATACTAACTTCAAATATCTGTCTGCAATCGGGTTCAGTAATTTTCTCTCGCAATTCATCCTCCACTTTCTTAACAAAGAAATTGGTTCTGGCTCTTGCAGTTGTTGAAAATAGATCTAACAGAGCAGCTCGGTACTGTCATGACAAAAATAAAAATAAGTTGCAGAACCCCCGCACAAAGAAACAAATTAAAAGTAACAAATTAAAATTAATACTTACCCTATCAAGTTTGTTGCCATACTTAGTAAAGGCATACAAAATTTCTGGTGAAGTGTTTTGCGGCCACTAAAACAAAGTAGATTTAATTTACAGTGTAAAAATTAGTGCATTTTGTAATGATATTTTAAATCTTTTTAAATGCTTGACCTTACATATTATTGACACCAATAAACTTTATGTGGGTAATTCTAATTCTATTACAGCTTTCGCCAGACTTGTTTTATGGGTCAAATCTTTGCATGTTTTGGACAAGATTTCACTATCATATCCTTTAGGTCATTACTCTGAGATGTTACTATCTATCAAAAGGTCTAATTCACAAGAGGACAAAGAACCTGGAGGTGGTTTAAAAATGAACACTGTCATAGTTTACTTTGTAGTTCCTCAATAGAACATGGCAATGGAAACTGCATCACTCTTTGGTTGCAATGTGAGCTGTGGTGAAACTAGGATTTAATATTTTTAAGTAAAAGAACACTTCTATTTTTACAGAAAAAAGTTCCTTGCAATTGGTATCTCTAAATTTATCCCTTAAAAGAATTTTTATACAGGAATGCTGTGGTTATAATTAGAGCTGTAAAAAACCGTGTTTTTGCTCAGAAGCACAAATTCTAACCAGGCAGTTAAGATAGGGTATTGTACCTTTCCTGATTTTGAAAGTTCTAAAATTCTTAAGCTTAGATGATAGAAAAGTAAATTGACACTTACAATGAAGGTTTACAGCTTCACAACTTGCTACCTGTTGTTTTTAAAAAGTATTTTAATAGTTGCTAATATTTTGACTTGTTGAATTTCCTGATAAACATGCAACTCGAATGAGTTCTCCATACTTCTAGGTCAACAAAAAATGGGCCCTCATAATCATCACATGAAATTATTGGAAACTTACCTTATTTTTTAGTTTCTGTGCACCGCACTCAATAAGCGCCTCTTCTAACAGCGTTTGAAAATCACTCCTCAAGGCAATACTGTTTAGTGGGCTTTGAAACACAAGGTCTTTCATCTCATTCAGAGTCATGCAGTACTGCGCACGTACCACATCGCCCACATAGTCCCTCAGTTCTGCTTTTACAGTTTCGGGAGGTGAACTTTCAAGGAAAGTAGGAGAAATGTCCAAAGTTGCAATGTGAAATGGCTTTGATTTGGCATTAGGCTTGGTTGGGCTCATGACTGAGCGTTTCTTGGGGATGTATGCTCGTTTCGCCTTATTGTCCTTGTTTCCCGATGCGCTGTCTGTGCCACTTTCGTCCCCTTCACTTATTGAGCTACGAGACAGTCTTTTTTGTTTTGGCCGTGTTAGGACAGATAGTGACGGCTTCATCTCATCTAAAATTAGTTAAATACATAATTTTATTTAAAATAGTTCAATAAGTATATTAAAATAAACTATGTAACAATGAATATTTAACTTATTGGTTGGGTATATATTACTTATTGAACTTGAAAATAGCTACACATTAGATAATAGCTACAATTAGCACACATTATAAATGAATTGAAAGTAAATAATTCATACTTCAAGCAAAATTGTTGAAAAGAGCAGAATATAGAATTGTAATGTATACTTCCTTTTTTTTTTCTAATGCATTTGTGTAATCATTCATCGATTAAAGAATAGCAACTGTTTATACCAGTTGAGGAAAATTCTTGAATATTCTCCAAAGGATTATAACCAAGACAAGATTATGTACAAGAATCTCAGGTAAGTCATTCTTTTCTATTTTTATAACTATTTTTAAAACATCAATTGAAGCTAAACTGTTAATAGAATTTTTAGGACCATAAAATTAAGAATATCTTATACAAAACAATTTTTCATTAACATTTTAGAAAATGGCACATGTATACTTATATAGATATATTATTCAGCATACTCCTTTCGCATTTTAAAATTATAATAGCCTGTTGAAATGTGTATACTTTTAAAAATAGCAACTAAAGTTAAACAGCAGACAAAATTAAAAATAACAAAATACAAAAATTATTAATACATTTTTCAAATGGTCACACAATCTGAATTACAAACTATTAAATAACAGGAATTTCGGCACATCAAGGAAAAAACGTTGTTAAAAATTGCTAATTAAACAGATACCAGTAGCATATCTTTAATTCGTAAACAATTCATTTCAGATTTAAAGAGGAAAACATGAATTAAATAGGGCTCAATTAATTTCAAAATGCTCAGGTATTTTAATGCATTTATTGAATGTCTTTTTAGCACAAACTTATCTGTATTTTGTGATGTTCATAGTACAAATGTCAACACCCAGAGAAATCACAAATATAGAAAATAGGTAGGTTGAACATAATAATCTTTAAAATGAATATACAGTGAAATTAAAAATAGGTTTGATTATTCTTCACAATCAAGTGGTTTCATACGTTAGTTTTTATTTTAAATATAAATAAACAAATAAATTTTTTATGTGTGAATAATTTTCGATTTAAATTATTTGAAAGTTGAAAAATAGAATCCCTTAAAAGTCTTCAACTTTATGTAATAAATTCTTGGAAGTTCAACGGAATAAAAACAAATTCAAACACTTCTATTTTTTTAAGCCCTCTCCATAGGTTATCATGTTTTACTTTTATGATAGGTTGTGCTTGTTTTTTACCTTTGAGTTTGTGAGATTCAATACAATGGTCTTAAATGGTTCAACACAATTAAAGAACTACGATAGCAACTCAAAAATAATGTTCAGATGTACTTCAGGGAAATGAATGTTATAGCAGATCAAACTCTTTACACTATAAACATTCTACCCCCTTCTTGGTTCTTTGCCTAGTGCGTAACCGATTATTGGCCACTTGTAAAGTACAACATTGTATTGTTAACTGTTTCCTTGTAAGAGATGTCCAGAAGTTCCTATACATGTGCATTATGGTCCTGTCCTAATGTTAGTCTTATATAATTTGTACCCTAATTGTTAATAAATATATGTTAAATGTACACCAAGATGTTTATTTATCCAAACACCACAAGCCAACATGTTATACAAAGTGGAGCCCCACGTTGGGCGCCACTTTTGTAACAGGTGGGCTTGTGGAGTAAACATCTCGGAGTACACTTAACATATATTTGTTAACATTTAGGGTACAAATTATGCAACTAACATTAGGACAGGACCACAGCATGCATGGACAGGAATTACTGAACATCTCTTACAAGGAAAACATTAATAGTTGTCGCACTTGGCAAGGTGCCAAGAATTGGTTATGCATCTGGCAGAGCCGAGGGGGTAGAATGTTTATAGCATAATTAGTGTCAAGAGTTTGATCTGCTACAATGTAAATTTTTAAAACGTGGCACTGCTATTGATTTTTTAAATACAAAAAAAGTTCAATAAATTAAAAATAATATATATCATAATTCAAGTAAATTAAAAAGTTTAAAATGTTTTTCCCCCTTCAATGCACACGTTTTAGATAGCTTTTACTGGTACAAGTATTTCAAAATGTAGGCAAAATATTTTGAAACAAAATTGTGAAATGAGAAGAAAAAGGAATTTAAAAGTAAACAAAACGTATACCTCTTAGAAAATGACTGTTTAAAGTTTATACTGATCACAAAACAGTGTTATATATAAATTAAGAACTAAACTGCTCCACAGCATGGGGTAGGCAAACTTATACAGGATAAGGAGCTATTAATTTTCTAAGTGTACCAGTGTAATAGAAATAATTTAACACACTATAAGACACAAATGTATTAATGGAAATTAGTTAATTATTTTGTCTGTCCGAATGCCCAAATCTCCAGTTTTATTTATTAGATTTTGAAAAGAATATATCTTGACAATTATAATGCTTTCCTGAGACCAATGTGAAAACAAATTCTAGATAGTTCATAAGTGACTTATTATTGACATCTTGCCCCAGCCTACTCCCCATAATACTTTAACTTTAATTACATGAAAAAGTATTTTTCTTGAACTTAGAAGAGGAATAACTAGAAAATTCATGCCATGCTCATGTACACGAAAAACATTAAATAATCCTCCAATAAAAAGCCATAATATGAGGTTGCTTTTTCAAAAACAAAAATACTCCTTTTTCTTCTAAAAAGCAGTAAACCCAAACCTAGTACAACTTTACACCTTTGATAACAAAGTTAAAAATACATTTCTCGAAAACCCAAACACTTTTTATTTTATAATAGTCTCTTACTATACATCCCTGCAATCTTACAATTAAGCCAAAATACATGCAGAGTAGGACCAAAATCATACAGCTTACCAGGTATGGAATGTTATTTTCGTGTGATAAAATAGAGCGCTATTTTCTTGTGATAATTTTTTTTAATAAAACCTGAACGATCGACAGCTGGAAATGAGGCGTTGTATGGATAAAGCTAAAAAGGTTAAGCAACAACATAAAATGTCGCAGCAGCGAATGATGTTGATTCCTCCTAGCAGTGTGCCTAGTTAGCTGCTTTTTAGTGAACTATACATGTTCCGAGCTTTTCGACTTATTTCCTTCCCTTGTCAGGAAGAAAAAGCAAAGCTGGGTCACAACTCTCAAGTTGCTTCCTGTGTCATCCAGCTAAAACAATAGTTTGGTGCAACTTTTAATCTAGGCTGAGTAATGGATGGTTAATCGTCACATGTGATTTGATAAGCAGTACTATCTCATGTGACTGAATCCATAGAAATGTATTCATTTGCTGGGTTACATGACTCGAATTCAACTGCTCAAAATGCCTTGTGTGATACCCACCTAATTCACATCAACATGGTATTTAATAGCCGAGAGGTGTAAATCTGCTTTAGGTATGATCTCACCGTGGTTGAAATGTAATCTAAGTGTTTCCAATTTTGAATACGGTGAATGTTTCGTGGCGAAAACATGAAAATAAAACACCATAGTATGAAAAAAATAAAGCACTAAAACTTAATCTGATGTTAACTAATTTTTTATTATTTACATGGATTATTATTGCACATACTATAGACCGCAAGATTTGCTAACATTTTGTAAAAACATAAAATTACTTTCAGGATCACACATGCCCAGATTGAGGTCTTTAACTAACTTCTTATACCTCAGGTTCCACTTGATATCTTGACCCTGTAGAATGGTTGGATGGCTATAATGAAAAAGTCGTATGTAACTAAATATATCAAAAAGTTTTCAGGGCTGCTACAGCCAAAGCATTTATGAAATACAGTACAAATTCCCAAAATCTAGAATCCTCCGGATCTCGGCCATTCCAAATATCAGACTTTTCCAGATTTTGGGTGATTTAAAGGTTTTTTTTTTTTGTAAAAAAAAAACTAACCCCAGCGCGAATTTGTCCGCGCATTGTTTACGTCCGGAACATGTTTTGCAATACTAAACTAGCAGAGATATAAATAGAAATAATTTTTTTTTAAAGAGAGAAATTTTTTTTTTAATACAATGAAACAAATTTTAAAATCTTCTAATTTTTCTGAGTGGTATTAACTCTGAACAAGTATTTGCGCTGTTCATCAATTTGGTCCAGGTTGAACACCTTGTTCTTTAAAAATTGTCAGAAGGGTGAAGAGGCAAAAAGATAGAAAAAAGTGAGAGAAAAAGAAAAAAAAATGCTGGTTAGCAAAACGTTAGGGACTTTGTACTGTAGTTGCTTCAGTAGCATAAATTCTTAAAATTACAGTACCAAGTCCCAAATTGTCCAAAATCCGGACATTTTGCTAACTGGCAGCTTTTTTTCATCTATCTACCTCTTTTAAAGAACATGGTGTTCACCCTGGACCAAATTGATGAAACAACACATTATTGTCCATTTCAACCCTTTAACGCATTTGCCCGTGTCTGACACAGGCAAACGTTACCGGCAAATTTGCACATGCCTGTTTCTTACACAGGCAATCTTGTATCTTGAGTTATTGTAGGCTAGATTATAATTAAACTTATTGACCATAAATGGTACCACTATGCACCATTCTTCTTATGTAAACCACGTGGTGCATTTGGATGATTAAAATGTTTTGTTAGGAATTCTTTGTTATAAAGCAGTTGTTTGGTGAGGAAAAGGTACTATATCCATTTTTATTACATTAAATATCATGAAAGTAAACAGTTAGCCATAAATTAATATTTACTAAGTGTTTTCGTAACTTGTTTAGAAAAAGTTATCTGATAATGAGCTCTGACGATTTTGAATATGCCAATTTATCAGAAAGTTTCAACGATAGTATATTATACTAAACTGAATTTTTAGCCATTCTTATGCTTATAAGAATAACAATTTGATTTTTCTGATTTTTGAAATTGAAAATAAACATGTAATCAAATTGTTTTCATTTTGTTTGTATAATAATTTTTTAATATAACTTTTACCCCCCCCACACACACACACACACACCGCTCCTTAATCTCATCCCCCACAACTGAAATTGCAAAAAATAACCTACATTATACCTATATATTCATTTTCTGTCAAGAAAAAAACTTGATAATTCTTTCCAGTTTTTCTGAAAAAACTCGTGTTTTAAGGGGTTAATGAAGTCTGGCTTATAACAAATAATTATTATAGGGCGTAATGCAACAGGGTCTACATCAATGAAAGTACAGTAGTTAGCTATAAAAGTGCTTATTATAACTCTACTATTATAAAAGTAAGTGTTTGTTTGTCTGTTTGGGGCTGCAAAATCGTGACGATTCTATGGCACTTACAGCAATGAGATTTGGCACAAAGGTAGTCCAAATTATTTGCAATTTTTGGGTCGCAGCAGATTTTAAAATTCAATTTAGAATATATTTTGAAATGAATTTCATAGTTTTATTCTCCATTTGTTTTTCAAGCGGGGAGAACTTTTTCTACCCATGCAACCTTGCAGTCAGGGTTTGGAATCATGCCAAATTTTTTTCAACCCCATCCCCAGAATGCGGAGAAAATTATTTTTTTTTCGTTTCCGCTTTGATTTTGCGCGATTGATTTTCCAGCCAGATGATAAATCTTTTAACTGAAGAAAAAGTTTTTTTTTTTCTATCTCCTAGACCGTTAAAGATAGAGTAAAAATCTGTGGAAAATTTCAGTTTAGATTGATACCTAAAAATATTATTTTCTTTAAATAAATAATTTTTTAATTGAATATATCTTCAACGGATTTGAAATCTGCGGAAAATTTTACACCAGCTTAATACGTTACATCACGGGCTAGCCACGCAGTGGCTAGTATCAGATAAAAAAAACAGCCTTCAATGTCAATTGAATTGAAAAAGATAAGTATATACACAACATTAAACATTAGAAGAAGTTCCTGGTTCTTGTTGATAAAAATAAGCATCCTTTATTATTCATGCACATTCCCCCCCCCCCTCATTATAATGAGGTCCTACTGTATTGATTATATCTAACCCCAGTTGCAATATGACAATACTTTAAAAAAATAATAATAATTTCTAGTTCTATGTGTAAAAACTCTAAATACATGTTTCTGTGTAATTTCCCTCTACTGTAATATACAGTTGTGGCAGTTTTGCATACACAGAAGCATGGATCTAGTCTTTCGACACATAAAACTAGAAATTCATTTCATTGGTAATGGCAGTATTACAACTGGAGTACATAATGGTTAAGATCAATATTAAAAGTTTTGATTAACTATTTGTTACTCGTTGATATTTTGATATAAGAGGGCTAAACAACTTATATCTACTAGCAAGAATTGAAACATCTGACTTTACAGTTGTGATTATGGGTACAATGATTTTTTATTTGACTTGTAATTATTGAACAAAAAACATGAAAGGCATCAAACAGTAGTCATTTCCAAACTGAGATCTAAATCCTTACCTTTCAATGAATTCTGTGTCAAAAGGATATTTAAATTCCCAGCCTCTATTGGTCCTATTTGCTATAGGATTTATCATAACCTTAAAATCTTCATTTGGTACCTGTAAAAGTCCCATGCTTGAAAAATTTATTTTATGCTCAAGTCATTGAAATTAAAAAGCATACAAAATTAACATAAAGTACTAAACTATTTTGGATAATATTATTATGATTTTTATACCTTTCATAAGACATTTTATGAAATAAAATTTTATTTTCAATGACATGAAGCAAAAAAGTGATGAGCAATGATATCTTAGTAAACTCAGTGGTCAATGGTGTTTAACTTTTAAATAGATAATTATTCGAGAAACAGGGTTTCCCATTTTTTTTCCTAACTAAAAATAGGCACTTTCTAAGGACAAAAGAAGGACTTCATAAAGACTTAAATAAAACATTTTAGAATCGCATCATACAATTTAATATTCAAATCTATTTTCTAAAAATTGTACACAAAATAATGGCCCACAAAAATGAGATTTTTCAAAATAAGCACAGTCAGATTTTTATAAATGTCAGCAGTTAACAGATGACATTTACGTGTACACATATCAGTAATGTGTAAGTGTATAAACAAATTATAGAATGGAGACAGCAAGAAAAAAAACTTTTAAACTTAACACAATCTTTAAGGTTTAAATAGTTGCTTAAAAAATTATTTACAAAAAAAAAATCCTGAAATTTAATTATATGAAAGAAAGAGTAGGAGGGTAAAATTATTTACTTAAAAAAATCCTGAAATTCAATTATATGAAAGAAAAAGAGTAGGAGGATAAAATTAGTATTCTAATGATTGAACTAATGTAACTTTATTGATATTCTAACAAATAAAATACATTAAACAATTTTTTTTTTAAAACATTGTTAAATTATTAAAAATTATTTCTAAATTTCCATCACATGTCAATGAAAATTATTTTTAAAAATCTTGAAATCAGAATAAATCGGGATTCAGTTATCTCTATTTTACAATTGTCTTCTTTTTCAGAAATCTTATGCTGTTTTTTAAAACTCTTCACAGTGCATTTGAGTTCAGAAAAAGGGAAATACTTTCAGAAGGTGCTGCCTAAATAGACATATCTATAATATCAGCCTGAAGAAAAGCTTTTGTTAGATTTTAAATAATTTAGTTCTATTTTCTTTTTCTAAACTTTTCTCATTTTCAAAATTTTGCATTGTACTCTCAAATGATGGAAATATTTTTGCCTTGAAGAATAGACAAACTTTCTCATCTCTTTTCTTATAGTTGTAGTGTGAATATCATTAGAATTATTTGCATTCTCATAAATGAGCCTCTGAGCAATATAAGATACTTCCTTTAAGTTTTTAACCTCTAATGATTTATTTACACTAAACCCGCTTTCTACTGTAGCTTGTCCATGTGATAAAATCATAATAATTTTCATTATTTTCCATAATTTTTCATTTGCTGCACCTTTAAGTAAAAATTCACTTAAAAACTGACATCTGTCAGATTTTTGATCGAAGTTTTTTAATGATGCTGAGTAATTGGAGATATTTGCTTCCAAAAACTCTTTAAATTGAAGCAATAAGGTATTGTATTCTTCTCGTAAGCAGTTGTACCACCGATCAAATGCTAAAAAGAGGTCAGAAATATTGTGAAAAAAAAAAGTCATTTGAAAACAGAAATTTTGTTTTCAAAGGAAAATAAGCACATTCTAAGGACTATTAACAAAAAATAAGTACTTCTTAGGGCTTTTAGAAATGAAAGGTCAAAATAAGCACTTTTTAAGACCCGTGCAACCCTGTTGAAAGTTATGAAATTATGTTAAAACTAGATATATACCTTTTGAACTTATTCCAAATGTTAAGAAAGCAAAAATGTAAAAACAATTACTAGTATTTACTTACATAAGTTGCTGATAACACCTCTTCCCGAGTTATGAACTTTGATTTCGTAAAAAGCCACAGCTGAAAAAAAAAATAGTAATTATATTTTTGTAACTGGAATACAAAATGGCAAGTTCCTGAGAAAAAAGTGAAATTGTATATTAATAAAAAAAATATTACAGCTAAATATATTAGTCTTGACTTAATTCTTTAAACGGTATACAAAGATAAAATAGATTCTTTCAACAAATTGATTTGTAGAAAACTTACCACATAGTCTCTGGCATTTATTAGTAGTTTAGAGCTGATACCAGTGTGAGGACTTATCGATTCTTCAGTATACAGTAAGTCACTAAGATAAAAAAAAGTAATTAATTTCAAGAATATGAAGATCAAAATAAACACATAAAGTGTACTTCCTCTTAAGAGACAACCTTTTAACCTGCAGCAAACTTGGCGTAACTTCGCTTTCAAAAGAGCAATGCACATAAAGAAACAAAAGGAAATAGACGAAAAATTACTTTTAGAGCTTTTATTTTATATTTACAGTATAGTACTGCGCTAAATGTGAGATTTAATGGCCTATTTATTAAGGCCTAATATGTAGGCCTGTATGTACTATAATACAGTAGCCTACAGAAACAAGTGTTTAGTTTTCCCAACAAAGTTCTTCCAGGGTAAGTTTTCTAAATTATACTTATCATATTACAATAAAGTAAGCTATATACTTAGTTTTTAAAAAAACGTTTACGGGTGTGTATTTTAATGCTATTAACAGAACGAAGCTCAACAGTCATTTTTTTAGGAATCGATCAAATTGTTATCCGGTGTAGAACACGAAATGGCCTGTTAAGAGGGATTCCACTGTAGTACCAAATAATATACACTGTAGAAAATAAGTTATTTAGGATAAGGACATTAAATAATTTATACCTTTCAATACTTTTGCTAACTTGCAGTGCATGTAATGAAAAATCTTCATGCTACATCAGAAGCATTTTATAAGACATTTGAAAAGATGAAAAAACACAAGCCTTCCAATTTTATTTTTCCTATTCTACTCTTAATATATTTTACTATTCTGTCAAGTTATCTTTCATTCATAGATTAATATTAATTTGTTCTTAAATAGTATGTGTATCATTTCAATAATAGAAGGCAAACTTTAGGGGCCTGCTACTGATTCTATTTGATTTCATTAATCCAGTTGAGGAAGACCAATATTGTAATGATCATGTAAATTGGTCAGATATTTCTTCACTAGTTAGTCTGGAAAAACTATTGGCATAAGTCAACAGTGAATTTTCTGAACCATGTTTCTATTCAAGAGAATTAGACTTTGCATATACACAGTTTTTGATTGGTTGGATTTTTATGAGTCCCATCTAAAATAGGACAAACTGCAAAAGCATGGTTAGTCTGTATTTGAATTAACGTTGCACTGGAGCAAAATAGCGGGTGACAAGGTCAAAATGACAAGGTCACATCTGAGCTGGCACCCCACTCACGTGGGACATTTGAGGCCACAATAGATTTTACATGCACCAGTCCCATTTGTACAAGACTGTCTTTGGTAAGATTCAAAACTCACAACCCTCTGCAAAAGTATGGAGGTAATTTAATGCAATATTGAAAATTAAAAAAGTATTTAACAGTGATGAAATTAAAACCCCATAGTATTCGGTTTTTTAGAGGAGTTATAGGTATGATAAATGAATGATAAAAATATTAAACAGTTTAAAATTTTGATACTGCGTAAAAATTTAGACTTATATGGACAGATTGGGTTTAACCCTAATCCTGCCAAGTTAAAACAGAACTATTAAAAAATGGTGTTAGCGATGATGGTTAAAAGCAGGTCAATCAAAAATTGTTCAGTAGATGGATATCACAAAAGGTAACCATTTCGTAATACATATGCTACTTTTGATACAAATATATACATGTCAATACACTATGTTTCTAATATTTTTTTATACTTGAATACATTAATACAGGCCTCGAAATAGATTTTTTAATACAGGTGCACCTTGTGCACTTAAGTTTTTAAATTAGGTGCACTATGTGCACCCGGGTATTTCGAGCCCTGCATTAATAGCATTAAAAAACTATCATATAAAATAAATGGGTAGCTTATTTAGCCTGTATAGTATGTAAGCAGCTTGATTTAAGAGATAGACACTGTGACTATTTACATTCAGTTGTGAGGCACTACAGCAGATTAATACTCCATTACTGAGTGACTCAAACCAATTTTTAGTACTTAATATACAGAAAATAAAAATAATTTACCTCTTAATGGCCCAGCAACCTTGAACTAAAACTGCTATCTGCTGAACTAATCTTTCTACAGATAATGTATCAACACCTGGAGGTAACTTTTCTAGAAGCATGGGAAACCTTAAAACATGAGCTGTGAAGATGAAAGATGGATTAGCTCAAATATATGAATACTAGGATAAACAGTCCATCATACGATGGATGCATAACAAAATTTATTTGGGTCAAACTTCATTTATATAATTTTTAAACCAAACAGTGCATGATCACTGAATGTGGCTGGCTAGCTCTATAAACCTTTTACCACTGCTATCTGTCAATTAGCCTTGCTTTCACATTTGGTGTTGTTTTTTGAGCAATACTGGTACATAATTCGAATACTTAAATTTTGATCAACATGGCAATACTTTTATACTCAATCTTATTTCCACAGTGATTTTGAATATGATTTTTGATAATTTTTGTATCATGTTTTGCTCAAACACGTCCAATTAAAACAATTAGAAACTCCACCTACTCGTGACATCACGCAACCAATCAAAACTTTAAAGGCCACAGAAAATCTAGCATTTTACATAATAAGGTAAAATTTTCGAAATTTACAGTTTGAAATGTGATGCAAAAACCCATACCATTCATCATAAGATGCCGGATTTGATCTGAAAGAGGCTTATTTGATAGAAGAGCAGTTTCTTCCTCTTTAACCGTATCACAGCCTGATCTAAAAGGGTAAATAAAAAAAAAGGTAATTTCTTCAATATCACAATATAAACAGATTTACAGTTCAACTGCAGCACACTTTTATTAAAATTATACAAACATACCTACTAATCACTAAGGCAAAATATCCTAGAGATTTTTATGACAAAAACCAACATGCCACTGTAATGACATAAAATAATTATTAAATAAAAAACAATTAAAGGAGCCAATTAGACAACGCTTGCGCTAAATTTGACTTTATGAAGCAAGATGAAACAAAACTGCTAGGCAGCAGTTCCAACTCAGTAAAATTAATTTTACACAAAATGGTGAAAATTAAATGCAAAAATAAGCAATTTAACGTTTTCCTGTGTGTTTAAGACATGATTTTTTAAAGATAATGTAGCAGCCACTGATTCCACTATTTATTTTCCTAACATGGTTGCCATGGCTTGGTGCTAAAACTTTGAAAGTGGGATCATTTCAGTATTTTCTATATTGGAAATTCTATCCAGAAAAGTTGACAGGCATGTAATATTGTTCTTTCATGGATATGTTATCATTTGAAAATTTCTCACATTGAAAAGAAAAATCGTAAAGATATGTTTTCATAGCAGACCGGAAAAAGAGTGGTTTTCTGGATAATAAGGAGGGATTTGGTAGGTATGTAGAAGCTGAATAGAACTAAGAACAGAGGTTAAAATTAGTGCAGGAAGTCAAGAACATCTAAACAATTTTCTCAAGTCACCAAACAGCAACAATTTGGGTGTAGTTTGAAATTGAGTTTTCATAAATGTATATAGTGTAGTCTGGTTCCAGTGAGTTTGCATTTCAGTTACACGGATTTTTAGCGTCTAGTATTTATAAATAAATTATGAGGGCAAGCTAATTGTAAACAAAGCATTCCCATGATTGGCATCTTCAGCACTAATTCTGGCTGAATCATCAGTTATTGCTGAGAGCAACAGCAATGATTTATGAGTTAGCGAAACAAATATTCACCCAAGGCAATCATCATACAAGATTTTGCATATCAGCCAATTCCCCATTTGTAGAATTAGATCACGCACCTATTTAAAAGCAAGCATATAAGTTGCTAGAATAAATAGTCCGAACTTGCACCAATAAAGTGAAAGATTAAGAAAAGCTAGGTGTCAAAAAATGATGACTGGGGTGAAAAACCTGCTAAGAACTGTTAATTTCAGACAGACTTAGAACCAAAAGAAATGCAATAGTATCAAATGGGAAGCCAGTGACAAAGAACTATAGAATCAAAGTAGAAAGGTGTTCATGTAATTCACTTAAAACTTGTATAAGCATAAAAATGCTTGAGGATATTTTAAATACAGAATTCCCAACAGAAAAAGTTGATTATTTTGGGCAATGACCTAATATCCTGGCATTAATCAGTAAAATTTATATCTAACATAACTATAGTCTAATTTTTTTTTTAAATCTTCAATTTGTTCACCCCATTTTAGGTTACATTGTAATTTACAATTCATTCATTGTATTATCAGTCATGTTGGATAAATAACTGCAAAATTATTAAATAGTTAAATAATCCTGCATAACATAATCCTTCATATACATAACATAAAATAATGAAATTATTGGTGATGAACACAGTATTAATGAAGTATTAAGACACAGAGCAGCCAAGAGTTCAAAATAGAATATAATTAAAGATCAGATCTGTGACAAAAGCGAATATTTTCTAGCAATGTAAAATATTGGCATAAATTTGCCTCACGGGCAAATCTAATCAATGAATAGCTTCAAAAAGTTTGACTTACAGTCGAAGGCAATCTGGAACAAGATCTTTAAGATAATCTTGTGGAGAAACAGTTTCACTAGTCGAATCTTTATACCTTTGCGATGACATAAGCTTCTCACTTTCAGAAATTGAACGACTAGACTATTAAGATAAAAAAAAAGCTTCATGAATAAATCATTTTGATAAAGAATAAATAAAAAGCTTCTCACTTTCAGAAACTAAACGACTAGACTAATAAGATGAAAAAAAGCTTCATGAATAAATCATTTTGATAAAAAATAAATAGACAAACTGTATACAATTAGTAGTAGTACAACAATCATAACATGCTTTCAGTCAAAACTAAATACTCAGCATAAATTGTATACAATAGACCAGGGCTCAAAATACCCGGGTGCACATGAAAATAGAATTGTGCACCTAATTTTTAAAAGGGGAGGGAACCTTTTATGTTATATTGATGCTTGAACAAACTATTAGTATCGACCTCTCTCAATCTAAATTAACGTAATTAAAATTCCTTAATACACACTATGCGAAAACAAAATTGATGGGCCGTAACGGGTTTATACAGGAAGAACTTTCCAAAGATCGAAACATTTTCCAGATGGCTCTGTTTAGATGTTTAAATATTTTTATTTACTACCTACTACAACCTATCTAAACATAACCAACTAATAAAAAAAAAATACCTATCTAAACATAACCAACAATTACTCTTACATTACGGGTTTTTTTTTAATGTGCACCTAAAATATAACCTGTGTACCTAATTTTAAATCTTAGGTGCACCTGCATTAAAAAATCTATTTACAATAGACAGTCAATTTATTTAATGAATGTGACTCGTATAAATATTTTTTACTTGCAACAAATGTATTCCTTGCAACTACAAAAAAATTAATGTCAAATTGAGTAAAAGAAATTAGCTAAGAAAACAGAGAACATTGGTGTATTGATAAACAGGTATATGTGCAATAGAATATTAGATTTTTGTCATAAAACAAGCGATGTTACCAGTTACTCCAACTCATCACTCATTGAAAATGATTTTGTAAACATTTAAAATAAATATAATGTAGAATAAAATTTATTAAACTTAAAAAACTATAAAAGAGAATCGCAACATAACAGTAAAGTCTAAATGCTACTAAAACTAGTGCTATTTTCAAAATAACCTTTTATTATACCAAAACATAAGCTGATAAACAGGATTAGTTGAGACATGTATGAAACTCTGAAAAAGATCGCAAATATATTTTTTCATTAAAAAATATTTGGACAACATTAATCCTAGCAAGTAAAATTAAAGGATTACTATTTTTTTCATGTAACTAAGCAACAGGTGCTGTATAGTAATACCATCTATTCATCAATAGTGTACAATTGGTTGAAATAACAGTTTATCCAATGGCCAATTGAATAGAAATTTTAGCTGGTACTTCATAAGTTCATTGAATAGACATAATTTTTTTTCATAAAAGTGAAAAGGATGTGTTTCAGGTGTTTTTTGCAGTAATCCATTAATTTTCTTAAAGGGAATACCTCTTAAAACAGTATGAAAAAGCTTTTGCAATATTTCCTCAACCCAATTATAAACTCCAACCAATAACTATAAAATCAATTTAATCACTTAAAACCATGAATACCTTTCCATTTAAATCATGTTTGTATACAAAAACTTTCATAAAAAGTTGTTCAAGCTTTTTTATATTTTGTGCTTGAAAAGATTAACATTGCTTAAAATCACATCTTTCACTTCGAAACAAGATCAGGTCTAGAAGTGATAAACGTCTCCCCAATTTCGCAATTGGTTAAAATAAAACTGTTTCGGATGCATAGATATTTTGAAAAAATTGATTCAATTAAACTAATCAATCGCAAACTGCAAAATATTTTTAAGATTACTTTTAAAACAGCACTATTACCAGGTGATATGACACTGAAAGATTACTTACACCAAACACATAGCAATTTAAAGTGCAGCAAGTTTATGTGTAATACATTGATTCTCCTTACAATGCATACCAGAATGACAAAATGGCTTTTGAATCTTTTTAAAGCTAAGAGAAAATACAGAATTTTATCTCTTCTAAAAATATTCCAAAACTGTGTATTTTCCCGTATTTATTCATCATAAACCTTTTTGTTTTTTCATATAGGAATTTTGTTTATCTGGTTGGTTGTTTTGGAGCAGGGGCCACATTTGGTCAAGCTTCTTTCTTTCTTAAGTAGAGGAGCACTCCCCATCTGTGGCACCCTTAATTTAGGATATAACAGATTGCACAATTTTACTTAGGGAGGTCCTAGAGTGGCAAAAAAGAGAAAAACAGGCCCTTGACGCTCCACTCAAAAAAATCCTCTGACAGTCTTGTAAGGCTAAGTTGGGATGTGAACGTGTTCGACCCAGCGAGTCGGTGAACCTTGGAAATCAAGGTTTATTTATCTCTCAGGAAATCCTTGGTACAGTTAATGTTTGCTTCACCCCGGTGAAGTGGCTAATTTCACCTGAGGGTAAATTGGACATTAACTCGCTTCTGCCCCCACAAACAAGATTTGGCAGTTGACCTTGGGGACCAAGGTAATTTTGTCCTTCAGGAAGCTTTTGGGACGGTTATTGTTTGCTCCACCCCAGTGAAGTGATATTTGGCCAAGCTGCAAACATGAGATAGACAACCACAAGTAATCACTGAAGAAGGACGGTTAATTGATTTCTTTGGGTCTTATGACACAAGGTCTAGTATTGGACAAGGTGCGCTAAGCAAGACGAAATAAAAATCAATAAGTATGAAAATTCAAAACATCGAGCCAAACCAACAATAAAAAGTATACTACTGTGACCAAAAAGTACCCATAACGCTGTCGGAAAACAAAAGGTATCAATTTCAATTTATTGCATCTCCTTCAAAGTAATCTCCTCCGACTTAAATGCACTTCTGCAAATGATTTTGCAATCCTCAAAACATGCTTCAAAGTTGTTTTAGTGAAACCCCTTCGGGGTTTATATCGAATTTTATTTTATTGCATCAATGGACTGAAAACGGTGACCACAAAGAGGGAGTTTCATCAGTGGAAATGAGAAAAAATCACAGTGCCATATTGGTGAATAGAGGTTGTGGAGCTAGATTTGTTGAATACTGTAACAAAAAATCACGAATAACAATGGCATTGTCAGAAGGCGAATTATCGTGATGCAAAACCCATGAGCTATCTCACCACAATTCAGGCTGTTTTCCACTTGTCATTTCGACAAATGATATAAGAACTTATTCAATGTCTCTTATTGTTAAATGATGATCACTAAACACCAATTCTCTGACCTGATTGACATATTGATCATTAGTCGAAATGGATGGTCTATCAGATCGCGAATTATTTATTATGGATCCTCTTCCTTCCTTTAAACTTTTTATACCAATCAAATACTGTTGTTTTTGATAAAAAGTCGTCTGTAAAAGCTTTTTGCAACATTTCAAATGTGTTTTTAGCAGAAATTCCATTACGGAATGCTAATTAATTCATGAACATTAATCATGAATATTAATTCATGTTCTTTGCTCAATTACATTCGACATTTTTGAAAATCAAAGTGAAAATTCTTCTTTTATTAGAACAAATTTATTTTCAGACGATAAGTTTAAATGAATCCCTGATTGTTGCCACATATTTATATAAGTCGTAAAAATATTTGATAAAAGTTTGCAGATGATATCTACTATATATGTATTTTAAAGGAAGCATTCCGAATACTCATTGATCACAGTAATATTACAAACAATACAAAAACGTAACATGTGGAAGAAAACATTAAATTTAATCAAAGATATTATAAAGAATAGTATTAAATTTTTTTTTATTATAAATATAAAATGTATAAAACCATGGTTTAAAAAGCCAATGTCATTTTAAAATGAAAAGATATATGAATGGGGATTTTACCCAATCAAATTTTGTAATGTTAAAATGTCTATTAAAGTATTTATGATTGACGATGATTAAAAGTTGGACAGTTAATTAAATCGGATGAATTGTAAACATAACCACACACTGGGGCCCCTTCTTCCATGAAAAGATGTCTGTGTGTTAAACGTGAGTATCCGATACATAAATGAGTTAAAAGCACGTCAGAATGGTGGGAATGCGAGGATGGCCATAATGAAAGTGATGAATGATTGCCATGGAGCTTATGCTGTCGCATGCTTTAGTCGTTACTCCATCCAATGTCTCTGACAGCTTTTTGGAGATCATTGTACAGAACGCGAGGACTCAAAAAGGTTGAAGCATTCTTAGCTGCATCATCAGTACACTCGTTGCCTGCAATCACAATGTGGCTAGGAATCCAACAAAAGGAGACATCAAAACCACAAAGGATGGATTGGTGATGGATATGAAATAGAACTTGAGAATGTTGCAGGGAGTTGGATGTTAAGCACTCCAGGACTATTTTTGAGTTAGTAGATTCTGAACTTGCAGTTTCTGAGGTCAGAAGTATGTTTTAATGCTTTGGATATAGCAAAAAATTTGGCTATGAATACTGTAAAATCACAGGGCAGGCTCACAGTGGCTGATCCACACATAAAAGCAGAGCTGACATGTAATGTGGATTTTGAGCCCTTTGTGTAATTTCTGTAATAGTGCCAATATGAAGAACTGGTGGTAAATAGCAGCACTTGTATTTACGTTCTCATAACCTCGGAATAGTAGGTATTTAATTTAACGTCGTACTGGACACAACGGGCTACTGACAACGGTCCAGGATTAATCCACAAATATTGGAATGGAGGCACATATGAAATACTATTCCGAGGTGAGAATGGAAAAAAGCAAAAAGTAAGAGGGCAGGCAAGGGTAAAACAAGGGACAACAGATCACTTGGGGTTGTGATACCCATGTTTCCTTAAAGAAAGTAAACCCCCCTGAGATGTCTTCATTATTTGTAGTGTGTAAATAAAGTTTAACCTAAATATCTTTTTAGTACATATTTTTACTTTTAAACTTTAAAAAATATTTTATTCAACAGTAACAAAAATTACTAACAATTCCATTTTATCAATTTCTTTACAAAATATTTTAGAAATCATTTGGAGGTCATAACAAAAGAATCCACAGAAACAATTTTAGATAACAACTATTTTCGATAAATTTTAACAAATTATTGAAATATGAGAGGTAAGTAAAATCTCAATTCAATTTATAACAAATTTACAAGGTTTCTACTTATTTAAGTAAAGAAAAATTATGGCTTATTCAAGGCTATTAACACAATTTTTATGGCTGCATTTAACATCGATCGAAGTAGACTAACCCAATTACCACAAGTGTTCTGGTTGGATTACACAACGAGTAAAGATACTTGTTCGAATTCGTGTCATTGAGATCACTTTTCGTGAGTGTAAAAGAAAGACCCGCATTGGCTGCTAACTATGCATGTTTTTTTAAATTAGGCATTTAAAAATTTTTTGAAAACAAATACTAAGGCTATTTAAGGCTTTCAAAAAGTAAAAGGCATGTGAGAACCCTCAAACAAGACTGAAAAATGTATTTCTAAGAGAAAACTACGATTCACACAAAGTAAAAGAAAAGAAAACAACTAAAAGAACTCACTCCGAGTTTATGATAGTTAACATCAATCCAGGCTTCACTGGCATTTTTTTGCTGAAGGTATTGATAGGATTTTTGACGTAGTTGACGTTCTTTGTCAGCATTGGGCCCTTCAAACCTAACTGTTACAGCAACAGCTTCTTCATCTTCTTCTTCAACATCTATAAATTTATAAGAAATTCTTTAAAAAGCTCACAAAAAGTAACAAATTCTTCCAAAGAACTAAACAAGGATACTCAAACAAATTATTAGAATACACATAGGGCTTTGCAAAAGTGCTACACATCTTTATGGTCCATCATACACCAATCTACATGTTATGCATTTTTTGTAAAATAAAGTTTCCATTTTAGATAAATATTGGTAAGATGTGGTACACTGCTGGCCACTGAAAATACAACATCATGTAGTTAGTATCCAATAGCCTTGAAATTTGCACAATGTGTATATGTCATAGATGGATATGCAAAGATTTGCATTTCCATCTATGCATTTGCATCCCATCATTTTTTCAGTTCCTGTATATTAGAGGCTTAATCATGTCATATCGAAAAATATGAGTCATGACCAGATTTCTGAGTTTGACAAAGGAAGTGACATTTTAAGATGCACACTTCTAAGAAATCAGTGTTCCTGTAAGATGAAATCCAGCCATTGATGCAAATATAGAATCAATGGGAGCAAGATCAATGGGTCAAATGAGATGAGACTTCTAGGGTGCTATTATGGATTGTACAGGAACATCAACAATCTCAGAAGAAGAATTAAGGTGTGTTACACAACTACTGTACCACTCAAGCAACAAAAAGCATGCCACATAAATGCATGTTCTTACACTGACAGTAAATTATCAGGACAGTTAGAGACAATTGTTTTGAAATGTTAATTTGATGGAAAAAAGGATCGCACTGAAGACACAGGATTGGATGTTGGAGGCTTTATGGTGCATAGTCCAAAAACAGACAAGCTGTGCCAAGTTCAAGATAACAAATAAATTACCAGGATTTAAGGCCTTTTTGGATTCTCGGTCAATCTGGTCTACGTGGGAAAAGCCAGGTCGTAGTTCCATAACAGCATGCACAGGAGTTATGTGTAATTCACCTGAAATAAAGCATTTAATTACAGATTAAATCTATTAATCATTGTAGTAAATTGAAAACACAATAAAACAGTGTTAGGGAACATATTACTTAAACTGAAGTCAAATTTTATGCAACAGCTGGTACAGCAACTGTTCTGTCGAAGCATAAGAACAAAAAGTTCAGTCAAGTATGGAACAAAAATACTAAAAATTAATTGGCAATGTCAGTAGGCTTTACATGAGATTAAAATAAGCAGATAATTTTAAAACTTAAACTTTCTCCATGTAGTTTTCAATTAAATCTTTGTCGTGTAAAAAAAATTAATTCTAATTAAAAAAATTCTTATTAAAAGTTCCAAATAAAAAAATAATTCAAATTTAATAAAAAGGTGATTTCAATCAAAAGCATTAAAAAAAATAACGAAACATACCTTTTCTCAAGAAACCAATAGCATAGCTATCCATTGAGTTACAAGCTTTAGAACCAGCCAACATAAACTTGTCCATCACAGAGCTACATAGAAAAAACAAGAATACATTTTACACTGGGCAGGTCGGTTAGTTGGGGTTTTATGGTCCCAAAACAAAAATCTGTGACGAGTACAACATAAAATAAAAAGAATTTAAATACAGAAACAATTTAAATAAAGAAAGTATGGAGCAAACATGTAAGATTTTTTTAGCAGAATAAAATGTATAAAAATAAATCAAATCGAGGAAACAAATTTTCCCCAATGGCCAGTTAATTGAACATTGTTCATCATGGCACAAAAGGATTGGCTTCACTTGAAAATTTTCAGCCTACAGAAAAATCTCATACATGCTTTTGTGTATGAGCCGAGTACCTTTCTATGAGTGGACTCTTGAAGTCATATACCTTCCAACACAAAACACTATAACTCAATGGTTTGTAGCAAAATTAGGAGCAATGAAATGAATGTTTAAAGCGAGTTTACTTGCTTTAACTATATTCACTACAGCATATCAAAAAACTTACTGTATATGAAACGGTATACATTGATGTTACCTAATTGTCTCTGCATGTTAAAGAAAATTCAAAGCACAGATAGAACTTACCTTTGAAAGAAAGGCTCTCCTGATGGATTCTGCCCATCTACATTGTATGCAATTTGTTCTCCCCTACTTCTGTCATAGTTGGAAGAGTGTATATTAAGACCAAATTCTAGTTCCATCTACAGAAAAAGAACACATTAGATTAATATGAGATTTTGAAGCATGCACTAAATGCAATTTTGTACTATAGTAAATCCCACAAATAAGCCCTCCAATTTGCAGCAGGGCTTGTGAAGACAGTGCGACTTTTTAAACTAGACTTTGGAAGTATCTGGGAAGCAGTAATACAAATTTTAAAATGCATCTGATTTTCTTTGTTTCCAAAAAAAATAGAAGGGCTTAATGTGAAACATGTGGAGTTTAATTGAGATATTTCCAAACAGGAATATCTAAAATAAGAGAATGAACTTATTTTATGAGATTTACCAGTAGATATAAATTTTATTTTGATCCTGAAATAAAATGCATGTTTATAATGTAAAAGTACAAAAACCTTTCATCTCACTTTTTTCTGTTTGGGCTTAATTTTAGCACCTAAGCATTCAGATTCCTCTTCTAATGTATTGGCACTTCTTGAGGGGTAGTGGAAGACATATAATTTATCACTAAGGGCTTTAGATAGGAACACATCTGTCTGCAATAGAATTTTTACAATTATATTTAATATTTACAACAACATATATTTATAAAACACGAGTAATAAGTAGAGAAAATAATAGAAAATACCTCTACAACTACCCATTTGATACAGAATACAGCAGATATAGAACTCAAAATAATGACACTAGTCTAAATTAAAGGTAGGTATAAAATTTCCTCAAAAGGTACTCTCCTTGAAATTAGTGTTTTCCTTTATAAACATTTGAAAAGTATATTTAAGAACGACTTTCACAAATTTATTTAATGTCATTGATTTGTTAGAAATGTAAATATCCAAACAGTAGTAAACAAATATTTAAACAGCAATCAATTAATATAATTAAATAAGTATATTAAGTATTAGTATTGATGTGTTTTGTCTTAGATGTTAACAGGGTTTCAAATTAATTTTTGGGCTGATTGATTTTTACAAAACACAATCATTGGTGATTCACTCATATCAGGAGAAAGTTCATTGAAGATCTCCTATGCAGTGTCTTTAGAAGCTTGGAATAAAGCCATATATTTCGCCTCAGTTGTTAACAAGACAATAGCTCATTATTTCTTAAGATTCTCATGATATGGCACCCCTAGTAAATTTGAAAATGTTCTGTTGATGAAGTCGGAACTAGGGATTGCAATCCAATACGGCATAGTTTGGCTACCTACCACCAATATCAATCATCTGGTTCGGATCCGATAAACCCAAATTTTAAAAAAATTAAATAATCGATTATTCAAACCCAACTTTAAAGTCGCAAAATCGTCTATTAAGCAATCAATTGTGAATTAATCGATTTTATATTTTTCAGTCATCAGTTTGGAGAATTCTAGCAAAAATAATAAATTAAACTATCAATAATTAATTTATTAAACTTACTGAAAGGAAGGAAACTTACAAAGATTTAAAAGTACATTTAGAAGCAAAACACTGCATCAACATGATTTCATCAACATCACATCATCCTGATCTTTCATGCATTGAATTAATCCCTAAATACAGTTATCTTCTTCAAAAAGTGCGGAAAGTGGTAAAGTTATTCAAAAAGTTGCCCACCAAATGATACATACCTTCAAAAGTATGTGAATGAAGAAACAGGCAAAGAGTTAAGTCTCATTTTGGATTGTTGTACACTCTGGAACAGCCTTCTAAGTATGATCGAAAGATTTTATAATCTAAAAGTCTGCATAGATAAATCTTTAATTGATATACAATCTGACATAAAATTTACCAACCAAGAGTGGTTAACAATGAAAGATTTAATTAATTGTTTGCAGCCATTTTAAATTGGCAGTTAATTGGTAATTTTTAGTTAACGTTGTACTAGAGCAACACAACGGGCTATTGACGACGGTCCGGGATCAGTCCCTTAAGGGAAAGATCCAAGGACAACACCTCGTAATTTTGAACCATGGTCAGATGACGAAGCAACACCTGAGCTGGCACCCCACTCTCCAAACTTCCACGCCAACCCAATGTGAGGACTTTCGACCACGACAGATTTAAGGTGCACCAGCCGCCTCTACACCATACGCTTACAAACATCCATGCCCGGGCCCGAATTCGAACCAGGAACCTTCCGATCTAGAGGCAAACACCTTAACTACTATACCGGTTGGTCGGCATATTTTTTTCGGCATTAAATTGGCAGTATGCAGAAGAGATGCGACCCTTCTTACTGCTGTAACATTAAAATTCATTTTAGAAAAACTGAAAAAACAACACAATGTCTTAAGCACTGAATTATCTTAGGCATTGCATGTAAGGGTAAAAGAATGTTGTTGCCCGACAACAACAAAAATAGTACTTTATTTAAAGAATCCAAAAAAATATCAAAATATGAGACAAGTTGACAATATGTTTCTAATGGCAAAAAAAGAATCTTATGCGACAGGAAATGAAAAAAATATTAAACCAAGTCATTAAAGATGACAACGAAAATGTGGAACCTGCAGCAGAAGAAAGCTTAAATTCCAACTCACTTTCATTGCTTGCAAACTAATTTAACATTAAGAGGACTTAGAAAAGCAAATTCTGCAAGAAAATGAAGACTATTGCAAAAAGACAAACTTTAGAAAAGAAATAGATTTTGAGAAAATACTGTAGAAAGAAATGTCTACATATGAAATAGAGGGAGTCAAAGGAAAATATTTGTCTCTTATGTATGACTACTTAATGACGATTAAACCAACTAGTGTCGAAGCTGAGAGAGCCGCAGGGAATATTTGCAGCTCAGTGAGAATTAATACTATTTGTTTCCTTAGATTGTTCTTTCAAACTCAAAAGTGATTTTCATTACTCTATATAACTTCGATTTAAGCAATTAAGAGTTCCCTCTTTTGTTATGTTGACCAAAACTGCCAAAGATTAGATTTTCATATTAGTATGAGACAAGGTTAAGGACAATTCATATGTCATTTGCTCAACAACATTAGAGATAGAGACCACTTAATTTTAGATTAAATAGATAAGTACTACATATAAAACAAACTGATGTTTTTTTATGTGGAAACTAGTAAGACTGATCATATATATCATCAATCGTTTAATACTTACCTACTGCTAGTAGTACTAGTACCTAGTTACTATAATTTATTGTTGGTGATTGATTTCCTACATATAGATAACTAGACACTGCGTGGCTAGCCCGTGCCCATGGTGTAAGGTATCAATCTAGTGTAAAAATTTCCACTGATTTCAAATCCATTGAAGATATATTCAATTAAAAAATGATTTATTTAAAGAAAAACATATTTTTGGGTAACAATCTAAACTGAAATTTTCCACAGATTTCAAATCTGTTGAAATTTTTACTCTATCTCTAACAGTCTAGGAGATCGAAAAAAAAAACAGACTCAAGTTAAAAGATTTATAGTTTGGCTGGAAAATCATTCCTCCAAGCAAAATCAAAGCTGAAGCGAAATTTTTTTTTATCCGCGTTCTGTCGGATGAAAAAAATGGTATGGTTCCAAGGCCTGGTGGCAAGGTCATGTGGGTAGAAAAAATCCTCCACATTTGAAGAACCGTTTGGAGAATAAACCTATTAAATTCATTTTTAAATCTTCCAGATTGAATTTAAAAAATTCGCTGTCACCCAAAAGTTTGGACTACCTGCGTGCCAAATCTCATTGCTGTAAGTGCCATAGAATCATCAGGATTTTGCGGCCACGAAAAAAAACCCAGACAAACACTTCCTTTTATAATAGTAGAGATTATTAAAAAGGTTGATTTTCTAATGCTAATATAAATGTTTTGTTTGTCAATTTGGAATAATATCCTTTTTACCTACTTTCACTCAGCCTATTTTGGAAAAATACATACTGATTAGATAGACTTATTAACAAAGTACGTACCAATCAGGCCGGATTTGCGTCAATCCGACCGGATTGCAATCCCTAGTTAGCATCAACAAAGCCTGTTAACGGTTATCCCATTGTGCTTAAAAATAAGTCCAAGATTTTGAGTTCTTTGCAGATAGCTTAAGATTCTTTTAGTAGCTATCCAATGAGTTTTTACCCAGATTGTTCTTAAACTGGCTCAGAAAATCAGTCTGGTAATCAGAGATACATTTCAGTACCTATTAGATAATGATATGGATTATTTTTCATCTCAAATATACCTTTTCCATTTGTGGGACATATTGTCTTCGTTAATTTGATGCTACTGTCCCTCAGAGTAGATACACACATCTTGCATTTTGAATTTATGTCAAATATCATACATGCATTTATTTTAATACATAGTAATGTTTCTCTTGTACAAACTCTATGTGCAAAAGAAAAACTATTACAATATACAAGTCTCTTCTTTCCTTTTAAAAGAACTTGGATAAATTGTGTGCATAATATGCAGCCTGTGTTTTTGATATAAAAGCCAGGCAAAGGAGACATTTCCAGAACTTGTGGCTCTTAGGGGTACATGTGAATAATTGAGATCTATCCCTCCCTGCCGTAAGCAATCGAGTCTGATGGTGTTGTAGCTGTGTGTAACTTTCAAAGGCACTTGTCACCTTTTACATGGTCTCGGAGATTTTTATCAGCCGTGGTGTTTTCCGGGTTTTTACATCGCTTCTCGCTCGTAAGTTTGCATCCTTTCAAGTCATGCATGACCAACTCAACTGATGAACTTGTGAGTTTTATCACTAAACTATCCTTTACTATGAGACTGATTGAATTTTGTGTGTTATTTATATTTTTTATACCTAACCTCATCAAACATGTCTTCCTCGATCCCTATGAATGACGTAAGATAATCTAAACAAGGCACTTCGAAACAGTTCGCTTGTTTAAAGATGGTACTCCTGGCAAGACGACTCATTAGTTGAGAATGACAATACACTGGGAGCATGTTTCGTAACTTTACTATCAAGCTTTTTTTAATGAATAACTATTAGCGAATTCTAACACAATAACTAACCTCAAATACCACTTCGTCTTCATTATCCTTCTCCGACGCTGTTTGCTTTTCCATTTTTATATTCACAACAAATTTAAAAAGAAAAACACATGGACAAAATTTAGTTTATAACATTTCTGCACAGTGCACACACAGCAGAAACAACACTTGCTTATTGCCAGATGCTAATTTCCCTTTTTCCTAAAGATTTCGAGCATATAGAGGTTTAACTTACAGCGCCCTTTATTGTGGGGATTGGAACATAGAGGAGATATAATAGAAGCCTTATATTAGAAGGCTATGGATTGGAACCGCATTCAAATGGAACCTAACCGAGGACAACTAAAAGTCTCTTTTTGTTGGCCTCAACCTAACACGCGCGTTTTTACCATATAGACGCCGACCAACCGATAGTTGTTAAGGTGTTAGCACAGGGCTTCCCAAACTTATCCAAGTCTCGTGGCACCCTTAAGAAAAATTATAATGTTCTCACGGCACCTTCGTCGTGTAATATCTATCTGTGGTATACTATTATATATATATATATATATATATATATATATATATATATATTTGTACGACTTTGAAGAAGAAATTAGAGAAGTAAATGATAAGAACATATATATAATTGATACAACTCGTATTTAAAATTCACACAAATACTTTAATTGTACTTAATAGAACAACATAGGTGTAGGTGAAAATTTAAATTAAAAATTTTTTTCCTTCAACATGCTATTGGAGGTATATGTGTGTTTAGTGTGACGGGTGAACCTGCTGCTCGCTGCACAATTGTTCGAATCGTGGAATTAAGCTACAGCTACTCGTGCATGATAGTGATAAGGCTACTCACATTTCTTTTACGACATTAATTTTCGAAAGATATTTGCTATTTATAATAGCAACTGCTTTATGGGCACTTCGCGGCACACCTAATCTCTCTACCTGGCCCCCCAGGATGCCGCGGCCACACTTTTGGAATCACTGTGTTAGACTCTAGAGCCGACCAACCGGTATAGTGGTTAAGGTGTTAGCCTCTAGATCGGAAGGTTCCTGGTTCGAATCCGGGTCTGGGCATGGATATTTGTAAACGTATGGTGTAGAGGCGGCTGGTGCACCTTAAATCTGTCGTGGCCGAAAGTCCTCACGTTGGGTTGGCGTGGAAGTTTGGAGAGTGGGGTGCCAGCTCAGGTGCTGCTTCGTCATCTGACCGTGGTTCAAAATTACGAGGTGTTGTCCTCGGATCTTTCCCTTAAGGGACTGATCCCGGACCGTCGTCAATAGCCCGTTGTGTTGCTCTAGTACGACGTAAACTAAAATTACCAATTACCAATTTGTTAGACTCTAGATCGAAAGTTCCTGGTTCGAATCCGGGTCCGGGCATGGATGTTTGTAAGCGTATGCTGTAAAGGCGACTGGTTCACCTTAAATCTGTCGTGTCCGAAAGTCCTCACGTTGGGTTGGCGTGGAAGTTTGGAGAGTGGGGTGCCAGCTCAGGTGTTGCTTCGTCATCTGACCGTGGTTCAAAATTACGAGGTGTTGTCCTCGGATCTTTCGCTTAAGGGATTGATCCCGGACCGTCGTCAATAGCCCGTTGTGTTGCTCTAGTATGAGGCTAATAAATATTACCAAAATTATTTACCATAAAGACGTGAGCCGACCAAGCGGTATAGTGGTTAAGGTGTTTGCCTCTAGATCGGAAGGTTCCTGGTTCGAATCCGTGTCCGAGCATGGATGTTTGTAAGCGTATGGTGTAGAGGTGGCTGGTGCACCTTAGATCTGTTGTGGCCGAAAGTCCTCACGTTGGGTTGGCGTGGAAGTTTGGAGAGTGGGGTGCCAGCTCAGGTGTTGCTTCGTCATCTGACCGTGGTTCAAAATTACGAGGTTAATTATTCTACTTGGTATTGGACCATCGCAGTTAACACCTCTGAATGCGGTCACAACTTGGGAGGGTGACCGACTGAGTTGCTGATTTCGCTGACGGAGGTGGCACCATCTATCCAAACTTCGTTCAGCTGAATTCTCTTTTATTTTTTCCAACCAATTTAATTCATTTTCCTATGTAATTTTCTCCCTTAAATCAAGGAAATTAATTTTATGTACACACATCTAATGACGGGGAGTTAAGCTGCTTTTCAGTAGGCATTCCGGAAGTGATTGTCCAGTTCAGTCAGTGCTCTTGCATCATTTGCCACTAGACACCTGCTGCATCATTTCGTCTTGGACTCTTGCTTGCCCTGAATTTACGAAGCGATCCCTTTTGTATGTATCCAGTGCGAAATATATTTTCTACCAAGGGAGGTAAGTTGGTTTAAATTTAATTGTACATGCCTGGGTGACATTAAGGTCCGTGGTTGAGGGGAATATTTAATTCCTAAAGTGTTTTTTTTATTGCAAGTAAACTAAACATTTCCTCTTCTAGGTATACTCGCTTGGAATTAACTTTTACCAGTTTGGATCCAGAACGTGGTTTCCAAGTCGTGCGACGAAATGCTCTTTTATACGATTTCACGTTCGAGGAACTGTTAGAATGTTTCGAAAGGTTCACAAACATCTTTAAGGGAACCCGAAAACCATCTAGAAACATATTTCTATGTGGATTGAATGTAAGAAGCCACAGTAATTTTTTTTTTTTATTCTACGATAGACAAATTCTCCAAAACAACGGGCTTTTCCTAAAAATTGTAACGGATGACTGGAGAACATTCAATTTCTTAGAGGTCTTGTAACGTACAGGTGTTGTATGACACATGTACTCGAGCATCTGGAAGGTCTTGGAAGAACCCAATTGGAAATCCTGTTTGGATTACTTGTAATTGACAAATGTGTCATAATTGGCCAGTAGTTTTAAACACCAGGAACTTCTTTTGCTCTCTCTGTGTTGAGAACAAAATATGGTCCTGGGTTTTAATTTTTCGTTACTCAGATGACCAATCTAGGAATAATCGATTCGGGAATCGATCAAAAATCGAAAGGGTACCGGTGCTTATATATTTTTTGAACCGACAGTGTTCCTTATACAAAATCGACCGAGAAACGGACCGGGTGGCTCGTTTCACACTCGTTAGCGTAGGGGTAATGTTAAGAGGGGGAGGGGCGATCAGTGCTCAACAACTCCCGCAGCAACCGATATATTTATTATCCGGGGAGAAAGTAAAAATCAAAATGCAAGCACAATTCTCCAACGGGAGGGCCTTGGACCGTTTGAATTGGACGGGTTTCACACGCGTCAGGGAGGGAGAAAAAAAACTCGATCGACATAGTCCTCTGTTTCTCACTGGATGTTTTGATGGTTGAAATCACGACTCGTTGGCAGCTTGCCGATTTATTTTTCTCTGGAATTTGGGACGGGTTCGAACCTGCATGGGACTCCTCCAAAGCATACGACGCCGATCTGGATGCTAATAGCTCGTGAATAATTGTTTCCCCGACTACCTTTTTTTTCAGAGACTCGAGCTTCGTTTTTTTTTTCTATCCTTCTCCCGTCGACCGACCGATGGTGGTTCGTTCGCACAGGGGGAATCAACTCGACACTAGCGTCCCCTCTACGACCTGTCTACGAACCTCCGTTTCTCACTTGCTGTCATAGGCGTCGTGTTGAAGGAGACGGCTTCTGATTGACTGTTGCACTCGAAACCAGGCAACCAATCAGAATTAATTGGCACGGTGCCAAAAACGATACGGTGAACTCTTGGGTGGGAGATCAAAATTTTTTTCGAGCCGAAAATCCGAGCGGCCATCAAAAATTTTTGACTTTATTTATTTAGCCCACGCTTTTGTATCACTGTTGTATCACGTCTGTAATTGGAAACTAATCGAGGAAATGTGTGGTGAGATGGTTATAAATCGACAAAATTCTTGGAATGATTTGAGAATTTAAAATGAAACAATCTGAAAATAGATTATAATTTTTTTGGAATTCTTTGAGAATTTATAAGTTGAGTTTTCTCAAGTGCTGCAATTTTGAGTTGTCACTTTTCTTGAAGGTGTGCTATATGTTGGTAAATATTGCCCAGTGTAAAAATGACCCCCTAGCAATGGGGACATGTTTCAACATTGATAAATATTTTTTTCTGACATTGCTCAATGAGTTTTACGATATTGCTCGATGTGCTTTTTTGTCATTACTCAATATTATAGCTTTACGATTCTGCTCGATGTTCTTTTTAACATTACTCAATATCTACTTCACAATATTGAGTTATTTTCATTCAATATTAATCAATATACTTCTTATGGTGAATGTGATTGTTTATTTAGAGAGCACACAAGATTACAGCCGTCTTAAATTGTAAGTAGAATTCTAAAAATATTAATCATTAAAAAATATAATACAAAAGTTTATAAAATTGAAGAACGTATAATTTTTTTATAACTTTCAATTATTAGAACTATATTTATAACAATTTTTGTAAGTAATGTATATAAATATTTTTTAATGATTATTGTTTAACATTACTAGAAACTTTTAATGTAATAACAAAAATTAGAGGAATAACCTTGAGTGTCCTCTAAATAGATCATCACATATTCCATAAATAGGATATGAACCTCGTTAAAAACGCTTTGGGGAAGGTTATATTCTTCACAGTTTTAGTAGTTCATGAATATCCTTCTGGGAATCGTTGGGATGCCATTCTATCAATTTGTGAAACACATTCATAACGATTGCCTTTGTAGAGCTTTTCAAAGCAATGCCTTTCTTGTGCAGTTGAAAAACGTAACTTCTAATAGAATCCGGAGTAAATTCCATTATTAATCATAAAATACTTAAATATCGAGATGCAACGCACGTTAGTCGTAAGATAAGTAAATATTTACCAGTATACGCCAAGCATCAAGAATCGAGAGCCAACTAATTTGTCATTTGCCGCGTTTATTAATTTATAACTAAGACTCTACTGTTAAAACAAAGTCAAAATAATTAATAAGAACAGTTAACAAATCTTTTATTTTGGGGTAAAAATGGACACTGGTGGGGTAAAATTGGGGATTTTGAAATAGAGACAATATGTTGTACTCGGTGGCAGGCTTTCTTGACAGTATAGAACAGACAGTATTAAAATTGAATCTCTCTATATTAAAAAAAAGTTACCGCCGCCGCCGCCGCCGCCGCCGAAGAATTGAAATTTTTGTTGTTTAGCTCCATTCTTAGACGGTTTCCCGAGAAAGTACTGATCGGAAAAATATGAAATTAACATGCTTTGTTCTTCATCGTATTCCCTGGATAATTATTAAGATTTTTTTCCGATGCGGCTATTAGTTTAGGTTTTATTAAGTGTTAAAGTTGAAGAAGTGAAATTTCTTCCGCGAGTGAGCAAAACACATTCAAAATTTCAGTCTTTAGTCGTGAGTTTTTTTTTAAGAGTACCTCTCAACGTAAATTTTTGCAGCTCGTCGAGTTTTTTTTTAAATTTAAATGTGGTTCTTGATAATATTTTTTTGAAATTCGGGAAAAATCGGGACATTTTTGTTACTTTTTTTTAAAACTGCCGTATCTATATCTAATTACTATTAGTTTTTAATTTTTAAAATATCGCAGTATACCTCAGAATATACTCTTTCTTACGGTACTATTATTTTTGAAATCGGTTAATAATTAAATTGGATGCGATCAAAAGTTCGTGATACAAAATTCGGAATCTTCGGATATTTTCGCTACGTTTTGTTAAAACCGTTATGTCTACGGCAAAAACTATTATTTTTTAAATTTGAGAACATCACTGAATACACTACATTACACTCTTTCTTATGGTACAATTATTTTTCAAATTGGTTAATAAACAAAATCGATGCAATTAAAAGTAGGTCATACAATTTTCGGAACTTTCAGATCGTAACTTCCGATACAAAACTAAAATGGTCATATCTATATAGTATTACTGTTAGTTTTTAATTTTAAAAATATTGCAGTATACCTCACAATGTACTCTTTCTTACGGTACAATTATTTTTAAAATTGGTTCATAAATAAATTCGATGCAATCAAAAGTTGGTGACACAAATTTCGTATTTTTCAGTTCGCATAGCTGGTTCGGCAAACAGCAGTGGGTTGCATTTTCTACTATCGGGTTTGCCAGATATCAAATTTATCGTAGCAACAATTGCCATAAAAACGATTTCTTTTTATTTGGCGAGGAAAAAGGCTCGCTTTTTTCCCTCTGTTCTCAAGACAGTTTACCGACAAAGTACAATCGTAAAGTTTTGATATTAACACTGTTTACTTAAAATTGTACAGGGAACAAGATACAGAAGATTTTTTACTGATGCGGCTATTAGTTTAGGGTGCATTAAGTGTTAAAGCAAAAAAAAGTGAAATCAATTGCGAAAGAAGTATTGGTTTGAGAAAGCAAACCAAACGGGATTGCGTAGCAATCCCCGGGGTCGGCGAGCGTAAGCGAGCAGGGCGCGAAGCCCTCGCTGTGACGTCATGTACCGGAAAGTGAAATCAGCATAATACGAATTATTCAGATAGTTTCACTCTGTGAAAGGAATGTTGGTTTGCGAAGCAAACCAAATGACATCTGTGAAAGGAGTGTTGGTTTGCGAAGCAAACCAAATGGGATTGCGCAGCAATCCCCGGGGGTTGGCAAGCGTAAGCGAGCAGGGGGCGGAGCCCCCTAGTTATATAAAAGAAAATAATATTTACAACAATTTGACATAGGTACTACTAACTATAAGTATAATTAGATAGTTAGTTAATAATCAAGTATTTAGGTTATTAAGGTAGTTAGTAGTTAATAATATAACTAACAACAGTTATTGTTAGTTATATTATTAATTATTTATCAACTTATGGGGGTTGGGAAACACCACAAAATTATTTTTTATTTAATGTAAATAAAAAATATTGGGGCTATTATTGTTATATGCACTATTATTTGTTATTTACAGTTTGTAAAAAAAGAAGTTTGTTAATTTTCTCCTCCTCAAGCCGACTTCTTTTTTTTACTCATTATCCCACCAGTTAGGGAAAAAACTTTTTCTGATGGAACAGATGTCGCCATCACTGACAAATACTTAGTTGTACGGTTATTTTCCATCGGCTACAATAAATCGATGGTAAATACATTAATGTTTTTATAAAACATCGACATCGATGTCGCATCTCTACTTTTCGGAACCTTCTCCCTTGGTCACTTTGGTCTAAAAGTATGTTCAATTTACTAATTATAAAAATTAACTACTTGGTTATTTTTTTTAATTTTTATAATGGTACTTTTTTCATTTAAAAATGAAACATCGACAAGTATAAACATCAATGTTAAAAAAAACATCGGCTCCACTGCATCGATATTTTTTTTATAAAACATCGACATCGATGTCGCATACCTATTTGGAAGCAGCATATCCTATGGCAGTGATGGCGAACCTTTTGATCACGGTGTGTCAGAAACCGGCTTAACTCGGGTGGCATGTCACATCTAGATCTATCCATAATTTTGTAATATTTGGAGCCCTAGTAAAAAAAGCTAAATTTTTGAAATATTTACTTATTAAAAAAGCAAAAACAAATTCTTCTCATTAATGACTTTTTTGTAGTTGAATTGCATTTGCTAAACCTTGACTTGAAGGTTAGTATTTCGTGCACTTTCAAGCACAAGCAAGCGCTACTCACTTCATCTGTCAGTCTGTTTATTTTTTTTATTGTTTTTAATTTTTTAACGCAAAGAAAAAGGCCTCAACGAAGTACATGGAGGGAGATATTATGAGTATAGCCATCGCTAGATTTTTCAGACCCAACAGACGCAATCTTGGCCAACTCAGTATGAATGATTCAATTACTCATAGAGCCTGATGATAATTGTACAAAGTTGGGTAAATAGGTAATTAATGTCGTTCTAAAGCAACACAACGGGCTATATGCGGCGATTCGGGATCAATCTCGACCTCAAACTTATTATTATGTTGAGGGAACTATTTTATGTTGAGGTAAACACCAGAACTGCCATCCCACTCTCCAATCTTCCACACCAATTCTACGTGAGTTATAAAATAGAAAAATGAGGCAATGGTTGACCATTAGCATGGACAAACTGCGTATTTTATTTCTACTGGATGTTAGCCTCAATCTGAAGCATAAGAATCTGTGCTGACTATACCCATTGAGCATGACAAACATTTACAAATCAAAGTTAGAAAAAATTTGAATTGAATTTGAAATACCTTATAACCAACGAAAAAATTTTGAGGCTAGGGTTTTTTCTCGACATTGAGAGTTTTGTTTTTCTCCCGAAAAGTACCACTAAAAAGTGGGAAGAATAAATTAATTATACTAATATTGATTAATTATTAATCATAAATTATAAACAATTAGTTAATTATAAAAATATTCATCAATTATCACTTGATTTTTAAAAAATCAAACAAATTTTAATACAATATTTACCAAATGAATTTATGGTGAATTTTAAAACTTACAATACATTTAAATTAGAAATTAAAGCGTCGATTTTTTCGTAAACGTTTCCATTTTTCTGAACTTTTTAGATTTATATTTGATTTGCTTGAAGCACATCGGTAAAAATTATCTATCACTTAAACAATTTTAAATAAATCCATTAAACAACGCGCTGGACAAAAGTCAATAACCTTTCTGATAAAACCTTTGTAAAAAGTTTTTTATGTTCATGGATATGGATATTGAGGCATGTGTTTGTGTAGAGATGTACGACGGAAATGACTGCGGTAATTTTTTTTATTTTAATTAAATGATCTGTGCAGTAATTTTTTAATGTCGTCGAAGGGTCGCCCAATTATCTTCAGTACATGCAGATTGTTGGCAATGTACAAAAACCTTCATGTCCTATTTTTTTAATAATTTTTGCGCTTCATTAATTTTTGCACCCCACCCCCGTAATCGGCTGCCCAGAGAAAATGTCAAGTTTGCACTCCTCTAGATCTGGGCCTGCATTTATTAACAGGAAATGAAATTAGTATCCAAATTTGCCATAACGGTACTTTTGAAGTTAAAATGCTAATGATGTTACTTGATAGTGGGGGGGGGGCAAAATATGGCTTTCGCCCCTTCTCCTCAGTGACAGAAGGGACCAAATACCCCTGCCCCCTCCCTCTATTGGCACGTACCTGGAGACACGTCAAGAACCGCAGCAGAAACTAATATAGCAATCTATTTCGCTAGATAGCTGGGCACCTGAACCTTTCAGATCAAAGTGATTCTTACAGTTGACACGGCTGTCAAAATCCGCCGTCACTGATAGAAACAATTACACCAACTGCGCTACCAGTCTGAAGTCACATGTGGCTTCATAGAAACGATATCAGTATGTTCTTGGTCTCATTCCCTAAAGTCGTCGTCTTGTGACCGCGCTAATGAGTACGAATTTATTGAAAAATTGTGCCCATTTAGGCGGTCACCAGAGGAGTCTCTAATGTCCAACAGAATTCCTTAGAATTCATGTGAATGAAACAACCAATGGTGCAACTAGTTTAAAATACAGGCAGGCATCAACTATTTATAAAATGCTGGACATTCATAACTCGTGGATTCATGTAAGTATGTCTTACCTTATGAGCGAAGTGCACTGTTACTTTTATCCCACGTTACATTTAATGATTAAATAACCACATATTTCTCAATAATCCATGAATTCTTTCAACGAAAGATTCTACTGGTTCTTTCCTTAGAAAATTTTCTTTTTTGGAACGATTGTATTGGTCCTTTCCTTGGAATAGAATCCTTTAGAACAATTATATTGTCTTATTCTGTAGAATAGAACCCCTTCGAAAGATTCTTTCTCTTCCTTCCTCAGAATAGAATTCTTTGGAAAGATTCTTTTACTCCTTTCTTTAGAATAGAATTATTCGGGAAGATTATATTAGTCATTTCCTTAGAATAGAATCTTTTGGAAATATTCTTCTGTTCTCTTCTTTAGAATTATTCGGGAAGATTATATTGGTCATTTCCTTAGAATAGAATTCTTTGGAAATATTCTTCTGCTTCCTTCTTTAGAATATTAGAATTATTCGGGAAGATTGTATTACTTCCTTAGAATATAATTTTTGTTGAATTTGCTTGTTAATCCAGCAGTGAGTTAAACACGTGTCACATGATTAAGTTTTAAATTTATGTCTTATATTAAAGAAATTGGTTTGTAGTTCTTAGGTCAAACATACGCATGGTGGGTTCATTTTCCGTTATAAGTAGCTCATCTGCGAGCTCCTTACAAGATGGCGAGAAAGAACGTATTCTAAACAATACAACATTGAGCTTAGTGTTACAGAAGATTGCCAGGCGCGTAAGTCTTTGCGGCAAAGGTTTGATTCCACGATGGACGTTCTTTGACAACGGAGAAAGGAAAATTATAGCTGAGACAGTAATACTCAAATCAGAAGGAGTGAAAAAAGTGTGTGTCATGAAGAAATGAAAGGTGAAAACAAAGTCTATTTAAAACTAGTCTATGTGTAACAAACTTTAAATTTATTCTCTTGGGAATACAAGGGTAACATTCTTTAAAAGTAATCTCTGATTAACACATTCTAATACTGTTCTATATTTCAAAAAATATTTACCCCTCAATAAAAGCTTAATATAAAAAGAGGTCTCTTCAGATTGAGTGCGCCCTTAACTACAGATATGTGGGAGGTCCAAGAGATACATAGATTCGATGAGAAAGGACCATATCTGTATCGTAACAACTGATACTTTACTGCCTAGAGCAGTAAACTGCAAGCAGAAAGGGAAGTCACCCATAAAAACTACTTACCCTCTTATAAATTTTTACCGAGCAAATATGCTTCTAGCTCTGTTCCATTTAGTCTGTCAGGTAACTGGCTATTTATCTTAGTCTGTCAGGTGACTGGCTATTTAACTTAGTCTGGCACCTCTGCAAAATGCTCGTGTGTTGATAGAGCACATGCCCCCAAAGTGTCCTTAATCATTTTTATTGTAGTGGTGTTACTTTATACATCTTTATATGTCATTGCGTGGGTAGCCCGGCGTTGCTCGTGCCAGTTGTTTTTGTGAGGTTATTGGTTTGCTTCGCAAACGAAATGGGAATTCGTAGCCTATTATATAACAGGCATAACGGTTTTGCCCGTTTGATCACGGTGTGTCAAAAACCGGCTAAACTCGGGTGACTTGTCACATCTAAAAATATCCATAATTTTGTAATATTTGGAGTACTAGTAAAAAAAGTTAAATTTTTCAAATATTTACTTATTAAAAAAGCAAAAAGAAATTCTTCTCATTAATGCAAAATCCTTTTTCAAAATATCACCAGTGAAAATCAAGCGGTTAAAATTGTAACTGATGTCGCAATCAGATTTATGTTTAAAAATCGCTGATTTTTAAGCAGGTTTTATCGTTGTTTTCATAAAGTTATTTTTATTCGGAGTTGCCTGCTTTTCATATAAGTACAAGACATAAAAATCCATGAGTATTTTGTTTTTGAATTTCGAGTAAATCATAAAAATATCTTCAATAAGAATGAATTGTTGAGGTTTTGTAACGCAGGGCTGATGATCCCGACTGGCAATTCTCAGTCGAATCTCGGAGACAGAACCGCAGCAGAAACTAATATAGCAATCTATTTCGATATATAGCAGAGCACCTGAACCTTTCAGATCAAAGTGATTCTTACAGTTGACACGGCTGTCAAAATCCGCCGTCACTGATGGAAACAATTACACCAGCTGCGCCACCAGTTGTAGTCTGATGTCACTGGTGACTTGATAGAAACGATATCAGTATGCTCTTGGTCTCATTCCCTAAAGTCGTCATCTTGTGGCCGCGCTAATGAGTACGAATTTATTGAAATAATGTGCACATTTAGGCGGTCACCAGAGGAAGTCTCTAATGTCCAACAGAATTCCTTAGAATTCATGTGAATGAAACAACCAATGGTGCAACTAGTTTAAAATACAGGCAGGCATCAACTATTAATAAAATGCTCGCCATTCACTACTCGTGGATTCATGTAAGTATGTCTTACCTTATGAGCAAAGTGTACTGTTACTTGTACCCCACATAACATTTAATGATTAAATAACCACAACTTGCTCAATAATTCATGAATTCTTTCAACGAAAGATTCTATTGGTTTTTTCCTCAGAAAATTTTCTTTTTAGGAACGATTGTATTGGTCCTTTCCTTGAAATAGAATCCTTTAGAACAATTATATTGTCCTATTCAGTAGAATAACACCCCTTGGAAAGATTCTTTTTCTTCCCTCCTCAGAATAGAATTCTTTAGAAAGAATCTTTTGCTCCTTTCTTTAGAATAGAATAATTCGGGAAGATTATATTAGTCATTTCTTTAGAATAGAATCTTTTGGAAATATTCTTCTGCTCCCGTCTTTAGAATATTATAGTTATTCGGGAAGATTATATTGGTCATTTCCTTAGAATAGAATCTTTGGGAGGATTCGTCTGCTCCTTTCTTTGAATAGAATTATTCTGGAAGATTATATTAGTCATTTCCTTAGAATAGAATCTTTTGGAAATATTCTTCTGCTCCCTTCTTTAGAATATTATAATTATTCGGGAATATTATAATGGTAATTTCCTTAGAATAGAATCCTTTGGAAATATTTCTTTTGCTCATTTCTTTAGAATGTATATATTCGGGAAGATTATATCCTTTCTTTAGAATAGAATCAATTGGACAGATTATTTTGCTTCTTTCCTTAGAATAGAATTACACGGGAAGATTATATTCGTCATTTCTTTAGAATAGAATCATTTGGAAATATTCTTTTGCTCCCTTCTTTAGAATATTGGAATTATTCGGGAAGATTATATTGGTCATTTCCTCAGAATAGAATCCTTTGGAAATATTCTTTTGCTTCTTTCTTTAGAATAGAATTAGTCGGAAAGATTATAATGGTCATTTCCTTAGAATTGGTATATTGGTCAATTCTTCATAATATAATCCTTTGGAAGGATTCTTCTCCTCCTTTCTTTATAATAGAATTATTCGGAAAGATTATACGTATCCATAGAATAGAATCCTTTGGAAGTATTCCATTGGCCCTTTTTTAGAATAGAATCATTTGAAAATATTATATTAGTCATTTCCTTAGAATAGAATCGTTTGGAAAGATTATATTCCGAATATCCTTAGAAAAAAAACTCTCGAACGATTCTATTAGACAAGAAGGTCAAAGCCTGTTAGAAGTCATATAGTGAAGACTGGAGGGTTACAAGGCTGTATTTCGCGTGTTAATCCAGCAGTGAGTTATACACGTGTCACATGATTAAGTTTTAAATTTCTCTCTTATGTTAAAAAATTTGGTTTGTAGTTCTTAGGTCGAACATAAACATAGTGTGATTATTTTCCGTTAGAAGTAGCTCATATCTGCGAGCTCCTTACAAGATGACCAGAAAGAACGTATTCTAAACAATACCACATTGATCTGAGTGTTACATAAGAGTGCCGGGCGGGAAAGTCTTTGTGCTAAATATTTGATTCCACGAAGGACCTTGTTTGACAACGGAGAAAGGAGAATTATCGCTGAGACAGTAATACTCAAATCAGAATGAGTGAAAAAAAGGGTGTGTCAAGAAGAAATGAAAGGGGAAAATCATACAAAATGATTTAAATTGGATCATGCATAATTTGTTTCTTTTTTCATCACACCCTGAATCACATGAGACCACTGTAGACGGGCGCACCTACGAAAGGGGCTATTGGGGCTTAAGCTCTTCCCAGACCACACGGTTTGGGGGTTGTAAAATGCGAAAAAATATCATAATTTAATTCCAGTACACAAATACATATCAGCATTTGTTCTGAAATTCCAGCGTAGTCACCAGCGTCACCCTCTGCCTCCGGCTGTATTTATCGTCTCTCGTGCACTGCCTCGTTTCTGTAACCGTCGTTCGTCAACAGTCAAAAAGAATCTAACGGTAAAAGTCGAAATCCAATCAGAGATCTTCTGGACGAACACTACCGGTTCTACTCACGTCGTTGTAACAGCAGATGACCCGAAATAATAATCGGTCAGAATATATTCGGCATTCCGACTGGTGTGAGAAGATAGCATGAATGTCTTCACAATACATTCCAAGACTAGTCACTATGTAACACGTTCCAAAACTAGTCTCTATGTAACACGTATCAAAACTAGTCTCTATGTAACACATTCCAAAACTAGTCTCTAGGTAACAAACTCTATATAAAACTAGTCTCGGTGTAATAAACTTTAAATTTAGTCTCTTGGGAACACAAGGGTAACATTCTTTAAAAGTAATATCTGATTAACACATTATAATACTGTTCTATATTTCAAAAAATATTTACCCCTCGATAAAAGCTTAATATAAAAAGAGGTCTCTACAGATTGAGTGCGCCCTTAACTACAGATATGTGGGAGGTCCAAGAGATATATAGATTCGATGAGAAAGGATCATATCTGTACCGGGACAACTGATACTTTACTGCCTAGATCAATAAACTGCAAGCAGAAAGGGAAGTCATCCATAAAAACTACTTACCCTCTAATAAAATTTTACCGGGCAAATATGCTTCTAGCTCCGGTACATTTAGTCTGTCAGGTGACTGGCTATTTAACTTAGTTTGGCACCTCTGGGAAACGCTCATGTGTTGATGGAGCACATGCCCCCAAAGGGTCCTTAATCATTGGTATTGTAGTGGTGTTATTTTATATATCTTTATATATCACTGCGTGGCTAGCTCGGCGTTGCTCGTGCTAGTTGCTTTTGTGGGGTTATTGGTTTGCGAAGCAAACCAAATGTGAATTCGTAGCCTATTGGATAACAGCCATAACGGTTTTTCCCGTGGAGTTTGTATGCTTCGCAAACCACATGGGAATTCGTAGCTTGTTGGATAACAGGTATGGATTCCCATTTGGTTTGCGAATTTGTAGCCTATTGTATAACAGCCATAACGGAGTTGCCCGTGACAGTTCTTTTCGTAGGGGTCACATTTCCCGTGGCGTTAGTTGCTTCGCCAATCAAAAAATATAAATATTTAATTGATAAATATTTATTAAAAGAAAATCAGACTTAAAACTTATCTATCCAGTGTAAAATTTTCCGCAGATTTCAAATCCGTTAAAATCTTTATTCTATCTTTATCGTACGCTGAGGTAGAAAAAAGCACTGAAGAACGCCAGTGATAACTTTTAATAATTTCCTTTGCTTCACACACGAATCCGTTTCTCAGGAAACCAAAATGAATGAATATCGAATCAAACGAAGGTTATTTGAATCTGTTCTCTCCAATTCAAGACGGGAGATGAAGAAATCTTGTCATGGTTCCAAAGGCTGACGTCAAGGTAACGTGAGGGCGAAAAGTCTAAATTTTGATTGTTCTTCATTCCACGGAAGAAGGAAGAACGATGAAAAATAACTATTATATTCATTCGAAAAAAAAAATTTTAGACTGAATTTTAAAATTTGCCGCGACCCAAAAATTGCAAATAATTTGGATTACTTGTGTGTCAAATCCCATTCCTGTAAGTGCCATAGATTTGTCATTACTTCGTAGGCAAGAAACAAACAGACAAACACTTCATTTTATAATATTAGAGACATTGTGAAAATTCTTGGATGTTCCAAGTTCAGTGCAGAGGACGTAGACGAGTGGCTGGTATGTGATTCTTCGGATCCTGGATTCCAAAATCTCAGTGACGATGAACTCATTCAAAGTGTGAGAGAAGTCATTGATGACCCGGAAGATGACAACGACATTGCTACTCAACCAGACGCGGGAACGTCAGCTGGTAATGCGTTTGAAGTGCCTCGACACAGTGCTAAAATGGATGGAGCGGCAGCCTGAGTGCGACCATCTACAACTACTCAGCGTCAAGCGCATGCAAAACTTGGCTGCACGGAAACGAGTAAAGCCAGCGAAACAACTGACTTTGACCGATATATTCGAGCAATGACACATTTTAATACAGTATGCAAGTACAAATGTAAACAAATTTTTTTTATAGTCATTGAATTTATTATTGAATTGAATTGAATATATTACATTACATGCTAAAGCAAAATTCGATCTTTTTACTAAAAAATAGTCATTTTTTCGTAAATTATCCAATTACTTGGATATTCGATTATCCATATGAGGTCTGATCCCAATTGATCTGGATAACTGGAGCTACTGTTGATGTGAAAAGATTTATACCCTTAACTGCTGTGTCACAAACCGTCTCGTAACTAGTGTGTAGGGGTCTCTCAGACCTCGCTCACTAAAGTGCGTATAAAGTTGGTTAATATAATATATTAATTAAAGATTCTTTAGATAATTATTATTTATACATTTTAAATTTAGATAATTCAATTCTTAACATGAAATACATTTTATATTACTATATAAGTTAAGTAGATTCCATGTCTCTTCAGGCTCAGCTTACGGGCCTAATTTTGCAAGGCGTTTCAACCCTGAAAACTATAAAACTATGTTGTGTTTTGGTGTTCTAATGGTGCGATTAGGTTTTCACTCCCCCCGGGCATCTCATTTGAAGTTATTTTTTCCGTAGAAATATTTTTCTTGTGAAGACGCACGTGAAATGTCTTCATCTTCATCTGCCTAAATTTCCGAATACGTTTCTTGTTTGCTTTTAATAATATTATCCGAAATATCACTGTCCCAGTACTCTATTTCCGACCAATTATCAATAACATCCTAAATTTCTTTTTATGTAAGATACACAGGTTGTTTTTCAGTAAAGTTTGTTGCCATTTTGATCTCTCTGCCGAAATTCCCTACTCCAACTTAGACGATTTCATTCAACAAGAACGGTAACGCAAATGCTATGAAGGGGGTCTAAGAGACCACGCTGTAAATGCAAATAGTGTAAAACACGAAATAATTGGGGCAGCCAAACCAGTCTTGAAATGTGGCTTCTGTTGGACGTAGTAGGAATGTACTGAATAGGACAGGGACCAATATTCGCTTTAAGGGGTGGAAACGACAGGTCAAAAATGACTCGGGATCTATGAGACCCATGGCAGCAGTTAAAGGTTTATCAGGGATGATCTCTGGGAAATGCCCCACTGGTTGGATTTTTATTCATCGACTCGCATTCCAATACGTGGTAGAAAAATCAGGCAAACTTTCCCACAGCCGTGTGGGTAGGGACCCTAAGTTAACCCGGGCTCGGCGCATGACGCCCTGCAATATGTTTACTAGATAGACCGCCTATGCACTACCCCTACAGAATACGGTCCAAATTGTTAACTCGTAGGTGCTGGGAACTCAGCTGGCAAGTTTGAACCAAGTTTGAACGGATTAGCAACAGGAGGATTGCGAGTTCAACGGATTAGTAACAGGAGGGTTGCGAGTTCGAAGCTAGCTTTAGACAAAAACCATCGCGTACACGAAGGCTAGTAATGTAAAATATGTTGTGGTTTCAACTGTCCTCACGTTGACATAATGTGGAATTTTGGAGAGTGTGGTCTGAACACATGTATTGATCTAGTGGTTCAAAATGACGAGGCCTTGTCCTTGGATCTTTTCCTTCTTGATTGATCCCGGACCGTTATCGATAGCCCATCGTGTAGTCCAGTGTGACGTGGATTAGTTACCAAACTTTTCTCTGCCGTGTTCTGGCATCCGACAGTACGGTTTCGGTTGACAGACGTACTAATTCATATATTTACTGGATACATTATTACTCGCCCTAAGTGGTTCCGACGAGATATCTCATCTATCAAAGATATGAACAATTTTGCAAATGACGAGATACATCGTCAACAAGGTATTGTCGATTTCTGATAAGGGGGAAATCAAGATTTGGTAATTTTTCTTCTAATGGCGAGATATCTTGTCCATCAATATCTGATCAGTTTTTCTAATGACGACATACCTCGTAGAGACAACCTACAGGAGGGTTAATTCCTTGGGAGTGTGTAAACATTGAAATAACACTACTGAACATATACTTAACCCTTTTAAAGGCAGTATGCGGAAAAATGGTTATTTAACAAATTTTATGAGTGAAAACATAATTTATATAAATATTTTGAATGAACAAAAAATTTGGTTTTTTTAAGAGGTGGTTGTTCTTCTTACGAATTGACGCCCTTCTAAAGCACTGTGGTGTCGTCGCCCCACAACGGCAGCCTGAAAACAGTACGAACAGTACACAACGAGGAAACAATCGACAGCTAAGCTATTTAAGTTCTTATAATTCCAAGAACATTAAGAATCTATGCAGTATTTACATCACATTAACCTCATTACATGAATACATTCAAGCAGGGGTTCCCAACCGTTTAGTAACTGCGTATCACTAGAAATTTTTGGCGTACCACCAGTCGGATATATTTTAGAAACATATATCTAATGTCAGAAAAGTGCCCAATGACTTGTTTTATTTTAATTAAAATACTAAGAAAGCTTCATATTTTATGATTAATGCACTTCTATTTCGTATTAAGGATGTTTTAAAAATGAAAAAATTAAACAATTATTGAAAATTACAGTTTTTTTTTTATTTAGGTCTAAAAACAAATAATTATCTTGTGCGAATGATCTCGAATTATATCTGTGCGTATTTATCATACATAAAGATAAAGGAATTCTTCGTAAAACGATATAACAGGGAGAGATATCAGCTTAATTTCGTCGATATAGCCATTGAACAGAATTAGATAATCAGCAACGAAGTTTCTCTTTAAATAATGTGCTACTGTTAACGTCATTTATATATCATAAATATTTATCATAAATCCCATTTTTCTATAACGTGGTTGTACATACTAAAAAATCGAACAAACTTCGTAGATTATTTGGGTCGATCGTATCATCCTTGCGTGCCACCCGAAACGTTGCTGCGTACCACCGGTTGGGAATCCCTGCATTAAAGTTAGTATATCACAGGCCAGCGCGGGGAACCTACCTCATCCACTGCTTTTCTGTCTCTCTCTCTCTCTAACTGTCGTCTCCATCGACCTCTACCGTCGTCTAAAAGTATCCCAACGATAAATGTCAACAACCAATCAGAGATCATCTGGACGAACACCGCCTACAGAGGACGCTCTATTTTCACCCGCTCTGTAACCAAGTCGCTGTAAAGGGCACGACACAAGAACAGGAGCTGGCGCCAAAATATAACCAATCCGAATACATTCGGCATTCCGAAATTCCAGTGGCACAATGGAGTAGCATTTTCAATGCAAGTGAACCATCTTAAAGGTCAAGCACAACAGAGTTTCTCCCGATGTCACATCACTCCCAGGTAAATGATTAGGAAGAGGTAAATTATTTATATTCATTACTTGCAGGACCGTTCGCGTGGTGCAGTATGTCCCTCCCCTCTTCGCAACAGTTTCCTTTTTCAAATTGTGTGTGAGAAGAGTGTTTTTTTAACTCTAACTTCACCGAAGCGGGTTAAATAACCCATTTTCCATTTAGATGAAGGCAATACTGCTTGGAATTCGTGCTTGAAATAATAAACCAAACTTCTTTAAATAATAATAATAATTAGATTGTGTTCTGCAAAAACTCTTTCCACAAACATATTTCTTACATAGGGAGCTGATTTAAATGGCTATATTTTTATGTCAGTATCTTCCTTGGCACTTCTTACACGCAGTAGTAACTTTGCTTAAGCTTGTGGATGTGGCTGTCGTATTGTGATATGGAAGTTTGTAGAGTGGGGTGCCAGATCACGTATTGCCTCGTCATCTGTTCAAAATTATGTGGTGTTGTCCTCGGTTCTTTCCCTTTGGGATTCATTCCGGACCTCAATAGCCCGCTGTGTTGCTTTAGTACGACGTTAATTAAAATACCTACCTAACTACGCGGCTGCCATATTAGTCCCTTTTCCCCGAAGTCATTGATAGTCATTAGTTAGTTCCCACAGCTAAAATAAAAATTCTTTCCTTGAAATACTTTCACCTGTTGTTTTGTTGTATTCCATTTAGGCATATGTTCTGTCTGTTCTTCGTTCTGCTACCGTTAGGATGCAGTGAAGCATGAACTTTTAGGATCCAATGAAGCGTGAACTGTTAGAATCCAGTGAAGCATACATCTCTTTACAGTGGTGTGTGTACTTATTGTTTTACAGCGTATCGCTTAGAGTTGACACTATTGTGAAAATACAAAATACTAAACCGGTCAAATGCCTCGACACGGTGAAATTTTTTTCTTCTTGATACGCATGTCAGTTGCAGGGACCAGGTAAAGAAAAATATATACTACTAAACTAATTTAAGAAACATTTCAGAATAAGTCGTAAAGTGAATTGAGGAAAAGAGATGAAACAAAAAGTAATTTTGAGTCACATTTTTAAGGCAGGTCATTTAACCCACTTGGTAAATTCAATGTAAATATTTTGTTGTAAATCATACGAAGATTCGTGTATTTTATAAGTATAAAATAACCTATACGTATAGCAAATAGGGAGCATTAAAACAAATATATAACTGAGAGTTTGTTACTAGACATTTTTTGTTGGAGATTGAAGGCATGCCGCTGCCGTCTGACTGTCAGCTGCCCCTATTTTTCCTGACGATGTGCAAGTGAATATCTAGCACACCGCTCAGTAATGGCCATTGATCCCAGTCTATCAACTCTCGAGTAGCAAACAATAAGCGTGAACGACAGACATGGCAAGTGCTTTTTGTCTACTTCGACAACTGCTCCAGACATAAAGTCTAGGTAATGGTAGTTACTATGCAAGGTTCGTATATTTTTAGTTGGAATGAGTGAGCAGATGCTATACGCGGATCTTCAAGTTAGAATAAAATGTATTGGTTAGTGTGGTATTAATTTCGTAAACATTTTATTGTTCGTAATATGATGTTCATATATATAATTTAAGCTTTCCATGCTATGTTTGCAGCTTTCAGCGCGCTTGCATGGTTAGTTTTAACTTTCGTTTTCTGGTTGAATATCTCTGCTTTTTATTTTAATCTTTCGTTAATTTGCGTATTTGAATTTTATATATATATATATATATATATATATATATATATATATATGTGTGTGTGTGTGTGTGTGTGGTGCTATAGCAGTCGTTCCAATAATATTTTCATTCTCTTTAAGAAATTAATTTATTCTATAAAACACATAATCACTATTTTCAACATCATCAGGATGAATATGTACAATGCAGATCGAGCCATCGCCCAAATCGAGAGGAACAGAATCATACGTTATGTCAGCAAGACAATATCATTACAAGTGTGCCTTTCTTCTGTTGCTAGCCCCAAACCCAGACGGGGATTACGGTCATGTGACACTCCGAAACCAATCGGAATCTTACACGTTACTTGACAGATACCAGACACCCTTTGAGGGAAGCACTCGTGACATCTGACAGGTGAAAGAACCTTATTGTAAACATGGTGCATCTCCCTTTTTCACCCGTTTGGAACAAAACATCTCACCGCTTAGTATTTAAAATAGAGATGAGTTCCTTACTGCTTTTAAGTTACAAATTAATTTTCCTACCCTCATATATATATATATATATTGAAAATAGCGCACCAAGAAAGAAGAAAGGTTCAATCGCTAAACTTTGCAAATAAGTACAGTGAGATCCGATATGCAGATGATCCAAGTTTGGTGCCAATGCGCATGTCCACACCCTGCAGTGGCGCTGTAATCAGGAAGTGGGACTTGCGCATAGTGGAAGATTCATAAACGTGACGATCACATTCCGACTCTGGGAGGACTTTAGTAAGGTAAGAATGCCAGGCATAGGTGTGAGAAGACATTTCTCACAGTGAAGCGAGTTTGAGAGAGGCCTCATCATCGGCATGAAAACCGCAGGCTGGTCGACGCACCGTGTTGCTCGCCAAGTCGATCGTTCGGAGTGTGCCGTCAGAACATGTTGACAGCAGTAGACACGAGATGGTGCCCATGTGCGGCGTACCGGGTCTGGAGCGACCAGGAAGACGACGAGGCGAGAGGATCGAAGGATCGTGCGGCAAGCGCTCGTGTATCCCACAGTGACTCGTTCCACGATACAATCAGATGTAGGGGTGTCAGATATTCCACAAACCATTTCCAGACGCCTTGCGGAAGCGAATCTGCAATCCAAACGCCCTTTTCGTGAACCACTTTTAACACCGAAACATCGGGGACCCCGTCTACAATGGTGCCTTGCGAGAGCGACGTGGAATGCCACAGATTGACAAAACGGGGTGTTTAGTGATGAATCCCGGTTCGTTTTGGGGACAGATGGTAACTGCGTACGGGTGTGGAGGCGCCCTGGTGAACGGTACAATTCGAACCACGCTGTCGAGCGACATCACTGCCAGCACAGCAGGAGTAATAGTCTGGGGGCCATGGCCTATGATAGCCGGCCCACTCTAATTGTGGTAAGTGGAACCTTAACGGGCCAACGCTATGTTGGTGAAATTCGACTCCACGTGGGAACTTTCCTAAATGGTCTTCCAGGGCAATTTTCCAGCAAGATAATGCTCGTCTGCATACAGAGCGAGTTGCTCAAGACTTCCTACGTCATGTTCAGACTCTTCCATGGCCGACCCGCTCCCCGGACTTGTTCCCTATATAGCATGTGTGGGACGAGCTGAAAAGCCAGATGCCGCCGTGACACTCAGTACATGATTTGGAGGTGGCTGTTCAAGATTTGTGAGCCCATCTGCTTCAGGACAACATCAGACGTCTAATCAAATCAATGCCGGACCGTTTTGCGGCATGTATTTCAACAGGAGGTGGTCCGACGCGCTATTTTCAATGTTCATGAGTGTATTAATACGTTCATAATACAGGTAAAATCATCCACACAGAGGCGGCAGAATTTTGGATTTTTTCCCAACGAAGATATAATAATGAGAAGGACAAAAGAATTAAATACTCTTGTGTGAGGAAGGAGTATTTGGGGCTTCAGTATTACAGGGTTTTTAATGTTGTTGATTTAGTTAATGAAATTGAGGATATAGTCAGCTACCCAACTTTGACTTGTTAAAGTGTATATGCAATTATCCTCTTAAAGATCCATATCCGACTATAGAAATTGCCCCCAGAATTTTTTTTTTACCTTTCGCTTATAGTGGCGTCCTGCGAGCGCAGTTTTGATAAGTTGAAACATTAAAAACCACACGTGGTCTAGCATGGGGCAATAACGTTTGACATACCTTACTATTTTATCCATTTTACAAAGGGTAGCTGAAAATATGGACTTTTACGAGATAATCACAGAACTTGCTCGCGAACAGCAACAAAGTGAAGTTAGATTTTACAATTTTCCATGCAGTTTATTTTATGAATTTTTTTTATTATAAATGTGGTATATCCAGTTACGATTTTTATTTTTAGTCCCAGTTCTGCCTGTATACATTTTGACATGAGGCCGCCAAGACTTACCGTTACCAAGGCCACAAAAACCCTATAAATAACACTGACGCCAGTGCACAAAACCCGACACACAAAAAAAGTTTATTAACTTTAGGGGCCATCCACATATATCGATATCAATTTTTCATAATTTTAAGACTTAACCTCCTAAAACATCAAACGATATCAAGGACTTCCCCGCATTTAATTTAACATCGATATCATTCCCAAAGAAATTTCAATTTTCTTGATCTACGAATAGCATCTTTTTATGTAGAGATGATCCCTGAAATTGAAACCAACTTTAACATTGAATATATCGGGGAGAGGACGTTATTACCTTGAATGATACCTTTGAAAGAGCTCGAAATAAAGGAGGTTTGTCGTATTTTCCCCCGTGACTGTACATATAACGCTATAATGTAGATGTAATGTTGAATTTACTGTATTGAATGATTTCGAAATGAGGAAGTACCATTGACTTTCTTTTGTAAACCAATCACCATGGCAGAACTATTTTTAAATACAAGGGATGTTTAACGTCTCAAAATCCATTCGCTTGTGATGGCCTAATAGTAAAAAACACCTGTCAGAGTAAAGTTTGCATTTTTGCAATGAAATAAATTAATTTAACAGTTGGTTATTCGAGGTTAAGTAAATTAAGAAACAATACGGCTAATCTTTGAATTGGGGGCCAAATCATCATCTCGCATCTGCAATAAATTTCTCTCGGACCGGCCCTGTTCGTTCCCACTACTAAGGATGTTAAGCGAATCACACAACTGCTACTCAATCACCGATACTTGTGAATCACAGTTCTTACCTGTTACTCGAATATCAAAATAACATTGATTGGGTAGCAGTGATTGAGTAGCGGTGATTCGGTAACAGTGACTAAACTGATATCGCTAAGTTGATACCTTGGCTGATATTGATACTGTTACTGCAACTGTGATCGGTGATTGCGACCGGGATAGGTGATTCGGTAGCAGTGAAAGCTGTGACTGAGTATTTTGTGATTTGGTATGGGTGACAGTTAGTCTGTGACGGATTCGGATTTCTCTGGAGGATTTTCAACCGGATGCTTAAGTAGGCATTATGACACACCAGATTCCCGCGCATTTTCCTTAACAAAAAAAGAAGCTCCACAGTTTTAAGGTTTTTCAGATAAAAACATCTTATATTCGTTATTTTAACAGACAATTTTTTTTTCCGTTCTTCAACTATCACTGATTATTTATTTAGTTATATTTTTATATAGAGCAACATGAGCTAAAACTTGTTTTATTACTTTTTTGGTTTTGTTTATAATTTAAAATTTTCTTTTTGACCTCTTGTAAATTATTTTTAATTCTAAAAAATGAACTTACGTGCTTCTGAAGTATAAATTGAATGAATCGAAATCACAAGGAAGGTCGAAAAAAAGATTTTTTAATTTCGCTAGTAAATAGAATACGCTTTACTAGTTTCTGCCTTCTTTAAAGTTCGTCTCTTAAGATGAAACCGTTTCAGAGGGAGGATCAACACAATGGTGTTTACACCGGTAATGAATGCATTCTGAACTATCGTAATGCAAGTATAAAATATAATGACTGAATATTTAATTTTTAAAGCGTATAATTTGTTGTTTGTAAAAACATTGATTTTCTCTGGAATTCCTTGCAGACTGTTTTCAAAATGTTACTCGTTTGAATATTCCCAGTTTGTTTTAGAGATAAATTATATACTTTCACTCAGCTTATCAATTTTAAAGTACTGCTAAGAGAATATATCCCTCTATTGTCTTTGCGGTTGACCCCGGACAGTCGACAATAGTCCGTGGTTACGATAATTTGTCGTAAATTATCTACTTCTCCAAATTTTAATTATTATTTTACAAATATTGTATGATTTGTAAACTAAAGTTTTGGGACAGAAATTGTTGAAACAAGTCACAAAAGTTACTAGATTTTTCACAGAAAAGTTTGACTCGTTTGTAATAATTTAAAGAACAAAAAAAAATGAGAATAGGTGGAAAACAAAGTGGAAAATAAAAGTTTTGCACATGCGCTATGCACAACCCACAGAAAACGTGAAAATATTTTTACTTTTCTGTTGTTCTTGTGTTTTTTTCGTCTCAAACAAAATTGTTATGTTTCAAACTTGAGTCTGCTCACTATTGAGATTCGCAAGAACTACACGTTCTCCTTTCTCCTAATAACAACAAGAAAGTTTTATATATTCCAAGAATTATTTTAATAAAACCATTTCATTTCGTTGAAACTACAACAATGTTGCCATCTTGACAACTACAAATAATAAAATGCTAACTAACTAGATTTATTAGATGCGCGTGTATCTTTACATTCTCCCACCTTTTGATTTAATGTTAACAAACTAATCAAAACCAACACATTCAGACAGTCCGACATTACAACTCAATGTTGTTACAATATTCTTTTTTCTTTCAGCAATTTCCTCTCTATTTTCAATAGGATTAGAGTAAGGTCATTCATCTTCTGTTAGTGGCAACCAATTAGGCCCCTCCCACCATCTAGATGTGATTAATTTTGTTTCAGAACATCCCCTCGAAGGTAAATCAGCTGGGTTTTCAGTTCCAGGGATGTGATTCCAATCTTCAGTTCTGGTCAAATTTCTGATCTCCTTCACCCTGTTATAGACAAATGTCGCCCATGGTTCGTTTCCTTTAATCCAGCACAAAGCAGTTGAAGAATCAGTCCAGAAATATGTTCTTGTTACTAGTAGTTCAAGACGTTTAATGATAAAGGAAGCCATCCTAGCTCCAATGCAACAAGCTAACAACTCAAGACGAGGAACTGTTGATTTCTTCAGCGGAGCAACTCTCGATTTGGCTTGAAGAAGCTGTACTTTGACTTGCATTGCGTTTTCGGATCTCAGGTAAACCACAGCTGCATAAGAAGACTTAGAAGCATCTACAAATATATGGAGGCTGTGTGAAGCACCATCATTCAAGGTCATGTATCTGGGAATTTTCACTACTGACAGCAAAGGTAGTTCCTCTATCCACTTTGGAAAGATCTTCTTTATCTCCTCAGGCAGCTCAGAATCCCAACTTAACTTTTCCCTCCAGCTCTCCTGCAACCACAACTTTGGACGGAGCGTGAACGGACAGACAAATCCGATAGGGTCAAATACTTTCTGTACGATGGATAGAATGGTCCGCCTCGTCAATGGAAGTCCCTCCAAACTAATGTTGTTTACATCACAAAATAGAGAATCTTCCTGCTTGTCCCATAATAGTCCCAATACCTTTGTAGGCTGAGTTTCAATTTTCATGTTATTTGTATCAGTTTGTTCCCAACCTCTTAGATCAAATTTGGCTTCGGCCATTATTGCAGTAGCATTTGAGATAAATATCTCCGCCTCTTCTTTTGAGTCAACCGAGGTCACACAGTTGTCAACGTAAAAGGAAGTATGCAATTTCTCAGCAACAGTTTTGTAAGAGGATTTGCTTTGCATAAGATGAAAATTTATCACAGCTCCAAGCAAAAAGGGACTGCAGTTCAGGCCGAAAACTACTCGGCAGAGACGAAATTCTCTAATTTCTTGTTCGGAATTCTTCCACCAGAGGAATCTCAGAAAGTCGCGATCATTGTCATTGATTGATATTTGTAGGAATGCCTTTTTTATATCAGAGATAATTCCTATCTTCTTTTCTCTAAATTTAAACAAGATTGTGGGTACTAGTTCAAGCAAATTTGGACCTTTTGCCAAACAATCATTCAAGGAAAACGAGTCTTTCTGCTTACAAGAGGCATCGAAAACCGGTCTCACCGATGTTGTGGAGTTGTCTTTGAATACTGCTCGATGAGACAAATAGTGTACACCCTTTTCTTGTATACTCTCTGGCACTTCCTCTATCATCCCTAACTGCAACCATTCCAAGAAAACTGCATTATAATCATCAAAGCGTTCTCCGGATCTGAGCCTCTTTGTGGTTGACACTAATCTCTTCTCAGCAACTTCTCTGTTGCTAGGTAAGTTTCCTGGATCATTCACCTAAGGCAAGCTAACTTCATATATCCCTTCTTCGTTTTTTCTCAAAGTCTTGTGAAAGTGATTTAATACTGCCTTTTCTATTTCTTATATAGGTTGAATTTCACATGAATCTGTTATGCCTATGGCTTCCAGCTTCCACAAGTTCTCTAGACGATCGGCGTGTATTAGCATGGAGGTCACGATCGAGGATGCATTTTCCTCGGAAGAACGTCCACACATTTTACCCATGACTACCCATCCAAACAATGTCTGTACAGCGACTAGACCATTGTCTAATTTACGGAGTTCTCCGGTTAGAACTTGTCCAGCTATGTCTGCTCCGAGAAGAATTTCTATTGGTAGATCGCCTTTTCCCACATCTGTGACTACAATATGCATTCGATTCAACTCTGAACAAAGTTCTGGGGGTAATCTTGCCACATGGCCACAAATTTTATGTTGCTCCAATAGTTGGATACCACGACAGTACTTGCCATCAAGACTACTGACAGTCAATTGGTAGCAGTTGTGAGTTTTCCTACCAGAAGTTACTCCTCCAAACAGAGCATGCACTAAGCTTTCGGAACCAACTGGTCTACATCTCATCCTTTGAGCCGTCTCTTTCAATATGTAGGATCTTTGAGAACCAGTGTCAATTAAAGCTCTGACTGTCTGTTTTCTACCATTGACTTCGATATTTACTAACATAGTTTGCAGAAATACATCTTCTGTGGCACAATAATTCGCTAAAGATACGTTTTGTTTTCCTTCTTCATCACATTCTTTCGCCTCGTCTCTTTTCTGATTTGCAAGCTCCGAACATACTATATCCCAATGTCTTTTTGAACAAATTAAACATTGAACTTTTGTCCTACACTGTTTTGCTCGGTGTCCTAACTTAAAACAGATAAAACATGCTTTTTTTTCCTTTATGAGATCATGTCTTTTACTCAACGGCATTTTTTGTGCAGTAAAACAATCTTTACTTTCATGTTGTTTTCCGCAGAAAATGCAAATGATCTTCTCATTTCGCTTTTCAAACCTTGCTTCACTCGAAAACAGATCATTGGCTGTGGGAACCGAAACTTCAACTTGGCCTTTTTTCTCTCTACGTATTCCACCTTCCAATAATTTAAATCCCGCTTTTGCAAGTGAAATCCTTTGCTCCCCTTCTACTTCACTTCTCAAGAATAATAACAGCATTTTTAATTTGTCACAGTAAGAATTTTCTTGCGAGGTAACTGCTGATTGATTACGCAACCATACTCGAAATAGATCTTCTGGAATGCATGATTCCACAAGTGGAAACAACATGGCAGCATATTTATCAGTTGTCATTCCAATGGACTCTAATGCTCGTAAATACGACTCCAATTTATCGTACAACGACGCTACATTACATTTTCCCCTTGGCTCCTGAACATTTCTGATTACAAGACCCAGCATTTCTCGAACATAAAACTCAATTAATAGTTCTTCCCTGCCGAATCTATTTTTTAAACACTCAATGACGTTTCCATAATTTTCGGCCGTAGCTGGGAAACTGTCAACAATGTCACGAGCTCTACTCCCAGGAACAGTTGCTTGATACAAATAATGGAACTTGTCTTCATTTTCCATTTCAACATCATCATGTATACGTTTAAATTGACTCCAAAAAGTCAACCAATCCTTTACTTCTCCTCCGAATTGTTTAAGCTCTATTTTGGGCAATTTCAGTTTACGTCTACTTGAAGTTGGAGATGAAGCGATGGACTCAGCAGTATTTAATGGTAAAACTTCACTATTTAAATGCATCTCTACTTTTACACGCACTAAATCCATTTTTTCCTTATACGCTTCGATATTCGCAAATTCAAGATCGAATTCTTCATCTGTTTCGAATTCCATTCAAAATTTGACGATCAAGAACATCCAATTCAGCAAATAAACGCTCTAAAGTAGCTGTTTTTGTTTTTATTATTTCTTTATCGCGTACTTCTTTCAGTAACTCTTCTAAAATACAGTTAACCGTGTTTCAGTCTCTTGTGGTTGTGTCAATTATTCAGCAAGTTTCATAATCGTATTTAAATGAAAGCCACAATTCACAAACATAACTTTATTGAACAAAGCCTAACGTGCTCTCTTGGTTATCTATATCCAACTGTATATTTCAAATATCTATAGAACAAGCACTTTTACAGTTGTGGTTACAGTTAACACATCACATCCTCCTTTTTAACTTGTATAGTAAATAATAATACACATAAAACACTTAATAAAATCAAGAAACAATCAATAACATATATAATCACTTAAATACCTGGGTCGTCTTATAGTACGACCTGATTGGCGAGCATGAGGTTTAGTTACAGTATTGGATAGCGGCGCAGTACTCGTATCAATAAATGTTTCTTTATTATCTGGAAGATTATCGGGAATATTATTGTAAAATGGATGGGAGGTCTTGGATAACCTTAAAAACTTTCTGTTTCTCACTAAGACTCTTCCAAAGTTTGTTCTAATCTTATATGACCTTGGGTTATTGGTTAAAGACAAAACCGTAGCGGGTTCCCATAATTTTGTTTTTACGTTCTGAACAGTGATTTTGTCTCCAGGCTGAAGTTCTTTCAAATTCTTACTGGATCTATCGTAATAGTGCTTCTGGTTTTGTTGCATTCTCAACAATTTTATATCGACATCTTTAAAGAGTTCAGGGTTAAGAAGTTTATTACTAATAGGCAACTTGGTTCGTAATCGTCTATTAAACATTAGCTGGGCTGGTGATAATCCTAATCCAGAAATGGGTGTATTACGATATTCTAATAATCCTACTGAAGGTCTACGATTATCCTCGAAAGCTTTCTTAAAAATTGCTTTGGTTATCCCAACTGCCTTCTCAACCATCCCATTACTTTGGGGATAATTAGGACTAGTGAATATAATTTCAATATCCCATCCCTTTCCAAAATTTTTAAATTCATAGCTGTTAAAGGGAACATTGTCACAAACAATAATTTCTGGAATTCCAAATTTGGAAAATATATCCTCTAACTTGAGAATGATTTCTGTAGTAGTCTTATTTCGAATAGGTACCGATTCAATCCACTTTGAGTAATAATCAATTAATACTAGATAGTCACTGTTATTAAAATACATTAAATCTACTCCGACTCTCTCAAACGGACGGTTTGGTACATCATGCGAGACAAGAGGTTCTTTACATAGTGATTTTTGAAAATTTTCACACACATTACACTTAGAAATGATATTTTCAATGTCTTGATTAATTCCTGGCCAGTACATTAATTCCCTGGCTCTATTTTTACACTTCTGAATACCCAGATGAGCTTCATGTATCAACATTAACATATCTTGTCTAAGAATATTTGGAATGACAATTTTGTCATTTAAAAATACTAGTCCATCAACACAGACAATATCATTTTTCAATTTGTAGTAATGCCTCAAGGTGTTGGGTACATTTTTCTTTTCAGGCCATCCAATTTTAAAGTATTTACATATTAACTTTAAATCATTATCTTCCTCAGTTGCTTTCTGAAATTGCTTAAATTTGTTCTCACTCATTGGCAAGAGTCTAGATACAGAATGAACCATGTTCATCATTTCTGGGTCATCTTTGCTTTCCTCTTTAATATATGCTCTTGACAAAGTGTCGGCAATATACATTTGGTTTCCTGGCAAATATTTTACAGTAAAATCATATTTTAATAGCTTGAGAAGCATTCTTTGTAAACGAGAAGAAATTTTACTTATTGGCTTATGGACTATGGAAGTCAAGGGTTTATGATCACTTTCAACAACAACCTTATGACCATAGACCAAATTGTGATATTTTTGAAAAGCAAAGACAATTGCCAGCAACTCCTTTTCAATTTGGGCATAATTCTTTTCAGCTTCTGTTAAGCTCCTAGATGCAAATGCAACTGGATTACCCTCTTGTAACAAACATGCTCCTAGACCATCTTTAGAACTATCACACTGGATAGTAATAGGCAAGACGTCATTAAATACTTTTAGAACTGGTGTTGAACTAATTAACTTTTTAATACTCTCAAAACTTTTATCCTGTTCATGACTCCATTCAAATTCAACATCATTTTTTAACAATTCTCTTAAAGGAGCAGTAACAGCAGAGACATTGGGTACAAATTTAGATAGAAAATTAACCATGCCTAGTAACCTTTTAATATCGCCCTTACACAGAGGTTGTTCTAGTTCAGTAATGGCTCTAACATGACTTGGATCAGCTTGTATACCCATCTTAGATACTAAGAAACCCATATATTTTACTTCAGGGACCCTAAACTGAAATTTATCACTATTGAACTTTACATTATTTGTTTTGGCTCTCTCCAGAACCTCTATCAAAATTCTGTCATGGTCTTTTTCATCTTTACCTGCTATGATGAGATCGTCAAAATAAATTTCTACTCCATTAATATCACCAAATAATTTCTGATTCTTTTTCTGAAAGACCTCGGGAGCAGAACAAATTCCAAAAGGTAGCCTGTTAAACTTACATCTACCAAAGGGAGAATTAAATGTACACAATTCTGAACTGGGATTATCTAATGGTATTTGCCAGAATCCTTCTTTTAGATCTAATACAGAGAAACATTGCTTTCCTTCCAATTTGTTTATGATTTCTTCTGCAGAAGGAATTACATGATGTTCACGCTTTATTGCCTTATTAAGATTTCTGGGATCAAGACATATTCTTAATTTACCATTAGGCTTTTCGACCACAACTAAACTATTTACCCAGTCTGTGGGTTTGTTTACCTGAGAAACAATTCCTTTTTGTTCCAATTCCTCAATGGTAGTTCTTAACTCTTTATGTAAAGATTGGGGTACTCTTCTAGGAGCATTAACAACAGGTGGTACATCTGGCTTTACTTCAATGTGATGAGGCTCCCCAGGAAATTTTCCCAAACCCTCAAATACATTTTGGTAATTCTGGATAACATTTATTTTCGATTCAAGATGAATTATATCAATAAGTTGAATTAACTGTAGTTTTTCACAAGCTTGCAAACCTAAAATTGGCTTGGCCTTTACATCTACGACAATAAATTTAAGAATAACATCAGAGTGTTTATCAGTACAACAAGCTAGATCTATAGACCCAATAGTTTTCAACTTATTATTACCATACGACATTAAAATCACATCAGTTGAGTTTAATTGGTCCTTTTGTTTAATACAGTTAACCGTTTTCGTAAACGACGATCGTACTGACTTCCGAGTTCGTTTTACCGCTTCCATTTTCAGATGAATATTAATACATCAACAGAGTTTATTTTCATTAAAAATATAAATTTATTTCCACTTACGGTTTATCACGTCTGGGTGGTCACCAAATATTGAGATTCGCAAGAACTACACGTTCTCCTTTCTCATAATAACAACAAGAAAGTTTTATATATTCCAAGAATTATTTTAATAAAACCATTTCATTTCGTTGAAACTACAACAATGTTGCCATCTCGACAACTACAAATAATAAAATGCTAACTAACTAGATTTATTAGATGCGCGTGTATCTTTACACTCACCACGACCACTACAATACGAATGAATTCGGACGTTACAAGAGATTTAGGTAATGGTAATTTTAGTTAACGTCGTACTAGAGCAACACAATGGTCTATTGACGACGGTCCGGGATCAGACCCTTAAGGGAAAGATCCGAGGACAACACCTCGTAATTTTGAACCACGGTCAGATGACGAAGCAACACCTGAGCTGACAACCCACTCTCCAAACTTCCACGCCAACCCAACGTGAGGACTTTCGGCAGCCGCCTCTACATCATACGCTTACAAACATCCATGCCCGGACCCGGATTCGAACCAGGAACCTTCCGATCTAGAGGACAAGAAATTTAGAATTTTTTTTTAATGTTTTGGGATTGTTGTTTGAATATTTCAGAACCTCAGATTATCAAATGTAAGGGAATTGTCTCATTACACAGACTACGATGAAATAATTTTTCTTAAACAAACAAATATTTTAGAAAAAAGTTATGTAGTTAAACGGATTTAAAGACAAAAAAAAAAAGGTTTGCCAATTATTTATTTGATAGTAAAAATTCCATAATTTGAATTCAATTAGAAGTAAAATAATCACGTATTATATTGCAGATTTTTTTATTTTAACGTGTGATTAATTCTTAAATATAATTATATGAAAAATATAAATAACATATAATCTGCAAAAACCATTTGAGTTACAGTGTATTAAAGGGAATCTTTTTCAGGTTTACTAGCCGGTCTGCGCCGGCTAGCGCTCGGCGGTGTGTAATAGTGCTTTTTTAAACTTTTTTACACACCGTAATTAAACATGCTTTGATTTGTATATTTTATTTATTTTTATGTCATTGCGTATTCAATCAAATATTTAAGGAAAGTTGGTCGAAATATACATATACTGCTACAAAATTATCCATGTCTAGTGATGTTTTGCAGGAAATAGACATATCATTAAAATCAACTCAAATACCCAAACACGGAATTCTAAATCAAATTAAAAAAGTAAACATTAATTCTGACGTGGCCAGATACCGGGTAGCAAAATTACGTTTAAATTACTTTTGCATCAAAGGAAGAAATAAAAAGTCAGTTCAAACATAAATATTACAATTTAATTCCTTATTTTGCATAGAAATTGACCTCGGCTATTTGAAAACAGCAAGAATTCAAAATATCTGGGTTATTTTATTTATGTTGATTGTTGCCATTCGACGATACACAAATAACGTCGATTTCGGGTCCACGTACGTTAGTGTTTTATATATATAGATTCGCTCGAATTTCAACCACGGTTGAGATCACAAGATCAACACCCGAGTTAGCACCCTACTAAAATTATAATTTGACAAGAGAACATAATTTAACTGTAACCGTAACTGGATTTTAAATTCTTGTTTACTTCAATAGTTTCTATCTGTGTTTATTTGATGAACCTCAAACTCATTCTTGAATTTTGAATATAATCCCAAGGTTTACTGCAGCAATTCACCAACAAAAATGTTGACATTAATTTGTGTTCGTCTTCCCCAAAAGTAAAATGCGATTACTTAAGTGATGACGTTTGCCTGGTCAATATCAAACACCTGAAATGTTGCACCTAAATTCACTATACTTCTGATTTTGTATTCTTGCAAATTATCGTCAATATTTGTTGTGCTTTTTAATTTTATGTGTCTATAAGCCTATACTTGTTTTACGATTGTGCAGTCCATCAACTGTTACATGAATAAATCGACGAACTGTTCTGGAAGTAAAGAAAAGGATGCATTGTAAAATAATTTCGTCCAAAGTATTTAACATTGAAGTTATTCTCGAAAAAGAGTGAGGAAGGCAATTGGACTGTTTGTATTGTAGATATCTGCACAATATGTTGTATGGTAAGTTCACTTTTGATAATAAAGTTCTGAAATTTAAAATGGTACAGCTACACTCTACGTTTATGACCGATGGCAACGACCTTTTTTTTTTTGGCGAACTGCTAAAGTTGCCAAGGAAATAATTATTTCCTAACTCTTTTTCTGACACAAATTTTTTTCTTTTTACTACACATTTCAGAACGTTTTAAAAAGTATATATTTTTAAAACTTTCACAGAAAGCAGTAAGCTTAAGCCCATATCAAAACACATTTGTGAACCAGCATAGAAACTAAACTACGAATGTTGGGTACGAATACCTTGAAACTTATCAATTACGCTAAATACAGTGGGCATATTAAAAAAGAAAAATATTTACAAAAGAAAAAAAAAGCAAGAAATAATACAACCTGATAACGTCAGAATTCTTTCGTAAAAAAATATGGTCAAAAAAACAAAATTCTTAATCCTTTCGTGAAAACTATTATAACAAAATAAAAATTCCACAACTGTCAAAATACAAATAAATGGACCAATGGTATCACAGAAAACGATTTAAAAGGACCAATGCAATCAAAGGATATTTTAAAAACAAAATAGCCAATAGGAGGAAAGAAAAAATTTCAAACGAATCAATGAAATCAAACGACTTTAACGGATTTTGGAAGAACTTTCTAGAATATTCAAAATGAAAATTGAAATTTTCCGTTTGCCGAGGTTGCCATGTAAACCACAACAACCGTATCCAAAGATTTGTTGCCTTAATTTATCGTAACTTGCTACTAGAAGTGCGCCAAAAAAATCGCCAAGCCGTTGCCATCACTCATAAACGTAGAGTGTATAGCTGTACCTTTAAAATACATTTAACTGCTCAATTATAAAGTTATACCAGAAATTAGGGTGATAGAAAAAAGGGAACAGCTACACTCTACGTTTATGAGCGATGGCAACGGCCTTGGCTATTTTTTTTGGCGCACTTCTAAAGTTGCCAAGGAAAGAATTATTTCCTAACTCTTTTTCTGTCACAAATTTTTTTATTTTTACAACACACTTTTTAAGCACATTTCAGAACGTTTTGAAAAGTATATTTTTTAAAAACTTTCACAAAAGTAGGGTACAGCTACACTCTACGTTTATGAGTGATGGCAATGGCTTGGCGATTTTTTTTGGCGCACTTCTAGTAGCGAGTTACGATAAATTAAGGCAACCCGTCTTTCATTTAGGTTGTTATGGTTTTCATGGCAACCTCGACAAACGGAAATTTTCATTTTGAATATTCTAGAAAGTTCTTCCAAAATCCGTTCAAGTCGTTTGATTTCATTGATTCGTTTAAAATTTATTCTTTCCTCCCATTGGTTATTTTGATTTTAAAATATCCTTTGATTGCATTGGTCGTTTAAATTTTTTTTTCTTTGATACCATTGGTTTATTTATTTGTATTTCTACAGTTGTGGAATTTTTATTTCATAATAATTTTTTTTCACGGCAGAGTTCTGACGTATTGTTTTTCGCATTTGTGGAATATTCTTGTTTCGTAATTTTTTTTCTCGGGACCGTTCTGATGTATCAGGTTGTATTATTTCTTGCTTTTTTTTCTTTTAAAAATCTTTTTCTTTTTCAACTTGCCTACTGTATTTAGTGTAATTGATAAGTTTCATGGTATTTTTTACCCAACATTCGTAGCTTAGTTTCTCTGCTGGTTCACAAATGTGTTTTGATACGTGCTTAAGTTTACTACTTTTTGTGAAAGTTTTTTAAAATATTCTTTTCAAAACGTTCTGAAAATGATGTTTAAAAAGTGTGTTGTAAAAAGAAAAAAAGTTTTGACAGTAAAAGAGTTAGGAAATAATTCTTTCCTTGGCGACTTTAGAAGTGCGCCAAAAACAATCGCCAAGGCAGTTGCCACCGCTCATAAACGTAGACTGTAGCTGTACCAAAAGTAGTAAGCTTAAGCACATATCAAAACACATTTGTGAACCAGCAGAGAAACTAAGCTACCAATGTTGGGTAAGAATACCCTGAAACTTATCAATTACACTAAATACAGTAGGCATGTTGAAAAAGAAAAAGATATACAAAAGAAACAAAAAGCAAGAAATAATACAACCTGATAACGTCAGAATTCTTTCGTAAAAAAATAATGAAAATGAAAATGGTTAAAAAATAACAAGACTCTTAATTCTTTCGTAAAAACTATTATAATAAAATAAAAATTCCACAACTGTCAAAATACAAATAAGTGGACCAATGGTATCACAGAAAACAATTTAATAGGACCAATTCAATCAAAAGATATTTTAAAAACAAAATAACCAATGGGAAGAAAGAAAGAATTTCAAACGAATCAATGAAATCAAACGACTTTAACGGATTTCGTAAGAACTTTCTAGAATATTCAAAATAAAAATCTCCGTTTGCCGAGGTTGCCATGAAAACCACAACAACAGTAACAGAAAATGGGTTGCCTTAATTTATTGTAACTCGCTACTAGAAGTACGCCAAAAAAATCGCCAAGCCGTTGCCATCACTCATAAACGTAGAGTGTAGCTGTACCGAAAAAAGAACTAGAACTACACACATTAGTACACAAATATACTATTCTTATTCAGTTATTTTTTTAGTTCATAATAACGCTGCATATATTTTCCGCTTTTTTTCATTTGAAATGTTTTTACACATGAGAAATGATGAAAAAAAGTTGAATCAATAAATTTCTATTTTATTTGAATTTCTGGAAGAGCTTTGATTTCTGGCTATATTTTTTTTTGTTGCCAAGAAGAATTTTCAAGAAAAACACTGTTTTGGGCTTATAGGAAAATATTTATTAAAAAATTATATAATTTTTAAATAGAAAAAAATCTAAGGAATAAATTTTCTACTACTCCCTTATTTCCTAAAATTACCCTACCTCAAGAAAAATTAAATTAAAAATTTCTTGAAAAAATATACTCTGAAACCTATCTCAAACAAGTAATACAGAAGGCAAGGTAAAATGAAAAAGATAATGAAAGACAGAAATTAGTAAGAGATTCAAATAAAAGCAAGAATATAAAAGGGTTGGAAATGAAAATTTTTACTTTGCAAGTTTGTCATAATCTTGATAAAGTGATCTGTATATTGTGATTTTTGTTTTCATTAGAATTTTAACATCCCTTAGAAACATGGGAACCTCCTAAGGATAACTAAGACAGGGTTCCCACAAGTTTTAAGCAGCCGAATTTTAAATTTTAGTTAAAAAGGCCCTTGAAGAACTTACATATTTACTTATAGTCATTGCCGTCCAACCGTTCTAGTAGTTAAGGTGTTGGCCTCTGGATCGGAAGGTTCCTGGTTCACATCTGGGGTCAGAGCAAGGATGTAAATTGCACTACTGTTCTTTGTTAGGGATAATGATGGTCGCCCATTGGGTGCTCCTTCACAAGTGGCCATCACTTCAGGCCTTGTAGTGGCAAAATGATTACAAATCAACAATGCCCGCCATTGGATTAAAAAAAAAAAAAAACTATAGTCATTAATAGTTTTTTAAAGAACACTGCATATTTAATATCACCTAAATTCAAAAGCCAAAATTACTGATTCTTGTCTAAGGTCAAGTGTCATCAAAATAAAAGGCATAATATTAAAAGGTTAGTTTGTAATTAATATTGCTACAAGTGACTTTATCTGACCCAAACCTAACCCTTGTGTAAGTTTCTTAATCATGTTAAGAGTTAATCTGTTGCAATTTATGTGGAATGTAGCCATAAAAAATGTCTTTAAAAAGCCTTAATTTTTTACATGAGGACTGAAACCCTAAAATAATGAGTGATTTTTAGACATGTGCAAATAAATTAGCTTCTAATTCATTAAAATTTTTGTTAGTAAAAATTAAATGCCTTTTTCTAATTAGTATTTTGTATCTTTCAGGTGTGCTTGATTAATGTTAGATTGAGTAGTATCCAGTCAAGCAAGTCCTGAATAGTTATATATAAGAGAATCATCCCAATTTTTATGAAATTTAGCTATATTAACCAGTTATACATTTTCATTCCTTAGTTATTAATGATTATTTTCATCCGTCATGTCTATGAGACGAAGATATGAGCCTATGGGTGGAGAAGGAGATTGTAGCCAAATAATTAGTTCAAGTACCAGGTATGCAGCAGATAATAGCAGTGATGAAATAGAGTCGATTCCATCAGATAGCTTTGTTGATGATTTGACTCTAAGAGTAAGGTCGTTGCTCATGAACTTTGAAGAAACTGAAGCAAAATCTGATGTCAGTTCCAACAGATTTTCAACAGTTTCTTTACAACATGAAGCAGAAACTTGTGTTTCGCTGAATTGCAGAGAAGATTTTGCGTCACATGCTTCAAATAGCAGTAAATGCGGTTTCAACAGGCTGGATTTTGAACCTCGGAATGTTTACAGTTCAAAATATTCACTTGAGAATCAAGATGCTATGCATGATCCTACTGAGGCATCTAGAAGTAACAATGCACTGTGTGGAAATTGTTCTATATTGAAAACTACTGCTGAGGAGGCTTGTGAAAACCCTGTGAACCCTCAAAGCTCTGTAACACTATCAAAATCCTATTCTGGAACATTTGTTCCACACCTCAGTGTTGATAAATCTTGTCTACAGCCACCCAGGATAGTTTTAACTGAAACTGAGCTCAAGACTTCCTTAAATATCATGAACTGTAATGTTACTTCCTCCAAACAAAGAAAGGTTGAAAATCCTCAAAGTTACCAATCTTTCTCTGATACATTGCAAAATGATAATCCACGAGCTAGACAATCTACAAATGAATACTCTTATCAAAATGATATAAAAAATAAACTTGAAGTAAATCCGGGAACTTCAAGCGACCATGGATTATCTACAAACGCAGGAAAATATAAATTTTCTTCTGTTCAACATTTACCAATATCTACTTCTCATATGCAAGTTGGTGTGAATGAACCCTTTGAGAGAGAATCAGAAAGAAGTTGGTCAGAAATAATAGTTGCTGCTGAATCTTTCTCTAAATCAACAGATCAAATTCCTAGTAAGATTCTCCCAGTCAACAAAAATAAGAGCATTTCATTTATAATGGATTCCAAGCAGTTCTCTGTACTTTCCAGAAGCCTAAGTGGGCAAGAAGGAAACCCAGAAACGAAGATGTCATCAAAAATTCCAATTGTTGAGGAGGCTGACATTCACAACACACTTGCTGATAACTGGAAATCTAATGCCTCCACCTTAGGAGCAATTGATAAGGAATACGAGTTTTTGAATAACCGTTCACTATCAAGTTTGAGTGACTTTGATTCTGTGGATCATGAAACTCCTCCCTTATCTGCATCAAGCATAGGATCTAGTAAACGCTTAGAGTGGGACAATGGGGCTGACATTGGCTACAGCATAGCCAATGCCAATTCGAAATTGAAAAGACAAGTGCCCAACACAGCAAGGAGTGAACCAGAGGGGATATCTTTGATCAATGAGACCTTAAATGTTAATACTAGTCTCGCACCCATAAGTTTCCCAAGTTTCATGTTTCCATCTCTAACAACTGCACCAGATTTATCTTTTTCTAGAAACACACTTATCAATTCTACCCCATGTGATGCTGTAGAAGAGGAGGATCTTGAAAGAAGTTCATCTCCAGAAGCATCTCTTTCCAGAAGTGATTCCAAAAGATCTGTGATCTACAATTCAACCAGGGATGTACAAGTGCAATCAAAGATAATAGACAGAAGCCAAGGTTGTCCTGAAACTTTGGCTCACTCTTTCAAAAATTCAAGTTGTCCCGATTTAACCGACTTGTGTAAAAGCGCGACTGGATATCATAGTCGAACTAAAGTGTTTCCATATGGGAAGCTATCAAAATCAGACGAAGTAGTCAGTTTGAATAAGAAACCGCAATCAGAACAGAGGACTGCTGTTATTGATCCTTCTGGTTTCCCCAATATCAATGCAATCCGTGAAGCCTTGGAACAGAATTTGTTTAGGGAACACAATAAACCTGTCCAGGGCAATAGCACCAAATCACTTCACTCACAAGAGTATTCAAAAAATATCTCCTTTGCTAATCTATCTCACACCTGTAGAAGTTGTCATCAGTCCACTTTACAGACACAACTTGATGACATGCAGCAAACTAAATCAGAGTCTGAGAACTCGTACAAATCGAAAGATGACGACGAAGAATCTTTTGAGTTAGCTAATGGCAATACTCAAGTTTATAATGTCACTCAACTTTCACACCATGGTACAGTTGTAGATTGGATTGACGAGAACACAATGTTTGATCCTGATTTCCACTACATTGCTGAGATGTCTGAACTCCCTCCAGAATGCAGACTTGATGCTCTGCATTCTAGACCTTTTCTATTTCTTAGCAATACTTTAGGGAAACTTAATGAAAATCAGGTTCCAAAGAATGTAGGAAGCCTTTTGTCTAGCAATCTCAACGACTGTTCCACAAGTGGGAATTTAGAAACCAAGCCTCATATTCGGTGGTACCCCTTCACATCAGCAAATATTCAAGATATAAAAAATGTATCCACACAAACAGCTATGTCATTTATAGCAAAACAGCTGAAAGAGCCACCTGTTCAGGTTGCCTCTGAGCAGCAGACATCAAGTCCTGAAGGAACAAGAATGGCTGTTGAAACAACTGATAACCATTCTGTAAAACTGAAAGCAAATCAGAGCTCATCAGGATATGTCCAGATTCCCAACAATTCAGAATCATCCAGTTCTCCTGAATATTATTCAAGTTCTGAAACTATATTACCAGTCAGTCATGAAAAAGTGAACCAGGATGTAAGGAATTCGGAATCTTCTGCTCTGTGTGACGGAGATGAAAAATCTGCATTTTCATCAAAATGGAAACATCATCAACTCTTGGATAATTATGAAGTTCCGATGAACAATTCTAATCATGAGCAGGGTTCCAATTTACAACCTAATACATCTGCTCCTCTAACCTTTGATTCTTCAAAGATGAATTCGAAAAATTTTTGCTGGTTGACAGAACAGGAAGAGGTTGAATTCGAAGTATCGTAAGTATCTTGTAAAATATTTTGATGAAAAGGTCCTTCAATGGTTTCTAATTGTTATATCACAATCCCATATTGATATACAGTAACCTTTTGATGTATTGTGCATTCAGCTATATATCGCTTGTTTTTTTGTCCGCTTATGAATTTTAAGTTTGCAAACAGCAGAGGGAAATTTAAATCCATTTCTATAGAATTTTTGCTTGACCCAACCAAAGACAGCCGTGTACATGGGATGCTAGTGCATGTTAAATCTATCACGTCCTCATATTGACATGGTATGAAAGTTTGGAGAGTGAGTTGCCAGCTCAGGTGTAAACCTCATCTCCTGACTTGTTCAAGATTAAGATCTTTCCTTTTGGGATTGATCCCTGACTTTTGCCACTAACCCATTGTGTTGCCCCAGTGCAATGCTAATTCAACAACCTATTTATCTTTAGAATTGGGAGTTAATGTCTCTTGTGTGCACCCTTGTTTCAAGAAATTACAGTAAAATGACTTGGTGTAAAGATTAAAGCATATTGAAAGTGGGCATTGCGGAATTTCTTTTAGAAAACATTGTACAGTATTTAGTATTAGTTTAAAAGATTTAACTATCAAATTTGTTTAAACTTGTTTTACATAATTTTGAATGAAATATGCATAAATTCAGGGGTGAAAATCTTCCGCATTTCCGCTGATTTCCGTTTTTTTTCTTCTGAGAAGTTTTGCTTTTTCTACAATTTTTTCTTTCTAATTAAATAATATCATGGAATTACAGCCAAAGAATAAATGTAAAAAAAAAAATAGTAAGGAAAGTGTGAATATCCTAACTAAACTATAAAGAGTATGTTTGAAAAGAGATACAAAAGAGAAAAATTAAATAAAGTTCTTCTGAATTATAAAAATTCATACTTGTCATAAATAGGGGAAGACGGGGTACAATGAAACAAAATTTACTAATTATTTTTTCCTATCCACAATTTTGCATGCACAAAAATATAATTAATAAATTTGTTTAATCTTGTATTTTCCCCATCTAAATAAATTTGTATTAGGTTCTAATTCTAAACAATATCTTTATGCTTGTAAAATAACAAAAAGTTAATGTCTCACAGTGTTTCATTGTACCCCGTATGGCGGGGTACAATGAAACACTCCAAATGATGCAAGCAATTTTCACCCTATATAGTTTATTTTAGTCACATTCAACTTCATTTAAATTTATGATTTTTCCAACAGAATATATTTCCTTATGTTTCAGTTCACCCTCCTTGATTAAAACAATCATTTATACAATACTGCTTGTGTCACACTGTTATGTGTGGATACCACATTCTTAGTACTTCCGTGATCATCTGGAGCTGGAAAATAATCCGGATCATCGTCATCTTCAGAATCTGTAGGAGGCAGAGTTTGTTTTGAAAACAATCCCTTCTTAGTTTTTTCCCCCTTTTTCCTTTCTAATTGCTTAACCAGAGCATTTTTTACTTGCGTAGTTAAAACTAAACTCTTTTTTTTTTTTTTTTTCTGTTTTCCTACTCTTACTTTTCTTGGACCAGCCTTTGGGTAAGGTTTTATCTCTTGAGGATAAATGTATTTCCTCACAGGTTTAGAGCTAGTACATGGTGTATGAACAGTTGCTGATCAACCTGCAGTCGGTGATTCTTATTTACTTATGGCAAGATCCACCACTTCTGATTCTTGGGTTTTGTCTATCTGGTCTTCAGTTTCATTAATCTGATCATGGGAATAATTTTCAGTAGGACAAGGCCTATATGACACATACAAACACAAATAATCTTCTTCACAAAACATTTCTCTATTGAAAGGCCATATTCCAGTCGCTGCAAAACCTTTTGTAATATTTTGTGGAGTGATAAGAAAATAAGCAGTGCCAAGCAAAGAAGATATCTCATAGATAGAGATTGTACAACCTGGATTACACAGCATCCAATCATTTGCAGCTTGATTGAAGAAATTTTTTAGTGACTTGAACACAGTTTTGTTTAAAGGCTGTAATTTGTTACTGGTATGGGGGGGGGGCAGGGTTACAACAACAATTACGTTATATTTTGTGAAATCGTAATATGTGATTCATGATTGTCCATTATTAGTACAATTGGATTTTCTTTCGTTCAGCGTGTATGTGCCTGGAAATCTGTCAGAACATTAACAAAAATCTCTCCATTCATCCAACCCGATTTTGTTGCATCACCCGCAGTCCCACGTGGAGCTCCATTCAACATGCAAAATTTACTCTAGGAAATACTAAATAATGGGGTATAGAATTTCCAGAAGCATTAATAAATCTACACACAAGAACACCCCTTTCACCAGAAGTTAATTGACCTATTTGTTTTTGGCCCCTTTGACTGAGAACTTTAGGAGGATTGTGAACTGTAGTAAGTGCAGTTTAGGCCTATGAAATAAATAAACTATTCTTAAATGTTTTTGAATATAAAAAATCTAACTTACTATTGAAATCTGTACTTTTTTTAGAAGAAACAAAAATTTAATTTTGCATGCTTTCACACACACAAAATGGGATTACTGTTTTGATTGGGTGTTGCCTTTTCCTATTAATGTTAGGTGTTGCCATTTCCTTAGTAAAAGTGTTTTATTTAGATTAGTGACAACCAGTAATATTTTATTTTATATCAGTGATATTATATTTACCAGTGATATATTACTTCAAGTAAATGCATTCACCCGGGGCACAATGAAACATGTTTCATTGTACCCCATCTGCAAGTGTTTCATTGTACCCCATACTGAGGTTACTAAATAAAAAACAATTTTGAGCTTCTAATATTTATTTTTTTTAATTTGGTTTTGGAGGTATGAAGACAACAACACAAAGATAACAATGTATAGAAAAAATAATTATTACATATAACAACGAGGAAAAAGAAACAAAATTACTTTTAGAAAAGAAATTTACTTTCAATGGTGAAAAACCAATAATCTTCTATTGCTAATATTGTAGAAGTGCAAATGTATCCAAATCACATCAGTAATTGGAACTTATAGTTGTATAACATATATATAAATTGCAACTTTATGTGACAAATTTTACTGATTTTAGAAGTAATGTTTCACTGTACCCCTTGTTTCAGTGTACCCCGTCTTCCCCTACATATTCTGTACCAGTGGTGCAGCCACAATGAGGGGGTTATGGGTTAAAGTCCCTCCCTCAAAAGACAAATTTCATTGTTTATAGTGGACTTCTTATAAAGCTAAATAATAGGCAAAAATACACGCTTATCATTAACACATATTCTGTACTAGTGGCGCAGCCATGGGAGGTTAACTTTCTTACTTTCAAAGACAAATTTTATTGTTCTTAGTGGACTTTATAGGGCTTTATCAGACTCAATTTGCCTACACACATCAGAAAAAATTTCTGTCTGCACCACTGTTCTACATCAGTACACAATTATACTATTTTTATTCAGCTATTTTTGTAGTTGAAAATAACGCTGCATGTATTTTCCTCTTTCTTCATTTTGACTGTTTTTAACTGTCACTATCTCCATGGTATGTTACTCTTTATTTATTGTTCACCAAGAAATGTGGTATGAAGAGGGGTTACTGTATTAAGATAACTTGAATTTTAAGCATAATATTAATTTAAAAAAATTATCTATCCTAAAAAATGTTTTAACTTTAACTTCATGTTTTAAAAATAAATCTTGACATATATTTTAGTGTGTTTCTTGTATACATCTTAAGATTTATATTAGAATCTTTTGAAAGGTGGTCTTTAAAATGCCTTAATATTTATTTTCCTCGAAGGGTGAGAAGCCTGTAATCTGTCATTTCATACTATACAAACCTTGTGTTAGTCAATTTTGTTTAACTACAATTTTATATTTTATGTATTGTTATGAAGTTTTGTTTCTACATACATTCTTAATTTTATATTTAAAGCAGTCCTGATATGTGCAGTCATGAAAGAAAATTAGGTGTTGGGCAGTGTGAAACAGTTCCCAGATCTGCAGCTGCTGAGGAGATTGTCATGAATAAGTACTCAAAAGCCATCTGCAAAGAGATCTCACCGCAGATGACATTAAGTTCACACTCATCTTCAGACTCAGGTAGGACATTGTAAATGGATTTAACTAAGCCCTAACTCGTTTTTTAAAAACTTTTTTCAAACAAATGTTAGTTTGTTTTTCTTTAAGTTAGAACACATAAATATTATTTCTTTAAATCAGATGTTATTTCTCATACTCCCATAATTTTTTAAAAGATGTTTGAAAGGACAGTATCCTTAAAAAGATTTCTCGACTTAGAAGTTTCCAATTTTCAAAATGGTTAATGAATTAATTATAGAAATATGAGTTTCAAAATATGTTCCGATGTATGATAATAGAACTCCTGATGTGGACTTTAAAAAGGTAATTCTGATGGCGCTGTATACAAATGTTTAAGTGCAAAAGGTTTATGTGTGTTTATATTGAGCACCAACATTGTTTTTTGTCATAAAAATCTTTTTGATTTTTTCCCCCTTGAGAATGGCAGGTATACTGTGTGGATAATATCTCTAGAGTCTCTCTCCCCATTTGGGGATGTTACTCTTGTTAAATTAAACTTGGTTTGATGTATGGTGCAAAATTTATTGACTAGCTTTTTAGGACAAATAAGCTTAGTAATTGAAACCATAATGATAAAAGATTCTGGCCCTGTTATCAAACTTCATTTTTAGTTTATCAACTACACTATTGATTGCTTCTTTAGATTTTCCAAATATTATTGTATGTAGGATAAAAAATTTTGTGTATTGCTTTTCTGTATACATAAACACAATTGACCCATTCCAATTTCTTAAAATTTAGTTCTTCCAAACCATTATGAATTAAAAAAAAAAAAAAACATTCTCCACCACTAAAGCGTAATCCATAAATTGCCTTATTTAATAAACTCGTATGATCTGGCAAATTTAAATCAGTAAAACCTTGTGGTTGGTACATACAAATATTATAGTTTAAATTAGCATATTTTATGTCCAACTGGCAATAAAACTAGCCCAGAAATCAAACAAGAATGGCAAAATTCATCCTGATAACGGAGAAGTTATATCGACAGGACTAAAAACTTCGTTATAAGATTCCCAGTTTAGCTGCCTGTATCCACGAGCAATTAGCCTTGACAAATTTTACAATTTTCATCCTTTTTAACAGTATAAACACATCTGTTACCAAAGACACTCCTATTCAGATTTGTGGACTAACTTCCATACTCCTCTGCTCGACATCATGTCTATTTCTTCTACCATGACGTTTTGTCATTCAGTTTTCCAGGGTGATTGCAAAGCCTCTTTAAAGTTATGAGAGGTATAGATTCTAACGAAACAAGTTTCAGGTCAACTGCTACAATCTGGCTTAAGGATTGGGCCTGAATAAGGATTTTACAATTTAAAAAAAAAATTTAAAATTAATATCATACTTTAAATTGTTAGCCCAGAAATAATTTTCAGCATCATTATGCGAACTTAGCCTGGTTTTAGTATCTTCAAATCAATAATAAATATCAGGTCTTTTCTCAAAGAAGCTGTCCTTATCCACCTTAAAAATTCTTGGGGTTTTTTAAGTGCGACCTGTCTGATGCATCCTTTAGAGGATCTGCAGAAGTGGCTTTTTCCCAAATCGCTATCTCCAAGATCCGAATCAAAACAATTATTTTGGGGTTTCATTACCTCCGGCTCTGAATCAGATTCCGATTCCATGAAAAAGTTAGGATAGTTTTGGCTTTTGGTGGTATTTGTTATCTATTATTTCCCTCAGTAAAAGTAACGTTTATAGTCTATGACTATATTGTCCTCAGGAATGGGATTTCTGTAACCCCTTGTTTGTATGGCATACCCAATCATTACCCCTTTGTTCTCATAGTTAACTTATTCCACAACTGTTTTGGAATTCCAAGATAAGCTGTGCAACCAAAACCCTTAAATTATTTCGCAGTGGGTTTCCTTCCCGAATACAGTTTACAAGGGGATTTATCTTGATTACCATGACAAATCTTATTCCAGGTATAAACAAGCACAATAAAGCCCCAGACCACAGAAACTATTTGACAATCCACTAGATTTCAACGTGATTTTTACGGCATCAAAAGCAGTACAATTGAACCTTTTGCTCACACTATTGTGTTGTGGTGTGTATATATTCATTCTTCCTGCCCTTATTCCTTCAGAATCTAGAAACTTAGAAAACTTCAAGACTGTTATCGGTCCTTACATGAATTATTTTAGCGTTCAAAAATCTTTTAACATAGTTCAGTGTTTCTTTTTAACTGAAAGACGACTTGACGTAAAAAATTGCCTGTTATAGACAAAAAATACATATGCCCGCCTTTTGATACTTTAGGAAACAGATGACATAAATCCATATGTAGCAGTTCCAGTGGTTTACAAGATCTAACTTGAGCGACTGCATCCTTTTGACTAGTCTTAATAATATACCGAACATTTATGGCAGCACTTCTAATGCCAAAGCTCTAACTCATGACTAGTGGTCGCAGTAGTGTGCGAACATTTTCCCCCTCTGCCCACTGCAAAAACAGTTGTGGTTAGGGTAACCTGGTTTACAGTAATACAGATCATCAACCTGATTTGCTCAAAATAACATTTCATTACCTTTATTATAAACCTTAAATTTCCCTTTACTTCCAATGGAAGTTGCTGCCTTTTCTCAAAGATCCCCTGAAAGTAGGGAGAAATCAGCACAAAAAGTATGCAAAATAGGTTTTAACGTAGAAAAAATACTGAACTGCCTTTAACAAATAAGTTAGATGTAATTGAAGTGAACAGTTCAAAAGTTAACTGGCTCCATCGCTGAGGTGTGCACTTTTTGCATTGCAATTTTAATAATAAACAATATTTTTTATTTAAATTTTCTATTTTCGTTCATATGAAATAATGCATATCAATGCTCATATTCATTAGAATTGAATTTCAGTAAGGTAAGAAATGTGAATAACAACACTGCCATCAATAGACATTATGGGTACAATTTACTACAAAAATGAAAAGTTTGCTTCGTAAAATTGTGATTAATTATTAGGAATTCCACCTAATAGTCTAGAATAATATGTTGCATGTATATGATATTAATGTTCAATTTCATTCATTTAATTCAATTTTTCCTCAATAAAATTCCCCTATAATGTTGCTGAAATAAGAAATCACCTTACAAAATTAGTTTTTTAGTTGATCTTTTTTTTTTTCATTTCATTCAGATCCAATTAATTACCAATGTGCAGAACATGGCAACAATGACTTCAACAACATTGACGATGTGTTAGAGTCTGACTCATCTACTAGAAGTTCAGTTGTAAGCCATTGCTTTAATGACCAGAAAAAAATACTTGCTTTCAATCAGCCTGCCTTTGAGGATTCTGATCTCAGTATCATGTCCATGCAACCTACTTCACGCTACTACTTCACTAAAAGTACTTCAATGGGTTCAAATACCATGGGTTCATCTGACAGACATGGTGCAAGAACTGTAAAACCCAACTCAAGCGATATCATCGAAGATGCTAATCGCGTGATATCGGATTCGAAACTGATTTCTACAGCTGTGAAAAGACTGAATTCTACAGATTTATACTCACAAAGTAGGCCTTTATCTCGTGCTGAACATCTTGTTAACAAAGAGAAAATCCCAAAATCTCATTCAGATCCTCTCATATCATCTCAAAGCACTCAGTGTAATTTATCATCCAGAGAAACTAACCACAAAATGACCCATCTTCCAGTTAAACAAACCGAATTTGGTTTTAAGACAAATTTTATGGAAGCGGAGGTGCCAAGATCCCATGAAAGGAATATAGGAAATAAACCTTCTATATTTAAGGCTTCCACAAATTCCACTGGACCTAATAGTGAATTGAAGCTATGTGATAGACATGTTAGGGGCATGAATGAGATCCTGCTTAAGAGGGAACTTCCAAACTCAGACTATATACAGCGGGATTCGGTGCGGAATAAGCATCAGCCTTACAACGTTGGGCATACTGCATCTGTGCAATCTGATGAACACAAGCATAAGGTGGAAGCCGCAAACATTGCTGATGACCTTTACACGAAAGATCTCTTTATGGATACTGTTCCGACTCACCAGCACTCATCGTCAACCCAAAATGGCTCTAGGACACTAAGTTCTAGAGGTCATCCTCTCTCTCCTGTTACTCTGTCCGAAACAGATAATTTACGTAACCATCTGAGGACTTTTGAGAAGAAATATACATCTATTGGTGTCCAGGTTTCGGACAGTGCTTCTGCACCAAGATCTTGCAACTTTTGCCACAGAGCTGTTGACTCTCATTTCAATCATTGCTATGAAAAGGAAAAGTTCAAAGCTGTTTTAAGTCATACTCTTCAAGAAAGACTTGACCCTCTTCAGAAGATTTGCAGTAGATCTGGTGCTTCCTTTTGTGTATTTTCTTCTGGATGTGTTTGCTGTTGCAGCAAAACATTACAGGTGAGTTGTGGATTAAGCAAAAATTTGGCTTGGGATTTTTCTATGTATTTACCTATTTAATATAAATAAATAGAAAAAAGACAGACTGTTTAGTTGCATGACCAACAGGATGGATACTTAAGGAAATTTATTTTGTACATTTGGCTTAATTTTATTTTTTAGGGCCTTTAAAAAATATGTGCCAAATTAAAAGGCATTATTTACAAAATTGGCTCAGTTGTAAGTCTTTAACAGATGCCAGGCCTGAGATGCCAGGCAGATGCAGAATTTATATACTATTTTTTTGGGGACAGATTTTTTGTGATTGGTTGACAAGAAATCTATGAAACTAATGCATTGATCGACTGAAATTTTTACAGCACATAAAGCAGATATCCTTTTATCGTTTGACAAATCAGAAAAACTTGCAATTTTTTAGCACAAAATATTCCATGTTGCCTTTTTATAGTAAAAAATTCTGAATTTGTTTAGCTAAATTCGATTTTGGATTTAAAGTCATCATTTCCTCAAAAATTTTATAAATATTTTTCTGGTTTGTCAAAAGAATAGCTACATGATTTTTTTTGTATGAAGTAAAATGCTGTTCTTGTATTTTCGTTCATAAGATAACTTGGAGTTGAGAAATCATGCCAACCAGCAACAGAATTTCAAGCTCAGCAGTTCGATTAATAAAAATCTCCCCAAAGTGGTAATTTTAGCAGGGAAATAAGAAAATTCCTCCTTAAGCTCGATCTTATCAAATTATAATTTTTATGAACAATCATAAGGTTATCTGTTTCAAATTGTATTTATTTATAGATCTTGATTGAATAATAGTTAAGCTAAAATATTCTTAAGATATCTGCAAAACTTCCCTGCTTGTGCTTTCTTGATTTTCATAAAACAGTAATTGAGCCTGTGAGATTTTTATTTGTTTTGTCTATGGAACAAATAAATTTAATTTGACTTAGTAACTCAAGAATACTGAATACATCGATGCATGAATAGGGCCTGTGTTTAATTATTTTATACTGATGGAATTTTTACTTTTAGCAAGCTTTCAATATTCACCGGTCAGAACTCGCAGAAAGAATCGAGGCAAGAAAAAATGATGTAATTGAAAAGGCAAGGAAAAATCATTTCATAAATTTTCCTGCAGTTCCTCACATTGCCCCACGTTCGGAAAACTCCACTAAAAAAAGTATGTTTTGGACCTTTAAACATTGTAAATTTTTATTGATACTAACAATACATTTGTGTTTTGTTTAGTTAACAGTATCAGTTTTCTCTATGAAATTATCGTGTAAACATTGACAGTAAATCAAAATTGAATATTCGTGTGAGTTGTGTGCGTTTTGTTTTTATTGCCAATAGTTTCCTGATTCTTTATGTGCATTTACACTTTTATTTCCTTACAATAATTTTTTTTTCTGCATTCTGAAGCAGGTTGGGGCAATTTGATTGATGTGGATAACATGGTTATCTAGAAATACAATTGAAGGGGTAAGTGTAAGAAGGGATTATGTGACTTTTGTTTACATATTGGGATTATTGCAGTTTTGAAGTTGTCGATGGGTGAGGTATGTGTAAGAAAAAATTCTTGTAAGAACCCTTTGCGGATACTTACAACACCACCAGTCCTAAACTTCTTGCACCTCATCTAGTAAAAGTACTAATGACTTTGAGGCCAAATATCTTGAAACTACGAAAATGTCACATAATCTCTTCTTCCACTCACCCCTTCAATTGTCAACTTTAATTCACTAAAAATTAAAATTTAACCTCATCACACACATATTTGGTAGAGTATCATAATATCGATGACTCGATTGGATTTAAAAAAAATCTAATGCATAGCTTTAGACAATCTTATAATTGAACTAGATTTGCCATTAGTTTTGCTCGAAGTTAGTAGGTCCTTTTTAGTCCTAAGTTAGAAAGGAGCTCAAAAGGCACAATTGCATCCAATTCATGCAACTCTGTAGGATCCAAGCATTGTTTGAGGGTTTGAGACTGTCTTTAACATAGGTAAGAAAATGAGAGGTCAGTGTAGGTAGTTTTTTTTAAAGCTAATAGTGGGCACTTATGAATTTAATCATTAACCAACTACAAGGTCATAATCAATGGCCGATTGTAAAGGGGCACCCAGTGGGTGGCCATCACTACCCCTAACTAAGGACATCACATTTTACATTCATGCCTTGACCCCGGATTCAAACCAGAACCCTTCCGATCCAGAGAGGCCTGCACCTTAACCATTAGACTGGTTGGTCGACAGGGTAGGTTGGTATTTTAATTAATATCGTATTGGAGCAACACAAGGCTATTGACGACAGTCCGAGATATGAGAGGGCAGGGAGAAAATGATAGATTGTGTACAAGGACTAAATGTAATTATTATCCGGACTCCGTATGAAATATGATTAATGCATTGGGCAGGGAAGAGTCTGCTGAAGGTGCCCATTGCATATCACCATTGCCATTTACCAACCATAGTTCAAAAGCATTTGAGACAAAGGTTGGGGCACCAGCAGTTTCTGGTTGTTTTCTTGCAGTGAAAATATATGATTTTAAAATAGAAACTGATGTCTCACTCAGATTTATGATAAAAATATTGTCATGTTCGCTTCAGATTTTATCAATTGTTGCCAATTCAGTTTTTTAGATTATTTTTATTCGAATGATTTTTAGGCATTTTTCTATGGTTATGATTGTGGATTGGTTTTTATGTCGAAATAGTCCTCCACAGATTTTTTTCTTGATGATTGGCAGGTAGGTATGTAAATGTATATTTCTTACTATTTTCTTAAATTATTTGTTTTCTATATTTTAGGAGTCAAAAGTGTCCCTTTTAAACCCCAAGTCCATGAAAAATCATCTTCTAACAAAGAAAACAAAAATAAATCTAGGAGGTAGGTTATGAAATATATATTTGTTTTGCGTGAGACATTTTCTATGAGATTTAAATCTATCAAGATATTTAAATTTATTTACAATTCTCAAAATTCAATTTTTGATGAACTGTTTGTCTTTTTTTAAACTTCTGATAAAACAAGAACTTTTGGTACAATTTTTATTGGACTATCTTATCTAGTTTTATTTTTTAACCATTTAAGAAAAGGTTACACTTTTTGATACATCAAAGCATGTTTGAATGCCACATAATTTATTAATTTGCTTTACATCAACATTTATGTATTGTAACAATTTACTATCTCATAAATCAAGACCATCTGACCTTACATTTTAATTGGAGAGAGTGCTCCAGCATGTGAAATGTATACTTCCATCTTTTAATTGTTTTTCTTGTTTTATAACCATCATCTCATATTTTTTAATAGTTCCATTTTTTAAACCTACAGAGATTTAATTGGTGAAGCCTATCATGAAAATCTGCATTTTTGCTTTTCATTGACCTTTTAAACTATTAATAGGATCTTTGTTTTTCATGCCTAATTCATGTTCACAATACAAGAACTGGGAAATCAGGAATTTCTCAGGGAAGAATCATTTTCTGGAAAAATCGGGGAAAACTCAGGGAAGTTTTGTTTAACTCAGGGAAAAAGTTGGAATTTCGTTTTGCAAATGGCACCCATTTGGTACTCTTCCGTTAGCCATGCGAGCGCCACTTTGAACCAAAATCAAAATGTCGCCAATTATGTTTTCATTCCGAAAATGAGAAGTGTATTTTTTACGTAAACATCCAGAAAAAAGAGTTGTATACATTGTATACTGTTTTATTGAACCTGTAACGTCCGGAAATCCTGTAACTGAAGTCTACAGCTGTGCCACGTTCCCTAATGTCAATAATAGGAACGTAGTGCCTTGCGGCTTTAAAAAATACTAAAGGCCGGAAAAACCTGCAAAAGTTAAACATCCGGTTCCAATTTAATCAACATTAGAAAAAAAATCATTTTTTTCTAAAATACCTAGATTGGCGATTTTCCAAAATTGCGCCCAGCTAACGAAAAAGTACATTTTTAGATTATGCATATGTTTTTTAATACATATGTGTTAGAAGTTATTAATTTTTTTCGAAAATTTTCGAACTCTGAGGTATTTTTGTTGTTGAAAAGTTTGTGTTGCCCGTTACAGTTCTTTTCGTGATGGGTTCGTCATTGTCAAATGCGGCCAAAATCGTTTGCGAAGAGATCCAATTGCCGTGATGTCACAATCTCCTATGAAAATATAAATATTTACCTGAAAAATTATTTATTAAAAGAAAATCAAACGTATAACAGGGTGGTAACAGAACCGGGAAATCAGGGAATTCTCAGGGAACTTTTTAATTCTGGAAATATCAGGGAATTCTCAGGAAAAATTTCCAAATTTCTCAAAAAATCAGGGAACTTTTAAAATTTTGATAAAAACGGTAACTATTGTCGTTTGTGGCAATTTGGTAATTTTTTAGTTAACGTCGTACTAGAGCAACACAACGGGCTATTGACGACGGTCCGGGATCAGTCCCTTAAGGGAAAGAACCGAGGACAACACCTCGTAATTTTGAACCACGGTCAGATGACGAAGCAACACCTGAGCTGGCACCCCACTCTCCAAACTTCCACGCCAACCCAACGTGAGGACTTTCGGCCACGACAGATTTAACGTGCACCAGCCGCCTCTACACCATACGTTTACAAACATCCATGCCCGGGCCCGGATTCGAACCAGGAACCTTCCGATCTAGAGGCTAACACCTTAACCACTATACCGGTTGGTCGGCTGTCGTTTGTGGCCTATTTAGAGATGAGCGATTACAAGTACTTTTGAGAATCTAATAAATTGTTTTTGCTGAAATTGTAATTCGAATAAAGAACACTGGAGTCGTAATTTTCGAACCCAGTGAAAACCGCCGCCGCGGTTTTCGTAGCCGGAGCGTCTTGTCGCCGTGAGGCCAGCGATACAACTTGTGGTTTCCAATTTTAAATTTGTGTAACTAATGTTGCTGTTTTTTTTGCATTGAATCAATATTTTTTGTTTACAATTACATTACACAGGACAATTTGTAGAATTTTTTGGTACAGCTTCAGTCTACGTTTATAGCGTTGTAACGGCCTTGGCGCTTTTTTGGCGCACTTCTAACTTTGCCTAGAAAGAAATTATTTCAAATGAACTCAACCGACAGTTTAACGAATTTTGAAAGAGCTTTAAAGAATACTATCCTCTGCGTGGCCAGCACGGCATTGCCCGTGACAGTTCTTTTCGTGGGATCAGGAGCTAACTAACTAGGTGCTCCTAGCTAAACCCCGGTGATTGCTACGAATACAGTTTGAGAAACAAACCAAATGAGAAATCGTAGCCTATTGGATAACAGCCATCATGGCGTTCCCCTTGGTGATGGTTTGCTTCGCGAAACGTAGCCTATTGGAATGAATTCACTGTAAATTTCCATTTGGTTTGCGAAGTAAACCAAATTATGAATATTATGAACTATGATTTGCTTCTCAAATTAGGTAACAACCATAAAGGAGTTGCCCGTGGTGTATAGTAGTTTGCTTCGCAAACCAAATGGGAATTCGGCGTGATTGTCACAATCTCTTGTAAAAATAAAAATATTTAATTGAAAATTTTTTTATTAAAAGAAAATCAAACGTATAAGGTGTCAAATTTCAAATCCGTTGAAATTTTCAATCTTATCTTTAACGATCCCGATTTTATAAAAAGGAACTGAACTATGCCAGCCAAAATGTTTATTTTTTCTTTTCCTCTTTCGCTAAAAATCTCTAAACTTCATAATCTCTTGCAAAAATATTAAAGATATACAATTTAAAAATTTTATTAATTAAAAAAAAAAAACCTTTTTTTTAGGTAGCGATCTAATGTGAAATTTTCCGCAGATATCAAATCCGATGAAATTTTTACTCCATCTTTAACGGTCTAGTAGATAGAAAAAAGAATGAAAAAATTCCAGTTAAAAGTTTATTTGTTTTTTATTGTCTGCTGGAAAATCATTCCTCCGCGCAAAATAAAAACGAAAAAATAAATTTAGAATTTAAGATCTTCTATGCTGTTGCATTCAATAATAATTAAATTCATTTAAAAATGTTTTAGATGGAATTTTAAAATTCGCCGCGATTAAAAAATTACAAAACATTTGGACTACCTGTGCTGTAAGTGCCATAGATTCGTCAGGACTTTACGTGCAGGAAACAAACATACTGACAAACACTTTTGTTTATAATATTAGAGATTCAAAACGAAAATTTAACCTTTTGACTACGACTATCGATATAACAAGCGCAATTCTTCCTTGGCGCGATTCTTGTAACTTTCAATGCACAACTTCTGTAACGACCGTAGTCTAAATTATTTCTTGGCGGGATTCTTATAAGTTTTATGGTACAACTGATGTACTGGCCGTTGTCTAAATTCTTCCTTGGCGCGATGATGGTACAACTGCTGTACCGGTCGTTGTCTAAGGCCCGGTGCACACATCCGATTTTTCAACGTGCGGCACCGAATTCCAACTATGCACACATAACCGTGAAATGACGCAAGTACTCATTTCGCGCCATTTGATAAATATTCTATCGAAGGAAACAAGATTATTCGGTTTACTTGGTGTAAAAAAAAGTATATCTTGAAACAAAATAGACGTTACTGGATACAACCATTTATTAAGTATTATTTATATTCGATTTATTTATGAAAACAAGGTACTTCAGATCGGAGAAGCGTGTGCAGCGAGCTGCGGTGCCGTGGGGAATTGCGGTACAAATTGCACTCAAGGTGAACGTACTGCGGCGCCGGAGGCATGTGTGCACTACTCCATTGGATCTAATATATCTCAGACCGCACTTGCGTTGCTTCAGCGGCGCCGCACGTTGAAAAACTGGATGTGTGTACTAGTGTGTACCGGGCCTAAAGATTTAACTTTTCGCGTGCCGAGGTTGCCATGGAAACCATAATAATCGTTTTACTGATGGGTTGCCTTAACCTGCCCTAACTAGCTACTAGAAATGCGCAAAAAAAAGGTGCCAAGATCGTTGCCACCAATTTAAACGTAAACTGAAGCTGTACCAATTTTTTTTGATATTTGCATTTGATGTTGAAGTATATTAGGATAATGTAGGGACAAGTGTAAAAAATTCATAGTCAAAATATTTCTTTTCCCCAGTTTTTTTCAATTGCTATTGTTAGAGTTCCATTGAGGGTTCCAACCCTCACAGTAACAATTAAAATATCTGATGAGAAAAAATACAAAATATTTGTGGTGAATGATCCTTTTACCCCATCTGACCCTAAATATTTAAAAATATTGTCGTGTGGATACCATATATCGATACCAATTGCGGATCCCGACATTTCTGAAGTGATTTGTAAAATCAGGGAAATTTTTGTCGCACTATCATGGAAATCAGGGAAATATCAGGGAACTTTTTTTCGAGGATTTTGTTGCCACCGTGTATAAGGTATCTATCTGGTGTAAAATTTTCCGCAGATTGCAAAACCGTCGAACTTTTTAATTTGTCTTAAACGATCCCTATTTTACAAAAGAGAACTAAGCAATGTCAGTTAAGCTTTTTTAAATTTGTTTTGCTTTCCTTGGCTGGAATCGTAAGAGCCCAGGAGAATCCGTTGATGTTTCTATTTTATTTTAAACAATCGCTGATTTAGAAAAAAGCACTGGAGAACGCCAGTCATAACTTTAATTATTTCTTTTGCTTCACCCGAATCCGTTACTTTTCAAAATGAATGAATCTCGAATCAAACGAAGGTCATTCTTCTCGACGGCGAAATTCGTATTGGAAAAAATATAAAAGTTACAATTTAAAAATTATTTATTTAAAGAAAATCATATTTTTAGGTATCGATCTAATTTGAAATTTTCCCCAGATTTCAAATCCGTTGAAACTTTTATTTGATCTTTAACGATCGCTGAAATAGAAAAAAGCAACGAAGTACGACAGTTCGAACCAGAACAAACAAACTCGAATCCGGTGCTCAGGAAATCAGAATGAATTAATCTGATCTTTTTAACCACAAAGGTAAAATTCTTCATGGCGCCGGCGGCCAAATTCGTATTGGAAAAAATATAAAATTTACAATTTAAAAATTAATTTTTTAAAGAAAATCATATTTTTAGGTATTGATCTAATGTGAAATTTTATGCAGATTTCAAATCCGTTGAAATTTTTCTTCTATCTGTAACGATCTAGGAGATAGAAAAAAGAACTATATAACTCCAGTTAAAACTTTATTTGTTTTGTTCGTCCGCTAAAATCGTTGCTGAGAAAATCTAAGGGAAACGAAAAAAATAAATTTAGAATGTCATGTCTTTATACCGTATGCCATTCTAAGGAAAATAATAATAATTAAATTCCAATTAATTAATTTTTAAATGTTTTAGATTAAATTTTAAAATTTGGGCGGGATAGAAAAATTGCAAAAAATTCGGACTACATGTGTGCTAAATTTCACTATTGTAAGTGCCATCGATTCGTCAGGACACAGCGTACAGGACAGACAGACAAAGACTTCCTTTTATAATAGTAGAGATGTACCGAGCGCTAGTGCCATTGACGGTTTCAGGGGCTGATGGCTGCTTTTTGCAAACACATCAAAATAGTTAAAAATGTAAAATTAAATATTCTATCTATAATTTTATATTATTTGGTCTATTATGGAATACAGTAAAAATATTTTTTACTTATTTTTATTCATCTATCAGTCTATAGTTTTTTAGTTCATCAAGTGTCAAGTTTATCATAATTACCGAAGAATTGTTCTGTGAACAAATGGAGAAACTCAGGGAATTTCATGAAAAATACTCTGGAAATCAGGGAAAACTCAGGAAACTTTTTGCTTCAATTTTTGTACCCACCGTGATGTTATTGAAAATATTGAGTTCTTGTTTCATTGATCAACATGTTTTTAAATTTTACCATGTACATTTTCATTTTGATCCTTCATTTTTGTCAAAATTATATAAACTCTTGAGATTTAATAGAAGTTCAAACACTGCTTAATACTTCTTTATTTTTCATCTTTTACATTACTACTACCTGAGGTACTTTAAATCTGAAGTTTTTATTTTAACTAGTATTGGACAACATGTGTAAACTATAGTCTGGGACCAATCTTATTTTTTATTGTTTAATCTTGTGCTTGGTGCAGCTTGTCCATTTTTCGATCTTGTGCCATAAAACCCAAGAATCCAATCCAATCATAGTTTTTTTTTTTTACATTAACAACAGCCCCATGTAATCTTGTCATTGAATTGAAATGAACTCACAATATGACAGTTCTGTTTTATTAGGTTCATTAGTAAGACTCAAACATTAACCCCATGATGCAAAGTTTAACTAAAAAAATATTTTGGAATTATCTTCAAAATTATTTATTGTTAGATAATTATCTGAATGCATAAACAATTATCCACTTCATTAAAATCAATTATATCTTGTGAAAATTAAATTACTTTTTGCTTAGCAAGATTAATTATTAAATCTGGCAAAAACTATTACTGTTTTCTTTATGATACATGTTTCAATCTGTAATGTTACTTCTGTCATTGTTCATAACTTTGTTTCTAAAAGATGCTAAAATTATTTGTCTTAGGAACTATGTACCACCTCATGTGGTCGCCAAGCTAAAAGGGAGGCAAAAAAGTCTGAACAATTACAACAGGATTATGTCGAAAATATACTCACAGGTAAGGATAGAAATTTAAGACGATGTAATGAACACTTCGAAAATATTTTTGATAAATGTATCACATACTAATACTTGATAACACTCACAAATGCTTGATAAATGTATTTGTGACTTCTATCATGACTGACAGATTAGGTTTAACTTCATGTTTACAACTGCCCTAAACCTTAAATTCCTTGTTATAACATGAATTTCACTTTCTGCCGTTTAGCTATAACTGCTGACCCCCTCTTCACTGCCTTGTAGAGAAATGTATAAACATATAATTATTTAAAAATATTTTATAAATGTGTTGGGCAATTAATACTTGCAACTCAAATTGCTTTTATAAATTTTTTTTATTGAATTAAAAAAAAATCGTATTGAGGATTGGTGTATGTTATTAATTATAAATATTTAGTTGTGAATCTGTGGTATGATTTTAGTGGCTACTTTTTGTTGACAAAAGATTGTTTTTGTTTGAAAAAACAAATATAGCTATTCATTTGGAAGACTTATTCAAGCTTTTATTATGTTTATATTTGTAATATAATTTGATTTCGTGCAGTAAGTTGTACTTTGGATTGAATAAAAGCCGTTGATACTGAAAAATTCATGTCAATTACTTCGATGTCTCAAACTGTATAGTGACAAAATCAGAATCAATAGTATTAAAATATATGTCAGCGTACAATAGAGCCATCTTCGTAGCTACCTGAAAATACTCCACCTCTCAGAAATCTTGGGATATCAAAGCATTAAAAACATCTTAACACTTGATTTCCAAATTTCTTAAAAACAGCTTTGGTTATCTCGATGATTTTGTTGACCTTTTTAAAGTTAGAAAGAGGTCCTAGATTTCTTCAAGTCAAATTCCACATGATGAAATCTTTTATTCAGATTTATTGTGATTCATTTGTTTATAAATATTCAGATGGGTAAGGGAAAATGTTTGGAAAACCAGGGGAATTTGGGAATTTTTTAAGCTTGGTGTCTGAAAGAATATATACACACATAACTGTTGATATTTTAAATTGTTTATATATATATATATATATATATATATATATATATATATATATATATATATATAAATTTACAATATCGACTGTTATGGTACACATTCACCAAATTTGCAGTTTAGTATAATTGCACTTGATTCTACCTATTGAGCTGCGTATTGCTGAAACTAAACAAAGAACTCTCGCTGCTCTAATGAAATTCTTCAGCTGTTTGATCACTGGAGTAAATGAGAAATTTATTTGAATATCCTCCATTTTTCTCTTTCGCACACCTGTTTTCACAGATATAAATACTTAGGACTTGTCCTTGACCCAAAAATAATCTGGACCGAGCACATCAAATGCGGCGTGCTATGGCCCACCAAAAACTATCAGATTGCAAGCACAAACTCTCTTGACATTAAAATCCTTCTCTACAAAGCCGTTATACCGATTGTCACATACAGTTCAAAGTTTCTTGATCTAATTGTGGAAATACTCTAAAATCCTGCAGATTTTCTAAAATCTTATATTACGCATGATCGCAAATATTCCTTATTTTGTTCAAAATGAAGTCATCCACTAGGACCTCAAAATTTTTTTTATTCATAGCTGAATCCTTACAGTATCTTTTGGACAAGTTACCTCATGTTCCAAACGAAGCATTGATGATGCTACCACCTTGACCTTACTGTTAAAAGTTCACATAAAAGACCTAGAGCTATTCTGCTTCAACTGTTTCTTACTTTCTCACAGCATTCGATACGCCATTGTGGTGTGTTTCGTTTGGGTCCTGATCTTCACAACTTCCATTCCTCTAATTTCTCCCCTTCAACAGAGCATTTTCAATTCAATTTGTAGGCCAGTGTTTTGACTCTGTTAAGTTTGGGATAGGACTCGACTGGGTCAGTAATTATATCACAGAAAATCTGTCAAATTTGAAATCTGAACTTCTACTTAACTTCTTTTCTACTACCCCACCCCTATTGTTTTAATTTAACTTGCTATCCACAAGAGCTTCTGTAAACATCGTCCATCAGCCCATTTGACCTAAAAAAATTAACCACCTTTTGTAATAAACTTGGGCTCTACTCAATAATTAAGCTAATCTAGCCCCTTCCACCTATATTTTCTATTAAAATTATCTCATTTATGCAATTTCTTATTCTGGTTTTTATCCTTCTCATGAGGAGAAGGGCTGTTTCGCATCAGGCGCTCTGTAAGTGATGTATCCAGTCTACAATGAGAAACTTGACAAAGAAAATAGAAGAATTAGATTTAGCTTTAAAAATGTCAAAATGCCTTTGAACCAAAGAATGGGACAAAATTGAAGTAGATGTCTTGAATCAAATTGTAACATGACTGACTGTGCTCTCTCTTAATACATGTAAAAGTTAACGAAATGTTTGTTATGTCATTTAGGATAATTGTATTTCATTTGGAGATATGACGTCCATCTATGTTCATTATAAATGGATTGAAATAAAGAAATGAAGTAACAATACTTTGCCATGAATAGATGTAGACAAATTAGAAAAGTTAGCGCAATTGCTGTGCTTTTTCTGTTAGAGTTTATTGTGATTAATTTGTTTATAAATATTCAGATGGGTAAAATTAAAATTTTTATGGAAAACCAGAAGAATTTAGAGAATTGGTGCCCGAAAATTATGTTATTATTAAGTCTATTACTGCTTTGGAGACTACAAATCCTGTTTGTGAAGTAAAATTTATTGATAGGTTTGGAAATAGAAATACTGGTAATATTTTATAACAGGGATTCCCAACCGGTGGTACGTGGCGACATTTCAGGTGGTACGCAAGGATGATACAACCAACCCAAATATTCTACTAAGTTTGTTTTAGTATGTAGAACCACATGCTATTTCTTATGCCATTTGTTACTAGTTACTTGTGTGAGAGTGGTTTTTCTGAACTTTTGTATGTAAAAAAATAAATATAGAAACAGAGTAAGTGTTGAAGAGGACTTAAGAGTGAAGTCAAGCTCCATTGCTCCTGATATTGATATTTTAATAAAAGACAAACAAGTTTTGTACTAAAATTTGATTTTTGGTTATGTTAATCTTTGTTTGCTTAGTTTGTACTAATTATTTAAAATTATTTGTTTTTAGACCTGTGAGTAAATAATAAAACTGTAATTTTCAATAATCGTTTTATTTTTCCTTTATTAAAAACATCATTAATAATATACAAGTGCATTAATCATAAAATATGAAGCTTTTTTAGTATTTTAATTAAAATAAAACAAGCCATTGGGCACTTTCTGACATTAGATATCTGTTTCTAAAAAAATATAAGACTGGTGGTACGCCAAAAATTTCAAGTGGTACGCAGTTACTAAAAGGTTGGGAACCCGTGCTTTATAACATTTGGAAATGTACACTTTAATTTTTTTTTCTTCAATGATTGGACATTTCTTTCCTACAACATTTTATTTGAAAATTTCTAATGATCAGTTATTTTATCAAATCAGTTTTTGTACTGAAAAAGTTTTCTCTTGCAGAGACTGAAGAGTGAAACTCTAAAAGGCAAAGTGAATTATGAAAGACACGAGAATCTCATCACATCCTGAAAAGCAGTCATTTAGAAAATGGAAATCTAGTTAATGCTTACACTATCACTGAAGTGGAAATTGGTAATTTAAAATATAGTGACTCATTTTAATTATGGACAACTGGATTTAGTCATTTGTATCATTTTAGCTAATCTCACTACAACATGTATATATCTCATTACCATTGTTTTTATTTAATATGTATAATAAACTTTTTATAGCTGAACATTGTGTTTGAAGTATTATTTATGAAATCTGTATCATAAAATGTTTCTTGTAATGTTTATGAATTGGTGTGTAGGTATGTATTACTATAAGGCCAGCATGGCGTTGCTTTCTGTGTCCTTACTGATACTGAAAACATTAAAAAGAAAAAACATTAATTTTTAGAATGAGTCCCACCACGGATTACAACTGAAAAATTATTTATTTAAAGAAAATCACATTTAAGGTATGAATCTGGTGTAAAATTTTCTGCAGATTTCAAATCTGTTTCTGTTGAATTAAAAATTTTTTTTATTGCAATCGAATTTTCAAATTATTTACATTTTTTATTGATACCATAAAAGTATTCAAATAAATGTGCTAAACAATACTTCAGTGATTAATGCTATTCAAGTTATCTCTACTATTATAAAAGGAAGTGTTTGTTTGTCTGTTTCTTGCCACAAAATACTGACGATTCTATGGCACTTACAACAGCAATGAGATTTGGCACCAGGTAGTTCAAAAGTTGTGCAATTTTTGGGTCACGGTGAATTTTAAAATTCAATCTAGAACATTTAAAAATGAATTTAATGAAATTTAATTATTATTGTTTTCTTTGGAATGGCAACCGCATAAAGATATGACAGTTTCTAAATTTATTTTTTCTGTTTTCATTTTGTCCAGAAGAATGATTTTCCAGCAGAGGATATAAAAAAAGTTTAAACTTAAGTTATGTAGTTCTTTTTTCTATCTCCTAACCATTAAAGATAGAGTAAAAATTTCAATGGATTTGAAATCTGTGAAAAATTTCACTTTAGATTGATACCTATAAATATTATTTTCTTAAAAAAAATAATTTTTAAATTGAATAGATATTTTATATATACGTCACGTGAACTTTCTTTCCAAAAATAAAAAAACAGATTGCATCTTCTGCCCTTCGCGTTAAATAAAAAGAAACAAATTACATTTCCTATCTCATTCCTTTTCCGCAATGAAAGCAAGAAATAAAAAACATATTGACTGGGATTGTTAAGTTTTTATTTGTAAAATCGGAATCGCTAAAGATAGATTAAAAATTTCAACGGATTTGAAATCTACGGAAAATTTTACTTTAGATTGATACCTAAAACTATGATTTTCTTTAAATAAATAATTTTTAAATTGAATATATCTTCAACGGATTTGAAATCTGCAGAAAATTTTACACCAGATTAATACCTTATACCACAGGCAACACCGGGCTAGCCACGCAGTGGCTAGTTGATAATAAGTAAAATTCATTTTAATTTCATGAGTTTTATTTACAGTATTTTATTGTATGTTGACATTAACCCTTCGACTACCATGGCAAAGGAATGTGTAAAAATTACTACTCTGGTCCATTACCATTTGATATTATTTTAATACCATTTTTATTTTACCATATTTAAAGGTAAATTACTATTTGGTAAAAGTTTTAATAAACCCAGGTGGTATTATTAAAAATTTTAAAACAATTATTGAAAATTCTGAACGAAATTTTAATTGCAACTGCATACAGAGCTCAAAAGTGTAGGACATAGTTCCAAGAGAGAAATGACATAGTTCTGATCCTATATTTTCAAACATAACACTTACATCAAATATTGCTGTCGTTTCTGATGAACCCATTTGGCAGTCAGTAGGTTAATTGAACTAGGTATTGACTCACTGATCAAAAGTTATATTCTAAAGAACCTTTTAATTTATAATAGCCTAATTTTTTCTAATTTTAATATTTAGTGCATATATTTTACAAAGTTAAAGCCCCCCCCCCCCTTTTCATAATTAAAAAAAAAAAAATACTTAATTTCAATTTTATTTATGATGGACCTAAAATACTGAAAAACATACAATAATTTTCATTCCCTGGAAAATAAGTTTGAAAACCCCGAGAAAGGCAATTTAATTATCTATTGTAATACATAAAAACTATAACTTCAATGTTCCAGAATAAATATCAATAATGTAATTTTACAAATTAATTTTAAAAATACCATGATAGAGGTTACATTAAAGTTTATTTGAATGGCAAATTTTAGTGTTCTGATGTTTTAAGTATTATTTCCATTTGGAAAATAAAAATACCTGAAATATCAAATCAAAGAAATATGTAACCAAAATTTGCAGTCATTCGTAGAAACTAAAATCCTAAACAATTTATTCAAAATTATAAAATAGCAATACTATTGAAATCATTTCACATTATTGTTTTAACATTGATCACTTATTCACAGTCCGTAAGAGAAATTATTTAATTGCTCAAGAAAGCTACATTAAGAAAAGCAATGATGATTATGTGACTTATGCGGATAATATTCTTCATTTTCTTTTGTAACATTGTTATAAAGTCAAATGTGACAGTAACTACTCTTCACTTTCAAGTTCGTCATGACCTGGAGTCATTTCTTACCGTGAGAACATGTGGTTTTCCACATCCAGTCTTCATAGTTGCAGTTTGTGTTCTAGGAATTACAAAGGAAACTGCATAAAAGAACACATTTGGTGGAGGAAACACAATTCCTCTGGCCTCTCTGAACTATTTCAAGTGCTCCTAACAAAGTACTCCTTGAAGGACCAACATGACCCGAACGATTTGATTTCTTTCTCCTATATTACTGAAAGCATCACAGGTACCGGTTAGGGATGCGACATTGATGTCGCTGTTTTTATAACATCGATGTTTATACCTGTCGATGTTTTTTTTTAATGAAAAAAGTAACGTTATAAAAATTAAAAAATAACCAAGTAGCATAATTTTTATAATCAGCAAATTGAACATACTTTTAGACCAAAATAGCCAAGGGTGAAGGGTCTGAAAAGTAGGGATGCGACATCGATGGTGATTTTTTCAAAACATTGATGTTTTATAAAAAAAATCGATGTATTGGAGCCGATGTCGCATCACTCGTTGCTAAAACAGTTTTAAGAAATGGGGGAAAAAAGTTCAATTACACTGAATTTTAAAAACATCGATGGTTTGGGGGCGATGTATTCTCAACATCGATGTTTTAATTTTAAATATCGATGTTTTCGTGTCGATGTCGCATCACTAGTTGCTAAACCAGTTTTAAGAACTGGTGTGAAAAGTTTAAATCCACTGAATTTTAAAAACATCGATGTTTTTGAGGCGATGTACACTCTATAACAAAAAAATCGACGCACCAAGAAGGAGTTGTCCGATGGAGACAAAAATTGGCGGATAGGAAATTTATGTACAGAATATAAAATGATTAAAATTTCAGTACAATGGAATGATTTATTTCAAAGTTACAGTAACGAGCTCAATAAGGTGTTGACCCGCATCTTGCATGGATGCAAGCTGCCACACTGCGTGGCGTAGACCGATAAAGGTCTCCTGCGGTTTTTCTTGCCAAATTTGCTACAATTGTCGGACTACGTCATCAACATTCCCGACCGGATGCAGTCGCCTTCCCATCATATCCCAGACATGCTCGATGGGAGAGAGATCTGGTGATCTGGCTGGCCAAGGAAGTGTTTGACAAGCTTGAAAACAGGTCATAGCAACACGTGCCGTATGTGGTCTGGCATTGTTTTGCTGAAAAATAAGCCCAGGGTACTGCGAAAGGAACGGTAGCAAAACAGGTCTCAGAATGTCGTCAACGCACCGCTGTGCAGTAAGTGTACCTCTAATGACGACCAAAGGGGTCCGGCTATCAAGGGAAATGGCACCCCAGACCATAACTCGTTGTTGAGGGCCCGTGTGGCGTGCAATAGTGAAAGCTGGATCGGCACGCTGCCCTGGACGACTCCAGACACGTCTTCGATGATCGTCAGGACACAGTTGGAAGCGGGATTCGTCGCTAAAGACTATACGTCCCCAGTCAGCATCATTCCAGCCTGATCGAGCCAAGCACCATTGTAATCTGGTTCGACAGTGTGCAGGCGTGAGTGGCGATCAGCAGGTGGCGTAACGGTCGGTACGAGCGTAGATTTCGCTCTCTCAGCCGTCTGTGAATGGTCATGGTGGACACTCGTGTGTGGGTCGCACGACTGATGGTTGATAGCTATGAATCAGGCGCTGTGACAGCTGATCTGACAATCACTCTGTCCTCGCAATCTGTTGTGGCCCTACGTCGACCGCTACCATCATGACGCTGAAATCTGCCATTGTCCACCCACTCTTGCCAGCATCTTCTAATCGCAGCATTGCTTCGACTCACATGACGAGCGATTCTCCGATTTGCCCAACCTGCCTCTTTCAATCCAATGATACGACCTCTTTCAAACTCTGAAAGTTGCTCGTAATGAGATCGAATCCTGCTGCGAGGCATTTTTTCAGTCGTTAAAAGGTATCCTAAATCGCAATGCAGCAGAAATTTTTAACAACAGTTTAAGAACAACTGCTTATATACATCTGCTGGATGCGCAGTTCCGATGCGCTGGAGATCGCACTATTCATTCATTGGACACCAAATTTTAATCATTTGAATAATTGGTCAAAACATTTTTGCATACGAAATTTCAAAGCGCTTGGACGATTCCTTCTTGGTGCGTCGATTTTTTTTGCTATCGAGTGTAATTTGTTTTCTTATTTCAGAATTTAAATTTCTTGGCGAGATCCTTCAATATCTGTTTCATTCTTAATTAACACATTTTTGTTTCATTTTGCACCTGGGCCATTCCACGCAAAATGAGCAAATCGGCTTTGGCTGACACATCACCGATTTTAATGAAAATTAATTTTTGAATAGATCACAAAAAATACGGACGAACTGCCGAATATTTAGATGTCCAAAATGTATATTTTATTTTTTATTGAATTTTTAAATTTCAAGGTCACACGCGCGCGAATGTAGATTTTTTAAGCACTAATAGTAGACTGTTTGAGACTATATTTCAATAAGTTATTGACGCAAATTAAAAATTTCATATTGTTACATTCTTCAGTAAAAGGTCTTGTAGGAAATGTCAGAATGTAGCTTTATATCTGTCACTGCTCATTCTCAGGGATCAGCGAAAATAGAGGTTTTGCCTATTTGATACAAATTTCAAATTGCTCTAGTACTTCTAAATATGGGAAAAGATAGTATCAAAAATTATTCTTAAAATAGCACTTCTTCTATCTAAAAGTTTGGTATAATTTAGTGATTGTGTTTCTATTCCTTAGTTTAAGAAAGAAAAAAAATAATAAAAAAGTAAAATAATTGAAAACAGCGATTTTTCTATTTTTGAAAATACAAATTTTATTGTGAAGGACAACTCCGAAAACCTCACAAATTTTCAGTATACATTCAATAATTTCAGCAAATTTTCAGTATTCACATTTTCAGTAAGTGACATGACCCACCTGAGCAACTAAATTGCTATTAAGAGATAATGGTAATTTTTAATTAACGTCATACTTGAGCAACACAACGGACTATTGACGACGGTCCGGGATCAATCCCCTAAAAAGACCCGAAGATAACACCACACAATTTTGAACCACGGTCAGATGGTGAGGCAACACCTGAGCTGACACCCCACTTTTCAAACTTCCACACCAACCCAACGTGAGGATTTTCGGCCATGACTGATTTAAGGTGCACCAGCCGCCTCTACACCATACGCTTACAAACATCCATGCACTGATCCGTATTCGAAACAGGAACCTTCCGGTCTAGAGGTTACCTTAACCACCAGGAGACAGGTTAGTCGCCTGCTATTAAGAGGATTTGAGACTTTCTTTTTGCTACTTTTAAAAATATACTTTTTCAGGAGTGCTTGATAAAAGGATACCCTAGATTTCTGAAGAGACCCTTGACTAAATTCAGACTCCTATAAAATTCCACTAGATAGGCAAGTTGTAAGATTCAAATGTTCCTTCTAAGCCCATGTTTCCCAACGTGGGCCCACGCCCCACAGGGGGGCAATTTGATTGTTAAAGGGGCAATTCGAAAATGGACTCGACACGAGTTTAACCCTTTTGCTCCGGCCATTTAAATGCAATGCTAGATTTCGGTGCCAAAATTGAAAGAAAAAAGTAAATTCTTAAATAATTGCGGCCAATAAATATTATAAATTCGTTTGACGAGACCAAAATATCAACTGGGTTTTTGGCGTCGTCAAGTTAACCTCCCTGCGGCAGACGGCAGGCTCCGCGTGGACCCCCGGACGCTTTAAAATCTCGCGAAACAACGCAGTTGTTCGCATCTGAATGGCCCGTCGCAACTTGTGTAGTGTTTTGCAGCATTCAGTTGATGTTAATTTGAAATAGGCGTCCGTAAAAACTGTTGTAAAAGTCTCGTTGATCTAAAAAATAAGTACATTGTATAGATATAATTGGTAAGTATTTGATTTTATTTTTATTTATTTTAATTTTAGAAGCATAATTTTCCTGAAAAATTTGTCAAATGGAAAAAATATTTTATTTTGCGGTGTCAGTTTGGTAAATGTGTTATATACATTTAAATAAATATGCATTTTTTAGTATACGTTTACTCTATGTCACATTAAATTAATTTTAACACATACTTTAGTTTTTAATTGATCTTATATATATTTCTTTCAGCCCATAGTAAAATGAGTGGTGCAAGCAAGAAAAAAGTTGGTTAATATTCGGAGGAATATTTAAAATCTGGATTCATACCTGCTGTCCACGATGAGCGGTTTCCTTTTTGTCTTTTATGCCAGCAATGCGTGACCAACGAATCAATGAAACGAGGTCGTCTTAAGGCGCATTTGAAGGCGAAACATAATGCTCATATTAATTCAGATTTGAATTACTTTCAAACTTTAAAGAAAAATTTTGAAAAGAGGACAACAGTAAAGTCTCTATTTACTGCTCACACTTCAACTCATAATCGCATTCTTGAGGCTAGTTATCAAATTTCTTTATTCATCGCTAAATCTGGAAAAAATCATACTATAGGAGAGAATTTAATAAAACCGTCAATATCAGCATTTCTTAAAACGGTTCTTGAAAAAGATGACAAAGATGTAAAAGCTATGCCACTCAGTAACAATACTATTAGCAGAAGAATAGACGAAATGAGTGAAGATATTGAAAAACAACTTGTTGAAAAGCTGAAAACAAGAAAATTCTCAGTGCAAATGGATGAATCAACTTTGAGAGACAGTGAGGCAGTATTGATAACTTACGTAGGATATATTGATAAAGGGCATTTTGCTGAGGAAATGTTGTTCTGTAAAAGATTAGAAAGCACCACTACCTCCAAAGATATATATATAATAAGTTAAAAAACTACTTAGATGTCAATAATATACCAATGAAAAATATAACATCTTGTGCTGCAGATGATGCTTGATCTTGTGCTCCTAATATGATGCTTGATCTTGTGCTCCTAATATGATGCTTGATCTTGTGCTCCTAATATGATGCTTGATCTTGTGCTCCTAATATGATGGGCAAGAAAAATGGCTGCTTAAAATTGATGAAAGATGAGAATCCAGAATTGATTCTTGTGCATTGTGTTATTCACAGGGAAAACATCTCGCCTGTTCTAAATGAAGTACTACATTCAGTAATAAAGTGTATCAATGCTATTAAAGCTAATGCCAAATATGAGCGTCTCTTCAAGCTATTTTGTGAAGAACAAAATGCAGACCATGTGAGACTTTTACTTCACACTGAAGTAAGATGGCTCTCTAAAGGGAACTGCTTGAAAAGATTTATGGAACTGTTTGATACTCTTAGTGAATTTTTAAGCGACAAACCTGAAATGAAGTATCTGTTAACAGTCGATGGTAAAGCATTTGTGAGTTATTTAGCCGATATCTTTGAAAAACCAAATATATCAAATAAGCAACTTCAAGGAACAAATAAAACTCTTGGTGATGCAAAAGCGAAGATATTTGGTTTCATTACCCTTATTGAGTTATGTTAGAAATATATTAACAACAAAAACTTTGAACAGTTTGATTGGCTCCAAAAATTTGAAAGTAAATGACATCGCTGTACTTGTTACTGTCGATCATCTGAAAATTCTATCGGCTGATTTAAAAGAAAGATTTTCTAATTTAAAACAAATTGATTTTCCAACATGGATGATGCAGCCAATGTTAGTGGATTTGTCTGATATATCAAATATGCAGTATCAAGAAGAACTCGCAGAAATGCAAAATGATGAGTCAGTTAAAACTTTATTTAATATAAAAGGAGCGATGGCATGGCTTTGTGAGGAAACAGAAATCAAATACCCAAATTCAACCAAATGTGTAAGAAAACTATTGTTACCGTTTCCATCTTCATATTTAGCCGAATGTGGATTTAGTGCTGTAAATGATTTACCGGTAAAAAAAAAGAAATCGTCTGGGTATAACACAACGGGGAGACTTGAGACTGAAGCTAACCAAATTGGAACCTAACATAAAATCTCTGTGCAGCAAGCATCAAGCGCAAGGATCTCACTAAATTAAAGTATTAAATTATTATAGAAAAATCTTTATTAAAATTATTTAGAATTTAAATTTCAGTTTTTCATTAAATGTTTTGAAAATTTATTTACTGTGTTTCGTTAACAATTTCCTAGTGATTTCTTCCTAAAACCTATCATTTAAGTTTCTTAAGTGAACAATTCAATTTTTCAATATTAAAAATTATGTATATGTTACATAGGGGGGCATAAGAATTTTAGAAAGGCTTAGGTGGGGCATGACACAAAAAAAGTTTGGAAACTCTGTTCTAAGCGTTTGTTGTATGTTGCACAAACGCCTTAACATGAGGCTACACAAACTGCAGTAAGTGCAACATTTGAAACCTAGTGACAAAGTTAATCATAAGAACCTTGCAAACATTTTTCTTTATAGGCCCCTTTTAAGTCGACAAAAGTGGCCAGACCTCCTTTTAACGTTTTCATCATTTCAATCTAATTCCGTTAAATCCTAGAATACATTTGAAATATCTTTGCAAACGATAAATTATCAACGAAGCAGGTTTTTAGCTGTGGAGAAATCGTCATTTTTCAGTATCATGAAGGACACTAATGAGAGAAATGGTCAAAATCATCAATCACTGTCGAAAATATGATTTTGTTATAAATATAGAAATATTAAATTATATATAAATATAGAAATATTATTAGTTATAAATATTATAGTTGAATGTGGTTGACCTTACTGATAAATTAAGTGTTTCGTTTCTCAAATTATAGTTCTATGAAAGTATTAACTTGGTTTAAACACATACAGGGCAAAGTCGACTTTTTGCTACTATTTTCCAGCCTTGGTAACTAGTGATATCTAATAAAGCACAATCGTCTCAAAAGCTCCTCATTAAAATTTCGGTGACTTTCTTTGAAAATTCATCAAAGGTCATTGAAAATTTTATCTCCTTTTAACTAATAGCGGACGAATTTTCTTCTTTAGTCAGGGAGAAAATTTTATAAGGAACGCCAATTTTGAAGTTTTGGTGTCAAGCTATGGTAATTATAAAAATACATTGGAATGGGGTGGCTAGATTGTAATGAAAACGAAACTATCCAGCTTTTAATTTTTCAATTAAAATTTCTAGGTGAGATCTTTAACGTATGGTTTCATTTTTATTTAGCGCATCATGTATTTTCCTGATTCATTTTGTATCAGCAAATTAACATTCATGCTACTACATCATAATTGACTGCACATATTATTTCAATAAAACAGTTTTGTTTCCTTAAAAGAAAAAATTAAAAAAATTTTAATACTTAAAACATTGTCGGAATTACGGGTTTTACTAGGAAATTCCAAATTTAGTCAAAGATCTCTTAAAAAGTCGAAGGGAAATCCTAAATTTTTACTTTTTTGCCAACAACCCTCCTTTTTTGACAAATGGGGTTCCAGTCCTTAAAAGACCTGATTTTTCAATTTAGTTTTTAAGGCTGTAATTGATAAAAGTCCTTAAAATAAAGAGCACAGCACATTTTATTTTAACTGAATTCAAAAATTAAGCCAAGTGTCACCGAAAATCAAGGGCTAGAAATTGATATATTTATTAATTGAGTCAGACTCAACGTCTAGCACTTGTGAAAATTTATCCACCTGGTGTTCGTGATTTAATTTATTGGGATCTGTCTTATTTAGCCCTCAACTTTTTAAGTGTTTATAACGGGATATCTCGTCTAAGATCCGGTCGATTTTGCTAACGACGAGAAATCTCGTCCATCAACACATGGTCAGTTTTACTAATGGCAAGATATCTATATATATATATATATATATATATATATATATATATATATATATATATATATATATAGTCGAGACAAACCTGTCCAAAAAAACTTCAACGGGAATAAAGATCCAAGGTAAATAGGGCCTACCAACCGGTATAGCGGTTAAGGTGTTAGCCTCTAGATCGGAAAGTTCCTGGTTCGAATCCGGGTCCGGGCATGGATGTTTGTAAGCGTATGGTGTAGAGGCGACTGGTGCACCTTAAATCTGTCGTGGCCGAAAGTCCTCACGTTGGGTTGGCGTGGAAGTTTGGAGAGTGGGGTGCCAGCTCAGGTGTTGCTTCGTCATCTGACCGTGGTTCAAAATTACGAGATGTTGTCCTCGGATCTTTTCCTTAAGGCAGTGGTCCCCAACCCCCGGGCCGCGGACCGATACCGGTCCGTGAATCAAATTGTACCGGGCTGCCCAATGAACATTAAATTTTTTCCATTTTATTTACTGTGGTGTATTTCTCTTGGGTTTGTGCGGTTCTTATCTATGAAATGTCCACTCAAATTAGGAGGCAGTAAATCAGAACTTGAAATTTGTTCTGTTACTAGAGCTTCAACTATGATTTATGAATTCTGTATGTCTCTATTTTCCAATTTTGACAAATGTGACAACTGTTTTCAAGTTGGCAGACAAAGTAGCTGCATTTGAAGCTAAACTGAAGTTGTGCGGACGGCGCGTGAACAGAGGCATTTTGGACTTGTTTCAGACATTAGTGGGGATTTTAGGCGAGACTGAGCCTAAACATTTATTCTCCCAGTTGATGCACGATTACCTGTTTTTGCTTTTAAAAGAGTTCGAGCGCTAATTCCCAACCACAAAAGACTCACGAACTGGTAAGGATTGGATCCGCGACCCATTTGTCAACAAATCAGGCGAATCTAGCATGTCTGTGCAAGAAGAAAATCAACGGCTGGAGATTGCAAATCAAGGCGGTCTTAAAACTACGTTCGAGACAACAACTCTGTCGGTGTTCTGGATTAAAGTCATGGCGGAATACCCTGAGATTGCGACCACAGCACTTAAATCCCTATTGCCGTTTCCGACAACCTATATGTGTGAAGCGGGATTTTCTGCAGTGACAGCAACCAAAACAAAACAACGGAATAAACTGGATCCAAGCAACACACTACGGGTGTCATTGTCTCCTATTACCCCCACATGGAACCGTCTCGTTGCAAAGAAACAAGCTCAGGGTTCTCATTCATTTAGCTTTCTAGTGAGTTAAAATGTTAAATTACTTTTTCATTTTTTGGTGTGACTGTATTTTCTTTTGAAGGCATGTTATGATACAATTAAATTAAAATTAATAAAACAAAACAATTTAAAATATAAACAATCAACGCATCCCCCCCCCTCAGCGGGCCGCGTCAAAATTATCAAACGTTAATCCGGTCCGCGGCGATAAAAAGGTTGGGGAGCACTGCCTTAAGGGACTGATCCCGGACCGTCGTCAATAGCCCGTTGCGTTGCTCTAGTACGACGTTAACTAAAATTACCTTACCTTACCAAGGTAAATAGGTATTTGATTAGCGTCACACTGGAGCAGCACAAAGGGCTATTGGCGACTGTACGGGATCAACCCCCGAAGGGAAATATTTGAGGACAACACGTAATTTTGAAACACGGTCAGATGGTGAAATAAGGGATGCAAGTATGAGTGCCAAGAACTGTTGACAGTTCAGAACAGGCTTTTGTATCAGAGGCTGTCTAGGGCAATTTTGGACACGAAGATAAACCAAAGAATGAAAATAGCTTTTAAAAGATAAATTTTCTTAGAGGGTAAACCTGAGTTACTTCAGGCGTCATCTTTATATAAATGCCAGCAACGAATTTGACGAATGTTAAACTATTAAGCTTTGATTATGGACATCAGTTTCTTCATAAGATCAAAATAAACATGTAATTTCTCTTACAAAATGGCTACTTTGGGAGATTTGATATCACGTCGTAGCCACTTGAATGGTTAAGCAACTAAAAGTACTAAAACATGTTTTCTGTCTACAGATTTCATTTATATGAGGTCTTTTTCTTCTTTGAAGTTAGACTTAGATACAAGAAATTATTGTTATAAATCCCTTCTCAAAGTTTTTAATTGAAAATTATAATATTCACCAAGCATGTGATCACAAATGGTGTTCTGCAGAAATCTTGCGAGGATTGTACCAATATTTTCAACAGTAGCATAGATCATTAGCATAGTATAATTTAAGATTGTGAAAACATGTAATTCGCTTATTCGAGTATCCCATTTCAAAGGTCGAAAGAAAAATTTGAAAATCGAAAAGACTACATACCTAACGAACAAATTGAGTCACGTTTGGCATCGCACCAGATTAGAGTTCTTATCTTGACAAGAGCAGGGCACATCCATTACGAATTATTAGTATGTTTGTCATGCAATTAAATTTGATGGAAGATTGCAGCTGAAGCTCTTATCTTGTGTGTGGTTCCAAAATATTCATGAGATGTTACATAACACTCGACAGGCTGTCATTGTCTCCGAATGTATGTTGGGAATCAATAGTTGGAATAATTCTGAAACGCACACCCATGAATCAAATGGCTGTGATATACTGGTTGCTGATATGCTGGCTTAGTGAAACAATGAACTTATCTTACCCAGTTCCCAGTTTGCTGTCTATCCAAACTTATTGTTGCCGAAGGAATATAGACAGATAGGGGACAAAATGCTACTGGCTAATAGGGAGTTTAATGCATAATATGTCGTGAATACGATTTCTAAGGATTGTTTGGTGAGTTGTGTTCAGTGATATTAATTATACACATGCTATTGCATAAAATGCGAGTAATAGTGCATTTAAACTCTATTTAGCTTTGGTTTTCACTGTTGGAAAATCAATATAAATTCGGAATTGCTTAACTGAGCCAGAATTAAGTTTGAATTGTCACTCTACGCTTTGTGCATCACCGGATCAATTCAGACTTGTCTAAGCCACCATGGAATTTAAAGCAGAGACCGAAATATTCATGAATTATTTTAACGTCATCGGAATACCGTTTTACAAAAGCAAATATGAAAGTCTTCGTGATTACAAACTGATCGCGAAGTTGTGGCTGAAAGTGACCGTGGAAGTGTTCTTCTCGGCCTTCGGCGTGTACGTCGCCTTCAACAGCATCTTCAATTGCGTTGGTAACTCTTGGTTCATCAAGCTAACAACCTCTGCAATGAGCATCCTTGTCGTGACCCTCAGACTCGCTGTATCCTTCAAGAGATCGCAGATCTTGCACGTATTCGATGAAATAGACAAGTTTCTACGCACCTGTGAAACACCGCCAAGTAGACGCATGAAGAGGGAAATCCGTCTGTTGTGCATTGTGAATGTCATGTTGCCGCTAATAGGCAGCTTCATCTTCATGGGGTTCATGATTCGGAACTACGAAGACGTCCGATATAAGTTGAAACCTAATCTGATGAGCTACTGTTATGATTCCTCGACCTGCATTATCCTCTCATTATTCCTGATCAGTACTCTCTACGCGTTTCACTTCTTCGTCGTCCCGACTTTGTGCATGATGTTGTTCTTCTTCATATTTGTGAGATATGAAAGCGCCCTGAAGCAGACGTTGTTGGAGACACACCATCGCTTGAGTGCTGATTTATCTCTCGAGAACATCGAAAGAAGCATGAATCTTATAGTCCGAGCCACCAGACTGCACCAGCTCATCGAGGAAGCGCTGTCGCCGAGCATATTTGTGGCCTACGTCCTGGTGTTCGTGAACTTCCTGAACCTGGTGATCATCAACATCTCGAATTGGGCAGACACCATGGTGACCCTGCGTTCCATAGGCTGCGCCATCGTGTTCATGTGGACTACGGGGTGCTTCTTTCGCATGACCTTCACCGGGTCGAAACTTGTGGACATCTGTGACCTTTGGAAGCTTCTGCAACTGGATATTGCTCGGAAGTGCATGAAGCTGAAACGAAATCGACGCGACGAGTTTCTGCATTTTCTTTTGTTCAACGATGCTGCTAAACTGAATCTTTATTTTACCGGATGGGGGATGTTCCAGTTGAATAGGTGCCTAGTTTTATCGATGGCAGAAATGATAGTATCTTACGGTGTTCTTATAGCCACGATTTAAAAGAATCCCAACGCATTCTGCTTATTTATTGTGTTTCTATTTCTTCCAGACTTTATTTAAATAGCTCTGAGAGACCGACAAAAAATTTGAATAAGGTACAAATTCATGTTAACCTCATAGTGCCAATATACTCCACCAGCTTATCGAGTATATCTTTGCTCTCGTCTTGATCTAGTGCCTTTTCTCAATTTGTGAATTGGACCGACACCATAGTGACTCTGCGTTCCATAGGCTACAACATAGTGTTTACGTTTACTACGGTGTGTTTCTTTCGCATGGTCTCCACCAGGTCAAAGATTGCAGATATTTGTGACAGCTGGAATCCTCTGCAATTGGAGAAAGCTAGTAGCTGAAGTAAAATCGATGCTTCCTTCTACAAAAACACATCTTAGACTCACGCCTGGGGGGGATCCGACGAGTATAGTCAGGGAAAAGAGCTGCCGTACGCAGAAGCCAACGAAGCATGTATGCGATCTCTTTAGACGGTTCCCAAAATGGAATCCACGACAAGATTTCAGTGTGTCTGTGAACGATATTCAATACTTCACTAGCAAAAATTGAAAATTTTCAAGAGAGAGAGAGAAAAAACACAATATTTCATTTATTTTCTTCAATTTTTTGTTTTAAACAAACTGTTTAAAATTAAAACCATTAACTCTAAAAATTATCATTAAAAGTATCGATTATGTGCTTTAAAAACGAGCAACTGAACTTGCAGCTAATTGGATTTTCTCAGTGATAGATGATCGTAATATAGCACCCCGGCTGCAATATCGCCAAAATTTAAAAAATGAAATTCTAGCTTTATATGTAGAAAGACTGGATACATATTTCTGCATGCTACAAAACTGCCTCTACCAGAGTCTACTGTTGTGGGAAAAGAAGTATGCTATTTTTAGTCTTGATACACATAACATTAGAAATTCATATTTTTAATTATGACAGCATTGCAGCCAGGTTGCGATACATAGATAATGAATCTATATGCCGATGAGCTATCAACCAACCAATCTCTTATGCTTCAAGATTCTTTGGTTCAGTTGACAGTTCATTAAAATTAAAGCATAACTGTTTCCCACAACTTACTTGTGAGAAACTTCATTCTGGCTCACGTAATTAAAATCTCAGTTATAGACTTGAAGTGGACTTAATATTAAAATTATCAGATACTACACCTAACATTGCTGAGCTGATTGCTAAAAAGAAACCTTCATTGCTCACATTTTAAGATTTAATTTTAGATTTTGATGACTATTATAATTTTGTAAGTGGAGAGCCCTTTTTGATTTTAACACATTTTTCTTAATAAATAAGAGTTCCTATAGCATTAACTGTTCACTTTATTTAAATTTTTCTGTGTTTCAGAATTGGAAACTGTTATCACTAATCCTTAGTGTGAAATTTTAACGTTTTCTAATCTATTTGACACATACTTAAATATTTTACTCGCTATATTAATGTGAAAAATTAGGGTAGGTAGGTATTTTAATTCAAGTCGCACTGGAGCAACACGACGGTCTGAGATCATACCCGAAGGGAAAGTACTGAGGACAATACCACGTAATTTTTAACAACTGAAAAATTGTAGATTGTCTTATGCCCTATCTATATAGCCCTATTAATTACTATAGGTATACATTTGCCCTATTTAATTTCCTCAAGTTCGAGAAAATGTTTTATTTTCTAGGGAGCAATTGCACTGAAACGTTCGGTAACCACTGTGCTAAAAGATTCTGAAAAGGTTTGTTATACACTCAATAAATGAAAAGTAAAGGGTGGTTGTATGTTGGTGAATTGAAATATTGGTGAAAGTAATTAAAAACGCTTTCGACAGCAACAAATCTGAATATAAAACTGCGATTAAAATTATTTTGATTGAATCCTTTATTCCTCTGTCAGTACCTTTCATAAAACCCCGTTGCTTATTTGGTGATTATTTATAAAACCATTAAAAACATATGTAGGGGGTCGCAAAAAAAATGTTACCTAAACCTATTAAACCTAATATTACCTAAACTAAATTACCACACTTCGTTTATAAAGTGTTTCTTGAATATCGTACAATTTGCTTTCAATGTTTATAACGGACTAAGTTAACGTATTTTTTTGTGCACCGATTTTTTTTCACAATTAAATCGCTTTAAAATAAGATGGACACTATCCTTAGGAATTTTTACTTCACGAGCAGACTGGCAAAGCGATGTTCTTGACCCTGTAGTGGATACATTTCCAACACAAAAGTAGTACAAAATGGAATTTTCTAACTTTTTCTGTTATAGTGGCTACTTTGACTTTTTAATTATTTTGAAGAATCCTTACTTCTTGTCATTGGAATTCTTGCAATATATAATTCGTACTGAGTGTTTATATTTTCAATCTATTTATCTATATACAGTCAGTATTGATTATATGGTCAGCTCAGCGGTCCAGAAAAATCAGTCCATATAAGCGGGGTGACCATTTAGGCGGAACAATACTACACTATTTAATTATGACGGGATTATATTCACCTTTCTGAATATAGTGCTCAAAAACAAATAATTAAACTTTCAAGAACATTTAAAAAATTAATTCACGAAGTAAGAACTATAGTAAGAAATATGCAATATTTTTTTAGTGAAATTTATTAGTTTACCATACCAGTGTGAGTGCAGTACGCATACATCCATATTCAATGTACTTATCTCTTATTATAAAAGGAAGTGTTTGTTTTTCTTTATCACAGTCCTGACGAATCTACTACATTTACAATAATGGAATTTCGCACACAGGTAGTGCGATATTTTTGCAATTTTTGGGTCGCGGCGAATTTTAAAATTCAATCTTGAACATTTAAAAATGAATTTCATGGAATTTAATTATTATTGTTTTCTTTGAAATGGCAACAGCATAAAAGATCGCAGATTCTAAATTAATTTTTTTCCTTTCCGTTTTTATTTTGCGCAGAGGAACAATTTGTCAGCAGACTAAAAAACAAATAAAAATGTTTAACATAAATGAACGTTCTTATTCGTCACGTATGATGCAAATGAAACAAAATTAGTCTTTACTCTTTCGTCTCAATTTCAACGTACTTTTCAAACAAAGAGAGATAACTTCAACTAATAAACAGACAGATGTCCACCTGTTGTGCTTGGGGTGGAAGAGAATTGAGAGGTGGGTGGGTAATGCCAACGATGATTCAACGGAAAAGAGAAATGGGGGAAGGGGTGGGAAGTAAAGTCGTAAATTCAGGTCCTCTGCTGCGTTGCAAATACTTTTTTTCTTCTGATCATTCCCTGTGTAGCTCCCCGTGTCAAGAAATATTACAATTACTATTTAAAAAAAATTAAATTTAAACTTCATTGAAAAGATGAAAAAATCGACCCTATAACCCAGGGTTGGCCAACCTGTGGCGCATGCGCCAAACTTGTCGCATTGGATGATTACAGGTGGCGCATTGTATTATTGTGCCTCCTTATTCTTTTAAAGTAGGCGCCATAACTGAAAATATCTTCATATTTTCAACACCGTAGTACTCAGTTCAATTCATAGAGCTTTCTTACTCGTCATTTCGTTGAAATTTTTTGAGTTTGCAATTTATATTCTGTGTGATACGACGTACTCGTGATCTGTTTGTTCTTTTTCAAGATTTTTTGTACTTTTTAATGTTTTTTTTTTTTTTTACATTCTTTTTATCTTTCAATGTGCAAAAGAAAATAAGCAAAAGAAGCGCAAAAAGTATGAAAGAAAAAATGAATTTAACGAACAGTAAGAAAATGAGTTATTTACAGCAAGCCCATCAGGAAAATCGTTTTTTGTGAAACTACTCTTTCACATAATAGAAGACATGATCTTAATAAACACTATAAAACACAGCATCAGGCCAACATAGCAGGAAAAATTTAACTTGTTCTCGGGTCGGAGTTACGTAAAGAATATGTGACTAAAAAAAAAGGAAGAAATCAGAAGACAAAATATTTTTGCTAATGTAAGTTGTGAAGACGAGGCGATGACAGAAGCGTCCTATGAAAGTGCTTTAACATTGGCGGGAAAAAAAACCTATTCTGACGGAGAAGCCTTGTTTCCAAATATTTGCACGCCATCTTGGTTATAAAGATATTGAAAAGAAATCAGACGAAATTTCTATACCAAGGCAGACTAATGCGAGATGTATCGTGGAACTATCTCTGGATGTATTTCAACAACTGGAAGACTTTTCTCTAGCTTTGGATAAATCAATGGACATATTTGATGTAGTCCAGTTCTAAGCATTTTTGTAAGAGGAACTGATTATAATTTTAATGTCTTTGAAGAACTTGCTAGTCTGAAGTTATTGCATGATGAAACAAGAGGATCAGATATATTCATGCCAAGATAAAATCATGCCAAGAAAATCTAAATTAGATTATTGTACTAATCAGTATGTATACTGACGGTACGCCGTAAATGGCACTACAACTTTGATTGGAAATTGTTTTAAATCGTACTGCACTAAAATATCAATGTATTATACACCAAGAGGCACTGTGTGTAAAATTTAAAAAAATGCAGCATGTTTTGTTACTGGTTGTGAAATGTGTAATTAAAATTACAACAAGAGTATTAAACAGCCGAGAATTCAGAGAATATTGAATTATTAGATTTGGAATATGGTGAACCTTTTCTTTATTGTGAGGTGCGCTGACTTTCTAGAGGACAGGTTCTGAGTAGATTTTAGAAATTAAAAAATGCTATTTTTAATTTTTGAGAAGAGGAAATTGAACTTTCTTGTTGAAAGAACACTGTTATTTGATAACAACTGGGCTATTTGAATTGGCATATTTAGTTGATGTACTAGTCATCTCAATTATCTAAATTCGACGCTACAAGGCAAGAAATTATTTCTTAGCTTAGTAAATAGCATTAATTCATTTAAAATGAAATTAAATCTGTTCATCTCTCAGTTAGAAAATCAGAATTTGAGTCAATTTCCAGAGTTGAAAGAGCAGAGAGGATGTGCTGCGGATAATAACAATTTGACCAAATATATTAAAATTAGTTATTACAAGGGTCATATGAAAGTCGTTTTCTTGATTTGGCTACAGAAGAAAACTACATGCTCGCATGAATAAAGCATTTTCACTTAGTGAACAAAACGTAATGAAGATGCCTAGGAACATAGAAATGGTACTTATTGACTTCAAAACAAATTCATTATTGAAATTGAAGTTTCATGAGCTTTATTATTCGGATCAAAATGCTTCTGAGATGATTAATTTCTGGCGTTCATTACACTGTAAACACTTTCCAGAACTAAGAAAATTTGTAAAAGTTATATACGTCGTGTTGGAACGACATACAGATGTGGCGAATGACTGATTCAAATTTGAAGAATTCTCTGTAATATACATTGTTTTACATACAGTATAGTTAAATCATTTAAAAATGTTAATTATGTCGATAAATATACTTTTATTGAAAAAGTTACTAAGGATATGGCAGGACCATGAACGTGAGGTAGAAAAGGTGCTTGAATTGTATGGCGCATCTCAACTCGTATGTGAAAAAAATTGGCGCATGGTATGTAAAAGGTTGGCCACCCCTGATATAACCGATAACCAGAAAAATAAAATGACTGTATAAGCGGTGCGCTTTAACACATGTTCCCTATTAAGTTAGACGGGACTTTAGAAAACTGACCAAACAGCGGGGTGACCATATAGCCGGTACTGACTGTATATATATAAAACACGATGTGTGTGTTTGTATATATTCTCTGTACAAATCTATATCGTTTGACCAATTCCCATCAAATTTTGTACTTGTACTTTAGAACACTGCGGAAAACACAGACTATTTTCTTCAAAACTTCAGACCAATCTGTAGCCATGAAAATTGGCACACTGGTAGTCCTAAAAGTGCCTCTCAGTAGTATACCCCTCCATATACGAGGCGGAAGTGACGTCACCAAAAAGGGGCGTGGCTAGTGACGTCATAGCGTGACGTCATCCCAAACCGGAAGTGACGTGTTGATGGCCGAGTTGAGGTGTATGGGTCCTGCTGCTGAATAAAAACATTATGTTCGAGTGGAGTTGAGTTGTTTTAATTTATTTTTGAGTTTATCTACTGTTGAATGGCAACAGGCGGTGCTGTTAGTTTCGGTTTCAGTTTGGGACTTGGGATTTTTCTGAGATTTTGATGGGACGTGTGGATTTGAGTTGAGGTGTAGGAGAACTGCTGCTAAGTGATAACATTGGGGTCGAGTGGAGTTGAGTTGTTTTGATTTCAGGTTTTTTTAAATAGTTTATCTATTGTGGAATGGCAACCGGCAGTGTGTTTACGTTTGGGACTTGAGATTTTTTCTGAGATTTTGATGCGGTGTGTTTACGTTTGGGACTTGAGATTTTTATGTGATGTAGAGTAAAGTTGAGGTGTAGGATTCCTACTTCTATTACTTTAAAATAGTTTATATTTTGTAAGAATGGAGTTGAGTTGTTTTATTTCGAATTTATTAATTACATAGAAGTTTCTTTAGGGATAAGTGGCAACACCAACTGTGACGTCACTGCAGTGTTTACATTGTGGACTTTGATTTTTTTTCAGAGAAAATTGTAGGTATGAGAACGTACGAATGGCAAAATTAAAACAGTGGCGCCATCTATTGATACTTACTTAAATGTACTCTTTAGACATTAAATATAAATTAGGTGATATTTTGTTGGGGTTCGAACTTAGTGCAAAAGTACTCGTGGCCGATGGTTAGTTTTATGACCATAACCGTTCGGCTACGAATACCTGAATCACAGAGAATTAAATGTGAAGTCTAGAAAAAAGTCACGTCAGATTTACAAGTTCCAACTTGAAAATGCCTAATCACAGTGTATTTCTTCCGCCGAGGAGCGCGGAGGAATACAAAACAAGGTCGGGTGACGTCACAATCATGTCCGAACCTGTCTTAGCCTAATCACAGCGAATTTCTTCTGCGCGGAGGAATACGGATAACGTTAAGATAGGGGTGGTGTTGCTATTGAGTGGAAACCAGTTTACGTTTGCTCTGACGTAGGAGGGGGTTGGATCGAGTGCCATCCAATGAAAAGAGGTGTGCGGTGGTGTGTGTTCAAAGACAGGGCTGGGGTTTGCTCTTGGTTTTGTAGGGGGATGGGTTTGTTACTATTTTAAGAATCTGGCAACAAAAGAGGTAAAGAAACCTTCTTTCTTCAGATTGGCAACGCATAGATACATTCTTTAAGCTTTTCACAATATTCTCTGAAGCTGTACCACCTTTGCCTCTGTTAAAAAAGAACCTTTGCCATTTTGCTATCACGTATGCATTGAAAATATGGATTATTCAAATACTTCAACCATGGTAAGTAGGTCGCTAATTTATAGTATAAATGTTTTCAAATATAATGTAATGAAATCTAGTCTCATTAGTTATATTTTAATTTTATCATTATCTTAGGTATTGTTCGAAGACGCTGACATACCAATGATTGTTGAAGATGATCAAGTAATTAATTAATTTTCTTTTAAGTATCTATCGAGTGTTTATTTGCTATAACACAAGTATACATTTTTTTATGCGTATCCTTTTTTTCTTAATAACAAATATGAGCGTAGAAACGTGATCAAATTATGCAGTTTGTTCTTGATGAATATCCTTGGCATTTTCTTGTTTCTATGCTTTAAAGTTTTTTATTTTGTTTATATACCTGATGTATAGTATTTTGCATTTTATTCTAATGTAAATGTTAACTAATGCGATTTTTTAGATGCTACAATATCCTCCTGATGAATATCCTTGGCATTTTCTTGTTTCTATGCTTTAAAGTTTTTTATTTGGTTTATATCCCTGATGTATAGTATTTTGCATTTTATTCTAATGTAAATGGTTAACTAATGCGATTTTTAGATGTTACAATATCCTCCTGATGAATATATTTGGCATTTTCTTGTTTCTATGCTTTAAAGTTTTTTTATTTGGTTTATATCCCTGATGTATAGTATTTTGCATTTTATTCTAATGTAAATGTTAACTAATGCGACTTTAAATGTTACAATATAAATGAAATATATTATTTTGTAGATACTGGATGAGTTGACACAACAGTTTTTGGAAGTAGAAGACGATGTAATATTATTACTATTTTATTTTCCTTATTTTTTATTAGTGATATTTTGCTTTTTTGAACAGTAATAATAATATTACTTTAACTGCAGATTAAAACGTTTATTGATTTTATTTTTGTGATTTCTTTCTTGTTTTTTGCATCTATAATTTTTTTATATAAAATACGAGCTTTTTTTTGTCCTTGTATATGCAATTTATTTATTTTTATTTAGCTTATAAGTGATGTATCACAAGCTTTCTGTGAGGCAACCCAATTTTTTTCGGAACTGAATTGCACTCAGTATGGGGAGGGAGCTGAACGAACACACTCAGCCGATCCTGTTAGTGAAGCACTTGGACCTAACAACGTACGTTATTTCTTTTCATTAATAAATAAATATACATATTTTTTTAAGATGTACACTTGTTTGTTTTTTAGGGATGGGTTAGCATTGGTTTTTTTTCATTATTGTAAATAATTTTGTGTCATTATATGCTAAAAGACCAATTTTTTCAGTTAGAGGATGCTATCATTTTGGAGGAAAGGTCCCGGAGAGTTATACGAAAGTACGGAGCCGAACAAGCTACGTTCCGAGCACGTATTGATACGGAAAGGATAAGATCTCCAAACCTTACAGTGACAGTAGAGTTAGTGCATCGCCTTATGGGTGCACTGATACAGCATGCCACTCAAGGTCTGAGGGATCACGACTTAATAAGAATGTGTATTCAGGCTAATGGGCTAGATAAGCCAATTTCAACACAACTGGTACCTGTTTCCAGCCTCACGATTGAAAATGTTCTTTCAACCGTGATGAAAGTATTGCAGTCGAAAGATGAGATTCCTCTGGACGATGGCTTGACTGTGGATGCTATCATTGTCAGACGGGAAATTGGTGCTGGTGGACGAAGAATTTGTAATCTGGAAATATCTAGGCTTAAAAAGCGGTCTGTGCTAGCTATACCTGCGGATGAGGAGGGACTTTGTTGTGCAAAGGCTATTATTTACGCATTAGCCCACCTGGAAAACAACACGACCCAAATAACAACACTAAGAGATCGTCGTAGACCTGCTCTCACCCGAAAAGCAAAAGAACTGCATGCAGCAGCTGGTGTTCCGTTGGGGCCTTGCACTTATGCAGAAATTAGTATTTTTGAAGAACACCTGGGTATACAAATAGTAGTAATATCTACTGAAAATCTCAACAAAGTAAGCAAATATATATATTTTTTTGTGCTACCTACTATATGTTTTAAGCATTTCACTATTTCATAAGTTTAAAATATTAAACTTTTTAGAGACGTGTTTGTTAAGTTGTGCAAAGTAATTTGATAATACTGTACACGTTTGTTAAATTCTTGTTACTGATTTTAGGTCACTTATAAAGGACCGGAACGGCAAAGAAGGATAAATTTATGGTTACACGACGGACACTACGATGTTGTAAAATGTTTAAAAGCCTTTTATGGCTCTAACTTTTATTGTGAGTCCTGTGAAAAGACGTATGATCATGTACAGGATCATAGATGCCCCGATGCGTGTCACATCTGCTTACGGAGGCACTGTGAGAAAGCACAGCCAATGCGATGCCATGAATGCAATAGATTATGCCAATCAGATGATTGCTACTTTGCACACAAGTCAAAAACTGGAGCAAATCAGTTTTCAATGTGTGATAGAGTAGGTTATTTTTTATTTTATCTATGAGTACTGATATTTACTTTGCTTAAACGAATGCTTAATATATATATATATATATATATATATATATATATATATTAAGATGAAAAGAAAATGAAAGAAATAAAAAAAATGTTGTGAAATAAAATTATTTCAACTTTTAAACCTGTTTTAGATGTATCAGTGCAGAGAATGCTGCCGTGTGATACTTCGACGTCAATGCCCTATGGAGAGTCATCAGTGCTGGACCAGTAAATGCCCCTCCTGTGGCCAATTTGTTGTGGCAGCAGAGCACCAGTGCTATTTAGGCAAAGTAGCCCCCAAAACTCCCTCGGAAAATATTATTTTTTTTTGACTTTGAGACTGACCAGTCAACGGGGGAGCATTTAGTAAATTTTGCAGTAGCACAGTATGCCAATGGTCAAGAACAAGTATTTTGAGGCTATTCTGCGTGCAAAAATTTCTGCTCTTGGCTGTTCACAGAAAAACACAAGGGCTATAAAGCCGTAGCGCACAACATGCAGGGGTAAGATTTTGATTATAAAATCATTTATTCATACTTTAACGTTAATAGTTTTTTGTATCTACTGAAGAATTTCATGATGATTTAAATAAGTTAACTTACTTGTATATGAAACTCAAAGATCATTTTATTTTTTATTTGTAGTTTTGATGGGCAATTTATCATGGCGTGGCTCTTGGAGCAGGGTACGGCTCCCCACGTAATTCCTAACGGGTCGAAGGTAATGGCCATTACATGTACTTCCTTTAAATTAACAATCATTGATTCATACAACTTTTTGCCCATGCCATTAGCAAAACTTCCAGCCTGCTTTGGGATTACGGAGCTTAAGAAGGGATTTTTCCCACATTTATTTAATATTCCTGAAAATCAGGACTACGTGGGATCTATGCCTGATTTATGTTTCTACAGTCCTGACAGTATGTCGCCTGCTGCCCAAGCGGATTTTATGTCTTGGTATGAAGAACATCGAGGTGATACATTTAACTTCCAAGAAGAAATGAAAACGTATTGCAGGTACGGCTTTGTCTAATGAAAGTGCAGAAGTGAAAAATGTATTTTGAAATACATACTTTTTTTTAATTAATGTTTTTATTTTTAAAGATCTGATGTCGACATCCTCCGAAGATGTTGTTTAGAGTTCAGGGGGCAGTTTTTGGAAATTGCAGCTGTGGACCCCTTCTGGTAAATATATATACCTTGCAGACTCGTGTTCAGTACATGTTTCTCAAACCAATTCCTTTTATGATTTTAATTATATGTATATTACAGTTATGTAACCATCGCATCAGCGTCCATGGCGGTCTTTAGATCTCTGCACATACAGGAAAATACTATTGGAATGGTTCCTACGCATGGATATAGGAACAATACAAATTTCAGTATGGACGGCATTAGATGGCTGAATTATGTAGCGCATGTAGAAGGGGTATCCATTAAACATGCAATGAATGGCTTCGGTGAAAAAAAGATCCATGGAATTTCAGTGGATGGTTATTGTGAAGAAACGAATACAATATATCAATACCATGTAATTTTTTTTTTACTATCTTTAACGGTAAACGTAATGTTCTAGTGTGCAATATTTGTTGATGTTTCTATATTTTTTACTAGGGATGTTTTTTTCATGGGTGCACTCAATGCCATGATGGTGACTACATAAACCCCTTAATGGCAGTCACAATGAGAACATTGAATGATAAAACCCTCAAAACTGCGGCATTTCTTCGAGGGAAATGTTTCAACGTCACCGAAATGTGGGAGCATGAGTTCCTGAAGAAAAAGAAGTATGATGAAAATCTAAAATCCTTCTTAAAGGAACAACAAATGAATCACAATAGGCTCAATCCAAGGGATGCATTTTTTGGCGGTAGAACAAATGCCTTAACCTTATTTTACGAAGGAACAGTAAAATACGTAGATTTTACGTCGTTGTATCCCTGGGTAAATATACACGTGTTTTTTTTTGTTTGTAAATTTTTAATTATTTTATTTTGCATACCTTACATGTGTTTATTTTGTTAGGTTAACAAATATTGTCAATATCCTCTCGGACACCCCGAAATCATAACTAAAAATTTTGGTGATGTGGATGAGTATTTTGGATTTGTTCAATGCAGAGTTATACCTCCTCGAGGGCTATATCTTCCCGTGTTACCCTATAGGTGTAACGGGAAGTTAATGTTCCCCCTTTGCAGGACATGCGCAGAATCCGCACAACAGACCACTTGCACTCACGCAGATGATGAGAGGGCCCTCGTCGGAACCTGGGTGAGTGAGGAGCTGAAGTTGGCGAAAAAAAAAGATTACAAGCTCACACATGTAAGTAGTTTACGTGGTAAAAAAAAAAATGTCTAATGTGTTTGTTCACTTGTCTATTATTATTATTTTTTTTAGATGTATGAAGTATACCACTTCAAAGACACCTCTGACTCCCTGTTTAGGTCTTACATAGACCTTTTTTTAAAAATTAAACAGGAGAGCAGCGGATGGCCTTCAGAGTGTACTACACCAGAGGAACGAGAGGAGTACATTAAATAGTACAAAGAACGGGAGGGTGTTCAACTGGATGCTGAGAAAATTTCCCAAAATCCAGGAAGACGCCAAGTGGCTAAATTAAACCTAAACAGCTTTTGGGGAAGGTAAAATGTCTTGTTTAGTTTTTTTAATTCCTTTTAAAAACTATCCTATTTAAAATTTGGTACAATTTTATTATTATCATAGGTGGGGGATGAATTTAAATAAAGGGCAACTTAGCTACATAAACACGCTGTCTGATTTCAACAAAACGCTGCTGGATCCCAAAAAGAATGCAAGTTATTTTAATATTTTGATGTATAAAGAAATATATACCTTTCTGAAAATTACCATTATTAAAACAAATATTTTTACAGGTTAAAGACTTGTACTTTCCAACCCCTGAAATTGCTGCAGTTCATTGGGACTTGCTAAAAGAGTACATACCACAAGACAGCTCTACCAACATCTTCATTGCTGCCTTCACAACTGCTTGGGCACGGCTCAAATTATATTCCGAAATGGAGAAGTTGGGGCATGCCGTACTCTATCATGACACTGACTCAATTATATTCAAGAGTGATGGAGTCATTGATCCACCATTGGGGAATTTTTTGGGGGAATTGACTGACGAACTGAATGGAGACATTATAACAACTTTCGTCTCCGGTAAACGTTATAATTAGTTAATGTTTAGTATTTGACAATGTTGTAACTTTTCCCCGTTGATAGACTAATACTTTTCTTTTTTCAGAGGAACAGCATACATTCAAAATATTTTTTTAAATAGACAAGCTATATAGTATCATTTTTCACTATAATATTTTATCATACATTTCAGGTGGTCCAAAGAATTATGCATTTAAAACAGCGACAGGGAAAACCTTTTGCAAAGTTAGAGGATTTACTCTCAACTTTCGGAATTCGCAATTGCTGAATTTTGAGTCGGTAAAAACTCTGATTTGCAGGGGGGATCCCCACGCTACTATTCCCCTTCACAATCCTACGAAAATTTGTAGGGATGCAAAGAGAAGGAAAGTAATCAACAAAGAGGAGACGAAGGTTTATAAAGCTGTATACAATAAGAGAGTCTTACAAGATGATCTCACAACTCTACCTTATGGTTATTAGGGAGAAAAGCTTTGGGTAGGTATTTTTTAATTTTAAAACGAGTTTGTCTTGTATTTACATTATTGTACGTTAGATTCTGCTTTTGTTGAATTAAATTATGCTTAGTACTTTCAACCTTTTATTTCGGATTTTTATTTTTCAGATTATCTTGAGCATCAATTATAGATTCCTTTGTCCACAGTAGGAAAAAAATGTAAAAAGTACATGTACTGTAAAAAATATGTATAGTGTAAATATGTATATATCGTGGGCAAATAAATGTTTTTGCACTTATCAAAAGCGAGTCTGTCTTTTATTATTAGATATATATTTTTTTCTTTTGTTAAATTATATATATATATATATGTGTGTGTGTATTTCAAGTAAAATAGGTTAACTATACTGTGTAAAAGTAAACTATTGAGTTTTAGGAATATTTAACTTTAAAAAGGAAATACACAACAAGAACTTCCAAGAAAATTATAAATTTGCTTTTCAGTTAAGTAGTTTTTATAAAGTCTTGAGGAAAATAGTTTTGGGTTTTCTTAAATCCTTCTTAGTAAAAGGGGAAAAAAGTACATAACATTGAGATGTAAAGGTCAAAGAATTTATTTATTCAGGAAAAAGGTACATTTTCTCTACAACTTTAGCCATGTTTTATCCAAAGATATTTTTTTTCTTTTAGGTCTTGCATACATAGTTTTCATTTTTGTTAAATAAGTATTTTTCACAAATTCTTGAGGAAACTTGTTGAATGTCAATATTTTATTAAACTGTTCAAAAGCCTCTGGTCTTCTACTTCGATTTCTGAGTAAAAAATTCAACAGTTGTACAACATCTGAACCAGGAATCGCTTTTTGATTCACCGTAAGTTCTTTGTTTCGATTCCAAGATATGTCATGCTGTCTGAAAAAGTCTATGATGTTTCGTGCAGTACCTTTATGTTTCACAGGAACAGATTCCAGAATGCTATGTTCTAAGTCAAAGTTGTTTTCAGGTTCTGGAGTGCTATGCTCCAAGGGTTTGGCAACATTCACATTTGGGAAGGTAACGTATTTCTGTAAAATTTGATTATACAACTTCACTTTGTCATCGTCACTCAGTTTCTTTTTCAAGATATCTTGAATCTGCGTATCCAATTCACTTCGATGTTCTTCTTCAAATTCTTGCATGCGGTCTAATGGGACCAATGCAAACTTTTTACTATGTTCCATGGATAAGTGAGGATAAAATCGTTAAGGCAGTCGGCAGGAGAAAGGATAAAAAGCCGTCACCTTTTTGGACTAATAGACGTCTTTTCCTGTAGAGAGGTACTCGTTTCTGAGCGAGTGTTCTCAAAGTTTTTTTGAAAGGAATGAGTTGATTTTTAGCACGTTTACTGATAGGAAGATTTCCCTTTAATAGATTCAATACACATTCGCAAATGGATTTGATGAGACAATTTGGACAATTTTTCAGCACTTTGGATTTTTTGCTACTTTTCTGTAAAAGTTTCAGATATTCTACATCCTTCTTTGAGGGCATTCTGGATCAAAATGACTTCTTCAGCTCGTGTGCTTTGTTTTATACTTGGTGCGTAAGCACTCTAGAATAAAAAGCTAATTCTTTGATAATGAAACAGTCTGATTTCAGTTGAAAACCTTCAAAATTCAAACAATAGGAGACTCTATGTTACGTGCGTGATGTCTGAGAGTATAATGATCTAGCGCGGTTCATACACGAAATGTTTATCATCAGGAAATATCCCTGTTCGTAACCGTAACCGTTCATTTGTCTCAGGTCTTATATCAATTAGTAAATAACTAAAAGGTGTAGAGGTAGCATCATCAAATATTTCTTGAAAAGCTTTGGTTTTTCTGGGGAACATTTGTCTTGCTAGATGCATGATCTGGCTTTTATCCCTAGGGTTTTTGTATAAAACAACATAATGTGAATTCAGATGAACATTTCTCATTTCTTTGCCTTGATGGAAAAAGTTTTGAGTTATAAAGATAATTGAAAGATTTCGGTGATGGCTACCTTTAGTAAAAAGATTGCTTAACCTAGTATCACCTGCTAATTCCACCATCAAATCATCTATGATAATTAAAGCATCTCGAATAGAATTTAAGTTTGACGGTAAACCCTCTTCAAAACTGACATTTTTCATAGATCTGAAAAAGGGTTGATAACTCCCATAGCAGTATACAATATGTGTTGGCATTGGTGCGAACATTTTATGATCTATCAGTTTCTTGACAAAAACAGTTTTCCCTGATCCAGTAGGACCACTCAGAAGACACGTTGAAGGATGAACTAACTTGGGTAGCTCCATTTTTTAAAATAAGATACTTTTATTTATTTTCTTCCTTTTATACTTTACACAAAATATCTGTGCAACCTTTAATTGTACTTGCGACGAGTTCACACTCGCTGATTGAGTCAACAATATTTAGAGTAAATTCTATACAATGGTTTTCAAAGACATTTAAAGAACTGTGAACACAATCACATATTGTTTTCCCACAAACTGAGTGACTGAAGAACAAATTGTAAAATTCGTTGCATTTAATAAATCCCACTGAATCAATTTTTAGGTAAATTTTATATATTTCAAGCGTTGTTTTATTTTGTGCAAAACTGCATGATTCATGTTTTGGCCAGTTAAGACAAGTCCAAATAATAAACACAGAAAAACCAATGTAGGAAAATATAAGCAATGCTGTTAAAATATTTCGTATGGTTGTGTTGGCCATTTTCGTTTTGTACGTCTTACTTCATCCGAAACGTTACATAAACTGGTGCTTTCACTCCAATGAAATCCTTTTATAACTCTAAAAAAGAACAAGGGACAAAATCATTGAAAATCTTTTATTTTTTAAAAACCATGGTTACACCATATCTTTTCTTGACAAATTGAAATATTCTAAAATCATTCTTCTTTCCACTAAGTTGATTAAGAATAAATTTCATACACAATCCTTGACATCGTTTAATAATGAAATAAATGCAATAATGTCCGCATACGTTTGATGTTAAGCTTTGAACTGGAACCTCGTTAAAATGAACATGCTGAAAAGTCTTGACAAGTCTTGTTATGTCTGGTCCAAATGCGTCGGGAGGCAATCCATAGGAATCAAAAAATTCAACAGTGTTTTTATCTTGAATGTAGACGGCAAGCCAATGAGTTCCTTTTTCATCATGTTTATCGGTATTCAATACCATAGCAGAGGGAAACTTTTTAATTTTTGGTATTTTGTCCGAGGGAAAAACACCCGCGAAATATCTCGTGGAAATAGGGTCACGAGATAAGATTTTATAAATGTCTGACGAATTCATCAGTTTCCAAAATCATAGAGAATATTTCAAGCTTTGTTGATTTCAATTAAATTTTCAAATTCTGCATACACCAACAGTGAAACTGTTTGCTGTAAACTAGTTCCAAATTTTATTTCTATTCTTAAGTTACTGTGTCGAACAAGATTTAGATGTGAACCATCACACAAATCTGGAGATAAATCAAAGCAAAATAAAGAATAACCTTTCGAAAATTCTGACCGTGATAGGTACAGGCCTCTGTTTTCTGCATTCGTAAATAAGTTTTGATATGCTCTAACAAATTGATTTTTTTCAAAATTTGGTTGAAGTGGGTTATGAGGTACGGGTTGACCATCCACATAGACTCCTATAAAATTAATATTGTAATGTTTGAACTCAAAAGGTGACTTTTTATAGTGTCCGTTGAACGCGTCGTTATCGACACAGGCAATCACAATGCGGTTAGGCATCTGTCCAGTAAAAATGTTATCTTGAACAAAGCTCATATTACCAGCCGGAATGGAATAAGCTTTACACAGTACTCTGTTAATGGGGTATTTAGCTGCTGTTTTTTCCAGACCTTTCGCATGTCCTATAACAACACCGGGGCTCACTCTGACTTTACGAACAAACAAGGAAGCATATTCCAACGAAACTTTAAATTCCCCGTCCCCCAACAAACAAAATTCCGATTTACTGCGTATAAGCTTAATTTTCACGTCCACCATATTTAAAAGGAGTCTCTCTTGATGAAACATATCCAAGTGCAAACGGCCAATCATATCCACCGATGCACCTAACTTAAACATTTCTGTCCTTTGATTAAATCCATCATTAGGCTGGTTGTCTGCTGTATCAAAAACATTCATACGACCTGCGGTATCTTTAAAAAAGAGTTCTGAAGACAATTGAGAAGTTTTAGTATCATAACCATGATTCAGTAATTTTTCTATCATGGCTCGGTATGGATATGTGTTATTACTAGAGGAAACAACTCTTTCGTTTAGACTGATATCCACCTGAGAAAACATGGCGTGCAAAAAGAGATTTACAGGGCCTACTTTACATTCAGCTGTGATTGGTTTGCCGTCACTTTTTAAAATTTTAACTTTAACATATAATTGAGTCTGTGACAAATCGAGGTATTCGTCACCGCTTCCAGAGACATTAAATTCGATAGGGCTTGCATCAGAAACATTGGCTAGGGGATGAAATTCAACCCACTGACCTCTCTCGATGACAGTTTGTGTTGGAGGTAAAGAGAATAATTCTAGTTCGGATTTTACACATTCTGGAGAATCTTTTAGTAGAAAAGCCATGGTATTACGAGTCAAAAATATCACGTCCTTGTACCTTCCTGACTTTCGATGGAATGACACGTTTTGAGGGTTTGCGCTTCCTTTTAAACTTTCCGTGACCAATCATTTCATCTGCTTTCTGAACCGCCTTTCTTGCTAATTTTCTCCCAGTTTCTTTTGCACGCGTTTTAACCGATGTTTTGAAATTTCCGCCCGATAACACGTCATTAGCAACCATTGTTCCAGTTCGTAAAGCTTCGTTTCCAACCGTTTTTGCACCACTAATCAAAAAAGGCAATGCTTTGCGAAAGAGTTTTGCAAAGAATCCTCCTATTCCGTGGCCCTTCTGAAAAACAACTCCTTTATAGTAAGGCAGACCATTTCCGATTTGCCCAGCATAATAATCTTCAAACTTTTTATTACAACACGTGTAAGGCACCAACATTTTGTTACTTCTTTTCTTGAATGCAAAATAAAAAATGAATCAATTCAGAAAGGAACACTCTTTTATATGATTTGTTTCAAGCGAAAATGTAGTTTCACTATTAACTTTCCGCGTTCAAATGAGACGTAACGACCAGTGTGCGTCCTTATCATGATTTCAATAGAGTCAAAATTTTTTCTGGAAGCTGGTAAATAATGAGGTCTTTCAAATTGTTCCTGAATCATATCACCATCTCTTCCCTTCACTGTCAGAGTCCGCAAAAGAGGAGCTAAGATTCCACCAACAATTTCAGGCTGAATGACATCAGTGTAAACGTACAACAAATGTAAATCCACATTTGGATCCGCAACGAAAGGACTCTCAGTGATTACTGTATCTGGGCCTCCATTTCCTGGAATAAAATTTTCTCCAATCACTGTATTAGGTTCAAAACCTAAATTTTCAGCTAATCCCTTGGATAAACGCAAAGTTGCACCGTTAGTGAGTTGAACCACCACCTTTTTAGTGTGTTTGTTATATTTCATTTGAATTTTTATGTGCTTTGGAAATGTATTTAAAATGTCATTCGGAGAATCATAAAAACCACACGCTATTTTCCCATTAATTTTTACTCCGTTTCCTAAATCATATTCGAAGGAATTTTCACCATCAATAATGTTATTCCACATTCTGGGATAAATCATTTCAACTAAACCAACTTCCCAATCACCTGAGAGTTCTAGACGTGTGGAGAGTTTCGTGTAGAAGTGAGACATTGTATTACTAGGAAAAAACTCGATAGAGCTGTCGCTGGGAAGCGTGATGTAGAAAGACATGGTTGAAAATGAAAAGGTAAGCACAGTGACAGATCTATTTATATCATTTTGACATCTTCAATCCAAGCATTAAATTTTTCAGGATAACCCTGAAATTTCACAAAGTATTCCATTTTTCCATGACGTTTTCTTTTCTTTAAAACCTTTTCGACTGGATAAAATCCAGATTCCGAAATCTTTTGCAATTCCTTTTCGTAAAAGCTTCCTTGTATCACTTCCCCCACTAAGTCTTTCAGTTTATACACCACTGGCACCCTAGGTATTATTTTATCAATAGTAAAAATTTCTCTTGTCCAGGTTTGTTCGTATCCTTTTTCAAAGTGCATTTTCTCCCGACTAATACGAACAGTATCTCCAACCTTTAACTCTGAACTGCTCTTGTTTACAACAGATTGCTGGTCATATAATGTATGCCATACTTTTCCTTCATTTTATAACGTCACTGATGCAGGCTCTGTTTTAATACTACGATGCCATGTATTGTTATAGCTATGCATTAATTGATCTATGACGTCAATATATCTCTTCGTATTTATTTCAGTGAAGTATTTCCACATTTTAGTTTTAAGGGTACGATTAAAGCGTTCAACGATTGAAGCTTTTGTTGAATTATGTGTGGTAAAGAAATGAATCTTCTTCTTTTTTAAGAAATTTTGCACTAATTTATTAGTAAACTCTTTTCCAGCATCTGTCTGTAAGGATTGAGGAGTACGTTCCAAAAATATTTTTTCAAAAGCTCTCATTACAGTTGAAGATTTTTTATCTAACAGAGGAATAGCCCATGCATATTTAGACAAAATATCAATACAAGTAAGTAAATACTTATACCCGTCGTTATGATCTGCAAGAGATTGCATGTCCACTAAATCAGATTGAAATTGATCGTTCAATCCCCCTACTATTACACGATTTCTTTGGAATTTGTGCCGCAAAGGCTTGTGTAAAGTATACGAATCTTTCGTTTGTAACCAATTCTTTATCTGTTTCCTTTTCACACGACCTTTTAAAGCACGATGTAAAGCATTGATACCACCAAAGCTGCCGGGAAGTTTGGGATTCCGATATGTCTGATTCAGTATTTCTTCCATTGCAGCAGCGGTTGTGGTCTAACCTAAAGCTGATATTCATAATGATTGTTAAATTATAAGAAACACACTATTTATATACCACTCACTCTAATCTTTTAGAAAAGAGAATTCCTATTGAAATTAGAGAGGTAAAACTTACATTTTCAAAATGCTATTTCATATTCAAAACTACCAGCAATAACAAATTAAATGAAAACGCTGTAAAGCATACTTGTACACAAGGAAATAAGTTAGTAATTAAAAAGCTTAAATCTAAAAATAACTGAAACGCACACAGGTGTAATAAGAATCAACAAAATTTTATTCAATGATAAAGAAAGTAAAAAAAAACACATTACACTGATGTAAAATATGGAGAAATATAATCGCTATTTACATACATTTCTCGCACAGATTCTACGAATTCATTAATGTTCAGTAATTCAAAAAAATCACCTACTAATATTAAATATCTAAAATTTAATAACATTTTATATTTTTGAACGAAGGTTGCAGCAAAACAACGCCAATCAATATCATACAGTGTACTTGTAAAATACAACGAAAAAGAATCTTCCCTACTTACATCTAAGCAGGTATGTGCCACGTCATTAACAATCTGATTTTTACAACCAAAGCAATCCACTGCTTTAGATACATTATTCAGAAGAACATCCAAAAAGTGGGCACACAAAGCTGTTGTCATTTCTGATACCCCTTCGGGACGATCAGGGTCTCCGTTAAAATCCTCCTCGGTGTTTAACGGCAAACACCTTGCTAGTTCGTGAGTCACATAATAACACATAGAGTATTTGAATAATGAACTATTCAGGTGTTCTGCAACACGCTGATAGTTCTCACAGATTTTGAATATCTGCTCCCAACACAGCACAACACGATCGGGCACAAAATGAAAGGACTTGTCCTTTTTTCTAAACAGTCTTTGGAGGCAAAGTAATGTCGTATCTCCCTCAACGTCTTTGCACATGCACAAGTCTCGTTCAAGAATCTTAACAGATTCTGCAGTGCCAAAAGTGAAAAAATGACTCACTTTGCTTATGAACAAATCCCACACTTTTGGAGAAAGTGATATCCCTTCCTTAGTAGGCTGCAAGCTTTCACTCTCATCCGTTGTGTATTTCCGAATGTGGACTCTGGTCAGACCAGTAAACTTATTCACAAGCAGGAACATGCTGTCTCCAAGATGAAACATTGTTTCAGGCAGCGACTCCATCGTTATTTTTGGATCTTCTCCAGGCATAGGTACAGATTTTATTTCTGGTTTTTCACCAAGAACAGGAACGGCAGATTTTTCAGCAACACGAACTCTTTTCATAGTACTATACTGAATGGAACTTCGCTTCATAGTTTCAATGCAAAACTACTTCTAAAAAACGTATGATCAAAAAAATCCTGCAACAACTGTGCTATATCAGCATAAGAGAAACAAGTGTGAACGCACAACTAAGGGACGCCAAGGACTCAACAAGAATGTATCTATGCGTTGCCAATCTGAAGAAAGAAGGTTTCTTTACCTCTTTTGTTGCCAGATTCTTAAAAAGAGTAACAAACCCCTCCCCCTACAAAACCAAGAGCAAATACCAGCCCTGTCTTTGAACACACACCACCGCACACCTCTTTTCATTGGATGGCACTCGATCCAACCCCCTCCTACGTCAGAGCAAACGTAAACTGGTTTCCACTCAATAGCAACACCACCCCTATCTTAACGTTATCCGTATTCCTCCGCGCAGAAGAAATTCGCTGTGATTAGGCTAAGACAGGTTCGTACATGATTGTGACGTCACCCGACCTTGTCTTGTATTCCTCCGCGCTCCTCGGCGGAAGAAATACACTGTGATTAGGCATTTTCAAGTTGGAACTTGTAAATCTGACGTGACTTTTTTCTAGACTTCACATTTAATTCTCTGTGATTCAGGTATTCGTAGCCGAACGGTTATGGTCATAAAACTAACCATCGGCCACGAGTACTTTTGCACTAAGTTCGAACCCCAACAAAATATCACCTAATTTATATTTAATGTCTAAAGAGTACATTTAAGTAAGTATCAATAGATGGCGCCACTGTTTTAATTTTGCCATTCGTACGTTCTCATACCTACAATTTTCTCTGAAAAAAAATCAAAGTCCACAATGTAAACACTGCAGTGACGTCACAGTTGGTGTTGCCACTTATCCCTAAAGAAACTTCTATGTAATTAATAAATTCGAAATAAAACAACTCAACTCCATTCTTACAAAATATAAACTATTTTAAAGTAATAGAAGTAGGAATCCTACACCTCAACTTTACTCTACATCACATAAAAATCTCAAGTCCCAAACGTAAACACACCGCATCAAAATCTCAGAAAAAATCTCAAGTCCCAAACGTAAACACACTGCCGGTTGCCATTCCACAATAGATAAACTATAAAAAAAAAACCTGAAATCAAAACAACTCAACTCCACTCGACCCCAATGTTATCACTTAGCAGCAGTTCTCCTACACCTCAACTCAAGTCCACACGTCCCATCAAAATCTCAGAAAAAATCCCAAGTCCCAAACTGAAACCGAAACTAACAGCACCGCCTGTTGCCATTCAACAGTAGATAAACTCAAAAATAAATTAAAACAACTCAACTCCACTCGAACATAATGTTTTTATTCAGCAGCAGGACCCATACACCTCAACTCGGCCATCAACACGTCACTTCCGGTTTGGGATGACGTCACGCTATGACGTCACTAGCCACGCCCCTTTTTGATGACGTCACTTCCGCCTCGTATATGGAGGGGTATACTACTCCTCTCGAAACCCAATTTTAAAATCTAAAGTTTTTTTTTCTGCAATAAGGGGACATGGACAAGGAAACACGTTCTACAGGGTTTGTGTATTTGAATTAACAGGGAAATGGTCGCGGTCATATTTGAAACTCGAGCAACGCCGGGTTATTCAGCTATTAAAATAATAAAATGAATACAAATATAGTAAACGCCCCTTAAAATATCCTAGGTTAAATATCTAAGTAAAACTTAATAATAAAGTTGAATTCTCAAGTGATCAATATAAACTGTTTAAAAAACTATGCACACCAAACAAAAAATAATGGTACGTTGTTTTGGGGTTTTATGGCGCATGCTGCGCGAAAAAAATGAATGCGAGCAGTTGGTCCAATGCGGCTGAACTGTTTTTGTTAATATTTGTGAGAAAAGTGGAAATGTTTTTAAAATCCTTTTAAATCAATCGTAGAATTTCGTTGTTGTTTTTATATTGAAAGCAAGGCTTAAAGCACATAGAAGAAAGTAGAGGAAACTGAGTTTCCAGACTTTTTTGCAAAATGCGTTTATTTATGTTTTATTTAGATACAAAATTGTAAAATTGTTTGACAAAAAACATGCATGCAAAACACATGAACAGAAGAAAATATATGATTGGGGAAATAATTACTTAAATTTTTCTTGATATTTTGCCATGAAAACCAGGGAAGATGGGTGGTGCTTAAAAAATGGTGAGCGAAATAATCTTAAACTAAAATTTAATGCAATGACTTAAATAAAATACATGAACACAAGTATGAAAACGTATAGTTGAGAATTATAACACTTATTTAAATGAGCTCAACATTATTACGATGATAATACTACCTTTACTTTTTTATACTTTAGAAAATTTCTGCTCATCAAAAATTCATAGGATAATCCCATAGGATAATTTTGTTCTGCTCTAAATCATTTAAGGGGGTCCGGGACACAAAAATCGTCAAATTTTCGAATTTTTTTTTATTATTTTAAGAAATTCTCTGTGTTTTTCTGCTTAAAATGACGTCTAAATCCTGTTTTTATCTTAATTGGAACTAGAGATATAATAATTTTTGTGGTGCGCTGTTTTGAAAATCTAACACTCTTAACAGTTGTTGTCATGGCAACAACATCTGTCTTTAAAACTTTAAATGCGTTTTTCTCCATGATACATTTTTCAAGATTTCCTGTATTCAAATTGCTATAAGTCAAAAACCGATAAAGTTTAAGGGTTGAAATTTTGAATATATCTTTTTCAAACATTATACTTTAATTTTGATTCAGCAAATTTGAAACAAATATTTACTTTTAAAAATATGACTTTTTAAAAAACAAGTACCTTAAAATTTTCAAAAAGTTTCATTCAAATATTTTTATTTTTTATTAAATTAATATTTTTTAAATTGCTGAATCAAAATTAAAGTTTATAAATTTGTGAATAATTTACTGCAAGAATTTTGAAAATCGACCAAGAATATTTTGAGCTTTAGCAATTTAAAATGACCCCTCTTTTTTTGAAAATTTTTTAATTTAAAATTTTAAAAAAACTTTTGGAAAAATTTTGTGTTGAGATTTTGCTTATTAGTTGGATGGGTAATCAGTACAAAAAAATTCAAAATTCTAAATGAATTAATAAAAAAAATTTCTGATGTGTCCCGGACCCCCTTAAACTTTAATGAAGGGAGGTAGTTAGTTGAATTAACGTCGTGCAGGATCAACATAAAGGACTATTGTCGACCACTTTACTGAAGTATTGAATTAGTTACATTTTTATGGTACGCAGTCATTTTGGGATTGTGTGGACTAGAGTGCCTATATAATAAGTGGCGACAAGGGACCAAATTTGGCCCAATGCCTATCCGCAGCAGCCATTTTTCTACCAGAATCGTCTCTAAGAAGGTTGCTGGACGAAATAATATATCATTTCAGGGAGAACAAAAAGCATATGATTGTTATAATATGGATACATTCGGTATAAATGAATCATATAAACGCTCAATTACATGCGTAATTAATGAGATGGTTTGCACAACGCGCTAACTTAGATTGCGGGAAACACCATGTTGTTCAAAAAAAGCTATTTACTTAAAAAGTCTTCAAATTTATACTGACAAAACACTAAAATAATAATAAATAAACATTCTAAAACACGAAATGGAACATGAAAAAGCAATATTTTCTTTTAAATTTAATATACACACGTTTTTTTCGAACACACAAAAGTTCCCATGTTAAGTCTACGGGAGCTAGGAAAAAACCGCCTCGGGCGGTAGAAAAGGTCTCTAAGCCAATCAGAAAATGTTTCCCGTATGTCGCCAATCTTATTATATAGGCACTCTAGCGTGGACTATTATGTGAAACTAGAGACATGAAACGAAAAACTTCTCGGAAATACTATTCAATAAAACTAAAATAATCCCTCAATACATGAATTCATGTCGAAAAAGTCTGGTATAAGAGATTCAAATATAAAAGCTCAACAAATGTAATCCAAAAATAAAATAAAATGAAAGTCAGATGATAATACTGAGGGTATGTAGGTACTTAACTAACGTCGCACTGGAGTAACACAGAGGGCTATTGATAATATTGAAGGAGAAAAACATAAAGCATACCATATTCTTAATAAATTCAGCAAAATATTTTACTAAACACAAAGGGCTATTGGCGACAACTTTACTTAGGGATTAAAGTGGTTACATTTTCATGGTAGAGTCATCTTGGGACATATTGTGCTAAACTAAGACATTAAATCAGAAACAATTTCCCGAAATCACTATCCAACTATACTTTGCTCGGCATTCATGCCTGACAGTTGGAAATTTACTTTAAGTTGGGCCAAAATACAGGTGCACATTATTGACCAAAATGGCGTAACTTCCCCAGCAATTTTACATAGCCCGTTGTGTTGCTCTTGTACGACGTTTATTAAAAATTAGCAATTACAACCCAGAAAATTTAGTGGCACCTGGTTTCAGGATTTGCCGTTTAGTGGCAGTTTGTGTGGTACCATTGGTAGGTAGGTATCTAATTAACGTCATACTTGAGTAACTTAACGGGCTATTGGCGACGGTCTGACATCAAACCCAAAAGTAAAGATTCGAGGACAACACATAATTTTGAAACACGGTCAGATGACTAGGAAGATAACCTGAACTGGCACTCCAGTCTCCAAACCTCGCCAATGTGAGGACAGGCCACGACAGATTTAACATGCACCAGCATCCTTGTTCACGACGGTCTATGGTTGGATTCGAAGGCTGTCATTTCCAGGATTTGCCGTTTAGTGGCAATTTGTGTGGTACCATTGGTAGAAATCTAATAAACGTCACACTGGAGCAACACAACGGGCTATTGGTGACGGTCTGAAATCAAACTTGAAGGGAAAGATCCGAGTAATAACACCACGAAATTTAAAAGCACGGTCAGATGACGAGGAGGATAATCTGAGCTGGCAATCAACACTGCAAGCTTCAAAACCTCGCCAACGTGAGGACATTTGAAGCCACGACAGATTTAACGTGCACCAGCCCTCTCCCACTTGTTCACGACGATCTTTGGTTGGATTCAAAGGCGCTACCTTCAAACCCTCCGGTTGCTAATCCGTCGATCTTCCAATCGGGATACCACGCCTCCATTCGAACCCATGGCTCCATGTTTACAGAGTAATAGGATGCGGGCTTCCAGAGATAAGTACAAAGGGCTCACCCGGTAGAGTAGGTTTCTTGGGCTGACGTCAGATAGTGGACTCCGAAGAGGACGTGGCCCAGTGGGTATGTCTAGAGTGCCTATATAATAAGAATGGCGACAAGGGACCAAATTTGGCCCAATGCGCATGCTCGGCAGCCATTTTTCTACCAGAATCGTCTCAAAGACGGTTTCTGGGCGAATTAATATATCATTTCAAGGAGAACAAAAAGCATACGATTATTATAATATCGATACATTCTGTATAAATGAATCATATAAACGCTCAATTACATGCGGAATCGATGAGATCGATTGCACAACGCGCTAACTTAGATTGCGGGAAACACAATGTTGTTCAAAAAAAGCTATTTACTTAAAAAGTCTTCAAATTTATACTGACAAAACACTAAAATAATAATAAATAAACATTCTAGAATACGAAATGGAACATGAATAAGCTATATTTTCTTTTTAATTTAATGTACACACGTTTTTCTAGAACACACAAAAAGTTCGCATGTTAAGTCTACGGGAGCTAGGAAAAGACCGCCTCGGGCGGTAGAAAAGGTCTCTAAGCCAATCAGAAAGTGTTTCCCGTATGTCGCCACTCTTATTATATAGGCACTCTAGGTATGTCCACTGCGTTAACAACCTTACGGCCATATTCACAAGTCTCGAGTTAACTCGAGGATCAGTTGATCCGCGAGTAAGAGTTAACTCGAGCAGGGCCCGATTTAGAAAATTTGGTATAGTAGGCACAACACGCAGGAAGGGGCCACTCCCTCATATTATTTGTTCATCACAAAAACTAATTTTATAACAATAATTGGTACTTACGTATTTTACTGTTGACCGTTTCACAGATGTCACCAAAAAGTTTGAGAAAATCGTGACATTACTTATAATTCTTGGCAAAACAAAATAAAGCAGATGGAAATTAAAAACATAATAGTTAGACAATTAATGTAATTACAAGAATGTGATTGTGGGGGAAACGGTCGACGTTCATTTACGTAAATACCCAATAATTTATGTAACTACTTAAAATTTTTTTATAATTTTTAGATACTTTTGAAAGTTAGGGGCCCCTCTAAATATGGGGGCCCTAGGCCCGTGCCTCACGGGCCTAATGGTAAATCAGGGCCTGAACTCGAGGATTATCAAGAACGGTATTCTCAAACAGCGGCTAAGTGATCCGGGGATTAAAATGAGACGCTCGCTGTGATTGGCTACCTCACGATCACGTGGTATTGTTTACATTGGTTACGACGCCCGAATCTGCATTCATACTGATCAAGCACGTACTTCGCCGTAGAATTGATTCCAAATTGTGAATAAATAGGACTCGTACAGCATTTTAATATGGGTTTGGGAAAAGAAATGCAAAGATATTTAATTTCAAATTGGATTTTTATGTAAACCTAAATTTTGCAAGAAAGAATTGTACACAATGTCTTGACAGATGTATGTAATCCGATTATCTTTCTACTTGTCAGTATGGGTGTGTGTTGGTGGTGTGAAAAGTGACTTGCATTGTGAATTTTTTTTCATTCGTAATAAATCAACAGAATAATTTTTATTCTACGACGAATTTGTATCTGTCATGGTCGTTTTCTACCGTTCGCTCTCTCCGGCTTAGAGGACAGAGGTGGCGCCATCTATCTTTTCGCTAAGCTGCTTGGTTAAGATTACGCAGCTACCTTTATTTTCATTTTCTTTTGAATTTCAATAAAAATATGTTTAAATTTTTCCATTTAAGCAATATTATGATGAGGAGATTAGATGCTATGTAGTAGGTGCTCCGTAATGACAGATCCAGTTCAGTCGTCGCAAGAATTCTGTAATTGAGAATAGAATGAAATGTGTCATCCATTTTGTTTCCCAAAAAGATGGTACTGCGCATGCGTTAAATGTAACTCGAGAGTTAACTCGCCGATTTCGGAGGATCAAAATGTAACACCGAAACGGCAGTTTAAACCACGGATCAGGACTTGTGAATACGGTTTTTTCGATAACTCGCGGATTATCGTTGATCCTCGAGTTAACTCGGACTTGTGAATACGGCCGTTAGAGTTCAAGGAGGCGTAGATTCAATTCCTTTCAGATGCATAACTCCCTGGTTGTATTTCTCTTTTCTGTGTCGGTGAAACTTTCATTTTGTGTTGTATCGTATGCTGTCCTGGTGACGGAGACGTACAGAAATAACACTCGTCGAACTTGATATCACGCAAGATTTATTGGTATCGTTATATGCGATTCTAGGCCGTAAAGGATCTGCGCCTGTCTACCAATATTGGCTACACATAGGACGAACGTCCTAAATCTGATCGGGATAGTCGTCTGGTAGCACAGGATTCTGTTTCTACCGAAAAGGATAGGCCTCATTGGATATGCGTCTAACTGCCAATATTGACTACACGTAGGTCGGACGTCCTAAATCTGACTGGGATGGTCGTCTGGTAGCACAGGATTCTGTTTCTACCGAAAAGGATAGGCCTCATTGGATATGCGTCTAACTGCCAATATTGACTACACGTAGGTCGGACGTCCTAAATCTGACTGGGATGGTCGTCTGGTAGCACAGGATTCTGTTTCTACCGAAAAGGATAGGCCTCATTGGATATGCGTCTAACTGCCAATATTGACTACACGTAGGTCGGACGTCCTAAATCTGACTGGGATGGTCGTCTGGTAGCACAGGATTCTGTTTCTACCGAAAAGGATAGGCCTCATTGGATATGCGTCTAACTGCCAATATTGACTACACGTAGGACGGACGTCCTAAATCTGACCGGGATGGTCGTCTGGTAGCACAGGATTCTGTTTCCACCGAAAAGTATAGACCGCAAATGCGGACCTATTGGTATATCGGCCGCAAACGACGAGGTCTGCCTCCGCTTGAGGCTTCAGGGCTTGCGCTTCTTAACAGGACATTCGGATGTCCAACACAGTTAAGTTTAAGTTGCAACTCCTCGTTCAATGGTATTCGATTTTTCTTTTCGACTTGGCTTAGTGTGAGGGCAGTTCAAAATAGTCGTCTATTTTTCTCTTTTTGATCTACCGTCATGTCGGTGACACGCTGGCACCTTCTTCGTTGAATGTAATCGAGGGTGGCTTGTGCCTAGGCAGAGGGGGGGGGCATGTCGGCACTCAGATTTACCATCCGAAGCGTTGATGGATGGCTATCTAAAACGTTCTGAAGGGCTATTTCCATACACTTCGGCATCCAAGCTCCGGGAATGTGGGTGGTCGAATGTCACAGTGTGTATGTCCATTTCTTTATATCGTATGTTTTATGTCGGGCACAGCAGGTTCAAATCACCCTTGCGTCATAAAACCCCAAAACAAACAACCGACTGAAGAGGAAGTTATTCACAGTTCGTTAGATGTCCTAGTCACCACTGTGGACATTGTCGGTGCCAACTTTAATAACACCACTAATAACATTAAATCCCTTTAATCCCATCATCTATGACAGATACGTTTACACCAGACTACAGCAGACAGCACAGCAACAGGAACAAAATGACGTGATAGCTCAGCTCAATGCGCTGTGCGTTAGTTTAAGTTCACACTTTGCTTGATGAAAGAGGTTTTGATTCTCACTTAGGCAAGCGTAGGAGATCCCACAAATCCCTCAATGGATGAATTCAAGTCTAAAAAGTCTTTTGTGTAAGAGATTCAAACATAAAAGCCAAACCAATGTAATCCATTATAATAAAATCAAATTAAAATCAGGTGACAGTACTGAGGGAGAAAAACATATTCTTAGAATTCAGCAGAATATTTTACTTTAGATTAGTAAAAAAATGTTATATTTTAATAATCAATAAAAATATTCACTAAAAGTCTATTTTTAATCACTTCAAAAATTTTTTTTTCAAAAGCAACATAACTTTTTAAAGATAGCGACAAAGCGTGGCAGAGGTACCGACGTTTGATGAATGTCTCTTTTTCAACCGTTTTAAAAACGTTTAGTTTCAAAACTAAATTAGTCTCTTGGACGTCACACTGACGAAGCGGCATATAGAACAATGAAAACAACAATCTCCAAAATTTAGTAGAGGCCATTGTTTTTTGCCAAGTTTAAATTTCTTTTGAGTTGAGTTACATAAGAACTTTTGTCATAGTAATTAGAGAGTCGCCTCTCGCATATAAGCTCACCTCAGCCCATGTACGTCTAAGACGGTTCTGCTAGACACAAGCAATTGACCTTTTTCAGAAATCTTAACACTCGCTCTAGTTCCTCCACGATGAATCCAGCGATGATTTTGATGGTGTTTTGCCTCATAGGAAGTGTAAGTAAATTTTAATTTAAAGTGCCATTTAGACATCTCATTCATGTGCCAGGGTATAAAATGTGCCATGATCCATTTTTAACCTCTTCTGTATCTAATTTTAGAATAAGTAAATGTTGCGTTAGTCCTCATCTTTGTATCATCCAGCTTCTTCATATCTCTATCATGCTATAGACACACAAAAAAACAAAAACAAGTAGAGTTCAACTGAGATCTACACCGTCATTAGGGAAAAGTTTTGCAAAATTGGTGGTAGGACTATTTAATTATAATTATGGGCATGCTGAATAAATGCTGAAATGAGGACTTAATTCTCTTTGCTGAAGGTATTGAAACTCTGATTTTGTGTGCTAGAGTTAATGATTTAAAAGTGTTGATTGAAAGCATGAAATTTACAAATGATCTCGCGCTCGATTTCGTTCGTTCTCTACGGGCTCTACCGTTGAGGATAGAAAGAAACTTGATACGGAGTAAACGAAACTTAAGCTGGAAAAAATAAAACTCGCACAGTTGGAAATTGAGTTCGAAATCTCCGCAAAGTATTTCCAAACGTTCGGAAAGTCAGTTGAAGTCCCATATTCTTTAGAATTTGACAAAGAATATCAAAACTTGAACTATTCTTGTACCATCAAAGCCAGAAACATTCAGTTTTTTTTTCGATCTTTGGAGAATGCGTTCAGTATTAAGAACTTTCCAGCCTATTTGAAAACGCAAAAAATGGAATTGACATATCAATTAACATTCTCGGAAAGAAAGCCAACAATGTCTTGATTGATGTATCTGAACAAGATGTATGTAATTACGAAAATTTAAAACATTAATGTTTAAAGAACCCATCAGTGTTAAAGAGAAGGGTAAAAACACCGCAGGAATGTCTTAACAACCTTCTAAAACCCAAAGAATTGAAAATGAATCGCAAGTATAGCTTTCATTGCGATTAGCAGTAATTCTTACTTTCAATCATATCCAAAATATACTACACAGGGTTCATGTCTGACGATCTAGGTGGTCGAATCCGGTGGTGGAATTGCACACAATTCTACTCAAACAATCGCGAACAAAACGGTCTGGGTTACACGGAGCATTATTCCGAAACATCTCATCGTTACTTGGTTAATTGATGACCATAAAATGTAACAAATGGCTGTTTGTCGGAAACGACAGTATTTGTTTGGTATAAAAAGTTTAAATAAGATAGAGAATCCATTGTAGATGATTCGCTATCTAGTAGACCATCCACTTCGATTAATGATGAACATGGCCATCAGGTCAGAGGTTTGATGCTTAGTGATCGTCGTTTACAATAAGAGACATTTTTTGAACAATTTCCTATATCATTCGTCGAAACGACGAGTCGAAAGCTACCTGAATTGTGGCGGGATAACTAATCGGTTTTACATCACTACAATGCACCTTCTCCCAATGACATTATTACTCGTGAATTTTTGACAAAAAATTCAACAAATACGGCTGCACAAGCTCCGTATTCACCTGATATGACACTGTGTGACTTTTCCTTATTTATACGGGTGAAACTCCCTTGGGAAAACGTTGGTAGAAGTGTATTGAATTCGAGGAGATTACTTTGAACGAAATGTAAATACATTTTGACCAATAAATTGATACCTTTAGTTCTATGACAGTATTTCCGGTACTTTTTGATCAAAGTAGTGTAATATATTATGTATACAATAAACACTGTAACTATAAATTAAACAATATAAACACTCAAATAAGCGTCGTTTTCATCGTCCTATTATAGTTACGTAATAGTTAAACAGAGGGGGTCGATACAAAGTCAAGAAACTCCTGAAGGTGTGTCGATTGTTGAATCAAGGATAAACCATATCACTAGGACACCTTGGGGTTGAAATTGTTGGGAAGATATAGTTGATATCACGCGAATTTATAAGGAAGATGGTGTTCCATGTAAAAAAGGGTACGTTTGAATTTACAGTACTATAAGCGATGTCCGAATAAAGAGGGGTATTTTGTTTCTATAGCAGTACGTCGCTCGAGTAGGTGACAGAAGCATATGTTCGAACGGTGGAATTCCAAAGAATTCCATGTAATCGTTCCACAATCTAATCGCCATATTGTAGCTACTATGAATTTGTTATTGAGGTATGTTTTATTTTCAGCTCTCTTTGTCAGATGCAATGTGCCCTAAAACTCCGTGCAAGGCGAATAAGTACTGCGTTCGAATGAGTATCTTACAAATGTGTGAATCAGCTGCAAAAGAAGGTAGTATATCTATTTCACTAAAGTACAGACATCGGCATGATTTGTATATTGGCGCATAACAACAAATGCCTAAAAACAAATAAAATCAACCGCATAGATTGTTTGTTGCTTTGGCTTTTTATTTCGCTGGGAATATCTGAGGCTCTCATAGCAGGAGTGGCCTAACCCACCAACATACCAAATGGAGATAAATGCGATTTTCTTGGCACCATTTCTTACACATTTTTATTTATCCACAATATAATTTGAAATTCTAAAGATTTGTTTTTCAGTGACCGATAATAAGTTGTTTTGTAACTGTAGAAGATTTGAATCTGCACATTTAAAAAAATCAAAGCAAACTGTGGTTAGGCCACTGTTGTAGTTAGGGATGCGACATCGATGTCGATGTTTTCAAAACATCGATGTATTTAACATCGATGTATTGGGGTCGATGTTTTGGTAACATCGATGTTTATACGTGTCGATGTTTTTACGTTGTCGATGTTTTATTTTTAAATGAAAAAAGTACCGTTATACAAATTTCAAAAATAACCAAGTAGCATAATTTTCTTTATCAGCAAATTGAACATACTTTTAGACCAAAGTGACCAAGGATGAAGGGTCTGAAAAGTAGGGATGCGACATCGATGTCGATGTTTTCTAAACATTGATGTTTTACAAAAAAACATCGATGTAATGGAGCCGATGTCGCATCACTAGTTGCTAAACCAGTTTTAAGAAATGGGGAAACAAGTTTAAATATACTGAATTTTAAAAACATCGATGGTTTGGGGGCGATGTATTATCAACATCGATGTTTTGCTGTCGATGTCGCATCACTAGTTGCTAAACCAGTTTTAAGAAATGGGGAAAAAAGTTTAAATGCACTGAATTTTAAAAACATATATGGTTTGGGAGCCATGTATTATCAACATCGATGTTTTAATTTTGAACATCGATGTTTTGCTGTCGATGTCGCATCACAAGTTGCTAAACCAGTTTTTAGAAATGGGGAAAAAGTTTAAATACACTGAATATTAAAAACATCGATGTTTAAAAACATCGATGTTTTTGGGTCGATGTATTATCAACATCGATGTTTTTGGGTCGATGTATTATCAACATCGATGTTTTAATTTGGAACATCGATGTTTTGCTATCGATGTCGCATCCCTAGTTGCAGTTTGGTGTTTGTAAAATGACTGACATGACTGTTGGTTAATTCACTTACGCCACCCACTACCACATAGTGAGATATTTGTAATTTTTTTAACGACTGCTCACAACTCTTCCACTAGATTTTATTCCAAATTGTCTATACAAAATTATTATTTTAATGTAGGTAGCTAAAATGATATTCCATGAAATAAAACTTCAAAACTCCTCACACTCGTTCTCCAACAGACTTACGGGGACCTCGTCAGCAGCTCTAGGACTGATTTGAGGATTTTTTAAAAAGTCACGGTGCATGGAGAGGGGGGACATAAACCATGCGTAAGAAAAGGTCCTTTTTCTTTTTTACACTTATTCAGTTTCCGTTTGGGTACACATTTGTAGTGTTCAAGACTTGCGATGTTAAATTTTTCGTAGATACAACTTAATAAAGGGTATGCAGTCGTGGTTTGAATATATGTATTTCAAGCAAAAGTTTCGGAGCTCTCAAACTTAGCCACTCCTTTTTTCTTTGGTCTTGTATATCATTCTTCTCGTTTCGTTGTTTTCCAAACGCTTTGAATTATAAAAAGTGCTCCTTCATTGTAAGAACTCGGAATATTTTTTCTTTCGTGCACTTTTTATCGCTTCTTCCCAGTCGTAAATATTGGGATGATACTTTTTTGCTTTTTCTACTAATACGAAATCCTGATCACAGGGCAGGTAGGAATTTCCACCACGCAGAAATTTGTGATAGATTTGACAAACATTAAAGTCGGGACTTGCAGTAATATAATTCCACATCAAATAGAGCTTTATGTTCCTATTTTATTACCCCGCGCTCAAAATTGGTCCAAATATGTAATTAATTGTTCAGATTGAAGGAAGGAAATGTTTAACGTAATGAATAAGGCAAAGCCGATGATTTCCCGGGGTCCTCTGGAAGCAACAGATTCATTCCAAGTATATACCTTTTCAAAGTTTTAATAAATAAAAGAGGATCAAAAGAATTATTATAAGTAATATAAATGACCACACACACAGTTTTAATTTTGTATGCTATGCTATTTTCCGTTACAAACTAATAGTGTAGGAAGTTGCGATGTACGAGTTATCAAACATAACATGATTATACATTCTATTTTTTTTAAGTTTGATTTCACCAGAAAATATGGCAAGTAAAATCATTTGTCTATCCATTATAAATTGTTAGGTGATTAGAATATGTATTGTTGGTTTTTGAGCTTAAAAGCGTAAAGTCCAGCAAGGGACAAGTGCCATATATATATATATATAGGTAGATTAATAACATTTTACTGCATCATATGTAGAGCAAACAAATGGTAGTAGGAAAATTTTTCAAATGTGTTTTCTTGACTATAAGTTCGAATATAGTTATGAGCTATAAAAAACAAATAGCAAACAATTATTTAAAACATGTTGGTAAATAACACCATGATGTTTTTTTCGGTTTACTAGTTTATGTACGTATCTGTATCAAAAATATTTTTTATATATGCACCTGTTTGTCTCATTAGGGCGACCTTGTAGTCATGAGATCGATTCAAAAACAAATACCTACCCGGATCACCCACCTTGTGCAAGTGGTTTGAAGTGTAATGATGATATAGAGGTAAGACAAGAGTTCCGTCATTTGACACATATCCTATGCATTTAATAATTTCCATATGACTTTCCAGATTCATGGTTTGTTTTTAACCATTCCTATTAGGATGGGTTAATTTTTAATGATTAAAAAATCAAAATGTTCTGTGGAGGTAATTTTCTTAAAATTAACGTCAAATTAGAGCAACACAACGTGTTATTGACGACGGTCCGGGCTCAATACCCTACGGGAAAGATCCGATGACATAACGTAATTTTGAACCAAGGTCAGGTGACGAGGCAACACCTGAGCTGGCACCCCACTCTCTAAGTGTAGAGGGAAACTTCAGTGGTGGGAAAAATATGGATTGGTATCAAAATATGAAATTAATTTTATTCTTAAAATTTAATTAAATCATATTTAAACAGAAAAGAAGACCTGATATTTAAACTGAGAAACGTGTCAGTTGCATAGAAATGTACTAAAACAAAATTTTTTGAAAATTTTTTAATTCTTTTGAAAGTTTGCTGTCCCCTTAAAGATTGATTTCATGAAAGAATTCGTTTTTACCGTATTGCACAGGAAAATACTTGTGATAAGGAAAAAATTTAGCTGAAGAAATTTTCCCAATAAAAAGCGTAACTTAAATATTTCTGAAAAACCTCTTCCTTTTACACTACATAAACAAAAGTATTTGGATATTGCATGTTTTTCAGAAAAGTGCTTTTTTATTCTATTTGGTTACGTGTAGGGGCCCTCCTACAGCTGCAATACGTCGAGGCATACTTTCCACAAGTTCTATGTCTTGTATGGGCAGGAATAGCTCGGCATGTCTCTGCCAAGGCTGTGAGAAGAGATTGTTGTGAAGATGGGCGTGCGTGACGGTGTTTTACGCGTCGCTCCAGTTTGTCCCATAAATGCTTGATTGGATTGAGTTCGAGGCTCTGAACAGGCCAGTCAAGCAAATTCACTTGTTGGAAGAAACAACCATCATCGCCGTAATATTGCCAGAGTGTAGCAAGGCCGAATGATCCAGAATGTCGAAGTACACGTCAGCGTTCGTGGTACCAGGTACATAAAGTAATGGGCAGAGGCCTAACCAGGAAAAACCACCCCACACTAAGATGGACCATCCTCCAAAAATCTGCAGCGTCCAAATATTTTTGTCCATATAGTGTTTTTTTGTGTGTGTGTGTGTGAAAAAGGAAGCGGAATACATAAAGTTATCGTTGTTTCAGCATTGATTTTTCTATTTGTATTTCTAGTTTTTAGCCCTCTCTGCCTATCCAGAACCTATTCGGTAAAGGGGTTAATATGTAGCCTTCTTCCTCAGAATTCTAAAAAATGAGTGCTAAAAAATTTTGTGTGGTTTGCCCCCTACCCCACCCCCACCCGGTGGAGTATAGACACCTATTGTTTATTTACACTTTAACTTTACACTTACACAGATTTATCGCGATAAACACACTAAAGATGTTTGCAGCTTTAAATAAAAAAAAAAACAATGAACATGTCAGTGCAGAAATGTTTTGAATTTTTCTGAGGTTGGTTGGGTGTTTTGGGTTTTATGACCCATGGTCCAAAAACGGACAAGCTCCACAGAGCCTGTTTCTGTACATAGACTCACATTTCTTTAACTATGCTCACTTTCAGATATGTTTTCAGCTTTTAAATTTAAAAACGCATTGCTTGTCCTAACATATATCCTACGAGAGCTGTTCAATAAAGAATGATCATAAAATTATGAAAAATAATTTCCTGTACTAATCCTCCAAATTTTTAAGGCCTTTCTCAAAACACTCTCCATTACATGCAATGCAATTATCCCACATCTTTTCCAGTCTTCAAACACATGCTGGAGGCCATTTTTTGACAGGTACTTCAAAATCGCCTACGCAACTTTTACAACTGCCTGTGATGATGAAAACCGCTTTTCCCGAAGGTGTTTCTTCAAATTCGGGAAAAGAAAAAAAAATCGCATGGGCTACATCAGGACTATATGAAGGATGGGGAACACACATGACATTGGTTTTTGAAAGGTCTGACGATTTTTTAAGGCGAAAACAAAATTTCAATGCAGTGTATTGCACTTCGCGTGTCACATCCATCTTTGACATAGGCGAAAGTAAAACAAGGCGTTCTTGGCCGGCTGTCAAGACCTCAGCAATGACGTCATGACCATGAAACGTGCGCTATCTATTCTCCACTTATCCCGCTACACATTCAATATGAAATTTATTTTTCTTGATTTTTTTAATCAACTTTAAAAAATTATGATCATTCTTTATTGAACAGCCCTTGTAGATGGACTCAACAAAACAATGTCCGCCTGCGGAATTTGGTATTCCATGTGTCTGTGGTCTATGCCGCACTCTACTAACTACAGGTCGGACATGTACGGACCTTTACACTATTAAACTTAATCCATTAACTTTTCAGCAAATGTTGGTTGGAGCAGTGTTCTAGGATATTGACATTAATACCACGTAGAATGTGAGAGTTTTTTTTTTTATTTGTATCCCAATGCACCAAATGTAAAAAAGAACCAACCACTCAACATCACAACCTACATTATACCAATGTCAATAAGCAAGAAATCTTTTCCAAACCCACTACGATGTATGAAAAATTAATTTTATACAACCTCGATATCATGGTGTGCCTAATTCTGATGTGTTCTACTCCCATCTTCTTCATCTGAGCTATGGAGCTGTATTACATTACTAAAACCACACGGAAGAGCTCGAAACTAATAAAGTTCTCCAACTGTCTGCTTATAGTTAGGAATAAGATATCCGCATGATAGAAATTAGCTGTGTAACCAATGTTAGAATTAGGGTATTGTGAGCAAAAACAGGTTTTTCGACAAAAAATGCCGAATCGCATTTGAATGGCATAAAATTGATGTTCAGAACCTTATTGTGGTTACATAACTGAGATGTGCTTTTTCCGATGTATTTTATTGGAAATAAGGTTTAACGGCCTTAAAAGTAGGATAATTTTATTTTAAGGGGCTTGAAATTCACAGTTTAATGGAGATGATATGCTAGTTTATTGTAAATATATTCCATGGAGCAGTGTATTTATATATATGATTCTCTCTTTTGATTATAGCCTGTATGCGTCAAGTCTTGATCCTAGAAGGCAAAAGACGCCTTATCCGTTGGGACACGTGGACCTTACGATAAGAAGTTTCCGAATCCACTGAACTGAAAATTTTGGAATCACCATAAGTTTTAAATATGTAAAATACTAATTATATTAAATAAAAGTCTTGGCATATGAATTTCTATTTACATTGTTACTACACATGAGTTTTGAACAAAAACACGTTACCGAAAAGGAAGACACAAATAATTCAGAGTCCATTTGGTTGGTAATTAGTTAATTAACATCGCAATGTATGAACACAACGGGTATTGACAACTTTCCGAGGTTAATCTTGAAGGAAAGAAATCTTGAATAATTTGAACCACGGTGAGATGATGAGATCAACACTTGAGTAATCCCACTTTTCAAACTTTCACACCACGCTAGCGTGAAGACATTTTAGGCCACGGCAGCTTTAATGCATCAGCCCTAACTTAAGGTAAAGCTAGGAGTGTCTGCGCACAATTGAGAATAATAATAAAAAAACAATCTAACTATCAATTTTTGGCTAAACTATTCACAAATAGTTGTAACTTCTTTTGTTTTTTTATGCATTTTCATTGCTATTTTGTTGTTATGCTTTAATCTAATGCAACAGTTGTAATAAAACCAAGAAATCTATTTTGCGCATTCTGTTCTTATAGGGTCGGAGAGATTGCGCACAAATGGTAGGAGAGACTGTTCTTAATATAAACTACAATTAAATTGTTCATAATAATAATTACACTTAAATGACATTATTGTGAGGTTTTTGTGAACAAATGTTGTTGTATTAGAGAGAAGTGAATATTTCAACCTAATGATTCAAGGATCAGAAAAATGAACGAATTTTAAGAAGAAAGAAGACACATTTTAATAAAAGAAATGAATTAAAGAAACAGAAAAAGGAAGCCCAGAAAATATTACAAAATTACATTAAGTTACTTGATAGCACGTTTAACTTAAAATTAGTCAATTTTCATTTCCAGTTTCAATGTTTTCTTGTTTTGCTGACCGAAGTTGTCGTCCACAATCGATGCATTTATTGTTGTGCATCTTTCGTGCAACCATCTGCTACACCTTGAATCCAGTCACTGGTCGAAGTTGTCTCCTGGTACAGTTCCAGACCTTCAATGCACTCATCCTCATTGCTCTTCGTTTTGTTTCCTTCAATTTTTTTGGATCCCACTTTTTCTGGAATGTATGGGCACTCTTCTTTCTGATCTTAATTAAAGTTCCTGGTGGTGCATCTCTGGTGTATTGAGATTTACCGCAGACTCCTTTAAAAATGCAGAAAGGTGGCAGGAACTGCCCTTCTGCATTGCAGCAAGTCAATATAGTCACCATCTCACCCCTTTTCGGCACTTGTGACAACATGAACATCTTTACTGCCTTATGCAGCAACCACTTTACCAGGGATATTGTTTTGCGAGATTTTTTTCTTATATTTTTTCAATCGTTTACAGGAAGGGGCTTTTCTCCTCATTCTCCGAGCCTCCATACCTAATTACCTAACTTGAGCGTTAGGGCCATGAGTGGCATTTACGACTGACGCTTTCCTTTCATGGTATCATTTGGCATGAGAAGAGATATCATCTGACGATCTTCTGCTTCCCCCAAAGCGTTCATATCTCAAGGTCGACAGGGTAGGGGACCAACGAACAAAAAAAAAGGGGTCCTCTAGAAGGTCAGTCGTTGACAGCTCGTAAATGGTGATCGATGCCAGGGGTCACTTAAAGAGGGATAACATCCACCATGCCGCTGGTGTAAGCGATATTTTAGTGGTAACAAAAGTTAATCTTCCGCATAGCAAAGATTAAAAATACTTTATTATTTTTTCCAAAATTATTTTTCTGCAAATTTTTTTTCCTCCAAAATTATTTCAAAAATTATGTTTTTTTTTTTTTTCAAAAATTGTTTGTAAATTAATTTATTCTTGTTTTGCATATAATTTGCAATTTATGCAAAATTTGTAATAAGCTGCGTAATCTCTCCTAGCATGAAAACGAATGGGAACAATGCGCCATCTGTCCTAAGTATCGAATGCGCAAACTTTGGTTGGACAAACTCTCCCATTTCGGTAGGAGAGATTGCACGTCCTTTTTTAAATAAAAGGCCGCGCAATCTCACCTACCGAAATATTTTTTAATTAAACGGTTTCTCATGAGGCTACTAACCTAGACGAACATTACGAACACCAACGGTTCTTTCTAAAAGCGGCCATGCCGCTCAAAAAAAGAAGGCCTCGTGAGAAAAACCGTTTAGTTAAAAAATATTTTGTACTATTGCCATTCTATGAAATTCAGAGAAAGAGATATGAAAATTCAAGCGCTTATCTTGGGGAAAACAATGCAAAATAGCGATGTTTTATCCTAAACGCTCGGAACAAACAACCTGCACTTTCAAGTGTTCCACTACTGTTCCACTCCACTACTGCTCTTGTACAACTATATGGAGTCGCTGCGCGCGCACTCAATTCTTTCCTCCCGACCCTCTTTGTGCGCGATCTCTCCACGCTTTACCTTACACATCGGTATTTGATTGGATCGAGTTTTGAACTTGCAATCCTTTGATAACTAATCCTTTACTCTACCAACTGGGCTACACTGCGCTATAAGCCATTTCTTGGCTTTATAATTAATGGATATTTTTCAAACAAAAACAATTAATTTGTGTAGTATTTGTTGCTTTATATGCTGCGTCGATAAAGGCTTGAAATAATAACGAATGGAACTGTAAAATTTTTTATTGAATTGAACTCGGATTATTTTGTTCAATATCTATATAAATAAGAATGGAGTGTTTGTTTGTACATTCAATATTTTCGACCCATTTCAAGTTTTCTATCCGTTTTGGACCCTTCTGATGACAAATCCGCCTTTTCGCGTTTGGTGTCTGTCTGTCTGTATGTATGTGCCCTATACACGTCCACACGGTTTAATATATTTTCATGGAAATTTGCATACAGTGAGTACTTATCTTCATTTAGTGAGTGCAATTGGTTGCGAAAGTCTGTCTGTCCGTCTTTCTGTTCCATGTTCGATTTTGTGTTTATGTGTTTGTACAGGCATCACATGAATTTTATTCCAGATATTTGATTGTTATGTGTTTTATTGTATACATTATCTATTAGTTTAGTGAATGCAATATTAAACATTTCTTTATTGTTATATTTAGTTGTTTCATGCTAAAACACCTGAGTAAGGTGCACTTAAATCAACCATAATTTGGTAGTTTTGGAAAAATCGGAATGTGAATTAAATATTACGATTACTTCGACTGCTTTACCAGTACTGCTAAAAAAGAAATTATTCTTCAAAAAAATAATTTTTTATGGAATTTTAGCTCTGATAATTCATTTATTTCGAGTCTTATTTTTGTTCTTTACTTAATGAAAACGATTTCCGAATATTTGGGACAGACGATATTTTTCAACGAACAGGAATGAACAAGATCGCGCGAGCAGTGATATTTTCTGTTTCTTTCGCTCTGAATTAATTTCACATTTATTTCTAAATTTTGTGCACTTTTCGTTGTAAGTTGTGGCAACTGTGAGAGATCAAGAGATAAAAATGAATCACAAATTAATATCTTTAGAACAATTTTTTCCGACATCTTTTATTTTGTTTTATTTTCCTGTTTTCTGTTTCAAAAAAATGTATTAATTTAATAAATGTGTTTTCCTTCTCATCACACGCAACACCGTCACAAAGTATTCAACATAAAAATGGCAAGTAAGTCCGAATAAATGTTCAGTAAATTTTAAGTGTAGTTATGCCATTATGAAAGAATAATGCCGTTATTGAAAGAATAATGCCGTTATTGTAAGAATGATGCCTTTATTTAAAGAATAATGCCGTTATTGATAGAAAAATGCCGTTATTGAAAGAATAATGCCGTTATTGAAAGAATAATGCCGTTATTGAAAGAATAATAATGTTTAAAAAATCCAAACTAGAACTTTTCAAACATAAAAAAATTCGCTGTCATAATGACAGGAGAAGATTGCAAAATTTCACTATGTCACATACTGGATGCAAGAGTGCCACAAGTAAAAAAAATATTGTTTTATTGATTATGAGTGCGAGAGCATTCGCCGTAGATCGCAATTTTTATTAATTGAGTTGAACATGAAAAGAACTTAAAAAAAGGAATTCCAAATCTTCCTCAAAATCGTCTTTTGTAGTATTAACCTTAGTGTCACCTTTCGTCATTTTGTGGCTTTGTCATACAGCAAGGGTGCTATGTATGTGAAATGTATTACATGAATGGATATGCATGAGTAAGATTTGTGTCCAAAGTAAGTTGTAGAAATTATAAAGATAGCGAAAGGTATATTCAAAACAATTTATTTTCTTCAAAAAACGTAAGCCATTATATATATTGATTATCTCTTCAATTTAGAGAAAACCAATTCAAACCGAGTAAGGTCGGGTATTGTGCTAGTACTATTATAAAAGGTACTACAGTTTGTACTGTTATAAAAGGTACTACATTTGTACTATTATAAAAGGTACTACATTTGTACTATTATAAAAGGTACTACAGTTTGTACTATTATAAAAGGTACCACATTTGTACTATTATAAAAGGAACTACAGTTTGTACTATTATAAAAGGTACTACAGTTTGTACTATTATAAAAGGTACTACATTTGTACTATTATAAAAGGTACTACAGTTTGTACTATTATAAAAGGTACTACAGTTTGTACTATTATAAAAGGTACTACATTTGTACTATTATAAAAGGTACTACAATTTGTACTATTATAAAAGGTACTACAGTTTGTACTATTATAAAAGGTACTACAGTTTGTACTATTATAAAAGGTACTACATTTGTACTATTATAAAAGGTACTACAGTTTGTACTATTATAAAAGGTACTACAGTTTGTACTATTATAAAAGGTACTACAGTTTGTACGTAAGGTAAGGTATAAAAGGTAGTGTTTGTCTGTCTGCACAGTGTGTACTGTCCTGACGAATCTATTAAACTTACTAAAATGAGACTTGGCACACAGTTAGTCCGAATCTTTTGCGATTTTTCTATATATCGCGCTCGGATTATAAAATTTTATTTGGAACATTTTTAAATTTATTTATTATTTTTTTCATCATCCTTACTTTCCGGAGGAAAAAAAACACCGCTATTTTGACATTTTCGCCTTACGTCAGTCCTTGGAGCCAGTTTTTCATCTCCCGTTTTTCGAACAGACTGATTTTACCAATCTTTCCTTCCTTTTTTCTGGTGACTTTGGTTGACCTCGGAAAGTAGAAGGAAATAGATTGTGTGACGTCAGCCTTTGGAACCATGCCAACTTTTTCGATTCTAGCTGGTTTTGTCATATAGGAATGCATAGCAATCACCGGGAGTATGTGAGCGTTATCTATCAGTAATCACACCTGACCCCACGAAAAGAACTGTCACTTGCAAGGAAAATTTCACATTAGATCAATACCTTATACCATTTAATTTTCTTTTAATAAATAATTTTTAAATTTAATATTTATATTTTCGCAAGAGATTGTGACGTCACGCCGTTTGGATCTCTTCGGAATTCGAATTTGGCCGCATTTGACAATGACGAGGCCATCACGGCGTTGCCCGTGTTGTTGTTTTGTGAAGCAAACCAAATTGGAATTCGTAGCAATCACCTAGGGTTAGCGAGCAGTGGTCCCGCTTGACCCCACGAAAGAAACTGTCACGGGCAACGCCGTGGTGGCCACGCAGTGGCTAGTTATGTATATTTTGAAATTGATTTGTTAAATTATCGTAAAAACATCACACATTCGGTAGATATATCGTCGCTCAAAGTTTTAAAGTTGTATGACTAAAAACTGTATTTTCCAGTAGAGCAAAAAAAAAAAAACTAATCGTTTTCCTTATGATTTGAATTTATTATTATTATATCCATTTGTTTATAACTTTTATTGGATCAGCTGATGACATAAGAGATTTTGCCACCAGGTGGAAATCACAAATAGCAATAATAAAAGAAAGAATAGAAGTTTTGATGATCTTTTGCATTTTGAGCGACGATATGTGTTACCGTTAAAGTGTATAATTCAGTTATTTCATAGAATACCTAGTTATTTCATGAAATAATTAATGTATATTAAATTAATAATCCAGACTTGTTATTCTATAAATATCTAGTTATTCTATAAATTAACTAATGAAAGCCAGTTAAAGTTCAAAATAAACAATTTGATTGAAGTATGCAGCATACAAAATGTTATTTATACAAAGACACAAATAATCATTGGTTACAATAGGTATTACTAAAATGGCATGTGGAATTGCATAGAACATTATTTCTAAAACAAATACATGTTTTGTTGACACACTGCGTACATGAAAAATTTTCAAGTCCATGACCTGTACCTAAACTTTTAGCTGTAGCAACCGACCGGAGCAATATCTCTGTATCCGGCCCTCCTTCGATCTTAATTGAGCCGTTATTTTTGAAAGTGGTGTAAGCCCACATTGAAGAAAAAAAAGTTCATTTTCTTTAACAATTTTAATAATTATTATTGCGTAATAAAATTTAACAGGTTTGGTGTTAAAAACATCGTCCGAATTGCGTAACGTCTGCCAATATTTTAGAATTAATTTAAACGCAAACCCTTAAATATCTCGTTGCACGAAAAATGGATTTATACCACTTTCAAAAATAACGGCTCAATTAGTTTTGACACAGAATACGTCTATCTTTCGTAACCGGGTTACCGCGCTTAATTTCTGCAGCACAATTTTGAGTCACGAAAATGCGCACATCCGCTCGTATTAATTTAGTCTAGCTCAGGCCTCTTTTGTTCGAGCACGACGTTTGCGGTGTAATTTGTTTTGTCTCTTTACGCTCTAAAAATAAAAATAGAAATAAAACTTAAATATTTATACTTGTTTATACATCGGACTTCAAAGTGTGGAAATTTCGCAAATATTTCAAAATGCACATATATATCTATAGTAAACACAAGAATAATTATACAAACGTCAACTGAAAGAAAGATCGAGAGATGGAGAATCCAAAAAGATTCGGACGTCCGCTGCTGAACGTCAACGTGCTCGGCGGGAGCGCCTTAAAAATTTGAAGTGTCTCGCCGATCACATAATTTAGTCTATAGCTCTGGCTTCTTTTGAGCGAATACGACGTTTGAGGTGTCATTTGTTTCGTATCTTTGCGCTTTATAAATATTTCTGTAAAAAAGACAAAAATATTTAATTTTTGTTCAGATATCGGACTTCAAAATGGGGAAAATCTCAAAATTTTCAAAAATTCCAAATATATGCATAATAAACACCAGAAGTATTATAGAATACGTCAACAGGAAGAAAGACCGAGAGATGTAGGATCCAAGAAGTTCCGAACATCCTATTCTGAGTGTCAATGGGATCGGAAAGTGTTCTTGAAAGCATAAAGTGTCGCACCTTCAAGGTGAACAAATGCCTGATACAAAGTGCCTCTACCGCTCAGTTTGACGCGAATAGCATATCTGATGTAACATAAAGGTTTTATAATCGAATAACGGAATTCAACCCATACAGCTCGGCAATGAGCCACAGCCTCAACATCAACAGCGAGTGCACAAATTGTGATGTATGTACGGAGCGATGCACATTTGATGTGTGACTTTAAAACAGCGTAGTACTAATTTCTTTCACTTTCATTCGCCATATGGCCTCACTGACGTATTCTACGTCGGTCGTGTCCCGACACAGCCCTGTCCGGTTTTTTTTCACAGATACTGTACTGGGACGTGGAATATAGCTGTTTAATGCGACCGGTTTTTTTTTCCCCAATAGAAAACAAATCCCTCTTAGGTTATTTCCGTGAAAACAGCTAAAATAGATATGGCGTCACCTCTTCTTCTTTCAACTTCAGGTATTGGGATACTCTCTGTAAGCCCCACAGAGGCTTCAGAATGAGATTTTTCTGACATTACTTTCATCTGACCTTGAATATCCAACTATTCTTTAGAGCTTTTTCTTTTATCCTCTGAACATTCAGTTCATTAAAACACAATTCGCAGATCTGTACAACTTCCAAAACATAGTCGTCTAAAAATGATATGTCGACAGGCTCATTACATTTCGAACAAAGTAAACATACTTTACTAATGGCATTTTTTAACCTTGTTTTTTCAAACAGCATCTTATTATCAGGTTGAGACGAAGTACTCATTACTGTCAAAGCACATGGTAATTGACCTTCGTCATCCAGTGATTCAAATGCTTTCTACGGAATAGGAGTTGTTGGCAGTCCGACTCTAGCTGCGTAACCAAATATAGCCTCGTAAGGGGACCTTTAAATACCAGAGTGAAACGCCCTGTTTCTCATGAACTGTATACATTTTAGCCCGTTACTCCAGGAAGTGCACTGGTTGTCTTGCATCAACATGTTCTCTGTCTTGATTAGCTTTCTCAATACCGTCTTGGTTTGCCATGCACTATCTTAAGTTTTGGCCAAATTACTTTTAAGTCATCAATAAGTCTATTACAATATTATCTTCCATTGTCCGACTGTAATTACTTGGGGTTTTAGGCAACAGGAATATATCAAGCAACTGTGCTACAACATCTTCTGCTCTCTTTGTTTGACTAGGTCTTAAAACAACAAACTTAGCAAGAGGGTCTTGATAAAATAAAATAAATTTAGTTTCCACAGGGTTGTGATTGAAAATTTATGACTTCTACCTGACATCTTGAGTTCATATGTGACAAAACCATAGGTTTCGCAACACCTTCCTTTTTTGTTGACAAGGCTCGCAAAAATTCAGAAAAATCTTAATATCATTTTGCGTAATATTTCTATAACGACGATTTAGTTCTTTTATCATTCTATCTCTGCCACCATGCTCAATAGATAAATGAATTTCGTATAAAATGTCAATGAATCACTTCAACAATAAAACACTACATTTGGTTTTGCATCTACCCCTGGGACTATTAATTATTTTTAAATATTCGGCTACAGTAATCTCTATATATTAAGTTCAGCAAATTATCGTTAATTACAAAAATATATGATCAGTGGTTCTCTCTTTACAGCCTTTTTAATTCAGAACTTTATTTGTTAGGTTATTTTACACTTTAACCGTGTGTAGATCGTTATTCTATGAAATAACTACTCTCATGTACATAAATTAAGGATAATTCAGAATCACACGAAAATCGAACTCTAAAGTAAAAATTTCACCTGTAGAATTATCGCACACATCTTCAAGAATAATATCCAAATTACAGGAAACCATCAGATGACGCCGATAGTACGTCACAATGACGAGAGTGTAAGAGAGGTGTATATAAGGAATGGTAGCAAAGAAGTAAAATTGTTCACAAGCGTTCTGTAAGCCGCTCAGTGCCACAACCGAATAGTTATGGCACAGCATGTCGATGATTTTTTACGTGGTAGAATAATCGGCCGCATGGAATGTGGGCGTACTCAGACGGAAGTTTCAGTGGAACTTGGAATCGCCCAAAGTGTCATCTCTAGGCTTTGGCAACTATTCTAGAATGATGGAACTGTCAGTAGACGTTACAGTACAGGTCACTCCCGAGTTACAGCTCCAAATGACGACCGGTATTTGGCAGTAACTGCAAAAAGAAGCAGACGGAGCACAGTATCCGACCTTTCTCGTCAGCTATATTCAGCCACGGATACGACAGTTTCAAGGCAAACCGTTTACAGACATTTGGGACATGTTGGTCTATACGCTCGCAGGCCTGTCAGATGTGTTCCTCTTACGTCAACTCACTGTCGTCAGCGGTTAGCCTGGAGTAGAGAACATGCGATGTGGACATCGTCACAGTGGGCTTGTGTGATGTTTTCCGACGGGTCTAGCTTGCAGTCTGATTCACGGCGGACGTTCATATGGAGAACGCCATGTACCCGCTACCACTAAGACAACATCATTGAACGACACCGTTACGGTGGTACAGGAATTATACTGGGCTCCAGAACAGACCTACATGTACAAATCGGAACAATGAGAGGCCAAATTTATTGGGACATCATTCTGGGACAACATGTGCGTTTGTTTAGGGGTGCCATGGGCGCAGAATTTGTGTTTACGGATGGCAACGCCCGTCCTCACCATGCAAACATTGTAAACGAATGCCTTGAATCTGAGGATATCACCTGAATGGAATGGCCAGCATTCTCACCTGACTTGAATTCGATAGAGCGTGTGGGACATGCTTGGCCGACGTGTTGTAGCCCGTCAACCACCTCTTACATGTGTACCGGAACTTCGGAGAGCATTGCTTGCTGAGTGGAGTGATCTTCCCCAAGATCAGCTCGATAATTTAATCCTCAGCATGCCTAGGCATTGTACGGACTGTATTTCATCGTCTGGGAGACATACAATGTATTAAACATCATACCAATCATGTCATGATTAGCTTTTGTAAGGTAGATATTTTTTTTTTGTAATTGCTCCAGTAAGCAAAAATCGTAGTTTTTATGAATGGTATCATACATACACCATCGTTTTTGTTCTTTATCTTTTGTTTAATAAATGGGCTCTATGAATAAGTCACGTTTGCTTTGTTTCTTAACCTTTATTTGGCGGAGCTGGCATTATCCTTAATTTATCGACATGAGTGTAGTTAAACCATGCAATACAAGTGTGTTTTACAGTTTAACTGACTTGATCAGTTATTTCATGAACTAACTAAGTATTCTATGAAATAACGATTTTCTTACTTTAACGATAATATATACATGGATAATTATACATGGAAGTGTTATAAAAATCTGACAAAGAAGAAAACTGAGAAAAATACACAGCAACGTCACTATGTACATCATTGGTTAAGTCTGCCAGTTCACGTACACTCATTGCCATAAAAATTTGCGCACCAAGAAAAAGTCGTTAAAATGAAACGAAATTTTACACATGTAAGTACTACTTTGAAAAAATAAGTGATTAGAAAAAGAAAGAAAAAGGAACATTTATTGCAGAAAAAAGTACAAATGAACGGAAGTTTTAGTACTCTGTTGAACCCCCTCTAGCGCGAATGCACGTTGCGATACGAGCGGGCATTAAGGCATACAAGTTCCGTATGATGTCCTGAGACATCTCGTTCCACAGTTGCTGTAAACGGGCCTCTAGTTCGACAAAACTCGTAGGGTGTCCAACTTGCCGTCCCAAATGATATCAGATGTGCTCGATTGGTAACAAATCTGAGGATCGAGCAGGCCAGAGAAGGGTGGTAATGGGGCGGAAGCAGTTTTGTGACATCCTTGCTGTGTGTGGCCGAGCATTGTCTTGTTGAAAAATTTCTCCTGGGAACCCTGCCATGAGTGGCATTACATGTGGCTGAAGGATGTCATGGACGTACCGTTGGGCTGTCATTGTGCCATGGACCAATATTAGGGGTGACCGTGTATTGTAAGTAATGACACCCCATACCATCACACCATCTGTGGGAGCGGTGTGTCGCTGTAAAGCGAAGGCAGGATTGAGGCTTTCACAACCGGGCCTCCACACACGAACACGATTGTCATCACTGCTCAAATTGAATCTAGATTCGTCGCTGAAGACGACCTGGTTCCATTCCGTTGCAGTGCAATCCCGTCGTGCGCGACACCACTCCAAACGGAGGCATCAGTGGGTGGGTGTCATTGGCAGCATACGTAATGGGCGCCGCGATACCAGATGTCCTTCAGCCGCCAGGCGCCTTGCGATGGTCCGGGAAGACACAGGGGCCCGTAGTGAAAGTGCTGCCTGTGTCTGGCGCGTGCGTTTCGTATGATGTGACGGTCTTCTCGACGACTGGTCTGTAGAGGGCGTACTGAGCCTGGTCGCCGTGTAAATGACGTCTCTTTTGTCCACTGGTCCCAACACCTCCTCACAGTAAAATCAGAACGGCCTACTTGACGAGCTACTCTCCGAGCTGACCACCCAGCTTCCATCAACCCGATGATTCTTACCCTCTCGAACTATGACAGATGCTCATATTGTCTTCGATGGCGGCGTAACGGCAGGTCTATCTCAGCGTTTCCTTTGCAAAAGATTAAGTACACTCAAACAAGCTCTGCTTACCTGTTTTATACTCCAAGGAGAACGAAGTTCAACGACCTCTAGTGGCATTACGCAATGCGCAATCACGCTGCATTTCTAATCATATGCATATCTGGCCGACATGTACCTTCATGCCAAGTTTCGTTACGATCCCACAATTATTTCTTGGTACACAAATTTTTATAGCAATGAGTGTGTAAAGCGTTAGTCATTTGTCGTAGTATCTAGAGTTATATCCACCGGGAGAAGTCATAAACACCAGGGATTATTTTAAACTTTAAAAATTATCACTGAAATAATTTTAAACTAAAAATTAATACTACTTAAATAAAATAGATAAACAACTATAAAAATGTATAATCCAGAAGCATAATAAGCTATTTGAATGCTTCATAACGTTATTACCATTGTGGCGTTTGGCACACCACAGTAATAGAAATGGAGTTGGACTAAGTCGAATACCAGTATAAGTTTTTTTATTACACTGACTGATGCATAAGGTTTGAATTTACAACTGGAACTATTAACACGCTTATGTACACAACGTAATTAATGAACTAATGTTCCTTGAAACAACAGTAAGTGTGTTTATCTTCTCAAAGTTTGTCTTTTGGTTTTCCCCGGGATTTGACTTCCCCATATAACTGTCTTGAGAGCTACCTCGTTCTCCACCTTCTTCTGTGGCTTCTCTCTCGACTCCTTTTTCTTCCTTCTCGGGGCATCAAACCTTTTCTGGCCCTCGTTGCTTCTTTTTCAAAATGACACCTCCCACACTCAAGGGGTGTCAGATCCCCCCCCCCTACGTGCGAAAGATCGTGAAACCGTTAGCCGTCGGTCCTTTACAAACACCAGGTGACAGGTGGAAATCGGGGTGCACAAGAAACGGATGCCGACCCTGAGATATTTCCACACATGTGGCTGTCGGCTCCCTTTTCGTGTAAACGTTTCTTTTTCCTGCCGCTACGATCTGACACCATGAATATAAGCCTTGAATTTTTCTACTTTAAAAAATATTTGCAATGTACTTATCAAAAATTCATCGGTCAAACTAGAATCCGAAATTCAAACATTCTACAGTGCTCTCATTTAAACTGTATTGAGGGCAGTTGGGTAGTTGATTTAGCGTCGCTTTGAAACAACGTAACTGTTGGCGACAATTTAACTCGGATTAGGATTGGGGCTACAATTTTATGGCACGAGTCTATTTGGAAATATTGGGTGTTAAACTGACTTTAAATTAAAAACAACTTCTCGAAAATGCTATTCAATAAAATTAAAATAATCCATCAATGGATAAATTCAAGTCTAAGATTACTGTTTAAGAGATTCAAGTATAAAAGATCAAAAAATGTAATCCAATATCATAAAATTATATGAAAGTCTGTTGAAACAAGCGGAGGGAAAAAAACTAAAGCTTACCATATTCTAAAAAATTCAGTACTTTATATTAGTAAACAAATGCTATATTACAGGGGGGGGGGGGCTTAGCGCGGCTTTCAGGCGAGTGGTGCGGCTCTTATGCAAATAAAATGTCGGTATAAAATATGGTAAACTAAAACTTATTAATGTCCAAAAGTAATCTTTTTATTTCATTTCTTGTTACAAAGTTATTCAAAATCATAAAAATAAAAATGAAAAACAAAAAAAAAAAACTGTTTTGATTCTATCAAACAATTTTGTTAAGAAAATCTATAAAACTTAGATTTGCTTGTGGATGTTTTACGAATGTTATCCATTTTAGCTGCCAAAAATTTGGTTGATGACAGTTAGGGCAATCGTTTACAGAAGCGCACAAACAGCAGTGTTTTTCGTTGGCTATTCTCTTTTGAGAAGAAAATGAACACACAAAACTTTTTAACTCAAAGTTGCCCTTTTCTATTACACTTATATTGAAGCAAGTAAAATACATTACGCTTTGTTACGGGCGAGACTCGTGCGACTTACGTTGTCAAGCTAGCGCTCAGTCGGCAAAGCGATATTGTGGTATTTTTTTCACACATTTCCTGTGCTGAATCTTTTGCTTTGAGTCAAAGTTGTCTCAGCTACGAAAGTAACGCAGTTTTGTGTTTCAGCTAGGAATCAGGCTGACCGGTAGAGGGGGATTTGGGGGTAGACTTTAAAAAATTGAACTAATTTTCAGCTCCTCATTATTTTATTACGAAAGATAAATAAATTGCTCTTTCAAGTATCACTTCCTGAAACGTGGCTTCAAAATATACACTACAAGTAACTTTTTATGTAACAACTATTCACTTTGTTTCAAAAAGTAACAAAACGTCTGAAAGATTACGACAAAGAGCGGCAGAGGTACCGACGTTTGATGAATGTCTCTTTTTCAATCGTTTTAAAAACGCTTAGTTTCACAACGAAACTACTCTCTTGGACGTCACACAGACGAGGCGGCCTAATAGAACAATGAAAACAACAACCTCCTAACTTGAGCAGGCCATTGTTTTTTGGCAAGTTAAAATTATAAGAACTTTTGTCGGTAGTAATTAACGAGTCTCCTCTCGCGTAATATACGTATATATACGCTCACCTTAACCTATATAGATCTGAGACGGTTCTGGTAGACACAAGCATTTGCACTCTTTCAGAAATCTTAACGATCGCTTCAGTTCCTCCAGGATGAATTCAGCGACGATTTTGATGGTGTTTTGCCTCATAGGAAGTGTAAGTAAATTTTAATTTAAAGTGTTATCTAGACATCTCATTCATGTACCATGGTGTAGGCTGTGCCATGATCCATGTGTAACCTCTTCTGTATCTAATTTTTGAATAATCAAGTGTTGCGTTAGTCCTTATCTTTGTATCATCCATCTTCTTCATATCTCTATCAAATCATAGACACCGTAATACGAGTATGTAATAGGGTTCAGACGGGATCTACACCGTCAGTAGGGCAAATTTTTGCAAAATTGGGACGGTAAGACTATTTAATTACAATTATGGGCATGCTGAATAAATTCAGAAAGGAGGACTAAATCCTCTTTTGTGAAGGTATTGAAACTCGGCTCTCGGTAGCTAGATTTATTGATTTAAGGGGGTCTAGCACTCAAAATATGAAAAAAGTCCAATTATATTTTTTATAATCTTAAAAAATAATATAGATTTTTCTGAATAAAATAACACCTCAAAATTGTTTTTACCATACGTAGAACTGAAAATATTCAACTTTTTATAAACATGACAGCTGCATATCCAATGAGCCTGCATAATTTTAAACGCTCTTTTTCTCCTTTTGTGTAAAATGGGATTTCACTAGTAAAAATCGATATAACTTAAGAACTACTTGTAACAAATGAACGAAATTTTCAACATTGACTTTTCAAATATATTTCTTTAATATGTCTTCAGCAATTGTGTGTATATATATTAGTTTTTTTTTCAATAATTTTTCGAACGCTGTATACTATGTGTTTTATGAAGTTTTTGAACAAAATATTTTTTAACATTTTTTCTAATTTTTTTAACCAAAAATCCCGAAGACAATTTATAGTATGAAATTTTACAAGCAAAATTCAAGCAAGTTAATTCATGCAAAAATGAAGTGATTTGTTACAAAATATTTTGCGATACATCAATTTTGCCCAACATCAAAATGTTGACATTTTTAAATAATAATAAATAAAATTTTAAAGTTTTGAAAATATTAAATAGTAATTATAATTTCAAAATACAATGTATACCCACAGAAAAAATTTCAGAATAAAACTTTAAAATTAAAGATTTTAGAATTTTGTGTCCCAGACCCCCTTAAAAGTGTAAATTGAAAGTATGAAATTTACAAATTACTTCGATTTCGTTCGTTCTCTACATACTCTATCGTTGAGGATAGAAAGAAACTTGATACAATACGGAAAAACGAAAATTAAGGCAGAAAAAATAAAAATTGAGCAGTTGGAAAAATAGTTTGAAATCGAAACTTTACAGGGACAATCTTCGCAAAGTATTTCCCAACGTTTGGAGAGTGAGTTGACGTCCCTTAGTCTTTAGAATTTGAGAAAGAATATCAAAACTTTAACTATTCCTGTACCATCAAAGCTATACAGAAACATTCCGTTTGTTTTTTCGATCTTTGGAGAAGGCGTTCAGTATTAAGAACGTTGCAGACGATTTGAAAACGGAAAAAATGGCATTGACATAAATTAACAATCTCGGAAAGAAAGCCAGCAATGTCTTGATTGATGTATCTGAACAAGATGTTTGTAATTACGAAAATTTAAAACATTAATGTTTAAAGAACCCATTGTAGAGACAGGCGAGTTAGCGCCACCGGCGCGATAACGCCATCTATCGAAGAGTAAGTGGTACTGCAGAGAACGTCGGAGGTAATTGTAGACTCCGGACGTGTCTGCTGGATTCTTAGATCCTGTTGTTTAATTCTCCATGTATATAGTGTTCTTCCATGTTAAATAGTCGTCCTGTATTAGTCTGTGCTGTGTTAAAATAAACTTGTGTGTTTAAAGAAGTTGTTCTCGATTGGACAAACAAAACACTTCGATTCGGCAATCCTCACAACACGCTCTCTTACGAGAACCAGAGGTAACCAGAACAAAGGACTGTAGGACTATAAGCAGAGCATGAGAACCAAAAGTCATGGAAAGCAGGTAGGAGCAATTTTGATTTGATTTGATTTGAAGTATACTTTCACCGAAGATATATAAATATATATATATGAAAGAAAGTCAAAATGTATAAGAATTCTAAAAAAGAAGATTTGGTATCACTTCTTGGTGAATTAGAAGAAACACCAACTGTTGGTTTAACAGTGATTCAATTAAAAAATAAAATTGAGGACAGTAAACCTTTCAAAGACTATCCAGAATTCGTAACAGGTTTATTAAATTCAATAGTTGAGGAAAGAAAGACAAAAGAAGATGACGAGATTAAAGCTAGGGATACACAATTAGCACTAGAAGCTCAAAAAATTGAATTTGAAAAATTAAAATTAGCGCAGCTAGAAAAAGAAGTCGAACTAGAACAAATCAGAAGTCAGAACGCGTCTAAATATGAATCTCGCTCGAGTAAAGACATAGATACAGGTTCGGGAAACTTGGAAAGTCTGATAAGAAGTGTGAAAACGTTAACCATCCCAGTTCCAGACAAATCTGAAAACTTCAGTTTGTTCTTTCAAACACTGGAGAGAGCATTCATTACCAAAAACGTACCGGAAGAGTTCAAATCCGAAATTTTGATTAACATTTTGGGGGATAAAGCTACAAACATACTATTTTATATTAGCGATGAAGAATTAAAATCGTATGAAACCATTAAAAAACTGGTATTAAAAGAATATCAACCAACTGCTTTTGAATGCCTAGTAAATTTTCGTAGAGCACGACGTGAGCCTAAAGAGTCGCATGTTCAATTCGCATCTAGACTGTCTGCTAATTTCCAATATTACTGTCAGCTACGTGAAGTTAAAGATTTTGATACCTTATGTCAACTGATAATTTCTGACAAAATTTCCCAAACATTAGATAGAGAAACTACAACTTACATTAATATGAAAACAGGGGAAAATTGGTTAAAACCGAAAGATTTAGCCAAAGAAGTTGACATATATTTTGTCAATAAAGGCAGGTCGTTGAATGAGACCACTTCTTATTCCAACGAAAATACAGCTAATAAGTTACCCCATGTTTTTAAAGAATCCAAGTATGTCCCACCTCATGCGAGGAACAACATAAATAAAAATAGATATCCGCCCAAAGATTGTTATATATGTGGAAAAAATACGCACCTTGCCAGATTTTGTTCGCAACGGAGTAAACCGGAAAAACAATACGATCTCTCAAAAAAGGAAACAGAGAAAAAGGGGAGTGACAGAATAATAGCTAAGATTGGATCTTCATGTTTAGAACCAGACGAAATAATAACGCATCCATTGCAAAGTGTAAGTGTTTGCATTGCGGGTAAAGAGATACGAGCTATAATTGATTCAGGCGCTGAGATTTCAGTTTTAAACCCGAAGTATATTCCTAACATTCCTATTGAAAATAGTAGCGAAATTGACTTAATTTCCGCTTTTGGAGAAACGATTAAAGCCAGTGTGGCGAGAATCCCCATTTCTATTAGTAATCCTGATAATCCTCTCTTTTTGAAACCTATTGAAATATTCCTGGCCTTGACGGAGAAACTTCATGTACCATGCATTTTAACCCCGACCGTATACAATTTATTGCTTTCGGATGAGACGTACCCTACTGACGCGAAGCTTGATGTGGGCAACGACACGCCAACGCAGGTGGCTAGGGAAAATGATAAACAAAGTTCGCTGGGTGAAACATTTTTTTTCTCGCTTGTTGATGAAAATGTAACTGGTGGTGTAAACAGTATTACTTCTGTGAATTCGCAATCGGGAAAAACGGAAAAGGTTAACCAGATGTCAGATGTTGATAAATTAAGAGCGGAGCAGCAGAACTGTGAATCGTTAAAGACGGTTCTTGATCAAGTAAAGCAAGGGAAAGGAAATTATATTTTAATCGATGATATAATTTATCACAAAGAAAAAATTTCAGGGAACAATGTTACGCAACTCGTTTTACCAAAAGATAGGAGGGAACAAATTTTAAAACTCGCACATGAGTCAGTATTTGGAAGTCATCTGGGGATGCGTAAAACGAAAGAACGAATAAAATATTCATTTTATTGGCCCGGGATGTCAAAGGACATATTGAATTTTTGCAAAACTTGTAAAGATTGTCAGTTACGAAGTCCAGAAAGATGTACAGATAGAATCCCTATTACCCCTGTAAATAGACCAAACTTCCCGTTTGAAGTTGTAAACGCAGATATAATCGGTCCAATCGATCCACCTTCAGCTAGAAACCATAAGTATGTTCTTACAGTAATGGATCAACATTCGAGATGGCCAGAAGCCATACCTTTGAGATCACTCACCGCCAAAGCAACATGCGATGCTTTGCTCGAAATTTTTATGCGTACAGGTATACCCACACTTATAGCCAGTGATCAAGGTTCGAATTTCATTTCTCAACTGACGGAAGAATTTCATACTAGATTAGGAGTTTGCCCTAAATTCTCAACACCTGGTTATCCAGCTAGTAACGGATTAGTCGAAAGATATAACAAAGTTTTGAAACAAATGCTTCACCATGTTATTAGAAAAGATCCTAAGAACTGGGACAAACATATTCCGTATTTGCTATTTGCATATCGAGAAATTCCTAACTCCACAACTGGAGTGTCGCCTATTAAATTACTTTACGGAAGAGAAGCTAGAGGTCCATTATCAGTTCTAAAATCTACTTGGTCAGGAGAAATCCCTCTACCCATAAATCTTGGCAAAAACGCTATAGATTATCTTCAAGAATTGAAAATAAATTTAGAAGAGGCTGCAGAACAAGCATCGGTAGTTGCAGAAGGGAAACAAAAGGCGTACGCTGAGTATTTTAATCGTCGCACTTCGTCCAAAGAGTTTAAAACTGGTGACCAGGTATATTTACTAATTCCGGATTCAAATAACAAATTATACGCGAAATGGACCGGACCAGGAAAAATAATTTCTCGGTGTAACCCTCATTCATATAAAGTAGAACTTTTAGACGGAAAAATAAGGCACGTGCATGCAAATAAAATCAGGAAATTCCATTCAAGAGTCCAAACGATTGGTGTAATTTTTGAAAATGAAGCAGAGTTGGGAGAAATCCATCCTACACCTGAACCACATTTAAAAGAAAAACCTAATTTTGAGGAAATCGACTTAAATCATTTGGATGACACAAAGAGGAGAGATATTTTGGATTTAGTGACGAAATATGAAATGTTATTTTCTGATAAAGTACAAATAGCTCAAGTCGGAGAACATAAAATTAAATTATTAGAAACAGAAAGGAAGAAACCTTATATTTATAGAATCCCAGAATCTCTTAAACGAGAAGTTGATAAGCAAGTTGAAGAATTGCTTAGTCAAGGTCTTATCGAGGAGAGTGATGCAGAGATAGCCTACCCTGTAGTCTGTGTTATGAAAAAAGATGGTAACCTTCGATTATGCATTGATTTTAGATCCCTTAACGCTGCTACTAAAGCAGACGATTTCCCAATGGAAAATGCCACCGAGCTCATGTATTGCATAGGAAAAGCCAACGTCATAACAACAATTGATTTATTAAAAGGCTACTGGGCTATACCAATGGAAAAATCAAGTCAGGATTTTACATCATTTAAGACTCATCGAGCGCAATACCGATTTAAGGTGATGCCTTTTGGATTAAAAAATGCTGCAGCGACATTTCAACGTGTCATGAACAAGGCATTGTCAGATCATAAAGAATTTTCTCGTGCCTATATCGATGACATAGCAGTATTTTCAGATAACTGGGACACACATCTATCCCATCTAAACACCATACTATCAAAATTGAAAGAACTGTGTTTCACTATCAACTTGAGGAAATGCTCTTTTGCAAAACCTCAGATAAAATATCTAGGTCATATAATCGGATCAGGGAAGCATGAAACTGACCCAGATAAGGTCACAGCGATTCAAAATTTGGAGCCTCCAAAAACTAAGAAAGAACTCAAGAGTCTTCTTGGTTTATGTAATTATTACCGAGATTACATACCGCACTACGCAGAAACAGTTTACCCTCTCACGGAACTTACGAAGAAACGATGTCCTGAGGAATTAGCATGGACAGAGGCCCATAGTCAGTCCTTCACCAAGATAAAAGATTCCTTGACGAACGCACCAAGTTTGCACACGCCAATTCCTGAACAACCATTTGTGATACAGTGTGATGCATCTTCAGTCGGTGTCGGTGCATGTTTATCTCAGAGGAAAGATGGAACTCTTTTTCCTATAAGCTATGCAAGCCAAAAATTGACTAAACAACAACAGGCTTGGCCGACAATTGAGAGAGAGGCCTACGCAGTTATATGGAGTTTGAAGAAGTTCGAGACTTGGATCTTTGGTTCGAAGATCGAATTGATAACTGACCATAATCCTTTGACATACATCACGAAGAATACTCCTCAATCGTCAAAGCTTCAGAGATGGTCCTTGGCTCTACAAAAGTACGACATCTCCATATCACATTGCCCAGGGTCAAAGTTGTCGAACGCTGACGCTTTGTCCAGACTGATGTCCGCATAAACTATTCCACTATAGACTGTTCCTGATTTTGACAATTGTCATTATAAACTGTTCCTGAACATTGAATTTTCATTGAATTTTTTTATTGTTGGATTTTTTTTTGCTAAGCATTTTAGAGATGAAAATTTAATATTTTGGTATATTTAGTTAATTCTTTTAACTGATTTATCTATATACAATTATTTCTTTCGTATATGTTTTGAATTGTTGATTTAGCATATAGTATGATATTAAGTTGAATATCAATATATACATATTTTTTAGAGGTCAAATTTTATCGAATAATTGGTAAAAGTGATTTGTTGTATTATTATATATTATTTGTCTATATTGTCTATTGCTATTATCAGAGTAATTAATATATGTCTCACCTGTCACTTAAGTTTCAGATTCGGATTAATTGAGGTATAATCCCAATCTTGAGGGGAGGGTGTAGAGACAATCGAGTTAGCGCCACCGGCGCGATAACGCCATCTATCGAAGAGTAAGTGGTACTGCAGAGAACGTCGGAGGTAATTGTAGACTCCGGACGTGTCTGCTGGATTCTTAGATCCTGTTGTTTAATTCTCCATGTATATAGTGTTCTTCCATGTTAAATAGTCGTCCTGTATTAGTCTGTGCTGTGTTAAAATAAACTTGTGTGTTTAAAGAAGTTGTTCTCGATTGGACAAACAAAACACTTCGATTCGGCAATCCTCACACCCATTAGTGTTAAAGTGAAGGTAAAAACTCTGCAGGAATGTCTTACTAACCTTCAAAAAGCGGAAAGAATTAAAAATGAGTCGCAAGTACAATTTACATCGCGATTGGCAGCAATTCTTTCCTGCAATCATATCCAAGATATGCTACACGGAGTTCATGTCTGACGATCTAGGTGGTCGAATCCGGTGGTGGAATTGCACAAAATTCTGCTCCAACAATCGTGAACAAAACGGACTTGGTGACATGGAGCATTATCGAGAAACATCCCATCGGTATTTGGGTAATTAATGTCCATAAAAGGCTACAAATAGCTGTTTGATTGATATAAAAAGTTTAAATAAGGTAGATAATCCATCGTAGATGATTCGTGATCTAGTAGACCATCCACTTCCATTAATGATCAACACGGTTATCCGGTCAGAGGTTTGATGTTTAGTGATCATCGTTTACAATAAGAGACACTATTGAACAATTTCCTATATCATTCGTCGAAACGACAAGTCGAAAGCGACCTGAATTGTGGCGGGATAACTCATCGGTTTTGCATCACGATAATTCGCCTTCTCCTAATGACATTATTACTCGTGATTTTTTGACAAAGCATTAAACAAATACGGCTGCACAAGCTCCGTATTCACCTGATATGACACCGTGTGGCTTTTCCTTATTTCTACGGGTGAAACTCCCTTGGAAAAACATTGGCAGAAGTGTATTGAAGTCGGAGGAGATTACTTTGAAGGAAATCTAACAAATTGTGACCAATAAATTGATACCTTTTGTTCTATGACAACATTCCGGGTACTTTTTGATCGCAGTAGTGTAATATATTATGCATACAATAAACACTGTAACTATAAATTAAACAATATAAACACTCAAATAAGCGTCTTTTTTCCTCGTCCTATTATATATACGAAATAGTTAAACAGAGGCGGTCGATACGAAGTCAAGAAACTCATGAAGGTATGGAGGGTGAAAGAACTTTGGTGACCCTTGCCCAGTGGTGTTCATATTGGAAATAATGAAGTTTGTGCCCTTTGATATGAAGACAAGCTTTATATGAAGTAGGGTTTTATGGCGCAAGTGCTATATTTAGCCAAGATGTGCACAAGCTACCTCAAATAATAGACATACACGCAATGGAAAGTTTTGCTGGCAAAAGAGAGAAGTACACACAGGTATGTCACACGAATCGAAGCTGACATCTATATCAGGTGGAAGTGGTGTATGCAAAAGGCGATTCGAGGGTTAAATCAAAGATAAGCCATATCACTAGTGCACCTCGGGGTTGAAATTGTTAGGAGGATATACTTGATATCACATGAATTTATAGGGAAGATGGTATTCTCTGTATCAAAGGGTACCATTTGAATTTACAGTGCTATAAGCGATGTCCGAATAAAGAGGGGTATTTTGTTTTTATAGCAATACGCAGCTGGTATCGGTGACAGAGGTGTATGTTGGAACGGAGGGATTCCAAAGAATTTCATGTAATCGTTCCACAATCTAATCACCTTATTATAGCTACTATCAATTTGTTATTGAGATTTGTGTTTTATTTTCAGCTTTCTTTGTCAGATGCAGCGTGCCCGAAAACTCCGTGCAAGGAGAATAAGTACTGCGTTCAAATGAGTATCTTACACGTCTGTGAATCTGCTGCAAAAGAAGGTAGTATATCTATTTCACTAAAGTACAGACATCGGCATGATTTGTATATTGGCTCATAACAACAAATGTCTAAAAACAAATCAAATCAACCGCATAGATTTAGTAAGAAATTTAGAACTTTCAGAGATTAACCCTCCAGTTTTTAACTATGAGGCTCTCAAAGCAAGAGTGGCCTAACCCACCAACATACCAAATGGAGATAAATGCGCTTTTCTTGGCACCATTTCTAGCACATTTTTATTTATCCATAGTATCATTTGAAATTCTAAAGATTTGTTTTTCAGTGACCGATAATAAGTTGTTTTGTAACTGTAGAAGATTTGAATCTGCACATTTAAAAAAATCAAGCCAATATCTGGGTTTGGCCACTGTTGCAGTTTGGTGTTTGTAAAATGAGACTGACATGACTGTTGGTTAGTTCAATTATACCACCGACTACCACATAGTGAGATATTTATAATTTTTTTAATGACTACTTATATTTATTGCACTAGTTCACTCTTCCACCATGATGTATTTTTCGGTTTCCTTGTTTATGTTCGTATGTGTATGAAAAAAGATATTTTATATATGCACCTGTTTGTTTCATTAGGGCGACCTTGCAGTCATGGGATCGATCCAAAAACAAATAGCTACCCGGATCACCCACCTTGTGCAAGTGGTTTCAAGTGTAGCGATGAAATAGAGGTAAGACACGAGTTCCATCATTTGACACCGATACTATACATTTAATAATTTCCATACAACTTTCCAGATTCATGTGGTTTGTTTTAAACCATTCCTATTAGGATGGGATGATTTTTTTATTTCAATAAAAATCGAAATCTTCTGTGGAGGTAATTTTCTTAAAATTAACGTCAAAGTAGAGCAACACAACGAGCTATTGACGACGGTGCGGGATCAATCCCCCAAGGGAAAGAATCGAGGACAACACCACGTAATTTTGAACCACGACGAGATCACGAGGCAACACCTGAGCTGGCACCCTACTCTCTAAATGTGGAGGTAAAACTTCTGTGTTGTGAACATTATAGATTTGTTCAAAAATATTAAATTTATTTTATTTAAAAAATTTAATTAAATTATATTTAAACAGGAAGGAAGAACTGACATTTAAACGGAGAAACGTGTCAGTGGCATAAATTTGTTAGTGGCGTAAAAATAAAATTTGTAAAAAATTATGAAATTTTCATTTACACTTAGATATACACAACAAACTACAAGTATTATCCCAAAATATGTCAAGGGAATCAGGAAAAACCTGATACTCAAAGAAAAGTAGGAAGTAAGGAGAAAATAGAAAAATATCGATAGGAGAAAATAAAAAAATATCAATGGAAGTAAAACACGTCGTTAAAGTAGACCCATACGTATTTACATGTTTCATGTAACAACACTTCATCAAAAATTATTGCACATGAAAATTTTTATGCTATCTACAAAAATTGACATAAATAATTTTTAACGCTAAAAGTTTGAAAATAAATCGATTTTAATTCTTTTGAAAGTTTGATGTCCCCTTTAAGATTGATTTCATGAAAGAATTCGTTTTGACCGTATTGCACAGGAAAATACTTGTGATAAGGAAAAAATTAGGATGAAGAAATTTCCCTAATAAAAAGCGTAACTTAAATATTCCTGAAAATCCCCTTCTTTATACACTACATAGAAAAAAGTATTTGGATGCTGTATGTTTTTCAGTAAAGTGCTTTATTATTCTATTAACGGGTAGGGGCCCTCCAACAGCTGCAACACGTCGAGGCATACTTTCTACAAGTTCTCTGTAAGTCTGGGCAGGAATAGGTCGCCATACCTCTACCATGGCTGTGAGAAGAGATTGTTGTGAAGATGGGCGTGCGTGACGGTGTTTTACACGTCGCTCCAGTTTGTCCCATAAATGCTTGATTGGATTGAGATCGAGGCTCTGAACAGGCTATTCAAGCAAACTCACCTCATTTTCAGGAAACCAGTCCAGCACACGCTTTGCAGTATGACATGGAGCTCGATGCTGCTGGAAGAAACAACCATCACCACCGTAGTATTACCATAGTATAGGCAAGGCCTAATCATCCAGAACGTCGAGGTACATGTGAGCGTTCATGGTACCAGATACATAAAGCAATGATCCCAGTCCTAACCAGGAAAAACAACCCCACACTAAGATGGATCCTCCTACGAATTTCTGCAGCGTCCAAATGCTTTTGTCCATATAGTGTATTTATGTGAAAAAGGAAGCGGAGATTCATAAAGTTATCGTTGTCTCAGCTGTGGTATTTATATGGGGATTTATAGTTTTTAGCCCCGTTTGTCAACTTAGGACATATTCGGAAAAGGGGTTAACTATGTAGCCTTCTTCCCTCAGAATTCTAAAGAAGGAGTGCGCCTAAATTTTGTGTGGTTCGGTGTAGACTTTTAGAGTACAGATGCCAACTGTTTATTTGCACTTACACAGATTTATCACGATAAACACACTAAAGATGTTTGTTGCTTTAAATAAAAAAAAAACAATGAACATGTCAGTGCAGAAACTTTCCAAATTTTTCTGAGGTTCGTTTTTTTTTTGGTGGGGGGGTGGGGGGGGGGTTATGGCGCAAGGTTCAATAACGAACGAGCTGCACCGAGCCTGTTTCTGTAGATACATTTACTTTAACTTCGATCACTTGCAGATTCTTCACTGAATATATTTTTAGCTTTTAAATTTAGAAAACACATCGCACGTTCTAACATACGATATACTAGAATGAACTTATTAAAACAAGCGTCCGTCTGTGGAATCTAATATTCCATGTGTATGTGGTCTATGCCTCACTCTACTAAATGCAGCTCGTAGATGTACGGCCTTTTACGCTATTAAACCTAATCAAACCAACTATTGACTGTATTTTACTTAAGTTTTCAGCTAATGTTGGTTGGAACAGTGTTCTTGGATATTGACATTAACACCACGTAGAATGTAAGAGGTTGCTTTTTTTATGATTTTATCCCAATGCACCAAATGTAAAAAGAGCCAGCCACTCAACATCACATCCTACATTATGCCAATGTCAACAAGCAAGAAATCTTTTCCAAACCCACTACAACAGCTGAAAAATTAATTTTGTACAACCTCGGTATCATTGCGTAACTAATTGTGATGAGTTCTACTCACATCTTCTTAATTTGAACTATGGAGGTGTATTACAATACCAAAACCACACGGAAGACCACGAAACTAATAAAGTTCTCCAACAGTCTGCTTACAGTTAGGAATAAGAAATCTGCATGATAGAAATGAGCTCAGAAAGGACAGTGTGAGCAAAAACAGGTTTTTCGACAAAAAATGCCGAATCGCATTTGAATGGGATAAAATTGAAGTTCAGAACCTTATTGTGGTTACATAACTGAGATGTGCTTTTTCCGATGCATTTTATTGGAAATAAGGTTTAACGGCATTAAAAGTAAGGTCATTTTATTTTAAGGTTTGAAATTCACAGTTTAATGGAAATGATATGCTAGTTTATTCTAAATATATTCCGTAGAGCAGTGTATTTATATACATCATTCTCTCTTTTGACTATAGCCTATATGCGTCAAATCTTGATCCATGAAGGTAAGACGCCTTATCCGTTGGGACACGTGGACCTTACGATAAGAAGTTTCCGAATCCACTGAACTGAAAATTTTGGAATTACCATAAGTTTTAAATATGTAAAATACTAATTATATTAAATAAAAGTCTTGGCATATGAATTTCTATTTACATTGTTACTACACATGAGTTTTGAACAAAAACACGTTACCGAAAAGGAAGACGCAAATAATTCAGAGTCCATTTGGTTGGTAATTAGTTAATTAACATCGCAATGTATGAACACAACGGGTATTGACAACTTTCCGAGGTTAATCTTGAAGGAAAGAAATCTTGAATAATTTGAACCACGGTGAGATGATGAGATCAACACTTGAGTAATCCCACTTTTCAAACTTTCACACCACGCTAGCGTGAAGAAATTTTAGGCCACGGCAGCTTTAATGCATCAGCCCTAACTTAAGGTAAAGCTAGGAGTGTCTGCGCACAATTGAGAATAATAATAAAAAAACAATCTAACTATCAATTTTTGGCTAAACTATTCACAAATAGTTGTAACTTCTTTTGTTTTTTATGTATTTTCATTGCTATTTTGTTGTTATGCTTTAATCTAATGCAACAGTTGTAATAAAACCAATAAATCTATTTTGCGCATTCTGTTCTTATAGGGTCGGAGAGATTGCGCACAAATGGTAGGAGAGACTGTTCTTAATAAAAACTACAATTAAATTGTTCATAATAATAATTACACTTAAATGACATTATTGTGAGATTTTGTGAACAAATGTTGTTGTATTAGAAGTGAATATTTCAACCTAATGATTCAAGGATCAGAAAAATGAACGAATTTTAAGAAGAAAGAAGACACATTTTAATAAAAGAAAAGAATTAAAGAAACAGAAAAAGGAAGCCCAGAAAAGATTACAAAATTACATTAAGTTACTTGATAGCACGTTTAACTTAAAATTAGTCAATTTTCATTTCCAGTTTCAATGTTTTCTTGTTTTGCTGACCGAAGTTGTCGTCCACAATCTATGCATTTTTTGTTGTAAATTGTGCATCTTTCGTGCAACCATCTGCGACACCTTGAATCCAGTCACTGGTCGAAGTTGTCTCCTTGTACAGTTCCAGACCTTCAATGCACTCATCCTCATTGCTCTTCGTTTTGTTTCCTTCAATTTTTTTGGATCCCACTTTTTCTGGAAAATAGGCACTCTTCTTTCTGATCTTAATTAAAGTTCCTGGTGGTGCGTCTCTGGTGTATTGAGATTTAGCGTAGACTCCTTTAAAAATGCAGAAAGGTGGCAGGAACTGCCCTTCTGCATTGCAGCAAGTCAAAATAGTCACCATCTCACCCCTTTTCGGCACTTGTGACAACAGGAACATCTTTACTGCCTTATGCAGCAACCACTTTACCAGGGTTATTGTTTTGCGAGATTTTTTCTTATATTTTTTCAATCGTCTCCGGGAAGGGGCTTTTCTCCTCATTCTCCGAGCCTCCATACCTAATTACCTAACTTGAGCGTTAGGGCCATGAGTGGCATTTACGACTGACGCTTTCCTTTCATGGTATCATTTGGCGTGAGAAGAGTTATCACCTGAAGACCTTCTGCTTCCACCAAAGCGTTCACACCTCACTGTCGGCAGGGTAGGGGACCAACGAACAAAAAAAGGGGTCCTCCAGAAGGTCAGTCGTTGACAGCTCGTAAATGGTGATCGATGCCAGGGGTCACTTAAAGGGGGATAACATCCACCATGCCGCTGGTGTAAGCGATATTTTAGTGGTAACAAAAGTTAATCTTCCGCATAGCAAAGATTAAAAAAATTTATTAATTTTTTGCAAATTTTTTTTTCTCCAAAATTATTTCAATAATTATGTTTTTTTTTTCAAAAATTGTTTGAAAATTAATTCATTTTTGTTTTGCATATAATTTGCAATTTATGCAAAATTTGTTATAAGCTGCGTAATCTCTCCTAGCATGAAAACGAATGGGAACAATGCGCCATCTGTCCTAAGTAGCAGATGCGCAAACTTTCCCATTTCGGTAGGAGAGATTGCGCGTCCTTTTTTAAATAAAAGGCCGCGCAATCTCACCTACCGAAATATTTTTTAATTAAACGGTTTCTCATGAGGCTACTAACCTAGACGAACATTACGAACACCAACGGTTCTTTCTAAAAGCGGCCATGCTTAAATACATGGCCGCTCAAAACAGAAGGCCTCATGAGAAACCGTTTAGTTAAAAAATATTTTGTACTATTGCCATTCTATGAAATTCAAAGAAAGAGATATGAAAATTCAAGCGCTTATCTTGGGGAAAACAATGCAAAATAGCGATGTTTTATCCTAAACGCTCGGAACAAACAACCTGCACTTTTTCAAGTGTTCCACTACTGTTCCACTCCACTACTGCTGTTGTACAACTATATGGAGTCGCTGCGCGCGCACTTAACTCTTTCCCCCCGACCCTCTTTGTGCGCGATCTCTCCGACCGCGCAATCTCAACACGCTTTACCTTACACATCGGTATTTGGTTGGATCGAGTTTTGAACTTGCAATCCTTTGATAACTAATCCTTTACTCTACCAACTGGGCTAACACTGCGTTATAAGCCATTTCTTGGCTTTATAATTAATGTATATTTTTCAAACAAAAACAATTAATTTGTGTAGTATTTGTTGCTTTATATGCTGCGTCGATAAAGGCTTGAAATAATAACGAATGGAACTGTAATTTTTTTTATTGAATTGCTTTCGGCATTGATGATAATTTTTATGGCAACTCGGATTATTTTGTTCAATATCTATATAAATAAGAATGGAGTGTTTGTTTGTACATTCAATATTTTCGACCCATTTCAAGTTTTTTATCCGTTTTGAACCCTTCTGATGACAAATCCGCCTCTTCGCGTTTATTGTCTGTCTGTCTGTATGTATGTTCCCTATACACGTCCACACGGTTTAATATATTTTCATGGAAATTTGCATACAGTGAGTACTTATCTTCATTTAGTGAGTGCAATTGGTTGCGAAAGTCTGTCTGTCCGTCTTTCTGTTCCATGTTCGATTTTGTGTTTATGTGTTTGTACAGGCATCACATGAATTTTATTCCAGATATTTGATTGTTATGTGTTTTATTGTATACATTATCTATTAGTTTAGTGAATGCAATATTAAACATTTCTTTATTGTTATATTTAGTTGTTTCATGCTAAAACACCTGAGTAAGGTGCACTTAAATCAACCATAACTAGGTAGTTTTGGAAAAATCGGAATGTGAATTGAATATTACGATTACTTCGACTGCTTTACCAGTACTGCTAAAAAAGAAATTATTCTTCAAAAAAATAATTTTTTATGGAATTTTAGCTCTGATAATTCATTTATTTCGAGTCTTATTTTTGTTCTTTACTTAATGAAAACGATTTCCGAATATTTGGGACAGACGATATTTTTCAACGAACAGGAATGAACAAGATCGCGCGAGCAGTGATATTTTCTGTTTCTTTCGCTCTGAATTAATTTCACATTTATTTCTAAATTTTGTGCACTTTTCGTTGTTAGTTGTGGCAACTGTGAGAGATCAAGAGATAAAAATGAATCACAAATTAATATCTTTAGAACAATTTTTTCCGACATCTTTTATTTTGTTTTATTTTGCTGTTTTCTGTTTCAAAAAAATGTATTAATTTAATAAATGTGTTTTCCTTTTCATCACACGCAACACCATCACAAAGTATTCAACATAAAAATGGCAAGTAAGTCCGAATAAATGTTCAGTAAATTTTAAGTGTAGTTATGCCATTATTGAAAGAATAATGCCGTTATTGAAAGAATAATGCCGTTATTGTAAGAATGATGCCTTTATTTAAAGAATAATGCCGTTATTGAAAGAAAAATGCCGTTATTGAAAGAATAATGTTGTTATTGAAAGAATAATGCCGTTATTGAAAGAATAATAATGTTTAAAAAATCCAAACTAGAACTTTTCAAACATAAAAAAATTCGCTGTCATAATGACAGGAGAAGATTGCAAAATTTCACTATGTCACATACCGAATGCAAGAGTGCCACAAGTAAAAAAAATATTGTTTTATTGATTATGAGTGCGAGAGCATTCGCCGTAGATCGCAATTTTTATTAATTGAGTTGAACATGAAAAGAACTTAAAAAAAGGAATTCCAAATCTTCCTCAAAATCGTCTTTTGTAGTATTAACCTTAGTGTCACCTTTCGTCATTTTGTGGCTTTGTCATACAGCAAGGGTGCGATGTATGTGAAATGTATTACATGAATGGATATGCATGAGTAAGATTTGTGTCCAAAGTAAGTTGTAGAAATTATAAAGATAGCGAAAGGTATATTCAAAACAATTTTTTTTCTTCAAAAAACGTAAGCCATTATATATATTGATTATCTCTTCAATTTAGAGAAAACCAATTCAAACCGAGTAAGGTCGGGTATTGTGCTAGTACTATTATAAAAGGTACTACAGTTTGTACTGTTATAAAAGGTACTACATTTGTACTATTATAAAAGGTACTACAGTTTGTACTATTATAAAAGGTACTACATTTGTACTATTATAAAAGGTACTACAGTTTGTACTATTATAAAAGGTACTACAGTTTGTACTATTATAAAATGTACTACAGTTTGTACTATTATAAAAGGTACTACAGTTTGTTCTATTATAAAAGGTACTACAGTTTGTACTGTTATAAAAGGTACTACAGTTTGTACGTAAGGTTCGTAAGGTAAGGTATAAAAGGTAGTGTTTGTCTGTCTGCACAGTGTGTACTGTCCTGACGAATCTATGGAACTTACTAAAATGAGACTTGGCACACAGGTAGTCCGAATCTTTTGCGATTTTTCGATATATCGCACTCGGATTATAAAATTTTATCTAGAACATTTTTAAATGAATTTATTATTTTTTTCATCATCCTTATTTTCCGGAGGAAAAAAAACACAATCACCGGGGGAAGGTGAGTGTTAGCGCTCAGTTGTCACACCTGACCCCACGAAAAGAACTGTCACTTGCATGGAAAATTTCACATTAGGTCAATACCTTATACCATTTGATTTTCTTTTAATAAATAATTTTTAAATTTAATATTTATATTTTCGCAAGAGTTTGTGACGTCACGCCGATTGGATCTCTTCGCAATTCGAATTTGGCCGCATTTGACAATTACGAGGCCATCACGGCGTTGCCCGAGGTGTTGTTTTGTGAAGCAAACCAAATTGGAATTCGTAGCAATCACCTAGGGTTAGCGAGCAGTGGTCCCGCTTGACCCCACGAAAGAAACTGTCACGGGCAACGCCGTGGTGGCCACGCAGTGGCTAGTTATGTATATTTTGAAATTGATTTGTTAAATTATCGTAAAAACATCACACATTCGGTAGATATATCGTCGCTCAAAGTTTTAAAGGTTGTATGACTAAAAACTGTATTTTCCAGTAGAGCAAAAAAAAAAAACTAATCGTTTTCCTTATGATTTGAATTTATTATTATTATATCCATTTGTTTATAACTTTTATTGGATCAGCTGATGACATAAGAGATTTTGCCACCAGGTGGAAATCACAAATAGCAATATTAAAAGAAAGAATAGAAGTTTTGATGATCTTTTGCATTTGGAGCGACGATATGTGTTACCATTAAAGTGTATAAGTAATAAGTAAAGTGAAATAATTAATGTATATTAAATTAATAATCCAGACTTGTTATTCTATGAAATATCTAGTTATTCTATAAATTAACTAATGAAAGCCAGTTAAAGTTCAAAATAAACAATTTGATTAAAGTATGCAGCATACAAAATGTTATTTATACAAAGACACAAATAATCATTGGTTACAATAGGTATTACTAAAATGGCATGTGGAATTGCATAGAACATTATTTCTAAAACAAATACATGTTTTGTTGACACACTGCGTACATGAACATTTTTCAAGTCCATGACCTGTACCTAAACTTTTAGCTGTAGCAACCGACCGGAGCAATATCTCTATATCCGGCCCTCCTTCGATCTTAATTGAGCCGTTATTTTTGAAAGTGGTGTAAGCCCACATTGAAGAAAAAAAAGTTCATTTTCTTTAACAATTTTAATAATTATTATTGCGTAATAAAATTTAACAGGTTTGGTGTTAAAAACATCGTCCGAATTGCGTAACGTCTGCCAATATTTTAGAATTAATTTAAACGCAAACCCTTAAATATCTCGTTGCACGAAAAATGGATTTATACCACTTTCAAAAATAACGGCTCAATTAGTTTTGACACAGAATACGTCTATCTTTCGTAACCGGGGTACCGCGCTTAATTTCTGCAGCACAATCGCAGCACAATTTTGTGTCACGAAAATGCGTACATCCGCTCGTATTAATTTAGTCTAGCTCAGGCCTCTTTTGTTCGAGCACGACGTTTGCGGTGTAATTTGTTTCGTCTCTTTACGCTCTAAAAATAAAAATAGAAATAAAACTTAAATATTTATACTTGTTTATACATCGGACTTCAAAGTGTGGAAATTTCGCAAATATTTCAAAATGCACATATATATCCATAGTAAACACAAGAATAATTATACAAACGTCAACTGAAAGAAAGATCGAGAGATGGAGAATCCAAAAAGATTAGGACATCCGCTGCTGAACGTCAACGTGCTCGGCGGGAGCGTCTTAAAAATTTGAAGTGTCGCGCCGCTCACATAATTTAGTCTATAGCTCTGGCTTCTTTTGAGCGAATACGACGTTTGAGGTGTCATTTGTTTCGTATCTTTGCGCTTTATAAATATTTCTGTAAAAAAGACCCAAATATTTAATTTTTGTTCAGATATCGGACTTCAAAAGGGGGAAAATCTCAAAATTTTCAAAAATTCCAAATCTATGCATAATAAACACCTTATCATTACAAGAATGATAGAATACGTCAACAGGAAGAAAGACCGAGAGATGGAGGATCCAAGAAGTTCCGAAGATCGTATTCTGAGTGTCAATGGGATCGGAAAGAGTTTTTGAAAGCATAAAGTGTCGCACCTTCAAGGTGAACAAATGCCTGATACAAAGTGCCTCTACCGCTCAGTTTGACGCGAATAGCATATCTGATGTAACATAAAGGTTTTATAATCGAATAACGGAATTCAACCCATACAACTCGGCAATGAGCCACAACCTCAACATCAACAGCGAGTGCACAAATTGTGATGTATGTACGCAGCGATGCACATTTGATGTGTGACTTTAAAACAGCGTAGTACTAATTTCTTTCACTTTCATTCGCCATATGGCCTCACTGACGTATTCTACGTCGGCCGTGTCCCGACGCAGCCCTGTCCGGTTTTTTTTTCACAGATACTGTACTGGGACGTGGAATATAGCTGTTTAATGCGACCGGTTTTTTCCCCAATAGAAAACAAATCCCTCTTAGGTTATTTCCGTGAAAACAGCTAAAATAGATATGGCGTCACCTCTTCTTCTGTCAACTTCAGGTATTGGGATACTCTCTGTAAGCCCCACAGAGGCTTCAGAATGAGATTTTTCTGACATTACTTTCATCTGACCTTGAATTTCCAAATATTCTTTAGAGCTTTTTCTTTTATCCTCTGAACATTCAGTTCATTAAAACACAATTCGCAGATCTATACAACTTCCAAAACATAGTCTTCTAAAAATGATATGTCGACAGGCTCATTACATTTCGAACAAAGTAAACATACTTTACTAATGGCATTTTTTAACCTTGTTTTTTCAAACAGCATCTTATTATCAGGTTGAGACGAAGTACTCATTACTGTCAAAGCACATGGTAATTGACCTTCGTCATCCAGTGATTCAAATGCTTTCTACGGAATAGGAGTTGTTGGCAGTCCGACTCTAGCTGCGTAACCAAACATACACTGCAAAAATTATCCGTTGTTTTTACGGACTTTTCCCGTATATTTGACGGTTTAAAGCTGTTTTGTTGACAAAACGGTTTTTTACCGTTTTTCACTCTAGCCATATACGGTTTAAAACCGTCAGTTCAAATTCGAGTTCTCGTCATTACGGTATTGCTTTGCGTACGATAACTTTCCCTTTTCTTAAATCATTTTAAGATTATTTTCTACACTTGCTCTTATTTTTCAGCAATTATTTTATGGTTTTGAACATCATGTAAATAAAAGTGCGATTCGACTTTTATTTAAGCTTTTCGTTATTCATCAGTTGGCAACCAGGTCGAATGTTGTTTGGGCGCCATTTTTGATCGACGAGTGCTCAAATAGTTTCAACTCTAATTATCAGGTGAGCTTTTACTTACTTTTCATGCTCCTTTTGTTAATTTTTAGAAATTAGATTCTTACCGTAATGTCTGTGTTTAAATGTGAACTCTGTAATTTCAAAACAAAATTAATCAAACCCTATGTTGTCCTCTGGAGTTTGCATCGAAATGTTCACGGAGTAACATTCCCTTATGGTGCTCAATCTTGCCATCTCTGTTTTAAAAACTACAGGTTGTCCTAAAAGTTCCCGTACTCCAACTTTAAAAATAATTATTGCCCGTGTTTTTTTTTTTTAATTATTGAATTTTATCGGCTCTTTAATTTTTATTGTTTCATTTTCTTTGCACTCAAGTTGTTCGATAATAAAGTTCCACGTCATTTTGTTCTTCATTGCAAGATGAATTTCACGCATTCAGAGAATTGCGCTGTTTTAAACTTATTTTGAATGCAAATAATTTTAGCGACATAAATATCCAAGTGATGCAATACCGAGTAAATATGGATCATTTTGAAATTAAATAGAAATTTGACAGTCAAAACTTTTTGAAAAATAAAATTAAAGTTTTAGAATTTATTTTATGTATTTATGTCATGTTAGGGCAATGAAGTTGTGCAACTGAAACAGGTCAAGACAATATTTTAAGCAAATTAAAGCCAATTTTTTATTTCCTTAAAACGTGGAGGTGACGAGATGTTTCAGATTCATCTAACACAATGTAAATAGTCTTCAGGTATTTAATCAAAAATGTACTATTCATGAGTATTCATTGTCAGTTGTTTTAAAATGGCCATAACCTCATCTTGAACTGTTGCTTCACATTCTTCATAGGAAACAAATTTGTTTTTAGTGTCATGTCATCTCGACATGAAGCGGATCTGGTAAGAAGCTTCAAAACATTCAATGACATTTGCCACATAATAGCAAACACTCTTTCTACCAAATACTTTGACAATTACATATTCATTAAATGCATTTGAGTCGGGTCGCAAAGATTCAGATAATGAGTAGAATGACAGAACATTAAGTTTTTCACTATTTTCAATTTATCTATGTAATGTGATTTGGTCATGTGAATCTCTGAAATGCACATGTTGTATCTCCCAAAATCAACATGTATCAGTATCTCATCTGTTCCAAGGTTATCTTTAGGTTGAAAATTCACCTGTATTGATGGGACTATGTTGCAAACATGCTTCATGAAGTAACGAAGCATATCATTAAATTTATTAACTAGCGCTTTGACTTCTATTTCAACTTTTGATTTAACCACTTTCTTAGCTGACTTTTTTTTATTTATTTCACTGTAAACTTCTTTCCTCTTCCATTGCTCAACACATGTAATCATTTGTCTCAACGTGTTTGTTAATGCACTTCTTTCCAGACATTCTTCTTCACTTTTTACTACATCCTGACAGCAGAGATTTAACCATCTAATCTAAATCATTGTAATTAAGAACTTTGAGGCTTTTTAATTTTTCAAAAGTTAACAAAACATTTTCATGCTTTTCACATGCACATGTTTCTTACATCAGGTTGCAATACCCAACAGCTTCATCTGGGTTAACTACTCCACTCTGTTTGGTGGAATATTAATTTTTTTTTCCTTCAAACAAAATTTTCTTGTCTTTTCACCCTATTTTTTTTGTTGAGCCCTCTTTTATGTCGTAAAGTTCTGGATCATTTTTAATTCTATTTCTTTTTTGCTAAGACTCCTTCCAGACTTTCCTAAATTTGTTTATATCAGATTTCTTAGACATGGTACCAACTAGGCCAGATTGACATGATACCAACTGGTACTATGTCAGAAACAACAAAGAGAATTTCAGTCAAGAGGATACTTAAATTATCTCCCAACTCAATGGCATATTTTTAAGGAAAAATTAAAAGATTTTATCAGCGTACATAATCAGACCCAAAGTTACAAGTGTTCAAACATTGTAAATCAAATAAAGCTGTTAGGCTTTATTCTACAGGTTCAAATCAGAACCAATTGGCAAGTTAAATCGGTACCGGTTAGAGAAAAAACAATTGGACTGCTTATTTGTTTACCCAAGATTGTTCTTACTTTAATAAATAACCATTTATAATCACTATTTTACCATATCATTGTACAAATTCCTGATAAGAAATATTTGCTCACCTCCATGGAGGTGAAATTTCAATGGTTGGACCACATTTATGCCTAACCTAAAACAATCCCAGCCATGTGCTTTGATTTCCAGATTGTTTTGTACATTTTCTAACTATATGTTGTTGAAAAAAGTTCAGCAATAAATGAAAATATATTAAGTTAAAAAATGCCATGGCAGTGACATTGTTAAAAGAACTCAAGAATTTTCTGAGTGCAAATATAAGAAACAGACAAAATCATACTTGCTATTGAGTCAAAGATATCTTACAGTAAAGATGGCTCATTAGAGCTTCTTTTAATTAAACTTTCAGACATGTACTGCCTTCTAGTAGACTTTTTTAAAGGTTATTTACTTTTTATGCAGAGCTGACAAAAATAGTAGGGACAAAATGATTTACTGATTTTTCAACATTAAATTTAATGAAAAATATAATTTCTGGTGCAATGAAATGAAAACTGTTAACAATGAAACTATTAATATTAAATACAGCTATTAAATAAAGGAATTTTTATACTTTTTAAGTTTCAACTATATTTCTTAACCTAGAAACAGGGTTTAAGAACAACCACGGAGGTGATATTTTCCATGTTTAATTCACTTTTTTAAGTATAAATATGCAAATATTTATTCACTTGAAGATATCTGATGAAAATATACATCAATTAAGATCTATTACTATTGTATAAAAATCAATTGAAGCATGAAATTCATAAAAAAAAAAAAAAAAATACATGTGACTCAAATTTCCACTTAATTTCAGAATGACCCATATACAGTATATCAACTTAATCAACAATTTTTTGGAATATTAGAAGTGCATGAACAAGACTCTTGGTTCCAACAAGACGTTGTAACCTGCCATACAAGTTATGACACCACGGGCATGCTTCAAGATTTTTTTGGCGATCGACTCATCACAAGAAACCATTGGCCACCTCGTTCCGTCATCTACACATTCCTGACTTTTTTTCTGTGGGGATATTTAAAGAACAAAGTTTATGAAGATAATCACCAAACAATAGGTGATCTGAAAAGTGCCATTACTCAAAAGATACAAGAAGTCATTCCCAGCATTTTGAAAGGTGTTTCTAAAAATATGTGTAAACTACTTCAGCTTTGCCTCCCAAGAAAATTGCAGAAATTTTAAACATTAACTATAAATGTAAGTCCAAATTTTTTTCGTTTATAAGTGCTTTTCACCATTAACATAAAAATATTTGTTTTAAAGTTTGTTTATTTTGTATGGTAAATTCACGAATTGTCAGTACAGGAACTTTTAGGACACCCTGTACAATTCATGTTTTTCAAGATCATAAATTTGTCAAAGAAATGTGAAGAATTGAAGGCACAATTGTAAATTGCAGTTTAAGTACATGCGAGAACATTACTTTAACTGATTTGTCGCAGTTAATTTCTCACATGACATTTATTTAAAAAAAGGGTTGGGTGCTATAGTGTTTGATTGTATTTTTTAAATAAGCTTAAACCTTTAACTGCTGTGTTACAAACCGTCTTGTGACTAGTGTGGAGGGGTCTCTCAGACCTCGCTCGCTAAAGTGTGTATAAAGTTAATTAATATATATTAATGAAAGATTCTTTAGATAATTATTATTTATACATTTTAAATTTAGATAATTCAATTCTTAACATGAATATATTTTATATTACTATACAAGTAAAGTAGATTCCATGTCTCTTCAGGCTCAGCTTTCGGAACTAATTTTGCAGGACATTTCAACCCTGGAAACTAAAACTATGTTGTGGTTTGGTGTTCTAATGGCACGATTAGGTTCCCCCCCCCCAGCATCCCATTTGAAGTTTTTTTTCCGTAGAAATATTCTTGTGAAGACGCACTTGAAATGTCTTCATCTGCATAAATTTCCGAATCCGTTTCATGTTTGCTTTCAATAGTATCCGAAATTTCACTGTCCCAGTACTCTATTTCCGACCAATTATCAACAATATCCTGAACTTCTTTTTGTGCTAGATACAGAGGTAGTTTCTTAGTAAAGTTTGTTACCATTTTAGACTCGGCTGAAATTCCATACTCAAACAGACTATTTCATTCAGCAAGAACACTAACGCAAATGCTGTGAAGGGTCTAAGAGACAGTGGGGGAAATACGAAATAGTTGGGACATCCAAAACAGTGTTGGAATGTAGCTTCTCTTGGATGTAGTAGGAAGGTACTGAATAGGACATTGACCAATATTCACTTTGAGAGGTGGAAACGACCTGTCACTCGGGGTCTGTGAGACCCATGACAGCAGTTAAAGGTTAAATAAACTTGTTAAACTTTGAATAAAGCAAAATCACTAAAGAATTTTTCTCTGTCCTATTTGTATTTTACAGGTGTTTTCTAAGGATGAATCCTGATAAAGGATCCAAAGCCTCCAAAAAAAAGAAATCCATGAATCAAAAAGTTTTGACCTTATAAAATAAACTTATGGACTTTGAATGGTGTTGAACATTTCATTGAATAGATATGAAAATATTAGGTATCTTGATTCTGTTAATTGCATCAAAGTTATTCTATTGTAATCGTGGTTTGATTTTAAAAAATTACAATCAATGAACCCTGATTATATTTGTATTTCTGTTTATTGTATATTTTTGCCTGCTCATTTTGTATTACTTAAATTATATGCAACAAACAAATGTACCTCACAAAACATTATGTAATTATCGTGTTCAGCACAGTGTATAATGTAACCATATTTAAAGGTGTTTTGCTATTTAATAAAAGTTATCAAGGTTTCTTAAATGAAAAGCTCCAGAGTTCTATATTTTGAAAATTTATCACTGTTGACATTATAAGAAGACAACAATATTTATTTTTTCATTTAAATACAGACTTTTTTCTACATGCTTATATAGTTTGTTACTTAATAAGTATCCTCAACATGCATATTGAAAAATGATTTACTTTAATTTTTATTATTCTGTATAATTGAATAATATTCTAGCATAATTTAGTTAGATTATTTAATTTAAATGTTTGAACATTATTGAAATAACAAAAGTAATAAATATTATACAGTGAAACCTGTCTATAACCATTCTGTAGGGACCTAAATAAAATATTGTTATAGACAGTATCGTTGCACACAGATTTCACTGTATATTGACAGTATTATGAATAAAAGGTACTGTGTACGGCACAGTATTTTTCTTTAATTTATTTGCTCTGCAATAGTTCTATACTATTTTAAAAGATGACTTTATCATTTTATCCACACTTCAAAACTAAATTTCAGAGAAAACCCATTATTTTGTGCGCAAAACTGTTTCAACTGTATAGCTGATATTTACATTTTTACACAATTTGTAAACCTTATAGTATTTAGTGTAATTGCATTATTTTGTGGTAAAACCATATTCACTGCATAATTGCAGCATATTTTTTATGGTAACTGGTTGTAACTTCAATTCCATATGGTTTTGTAAACAGTTATAAACTAAAAACTACAGTAAACTTGTTCTTGACTAGTTAAAAATAGTTCTGATTGCGAAATTATACTGTATTTTTTATGGTAACTGGTTGTAACTTTCACCGATTAAATACTTTTATGTAAACAAGTGAAAACTGAAACATACAGAGAAAACTAGATCTCATGGTAAAAAACAGTTGCGACTACAAATTTACTTCATAACTTTTACGGAAAAAATGTGATATATGGCAAAATACGGTTTTACTTAGTAACTTTTACGGGGGAAACCTGGTCTTATATGGGGAAAACCGTCGAGAATACGGTTTTACTTCGTAGCTTTTACGGGGGAAACTTGATCTCATATGGGGAAAACCGTCGAGAATACGGTTTTACTTCGTAACTTTTACGGGAAAAACTGGATCTCTTATGGGGAAAAACCGTTGTGAATACGGTTTTAATTCGTAACTTTTACGGGAAAAACTTGTTCTCGTATGGTAAAAAACCGTTATTTCTACGGATTAACTTCGTAATTTTTACGGTTAAGCACAACCAACCCAGCTGCCAGTTTAAAACCGTAAATTTTACGGGATTTTTTTTACAGTGTAGCCTCGTAAGGGGACCTTTAAATACCAGAGTGAAATGCCCTGTTTCTCATGAACTGTATACATTTTAGCCCGTTACTCCAGGAAGTGCACTGGTTGTCTTGCATCAACATGTTCTCTGTCTTGATTAGCTTTCTCAATACCGTCTTGGTTTGCCATGCACTATCTTAAGTTCTGGCCAAATTACTTTTAAGTCATCAATAAGTCTATTACAATATTATCTTCCATTGTCCGACTGTAATTACTTGGGGTTTTAGGCAACAGGAATATATCAAGCAACTGTGCTACAACATCTTCTGCTCTCTTTGTTTGACTAGGTCTTAAAACAACAAACTTAGCAAGAGGGTCTTGATAAAATAAAATAAATTTAGTTTCCACAGGGTTGTGATTGAAAATTTATGACTTCTACCTGACATCTTGAGTTCATATGTGACAAAACCATAGGTTTCGCAACACCTTCCTTTTTTGTTGACAAGGCTCGCAAAAATTCAGAAAAATCTTAATATCATTTTGCGTAATATTTCTATAACGACGATTTAGTTCTTTTATCATTCTATCTCTGCCACCATGCTCAATAGATAAATGAATTTCGTATAAAATGTCAATGAATCACTTCAACAATAAAACACTACATTTGGTTTTGCATCTACCCCTGGGACTATTAATTTTTTTTTAATATTCGGCTACAGTAATCTCTATATATTAAGTTCAGCAAATTATCGTTAATTACAAAAATATATGATCAGTGGTTCTCTCTTTACAGCCTTTTTAATTCAGAACTTTATTTGTTAGGTTATTTTACACTTTAACCGTGTGTAGATCGTTATTCTATGAAATAACTACTCTCATGTACATAAATTAAGGATAATTCAGAATCACACGAAAATCGAACTCTAAAGTAAAAATTTCACCTGTAGAATTATCGCACACATCTTCAAGAATAATATCCAAATTACAGGAAACCATCAGATGACGCCGATAGTACGTCACAATGACGAGAGTGTAAGAGAGGTGTATATAAGGAATGGTAGCAAAGAAGTAAAATTGTTCACAAGCGTTCTGTAAGCCGCTCAGTGCCACAACCGAATAGTTATGGCACAGCATGTCGATGATTTTTTACGTGGTAGAATAATCGGCCGCATGGAATGTGGGCGTACTCAGACGGAAGTTTCAGTGGAACTTGGAATCGCCCAAAGTGTCATCTCTAGGCTTTGGCAACTATTCTAGAATGATGGAACTGTCAGTAGACGTTACAGTACAGGTCACTCCCGAGTTACAGCTCCAAATGACGACCGGTATTTGGCAGTAACTGCAAAAAGAAGCAGACGGAGCACAGTATCCGACCTTTCTCGTCAGCTATATTCAGCCACGGATACGACAGTTTCAAGGCAAACCGTTTACAGACATTTGGGACATGTTGGTCTATACGCTCGCAGGCCTGTCAGATGTGTTTCTCTTACGTCAACTCACTGTCGTCAGCGGTTAGCCTGGAGTAGAGAACATGCGATGTGGACATCGTCACAGTGGGCTTGTGTGATGTTTTCCGACGGGTCTAGCTTGCAGTCTGATTCACGGCGGACGTTCATATGGAGAACGCCATGTACCCGCTACCACTAAGACAACATCATTGAACGACACCGTTACGGTGGTACAGGAATTATACTGGGCTCCAGAACAGACCTACATGTACAAATCGGAACAATGAGAGGCCAAATTTATTGGGACATCATTCTGGGACAACATGTGCGTTTGTTTAGGGGTGCCATGGGCGCAGAATTTGTGTTTACGGATGGCAACGCCCGTCCTCACCATGCAAACATTGTAAACGAATGCCTTGAATCTGAGGATATCACCTGAATGGAATGGCCAGCATTCTCACCTGACTTGAATTCGATAGAGCGTGTGGGACATGCTTGGCCGACGTGTTGTAGCCCGTCAACCACCTCTTACATGTGTACCGGAACTTCGGAGAGCATTGCTTGCTGAGTGGAGTGATCTTCCCCAAGATCAGCTCGATAATTTAATCCTCAGCATGCCTAGGCATTGTACGGACTGTATTTCATCGTCTGGGAGACATACAATGTATTAAACATCATACCAATCATGTCATGATTAGCTTTTGTAAGGTAGATATTTTTTTTTTTGTAATTGCTCCAGTAAGCAAAAATCGTAGTTTTTGTGAATGGTATCATACATACACCATCGTTTTTGTTCTTTATCTTTTGTTTAATAAATGGGCTCTATGAATAAGTCACGTTTGCTTTGTTTCTTAACCTTTATTTGGCGGAGCTGGCATTATCCTTAATTTATCGACATGAGTGTAGTTAAACCATGCAATACAAGTGTGTTTTACAGTTTAACTGACTTGATCAGTTATTTCATGAACTAACTAAGTATTCTATGAAATAACGATTTTCTTACTTTAACGATAATATATACATGGATAATTATACATGGAAGTGTTATAAAAATCTGACAAAGAAGAAAACTGAGAAAAATACACAGCAACGTCACTATGTACATCATTGGTTAAGTCTGCCAGTTCACGTACACTCATTGCCATAAAAATTTGCGCACCAAGAAAAAGTCGTTAAAATGAAACGAAATTTTACACATGTAAGTACTACTTTGAAAAAATAAGTGATTAGAAAAAGAAAGAAAAAGGAACATTTATTGCAGAAAAAAGTACAAATGAACGGAAGTTTTAGTACTCTGTTGAACCCCCTCTAGCGCGAATGCACGTTGCGATACGAGCGGGCATTAAGGCATACAAGTTCCGTATGATGTCCTGAGACATCTCGTTCCACAGTTGCTGTAAACGGGCCTCTAGTTCGACAAAACTCGTAGGGTGTCCAACTTGCCGTCCCAAATGATATCAGATGTGCTCGATTGGTAACAAATCTGAGGATCGAGCAGGCCAGGGAAGGGTGGTAATGGGGCGGAAGCAGTTTTGTGACATCCTTGCTGTGTGTGGCCGAGCATTGTCTTGTTGAAAAATTTCTCCTGGGAACCCTGCCATGAGTGGCATTACATGTGGCTGAAGGATGTCATGGACGTACCGTTGGGCTGTCATTGTGCCATGGACCAATATTAGGGGTGACCGTGTATTGTAAGTAATGACACCCCATACCATCACACCATCTGTGGGAGCGGTGTGTCGCTGTAAAGCGAAGGCAGGATTGAGGCTTTCACAACCGGGCCTCCACACACGAACACGATTGTCATCACTGCTCAAATTGAATCTAGATTCGTCGCTGAAGACGACCTGGTTCCATTCCGTTGCAGTGCAATCCCGTCGTGCGCGACACCACTCCAAACGGAGGCATCAGTGGGTGGGTGTCATTGGCAGCATACGTAATGGGCGCCGCGATACCAGATGTCCTTCAGCCGCCAGGCGCCTTGCGATGGTTCGGGAAGACACAGGGGCCCGTAGTGAAAGTGCTGCCTGTGTCTGGCGCGTGCGTTTCGTATGATGTGACGGTCTTCTCGACGACTGGTCTGTCGAGGGCGTACTGAGCCTGGTCGCCGTGTAAATGACGTCTCTTTTGTCCACTGGTCCCAACACCTCCTCACAGTAAAATCAGAACGGCCTACTTGACGAGCTACTCTCCGAGCTGACCACCCAGCTTCCATCAACCCGATGATTCTTACCCTCTCGAACTATGACAGATGCTCATATTGTCTTCGATGGCGGCGTAACGGCAGGTCTACCTCAGCGTTTCCTTTGCAAAAGATTAAGTACACTCAAACAAGCTCTGCTTACCTGTTTTATACTCCAAGGAGAACGAAGTTCAACGACCTCTAGTGGCATTACGCAATGCGCAATCACGCTGCATTTCTAATCATATGCATATCTGGCCGACATGTACCTTCATGCCAAGTTTCGTTACGATCCCACAATTATTTCTTGGTACACAAATTTTTATAGCAATGAGTGTGTAAAGCGTTAGTCATTTGTCGTAGTATCTAGAGTTATATCCACCGGGAGAAGTCATAAACACCAGGGATTATTTTAAACTTTAAAAATTATCACTGAAATAATTTTAAACTAAAAATTAATACTACTTAAATAAAATAGATAAACAACTATAAAAATGTATAATCCAGAAGCATAATAAGCTATTTGAATGCTTCATAACGTTATTACCATTGTGGCGTTTGGCACACCACAGTAATAGAAATGGAGTTGGACTAAGTCGAATACCAGTATAAGTTTTTTTATTACACTGACTGATGCATAAGGTTTGAATTTACAACTGGAACTATTAACACGCTTATGTACACAACGTAATTAATGAACTAATGTTCCTTGAAACAACAGTAAGTGTGTTTATCTTCTCAAAGTTTGTCTTTTGGTTTTCCCCGGGATTTGACTTCCCCATATAACTGTCTTGAGAGCTACCTCGTTCTCCACCTTCTTCTATGGCTTCTCTCTCGACTCCTTTTTCTTCCTTCTCGGGGCATCAAACCTTTTCTGGCCCTCGTTGCTTCTTTTTCAAAATGACACCTCCCACACTCAAGGGGTGTCAGATCCCCCCCCCCCCACGTGCGAAAGATCGTGAAACCGTTAGCCGTCGGTCCTTTACAAACACCAGGTGACAGGTGGAAATCGGGGTGCACAAGAAACGGATGCCGACCCTGAGATATTTCCACACATGTGGCTGTCGGCTCCCTTTTCGTATAAACGTTTCTTTTTCCTGCCGCTACGATCTGACACCATGAATATAAGCCTTGAATTTTTCTACTTTAAAAAATATTTGCAATGTACTTATCAAAAATTCATCGGTCAAACTAGAATCCGAAATTCAAACATTCTACAGTGCTCTCGTTTAAACTGTATTGAGGGCAGTTGGGTAGTTGATTTAACGTCGCTTTGAAACAACGTAACTGTTGGCGACAATTTAACTCGGATTAGGATTGGGGCTACAATTTTATGGCACGAGTCTATTTGGAAATATTGGGTGTTAAACTGACTTTAAATTAAAAACAACTTCTCAAAAATGCTATTCAATAAAATTAAAATAATCCATCAATGGATAAATTCAAGTCTAAGATTACTGTTTAAGAGATTCAAGTATAAAAGATCAAAAAATGTAATCCAATATCATAAAATTATATGAAAGTCTGTTGAAACAAGCGGAGGGAGAAAAACTAAAGTTTACCATATTCTAAAAAATTCAGTACTTTATATTAGTAAACAAATGCTATATTACAAGGGGGGGGGGGGCTTAGCGCGGCTTTCAGGCGAGTGGTGCGGCTCTTATGCAAATAAAATGTCTGTATAAAATATGGTAAACTAAAACTCATTAATGTCCAAAAGTAATCTTTTTATTTCATTTCTTGTTACAAAGTTATTCAAAATCATAAAAATAAAAATGAAAAAAAAAAAAAACTGTTTTGATTCTATCAAACAATTTTGTTAAGAAAATCTTTAAAACTTAGATTTGCTTGTGGATGTTTTACGAATGTTATCCATTTTAGCTGCCAAAAATTTGGTTGATGACAGTTAGGGCAATCGTTTACAGAAGCGCACAAACAGCAGTGTTTTTCGTTGGCTATTCTCTTTTGAGAAGGAAATGAACACACAAAACTTTTTAACTCAAAGTTCCCCTTTTCTATTACACTTATATTGAAGCAAGTAAAATACATTACGCTTTGTTACGGGCGAGACTCGTGCGACATACGTTGTCAAGCTAGCGCTCAGTCGGCAAAGCGATATTGTGATATTTTTTCATATACTTCTCATGCTGAAGTGCTTTGAGTCAAAGTTGTCTCAGCTACGAAAGTAACGCAGTTTTGTGTTTCAGCTAGGAATCAGGCTGACCGGTAGAGGGGGATTTGGGGGTAGACTTTAAAAAATTGAACTAATTTTCAGCTCCTCATTATTTTATTACGAAAGATAAATAAATTGCTCTTTCAAATATCACTTCCTGAAATGTGGCTTCAAAATATACACTACAAGTAACTTTTTATGTAACAACTATTCACTTTGTTTCAAAAAGTAACAAAACGTCTGAAAGATTACGACAAAGAGCGGCAGAGGTACCGACGTTTGATTAATGTCTCTTTTTCAATCGTTTTAAAAACGCTTAGTTTCAAAACGAAACTACTCTCTTGGACGTCACACAGACGAGGTGGCCTAATAGAACAATGAAAACAAAAACCTTCTAACTTGAGCAGGCCATTGTTTTTTGGCAAGTTAAAAGTATAAGAACTTTTGTCGGTAGTAATTAACGAGTCTCCTCTCGCGTAATATACGTATATATACGCTCACCTTAACCTATATAGATCTGAGACGGTTCTGGTAGACACAGGCATTTGCACTCTTTCAGAAATCTTAACGATCGCTTCAGTTCCTCCAGGATGAATTCAGCGACGATTTTGATGGTGTTTTGCCTCATAGGAAGTGTAAGTAAATTTTAATTTAAAGTGTTATCTAGACATCTCATTCATGTACCAGGCTGTGTCATGATCCATGTGTAACCTCTTCTGTATCTAATTTTTGAATAATCAAATGTTGCGTTAGTCCTTATCTTTGTATCATCGAGCTTCTTCATATCTCTATCAAATCATAGACACCGTAATACGAGTATGTAATAGGGTTCAGACGGGATCTACACCGTCATTAGGGCAAATTCTTGCAAAATTGGGACGGTAAGACTATTGAATTACAATTATGGGCATGCTGAATAAATTCAGAAAGGAGGACTAAATAATCTTTGCTGAAGGTATTGAAACTCGGCTCTCGGTAGCTAGATTTATTGATTGAAGGGGGTCTAAGACTCAAAATATGAAAAAAGTCCAATTATTTTTTTTTATAATCTTAAAAAATAATATAGATTTTTCTGAATAAAATAACACCTCAAAATTGTTTTTACCATACGTAGAACTGAAAATATTCAACTTTTTATAAACATGACAGCTGCATATCCAATGAGCCTGCATAATTTTAAACGCTCTTTTTCTCCTTTTGTGTAAAATGGGATTTCACTAGTAAAAATCGATATAACTTAAGAACTACTTGTAACAAATGAACGAAATTTTCAACATTGACTTTTCAAATATATTTCTTTAATATGTCTTCAGCAATTGTGTGTATATATATTAGTTTTTTTTTCAATAATTTTTCGAACGCTGTATACTATGTGTTTTATGAAGTTTTTGAACAAAATATTTTTTAACATTTTTTCTAATTTTTTTAACCAAAAATCCCGAAGACAATTCATAGTATGAAATCTTACAAGTTAATTCATGCAAAAATGAAGTGATTTGTTGCAAAATATTTTGCGATACATCAATTTTGCCCAACATCAAAATGTTGACATTTTTAAATAACAATAAATAAAATTTTAAAGTTTTGAAAATATTAAATAGTAATTATAATTTCAAAATACAATGCATACCCACAGAAAAAATTTCAGAATAAAACTTTAAAATTAAAGATTTTAGAATTTTGTGTCCCAGACCCCCTTAAAAGTGTAAATTGAAAGTATGAAATTTACAAATTACTTCGATTTCGTTCGTTCTCTACATACTCTATCGTTGAGGATAGAAAGAAACTTGATACAATACGGAAAAAACGAAAATTAAGGCAGAACAAATAAAAATGGCGCAGTTGGAAAAATAGTTTGAAATCGAAACTTTACAGGGACAATCTTCGCAAAGTATTTCCCAACGTTCGGAGAGTGAGTTGACGTCCCTTAGTCTTTAGAATTTGAGAAAGAATATCAAAACTTTAACTATTCCTGTACCATCAAAGCTATATAGAAACATTCCGTTTGTTTTTTCGATCTTTGGAGAAGGCGTTCAGTATTAAGAACGTTGCTGACGATTTGAAAACGGAAAAAATGGCATTGACATATAAATTAACAATCTCGGAAAGAAAGCCATCAATGTCTTGATTGATGTATCTGAACAAGAAGTATGTAATTACGAAAATTTAAAACATTAATGTTTAAAGAACCCATTAGTGTTAAAGTGAAGGTAAAAACTCTGCAGGAATGTCTTACTGACCTTCAAAAAGCGGAACGAATTAAAAATGAGTCGCAAATACAATTTACATCGCGATTGGCAGCAATTCTTTCCTGCAATCATATCCAAGATATGCTACACGGAGTTCATGTCTGACGATCTAGGTGGTCGAATCCGGTGGTGGAATTGCACAATAATTCTGCTCAAACAATCGTGAACAAAACGGACTTGGTGACATGGAGCATTATCGAGAAACATCCCATCGGTATTTGGGTAATTAATGTCCATAAAAGGCTACAAATAGCTGTTTGATTGATATAAAACGTTTTAATAAGGTAGATAATCCATCGTAGATGATTCGTGATCTAGTACACCATCCACTTCGATTAATGATCAACATGGTTATCCGGTCAGAGGTTTGATGTTTAGTGATCGTCGTTTACAATAAGAGACATTATTGAACAATTTCCTATATCATTCGTCGAAACGACAAGTCGAAAGCGACCTGAATTGTGGCGGGATAACTCATCGGTTTTGCATCACGATAATTCGCCTTCTCCTAATGACATTATTACTCGTGATTTTTTGACAAAGCATTAAACAAATACGGCTGCACAAGCTCCGTATTCACCTGATATGACACCGTGTGGCTTTTCCTTATTTCTACGGGTGAAACTCCCTTGAAAAAACATTGGCAGAAGTGTATTGAAGTCGGAGGAGATTACTTTGAAGGAAATCTAACAAATTGTGACCAATAAATTGATACCTTTTGTTCTATGACAACATTCCGGGTACTTTTTGATCGCAGTAGTGTAATATATTATGCATACAATAAACACTGTAACTATAAATTAAACAATATAAACACTCAAATAAGCGTCTTTTTTCCTCGTCCTATTATATATACGAAATAGTTAAACAGAGGCGGTCGATACGAAGTCAAGAAACTCATGAAGGTATGGAGGGTGAAAGAACTTTGGTGACCCTTGCCCAGTGGTGTTCATATTGGAAATAATGAAGTTTGTGCCCTTTGATATGAAGACAAGCTTTATATGAAGTAGGGTTTTATGGCGCAAGTGCTATATTTAGCCAAGATGTGCACAAGCTACCTCAAATAATAGACATACACGCAATGGAAAGTTTTGCTGGCAAAAGAGAGAAGTACACCCAGGGTATGTTACACGAATCGAAGCTGACATCTATATCAGATGGAAGTGGTGTATGCAAAAGGCGAGTCGAGGGTTAAATCAAAGATAAGCCATATCACTAGGGTACCTCGGGGTTGAAATTGTTAGGAAGATATACTTGATATCACATGAATTTATAGGGAAGATAGTATTCCCTGTATCAAAGGGTACCATTTGAATTTACAGTGCTATAAGCGATGTCCGAATAAAGAGGGGTATTTTGTTTTTTATAGCAGTACGTAGCTGGTATCGGTGACAGAGGTGTATGTTGGAACGGAGGGATTCCAAAGAATTTCATGTAATCGTTCCACAATCTAATCACCATATTATAGTTACTATCAATTTGTTATTGAGATTTGTGTTTTATTTTCAGCTTTCTTTGTCAGATGCAGCGTGCCCGAAAACTCCGTGCAAGGAGAATAAGTACTGCGTTCAAATGAGTATCTTACACGTCTGTGAATCTGCTGCAAAAGAAGGTAGTATATCTATTTAACTGAAGTACAGACATCGGCATGATTTGTATATTGGCTCATAACAACAAATGTCTAAAAACAAATCAAATCAACCGCATAGATTCAGTAAGAAATTTAGAACTTTCAGATTAACCCTCCAGTTTTTAACTAGTCTAAGGTTTAGTCAAAAATGTGAAGTTTTGATTGTTGCTTTGGCTTTTTATTTCGCAGGAAACATATGAGGCTCTCAAAGCAAGAGTGGCCTAACCCACCAACATACCAAATGGAGATAAATGAGATTTTCTTGGCACCATTTCTAGCACATTTTTATTTATCCATAGTATCATTTGAAATTCTAAAGATTTGTTTTTCAGTGACCGATAATAAGTTGTTTTGTAACTGTAGAAGATTTGAATCTGCACATTTAAAAAAATCAAGCCAATATCTGGGTTAGGCCACTGTTGCAGTTTGGTGTTTGTAAAATGAGACTGACATGACTGTTGGTTAGTTCAATTATACCACCGACTACCACATAGTGAGATATTTGTAATTTTTTTAGTGACTACTTATATTTATTGCACTAGTTCACTCTTCCACCATGATGTTTTTTTCGGTTTCCTTGTTTATGTTCGTATGTGTATGAAAAAAGATATTTTATATATGCACCTGTTTGTTTCATTAGGGCGACCTTGCAGTCATGGGATCGATCCAAAAACAAATAGCTACCCGGATCACCCACCTTGTGCAAGTGGTTTCAAGTGTAGCGATGAAATAGAGGTAAGACACGAGTTCCATCATTTGACACCGATACTATACATTTAATAATTTCGATACAACTTTCCAGATTCATGTGGTTTGTTTTAAACCATTCCTATTAGGATGGGATGATTTTTTTATTTTAATAAAAATCGAAATCTTCTGTGGAGGTAATTTTCTTAAAATTAACGTCAAAGTAGAGCAACACAACGAGCTATTGACGACGGTGCGGGATCAATCCCCCAAGGGAAAGAATCGAGGACAACACCACGTAATTTTGAACCACGACGAGATCACGAGGCAACACCTGAGCTGGCACCCTACTCTCTAAGTGTGGAGGTAAAACTTCTGTGTTGTGAAAGTTATAGATTTGTTCAAAAATATTAAATTTATTTTATTTAAAAAATTTAATTAAATTATATTTAAACAGGAAGGAAGAACTGACATTTAAACGGAGAAACGTGTCAGTGGCATAAATTTGTTAGTGGCGTAAAAATAAAATTTGTAAAAAATTATGAAATTTTCATTTACACTTAGATATACACAACAAACTACAAGTATTATCCCAAAATATGTCAAGGGAATCAGGAAAAACCTGATACTCAAAGAAAAGTAGGAAGTAAGGAGAAAATAGAAAAATATCGATAGGAGAAAATAAAAAAATATCAATCCAAGTAAAACACGTCGTTAAAGTAGACCCATACGTATTTACATGTTTCATGTAACAACACTTCATCAAAAATTATTGTACATGAAAATTTTTATACTATCTACAAAAATTGACATAAATAATTTTTAACGCTAAAAGTTTGAAAATAAATCGATTTTAATTCTTTTGAAAGTTTGATGTCCCCTTTAAGATTTATTTCATGAAAGAATTCGTTTTGACCGTATTGCACAGGAAAATACTTGTGATAAGGAAAAAATTAGGATGAAGAAATTTCCCTAATAAAAAGCGTAACTTAAATATTCCTGAAAATCCTCTTCTTTATACACTACATAGAAAAAAGTATTTGGATGCTGTATGTTTTTCAGTAAAGTGCTTTATTATTCTATTAACGGGTAGGGGCCCTCCAACAGCTGCAACACGTCGAGGCATACTTTCTACAAGTTCTCTTTAAGTCTGGGCAGGAATAGCTCGCCATACCTCTACCATGTCTGTGAGAAGAGATTGTTGTGAAGATGGGCGTGCGTGACGGTGTTTTACACGTCGCTCCAGTTTGTCCCATAAATGCTTGATTGGATTGAGATCGAGGCTCTGAACAGGCTATTCAAGCAAACTCACCTCATTTTCAGGAAACCAGTCCAGCACACGCTTTGCAGTATGACATGGAGCTCGATGCTGCTGGAAGAAACAACCATCACCACCGTAGTATTACCATAGTATAGGCAAGGCCTAATCATCCAGAACGTCGAGGTACATGTGAGCGTTCATGGTACCAGATACATAAAGCAATGATCCCAGTCCTAACCAGGAAAAACAACCCCACACTAAGATGGATCCTCCTACGAATTTCTGCAGCGTCCAAATGCTTTTGTCCATATAGTGTATTTATGTGAAAAAGGAAGCGGAGATTCATAAAGTTATCGTTGTCTCAGCTGTGGTATTTATATGGGGATTTATAGTTTTTAGCCCCGTTTTTGTCAACTCAGGACATATTCGGAAAAGGGGTTAACTATGTAGCCTTCTTCCCTCAGAATTCTAAAGAAGGAGTGCGCCTAAATTTTGTGTGGTTCGGTGTAGACTTTTAGAGTACAGATGCCAACTGTTTATTTACACTTTAACTTTGCACTTACACAGATTGATCACGATAAACACACTAAAGATGTTTGTTGCTTTAAATTAAAAAAAAAAAAACAATGAACATGTCAGTGCAGAAACTTTCAAAATTTTTCTGAGGTTCGTTGTTTTTTTTTTTTTCTGGGGGGGGGGGTTATGGCGCAAGGTTCAATAACGAACGAGCTGCACCGAGCCTGTTTCTGTAGATACATTTACTTTAACTTCGATCACTTGCAGATTCATCACTGAATATATTTTTAGCTTTTAAATTTAGAAAACACATCGCACGTTCTAACTTACGATATACTAGAGTGAACTTAATAAAACAAGCGTCCGTCTGTGGAATCTAATATTCCATGAGTATGTGGTCTATGCCTCACTCTACTAAATGCAGCTCGTAGATGTACGGCCTTTTACGCTATTAAACCTAATCCAACCAACTATTGACTGTACTTTACTTAAGTTTTCAGCTAATGTTGGTTGGAACAGTGTTCTATGATATTGACATTAACACCACGTAGAATGTAAGAGGTTGCTTTTTTTATAATTTTATCCCAATGCACCAAATGTAAAAAGAGCCGGCCACTCAACATCACATCCTACATTATGCCAATGTCAACAAGCAAGAAATCTTTTCCAAACCCACTACAACAGCTGAAAAATTAATTTTGTACAACCTCGGTATCATTGCGTAACTAATTGTGATGAGTTCTACTCACATCTTCTTAATTTGAACTATGGAGGTGTATTACAATACTAAAACCACACGGAAGACCACGAAACTAATAAAGTTCTCCAACAGTCTGCTTACAGTTAGGAATAAGAAATCTGCATGATAGAAATTAGCTCAGAAAGGACAGTGTGAGCAAAAACAGGTTTTACGACAAAAAATGCCGAATCGCATTTGAATGGCATAAAATTGATGTTTAGAACCTTATTGTGGTTACATAACTGAGATGTGCTTTTTCCGATGCATTTTATTGGAAATAAGGTTTAACGGCATTAAAAGTAAGGTCATTTTATTTTAAGGCTTGAAATTCACAGTTTAATGGAGATGATATGCTAGTTTATTGTAAATATATTCCATGGAGCAGTGTATTTATATATATGATTCTCTCTTTTGATTACAGCCTGTATGCGTCAAGTCTTGATCCATGAAGGTAAAAGACGCCTTATCCGTTGGGACACGTGGACCTTACGATAAGAAGTTTCCGAATCCACTGAACTGAAAATTTTGGAATCACCATAAGTTTTAAATATGTAAAATACTAATTATATGAAATAAAAGTCTTGGCATATGAATTTCTATTTACATTGTTACTACACATGAGTTTTGAACAAAAACACGTTACCGAAAAGGAAGACACAAATAATTCAGAGTCCATTTGGTTGGTAATTAGTTAATTAACATCGCAATGTATGAACACAACGGGTATTGACAACTTTCCGAGGTTAATCTTGAAGGAAAGAAATCTTGAATAATTTGAACCACGGTGAGATGATGAGATCAACACTTGAGTAATCCCACTTTTCAAACTTTCACACCACGCTAGCGTGAAGACATTTTAGGCCACGGCAGCTTTAATGCATCAGCCCTAACTTAAGGTAAAGCTAGGAGTGTCTGCGCACAATTGAGAATAATAATAAAAAAACAATCTAACTATCAATTTTTGGCTAAACTATTCACAAATAGTTGTAACTTCTTTTGTTTTTTTATGCATTTTCATTGCTATTTTGTTGTTATGCTTTAATCTAATGCAACAGTTGTAATAAAACCAAGAAATCTATTTTGCGCATTCTGTTCTTATAGGGTCGGAGAGATTGCGCACATGGGTAGGAGAGACTGTTCTTAATAAAAACTACAATTAAATTGTTCATAATAATAATTACACTTAAATGACATTATTGTGAGATTTTGTGAACAAATGTTGTTGTATTAGAAGTGAATATTTCAACCTAATGATTCAAGGATCAGAAAAATGAACGAATTTTAAGAAGAAAGAAGACACATTTTAATAAAAGAAAAGAATTAAAGAAACAGAAAAAGGAAGCCCAGAAAAGATTACAAAATTACATTAAGTTACATGATAGCACGTTTAACTTAAAATTAGTCAATCTTCATTTCCAGTTTCAATGTTTTCTTGTTTTGCTGACCGAAGTTGTCGTCCACAATCGATGCATTTATTGTTGTAAATTGTGCATCTTTCGTGCAACCATCTGCTACACCTTGAATCCAGTCACTGGTCGAAGTTGTCTCCTGGTACAGTTCCAGACCTTCAATGTACTCATCCTCATTGCTCTTCGTTTTGTTTCCTTCAATTTTTTTGGATCCCACTTTTTCTGGAAAATAGGCACTCTTCTTTCTGATCTTAATTAAAGTTCCTGGTGGTGCATCTCTGGTGTATTGAGATTTAGCGTAGACTCCTTTAAAAATGCAGAAAGGTGGCAGGAAATGCCCTTCTGCATTGTAGCAAGTCAATATAGTCACCATCTCACCCCTTTTCGGCACTTGTGACAACTTGAACATCTTTACTGCCTTGTGCAGCAACCACTTTACCAGGGTCATTGTTTTGCGAGATTTTTTTCTTATATTTTTTCAATCGTCTCCAGGAAGGGGCTTTTCTCCTCATTCTCCGAGCCTCCATACCTAATTACCTAACTTGAGCGTTAGGGCCGTGAGTGGCATTTACGACTGACGCTTTCCTTTCATGGTATCATTTGGCGTGAGAAGAGTTATCACCTGAAGAACTTCTGCTTCCCCCAAAGCGTTCACACCTCACGGTCGGCAGGGTAGGGGACCAACGAACAAAAAAAGGGGTCCTCCAGAAGGTCAGTCGTTGACAGCTCGTAAATGGTGATCGATGCCAGGGGTCACTTAAAGGGGGATAACATCCACCATGCCGCTGGTGTAAGCGATATTTTAGTGGTAACAAAAGTTAATCTTCCGCATAGCAAAAGATTAAAAAACTTTATTAATTTTTTGCAAATTTTTTTTTCTTCAAAATTATTTCAAAAGTTATGGTTTTTTTTCAAAAATTGTTTGAAAATTAATTCATTTTTGTTTTGCATATAATTTACAATTTATGCAAAATTTGCAATAAGCTGCGTAATCTCTCCTAGCATGAAAACGAATGGGAACAATGCGCCATCTGTCCTAAGTAGCAGATGCGCAAACTTCGGTTGGACAAACTCTCCCATTTCGGTAGGAGAGATTGCGCGTCCTTTTTTAAATAAAAGGCCGCGCAATCTCACCTACCGAAATATTTTTTAATTAAACGGTTTCACATGAGGCTACTAACCTAGACGAACATTACGAACACCAACGGTTCTTTCTAAAAGCGGCCATGCTTAAATACATGGCCGCTCAAAACAGAAGGCCTCATGAGAAACCGTTTAGTTAAAAAATATTTTGTACTATTGCCATTCTATGAAATTCAGAGAAAGAGATATGAAAATTCAAGCGCTTATCTTGGGGAAAACAATGCAAAATAGCGATGTTTTATCCTAAACGCTCGGAACAAACAACCTGCACTTTCAAGTGTTCCACTACTGTTCCACTCCACTACTGCTGTTGTACAACTATATGGAGTCGCTGCGCGCGCACTCAATTCTTTCCCCCCGACCCTCTTTGTGCGCGATCTCTCCGACCACGCAATCTCTCCTCGCTTTACTTTACACATCGTTATTTGGTTGGATCGAGTTTCGACATTGCAAACCTTTGATATTTAATCCTTTACTCTACCAACTGGGCTAACACTGCGCTATAAGCCATTTCTTGGCTTTATAATTAATGGATATTTTTCAAACAAAAACAATTAATTTGTGTAGTATTTGTTGCTTTATACGCTGCGTCAATAAAGGCTTGAAATAATAACGAATGGAACTGTAAAATTTTTTATTGAATTGAACTCGGATTATTTTGTTCAATATCTGTATAAATAAGAATGGAGTGTTTGTTTGTACATTCAATATTTTCGACCCATTTCAAGTTTTCTATCTGTTTTGGACCCTTCTGATGCCAAATCCGCCTTTTCGCGTTTGGTGTCTGTCTGTCTGTATGTATGTGCCCTATACACGTCCACACGGTTTAATATATTTTCATGGAAATTTGCATACAGTGAGTACTTATCTTCATTTAGTGAGTCTTATTTTTGTTCTTTACGTAATGAAAACGATTTCCGAATATTTAGGACAGACGATATTTTTCAACGAACGGGAATGAACAAGATCGCGCGAGCAGTGATATTTTCTGTTTCTTTCGCTCTGAATTAATTTCACATCTATATATATAATTCTCTTACGTGGCACGCAAAAAAGACGTTATTTGTTATCGCGTTTTGGCAACATTGTACGATTGTTTGTTTACCACGAATTGAATTTATAGCGTTATCGGATGAAATTTTATTGAAAAAAAAAAGACTTTTAGTCGAGCTGTTGCAGTTTATAATAGAAAATTAAAGAAAGCGTAGGATCTTTTCAGGGTCATTTAAAAAACGGTCCTTTTCAGGGCCAACAATTATAGTTCAACAAGACACTTGCACTACAACTTTCGGCAACAAACTCAATGAAAAAGAGTGTGAGTTACTCGAGAGTGGAAATGTACACAAACAACATACTGGGTATTCAATTTCCAAAGCAGCGCTCACATTTCGACTCAAAATTTGCTCAAAGTTTTCATTTGAATTCTGATTCCAGGGTACTGTTTATATTTTCTGTAATACAGCAAATTTAGGTTTGAAAAATATTTTTTTGGAGTATCATATTTTGAAAACAACCTTTTCTGCTAGGACACATGTCTTCATTGATGCGAGCGAAGCGAGCATAGGTTCGCTCAGCGAACCAATGAGGATTGCAAAGCAATCGTCCGGGGGTTGGCGAGCTTTTGCGAGCAGGGGGCGGGCCCCCTAGTTTATTTCTAAATTTTGTGCACTTTTCGTTGTAAGTTGTGGCAACTGTGAGAGATCAAGAGATAAAAATGAATCACAAATTTATATCTTTAGAACAATTTTTTCCGACATCTTTTATTTTGTTTTATTTTGCTGTTTTCTGTTTCAAAAAAATGTATTATTTTAATAAATGTGTTTTCCTTCTCATCACACGCAACACCATCACAAAGTATTCAACATAAAAATGGCAAGTAAGTCCGAATAAATGTTCAGTAATTTTTAAGTGTAGTTATGCCATTATTGAAAGAATAATGCCGTTATTGAAAGAATAATGCCGTTATTGTAAGAATGATGCCTTTATTTAAAGAATAATGCCGTTATTGTAAAAATGATGCCTTTATTTAAAGAATAATGCTGTTATTGAAAGAATAATGCCGTTATTGAAAGAATAATGCCGTTATTGAAAGATTAATGCCGTTATTGAAAGAATAATAATGTTTAAAAAATCTGAACTAGAACTTTTCAAACATAAAAAAATTCGTTGTCATAATGACAGGAGAAGATTGCAAAATTTCACTATGTCACATACCGGATGCAAGAGTGCCACAAGTAAAAAAATATTGTTTTATTGATTATGAGTGTGAGAGCATTCGCCGTAGATCGTAATTTTTATTAATTGAGTTGAGCATGAAAAGAACTTAAAAGAAGGAATTCCAAATCTTCCTCAAAATCATCTTTTGTAGTAGTAACCTTAGTGTCACCTTTCGTCATTTTGTGGCTTTGTCATACAGCAAGGGTGCGATGTATGTGAAATGTATTACATGAATGGATATGCATGAGTAAGATTTGTGTCCAAAAGTAAGTTGTAGAAATTATAAAGATGGCGAAAGGTATATTCAAAACAATTTTTTTTCTTCAAAAAACGTAAGCCATTATATATTTTGATTATCTCTTCAATTTAGAGAAAACCAATTCAAACCGAGTAAGGTCGGGTATTGTGCTAGTACTATTATAAAAGGTAGTACAGTTTGTACTATTATAAAAGGTACTACATTTGTACTATTATAAAAGCTACTACAGTTTGTACTATTATAAAAGGTACTACATTTGTACTATTATAAAAGGTACTACAGTTTGTACTATTATAAAAGGTACTACAGTTTGTACTATTATAAAAGGTACTACAGTTTGTACTATTATAAAAGATACTACAGTTTGTACTATTATAAAAGGTACTACAGTTTGTACTATTATAAAAGGTACTACATTTGTACTATTATAAAAGGTACTACAGTTTGTACTATTATAAAAGGTACTACAGTTTGTACTATTATAAAAGGTACTACAGTTTGGACTATTATAAAAGTTACTACAGTTTGGACTATTATAAAAGGTACTACAGTTTGTACTATTATAAAAGGTACTACATTTGTACTATTATAAAATGTACTACAGTTTGTACTACTATAAAAGGTACTACAGTTTGTACTATTATAAAAGGTACCACAGTTTGTATGTTAGGTAGGTAAGGTAAGGTATAAAAGGTAGTGTTTGTCTGTCTGCACTGTGTGTACTGTCCTGACGAATCTATGGAACTTACTAAAATGAGACTTGGCACACAGGTAGTCCGAATCTTTTGCGATTTTTCTATATATCGCACTCGGATTATAAAATTTTATCTAGAACATTTTTAAATGAATTTATTATTTTTTTCATCATCCTTACTTTCCGGAGTAAAAAAACACAATCACCGGGAGGTGAGTGTTAGCGATCAGTTGTCACACCTGACCCCACGAAAAGAACTGTCACTTGCATGGAAAATTTCACATTAAGTCAATCCCTTATACCATTTGATTTTCTTTTAATAAATAATTTTTAAATTTAATATTTATATTTTCGCAAGAGTTTGTGACGTCACGCCGATTGGATCTCTTCGCAATTCGAATTTGGCCGCATTTGACAATTACGAGGCCATCACGGTGTTGCCCGTGGTGTTGTTTTGTGAAGCAAACCAAATTGGAATTCGTAGCAATCACCTAGGGTTAGCGAGCAGTGGTCCCGCTTGACCCCACGAAAGAAACTGTCACGGGCAACGCCGTGGTGGCCACGCAGTGGCTAGTTATGTATATTTTGAAATTGATTTGTTAAATTATCGTAAAAACATCACACATTCGGTAGATATATCGTCGCTCAAAGTTTTAAAGGTTGTATGACTAAAAACTGTATTTTCCAGTAGAGCAAAAAAAAAACTAATCGTTTTCCTTATGATTTGAATTTATTATTATTATATCCATTTGTTTATAACTTTTATTGGATCAGCTGATGACATAAGAGATTTTGCCACCAGGTGGAAATCACAAATAGCAATATTAAAAGAAAGAATAGAAGTTTTGATGATCTTTTGCATTTGGAGCGACGATATGTGTTACCGTTAAAGTGTATAAGTAATAAGTAAAGTGAAATAATTAATGTATATTAAATTAATAATCCAGACTTGTTATTCTATGAAATATCTAGTCTATATATATAATTCTCTTACGTGGCACGCAAAAAAGACGTTATTTGTAGTCGCGTTTTGGCTGCACTGTACGATTGTTTGTTTATCGCGAAGTCTCGCGCATCGATTGAATTTATAGCGTTATCGGATGAAATTTTATTGAAAAAAAAAAGAAAATTTTAATGAGCTGTTGCAGTTAGTTTATAATAGAAATCAAAGAAAGCGGAGGATCTTTTCAGGGTCATTTAAAAAACGGTCCTTTTCAGGGCCAACAATTATAGTTCAACAAGACGCTTGCACTACAACTTTCGGCAACAAACTCGATGAAAAAGTGTGGGTCGTTTGAGTGCTGGGAAAATGTACACACAAACAACATGCTGGGTATTCAATTTCCAAAGCAGCTCTCACATTTCGAGTCAAAATTTGCACAAAGTTTTCATTTGAATTCTGATTTTAGAGATACTGTATATATTTTTTCTGTAATACAGCAAATTTAGATTTGAAAAACATTTTTTTGGTAACATATTTTGTAAACAATACTTCTGCTAGGACACATGTCTTCATTGAGGCGAGCGAAGCGAGCATAGGTTCGGGGGTTGGCGAGCGTTAGCGAGCAGGGGGCAGGCCCCCTAGTTATTATATAAATTAACTAATGAAAGCCAGTTAAAGTTCAAAATAAACAATTTGATTAAAGTATGCAGCATACAAAATGTTATTTATACAAAGACACAAATAATCATTGGTTACAATAGGTATTACTAAAATTGCATGTGGAATTGCATAGAACATTATTTCTAAAACAAATACATGTTTTGTTGACACACTGCGTACATGAACATTTTTCAAGTCCATGACCTGTACCTAAACTTTTAGCTGTAGCACCCGACCGGAGCAATATCTCTATATCCGGCCCTCCTTCGATCTTAATTGAGCCGTTATTTTTGAAAGTGGTGTAAGTCTACATTGAAGAAAAAAAAGTTCATTTTCTTTAACAATTTTAATAATTATTATTGCGTAATAAAATTTAACAGGTTTGGTGTTAAAAACATCGTCCGAATTGCGTAACGTCTGCCAATATTTTAGAATTAATTTAAACGCAAACCCTTAAATATCTCGTTGCACGAAAAATGGATTTATACCACTTTCAAAAATAACGGCTCAATTAGTTTTGACACAGAATACGTCTATCTTTCGTAACCGGGTTACCGCGCTTAATTTCTGCAGCACAATTTTGAGTCACGAAAATGCGCACATCCGCTCGTATTAATTTAGTCTAGCTCAGGCCTCTTTTGTTCGAGCACGACGTTTGCGGTGTAATTTGTTTCGTCTCTTTACGCTCTAAAAATAAAAATAGAAATAAAACTTAAATATTTATACTTGTTTATTCATCGGACTTCAAAGTGTGGAAATTTCGCAAATATTTCAAAATGCACATATATATCTATAGTATAAACACAAGAATAATTATACAAACGTCAACTGAAAGAAAGATCGAGAGATGGAGAATCCAAAAAGATTCGGACGTCCGCTGCTGAACGTCAACGTGCTCGGCGGGAGCGCCTTAAAAATTTGAAGTGTCTCGCCGATCACATAATTTAGTCTATAGCTCTGGCTTCTTTTGAGCGAATACGACGTTTGAGGTGTCATTTGTTTCGTATCTTTGCGCTTTATAAATATTTCTGTAAAAAAGACCCAAATATTTAATTTTTGTTCAGATATCGGACTTCAAAATGGGGAAAATCTCAAAATTTTCAAAAATTCCAAATATATGCATAATAAACACCAGAAGTATTATAGAATACGTCAACAGTAAGAAAGACCGAGAGATGTAGGATCCAAGAAGTTCCGAACATCCTATTCTGAGTGTCAATGGGATCGGAAAGTGTTCTTGAAAGCATAAAGTGTCGCACCTTCAAGGTGAACAAATGCCTGATACAAAGTGCCTCTACCGCTCAGTTTGACGCGAATAGCATATCTGATGTAACATAAAGGTTTTATAATCGAATAACGGAATTCAACCAATACAGCTCGGCAATGAGCCACAGCCTCAACATCAACAGCGAGTGCACAAATTGTGATGTATGTACGGAGCGATGCACATTTGATGTGTGACTTTAAAACAGCGTAGTACTAATTTCTTTCACTTTCATTCGCCATATGGCCTCACTGACGTATTCTACGTCGGCCGTGTCCCGACGCAGCCCTGTCCGGTTTTTTTTTCACAGATACTGTACTGGGACGTGGAATATAGCTGTTTAATGCGACCGGTTTTTTTCCCCAATAGAAAACAAATCCCTCTTAGGTTATTTCCGTGAAAACAGCTAAAATAGATATGGCGTCACCTCTTCTTCTGTCAACTTCAGGTATTGGGATACTCTCTGTAAGCCCCACAGAGGCTTCAGAATGAGATTTTTCTGACATTACTTTCATCTGACCTTGAATTTCCAAATATTCTTTAGAGCTTTTTCTTTTATCCTCTGAACATTCAGTTCATTAAAACACAATTCGCAGATCTATACAACTTCCAAAACATAGTCTTCTAAAAATGATATGTCGACAGGCTCATTACATTTCGAACAAAGTAAACATACTTTACTAATGGCATTTTTTAACCTTGTTTTTTCAAACAGCATCTTATTATCAGGTTGAGACGAAGTACTCATTACTGTCAAAGCACATGGTAATTGACCTTCGTCATCCAGTGATTCAAATGCTTTCTACGGAATAGGAGTTGTTGGCAGTCCGACTCTAGCTGCGTAACCAAACATAGCCTCGTAAGGGGACCTTTAAATACCAGAGTGAAATGCCCTGTTTCTCATGAACTGTATACATTTTAGCCCGTTACTCCAGGAAGTGCACTGGTTGTCTTGCATCAACATGTTCTCTGTCTTGATTAGCTTTCTCAATACCGTCTTGGTTTGCCATGCACTATCTTAAGTTCTGGCCAAATTACTTTTAAGTCATCAATAAGTCTATTACAATATTATCTTCCATTGTCCGACTGTAATTACTTGGGGTTTTAGGCAACAGGAATATATCAAGCAACTGTGCTACAACATCTTCTGCTCTCTTTGTTTGACTAGGTCTTAAAACAACAAACTTAGCAAGAGGGTCTTGATAAAATAAAATAAATTTAGTTTCCACAGGGTTGTGATTGAAAATTTATGACTTCTACCTGACATCTTGAGTTCATATGTGACAAAACCATAGGTTTCGCAACACCTTCCTTTTTTGTTGACAAGGCTCGCAAAAATTCAGAAAAATCTTAATATCATTTTGCGTAATATTTCTATAACGACGATTTAGTTCTTTTATCATTCTATCTCTGCCACCATGCTCAATAGATAAATGAATTTCGTATAAAATGTCAATGAATCACTTCAACAATAAAACACTACATTTGGTTTTGCATCTACCCCTGGGACTATTATTATTTTTTAAATATTCGGCTACAGTAATCTCTATGTATTAAGTTCAGCAAGTTATCGTTAATTACAAAAATATATGATCAGTGGTTCTCTCTTTACAGCCTTTTTAATTCAGAACTTTATTTGTTAGGTTATTTTACACTTTAACCGTGTGTAGATCGTTATTCTATGAAATAACTACTCTCATATACATAAATTCAGAATCACACGAATATCGAACTCTAAAGTAAAAATTTCACCTGTAGAATTATCGCACACATCTTCAAGAATAATATCCAAATTACAGGAAACCATCAGATGACGCCGATAGTACGTCACAATGACGAGAGTGTAAGAGAGGTGTATATAAGGAATGGTAGCAAAGAAGTAAAATTGTTCACAAGCGTTCTGTAAGGCGCTCAGTGCCACAACCGAATAGTTATGGCACAGCATGTCGATGATTTTTTACGTGGTAGAATAATCGGTCGCATGGAATGTGGGCGTACTCAGACGGAAGTTTCAGTGGAACTTGGAATCGCCCAAAGTGTCATCTCTAGGCTTTGGCAACTATTCTAGAATGATGGAACTGTCAGTAGACGTTACAGTACAGGTCACTCCCGAGTTGCAGCTCCAAATGACGACCGGTATTTGGCAGTAACTGTAAAAAGAAGCAGACGGAGCACAGTATCCGACCTTTCTCGTCAGCTATATTCAGCCACGGATACGACAGTTTCAAGGTAAACCGTTTACAAACATTTGGGACATGTTGGTCTATATGCTCGCAGGCCTGTCAGATGTGTTCCTCTTACGTCAACTCACTGTCGTCAGCGGTTAGCCTGGAGTAGAGAACATGCGATGTGGTTATCGTCACAGTGGGCTTGTGTGATGTTTTCCGACGGGTCTAGCTTGCAGTCTGATTCACGGCGGACGTTCATATGGAGAACGCCAGGTACCCGCTACCACTAAGACAACATCATTGAACGACACCGTTACGGTGGTACAGGAATTATCCTGGGCTCCAGAACAGACCTACATGTACAAATTGGAACAATGAGAGGCCAAATTTATTGGGACATCATTCTGGAACAACATGTGCGTTTGTTTAGGGGTGCCATGGGCGCAGAATTTGTGTTTACGGATGGCAACGCCCGTCCTCACCATGCAAACATTGTAAACGAATGCCTTGAATCTGAGGATATCACCTGAATGGAATGGCCAGCATTCTCACCTGACTTGAATTCGATAGAGCGTGTGGGACATGCTTGGCCGACGTGTTGTAGCCCGTCAACCACCTCTTACATGTGTACCGGAACTTCGGAGAGCATTGCTTGCTGAGTGGAGTGATCTTCCCCAAGATCAGCTCGATAATTTAATCCTCAGCATGCCTAGGCGTTGTACGGACTGTATTTCATCGTCTGGGAGACATACAATGTATTAAACATCATACCAATCATGTCATGATTAGCTTTTGTAAGGTAGATATTTTTTTTTGTAATTGCTCCAGTAAGCAAAAATCGTAGTTTTTATCTTTTTTGTTCTTTATCTTTTGTTTAATAAATGGGATCTATGAATAAGTCACGTTTGCTTTGTTTCTTAACCTTTATTTGCCGGAGCTGGCATTATCCTTAATTTATCGACATGAGTGTAGTTGTTAAACCATGCAATAGAAGTGTGTTTTACAGTTTAACTGACTTGATCAGCTATTTCATGAACTAAGTATTCTATGAAATAACGATTTTCTTACTTAAACGATAATATATACATGGATAATTATACATGGAAGTGTTATAAAAATCTGACAAAGAAGAAAACTGAGAAAAATACACAGCAACGTCACTATGCACATCATTGATTAAGTCTGCCAGTTCACGTACACTCAGAGCCATATAAATTTGCGCACCAAGAAAAAGTCGTTAAAATGAAACGAAATTTTACACATGTAAGTACTACTTTGAAAAAATAAGTGATTAGAAAAAGAAAGAAAAAGAAACATTTATTGCAGAAAAAAGTACAAATGAACGGAAGTTTCAGTACTCTGTTGAACCCCCTCTAGCGCGAATGCACGTTGCGATACGAGCGGGCATTAAGGCATACAAGTTCCGTATGATGTCCTGAGACATCTCGTTCCACAGTTGCTGTAAACGCGCCTCTAGTTCGACCAAACTCGTAGGGTGTCCAACTTGCCGTCCCAAATGATATCAGAAGTGCTCGATTGGTGACAAATCTGAGGATCGAGCAGGCCAGGGAAGGGTGGTAATGGGGCGGAGGCAGTTTTGTGACATCCTTGCTGTGTGTGGCCGAGCATTGTCTTGTTGAAAAATTTCTCCTGGGAACCCTGCCATGAGTGGCATTACATGTGGCTGAAGGATGTCATGGACGTCCCGTTGGGCTGTCATTGTGCCATGGACCAATATTAGGGGTGACCGTGCATTGTAAGTAATGGCACCCCATACCATCACACCATCTGTGGGAGCGGTGTGTCGCTGTAAAGCGAAGGCAGGATTGAGGCGTTCACAACCGGGCCTCCACACACGAACACGATTGTCATCACTGCTCAAATTGAATCTAGATTCGTCGCTGAAGACGACCTGGTTCCATTCCGTTGCAGTGCAATCCCGACGTGCGCGATACCACTCAAAACGGAGGCATCAGTGGGTGGGTGTCATTGGGAGCATACGTAATGGGCGCCGCGATACCAGATGTCCTTCAGCCGCCAGGCGCCTTGCGATGGTTCGGGAAGACACAGGGGCCCGTAGTGAAAGTGCTGCCTGTGTCTGGCGCGTGCGTTTCGTATGATGTGACGGTCTTCTCGACGACTGGTCTGTCGAGGGCGTACTGAGCCTGGTCGCCGTGTAAATGACGTCTCTTTTGTCCACTGGTCCCAACACCTCCTCACAGTAAAATCAGAACGGCCTACTTGACGAGCTATTCTCCGAGCTGACCACCCAGCTTCCATCAACCCGATGATTCTTCCCCTCTCGAACTCTGACAGCTGCTCATATTGTCTTCGATGGCGGCGTAACGGCAGGTCTACCTCAGCGTTTCCTTTGCAAAAGATTAAGTACACTCAAACAAGCTCTGCTTACCTGTTTTATACTCCAAGGAGAACGAAGTTCAACGACCTCTAGTGGCATTACGCAATGCGCAATCACGCTGCATTTCTAATCATTTGCATATCTGGCCGACATGTACCTTCATGCCAAGTTTCGTTACGATCCCACAATTATTTCTTGGTACACACATTTTTATAGCAATGAGTGTGTAAAGCGTTAGTCATTTGTCGTAGGTATCTAGAGTTATATCCACAGGGAGAAGTCATAAACACCAGGGATTATTTTAAACTTTAAAAATTATCACTGAAATAATTTTAAACTAAAAATTAATACTACTTAAATAAAATAGATAAACAACTATAAAAATGTATAATCCAGAAGCATAATAAGCTATTTGAATGCCTCATAACTTTATTACCATTGTGGCGTTTGGCACACCACAGTAATAGAAATGGAGTTGGACTAAGTCGAATACCAGTATAAGTTTTTTTATTACACTGACTGATGCATAAGGTTTGAATTTACAACTGGAACTATTAACACGCTTATGTACACAACGTAATTAATGAACTAATGTTCCTGAAACAACAGTACGTTTATCTTCTCAAAGTTTGTCTTTTGGTTTTCCCCGGGATTTGACTTCCCCATATAACTGTCTTGAGAGCTACGTCGTTCACCACCTTCTTCTGTGGCTTCTCTCTCGACTCCTTTTTCTTCCTTCTCGGGGCATCAAACCTTTTCTGGCCCTCGTTGCTTCTTTTTCAAAATGACACCTCCCACACTCAAGGGGTGTCAGATCCCCCCCCCCACGTGCGAAAGATCGTGAAACCGTTAGCCGTCGGTCCTTCACAAACACCAGGTGTCACCACTTTATAATAAAATTTTAATCAAATCATATCACCATCCCGTTAAGGGTTTTAATATACGCTTCATCTGTATAATATTCACTTTTTACACCCATAACATTAAATTCATCACCACATAACATTCTCATAAAATATTTATCATATAAACATCAAATCATTACCACCCTTTAAAAATAATAATTATTTTAATTAAACTCTTGATGTTTGTATTTCTTCTTTTTGTTTTGTAGCGTTTTTTTGTTTTGTGTTTGTGTTGTGTTGTGTTTTATGTTTTGTGTTTGTTTGTGTTTCTTGTTCTGCGTTTAAGTTACATTTCCCGATGTGCCATCGGTGTTTTAAATGTAATTTTACCTGTGTGCCACCGGTTTTTCATTCTTGGTTTCCCGGGACTCCGGATGATTATTGTGATTTTTAACAAAAGGCCGGAATTTCACCGAACCATTATAATTCTCCCTTGGGAATAAAACAACCACATATGTAATATTTTTTTTTAAATAAATGATCGATCGGCCGGCGTGGGGCCTCCTTTGAGCTGTGGAAGTGGCCCCCACCCTTTCCCCCTGGACCACAAATACACTCTAAACCTAACGGTGAGTGGGTCCAGGGAGGGTCCAAAAAAACACCAGGTGTGTGGTGGAAATCGGGGTGCACAAGAAACGGATGCCGACCCTCAGTTATTTCCCCACATGTGGCTGTCGGCTCCCTTCTCGAATAAACGTTTCTTTTTCCAGCCTCTACGATCTCACACCATGAATATAAGCCTTGAATTTTTCTACCTTAAAAAATATTTGTGATGTACTTATCAAAAATTCATCGGCCAAACGAGAATCAGAAATCCAAACATTCTGCAGTGCTCTCATTTAAACTTTATTGAGGGCAGTTGGGTAGTTCATTTAGCGTCGCTTTGCAACAACGTAACTGTTGGCGACAAGTTAAGTGGGGTTAGGATTGGGGCTACAATTTTATGGCACGAGTCTATTTGGAAATATTGGGTGTTAAACTGACTTAAAATTAAAAACAACTTTTCGAAAATACTATTTAATAAAATTAAAATAATTCCTCAATGGATAAATTCAAGTCTAAGATTACTGTTTAAGAGATTCAAGTATAAAAGATCAAAAAATGTAATCCAATATCATAAAATCATATGAAAGTCTGTTGAAACAAGCGGAGGGAGAAAAACTAAAGCTTACCATATTCTAAAAAATTCAGTACTTTATATTAGTAAACAAATGCTATATTACAGGAGGGGGGGGGGCTTAGCGCGGCTTTCAGGCGAGTGGTACGGCTCTTATGCAAATAAAATGTCTGTATAAAATATGGTAAACTAAAACTTATTAATGTCCAAAAGTAATCTTTTTATTTCATTTCTTGTTACAAAGTTATTCAAAATCATAAAAATAAAAATGAAAAACAAAAAAAAACTGTTTTGATTCTATCAAACAATTTTGTTAAGAAAATCTTTAAAACTTAGATTTGCTTGTGGATGTTTTACGAATGTTATCCATTTTAGCTGCCAAAAATTTGGTTGATGACAGTTAGGGCAATCGTTTACAGTAGCGAACAAACAGCAGTGTTTTTCGTTGGCTATTCTCTTTTGAGAAGGAAATGAACACACAAAACTTTTTAACTCAAAGTTGCCCTTTTCTATTACACTTATATTGAAGCAAGTAAAATACATTACGCTTTGTTACGGGCGAGACTCGTGCGACTTACGTTGTCAAGCTAGCGCTCAGTCGGCAAAACGATATTGTGGTATTTTTTCATACACTTCTCATGCTGAAGTGCTTTGAGTCAAAGTTGTCTCAGCTACGAAAGTAACGCAGTTTTGTGTTTCAGCTAGGAATCAGGTTGACCGGTAGAGGGGGATTTGGGGGTAGACTTTAAAAAATTGAACTATTTTTCAGTTCCTCATTATTTTATTACGAAAGATAAATAAATTGCTCTTTCAAATATCACTTCCTGAAATGTGGCTTCAAAATATACACTACAAGTAACTTTTTATGTAACAACTATTCACTTTGTTTCAAAAAGTAACAAAACGTCTGAAAGATTACGACAAAGAGCGGCAGAGGTACCGACGTTTGATGAATGTCTCTTTTTCAATCGTTTTAAAAACGCTTAGTTTCGAAACGAAACTACTCTCTTGGACGTCACACAGACGAGGCGGCCTAATAGAACAATGAAAACAACAACCTCTTAACTTGAGCAGGCCATTGTTTTTTGGCAAGTTAAAATTATAAGAACTTTTGTCGGTAGTAATTAACGAGTCTCCTCTCGCGTAATATACGTATATATACGCTAACCTTAACCTATATAGATCTGAGACGGTTCTGGTAGACACAAGCATTTGCACTCTTTCAGAAATCTTAACGATAGCTTCAGTTCCTCCAGGATGAATCCAGCGACGATTTTGATGGTGTTTTGCCTCATAGGAAGTGTAAGTAAATTTTAAATTAAAGTGTTATCTAGACATCTCATTCATGTACCAGGGTGTAGGCTGTGTCATGATCCATGTGTAACATCTTCTGTATCTAATTTTTGAATAATCAAATGTTGCGTTAGTCCTTATCTTTGTATCATCCAGCTTCTTCATATCTCTATCAAATCATAGACACCGTAATACGAGTATGTAATAGGGTTCACACGGGATCTACACCGTCATTAGGGCAAATTCTTGCAAAATTGGGACGGTAAGACTATTGAATTACAATTATGGGCATGTTGAATAAATTCAGAAAGGAGGACTAAATAATCTTTGCTGAAGGTATTGAAACTCGGCTCTCTGTAGCTAGATTTATTGATTTAAGGGGGTCTAGGACTCAAAATATCAAAAAAGTCCAATTATTTTTTTTATAATCTTAAAGAATACTATAGATTTTTCTGAATAAAATAACACCTCAAAATTGTTTTTACCATACGTAGAACTGAAAATATTCAACTTGTTATAAACATGACAGCTGCATATCCAATGAGCCTGCATAATTTTAAACGCTCTTTTTCTCCTTTTGTGTAAAATGGGATTTCACTAGTAAAAATCGATATAACTTAAGAACTACTTATAACAAATGAACGAAATTTTCAACATTGACTTTTCAAATATATTTCTTTAATTTGTCTTCAGCAATTGTGTGTAAACAATTAGTTTTTTTTTTTTTAATTTTTTCGAACGCTGTATACTATGTGTTTTATGAAGTTTTTGAACAAAATATTTTTAAACATTTTTTCCAATTTTTTTAACCAAAAATCCCGAAGACAATTTATAGTATGAACTCTTACAAGTTAATTCATGCAAAAATGAAGTGATTTGTTACAAAATATTTTGCGATACATCAGTTTTGCCCAACATCAAAATTATGACATTTTTAAATTTTAATAAATAAAATTTTAAAGTTTTGAAAATCATAAATAGTTATTATAATTTCAAAATACAATGTATACCTACAGAAAAAATTTCAGAATAAAACTTTAAAACTAAAGATATTAGAATTTTGAGTCCCAGACCCCTTTAAAATTGTAAATTGAAAGTATGAAATTTACAAATTACTTCGATTTCGTTCGTTCTCTACATACTCTATCGTTGAGGATAGGAAAAAACTTGATACGATACGGAAAAAACGAAAATTAAGGCAGAAAAAATAAAAATTGCGCAGTTGGAAAAATAGTTTGAAATCGAAACTTTACAGGGACAATCTTCGCAAAGTATTTCCCAACGTTCGGAGAGTGAGTTGACGTCCCTTAGTCTTTAGAATTTGAGAAAGAATATCAAAACTTTAACTATTCCTGTACCATCAAAGCTATATAGAAACATTCCGTTTGTTTTTTCGATCTTTGGAGAAGGCGTTCAGTATTAAGAACGTTGCAGACGATTTGAAAACGGAAAAAATGGCATTGACATAAATTAACAATCTCGGAAAGAAAGCCAGCAATGTCTTGATTGATGTATCTGAACAAGATGTATGTAGTTACGAAAATTTAAAACATTAATGTTTAAAATACCCATTAGTGTTAAAGTGAAGGTAAAAACTCTGCAGGAATGTCTTACTAACCTTCAAAAAGCGGAACGAATTCAAAATGAGTCGCAAATACAATTTACATCGCGATTGGCAGCAATTCTTTCCTGCAATCATATCCAAGATATGCTACACGGAGTTCATGTCTGACGATCTAGGTGGTCGAATCCGGTGGTGGAATTGCACACAATTCTGCTCAAACAATCGTGAACAAAACGGACTTGGTGACGTGGAGCATTATCGAGAAACATCCCATCGGTATTTGGGTAATTAATGTCCATAAAAGGCTACAAATAGCTGCTTGTCGGAAACGACAGTATTTGTTTGGTATAAAAATTTCAAGTAAGATAGAGAATCCACTGTAGATGATTCGCTATCTAGTAGACCATCTACTTCGATTGATGATGAACATGGCCATCAGGTCAGAGGTTTGATGCTTAGTGATCGTCGTTTGCAATAAGAGACATTATTGAACAATTTTCTACATCATTCGTCGAAACGACAAGTCGAAAGCGACCTGAATTGTGGCGAGATAACTCATCGGTTTTGCATCACGATAATTCGTCTTCTCCTTCTGACATTATTACTCGTGATTTTTTGACAAAGCATTCAACAAATACGGCTGCACAAGCTAAGTATTAACCTGATATGACACCGTGTGGCTTTTCCTTATTTCTACGGGTGAAACTCCCTTGGAAAAACATTGGCAGAAGTGTATTGAAGTCGGAGGAGATTTACTTTGAAGGAAATCTAACAAATTGTGACCAATAAATTGATACCTTTTGTTCTATGACAACATTCCGGGTACTTTTTGATCGCAGTAGTGTAATATATTATGCATACAATAAACACTGTAACTAAAAATTAAACAATATAAACACTCAAATAAGCGTCTTTTTTCCTCGTCCTATTATATATACGTAATAGTTAAACAGAGGCGGTCGATACGAAGTCATGAAATTCATGAAGGTATGGAGGGTGAAAGAACTTTGGTGACCCTTGCCCAGTGGTGTTCATATTGGAAATAATGAAGTTTGTGCCCTTTGATATGAAGACAAGCTTTATATGAAGTAAGGTTTTATGGCGCAAGTGCTATATTTAGCCAAGATGTGCACAAGCTACCTCAAATAATAGACATACGCGCAATGGAAAGTTTTGCTGGCAAACGAGAGAAGTACACACAGGTATGTTACACGAATCGAAGCTGACATCTATATCAGGTGGAAGTGGTGTATGCAAAAGGCGAGTCGAGGGTTAAATCAAAGATAAGCCATATCACTAGGGTACCTCGGGGTTGAAATTGTTAGGAAGATATACTTGATATCACATGAATTTATAGGGAAGATGGTATTCTCTGTATCAAAGGGTACCATTTGAATTTACAGTGCTATAAGCAATGTCCGAATAAAGAGGGGGTATTTTGTTTTTATAGCAATACGCAGATGGTATCGGTGACAGAGGTGAAAGTTTAAGTATACAGAGTTACGGATATGAGATTTAGAGCATTGAATTTATACGAATTAGGTGACTACAAAGATTAAAGGTTGACTCACCTTGTTCCCCAAGAGCTATCATCAGTGGACGAAAGAAAGACAGAACACTAGTTTCGATGTAATGCGATTCTTTGTTTAAAGTATAAAGTATAAGAAAAACATGCGCAGGCGACTTTTTTGTGCGTAGACGGAATTCTTATTTTTAATGATATAATGGTTACAGTTTTCATGATTAAAAAATACATTCACAGTATCGTCATGTGCGCTGCATAACAAATATATCAAAATGCAACAATGTTTGCAAATACACTAGTAATAGTTGAGCGCGTTATAAAATTAAATCCACGGAGAGTTCGCACTCACTCATATTATCATAGTAAATAAATGCATAATCTTCTTGCCACATTAGTTAGCAATGTATATCAGATTCATGTTATACTACATTGCAATGGTTGCGTGAGAGATACAATTCCCCACTACACACGCGAGCGATGACCCCAGGAGTGACCATAGAGGTTACACCAAAAAGAATGTTCATCACGTGGCGTCCTCTTGTGGCTAATCTAAATCAACATCCTGCGAGGGCCGGCATGAGGGGAGAGGAAGGACCACCAGTCGATTCTGAGCACGAAGCTTTTCTCCATCCCTGGTCCGCACGCTGGCTACCCTGGTGATCTGATCTTTGCCCGGGAAGATGTTGGTTACGCGACCAAGAGTCCAGGAACAAGGAGCAGAATTTGCCTCTTGAAGAAGAACCATGTCTCCAATTTGCAGAGGTTGTTTCGTTGAATTCCACTTCTGACGAGGCTGGAGTGTATGCAGGAGGTCTCGTGTCCAGCGGCGCCAGAAGGATTCCTTAACCTGCAATAAGAGTCTCCATCTGCAAGAGAGACTTAGAATTTTTCGATTAGTGTTTGTAGAACTGTCAGTGTTTTCTGGAAGTTCCAGAAGGGGAACTCCGATTAGGAAGTGTCCAGGGGTAAGTGCACGAAGATCACTAGTTGCCGAGGATAAAGGTACCCATAACCCACCTTGGTTAGGGGCATAGGGTGGAATAAAATGCCAATGAATGTTTCTTTCCGATGAGAAGTTCTGGACGTATTGCTCTTTTGTGAGTTTAAAAAGTGCTTTTAGATAGGCAGACGCACCGCGGAAATTAGTACCATTGTCTGAGAATATTTCCGAGGGAAATCCTCGACGTGCGACGAATCGTCTCAATGCAGCCAAGAACGAGTCAGTAGAGAGACTGGAGACGGCTTCCAGATGTACGGCACGGGTACACATACATATGAAAAGGCAAATGTATGTCTTGAATGTTGTCGCTTTTCGCTGGTGCTGGCATTTTGTACTAATTGGACCAGCGAAATCAATTCCAACTTTGTCGAAGGGGCGTGACTGCATGATTCTTGCAATAGGTAAATCACCCATCTTTTGGTATACTGGCCTGGCCAATGATTTAAAGCATGTGATGCAACTGCGCACTACACTGCGTACTGTGGATTTGCCATCCGGAATCCAGAAGATTTGACGGATCAACGATAAGACAAGTTCGGGTCCCGAATGAAGACTTGTAAGATGGAAATGTCGAATCACTAAGGCAGTAATTGGGTGTCTCTTAGGAAGTAGAATAGGAAATTTATGATCGAATGCTAATGTCTGATGATGTGATAAACGTCCTCCAACGCGAAGAAGTCCTACTTCGTCAAGAAAGACATTTAACGACAGTAGTTTGCTGGATTTAGGGAGAGGTTTATTTTTTGCTATAAGCTTAAGGTCGGAAGCGAATTCTTCTTGCTGTACAATTTTTAGAATAGCCGTTCGTGCACCGGTCAGTTCAGAAGTTTGAAGAGTACCTTTAAGCTTATTTCTAGATTTGAGGTTGTGAATGAAACGTAAGATCCAGGCTGTGACACGTAATAATGTTGTGTATGAAGAATACTTCAAGATAGCATGAGAGATGGGAGGTGATTCTTTAACTGTTTGTGGAACCAAATCCTTATTCTCGTCACGAATAAGTACTGAAGAAGTAGAGAGTTCAAAAGAAGTGAGAGCTCCGTATTTATTGTTGACAACAATCCAGTTTGGACCAGTGAACCACTCTAAATGAGCCAACAACTGTGAAGGATAAAGTCCTCGACTAGCACAGTCTGCTGGGTTTTCTTTGCCAGGAATGTGGTTCCAAGAAGTTACTGACGTCAGGGAAAGTATTTTTCCCACTCGATGTTGTACAAACTGATTTCCTGAAGACGGAGGGTTTGTGATCCAACTCAATGCGATTGTTGAGTCGCGCCAAAGGAATATTTGTGGGTTTGGAACTGGGATTACTTTTAGAATTGTTGAAATTAGCTCGGCTAGCAGTAAACAACCCTGAAGCTCCAGCCGGGGTAGAGTTACTGGTTTAACAGGCGCAACTCTTGTTTTTGCTGTGAGTAAGGATACATGTGTCGACTCAGAAATGACCTTTAAATAAACTACTGAAGCATAAGCTTTAAAAGAAGCGTCGCAAAAGCCATGAAGTTCAAGAATACAATCCTCTGAAGTATGTATGTAGCGAGGAACTTTAATTTGTTTAAAGTGATGCATTTCTGCTTGGAATTTATTCCACCGTTCTAGAATGTCTGGTGGAACGGGATCGTCCCAAGCCAATTTTGACTTCCACAAGTCCTGAAGCATAATCTTCAGAAGCAATATGGCAGGTGCCATTAGTCCCAGAGGATCAAAACTACGCGCTATGACCGATAACAGTTCACGTTTGGTGGAGACGGTTGGCTCTTCCACAGTCCGAACTTGCAGCGAATCGGTTGGAAGATTCCAAACGAGTCCCAAGATTTTTTGTGAAGACTCTTCAGCATCACTGAACGATTGGTTAAGGCTTTTGGCTTTTAACGAATAAGGCAATTCGCTTAGTACCTCTTCATGACTAGATGACCATTTCCGAAGAGGTAAACATCCTGCATTCATGAAACGTAGCATTTCATCGATTAAGGATTTTGCGGCTTCTACGGTGTCTGCACCTGCTAAAAGATCATCAACGTAGAAATGATTTTCAGCAATTTTAGAGGCGTTCGGAAAGTTGTCTTGTTCGTCTTTGCACAATTGTTGCAACGTACGAAGTGCGAGGAAAGGCGAAGAAGACATTCCATAAGTTATAGTGTTTAGTTCGTAGGTAATCAATGGATCGGACGGGTTTTGTCTCCAAAATATTCTTTGGAAAGCGCGGTCTTCTTCCGCAATGAGGATTTGACGGTACATTTTACATATGTCTGCAGACACTGCAACTTTATAACTTCTAAAGTGAATTAAATTGTCAAATATTTCGGTTTGTAATTTACGACCTTTCAGTAGAAGGTCGTTGACTGCATGCCCATTGGATGTTTTACTCGACCCATCAAAAACAACGCGAAGAGCAGTTGTGGTTGAATGAAGATTTTCAACACAATGGTGAGGAAGATAATAGTGGTTCTGATCTATCTCCAAGGTGGAAGGAGGTAGAGGTGACATATGCCCTAGGGCTAGATATTCATTCATGAACTCACTATATTTGAGTTTTAAATCTGGCTTTTTAGCAAGTTTATTCTCTAATGAAAGAAAACGGTTGAGAGCTTTCGATCGACTTTCACCTAAGTCTCTGTCATTACGAAAAGGGAGTTTTACTATGTATCTTCCCTCACTATTTCGTTGTAATGAATTTGTGTAAAGATCTTCACACTGAATTTCTTCATTATTTACCAGTTCTTCACACGGAATCGATTCAATTTGCCAGAATTTTTGCAGTGTGCTATCAATACTGGCATTAACAGAAAGACAGCCGATAGAAATGTTCGAGTGTACGGCAGAGTTTATTTTTCCGGTGAGTAAATGTCCTAATTTTGTAGGAATAGCAACTGGTGAACCACTTTGTCCAACAATTGGAGAGCCGTTTAGTAGCAGAGGGAAAATGTCTGCTCCCAGAAGAATATCTATCGGTTTTTGACTTGTATAGTCTGGATCGGCTAGTATGAGTCCATATAAATGTGTCCATTTACGTTTCTGAATATAGAAGTTAGGGAGAGGTGGAGTCACTTTGCTTACTACTAATACTTCAATGTGAAAAGAATCTGACGAGAAGTGAGGAGAAAAAACAACGTTGGCGATGTGCAACGATGTTTCCGCCGTGACCCCATTAATTCCCATTAATCGATGTGTAGTTTCCCGCAAGGGTACTTGTAAGCGCTCCGCACATTCACGAGTCAAGAGAGAATTTTGGCTAGCTCCATCAATTAAAGCATTAAATTGCAAAAATTCCCCAGTTTTTGATTTTATTTTTATTTGTGCGGTGGATAATAAAACATTACTTGTTTGTATATGTGATTGGCATTGGAGAGTTGTAGAAATGGATGATGATGGATGTTCCGGAGGGGCAATCGCGTTGTTTACTTCAGAATTTCCTACTCTATAAATGTGCAATAAGGTATGATGTTCATTCGAAGAACAATTTTTACACCCACTTTTTATCCGACAGGGATCAGTGTGCCCACGCAGGCAATTTGCACAGAGTTTATTCGTTTCTACAACTTTCCACCGATCAGTTACGGATATGCGATTGAAACATGTACACTTATAAAGAGGATGGATGTTATTGTCCCCACAAAGAACGCAAGCTTTCCAATTTACAGTAGGGATGGGACGAAAATGAGTGATTCGTTCAATTGAATCGAATCTTTAAAATGAACGAATCGGTCAAACAACTCCTTTCAAAATGAATCGAATCATCGATTCTCTAGTTTTCCTCATGTGCGTTTTTTTTCTTCTTTTTTGTCTGTAGGGTTACTAGTTTCCATTGTATGGCTACTACATTTTCAGGTTTAGCGGTAATCTTTTCATTGAAAAGTGGTTGAACAGGTTCTGAGGCACTTACAATGGACGCCAAAGCATATGATTGAGCATAAGAGTGTCTCCCCTATCGCCAATAGGAGCCAATTGATTCGGTTCGTGAACGAAATGAACCGTGAACGAAATGACCCGTGAACGAAATGACCCGTGAACGATATGAACCGTGAACGAACAACTCTTTAGAGATTCGGCTCTTTGAACGACTCTTTGGGATTCGGATCTTTGGGATTCGGATCTTTCACTGATTCGGCTCTTCGAACGACTCTTTGGGATTCGGTTCTTTTACTGATTCGGCTCTTTCAACGACTCTTCTGGGTTTCGACTCTTTGAACGACTCTTTTGGGTTTCGACTCTTTGAGTTACGGAACATTGAGAGTTTATTCGTTTGGTTTAGAATAAGATAAAAGTCTTTCATTTTTTTTTTTTACATTGATTTTTTTCTTTTGTGTTTCTTTTTACAATTTCTTCACAAAATATGGAATTTAAAATTAGGTACCACTATTATTTCCAGAAATGAATTTTTCTTTTCGGAAACAAATATTGTTTTTCATAAACATAAACTTGAGTTCGTCAAATATCTTCTAATTTAATATTTTTAAAAAGAAAATTGATTAATTATTTTGAATTTATTTAAAGTAGTTTTGATGAAAATTTTGACAACGAAAATTTTCTTTCAACATTTTATTCATTTTCCTAGAAAAATTTCGTTATTGAAGCATTTCTGTATTTTACACCGTTTTATTTTTTAAAGCAATCAAATTACATTTTGCGCAATTATATTTTGAGGACATATATTTACTAGTTTGAAATTGTTTTCATTCGTATGAATCATCAAAAAATCACTCATTCTTGTGAGATTTTATATAAGATGTTAGATTTTTTATTATGTTAGATAGACTTCGTTGCAATGATAATTAGTAGTTTACTTATAAGAAAACAACTTCAATCTACTTCACTGATATCTATACTACTAAATATGTGACAAAGAAGAGAGTCATTATATAAATCAGCATGTTAACCTTTAATTTGAAATTAATACAGATGGATATAAATTTTCTAATACTATTTAATAGAAATATATTTCCATGCTATATCATGTGGTCTATCAAGTATACAACAAATGTATCTCGAAAAACCTTGAGAGTAAAGTTATAACGTGCGCTAAATTGAAGTTGTGAAAGGTATGAATGTTCAATCTTGAAAACAAACAGAATCGATTTCAAAGTTACATATTTAACATACATTTAAAGTGCTTACTGCTGTTTTTTATTTTATCGTTATTTATTATTATTATTTTATCGAGGACGAACAAGGATGTTATTGAATTTGCGTGTCACTATAGCAACATAATGGGTTGGTGACGGACGAGGAAATTAGACCAATCTAACAAATCTTAGGTAAGACTTTTAAAATGTTAAAAGGTTGAATTACGGTCGCTTCGGTAGTAGAGCAACCCAATAGGCTATTTCGAGGATATTAGGGAGTCAACTCTTGATTCGGTTCGAGTTAAAGAACTTTCATTTCATTTTTCTTGCTTTGATTTTATTCTTTATATTTCCTTTTAGGAATTTTTTCATATTTTACGAATTTAAAATCGGGCAGTACTTTTAATGCATTAAATGAACTGCAATTATGAAAACTTTTCTTTAATTTCCAGTAATCAATATATTATCTTCTCGAAAACAAAAATGTTGAAGAATAAGAATAATAGCAATTGTATTTTGAGATGGGGCCTTAATAACCCGGTAGGAGGAGTATCGGATTGACAACCGGAGGGTTGTGAGTTCGATACTCGATTCAACAAAATACCGTTGTGTACGTGTGGGCTAGTGCCTGTTAATTCTGTCGTGGCTTCAAATTTCCTTCGTTGGCATGGTGTGGAAGTTTGCAAAGAGGGATACCAGCGTTATCTGACCGTGGATCAAAACGACGAGGTGTCATCGGATCTTTCTCTTCGGAATTGATCCCGACAGTAGACAATCTCGTTGTGTTGCATTAGTGGGGCGTTAATTCAACTACCTACCTGTTTTGAAATAATTTATTTACTACTTTTAATATTATTTTCTGCTTAACGTGAGTCATTAAAAAATTTCTCATTCTACATGATCTTCATATAAGATTTTCATTGATTAAATGATCATGCAACTGAGTAAACTACTCCATATAAATACTACAATAATCATAATCTGTGATCTGCAAAGCAAAAAAAAATACACATATATATATATATATATATATATATATATATATATATATATATATATATATATATATATATATATATATATATCTCGCAAAACCAAGTTCTTAAAGTTTTAATGTGCGCTAATGGTCGAGAGCAATGGTACCAACTTGGAGAAATTATTGAAAGCATACAAAATAATAAATGCTTTACATATTTATGAGTGTTTCATGAATAATTAATTTTATTCATTTCTTTGCAAAGATTATATATGTATTCGTTTTATTTATCTCTCATGTTTGGGGGAGCCAGACCCTAACCATAGACTAACCCTTGTTGCGAGACGTGTCACCTAAGCGGTAAAATGAAACATCTGATTAAACTACTGATGCACGCCAAAACCGTGTTTATTTCAAGTATTTTCACAAAAGGAATATTTACAATATGCAATTACAACTGATAATTGTAATTTAATTCACCTCTTTTTATAATTTTTAATACCGTACAAGACATTGATGAAATTAATTTAAGTTCAAATTATTCCATTTCATTTTTTGTAATGACACTCGCCCGAAAATTATTTTCCACTATAAAATTCAGAAATCTAATCTTCCTTTTTTGGCCTTTTCTGGACCTGGTAGTCCGTTTTGTAAAGAAACGTAATCAGGCAGTTTCAGAAATCAACTCTAACATGAATAAATCTTACTCCGCTGTGTTGCTCTAGTACGACGTTAGTTAAAATTTTACCATTACTTATTGATGGTAATGGTAATTTTAGTTAACGTCGTACTAGAGCAACACAACGGGCTATTGACGACGGTCCGGGATCAGTCCCTTAAGGGAAAGATCCGAGGACAACACCTCGTAATTTTTAACAACTGTCACATGACGAAGCAACACCTGAGCTGGCACCCCACTCTCCAAACTCCCACACCAACTCAACGTGAGGACTTTCGGCCACGACAGATTTAAGGTGCACCAACCGCCTCTACACCATACGCATACAAACATCCATGCTCGGACTCGGATTCGAACCAGGAACCTTCCGAACTAGAGGCTAACACATTAACCACTACACCTGTTCCATTACTTATTTAAATATAAAAATAGACAAATTTTACCGGTTTTTTAAAATTAAGTATACACCTTCTAAATTTCGTGCCCTTTATCAATCGTAATTATGTAAATTAAAAATTTGTACGTATTGAATGGTCTTTCCTGTACTTGGCGAACTTTTTATACTGTATGAATTCGATTGAACAAATGTAGTTTATAGCACGAAAAGTTTGAACCTATTAACTACTGCTGTATTTTATGAGTGAAATTTATTTTTTAACATTTTTTTTAATTCTTTCCATTTGAATAGTATTGCACGATTTATATTATAGTCACTAACTTTCTAAACTAGCTTACGGGATCCGAGTTCTGGCATTAGAAATAAATTTCTTATAGATTGATTCACATATACAAACAAAGCTTCTAATGTAAGAAAAAAATATTCATTATTTTTCTTTAGTTAAAAATACATTCTTCATTTTAAAATTAACCTCAGAAATGAAGAGTATAATAAACTGAGTTAAACATGATAAAAATCTTGAATAATTGAAGAAAAGTTTTTTTTTTAATGTGTTTAATTCAGTTTATTATTATTTTTTTCATTTCTGAGATTAATTACAAAATGAGAGAGAGAAGAATGTATTTTTTACTTTAGAAATAATGAATATTTCATAGATTGGAGGCTTTGTTTCTATATGTGAATAAAGCCATGAGTAATTAATTTCTAATGCAAGACTAAAAAATAGAACTCGGATCCTGTAAGCTAGAGGTTAGAAAGCTAACGGCTATAATATAAATCATGTAATCTTTTCTAAAATTTGTGAGAATTTCACAGACACATCAGTAGAATGACAACAGAAAAATAGGATTTGTCTATAAATACATAGGATTAACAAAGAAAGCGCGACGAAAACGCCACACCAAGTCGAGTAATAAGTGTTTCTCAGAAAGAAAAAAACCCCCACGAAACAAGTTTTACAAACGCACTCCCCCCCCCCTCCAAGAAATAAATTCGGAGAAAAGCCGAGATAGTACGACAGTTCAACACCAGGTGGCGCTGCTTGTACCGGAAGTCCAAGTGAGTTGTTTCCGGTGAACGACTCTTTTGAACGAATCTTTCAACTGAGTCGATTCAAAAGAATCGAATCTTTCAAAAGAATCGATTTGCCCATCCCTAATTTACAGCGACCGCACTCGCTACTAGAGGTCTAGCAAACGAACTGCTCCTTTCCGGTTTTTTACTCCCCCCGAACCTGTTTACATTAGCGTTTCTCCCTGGCCTTTCACTCCCCCCGCTAGGCAACGCAGAAAAAGAAGAAACAGAACGAGCTTCACACTCCAAAAAGGTTCGGAACGATTCGAGATCGGGATAAATGTCCTTCCTCAAGGTCAAATGCCATCGCTGTTTAACTGCGTCGTCGATTTTCGTTAAGATGTGAGAAATGATGATTAACTCACTCAAAGAATCTGATTTTAACCCTATGGTTTGCAGATTTCGAACTGCTTCGTTGCAATTGTCTAAAACATCCAACAAAGCTTTAGTGTTATTGGCTTTGTTAATTTTCATGCCAAAAATTTTATTTATGTGGACAAATGCCAATTGAATTTTGTCTTCATACCTATCGCATAATATCTCCCAGCAATGCCTCAAATTCCCTGATTGCATTTGAAATCCGCGAATTAATTTTGCAGCATTGCCACGTGTAGATGCAAACAGGTATTGTAATTTCTCGATGTCCGACAACTCGGTGTTGTCGAGAACAGAGGTTTGAAATAACTCCCTAAAGGTAATCCACTGTTCCAGTTCACCGGAAAAATGTGGAAGTTCCAATTTAGGCAGTTTTGTTTTAGACTTATTAGCTGAATTTTGAACATTATTGCCACTTCCCACTGTTGAGACTTGTTCATGTTTATCATTGACAGTTTTATTTTCCAAATCAACGGATAAATTTAGAAGTATGTCCTGATAATTAAGATACGTATCCAAATAATCATCTGTGTCCTTCGAAGACAACTCCGAAAATGAATTGGATAGCCGAGTATCGAATGAATTGACTTTAGTTTTTAGCGCCTGTACCATACTTTGCTCAGTTATTTGACATCGTTGGATCTTCTCCCCAATTCTGTCAATTTCTTTACACAGAATTTCAAAATTCTGCGTAGTTTTCGCATTTTTAGGTGCCATAATTCCACGGCGGAACTCCGGCTCGACGGACCAAATGAAAGTTTAAGTATACAGAGTTACGGATATGAGATTTAGAGCATTGAATTTATACGAATTAGGTGACTACAAAGATTAAAGGTTGACTCACCTTGTTCCCCAAGAGCTATCATCAGTGGACGAAAGAAAGACAGAACACTAGTTTCGATGTAATGCGATTCTTTGTTTAAAGTATAAAGTATAAGAAAAACATGCGCAGGCGACTTTTTTGTGCGTAGACGGAATTCTTATTTTTAATGATATAATGGTTACAGTTTTCATGATTAAAAAATACATTCACAGTATCGTCATGTGCGCTGCATAACAAATATATCAAAATGCAACAATGTTTGCAAATACACTAGTAATAGTTGAGCGCGTTATAAAATTAAATCCACGGAGAGTTCGCACTCACTCATATTATCATAGTAAATAAATGCATAATCTTCTTGCCACATTAGTTAGCAATGTATATCAGATTCATGTTATACTACATTGCAATGGTTGCGTGAGAGATACAATTCCCCACTACACACGCGAGCGATGACCCCAGGAGTGACCATAGAGGTTACACCAAAAAGAATGTTCATCACGTGGTGTCCTCTTGTGGCTAATCTAAATCAACAAGAGGTGTATGTTGGAACGGAGGGATTCCAAAGAATTTCATGTAATCGTTCCACAATCTAATCACCATATTATAGCTACTATCAATTTGTTATTGAGATTTGTGTTTTATTTTCAGCTTTCTTTGTCAGATGCAGCGTGCCCGAAAACTCCGTGCAAGGAGAATAAGTACTGCGTTCAAATGAGTATCTTACACGTCTGTGAATCTGCTGCAAAAGAAGGTAGTATATCTATTTCACTAAAGTACAGACATCGGCATGATTTGTATATTGGCTCATAACAACAAATGTCTAAAAACAAATCAAATCAACCGCATAGATTCAGTAAGAAATTTAGAACTTTCAGATTAACCCTCCAGTTTTTAATTAGTCTAAGGTTTAGTCAAAAATGTGAAGTTTTGATTGTTGCTTTGGCTTTTTATTTCGCAGGGAACATATGAGGCTCTCAAAGCAAGAGTGGCCTAACCCACCAACATACCAAATGGAGATAAATGCGATTTTCTTGGCACCATTTCTAGCACATTTTTATTTATCCATAGTATCATTTGAAATTCTAAAGATTTGTTTTTCAGTGACCGATAATAAGTTGTTTTGTAACTGTAGAAGATTTGAATCTGCACATTCAAAAAAATCCAGCCAATATCTGGGTTAGGCCACTGTTGCAGTTTGGTGTTTGTAAAATGAGACTGACATGACTGTTGGTTAGTTCAATTATACCACCGACTACCACATAGTGAGATATTTGTAATTTTTTTAATGACTACTTATATTTATTGCACTAGAGTTCACTCTTCCACCATGATGTTTTTTTCGGTTTCCTTGTTTATGTTCGTATGTGTATGAAAAAAGATATTTTATATGTGCACCTGTTTGTTTCATTAGGGCGACCTTGCAGTCATGGGATCGATCCAAAAACAAATAGCTACCCCGATCACCCACCTTGTGCAAGTGGTTTCAAGTGTAGCGATGAAATAGAGGTAAGACACGAGTTCCATCATTTGACACCGATACTATACATTTAATAATTTCCATACAACTTTCCAGATTCGTGTGGTTTGTTTTAAACCATTCCTATTAGGATGGGATGATTTTTTTATTTTAATAAAAATCGAAATCTTCTGTGGAGGTAATTTTCTTAAAATTAACGTCAAAGTAGAGCAACACAACGAGCTATTGACGACGGTGCGGGATCAATCCCCCAAGGGAAAGAATCGAGGACAACACCACGTAATTTTGAACCACGACGAGATCACGAGGCAACACCTGAGCTGGCACCCTACTCTCTAAGTGTGGAGGTAAAACTTCTGTGTTGTGAAAGTTATAGATTTGTACAAAAATATTAAATTTATTTTATTTAAAAAATTTAATTAAATTATATTTAAACAGGAAGGAAGAACTGACATTTAAACGGAGAAACGTGTCAGTGGCATAAATTTGTTAGTGGCGTAAAAATAAAATTTGTAAAAAATTATGAAATTTTCATTTACACTTAGATATACACAACAAACTACAAGTATTATCCCAAAATATGTCAAGGGAATCAGGAAAAACCTGATACTCAAAGAAAAGTAGGAAGTAAGGAGAAAATAGAAAAATATCGATAGGAGAAAATAAAAAAATATCAATCCAAGTAAAACACGTCGTTAAAGTAGACCCATACGTATTTACATGTTTCATGTAACAACACTTCATCAAAAATTATTGTACATGAAAATTTTTATGCTATCTACAAAAATTGACATAAATAATTTTTAACGCTAAAAGTTTGAAAATAAATCGATTTTAATTCTTTTGAAAGTTTGATGTCCCCTTTAAGATTGATTTCATGAAAGAATTCGTTTGACCGTATTGCACAGGAAAATACTTGTGATAAGGAAAAAATTAGGATGAAGAAATTTCCCTAATAAAAAGCGTAACTTAAATATTCCTGAAAATCCTCTTCTTTATACACTACATAGAAAAAAGTATTTGGATGCTGTATGTTTTTCAGTAAAGTGCTTTATTATTCTATTAACGGGTAGGGGCCCTCCAACAGCTGCAACACGTCGAGGCATACTTTCTACAAGTTCTCTGTAAGTCTGGGCAGGAATAGCTCGCCATACCTCTACCATGTCTGTGAGAAGAGATTGTTGTGAAGATGGGCGTGCGTGACGGTGTTTTACACGTCGCTCCAGTTTGTCCCATAAATGCTTGATTGGATTGAGATCGAGGCTCTGAACAGGCTATTCAAGCAAACTCACCTCATTTTCAGGAAACCAGTCCAGCACACGCTTTGCAGTATGACATGGAGCTCGATGCTGCTGGAAGAAACAACCATCACCACCGTAGTATTACCATAGTATAGGCAAGGCCTAATCATCCAGAACGTCGAGGTACATGTGAGCGTTCATGGTACCAGATACATAAAGCAATGATCCCAGTCCTAACCAGGAAAAACAACCCCACACTAAGATGGATCCTCCTACGAATTTCTGCAGCGCCCAAATGCTTTTGTCCATATAGTGTATTTATGTGAAAAAGGAAGCGGAGATTCATAAAGTTATCGTTGTCTCAGCTGTGGTATTTATATGGGGATTTATAGTTTTTAGCCCCGTTTGTCAACTCAGGACATATTCGGAAAAGGGGTTAACTATGTAGCCTTCTTCCCTCAGAATTCTAAAGAAGGAGTGCGCCTAAATTTTGTGTGGTTCGGTGTAGACTTTTAGAGTACAGATGCCAACTGTTTATTTACACTTTAACTTTGCACTTACACAGATTTATCACGATAAACACACTAAAGATGTTTGTTGCTTTAAATTAAAAAAAAAACAATGAACATGTCAGTGCAGAAACTTTCCAAATTTTTCTGAGGTTCGTTTTTTTTTTTTTTTTTTTGGGGGGGGGGGTTATGGCGCAAGGTTCAATAACGAACGAGCTGCACCGAGCCTGTTTCTGTAGATACATTTACTTTAACTTCGATCACTTGCAGATTCATCACTGAATATATTTTTAGCTTTTAAATTTAGAAAACACATCGCACGTTCTAACATACGATATACTAGAGTGAACTTAATAAAACAAGCGTCCGTCTGTGGAATCTAATATTCCATGAGTATGTGGTCTATGCCTCACTCTACTAAATGCAGCTCGTAGATGTACGGCCTTTTACGCTATTAAACCTAATCCAACCAACTATTGACTGTACTTTACTTAAGTTTTCAGCTAATGTTGGTTGGAACAGTGTTCTAGGATATTGACATTAACACCACGTAGAATGTAAGAGGTTGCTTTTTTTATAATTTTATCCCAATGCACCAAATGTAAAAAGAGCCAGCCACTCAACATCACATCCTACATTATGCCAATGTCAACAAGCAAGAAATCTTTTCCAAACCCACTACAACAGCTGAAAAATTAATTTTGTACAACCTCGGTATCATTGCGTAACTAATTGTGATGAGTTCTACTCACATCTTCTTAATTTGAACTATGGAGGTGTATTACAATACTAAAACCACACGGAAGACCACGAAACTAATAAAGTTCTCCAACAGTCTGCTTACAGTTAGGAATAAGAAATCTGCATGATAGAAATTAGCTCAGAAAGGACAGTGTGAGCAAAAACAGGTTTTTCGACAAAAAACGCCGAATCGCATTTGAATGGCATAAAATTGATGTTCAGAACCTTATTGTGGTTACATAACTGAGATGTGCTTTTTCCGATGCATTTTATTGCTAATAAGGTTTAACGGCATTAAAAGTAAGGTCATTTTATTTTAAGGTTTGAAATTCACAGTTTAATGGAAATGATATGCTAGTTTATTGTAAATATATTCCATAGAGCAGTGTATTTATATATATGATTCTCTCTTTTGATTATAGCCTGTATGCGTAAAGTCTTGATCCATGAAGGTAAAAGACGCCTTATCCGTTGGGACACGTGGACCTTACGATAAGAAGTTTCCGAATCCACTGAACTGAAAATTTTGGAATCACCATAAGTTTTAAATATGTAAAATACTAATTATATTAAATAAAAGTCTTGGCATATGAATTTCTATTTACATTGTTACTACACATGAGTTTCGAACAAAAACACGTTACCGAAAAGGAAGACACAAATAATTCAGAGTCCATTTGGTTGGCAATTAGTTAATTAACATCGCAATGTATGAACACAACGAGTATTGACAACTTTCCGAGGTTAATCTTGAAGGAAAGAAATCTTGAATAATTTGAACCACGGTGAGATGATGAGATCAACACTTGAGAAATCCCACTTTTCAAACTTTCACACCACGCTAGCGTGAAGACATTTTAGGCCACGGCAGCTTTAATGCATCAGCCCTAACTTAAGGTAAAGCTAGGAGTGTCTGCGCACAATTGAGAATAATAATAAAAAAACAATCTAACTATCAATTTTTGGCTAAACTATTCACACATAGTTGTAACTTCTTTTGTTTTTTTATGCATTTTCATTGCTATTTTGTTGTTATGCTTTAATCTAATGCAACAGTTGTAATAAAACCAAGAAATCTATTTTGCGCATTCTGTTCTTATAGGGTCGGAGAGATTGCGCACATGGGTAGGAGAGACTGTTCTTAATAAAAACTACAATTAAATTGTTCATAATAATAATTACACTTAAATGACATTATTGTGAGGTTTTTGTGAACAAATGTTGTTGTATTAGAGAGAAGTGAATATTTCAACCTAATGATTCAAGGATCAGAAAAATGAACGAATTTTAAGAAGAAAGAAGACACATTTTAATAAAAGAAAAGAATTAAAGAAACAGAAAAAGGAAGCCCAGAAAAGATTACAAAATTACATTAAGTTACTTGATAGCACGTTTAACTTAAAATTAGTCAATTTTCATTTCCAGTTTCAATGTTTTCTTGTTTTGCTGACCGAAGTTGTCGTCCACAATCGATGCATTTATTGTTGTAAATTGTGCATCTTTCGTGCAACCATCTGCTACACCTTGAATCCAGTCACTGGTCGAAGTTGTCTCCTGGTACAGTTCCAGACGTTCAATGCACTCATCCTCATTGCTCTTCGTTTTGTTTCCTTCAATATTTTTGGATCCCACTTTTTCTGGAAAATAGGCACTCTTCTTTCTGATCTTAATTAAAGTTCCTGGTGGTGCATCTCTGGTGTATTGAGATTTAGCGTAGACTCCTTTAAAAATGCAGAAAGGTGGCAGGAACTGCCCTTCTGCATTGCAGCAAGTCAATATAGTCACCATCTCACCCCTTTTCGGCACTTGTGACAACATGAATATCTTTACTGCCTTATGCAACAACCACTTTACCAGGGTTATTGTTTTGCGAGATTTTTTTCTTATATTTTTTTAATCGTTTGCAGGAACGGCTTTTCTCCTCATTCTCCGAGCCTCCATACCTAATTACCTAACTTGAGCGTTAGGGCCATGAGTGGCATTTACGACTGACGCTTTCCTTTCATGGTATCATTTGGCATGAGAAGAGATATCATCTGACGACCTTCTGCTTCCCCCAAAGCGTTCACATCTCAAGGTCGGCAGGGTAGGGGACCAACGAACAAAAAAAAGGGGTCCTCTAGAAGGTCAGTCGTTGACAGCTCGTAAATGGTGATCGATGCCAGGGGTTACTTAAAGAGGGATAACATCCACCATGCCGCTGGTGTAAGCGATATTTTAGTCGTAACAAAAGTTATTCGTATGATTTTTTACAAAATTATTTTTTAGCAAATTAATTTATTACCAAAATTATTTCAAAAATTATGTTTTTTTTTTTTTTTCAAAAATTGCTTGAAAATTAATATTTTTTTGTTTTGCATATTATTTGTAATTTATGCAATACTTGTAATAAGCTTTGTAAAAACCGTTTATTCTCTCCTAGCATGAAAACGAATGGGAACAATGCGCCATCACTCCGAAGTAGCACATGCGAAAAGTCTCACATTTCGGTAGGAGAGATTGCGCGGCCTTTAATTTAAACATGGCCGCTTCTACAAAGAACCGGTGGTGTTCGCAATGTTCGTCTCGGTTAATAGCCTCATGAGAAACCGTTTAATTAAAAATTATTTTGTACTATTGCCATTCTATAAAATTCGAGAAAGAGATATATGAAAGTTCAAGTGCTTATATCTTGGGAAAGCAATGCGAAATAGGGATATTTTATCCTAAACGCTCGGAACAAACAACCTGCACTTTCCTGTAGACAATCCACTACTGCTGTTGTACAACTACATGGAGTCGCTGCGCGCACACTCAACTCTTTCCCCACGACCCTCTCTGTGCGCAATCTCTCCTCGCTTTACCTTACACATCGTTATTTGGTTGGATCGAGTTTCGAACTTGCAATCCTCTGATAACTAATCCTTTACTCTACCAACTGGGCTAACATTGCGTATAAGCCAGTTCTGGATTGGATATTCGAAATTAATGGATATTCGATATGTTTTAAACAAAATCAATTAATTTATGTAGTATTTGTTGCTTTATATGCTGCGTTGATAAAGGCTTGAAATAATAACGAATGGAACTGTAAATTTTTTTATTGAATTGCGTTCGGTATTGAGGATAATTTTATACCAACTCAGATTATTTTGTTCAATATCTGTATAAATAAGAATGGAGTGTTTGTTTGTACATTCAATATTTTCGACCCATTTCAAGTTTTCTATCTGTTTTGGACCCTTCTGATGCCAAATCCGCCTTTTTCGCGTTTGGTGTCTGTCTGTCTGTATGCATGTGCCCTATACACGTCCACACGGTTTAATATATTTTCATGGAAATTTGCATACAGTGCGTACAGTATGCTTCATTTAGTGAGTGGAATTGGTTGCGAAAATCTGTCTGACCGTCTTTCTGTTCTATGTTCGATATTGTGTTTGTGCAGGCATCACACATGAATTTTATTCCAGATATTTGATTGTTATGTATTGTATTTTATACATTACCTATTAGTTTAGTGAATGCAATATTCACAATTTTCCCAACTGAAAACAAATTCCTATTCGGTTATTTCCGTGAAAACAGCTAAAATAGATATGGCCTTACTTCTTTCTATGTCAAATTCAGGTATAGGGATACGGTTTGTAAGCCCCACAGAGACTTCAGAAATGAGATTTATCTGACATTACTTTCATCTTAGCTTCAATTTCCAAATATTCAGTAGAGTTTTCTCTTACCCTCTGAACATTCAGTTCATTAAAACACAATTCGCAGATCTTTTGTACAACTTCCAAAACATTGTCTTCTAAACATGATATGTCGACAGGCTCATTACATTTCGAACAAAGTATACATACTTTACTAATGGCATTATTTAACCTTGTTTTTTCAAACAGCATCTTATTATCATTTTCAATCGAAGTACTCATTGTTGTCAAAGCACATGGTAATTGACCTTCGTCATCCAGTGATTCAAATGCTTCTTTCGGAGTAGGAGTTGTTGGTAGTCCGACTTGAGCTGCGTAACCAAACATAGCCTCGTAAGGGGACCTTTGAATACCAGAGTGAAACGCCCTGTTTCTCATGAACTTACATTTTAGACCGTTACTCCAGGAATTAAACAAAATTACGGTACTCTTCCACATGCATACTAAATGAGAATGATATTTTTGTACAGTAATTTTTTTGTATATATATTTTGATTTTGTATATATATTCACTTTGTACAGATATTCATTTTGTATATATATATTGATTTTGTATATATTTATAATTTGTAAATATAGTTTAGTATTTTATGGTTCTATGTTCAGTTTAAGAAAAAATTAGATAAAGTTTTAAAGTACTTAACCTGACCTATAAAAGAGAGAACTAATTTAGAAAAGTGGTCATTAGTTAAGATGGAACCGTTAAAGTTGAAACATCATTTTACCATGCTAGTTGCGGGACCAACAGGTTGCGGCAAAACTTATTTTGTGAAGAATATCATAGAGCAGAAAACTGTTGACAATTTCCCTAATAAGGTACTCTGGTGCTTATCAAAATTTGTACACCTAAATGTCCATGGTGCAGTTTCAAGAAGGATTGCCAGCTGTTTTAAATACTGTTTCGGATGCTTTAATTGTGATTGACGATTTAATGATGGAATTAGGAAACGATACCAAACTTACAAAATTGTTCACAAAGGGCAGTCACCATAGGAATCTAAGCATTGTATTTATTGTGCAAAATGTGTTCCATAAATCTTCTCAGATGAGGGATATTTCTTTAAACAGTCATTATTTAGTGCTATTTAAAAACCCAAGGGATAGATCTCAGATAACCCATTTAGGCCGACAGCTGTACCCCTCAAACAACAAATTCTTCCAAGAAGTGTTTCAGGACGCGACAAGAAAACCTTATGGGTATCTGTTAGTTGATTTAAAACCGGATACAGACGACGATTGGCGCTTACGCACAGGCATGTTTTCTGAAGATACCTTTTATCTCTACCAACCCCGCTAGTCGCAAATTCATGAACAGGCAAACCAGCAATGAATCATAAAAGTAGTCAGTCATATAATTACTTCAATGACTAACTTATAGTCTGGCTCTACGAACAGGTCTGCTTACAAAAAGGATAAATTTCATACCTTCCAAACAGAAGTGTGATTCAGTCAGGGAAAATTTTACAATTTAACTATCATATAAATACTTTTGCTTTGTATATGTGATTATCATTTGTCATCAATATGACCAGGTGTACACAACGTCAGTTGGAGCAGCTTAGACTTGTGTTAAAAAGCAAAACAAAATCTTCTCTGTTGCGAAAGTGTTCTAATAGTACTATTAAATATTTATGTGAATGTGCATTACATTTATTAAAAGGTAACGTTCCAGTAACCAAACACAGAAAACACAAGCTTGCTCCTTATAAAAGAAGTATTAGAAAGTTAGCTGATAAATCAGTGCCTTTGTACAAAAAGCGTAAAATTCTCATTTCACAGAAAGGTGAAGGTATTTTAAGTATTTTATTACCAGCAGCCATTTCGGTGATAGGATCCCTTATTCATGGAGCACAGTAAGAAGTTAATTATTGTCCCGGAAGACAGGCTTCCCGCTTTTAATAGTGAACATTTGTCCGAAATGGACAAAAAAATGCACGATATACTGAGACAAAAAAATCTAAGCGACAGCGAAAAAGCCCTCCTATATGTACAAATTTTGCAAAATTATGTAAAGTTTCAATCACCCAATCAGTCAGCTGAAACACTAGAAAAGGTTAGGAAGAACGAAGAAGTACTAGAGCCGTCAACAGACTTTTCAGATAACGTTTTACCATTAAAGATTGAGGAAAAAGACACTATTTTGGAAAGTGTTCTGAAAACAGTACCAATTAGACAGAAACAGGTTGCTGTAGAAATGTACGATTTTTTAAAGAATGCGCAAAATACTTTAAAGTGGTCAGAACAGGGGGAAATTATTTATAATAATAAAATTATACCCCGTTCAAATATAGTTCTCTTAATTGACTACATCTTAAGAAATAAAAAGAGAGCTCCCTTTGGAACTAACGTGTTTCAGAATGCTGTAAAAGAAATGAATTTATCTGTTAAATATATTGCAAATGAATATATGTTAAAGAAACTTGTACCCAAAGTGCTTGTTAAGAAACAAATGTATGCTAAAAAGAATGAATGGATTCGTTATAAATAAAAATATCTTTAGTTTGTATACTTATGTGTCCTGAGATTATTTATAATTAAAAAAATTACACAAACACAAAATTAAATAATATAATTTTTTTTATTTTTTATAGATAAATCTTACACCATATCTTTTTTCACAAACTGATACATTCTAAAATAATTTCTTTTGCTATGTTGCAAATATTTTAAAATAGAATACATAGATTTTCCTTGACATCGTTTCAGTAAATAATAAATACAATAAGGTCCACATACATTGGAAGTGATACTTTGAAAAGAGGAGGGGTTCCAGTTCACATTAGGAAATTTAGAAATAAATCGTAAAATGGGTCCTTCAAAATGTTCTGGGGAGCGACCATATGAGTCAAATAGTTCTAGAGATTTGCCTTCAATGAACATGGCAATCCTTAAGCAATCCTTAAAATTGCAAAACTTAAGAAAATCGAATTTTGTTTTCATTGCATTTTTTATTTACACCTTAAATAATCAAAAATGAATCTCATTTTGTCGGAAATAGTAAAAACTTTTACTACTTAAATTTTACTTCATTTCATTTGTGTCACAAATTTTTTTCAGATTATAAAAAATTATTTATTTTAAGAGATTGGTTTTATCTTGTATGAACATATCCCAAACCAATTCTTAAGCACTTCTGGGCAGTAAACCATACACCAGGTGTAAAATAATCATTTTTTAAAATTTAAATCAGATTTTTTGACATGACATGTGAATCAATATCTATTTTACTAAAAATCATAGTTTGGAACATGGTAAGGCATTTAAAAAGTGAATTTTCAAAACAAAAGGTAAAACATTTGCTTAACTTTAAAATACAAGTTGCCATCCTACATAGCTTTTCTTGAGTAAATTACACCATGTTAACAAATTTATCAGTAAGTGCATGTGACAGACCTAAATTATAGTCATAATATTCATACTTTCTAATAGAAAGCTCAGTTGCATTTTTTTTAAATAAATTATTAATCACATGTGTTATTTTGTATTTATGTCTCAATTTTAAAATAAATATAGTTGAAGTGGGATCATAGTCATTATAGATATCAGACTTTTTTAAGTGCAACATTAAAGTACAATATTTTCCCAAGTGAATGCTTTATTGTTTGTAACATAAAATTATGCATGAACATTGTCAAAACTTTCAAATATATATCAACTTGTTTTTTACTTTACTGTTTGGCAGAATCCTTTACTCTACACTCAACAGATTATTTGCAAATGTCCAGTGCAAACATTTTTTCAAAAGCTGATCAGTACTGGGTGTATTTACTTAGTTATAAAAATGTAAGATTAGTTGCGATTTAAAATCAATGATTTTAATAATTGATTTAAATCTCGACACCCTGCCATAGACAGTTGAAATTATAGTTTAGCATTTAATACACATTAATATATTTATTTACAATTTTACAAGAAAAACATCTCTAATCAGCAGATTACTTAAAGTAGCTTCAACAGTATGCTAAAAATGAGTTGCTAATGCTAAATGAAATTCAATGGAAATGCAAGATCAAAACTTTTCCTATGGGTTATGTTAAACCCCAAAAATCATAGTGCATACAGTATTGATTTTTTACACAGTATTTCTTTAACACACAGATGAGGATATTATTCCTTAAAATAAAGAAACATTTCTAAATTGTAAAAAAACAAACTTTTTAACACTTTTTGCAGAATTAAAATAAAATAATGAACTTCTCGATACGTACTAGATTTTCACAGGACTGCTTTTCAGAAACATGAATAAAACTAAACAGTTGTTTAAAAAATCATGGACTTAAAACACTCCCTTTTCATTATTCAAAAAATTGTTACAATTATTTTTATTCATTCTGATACTTAAACTTATTTGAAAGAACTAACAAACAAGACATATATAAAATAAAATGACTTTATTGATTAATTTATAACCATCAAATTTACAACAATTCTTACATATAAAAGTCAATGTCTGGACCTGCTCTTTTCTCTCTGCAAAAAAGGATACTTTAGAATTAGCATTTTTTTTTACATGGAAGCTAGTATATTTATGTGTTATCAACTGAATATGGGAACCCTCTTAAAACTATCAAAGTTTAAACAACCATGCAGTAGACAATTTTGATTTAAGCTCGCACAAAAGAATGTTTTAATGACAATGGCACTTTTAAAGATAATGAAATATTTTTAAGCAGAAAATATTACTGTTTCATGGTTATTCAGTAATTAATTTATTTTGAATTGCTTAAATCTTTCAATATATAGGATTTTCATTGTATGACATGACAAATAAGATTTTTTTTTTAATTTTACAAATCATTGCATTAGGGCAAGGAATGGGGCTTGATTAAAAATTCAATTTTTAAATAAAAGCAAGTCGTGTTTTATTAATACTTACCTCCTGCTCTTCCAAAATTTTGCTTTCATTTTAAAATATCTGAAGCAAAATTTCTTAAAAAAAAAATAATTATATATATATATATATATATATATATATATATATATATATATATATAAAGTGTGATGATACACTAATATCCTGTTCATTGCTACAGGACTACAAAAATTTTCTTAATACCCTATAGGACATGTTACTTTCCTCATTTCTGATATTAGGGAACCAGGAGTTATCAAACATGTGAATCATCGATTAGGATGAAATTGAAGTGTTCAATTTTCACTTGGTATTTAAATTTGTTCCAAGTTGATGTTACTCATGTTTGATAGTCCCTTAGTTTATTATGTACAAATATAAAAAATTAAATTAAATGTAACAAGGCAAAAACAACTTGATTATCCTTATAGGGGAGGAAAACCATTTTTCCAGCAATGCAACAGATTTTTATAGGAGATTGGATAAATTTGACGCATGCACACCAAAAGCAGAACTGTCTAAAAATGGACTTATAAAAATTTCCTTCCAGTAACAACCATGTGTTGTTTGTCTTCAGATAACCTTTTAACAACTTGCTGCAGTCGTGTTCCTGATTAAATTTGATATCTCAACAAAATGTTTTGCCCTTTATATATTTTCTTACACATCTACGTAAATTTTACGTATGGTAAGTAATAAATTGCTATATATTTTATTACTGGGGTAAAAATTAAAATTTTCGGAGCACAATCAGTCTTGAACAATAAAATATGCATACAAAAGAAACTGACAAATTCAATGCATAAATATATTTAGATAAATTATTATTTCATACATCTGAATAATAAAACTATGTAACACACAAAATGACTAAAAATATCCAAGTTTTGCTGTAAGTTCACAAATATAAATAAACACATATTTATGATTCGACACAGAGCACAGACTGAAAACTGATGGTCAGATTTTTTATTAAATTTAGCAAATACGAAGTTTTATTTAATGATAAAAATACACATACCAGAAATAAGTACACATGAGTTTCGTTCATTCAACGACAATGGCCGGAGGCGACGCCAAGCTCCCGATGCAAAGTAAAGTACTACTGCTTGCGCATGCGTCGATGCCTTGCCTTTGAAAGCTTGTCACACGGTTTACATGAAAAGCTTGTGTTGAGGTTTTCGTGCGGCTTTCACTGTAAAGCTTGTTTCGGCAAGCCTTCAGTGAGGTTTTCAAACGGTTTTCGCTGTAGGGGGGGCTTGTCAGCGGCAGCCTTATGGAAAGGGAAACGGCAACCTTTTCGTAACCTTGTTTGCTATAAGGCGTTAGTCATTTGTCGTAGTATCTAGAGTTATATCCATCGGGAGAAGTCATAAACACCAGGGATTATTTTAAACTTTAAAAATTATTACTGAAATAATTTTAAACTAAAAATTAATACTACTTAAATAAAATACATAAACACAATAAAAATGTATAATCCAGAAGCATAATAAGCTATTTAAATGCCTCATAAATTTATTACCATTGTGGCGTTTTGGCACACCACAGTAATAGAAATGGAGTTAGACTAAGTCGAATACCAGCATAGGTTTTTTAATTACACTTACGCATAAGGTTTGAATTTACAACTGGAACTATCAACACGCCTATGTACACAACGTAATTAATGAACTAATGTTCCTGAAACAACAGTAAGTGTGTTTATCTTCTCATAGTTTGTCTTTTTGTATTCCCCGGGATTTGACTTCCCCATATAACTGTCTTGAGAGCTACCTCGTTCACCACCTTCTTCTGTGGCTTCTCTCTCGACTCCTTTTTCTTTCTTCTCGGGGCATCAAGCTTTTTCTGGCTCTCGTTACTTCTTTTTCAAAATGACACCTCCCACGCTCAAGGGGTGTCAGATCCCCCCACACGTGCGAAAGATCGTGAAACCGTTAGCCGTCGGTCCTTCACAAACACCAGGTGTCACCACTTTATAATAAAATTTTAATCAAATCATATCACCATCCCGTTAAGGGTTTTAATATACGCTTCATCTGTATAATATTCACTTTTTACACCCATAACATTAAATTCATCACCACATAACATTCTCATAAAATATTTATCATATAAACATCAAATCATTACCACCCTTTAAAAATAATAATTATTTTAATTAAACTCTTGATGTTTGTATTTCTTCTTTTTGTTTTGTAGCGTTTTTTTGTTTTGTGTTTGTGTTGTGTTTTATGTTTTGTGTTTGTTTGTGTTTCTTGTTCTGCGTTTAAGTTACATTTCCCGATGTGCCACCGGTGTTTTAAATGTAATTTTACCTGTGTGCCACCGGTTTTTCATTCTTGGTTTCCCGGGACTCCGGATGTGATTATTGTGATTTTTAACAAAAGGCCGGAATTTCACCGAACCATTATAATTCTCCCTTGGGAATAAAACAACCACATATGTAATATTTTTTTTAAATAAATAATCGATCGGCCGGCGTGGGGCCTCCTTTGAGCTGTGGAAGTGGCCCCCACCCTTTCCCCCTGGACCACAAATACACTCTAAACCTAACGGTGAGTGGGTCCAGGGAGGGTCTAAAAAAACACCAGGTGTGTGGTGGAAATCGGGGTGCACAAGAAACGGATGCCGACCCTCAGTTATTTCCCCACATGTGGCTGTCGGCTCCCTTCTCGAATAAACGTTTCTTTTTCCAGCCTCTACGATCTCACACCATGAATATAAGCCTTGAATTTTTCTACCTTAAAAAATATTTGTGATGTACTTATCAAAAATTCATCGGCCAAACGAGAATCAGAAATCCAAACATTCTGCAGTGCTCTCATTTAAACTTTATTGAGGGCAGTTGGGTAGTTCATTTAGCGTCGCTTTGCAACAACGTAACTGTTGGCGACAAGTTAAGTGGGGTTAGGATTGGGGCTACAATTTTATGGCACGAGTCTATTTGGAAATATTGGGTGTTAAACTGACTTAAAATTAAAAACAACTTTTCGAAAATACTATTTAATAAAATTAAAATAATTCCTCAATGGATAAATTCAAGTCTTAAATTACTGTTTAAGAGATTGGAGTATAAAAGCTCAAAAAATGTAATCCAATATAATAAAATCAAATTAAAGTCTATTGACAAACTGAGGGAGAAAAACTAAAGCGTACCATATTCTAGAAAATTCAGTAAAATATTTTACTTTATATTAGTAAACAAATGCTATATTACAGTGGAGGGAAGGCTCTGTGGCGAGTGTTGCGGCTCTTATGCAAATAAAATGTCTGTATAAAATGTGGTAAACTAAAACTTATTAATGTCCAAAAGTAATCTTTTTATTTCATTTCTTGTTACAAAGTTATTCAAAATCATAAAAATAAAAATGAAAAAAAAAACTGTTTTGATTCTATCAAACAATTTTGTTAAGAAAATCTTTAAAACTTAGATTTGCTTGTGGATGTTTTACGAATGTTATCCATTTTAGCTGCCAAAAATTTGGTTGATGACAGTTGGGGCAATAGTTTTCAGAAGCGCACAAACAGCAGTGTTTTTCGTTGGCTATTCTCTTTTGAGAAGGAAATGTACACACAAAACTTTTTAACTCAAAGTTGCCCTTTTCTATTACACTTATATTGAAGCAAGTAAAATACATTACGCTTTGTTACGGGCGAGACTCGTACGACTTACGTTGTCAAGCTAGCGCTCAGTCGGCAAAGCGATATTGTGGTATTTTTTCACACATTTCCTGTGCTGAATCTTTTGCTTTGAGTCAAAGTTGTCTCAGCTACGAAAGTAACGCAGTTTTGTGTTTCAGCTAGGAATCAGGCTGACCGGTGGAAGGGGATTTGGGGGTAGACTTTAAAAAATTGAACTAATTTTCAGTTCCTCATTATTTTATTACGAAAAATAAATAAATTGCTCTTTCAAATATCACTTCCTGAAATGTGGCTTCAAAATATACACTACAAGTAACTTTTTATGTAACAACTATTCACTTTGTTTCAAAAAGTAACAAAACGTCTGAAAGATTACGACAAAGAGCGGCAGAGGTACCGACGTTTGATGAATGTCTCTTTTTCAATCGTTTTAAAAACGCTTAGTTTCGAAACGAAACTACTCTCTTGGACGTCACACAGACGAGGCGGCCTAATAGAACAATGAAAACAACAACCTCCTAACTTGAGCAGGCCATTGTTTTTTGGCAAGTTAAAATTATAAGAACTTTTGTCGGTAGTAATTAACGAGTCTCCTCTCGCGTAATATATACGTATATATACGCTCACCTTAACCTATATAGATCTGAGACGGTTCTGGTAGACACAAGCAATTGCACTCTTTCAGAAATCTTAACGATCGCTTCAGTTCCTCCAGGATGAATCCAGCGACGATTTTGATGGTGTTTTGCCTCATAGGAAGTGTAAGTAAATTTTAATTTAAAGTGCTATCTAGACATCTAATACATGTGCCAAGGTGTAGGCTGTGTCATGATCCATGTGTAACCTCTTCTGTACCTAATTTTTGAATAATCAAATGTTGCATTAGTCTTCATCTTTGTATCCTCCAGCTTCTTCATATCACTATCAAATCATAGACACCGTAATACGAGTACCTAATAGGTTTCAGACGGGATCTACACCGTCATTAGGGCAAATGTTTGCAAAATTGTGACGGTAAGACTATTTAATTACAATTATGGGCATGCTGAATAAATGCAGAAAGGAGGACTAAATCCTCTTTGCTGAAGGTATTGAAACTCGGTTCTCGGTAGCTAGATTTATTGATTTAAGGGGGTCTAGGACTCAAAATATGAAAAAAGTCCAATTCTTTTTTTTATAATCTTATAAAATAATATAGATTTTTCTGAATAAAATAAAACCTCAAAATTGTTTTTACCATACGTAGAACTGAAAATATTCAACTTTTTATAAACATGACAGCTGCATATCCAATGAGCCTTCATAATTTTAAACGCTCTTTTTCTCCTTTTGTGTAAAATGGGATTTCACTAGTAAAAATCGATATAACTTAAGAACTACTTGTAACAAATGAACGAAATTTTCAACATCGACTTTTCAAATATATTTCTTTAATATGTCTTCAGCAATTGTGTGTTTTTTATTAGTTTTTTTTTAAATAATTTTTTTCGAACGCTGTATACTAAGTGTTTTATGAAGTTTTTGAACAAAATATTTTTTAACATTTTTTCTAATTGTTTTAACCAAAAATCCCGTAGACAATTTATAGTATGAACTCTTACAAGTTAATTCATGCAAAAATGAAGTGATTTGTTACAAAAATTTTTGCGATACATCAATTTTGCCCAACAACAAAATTTTGACATTTTAAAATTTTAATAAATAAAATTTTAAAGTTTTGAAAATCATAAATAGTTATTATAATTTCAAAATGCAATGTATACCTACAGAAAAAATTTCAGAATAAAACTTTAAATCTAAAGATTTTAGAATTTTGAGTCCCAGACCCCTTTAAAAGTGTAAATTGAAAGTATGAAATTTACAAATTACTTCGATTTCGTTCGTCCTCTACATACTCTATCATTGAGGATAGAAAGAAACTTGATACGATACGGAAAAAAATAAAATTAAGGCAGAAAAAATAAAAATTGCGCAGTTGGAAAAATAGTTTGAAATCGAATATTTACAGGGACAATCTTCGCAAAGTATTTCCCAACGTTCGGAGAGTGAGTTGACGTCCCTTAGTCTTTAGAATTTGAGAAAGAATATCAAAACTTTAACTATTCCTGTACCATCAAAGCTATATAGAAACATTCCGTTTGTTTTTTCGATCTTTGGAGAAGGCGTTCAGTATTAAGAACGTTGCTGACGATTTGAAAACGGAAAAAATGGCATTGACATATAAATTAACAATCTCGGAAAGAAAGCCATCAATGTCTTGATTGATGTATCTGAACAAGATGTATGTAATTACGAAAATTTAAAACATTAATGTTTAAAGAACCCATTAGTGTTAAAGTGAAGGTAAAAACTCTGCAGGAATGTCTTACTAACCTTCAAAAAGCGGAACGAATTAAAAATGAGTCGCAAATACAATTTACATCGCGATTGGCAGCAATTCTTTCCTGCAATCATATCCAAGATATGCTACACGGAGTTCATGTCTGACGATCTAGGTGGTCGAATCCGGTGGTGGAATTGCACAATAATTCTGCTCAAACAATTGCGAGCAAAACGGACTCGGTGACACGGAGCATTATTGAGAAACATCCCATCGGTATTTCGGTAATTAATGTCCATAAAAGGCTACAAATAGCTGTTTGATTGATATAAAAAGTTTAAATAAGGTAGATAATCCATCGTAGATGATTCGTGATCTAGTAGACCATCCACTTCGATTAATGATCAACATGGTTATCCTTTCAGAGGTTTGATGTTTAGTGATCGTCGTTTACAATAAGAGACATTATTGAACAATTTCCTATATCATTCGTCGAAAGCTACCTGAATTGTGGCGGGATAACTATTCGGTTTTACATCACTACAATGCACCTTCTCCCAATGACATTATTACTCGTGAATTTTTGACAAAAAATTCAACAAATACGGCTGCACAAGCTCCGTATTCACCTGATATGACACAGTGTGACTTTTCCTTATTTCTACGGGTGAAACTCCCTTGGAAAAACATTGGCAGAAGTGTATTGAAGTTGGAGGAGATTACTTTGAAGGAAATCTAACAAATTGTGACCAATAAATTGATACCTTTTGTTCTATGACAACATTCCGTGTACTTTTTGATCGCAGTAGTGTAATATATTATGCATACAATAAACACTGTAACTATAAATTAAACAATATAAACACTCAAATAAGCGTCTTTTTTCCTCGTCCTATTATATATACGAAATAGTTAAACAGAGGCGGTCGATACGAAGTCAAGAAACTCATGAAGGTATGGAGGGTGAAAGAACTTTGGTGACCCTTGCCCAGTGGTGTTCATATTGGAAATAATGAAGTTTGTGCCCTTTGATATGAAGACAAGCTTTATATGAAGTAGGGTTTTATGGCGCAAGTGCTATATTTAGCCAAGATGTGCACAAGCTACCTCAAATAATAGACATACACGCAATGGAAAGTTTTGCTGGCAAAAGAGAGAAGTACACCCAGGGTATGTTACACGAATCGAAGCTGACATCTATATCAGGTGGAAGTGGTGTATGCAAAAGGCGAGTCGAGGGTTAAATCAAAGATTAGCCATATCACTAGGGTACCTCGGGGTTGAAATTGTTAGGAAGATATACTTGATATCACATGAATTTATAGGGAAGATGGTATTCTCTGTATCAAAGGGTACCATTTGAATTTACAGTGCTATAAGCAATGTCCGAATAAAGAGGGGGTATTTTGTTTTTATAGCAATACGCAGATGGTATCGGTGACAGAGGTGTATGTTGGAACGGAGGGATTCCAAAGAATTTCATGTAATGGTTCCACAATCCAATCACCATATTATAGCTACTATCAATATGTTATTGAGATTTGTGTTTTATTTTCAGCTTTCTTTGTCAGATGCAGCGTGCCCGAAAACTCCGTGCAAGGAGAATAAGTACTGCGTTCAAATGAGTATCTTACACGTCTGTGAATCTGCTGCAAAAGAAGGTAGTATATCTATTTCACTAAAGTACAGACATCGGCATGATTTGTATATTGGCTCATAACAACAAATGTTTAAAAACAAATCAAATCAACCGCATAGATTCAGTAAGAAATTTAGAACTTTCAGATTAACCCTCCAGTTTTTAACTAGTCTAAGGTTTAGTCAAAAATGTGAAGTTTTGATTGTTGCTTTGGCTTTTTATTTCGCAGGGAACATATGAGGCCCTCAAAGCAAGAGTGGCCTAACCCACCAACATACCAAATGGAGATAAATGCGATTTTCTTGGCACCATTTCTAGCACATTTTTATTTATCCATAGTATCATTTGAAATTCTAAAGATTTGTTTTTCAGTGACCGATAATAAGTTGTTTTGTAACTGTAGAAGATTTGAATCTGCACATTTAAAAAAATCAAGCCAATATCTGGGTTAGGCCACTGTTGCAGTTTGGTGTTTGTAAAATGAGACTGACATGACTGTTGGTTAGTTCAATTATACCACCGACTACCACATAGTGAGGTATTTGTAATTTTTTTAATGACTACTTATATTTATTGCACTAGTTCACTCTTCCACCATGATGTTTTTTTCGGTTTCCTTGTTTATGTTCGTATGTGTATGAAAAAAGATATTTTATATATGCACCTGTTTGTTTCATTAGGGCGACCTTGCAGTCATGGGATCGATCCAAAAACAAATAGCTACCCGGATCACGCACCTTGTGCAAGTGGTTTCAAGTGTAGCGATGAAATAGAGGTAAGACACGAGTTCCATCATTTGACACCGATACTATACATTTAATAATTTCCATACAACTTTCCAGATTCATGTGGTTTGTTTTAAACCATTCCTATTAGGATGGGATGATTTTTTTTATTTTAATAAAAATCGAAATCTTCTGTGGAGGTAATTTTCTTAAAATTAACGTCAAAGTAGAGCAACACAACGAGCTATTGACGACGGTGCGGGATCAATCCCCCAAGGGAAAGAATCGAGGACAACACCACGTAATTTTGAACCACGACGAGATCACGAGGCAACACCTGAGCTGGCACCCTACTCTCTAAGTGTGGAGGTAAAACTTCTGTGTTGTGAAAGTTATAGATTTGTTCAAAAATATTAAATTTATTTTATTTAAAAAATTAAATTATATTATATTTAAACAGGAAGGAAGAACTGACATATAAACGGAGAAACGTGTCAGTGGCATAAATTTGTTAGTGGCGTAAAAATAAAATTTGTAAAAAATTATGAAATTTTCATTTACACTTAGATATACACAACAAACTACAAGTATTATCCCAAAATATGTCAAGGGAATCAGGAAAAACCTGATACTCAAAGAAAAGTAGGAAGTAAGGAGAAAATAGAAAAATATCGATAGGAGAAAATAAAAATATATCAATCCAAGTAAAACACGTCGTTAAAGTAGACCCATACGTATTTACATGTTTCATGTAACAACACTTCATCAAAAATTATTGTACATGAAAATTTTTATGCTATCTACAAAAATTGACATAAATAATTTTTAACGCTAAAAGTTTGAAAATAAATCGATTTTAATTCTTTTGAAAGTTTGATGTCCCCTTTAAGATTGATTTCATGAAAGAATTCGTTTTGACCGTATTGCACAGGAAAATACTTGTGATAAGGAAAAAATTAGGATGAAGAAATTTCCCTAATAAAAAGCGTAACTTAAATATACCTGAAAATCCTTTTCTTTATACACTACATAGAAAAAAGTATTTGGATGCTGTATGTTTTTCAGTAAAGTGCTTTATTATTCTATTAACGGGCAGGGGCCCTCCAACAGCTGCAACACGTCGAGGTATACTTTCTACAAGTTATCTGTAAGTCTGGGCAGGAATAGCTCGCCATACCTCTACCATGGCTGTGAGAAGAGATTGTTGTGAAGATGGGCGTGCGTGACGGTGTTTTACACGTCGCTCCAGTTTGTCCCATAAATGCTTGATTGGATTGAGATCGAGGCTCTGAACAGGCTATTCAAGCAAACTCACCTCATTTTCAGGAAACCAGTCCAGCACACGCTTTGCAGTATGACATGGAGCTCGATGCTGCTGGAAGAAACAACCATCACCACCGTAGTATTACCATAGTATACGCAAGGCCTAATCATCCAGAACGTCGAGGTACATGTGAGCGTTCATGGTACCAGATACATAAAGCAATGATCCCAGTCCTAACCCGGAAAAACAACCCCACACTAAGATGGATCCTCCTACGAATTTCTGCAGCGTCCAAATGCTTTTGTCCATATAGTGTATTTATGTGAAAAAGGAAGCGGAGATTCATAAAGTTATCGTTGTCTCAGCTGTGGTATTTATATGGGGATTTATAGTTTTTAGCCCCGTTTGTCAACTCAGGACATATTCGGAAAAGGGGTTAACTATGTAGCCTTCTTCCCTCAGAATTCTAAAGAAGGAGTGCGTCTAAATTTTGTGTGGTTCGGTGTAGACTTTTAGAGTACAGATGCCAACTGTTTATTTACACTTTAACTTTGCACTTACACAGATTTATCACGATAAACACACTAAAGATGTTTGTTGCTTTAAATAAAAAAAAAAAAAACAATGAACATGTCAGTGCAGAAACTTTCCAAATTTTTCTGAGGTTCGTTTTTTTTTTTTTTTTTTTTTTTGGGGGGGGGGTTATGGCGCAAGGTTCAATAACGAACGAGCTGCACCGAGCCTGTTTCTGTAGATACATTTACTTTAACTTCGATCACTTGCAGATTCATCACTGAATATATTTTTAGCTTTTAAATTTAGAAAACACATCGCACGTTCTAACATACGATATACTAGAGTGAACTTAATAAAACAAGCGTCCGTCTGTGGAATCTAATATTCCATGAGTATGTGGTCTATGCCTCACTCTACTAAATGCAGCTCGTAGATGTACGGCCTTTTACGCTATTAAACCTAATCCAACCAACTATTGACTGTACTTTACTTAAGTTTTCAGCTAATGTTGGTTGGAACAGTGTTCTAGGATATTGACATTAACACCACGTAGAATGTAAGAGGTTGCTTTTTTTATAATTTTATCCCAATGCACCAAATGTAAAAAGAGCCAGCCACTCAACATCACATCCTACATTATGCCAATGTCAACAAGCAAGAAATCTTTTCCAAACCCACTACAACAGCTGAAAAATTAATTTTGTACAACCTCGGTATCATTGCGTAACTAATTGTGATGAGTTCTACTCACATCTTCTTAATTTGAACTATGGAGGTGTATTACAATACTAAAACCACACGGAAGACCACGAAACTAATAAAGTTCTCCAACAGTCTGCTTACAGTTAGGAATAAGAAATCTGCATGATAGAAATTAGCTCAGAAAGGACAGTGTGAGCAAAAACAGGTTTTTCGACAAAAAATGCCTAATCGCATTTGAATGGCATAAAATTGATGTTCAGAACCTTATTGTGGTTACATAACTGAGATGTGCTTTTTCCGATGCATTTTATTGGAAATAAGGTTTAACGGCATTAAAAGTAAGGTCATTTTATTTTAAGGTTTGAAATTCACAGTTTAATGGAAATGATATGCTAGTTTATTGTAAATATATTCCATAGAGCAGTGTATTTATATACATCATTCTCTCTTTTGACTATAGCCTATATGCGTCAAATCTTGATCCATGAAGGTAAAAGACGCCTTATCCGTTGGGACACGTGGACCTTACGATAAGAAGTTTCCGAATCCACTGAACTGAAAATTTTGGAATCACCATAAGTTTTAAATATGTAAAACACTAATTATATTAAATAAAAGTCTTGGCATATGAATTTCTATTTACATTGTTACTACACATGAGTTTTGAACAAAAACACGTTACCGAAAAGGAAGACACAAATAATTCAGAGTCCATTTGGTTGGTAATTAGTTAATTAACATCGCAATGTATGAACACAACGGGTATTGACAACTTTCCGAGGTTAATCTTGAAGGAAAGAAATCTTGAATAATTTGAACCACGGTGAGATGATGAGATCAACACTTGAGTAATCCCACTTTTCAAACTTTCACACCACGCTAGCGTGAAGACATTTTAGGCCACGGCAGCTTTAATGCATCAGCCCTAACTTAAGGTAAAGCTAGGAGTGTCTGAGCACAATTGAGAATAATAATAAAAAAACAATCTAACTATCAATTTTTGGCTAAACTATTCACAAATAGTTGTAACTTCTTTTGTTTTTTATGCATTTTCATTGCTATTTTGTTGTTATGCTTTAATCTAATGCAACAGTTGTAATAAAACCAAGAAATCTATTTTGCGCATTCTGTTCTTATAGGGTCGGAGAGATTGCGCACATGGGTAGGAGAGACTGTTCTTAATAAAAACTACAATTAAATTGTTCATAATAATAATTACACTTAAATGACATTATTGTGAGGTTTTTGTGAACAAATGTTGTTGTATTAGAGAGAAGTGAATATTTCAACCTAATGATTCAAGGATCAGAAAAATGAACGAATTTTAAGAAGAAAGAAGACACATTTTAATAAAAGAAAAATTTAAAGAAACAGAAAAAGGAAGCCCAGAAAAGATTCCAAATTACATTAAGTTACTTGATAGCACGTTTAACTTAAAATTAGTCAATTTTCATTTCCAGTTTCAATGTTTTCTTGTTTTGCTGACCGAAGTTGTCGTCCACAATCGATGCATTTATTGTTGTAAATTGTGCATCTTTCGTGCAACCATCTGCTACACCTTGAATCCAGTCACTGGTCGAAGTTGTCTCCTGGTACAGTTCCAGACCTTCAATGCACTCATCCTCATTGCTCTTCGTTTTGTTTCCTTCAATTTTTTTGGATCCCACTTTTTCTGGAAAATAGGCACTCTTCTTTCTGATCTTAATTAAAGTTCCTGGTGGTGCATCTCTGGTGTATTGAGATTTAGCGTAGACTCCTTTAAAAATGCAGAAAGGTGGCAGGAACTGCCCTTCTGCATTGCAGCAAGTCAAAATAGTCACCATCTCACCCCTTTTCGGCACTTGTGACAACATGCACATCTTTACTGCCTTATGCAGCAACCACTTTACCAGGGTCATTGTTTTGCGAGATTTTTTTCTGATATTTTTTCAATCGTCTGCAGGAACGGCTTTTCTCCTGATTCTCCGAGCCTCCATACCTAATTACCTAACTTGAGCGTTAGGGCCATGAGTGGCATTTACGACTGACGCTTTCCTTTCATGGTATCATTTGGCGTGAGAAGAGATATCACCTGACGACCTTCTGCTTCCCCCAAAGCGTTCACACCTCACGGTCGGCAGGGTAGGGGACCAACGAACAAAAAAGGGGGTCCTCTAAAAGGTCAGTCGTTGACAGCTCGTAAATGGTGATCGATGCCAGGGGTCACTTAAAGAGGGATAACATCCACCATGCCGCTGGTGTAAGCGATATTTTAGTCGTAACAAAAGTTAATCTTCCGCATAGCAAAGATTAAAAATACTTTATTATTTTTTCCAAAATTATTTTTCTGCAAATTTTTTTTCCTCCAAAATTATTTAAAAAATTGTGTTTTTTTTTTTTCAAAAATTGTTTGAAAATTAATTTATTCGTGTTTTGCATATAATTTGCAATTTATGCAAAATTTGTAATAAGCTGCGTAATCTCTCCTAGCATGAAAACGAATGGGAACAATGCGCCATCTGTCCTAAGTAGCAGATGCGCAAACTTCGGTTGGACAAACTCTCCCATTTCGGTAGGAGAGATTGCGCGTCCTTTTTTAAATAAAAGGCCGCGCAATCTCACCTACCGAAATATTTTTTAATTAAACGGTTTCTCATGAGGCTACTAACCTAGACGAACATTACGAACACCAACGGTTCTTTCTAAAAGCGGCCATGCTTAAATACATGGCCGCTCAAAAAAAGAAGGCCTCATGAGAAAAACCGTTTAGTTAAAAAAAATTTTGTACTATTACCATTCTATGAAATTCAGAGAAAGAGATATGAAAATTCAAGCGCTTATCTTGGGAAAACAATGCAAAATAGCGATGTTTTATCCTAAACGCTCGGAACAAACAACCTGCACTTTCAAGTGTTCCACTACTGTTCCACTCCACTACTGCTGTTTTACAACTATATGGAGTCGCTGCGCGCGCACTTAACTCTTTCCCCCCGACCCTCTTTGTGCGCGATCTCTCCGACCACGCAATCTCTCCTCGCTTTACTTTACACATCGTTATTTGGTTGGATCGAGTTTCGACATTGCAAACCTTTGATATTTAATCCTTTACTCTACCAACTGGGCTAACACTGCGCTATAAGCCATATCTAGGCTTTATAATTAATGGATATTTTTCAAACAAAAACAATTAATTTGTGTAGTATTTGTTACTTTATATGCTGCGTCGATAAAAGCTTGAAATAATAACGAATGGAACTGTAAAATTTTTTATTGAATTGCTTTCGGTATTGATGATAATTTTTATGCCAACTAGGATTATTTTGTTCAATATCTATATAAATAAGAATGGAGGGTTTGTTTGTATATTCAATATTTTCGACCCATTTCAAGTTATCTAACCGTTTTGGACCCTTCTGATGCCAAATCCGCCCTTTTCGCGTTTGGTGTCTGTCTGTCTGTATGTATGTGCCCTATACACGTCCACACGGTTTAATATATTTTCATGGAAATTTGCATACAGTGCGTACTTATCTTCATTTAGTGATTGCAATTGGTTGCGAAAGTCTCTCTGTCCGTCTTTCTGTTCCATGTTCGATTTTGTGTTTATGTGTTTGTACATACATCACATGAATTTTATTCCAGATATTTGATTGTTATGTGTTTTATTTTATACATTATCTATTAGTTTAGTGAATGAAATATTAAACATTTCTTTATTGTTATATTTAGTTGAGTTTCATGCTAAAACACCTGAGTAAGGTGCACTTAAATCAACCATAATTTGGTAGTTTTGGAAAAATCGGAATGTGTTTTGAATATTACGATTACTTCGACTGCTTTACCAGTACTGCTAAAAAAGTAATTATTCTTAAAAAATAATTTTTTATGGAATTTTAGCTCTGATAATTCCTTTATTTCGAGTCTTATTTTTGTTCTTTACTTAATGAAAACAATTTCCGAATATTTGGGACAGACGATATTTTTCAGCGAACGGGAATAACCAAGATCGCTCGAGCAGTAGTGATATTTCTGTTTCTATAGCTCTGAATTAATTTCACATTTCTAAATTTTGTGCACTTTTCGTTGTAAGTTGTGGCAACTGTGAGAGATCAAGAGATAAAAATGAATCACAAATTAATATCTTTAGAACAATTTTTTCCGACATCTTTTATTTTGTTTTATTTTGCTGTTTTCTGTTTAAAAAAATGTATTACTTTGTAAATACATTATATAAATACGTTATATAAAATTAAAAAAATGTATTTGTGTAAACATATAAATATGTTTTCCTTCTCATCACACGCAACACCACCACAAAGTATTCAACATAAAAATGGCAGGTAAGTCAGAATAAATGTTCAGTAAATTTTAAGTGTAATGTCATTATTGAAAGAATAATGCCGTTATTGAAAGAATGATGCCGTTATTGAAAGAATGATGCCGTTATTTAAAGAATAATGCCGTTATTGAAAGAATAATGCCGTTATTGAAAGAATAATGCCGTTATTGAAAGAATAATAATGTTTAAAAAATCCGAACTAGAACTTTTCAAACATAAAAAAATTCGTTGTCATAATGACAGGAGAAGATTGCAAAATTTCACTATGTCACATGCCGGATGCAAGAGTTCCACAAGTAAAAAAATATTGTTTTATTGATTTTGAGTGCTAGAGCACTCACCGTAAATCGTAATTTTTATTATTTGAGTTGAACATGAAAAGAACTTAAGAAAAGGAATTCTAAATATCCCTCAAAATCGTCTTTTGTAGTAGTAACTTTAGTGTCACCTTTCGTCATTTTGTGGCTTTGTCATACAGCAAGGGTGCGATGTATGTGAAATGTATTACATGAATGGATATGCATGAGTAGGATTTGTGTCCAAAGTAAGTTGTAGAAATTATAAAGATGGCGAAAGGTATTCAAATAAATTTTTTTTCTTCAAAAAACCTAAGTCATTATATATTTTGATTATCTCTTCAATTTAGAGAAAACCAATTCAAACCGAGTAAGGTCGGGTATTTTGCAAGTACTATTATAAAAGGCACTACAGTTTGTACTATTATAAAAGGTACTACAGTTGTACTATTATAAAATGTACTACAGTTTGTACTATTATAAAAGGTACTACAGTTTGTAGTATTATAAAAGGTACCACAGTTTGTATGTTAGGTAGGTAAGGTAAGGTATCAAAGGTAGTGTTTGTCTGTCTGCACTGTGTGTACTGTCCTGACGAATCTATGGAACTCACTAAAATGAGACTCAAGAGTCCGACACAGAGGCACACAGGTAGTCCGAATGTTTTGCGATTTTTTTATATATCGCGCTCGGATTATAAAATTTTATCTGGAACATTTTAAATTTATTTATTATTTTTTTTCATCATCCTTACTTTCCGGAGGAAAAAAAACACCGCGATTTTGACATTTTCGCCTTACGTCAGTCCTTGGAGCCAGTTTTTCATCTCCCGTTTTTCGAACAGACTGATTTTACCAATCTTTCCTTCCTTTTTTCTGGTGACTTTGATTGACCTCGGAAAGTAGAAAGAAATAGATTATGTGACGTCAGCCTTTGGAACCATGCCAAATTTTCGATTCTAGCTGGTTTTGTCATATAGGAATGCATAGCAATCACCGGGAGTATGTGAGCGTTAGCTATCAGTAATCACACCTGACCCCACGAAAAGAACTGTCACTTGCAAGGAAATTTTCACATTAGATCAATACCTTATACCATTTAATTTTCTTTTAATAAATAATTTTTAAATTTAATATTTATATTTTCGCAAGAGATTGTGACGTCATGCCGATTGGATATCTTCGCAATTCGAATTTGGCCGCATTTGACAATGACGAGGCCATCACGGCGTTGCCCGTGGTGTTGTTTTGTGAAGCAAACCAAATCGGAATTAGTAGCAATCACCGGGGGTTAGCGAGCTGTGGTCCCGCCTGACCCCACGAAAGAAACTGTCACGGGCACCGCCGTGGTGGCCGCGTAGTGGCTAGTTATGTATAATTTGAAATTGATTAGTTAAATTATCGTAAAAACATCACACATTCGGTAGGTATATCGTCGCTCAAAATGCTAAAGGTTGTATGACTGAAAACTGCACTTATGATTTGAATCTATAATTATTATATACATTTGGTTATAACTTTTATTGGATCAGCTGATGACATAAGAGATAAGTAAATCACAAATAGCAATAATAAAAAAAAGAATAGAAGTTTTGACATACGATCTTTTGCACTTTGAGCTACGATATGTATTACCGTTAAAGTGTATAATTCAGTTATTTCATAGAATACCTAGTTACTTCATGAAATAATTAATCAAGCAAGTTAAAAGTGTATATTAAATTAATAATCCAGACTTGAGATTCTATGAAATAACTAGTTATTCTATAAATTAACTAATGAAAGCCAGTTATAGTTCAAAATAAACAGTATGATTGAAATATGCAGCATACAAAATGTTTTTATACAAAGACACAAAGAATCATTTGTTACAATAGGTATTACTAAAATGTCATGTGGAATTGCATAGAACATTATTTCTAAAACAAATGCATGTTTTGTTGACACACTGCGTACATGAACATTTTTCAAGTCCATGACCTGTACCTAAACTTTTAGCCGTAGCGATCGGAGCAATATCTCTATATCCGGGCCTCCTTCGATCTTAAATGAGCCGTTATTTTTGAAAGTGGTATAAGTCCACATTGAAGGAAAAAAAGTTTATTTTCTTTAACAATTTTAATAATTATTATTGCGTAATAAAATTTAACAGGTTTGGTGTTAAAAACATCATCCGAATTGCGTAACGTTTGCCAATATTTTAGAATTAATTTAAACGAAAACCCTTAAATATCTCGATGTATGAAAAATGGACTTATACCACTTTCAAAAATAACGGCTCAATTAGTTTTGACACAGAATACGTCTATCTTTCGTAACCGGGGTACCGCGCTTAATTTTTGAAAGTGCGAAAAATTTGATAACTTGAAATATATAAATAATACACAAATTAACGATATCGCGTTCAAAAGAGCATTGAACAAAGAATGTAATAAATGCTTGTTAATATTGCGCTGACGTCATAGGCTGATGCAATCGCAGCGCAAATTTGAGTCACGAAAATGCGCACTGCCCTCAAATGAATTTAGTCTAGCTCAGGCCTCTTTTGTGCTAGCACGACGTTTGAGGTGTAATTTGTTTTGTCACTTTACGCTCTAAAAATAAAATAGAAATAAAACTTAAATATTTAATACTTGTTTATATATCTGACTTCAAAGTGGGGAAATTTCGCAAATATTTTCAAAATGTCCAAATATATCCATAGTATATATAAACATAAGAAAAATTATAGAAACGTCAACTTAAAGAAAGATCGAGAGATGAAGAATCCAAAAAGATTCGGACGTCCGCTGCTGAACATCAACGGGCTCGGCGGGAGCCCCTTAAAAATTTTAAGTGTCATGCCGCTCACATAATTTAATCTATAGCTCTGGCTTCTTTTGAGCGAGTACGACGTTTGAGGTGTCATTTGTTTCGTATATTTGCGCTTTATACATAATTCTGTAAAAAAGACGCAAATATTTAATTTTTGTTCAGATATCGGACTTCAAAAGGGGGAAAATCCCAAAATTTTCAAAAATTCCAAATCTATGCATAATAAACACCAGAAGAATGATAGAATACGTCAACAGGAAGAAAGACCGAGAGATGGAGGATCCAAGAATTTCCGGACATCCTATTCTGAGTGTCAATGAGCTCGGAAAGAGTTCTTGAAAGCATAAAGTGTCGCACCTTCAAGGTGAACAAATGCCTGGTACAAAGTGCCTCTACCACTCAATTTGACGCGAATAGCATATCTGATGTAACATAAAGGTTTTATAATCGAATAACGGAGTTCAACCTATTGAGCTCGGCAACGAGCCACAGCCTTAACATCAACATTGAGTTGCACAAATTGTGATGTATGTACGGAGCGATGAACATTTGATGTGTGATATTAAAACAGCGTAGTACTGATTTCTTTCACTTTCATTCGCCATATTGCCTCACTGACGTATTCAACGTCTTAAACCTAGTGGTCGTGTCCCGACACAGCCCTGTCCGGTTTTTTTTTCAGAGACGCTGTACTGGGACGTAGAATATAGCTGTTTGATGCGACCGTTTTTTTCCCAGTTGAAAAAAATCCCTCATCGGTTATTTTCGAGATAACAGCTAAAATAGATATGGCGTCACCTCTTCCTCTGTCAACTTCAGGTATATGGGACCTGGTATCAGGCTCCGTGGGAATACGGAAACGGAATGAGATTTATCTGTCATTACTTTCATCTTCTTTGCTTGAATTTCCAAACATTCTTTAGAGTTTTCACCTTCCTTCTGAACATTCAGTTCATTAAAACAGAATTCTCAGATCTTCTATACAACTTTGTCTTCCAAAACATAGTGTTCTAAACATGATATGTCGTCAGGCTCATTACATTTCGAAGAAAGTACGATTTGAATTTTTGTGAACAAACTATACATACTTTACTAATGGCATTATTTAACCTTGTTTTTTCTTGTTGCATCTTATTAACAGGTTGAGACAAAGTACTCATTGCTGTCAAAGCACCTGGTAATTGACTTTCGTCATCCAGTGAATCAAATGCTTCCTTCGGAATAGGAGTTGTTGACATTCCGACTCTAGTTGCGTAACCAAACATAGCCTCGTAAGGGGACCTTTAACCGTTTTATCACAATTTATTTATTTTGTTCAAATTTGAGAAGAATCCTATTTTCTGAGGTTAATTAAACCTAAATAAACTAAATATAATAAAATTTGAAAATTTTTTATACTTCATATGAGAAATCTGACTCGTCCTCTAAATAGGACACTGCGTAAAAGAGGATGAAATTTGCACTTACTTGTTTAGTTCTCTTCTCTTCATTAGTGAAAAGCAATTTCCGAGTACAATGTTTTACATTATCCGAATAATACTGTCTTATTTACATGAGAGTTCAATTTTCAGTTGAATTTGACTCTAATCTTCGTAGAAAGCCCCAAACCAAGTCTGACAAACACCATCTTTACAGATGTCTTCTTTTGCACTAGAAGATCCAGAAGAGATCCTGGGTCTACCTCTTGTTCTGATCACAGTGTTTTTGAGATAAACTGTTGTTATAGCTCTTCGAAACTCCTTCAAGTTTAGAGCATCACTTTTGTTGATATCTTGGGGATTATCCATGCATTTACCACTCCCATGTCTAGTGTACGAATGAAAAGTGGTCATTATCACTTTTTCCCCCGAATTTTAATTGCCAGCCTACCTTTTGTGGTGGACAAAGGACATTGTATTTTGGTATTGACAACTTTCCGGGGTTAATCTTGAAGGAAAGATCCGAGGACAACTTGTAATTTTATAATAAGATGAGGAGGTCAACACTTGAGTAACCCCACTTTTTCCAAACTTTCACACCACGCTAAAGTGAAGACATTTGAGGTCACGATTGATTTAACGCATCAGTCCTAACGTACACATCGTTATTTTTTTGGGATCGAATTTCGAGGATTAATAACCTTCTGGTTATTAATCCTCGAGTGTCAACGGGCTCGGATTAGAATTGATTTTGTGGTCTTATGGCGAACGGTCCAAAAGCGGACAAGCTGCGCCAAACATAAGATAAAAATAAGAAAAGTCAATGTAAATATAAAATTAATGTAATAAAAGGTAGATATTTGTCGTGCGCATTATGATACATGATTTATTTCATCATAAAATGAATATAAAAAGTATTCGTGGGAGAAAATAAAACATCATGATCTTAAACAGTGGAGGAATTCTCTGATTAAAACAGGCTGATGAACAAGAGTACAAAACATATATAGAATTTAAATAATAGATTATAACAGGGATGGGCAAACTTTTTTGGTAGCGGGCCAAAAATCAAAAAAAAAAAAAAGTTTGGCGTGCCAAGTTAATTTTTTCTAAAATTTTAAAAACAATATACAAGTATTACAATTTAAATATGTTAATGAGATGAATGAAATTGCGATTTCATTTTTAAAAATTCCTTATATTGAGGTTCAGAGTGAGATGTACTGATTCTAAGGAACGAGGCTAAATACTCATCTGTCAGTCTACTTCTGAAATAATTCTTTCTACGGTTCATAGTTGAAAACACTTGTTCACATATATAAGATGAAGCAAACATAGCACTGATTTTCTGGGCGTGAGATATTAAATTTGGGAAACTTAGTTTCGATAATGATTTGTAAAACTCTAACTTTGGCATATTTAGAAACAACTGCTTGAGATGATTGTTAGATTGCAACTCAATTAATTCAAGCTGCAAATCTGACCTCACTGCTTCACAATTTACGTTGAAAGGCATGGTAAAAATATCCAATTCTGTTTGAATGGCACTGAAATCTTGAAATCTGCGTTCGAACTAAAAATGTAGGTTTTTCAAGCCATCTTCATAATTCTTAAGCTTCTCTTCATTTACTGAGGATATTGAATTTAACCTCGAGAAATGAGACAAGTCGTTCTTAGCTAGCTGCCCAGCAAACAGATTAAGTTTTAGTTTAAAAGCTTTGAGATGGGCCCAGATATCGTCGATAAATTTATTTTTCCCTTGCATCTTGACATTCAAGTTGCTCATATGACAAAGAAGATATGTGAAAAATGCAAAGTCCAGAAAGCCATTCTGTATCTTCTAACATTTCGCACTCCGCAGAACGCTGTTTCTCATGGAAGAACGACACAATGTCGTCTTTCAGTTGCCAAACTCACTCGAAAACACATCCTGCACTAAGCCACCTTACCTTCGTGTAATACAGTACATCAAAGTATTCAGATTGCACGGACTGAAGAAAATCTCGAAATTGCCTGTGAGTAAGCCCACGAGATCGAATAGTATTTACAAGCTTTACGACTGCATCAAGCACGCGTTTCATATTCAATGCAGATTTACACAGAGCATCTTGATGTATAACACAATGTAGAAAAACAACATTGTTCCCGGGTTAGTTTTGATTAAAGAGTCCAAGAAATCCAGATTTTTTTCCTGTCATATTTGGTGCTCCATCGGTCGTAATATTACATATATTTGTTATAGTCACTTTCAAAGTTAAAGCCCTTCCTGAAATTCACCAAAAATATCACATCCCGTTGTAGTTCCCTTTAAAGAACGCATGCACGCCATTTCCTCGGCAATTTCCAAGTTCTCATCAACACCTCGTATAAATAATACTAATTGAGCAGTATCATTTATATCAGTGCTTTCATACATAGCTATGGAGCAAAATTTAAACTGGCCAATCTTTGACTCTAATTGTGATGTCAAATTTTTATCGATGGCTTCGATTCTAGAAGTCACCGTTTTTCGAGATAAGCTTACAGTCTCAAAATTATTTTTCTTGTCTGGACATAAAACATCACAACTTGGAGCATGCATTGCTTAACGAACTCCTCATCACCGAGAGCTTTATTATTTTTAGCAATATTGTATGCTACAGTGTAACTTGTCCTTTGAAAAAAAGGAAGAAAAAAATAATACGTAAACAAAGTAGAAAAGGAGATGGTTATATAATATATAAATCATATTTTCTTTTAATTTCCGTCGGACCAGCAAATTAAAATTCTATCCGCGGGCCGGATAAAACCTTCCGGCGGGCCGGAGTTGGCCCGCGGGCCGTAGTTTGCCCATCCCTGGATTATATAAATATTGTGATGGATAAAAGCACTATATGAGATTTAAAAAACCAACTGAATGTAAAAACTCAAAAAAGGTTTGAATGGGGATTTTCCCCAATCAAATCTCGTAAATTTAAAAGGGTACTTTAAAAAAATTTAAGACGTTGATAATTAAAAACAGGACAGGCAATAAAAGTATGATCTACAGTACAAGAAGTGGAGCACGAATTACAATTTGGGAGGCTCTCTCCTAGAAACAGATGGGGGGGGGAGGATGAGTGAAGCGAGTATGTCGAATACGAAGGCGAGTCAATTTGACGCATTGGTGCTGATGGCCATGAATGGTTTGATGGAATGTAGCTTATTATTGATTTGCAGATCTCAAGATTCTTTCTATAATGAATTGAAAGTTTCTTTTGTGGACACCTGTCAGTTAAAGGAACGGCCTGCTGCAGTTGAACGGAGGCTGCTTTCACAGCACTGTCAGCAAGCTCATTACCTTTGATTCTCACGTGACTCGGGACCCAACAGAAAATAATGTCAAATCCCCTGCTCTTCAACGTGCATAAGATGGTAAATATATTCGACTCGACAGGATGGCAAGTGATGGTGTATTGCTCCAGTTGTTGTAAGACACTCATGCTGTCAGTGTATATACAAAATATCCGGGAGTGTAAGAATTCATTTGCTGAAACGCGTGATAAATTGCTACGGCCTCAGCAGTGTATACAGAACAGGATAGATGTAGGCTATAACTATATGTGCAGTCTTGAAAGACAAATCCACAGACTACATATCCTATTCCTTTGGATCCATCCGTAAAAACTGGTTTCTAAGTGTCATATTGACAGCGGTGTAAAGAATATAATTGTTGGAAAATAGCTGGAGCAGTGTCAGATTTATTGTATTTAGTGAAAGGGTTAAGATAAGTTATATGTGGTATATTCCAAGGCGGAAAAAGAAATGCATCATTTATGTGGGTCACAACGTCACTTAGGTTTGAATCGTTGACAATAATTTTTTGTCCGTTCATAGAAAGGACGTACATGAATAGAACGGGCAAGATAAAGTCGATTCAAACCGGAGTCGAGAGTCATGCGCTTCGAAGGATGAGATTGTGTTGATAAGATCTTGAAGTAATAATTAGCAGACAACTTCTTGCGCGGTAAGTCAAGACGTATTTCATTACATAATACATAGAGCCTCTAGACTTGTGATGTGCGAAATGCACCAGAACAAATTCTCTAAGCAGAATGGTGAGCTGTGTCCAATTTCCGTAGAGCAGAGATATTCGCAGTCCCAATACTACCGTAGTCAATTCTAGACAAGATGAAAGACTGATACACTCGGAGCAGTGAGACACGATTCGCTCCCCAAGATGTGTTTGATAACACCCTGAGGATGTTTAATATTTTCTCACACTTCCCTCGCAAATATAATAAATGTGGAAGAAAGGTGAGTCTACGGTCAAATATTACTCCGAGGAATTTTATGTCATTGACTACGGGTATTATAATATTGCGAATGTGTATTTGCTGATCTGGATGTAGACCCCGTTTCCGACAGAAATGGACACAGCTGCTCTTACTAGTGGATAATGTATGACCATTCTGGTCACACCACTTGACAAGATTGTTGACAGCTGTCTGAAGTTGTCGCTCGATCAATCGTAAATCTGATCCCTGGCATGATATCTGCAAATCATCGACATATAATGAAGCATGAACAGATGGAGTAAGTGCATGGAGCTGATATGAATAATGAAAAGGGTGACACTTAAAACAGATCCCTGATGGATTGCCTAAGCCTGAATAAAATGATCGGATAAAATATTTCCAACGCGTACCCTAAAGAGTCTGGAAGATAAAAAATTCTGGATAAAAAAAGAGGTAAGTTACCCTTGAAACCAAAATCAAACACATTTCGAAGGATACCGTATCGCCATATACGGTCATATGCCTTCTCGATGTCTAAGAAGATAGAAACTAAGTAATTCCTTCGCACAAAGGCATTACGAATTTGCCGTTCGAGATAGATGAGTAGTATATGGGCCTCTTTACCGTCTTTTTCAAGATGGCCGCCGTTTGTTTACATTTAGGAGGAGGAATAAGATAACGTTGTGGGGGGAGATAAGGATTCGTGTGGTGGTTACTGATAAGAAGACGGTTGTCATGTGTTTACATTTTTGTGGGATGAGATGACGTCATGTAGTTGATGGTGAGTTTACATAGTGATGAAGGACTGGTAGCGCCATCTGGTGGTGGGATGAGTAACCGTATTATTGGAATTTAAAAAGGATTTTCTCAGATTCGAACCGAGGACCATGGGCTCCGAATGCAGACATGCTATCCGTTGAGCTATCGAGCACTTGAGAGAAGGAGGAGTTTAAATGTTGTGTTTGCTTTTTCTTTGTTTGGGACTTTTGTATATTTAAGAGTGGTTGGGATTTTAAGGTTTCGATCTGCTGTAAAATTTTCCGCAGATTTTAAATTCGTTGATATTTTCACTCTCTTTAACGATTGTGAAGATAGAAAATCTCAAATAATCTCTCCCAGTGACAAAGTTGAAATCGCTTGCAAGAAAGTTATACTAAGAATTACGTGCATTAATTACGTATAAGCTAGACAAGCTATAGCTTAGGGCCCCCAAAAAAGTGTCCGAGTGAACAATTGTCATATATACTTAAATATACTGCAGCATTATTTATCCCAATGCCGCACGTCCGGAACGTCCCATGCTCTACACCCAATTTTTTAGCGCGTCTTTTCGAACGCTATTGTGCCTAGGGTTTGCATTACCGATAACCAGTATTACCGGTATTATGACTACCGAAATTACTGATACATTTCAACAGCAAATGCCTGTAATTTCGGTAAATTTTAAAATTATTTCATTATTATTTTATATTAGAGACGGAACGTGTATAGTATATGATTTCTTTTACTATAAACACGGGGATTTCTGACCTTTATTTAGTATTTACAGTGTGTTTCTTTGATCATTTGATTGTTGACATTATTTTGGAAAGTGGGTGTAACGTTAATTGAAAACGTTAACAATTTTCATGGATTCACCCCCTGAACTTACCGAAAAGAACGCTTTCTGAAACTCACTCGTTCTCCCAACGGAAAAGTACAGCGCTACAGGCTGGAATTCCCTTGCATTCCTTCTTCCCACAACGGTCGAAGAGACGGCCGATTCCGAGAAAAAGTGGGCAAATTTAGGGGTCAACCCCTTGCCAACTTTCATTCATAGATCCAATTATCAAAAGGGTAATTAACTTCATCAATTTTGATCGTACGGCTTCTGAACATCTGTCAAAATGTGCTTTAAGACCTTATGGTCATTTTGATGGTTGTTTCTAGTCGATATGATGAAGGATTGATTTTATAATCCTCTTTATTCAATTTCATTCATTCAGACCCAGGAAGGACGCAAAGTGGGGTTGCCACTTGGCGGTTTCTGGCTGGATTTCGGTTGGAGATAAACCATCATAAATGGAATTTTGGCAACATAATTGGCGACAAAATCGCAGTTTTCATTCATCCCATAAATACAGGTGTTGGCGTGATTTTCCTCAGACTCTCATTTTTCACCAACGTCAAAGGACGTAAATTTGATCTGCTTGGATTGTTCGGGGTGATTGCGAGGATCGTGGAATCGAAGGGAAGTGTTTTGAACGAAAGACCGGAATCACCTCCTGTGGAACATCCCTTTCAACCATCTAATCTTCCTGGCTGGTCCAATTTCTATTGTTCAACGCTTTCCTTTCTTCAATAATTCTTTATATTGATCCTGCAGTTACCTCCAACCTTTTTCAATTTCTTCAAGGAGCGGTGGCCTCCAGGAAAAACTGTTCCGGTGCGGTTTCTTCTTCATTTTTCCGTGTATCAACTTCTTCAAGGCCCTTCTCCGACAGGAATCTCTATGCAAGAGATTGTCTTGTTTGAGCAACGCACCTACCCCTTCAAACCACATCAACGGATGGACGCATGGACCCTCGCCGATGTGAAGCGGAAGTAACAGAAAGTCCTCTTCGTATTGGAATAAAACGAAAGGAAAATATTTCCACTCTCAATCAATTTTTGTTTCTGTGTCATCTGAGAATCGTAATACTCCGGTCAGTGTCTTCATCAGAAAAAAACCTACCATTTTTATCTGAAGTGATGCCAAATCCTATTATTTCTCCCCATAACTAAAGTTGGGAAGTGGCCGTCGTTTCCACTGTCCCCATTGCATTTCCAATTTACACTTCAAGGGAGATACCCTCATTTGTCTTCAAGTTCGAATCCGGTTTCCTCATCAGAAAAAGACTCTCCTCAAAAAAATTGGAAGAATTTCAGATAATGTCATCTTGAGAACCACAGGTCGTATCGAAATCTTATTTTATCTCTTGAATCTTTTGTTGAAGAAGTCACCTTAATCATGTAATGGGAAATCTAGGGTTATTGCTATTGAAGTCCTCTTGCTAATACTTTAGTAAGTAAGGAACCACTTCAACTCATCCTAAGTTATCACAATCCCAATTGTCTAACCATACTATACTATACTACCTACCCACAATCAAAAAAAGATGAGACAAATCATCTCACATCACCTCAATCAAACATAAAAATTAAAAAATATGACACTTGGTACCGTGACCTTTCCCAAGGTGATTTCTTGAATTCATTGAGAATTACTTCATGTTTAATATCTGATATTTCATGCATAAAAATTATTTTTAATGATTCTGCATTATTGTATTACCATACACCTCAAAAACTTGATTTTCATGCTCTCATTTTAAATTAAGCTACTGTTCAAATTTATTGTGCCATGGTTATCTGATTATTTGATTTTCAAATGACACTTAAAATTGTTATTTACTTAAAATAACGTGGTTTTTTTTGTTCACTTTCTTTAACTGTTGATTTGCTTTAAGATTTCTTGATCTTATAAATAAACAACTCAAATAACAACTGATCAGATACCCATCCTATAGACAGATAAGAAGTTCTATTTTTGTGCATTTTATACTGTTTAGTTAAGATTTTTGTTATCATTATTTTGTAGTGATTTTTGGGTCCTTGTCCAAATTTTCAATATGTCTAAAAAGACAAATAACTTCTCCATTCAAATTGCCCCTTATGAAGGTGATCCAACCATATTGTGTTTCTTCAAGGAACAGGTTTTGGACACTATTAAAATTAACGGTTGGTCAGAGGAACAAGCCCTCACTTTTGTAAAATCCAAACTAGCTGGTGCTGCTTTACGATTCTATGTCGAATCAACACACCTTAAAAAGATCAACAAGGTCCATGAACTTCTAGACCAATTGGCTATTTTTTTTGCTCAAAAATCAAATGCTACTAGCATCCATCACTTAAATGCCCTTGTTATGTTACCATCTGAAACCATACGGAATCTTGCTCACAGAATCGATGTGTTGGTAAACAAAGTTTATCCTGAAATTCATGAGAGATCAGCTCTCAACAACATAAAATATGTCAAGCTCATTTCTGCCCTACCCTCAGATATTCGACTCAAACTTTTGGAGTCGGGCACAAATGACTATGATTCGGCCATCGAAAAAGCCCAAAACTTACAGGATATTTCCATCGAAAATACTGTCCTCAATAGAATCACTACTCATGAAAACCCTCCAGAACTTTTGGCTGAGGTCAATGCTCTAAGAGAGGAAGTTAATAAGTTAGCTGATGAGAAAAATACTATAAAGAAGGTCAATCATGTCACTGCAATTGACAAAAATTATAGACAAATTCAAAATCACAGTCAAAACTCAAGAGGTAGAAGCCGATTTAGACCCTACAACCAATTCAATGGACAATCCTACCAACAAATCCACAATTTCGGCTCTTCAAAGCCAAGGACATAAATTCTACAATGCTGTCAGAATACACCAAAATCTCTATAATGGCGCATTTCATCAATCAACTGGATATTCCCCCAATCTAGTACACTTTGGTAGACATCTCTCCTTAATTACCGATACATATGATCAAAGTGTTAATCTTCAAAAAAAATTTGTCACAGTCTTATTCCCTAGTACAAATTCTGGATGCTCTACAAGAAGTATATAGAAAAGTATTCTATAACAATCAGAAAAGCCAACAAACAAATTATCAACGACAAGCTCCACATTCAAAAACCAGAAACTTTCAAATAAATGACAATGTTTACTTAAAATCCAAAGATAAATATAGACCAAAATATGAAGGTCCCTACACTATTGCTAAAATAAATTCACCCGTCATTGTTTCACACACACAATTCAAAGAATTACAAAATCCAACGGAAAACCTTTTAAAATTCACATTGATAGATTAGTTCTTGCTCCTCCACGCCTAAACACACTTGAGTCATACTACGGAAAATATTGAGATCAATCACGATCAATCATCGTCAGGAAATGGGCATGCATCTGCACCATATAACCTGAGACCACGCACGTTCCAGAAGTTGTGATCTGGATAATGTTATGACTGCAATCATCGAGATATGAGTCTACTTTTACCCCTCGTTTTTTAAATCCAGCAGCTATCTCGATGATTGCACACTATAACATTTGTATATTATTTTCACAATCATTTATTTTTCTTTCGCAACGTTTGGTTGTACATGTTGTACAAGGGCTGTGCAATCAATTTGTGCAATTTTTACCGTCATTTACATTATCATGTCATAATATCATACTTATCAATCAATGGTAAGCAATTATGTTCGTGAACGATATCATACGCTACATCAAGTGGCTTCACTTTCAAGATTACAATTTCTAAAACCGTTAAACACCATATGGTTTTTGCACACTACCCGCCCTTATAACTCAAATGTTGGACATTATTTACATGTCAGTACCATGTTTTATTCACACAAATAATGTTGTCATTTTTCAACAGTTATTACATTGAATTGTAACTTTTGGTACTTTAAGTTTGTGTATATGTCGTGTGTTCAAACAAAATGTTTGCAACAATCAATCACACCCATCGTGTTCTTGTCACTTTTGCAAAAAGGTGTAATGCAGAGGTGAAAATAACACCAAAAACTAACTTTTACTTGTTAAAGTTGACACAAAGTCATTTGGCATATCTTTGTACCAAATCATCTGCGTAATCCATTTTACCAAATACTGTTTAAAATAAAATATGTATATTTTATTTTACTCTTTTAACAAAAATTTAATGTCCGAGGTACTTACATCCTCGTTTTAGGTCAGTACTGATATTATGTACAATTATGGGCATGTGACTGTTGTGACATTTTTGTTTTTTTTCGTAATGTCACCACCAAACGCTCTTATATACGTTCCTGGTACAACTATATGTTTCACATATTTAACCCCTACTTAGTACCAACAATTTTAAAGATTTTTCATAATGGACATTACTTTTGAATTGTTGTATTACATACATATTATGCTATTAGCATAAATGTTGTTCTTCCTTTAGTATATCAATTTTTGTTTTTATTAATGGCAAATGTATCTTTATATACGGTTTTTTTTACAACATTATGTGTCAATTGGCATTATTAATTCTTGGCTACAGGCAGTAATTGTTTGACTGTGAAGAGTTTACATTTTATGTAAATTACAGTCAATCAAAAGTACGACAAAATTTGAAGTGGCACTGGTATTTCTTTTTATGAATAGTACATGTGTATTGGTTAGAATTTGGCATATTGTTGTTTTATGTTTGGCAACGAAACTTTATAGGACATTACTTATTGTTTCTGTGTAAACAATAACTTTTTAAGTTGTCACATGAGTGCTGAGGAAAATGCCAGCAACTCGTAAGTTGATACGCCAAAGTAATCTTATATTGTTAACTAAGTACTGAAGAAAATACCAGTGGCTTAGGAAAACAGAGTTTTCATGTGCAAAAGATAGTTCTTTCATGTGCTTACCTGAATACTGAACTGAAATGCCAGTGGCTTCAACAGATATACGTGTTTTTTTATGCCAAAATCATTATATATGAATTGGGTTCTGTGGACAATGTTGTTGCCAATGTGTTAATTCATATCTATATACCAAAGCTGTTTTTATCGACCACCTTTAATGCACATTTGGAGTTACCAACTCCATGGTTTGTGTATGTGCATACTTTAATTATATTTTCAAGGTTCACTATCTCTTGGTTTATCTAAAATTTTTAACTATTAGTGAATCACTGAACCGTGTTTTAATAACATGCACATGTGCAGACTAATTACGAAATATTCCCAATTTTTTTGCATTTTATGTAAACACTACACTATGCGACCAGTCATGCTTATTAGTGGGCCCATTTCGATTCAAATTTTCTTTCTACAAATTATTCGCAAATCATTTAGATGAAAATCCAAATCTAATCTAAAATCCTTATCATCATTCACCATACACTACAGGCAATTACTGCGTTATGCACTGTACGCTGGTCGTACAAAGTTCCATGCAGAGTCACCTGGCCAGATTTCCCTCGTGGAACCGCTCATCGCTTTCATTGTTGGTAATGTAGTTTCCATCATTTAAAAAAAAATTTCACCATATCCTTTTAATTGTTTTCCTTTTAAGCAGGCTTGTCGCAGTGTCAAGTTCACGCATAAATTTTAGCAAGGTATTTGCTTCACTGGATTGTTGCAACACATACAGGCTACATTATTACAAAATTTTTGCCACTCACGTTGTCTTGCCCACTGCCTGCCACTTATGCCAAGTATGTTGTACTTTATTGTGTTTATCTTATTGTTACCAATATATGCCATTATTTTTGTCAATCCTTTCACTCAGCACATGGAACTGAACAAATGATGCACATGTCGCATCTTTTTGTAACCCCCTGTATTTACTTATGTTACCTCACGATCTTACTTGGGTTCATGCGTTCATCATCATCACCCTCCAAAATTGTTTTCTTTCCGTGTCTTTGGGGAGGATGTAACGTTAATTGAAAACGTTACATTCATAATCATCACCTCACCTACACCGAACCTAAAAATTACACAGACAACACCAATTTTCATGGATTCACCCCCTGAACTCACCGAAAAGAACGCTTTCTGAAACTCACTCGTTTCTGAATCTCACTCGTTTTAACTCACACATTAAAATTAAATTTTTATTTAACAGCTCTTTACTTTGTTCATAAAAGTAACAATTTCCTAAAGAATACGACAAAGGGTAACAAAGGCACCGACGCTTGATGAATGTCTCATTTTCTACCGTTTTAAAAACGTTGCGTTTCAAAACTAAATTAGTCTCTTGAACGTCACGCAAACAAAGCCGCTTATAGAACAATGAAAAGAGCCATCTTCAAAATTGAGTAGGCCATTTGAAATTTTATGCGTTTCTTCTGAAATTTAAGTATCTTTTGAGTTGAGTTTTAAGCACTTCTGTAAATAGTAATTAGCGAGTCGCTGTCTCGTATATATATATATACGTTCACCATAGCCCATGTAATGATTGATGAGAGGATTCTGTAATAGACGCAAGGAATTGCTCTTTCGAAAATCTTAACAATCGCTCTTGTTGCTTCAGGATGAATCCATCGGCGCTTTTGATGGTGTTTTGCCTCATAGGAAGTGTAAGTAAATTTTCAGTGTTACCTTCACCTGGTTTTGCTATTTATAAATTAAGTTATATTAATAATATGTGTTTTACATTCTATGTTCGATACGATTCATAGTTAGCAAGTATTATCCTGTGGAATTGTGAAATCTCTCTACCAATCTCAATTACTTCCCATAATACCATACATCGATATATCGTGGTATGGGATTCAATGATTACTATCTTTTCATGTTATGATAAAATATAGTTTCTTTAATAGATATCGGATTGTTTATAATTGGGTTATTTTTGTATACTTTATTTAGATTAGATTATTGATGGCCATTTGCTTGGATTATTGATTGCCAGAGTAGCCTAACCTACAAAAATTATAACATTTCCATATCACCTTTCATAAAGACGTTTTCTTTTCTTTTAATGTGCAAGTTCAAGTTTCAACTAAAATTGTAAAATAACTTAGTGTTGATAACTGAAAAACAAAATTTCAGAATCTCAAATCATCTTGTGGATATTTAAAATAAGAATTTATAAAAAATGGTGGCAAGAAAATTGCATTTATCTCCATTATTGCATATCTTCATTGCGTATGCGGGTGGGTGAAGCCACTCGTACTTTGATAGCCTCATAAGTATTTCACTGACTTATGTCGCTCAGAAATAGACGTTATTTGATAACTGGCGAATGGCAACAAGCAATATAAATCAACTTCACTTATTCGGGCATTTTTGGCGCATGTTTTAAATGTGCTTGATTTGAGCTGTAGAATTTAGTTATTGCTAAAACTTCATAGAAAGGCGTGCCTTCCATATAAAATTCCTAAGCAGTCTGGATAGAGGGATTGGATTGGATGTTTGGGTGTTAAGGTGCAAGATCCAAAAGAGGACAAGTTGCGTCAAACACAAAACGAGTAGGCTATGGTTACCTAGAAGATAGAAGTGAGTTTAGAAAAGAAAATTCGGTCGAACGCGAAAATAAGTGTTGACGTCAAAAATACCGAATCTCTTTTGTGTTGTAATTGAAAAGAAGCTCAGAGCATAATTACGGTAACTTGACTGAGATATGAACTTTTTCCAAGCACTTTAATAGAAATAATTTCTAACACCGGAACGAAAAATATTTTTTCGTATTTTTGAGAAATGTCGATTTATTTAGAAGTTTGAAATGAGCATATCCAGGGCTGTAGTGGAGGGTATACGCTGTATACCCTCTGCTTTTCCCAGCAAATTCCATGTACCCTCTGATTTTTCTTAAAACTACGTACACGCTTTGCTTTTCCAAGAAAACTTCGTACGAAACGTCACGTGATACGCTGATAACTGTAGAAGCAAAAGAAAAGTTTCTGTTGCAAGATATCACCTTTGTATATAATTCCAAAATCGTACCTATTAATCATAAGCAATTCATTCAAAGTATTGTCAATAGAATGAAATCCAGACCTTGTTCTGATGTTAATGAAGAAAATTATCAACTTTTGAAGAATATATTTATATTTAATCCAGAAAGTATAATACAGGGGATATTCGCCATGGAGAAAAGGAGGGGAAAAGGATATGTCAACGTTTTGATATATATGAAATGTGCACTATTCAGGGCTTGAGGGACCAATGAAAACGCCCAAGTAGTTCCAGAAAAATTAAAGCCTCTTTTAAGAACAATTGAAATATTACCATGTTCCACTGCCGAATGCGAGTCCGGGCTTAGTTTAATGAATAATATAGTGTAATAGTTTTGAGATTATCTTTATTGATTTAAAACGTCTCCAATCTAATATTTATTAAGACAAATGGACCACCTATAGAATACTTTCAACCGGAAAACATTTGTAAATTCTTGGTTGACCAACCATCGCTCTTCAGTAGGCAACAGATTGAGAGTATGCTCTACAAAATGAGACACAGAGACGGATTTCTCTAGTCAAGCAGTTCGGAAAATATTTCAATGAAAATGATAGAGAAAGGCCTTTCAATTTGTTAAAACGAATCTTGCTTAAGTCGAAGTTTCTTCAAAGTTCCACAATTCCTTTCCTATTATATAAAATTAATATAGGCTTTTTTTTCCTCTCGATAATTTGAGCTTCGATTTATTCGAACATATTCACCAGTCCTTTGATGGGCGTCCGGAGGAGGGGGGGGGGGTGGACAACCCCCTGGCTTATGGATTTTCTATATATATATATATATATATATATATATACATGTATGTGCGTGTGTGTACATGTTTTTTGCCCCCCCCCCCGAAAAGTATAAGTAGTAAGTACATGTTTCGCCTATCCTTGGAACAAATTCTGCGATCGCCCATGGTATACCCTCTGTTTTTTTTACGACAGCACTGAGCATATCGATGCTTATATTCACTATGGATTTAAACATGGTATGAATTATGAGTAACGACAATGCCATCAGTGGGTATAAGCAATTCATAAACTTTCGAGCAGATGCTAGAGGCTGTTCGGACATTTTTGAAACTATTTTATTGGACTGAAGATTAATTTTTACATGAAATCATTGTGTTTTAAGTGTTCTATTACCTAATAAATGTGAATAGATTTGCTAAAGTAATTTATAGATGTGTATATATTTTTTAATTTATGTGAGCGGAAGTCCACATTTTCGTGACTCAACATTGCGCTATGATTGCATCAGCCGATGAAGTCAGCAGACGATCAATGACCATTTATAACATTCTTTGTTTTATGCTCTTTTGAACGAGATATCGGTCATTAGGTATGTCCACACTTGTGCGCTTTCATTTTCTACTTGCCTTTCAACGTTCAATTCAGCATTCAATGCAACATGCGTCAACGCATGCCTTATTGCATGCGCTTAGAGGCATGCCCTGCACTTGTCCACACTTGTGCCTCACTTCAGTTTCAAGATGGATGAAGATGATGCTATTCTGTTAGGACTGTTTCTGGATGTTAAATCAGTGCGTCATAATTTGTGATCCGGCAAGTAAATAAACGTAGGAAATCAAGGCGAGCGATTTGGATGAAAGAATACTTCAAAAGGCATAATGAGCATTTATTTATTTACGTTAAAACTTATTATTATTTGTTGGAGCACACGTTCAAGCGCGATATTTATATTTTCTTTGATTTATTTGACTGGAATCGTTTGCACGTGTTCCCTGTTTCTCACAGCGAATAACAGCTGAAACTGCTTAAAATAGGAATGATATCCCCCCCCCGTAAATAAGTTAGAAAAAATGACGAGGCGTGAATTTGCGTCGATGTTTTATTCGATCTCGGGTCTCTCGCCTTGGATGCAGCTAACATGTATGCCTTCCTTTGCTTTAGTTGATTAAATTCTTGTTGTTACTGTTAGATTTGAGTCTATCTTTATCCCACCCGCTGATCATTATTAAAATTTAATAATAATTTAAATCTTTCCAGTTTTTCTTTCGACCAATAGATGTGGTTATTTAGATCTTATGTGTGTTGTGGAATGAATAAAAATAAATTCGAAACACAGTGTATAAAGTGGTTACAAAACAGTTGTAAATAATCGTCGTTTCCGATTAGCTGGATTTCAAAATTTTAATGCTGAAATCTGAAGATAAAACTAATTGTGCATTTCGTTACACGTGAGTACTTATAAATATTTGAGTTAAATATGAATAATAATTTGCATATAATTTATGCTTATGAACTTAGATGACTTTTAGTTTACAAATAATTAGTTTAATAATTAAAGGATAAATAAGTGTTTAAACGAAATACATTTATCATATTTCTCCTTGCCGGCTTAAAAATAAATTGGTTTCATATTCATCCTTATACAACTTTAGAACCTGCACCATAACTAAGAAAACTTTAATGGATTCAACATTATGTTAATATTACACTTGTATAATAAAAAGCTTAATTTGTCAGTTTTTAATTTATTTCAGAAAATATATTTAATAAATGCCGATACACAATCAAAAAAAGATTTACTCATGTAGTGTTTCAACAAACAATAATTTGAACAGAAATATCTTAAATGCAATCATAATAAAGTTAAAGGCTTTTGTGTTGTTATTTCGCTAGGGAAATTTAATAAATGCTCTTTGCGAGTTTTGAATAAATGACGTTTAAATTATATTTTAATTTGATTTAAAATTTATTGTCACGTTATTAATTAATTTATTAATCATGACGTGTTTAATTTTTTTCGTATAAGATTTACAGTGAATGTTCCACAAACACTCATAAGACCTGTAGTCTTCTATAAATTCAAGAGTTTGTTAGTTTTATTCATGTGAAACACACTAAAAAAAACCCAAACACAACAAGTTCGGTTCACCAAAACACTGCAAATTGAAAGTTGAAGCGCACAGAGATCCAAGGCTGTTGGAACTCCTTGCGCTACGCTGTGCGCTATGAAAAACTGCTACTTCTGACTCATCTCGGGCATGCGTCCCTTGCGTCGAGGCATGCGTTGGGTCATGAGGAGAGGCATGCGCTTAGCGCAAGCAAAAGCGCACAAGTGCGGACATACCTATTTATGTATCATTTACACTTTTCAAGTAATTAAATTTTTTGCACTTACACTTTTATGTGACATTTACAAATTGAGCGTGGTACCCCGGTTTCGAAAGGTAAGACGAATTCTAAGTCAAAAATTGAAATCCTTATGCTAATGAATTAAATTTGTGTCCGATTCAATTCTTATGCGTAAAATGTTCCATTTTTAGCATTTAGCATTACGAACCCTAGATATGGCGCTACTTGTCCGTTTTTGGACCTTGCGCCATAAAATCCAATAGTGCCCATGGCCCGGTTGGGATAGCATATAATGCCCATAGTCCGAATGGCAACAGGAGGTTTGCAAGTACGACACTCGATCCAACCAAAAACCGTCGTGTACGTGGAGGATAATTTAAATATGTCGTGGCTTGAAATGTCCTTATTTAAAGTGCACCAGCCGCCTCTACACCATACGCTTACAAACATCCATGTTCTGGCCCGGATTCGAACCAGGAACCTTCCGATCTAGAGGCTAATACCTTAACCACCAGACCGGTTGGTCGGCTTGAAATTGATAGGAAGTTGATGTAATAAGTATCATGACTTCATAGAGAAGACGGTATTTTCTATATCAAATAGTATCTTTGAATTTGCCATACTATGAGCGCTGTCCGAATAAAAAGGGATAGTTTGTTTTTTCCTTTCTACCGCAGTATGTAGCTTGAGTCAGTGCCCGTTTGAACGGCTGGATTCCAAAGAATACCATTGTGGAGTCGTCGCCACAAGACGGTAGCGTCAAAACAGCACGAGAGAGGAGAAATCAGTATTTACATCATCACCTTAAGATCATTAATAATGGGACAATACATGAATGTATGTATTTTCACAGTCCAACACGGTAAACAAGCCTCATCCGCTGCTTCTGGTTCTCTCTAACCGTCGTCTCCGCAGTCCAAAAATAACCCAACGGTAAAAGTCAAAAACCAATCAGAGATCATCTGAACGAACAACACCTGCTCTTTAACCGTCTTATCCGCAGTCCAAAAATAACCCAACAGTAAAAGTCAAAAACCAATCAGAGATAATCTGAAAGAACAACACCTGCTCTTTAACCGTCTTATCCGCAGTCCAAAAATAACCCAACGGTAAAAGTCAAAAACCAATCAGAGATCATCTGAACGAACACCTGCAGTGGACGTTCTATTACACCTGCTCTTCTGAAGACGTTGTAAAGCGCGCGACGCAAGAACTGCAGCTGGTGCCAAAATATAACCAATCAGAATACACTCGTCATTCCGATGACACAGTGGAGTAGGCACCTGCTCTGCAAGTGACCCTTCCTAATGGTGGCTTCACACCAACGGCGACAGCAACAGAGACAGGCAACATCTTGTCGCCTGTCTCTGTTGCTGTTAAAAAAAAGCCTTCACACCGACAGCGACATCAATTTATTTGCGCATGCGCATAATCTTTTTCGAAAGCAAACCTTTATTTCTGATTTTGCAAGATGGCTTACAGATCGCGTCTCTCCGCCTTTAATAAAACTCTTTATATTCTTGTTGAACGTGCTTAGCGGCCTTTATCTCCTGCAGAACAATTCTGGTGGAGTGACTTAATTTTAAGATGAAATGCCTAGAATTTAAAAAATAGTAAAAATAAAATAAGTTGTTTGGAATTAAATAAGATAGCTATGAAGGTGGTAATAAAGGTTTAAAAAGTAGTATTGCATTAGTAAACAGTTTGCCGGTCGCGGGAGTTTGCGTGGTCACCCTCCCAAGTACTGACCGCGACAGGAGATGCTTAAAAACAATGACCCATATTTGGGACGTTGCTGTGCTGACTATTCCAGCTTATTGATGGTATAAGGCGAATATTTAAAATGTAGTTAATTTTAGACAAGGAAAAATTAATGCTGAGAGCGACTTTATAATGTCTCTTCAAAGAGGGGTTAGATTTTAATCAGCTATCTGCATTAAATATTGTGGTTTATTTTTTTCGAAAGTTTAGCGATATGGGTTTTAAGGGAGGTAATTCCAAGAACGTGTTTCATAATTTCTGTTTTTCGTTGGAACCATCTTGCTTTGGCGATGGGTCGGAGTGTAGAAGTTTGAAGGATTTCAAGTGAATTTATATTTTTGTTATTAGTAGATCCCCAAATTTGGCTTGCGTATGTGATTACTGGTCTGAGATAGCTTAGGTACACGAGTATTTTGTTTTCAATAGTCATTGGCGAATTCCGAGCAATTAGGTGGAAAAGTTTACGTTTTAATTCTCGGTATTTATGGATAACGTTTTTTGTGTTGTTGATTCCATGTGAGTCTTCTGTCTAAAGGCAGGTTTACACGCTACGATAAATTGTAACGATGTGATTGACAAATTTGTTGTTCCAATAAATCGAAAGAGTGAGTATTGTTTACACGCTACGATAAATCGTAACGATTTCTTGTCAAATATTCGTTGTCGACCGCTAAATAAGCTTTTGCCATGGAGGAAGTAGTGTTGTTGTTATATATCGGTTGTTTAGCGAGAAAAGTGAAAAAGTCGCGAAGACCAAAAACAAAGTGGAACCGTCAGTGGTTGCTAAAGAAAAAGGAATTCTCTCATGTAAAATTATTGAAAGAATTGAGAAATGGACCAAATGACTGGCGAATTTATTTGAGAATGGACGAAGAGACTTATTTTGAGTTGTTAAGGTTAGTTTCTCCGTTTATTGCGAAAACTGATACTGACTGTTATGAGAAGAGCGATATCTGCGCACGAAAGACTCTCAGCTACCTTACGATTCCTCACCACCGGAAGAAGCTTGAAGGACATGGAATATTCAACTGCTATTTCTAAACCAGCTCTCAGCAAAATAATCCCGGAAACCTGTGAAGCTATCTACAAAGTATTAAAACAATTCATACAGGCATGTTAAGAACAGTTTCTTATTTTCTTTTAAATCATATATACATTACAAACATTATAACGAGTAATTATACAAAAATAACTCGAGGAGTTTGTTTAACTTCCATAATTACCAATTCGAATAAAAACAACAGTCAACCAAAGAACGAACTATTCGACACAACCTTTCTGATGCAGATGCAAACTGAGTCTAATCGTAGCGAGAAATGGCTGCCACTTGTTTACACGTTCCAACATGTCGTTACGATTCACAGAAATTGATGCCTGCCGGCATCAACCATCCAATCCAATTCCAATTCCAATTAATCGCTACAATGTCCTGTTTACACCCAACGATAAATCGAAACAATTCGATCGTTACGATAAATTGCTACCATTTATCGTAGTGTGTAAACCGGCCTTAAGATTAGGTATTTAGCTTCCTGAGCCCATGGGATTTCGATATTATTAATTTTTAGCTTGCTGTATGAAAAACATCAACCGAAATCGGATTAGGCTTTATTCTGATTGGCTGTCGGCACGGCGACAGAGACAAAAGTTGAACTTCCTCCAAGACTTGAAAGCGCAGCGACACAGACAAACCGGGAGAAACAAAATGTGATTCTAATACGCATGCGCAAAGCGAAGAGACATATGTTTATTTCGCTGTCGCTGTTGGTGGGAAGCCACCATAAAGGTCAAGCACAACGGAGTTCCTCACAATGTCACACCATACAACCGTTCCACAATTTAGTAGGCCACCATATTGTAGTTACCATGTATTTGTCATTAATATATGTTTTATATTTGCAGCTCGCTATGTCAGATGCAGCGTGCCCGAAAACTCCGTGCAAGGCTGATGAGTACTGCGTTCAAATGTTTATTATGCACATGTGTAGACATGCTGCAAAAGAAGGTAATACATCTTTATATATTTCAATAAAGTGCAGAAATCAACAGTATATATATATATATATATATATATTTACCGTACTCCACCTTTAAAAAGTTATTGCCGGTGTTTTTTTTTTTTTAATTATTGAATTTTATTGTCTGCTTATAGTTTTACCGAGTCTTCAATATTTATCGGTTTTTTTTTCGCGCTCAAGTTGTACGATAATAAAATTTCACGTCATTTTGTTCTTCACAGCAAGATGAGTTTATCACGCATTTAGATGATTGCGCTGTTTGAGGTTTATTTTGAATATAAATCATATGCAAGATGTAAAGAATTTTGGCCACATAAATATCCAAATGATGCAATACCGTATAATGATACGCTAAATCAACTCGATCGGCGATTTTTGTTGCATTTTCGTGCTTATCGTGTAAAAATGTTACAGGAACTAAAGCCACCAGACATATTGCGATTTACTCGTCTCAAGAAACCTTTGGCTACCTCGTTCACCTGATCTGAGCATCCCTGACTTTTTTCTGTGGCGATATTTAAATAACAAAGTTAATGAAGATAATCACCAAACAATAGGTGATCTGAAAATTGCTATTACTCAAAGGATACAAGAAATCAATCCCAGCATCTTGAACGTTGGGTTGTCGTGGAAGTTTGGAGAGTGGGGTGCCAGCTCAGGTGTTGCTTCGTCATCTGACCGTGGTTCAAAATTACGAGGTGTTGTCCTCAGATCTTTCCCTTAAGGGACTGATCCCGGACCGTCGTCAATAGCCTGTTGTGTTGCTCTAGTACGACGTTAACTAAAAAATTACCAATTTACCCAGCATCTTGAAACGCGTTTCTAAAAATATGCGCAAACAACTTCAGCTTTGCCTCCAAGAAAAAGGTGGAAATTTTGAACATTTATTATAAATGTAAGTTCAAATTTTTTTTCCTACGTAAGGGTTAAACTGCTTTTCACCATTGGCATAAAAATAATTGTTTTAAAATTTGTCGTTTTTGTATAATAAATTCACGAATCGACAGTACGGGAACTTTTAGGACACCCTGTATATTGTGGGATGCATAATAATTCGCAGCAAAACTCTGTGAGAAATTCAAAATCTGTAAAGCACACTCTTCGTTACAAAACTTCAGGTTTTTAAAACCCTCTTAGTGGGGTTGCCTTGGTGAGATATCTCGTCATTCGAATAATGCTGACCGGATTTTGATGGGCGAGATATCTCGTCATAGAAGAAAACTGACCTGGATCTGCTCTCAGCATTAAGTAATCGGAACTATTTTGATGACGAAATATCTCGTAATTGCCACCATTGGTCAGATCGTGATGGACGAGATATCTCGTCGAAACCACTTGGAGTAGGGCATTGTAACTCGTTAAAGGTTGGTTGGTTTTGGGGGATTTCATGGCGAAAGGGCCATATTTGGCCATACTGCGCCAGACACAAAGCATACAACATCAAGTAATAGACAGACACACGCACAATTGCTACAAGTTTTACTGATAGCACAAGTTTTACTGACACAGGAGAGAGAAATGCACCTGACATGAATCGAACCTGCGCCGCCGACAACTCGAAGGTTGCTAGCTCAGTGGGCATAATCACTGGCCCAAAGTAGCTGTTGGATGGGTTCTTTCTGTTGCTTCCAAAATCATAAAAAGTGAAGCCAGCAGTCTTTTGTCCCAAGATAGTTTATTAGATGAAAATGGACGCGATACACAACATAAATATTACATGACCAGAAAACATTGTCTGGTTATTGACGACGGTAGCGCAGATTAACTTAATCCGGAGAAAAAAAACATATTCGGTCTCTTCCCACTCGTCTTTCTCAACTCTCCCTGTTTCTGGCAACCATTCTCCTGGTTGTCGCTCTCGTCACTCGCCAACCGCTCGAGTTGGCACTCGCCTATCTCTCCAGTTGGCGACAGCTTCCTGACAGTAGCCAAAGGTTTAGTTAATAAAAAGTGAGCTATGGTTGGTTTTTTTGAGGTTTTATGGCGCAAGGGCCATATTTGGTCCAGTTGCACCCCTCTCTCTCTCTCTCTCTTTCTCTCTGTCCCCTCCGTACCGAGTTACTTAAAACCTATACCGGATTGGCAGGGAAAGCCTCGAATGAGAAAACGAAAGAAGAACCGGGCATGTGGGAGGCGCGCTAGGTGCGCCAGGTTATCCGAGACGTGGTCGGAGTCCCCCGACAGTCTGCACGGCCCCCGCCCCAGCGTCATAACGTGTCCGTCCCAACTCACAGTTATCATTCAACACGGGGTCGTCGTGCTCACCCGCTGGATTCGTCATGCTCACCTCAAGAGAGAAGCTATCAGAAACATCAGAGTTCATCGCATTGGCAACCCAGTCGTAAGTCGAGCTGGATTGTTCTCATCACTGAGTGGCGAGTACGTCACTCACAGGAAGGAAGCTCAAACCTCCGGGCATATACTAGGAGGGCGGCCCCACCTCAGTAGCCCAGCAGACTGTTCTCTCACCCCATATGTCCGGTCCGTGGGCGGTAGTACCGGGTCCATCATCCACGGTGATATGTAGTCCTCTGCCGCCTACCAGATAGCCTAAATTCGTAAGCGAGCAGGTATTAGCCTAGGGTAGGTCCGGAGAGGCAAACCTCCAACCATCCTAGTTACCAAGTGGCACCAAGTAGTACCGGGTGCATCATCCATGGTGATATGTAGACCTCTGCCGCCTACCAGAAAGCCTAAATTCGTAAGCGAGCAGGTATTAGCCTAGGGTAGGTCCGGAGAGGCAAACCTCCAGCCATCCTAGTTGCCAAGTGGCACCAAGTAGTACCGGGTGCATCATCCACGGTGATGTGTAGACCTCTGCCGCCTACCAGATAGCCTAAATTCGTAAGCGAGCTTGTATTACCCTAGGGTAGGTCCGGAGAGGCAAACCTCCAGCCATCCGAGTTACCAAGTGGCACCAAGTAGTACCGGGTGCATCATCCATGGTGATGTGTAGACCTCTGCCGCCTACCAGATAGCCTAAATTCGTAAGCGAGCTTGTATTACCCTAGGGTAGGTCCGGAGAGGCAAACCTCCAGCCATCCTAGTTGCCAAGTGGCACCAAGTAGTACCGGGTGCATCATCCACGGTGATGTGTAGACCTCTGCCGCCTACCAGATAGCCTAAATTCGTAAGCGAGCTTGTATTACCCTAGGGTAGGTCCGGAGAGGCAAACCTCCAGCCATCCGAGTTACCAAGTGGCACCAAGTAGTACCGGGTGCATCATCCATGGTGATGTGTAGACCTCTGCCGCCTACCAGATAGCCTAAATTCGTAAGCGAGCTTGTATTACCCTAGGGTAGGTCCGGAGAGGCAAACCTCCAGCCATCCTAGTTGCCAAGTGGCACCAAGTAGTACCGGGTGCATCATCCACGGTGATGTGTAGACCTCTGCCGCCTACCAGATAGCCTAAATTCGTAAGCGAGCTTGTATTACCCTAGGGTAGGTCCGGAGAGGCAAACCTCCAGCCATCCTAGTTGCCAAGTGGCCTACTTGACGGAAGGATGACGGCCTGCCCCTACCCGCTCGGGTCACTACTCCCAAGCGAGCCTACAGCCTTTTCCTTACCGGCCCGAACCGATAACCCCAGCCGTCGGAAAGTAATCCGAATCGACAGGCGCTTACCGGCAGCCCACAGCCAGGTACCTCCGAATAAAATGACCGGCACTCGGCCCAGCGCCAAATACGCCCACCATCGGTTATTCCGGTTTATACGGAGAGTACCAGTGAAAATAGCGCCTGCTCAAACACGAGATACGTTCAAATGGGAAATGTCGTGAAAGGGAAAAGAGGGTACATTGGGGAAAACGGAGTAGAGGGATGAAAGCAGAGAAATCGCTTGAATTTCCCAAGAGCGCAACCCAGTGTTTACTAAAGACATTAAACCCCATGTGAAAAGAAAAGATCTCTAGAGAACTTCGGGGTCCGTGAAGTCCGTACACACTAAAAGATGCTCCACTGAGGGCAAGAAATATTTGGTAGCACTATTCTCAACTAATAAACTAGCTCTTTCTTGTGACTTATTTCTGTCCTGATGATAGTGGACATCTTGCTTTACTGAAATGACCATTGACGATCTTTTAGACGTCTATTTTTTATTGTCGTTGTTTTTAAAATAGGAATTTTGTTTCAATTCCAATTTGATTGCGAAGTTTTCATGTTTTCTGCTATGAGATTCATTGCCAGTTTGCTCCTTCGAGTAATCATTCTGGTGGTAATCTCGACGAGGTATCTCGTCATCAGAACAAAACTGACCTGCCTTAGATCTCGTCGTCATAAAAAATCGGTGATATCTTGACGACGAGTTATATCGTCATCAGCCAAATTGGTCAAATCTTGATACACGAGATATCTCGTCGAAATCACTTTGAGGGTTAAACGTGGCTTGGTATATGCGTTAGGGAGCAACCAAATATTATTAAAAACGTAGTTTGCACCGATCTGATGAAACTATTCAGCTGTCTGGTACTTGGGAATTTTTAATTAACGTCGTACTAAAGCAACACAATGGGCTATTGGTGACGGTCCGGGATCAATTCCACCAACAGGTCTGGTGGTTAAGGTGTTAGCCTCTAGATCGGAAGGTTCCTGAGTTGAATCCGGGTCAGTGCATCGATGTTTGTAAGCGTATGATATAGAGGTGGACCTTAAATCTGTCGTGGCCGAAAGTCCTCGCGTTGGGTTGGTGTGGAAGTTTGGAGAGTGGGGTGCCAGCTCAGGTGTTGCCTTGGCATCTAACCGTGGTTCAAAATTGCGTGGTGGTATATTAGGATCTTTTTAGGGGATTGATCGGAACCGTCGTCAATAGTCCGTTGTGTTGCTCAAGTATGACGATAATTATAAATGTCATAAGAGAGTGATTTCCATTGCTCCTTTGACTAAATCAAAAACTTATACGGGATCAAATATGCTGAGCACACAATAGATACAAGCAAGACCTTTCTGCTGATACTCTACGCAGATCAACTAGTTATTTTGAAGTATTGCATTACTAAAATCTTTTATATGCTTTTGCTTTCTGATATATTGATCTTTAATTCGGTTTGTTTGTTTATGTACATATATGTATCAAAAAAATTGTTTAAGCTTAAAGGCATAAGGTTCAGCAAGGGACACATAAATTCATCAATATTTATATATACCAGGTAAACATTAACAAGTATATCAATAACATTTAAGTGCCATATGTAGAACAATTAAATGGTATTAGGAAAATTTTTCAAATATATTGTCTTGACTACAAGTTAAAATATTAATATGAAGTATAAGAACTGATTATAAAATGTATGGTAGGTACGTTTTCAATTAACGTCGCACTCAAGCAAGACAATAGGCTATTAAAATGTATGGAATGAATGGAAATTAAATTAAAAATCAGTCATGTCGAACAACGACCTGAAGGTAATCTCAAAGCACTAAAACAAACAATTATTTAATACATGTTGGTAAATAACACCATGATGTTTTTTTCGGTTTGCTTGTTTATGTTCGTTTCTGTATAAAAAAAAAAGATATTTTATATATGCACATGTTTGTTTCGTTAGGGCGACCTTGCAGTCATGGAATCGATTCAAAAACAAATAGCTACCCGGATCACCCACCTTGTGAAAGTGGTTACAAGTGTAATGATGAAGTAGAGGTAAGACATGAGTTCCATCATTTGACCACCGATACTATGCATTTAATAATTTCCATATTACTAAGATACGAGTTCCATCATTCCACATCAATACGTTGCATTTAATATCTATTGCTGTCGAGATTCCGGGTTTGTTTTAAACCATTCCTATTAGGTTGGGTCTTTTTTTTTAATTAAAAAATCCAAATCTTCTGTAACGGGATAATTATATACTGGTATCAAAAAAGTTATTTCATTTTTTTAAATGTATCATATTTAAAAAGAAAAGGATAACTGATATTTAAACGGAGAAACGGATCAGGGTAAAGGTGAAAATTAACGGTCATCACGTGGCGACTGAATGTTTGAAAGTGGAGACTAAAAATTAGCTACACAGTTGCCCCACTTTCGTAAAAACATTAGTTCATGTTGAAGAACCTCGGAACTTAAGTTTTTTTTTCTTCTGAGGACCGTAAGAAAAATATAAATATATATTAACAAAAAAGCACGAGAAAATGAAGTAGTACTTGGAATTTTTGGTTAAAAAACGCAAAGCAATCTATTGAAAGAAGGCAGATTACATATACAGGGTGACCTGTAAAGTCCTTTTAAGACCTTTAATTTTGAAACCGCGTCTCGAAGCGTCAAGGTAGTACCTACAGTAAAATGACCATGCTGAATTTATTAAGACAGCTTACAGCGCCCCTAGCGGTAAAATAAGGAAGTTTTAAAAAATCTCTCGAAAACAAAGATAGATTTGCCAAAAAGTTCAATTAGAAAAATGTACGCAATACAATAATATAGGCACAGAAAATAATTTCATGGAGTTATCTGTAAAACTGGCGGAGATATTCGCGATTGAAATTTGAACTTTTCCATGTCTTGAAAAAGGGGCCGTCCTGAAATTGAAAAACGTGTTCTCATTCAGTTTTTCTGAGTTAAGCAACGACGAATTTAAAATTCAAATAATTAATTTACCCCTTCCCTTATAAACTTTACGCGGACGAGAAAATGTCAGAAACAAATGCGTGTCGTTCAGTGGATGATTGGTAGATCCACAACAACAGTAAAACTTAAAATTTATTTGTAGACGAATAAGATGAAAGCGTGAATTAAACGTTCTTATAAAATTGAATACGAAATTTGTAGATTAAAACAGGAATCAAAGTTTCCACCATGCCCACGATCTGGTGCAAAACAGGGGACATTTATTGCGGTTTCGTATGTATGCAAATCCACATTGCGTTGTCATCCTTTATGTATCAGATAAAAACCGCACGAGCTGGTGTTCTTACTTCATACAATACGCTGTGAGGAAATGGGGACTTTCACTAATAGTCTGTACTGTGAGATGGTGCTTCTCTATGGCGAAAGCCAACGCAATGCAGTCCAGGCTGCACGGACTAATGCCGTTCGATTTCCAAATGGTCCACATCCCATTTCGGCAACCATTGGAAATGTTGTTCGACGTCTCAGAGACACAGGCAGCACTCGAAGTCGACCTCGTTCGGGCAGACCACGTATGTCTAGAATACCAGCAGAAGACATACTGGCGTACGTTTTAGCACATCCGTACAACAGTACTAGACAAATCAACCATCAGACTGGCTTAGTACAAAGCCAAATATGGCAAATACTGCACGACAATGGTGCAAATCCCTATCATCCAATTCTGCAATAAGGATTGTTACCGGAAAAACATCAGCGACGCTTTGACTGGTGCAATTGGGCATTGAACGAATTGGAGGTAAGCCCAGAATTTGTTTCCAACATATTATGGTCGGACGAGGCTAAGTTTCACCGAAACGGGATGCTGAACCGACACAACACCCATTTCTGGGCACTAGAAAATCCCACAGAAGGAGTTTCCGTCAGACAGAAGGTGCAGTGGTCCATGAATGTGTGGTACAGAATTTGGAAGGATCGTCTAATTGGACCCGTGTTCTATGACGGTTCACTAAATGGACCGAAATACCTCCAAATGTTACAGGATGTGTTACCTGATTTTATAGATGATATTTCTCTGCTGTTCTTGTCTTCCCTGAGGTTCCAACATGATGGCGCCTCGCCGCACAAACCCCACGCAGTGCGACAGTTTCTTGAGAACACATTTGGCCAACAGGTAATTGGCTACGGTGGCTGTGTTGAATGGCCTCCACGATCACCGGATCTTACCCCACTCGATTTCTTCCTCTGGGGCTACATCAAATATCGTGTGTGTGTGTATGAAACTCCGTTGACAAGTTTGCTGGATCTGCGGTAGCGCATCATCGATAGCTGCGCTATTTTCACACCACAAATGATAAGGAATGTGCTTCATCGAATACAAATGTGTATTGTAGCCGATGGTGACCTTTTTGAACACACTCGCCATGTTTTGTTTTGCAATAAATTTCTTGCTGTTCATCTGTGTCTTTGACTTTTCCAATGTGCCACACTGAATAACGCGTATTTGTTTCTGACATTCGGATCTCACTAAAGGTTTATCAGGATAAAATTATTGAATAGTAAATCTTCGTTCGTGGTGGTATAGCCGACAGGTTCTTAATCGTGTATTTTACTTGTTGCGTGAAAATTGTGATTTTGGATAGTCAGTTTTTTTTTATTTTCCGGAGTTCTTTTTTCAGATGTTTTTTTTTATTTGTCTTTTTTTTTTTTTTTACTTTCTTTGTTGTGTGAATTTAAATCCGTCGTTGCTTAACTCGGAAAAACTGAATGACAACACGGAAGAACACGTTTTCAATTTCAGGACGGCCCCTTTTTCAAGGCATGGAAAAGTTCAAATATCAAACGTGAATATCTCCGACAGTTTTACAGATAACTCCATGAATTTTTTTTCCTTGTCTTTATTATTGTATTGCGTACATTTTTCTAATTGAACTTATTGGCCACTATCCTTTAGTTTTCGAATTATTTTTTTTAATTCCCTTATTTCACCGCTAGGGGCGCTGTAAGCTGTCTCAATAAATTCAGCATGGTCACTTTACTGTAGGTACACGTTACTACCTTGACTCTACGAGACGCGGTTCTAAAATTAAAGGGCTTAAAAGGACTTTACAGGTCACCCTGTGTATATATATATATATATATATATATATATCATTCCAATACGTAATTAAACGAAAGATCAAAATAAAAATCATATGTATTAAACCAGAAAACGAAAGTGAAAACGAAAGTTAGAAGAAAAGTTAAAACTAACCATGCAAGCGCGCTGAAAGCTGCAGACATAGCATGGCAAGGAATATATTTTTCTTAAACAAGAGGAAATTCACAAAATAAAAACCAAACGGAATTTATTGAAAACGAAAGTGTTGGTGGATCAGGGCGTCATCAGGGAGGAGCCTGATCCATACAACACAAAATGGTGTTTTCTACGAATATGAGCCGCGAAATGCTAAGAAATTGCTCCGTTTGGTTTTTATTTTGTGAATTTCCTCTTGTTTAAGAATATATATATATATATATATATATATATATATAAGATAAACCTGATGTGCAGGGAACAGTTGGAAATCGGAAAATAAAAATATACAAGTAGGAAACAAATAAGACGTCCTTAAAATAAACATACTATTTATGTACAGTCTCGGGAAAAAAACCGACCACCTTTATTTCGAGCACTATTCATACTAGAGCAAATTGAAAGGTATCATTCAATAGGGAATAACATCCCTACATTCAAGTCCAAAAATCTCTATTATTATAAAAGGAATAGTCCGAACTCCACTACGCAGTGTCCCGACAAATATATGGTACATACAATAATGAAATTTGGCACGCAGGTAGTCCGAATTTTTTCCAATTCTTGTGTCCTTTTAAAATTCAATCTTGAACATTCTTAAATGAATTTAATGGAATTTAATTATTATTGTTTTCTTTGGAATGGCAACAGCATTAAAGAGATGGATTCTAAATTTATTTTTTCCGCTTCCGTTTTCATTTTGCGGAGAAACGATTTATCAGCAGACTAAAAAAAACAAATAAAGTTTTAACTTTAGTTATGTAGTTCTTTTTTCTATCTTCTAGATCGTTAAAGAGAGAGTAAAAATTTCAAGGGATTTAAAATCTGCGGAAAATTTTACATTAGATCGATACCTAAAAATATGATTTTCTTTAAATAAATAATTTTTAAATTGAAACTTTTATATTTTATATATTTCTTTCCTTTGATTCGATATTCGAGAAATCAGATTTCATTTCCTCGCTAAAACCATTCCACATCGAAGAAAAGCAAAACAAATAAAAAACATTTTGAATGGCATTGTTTAGTTCTTTTTTGTAACATCGGGATCGTTAAAGATAGATTGAAAATTTTCAACAGATAATTTCAACGGATTTTACATCAGAGAGTTACCTTACATTTGATTTTCTTTTAATAAATATTTTTTCAATTAAAATTTTATTTTCGCAAGCGATTGTGACGTCACGCCGATTGGATCTCTTCGCAATTCGAATTTGGCCGAATTTGACAATAACGAAGCCATCGCGGCGTTGCTTCGCAAACCAAATGGGAATTCGTATTGAAATTATTCCAATAGGCTACGAATTTCCATTTGGTTTGCGAATCAAACCAACACCACGGGCAAAGCTGTGATGGCTACTCAGTGTCTAGTATTGCATAAAGGGACGTCTTCATATCAAAATTTGCACCAACAGCGGTTTCAAATAGAAACACCAAGTTTTGATGCCATAATCAATTTCTGGCATCGTTAAATTAGTCGAAATATGAAATTTCATGAATTTACTATCTTTATATCCAGAGATATTCAATTCTAATATTGGTGTCAATTTCAGGGATCATCTCCGTATAGAAAGTCGCTATTCGTAGGTCCAGATTAATTGTAGTTTCATCGTTACCCGAATTTTAAATTTAACTACCATTTCAACGTATTTTTCAGCGATTCGAGAATTATATTTACTATGCAAACGATTTGAAAATTATATTATTATGTTTACAATGCAATTGATCCAAGAATTATCATCCGAGGTTTGTAAAACGGTTTTTAAACGTTTGGTCGCGCCCTAAAATCTCCATTAAGAGCATTTTAGACTACAGGCACCAACTGTTTATTTACACTTTAACCTTGCACTTACACAGATTTATCGTAAAGATGTTTGAAGAAAAACAAGTAAGAAAATAATGAACATGTCAACGCAGAAACCTTCCTAATTTTTCTGAGGTTGTTTGGTTTTTGGGGTTTTAATGCCGCAAGCCCAATAACGGGCAAGCTCCTCCGAGCTTGTTTTGTACAGATTTACATTTTAAATTTACACACTTAAATTAAATGTTTATGCATTTCTGGATAATTTTATTTTAAAATTTGAAATTCACAAAGTTTAATGTAGATGGTTTGCTAGTTTATTGTAAAAATATTCTATAGAGCAGTGTATTTATATGTATGATTCTTCTATTTTGATTATAGCCTGTATGCGCCAAGTCTTAATCCTATAAATGAAAGACGACTTATCCGTTGGGCCACGTGGAAGTCACGATAAGAAGTTTCTGAATCCTCTGCACTGAAATTTGTGGAATCACCATAAGCTTTAAATATGTAAAATATTAAGTATATTAAATAAAAGTCTGCATCTCAATTTCTATTTGTATGGTTACTACACATCAGTTTTGAACAAAAACACATTACCAAAAGGGAAGAAGAAAATAATTCAGAATTCATTTGGTTGGTTGGTAATTAGTTAATTAATCACCATAAGCTATAAATATGTAAAATATTAATTATATTAAATAAAAGTCTGCATCTCAATTTCTATTTGTATGGTTAATACACATCAGTTTTGAACAAAAACACGTTACCAAAAGGGAAGAAGAAAATAATTCAGAGTTCATTTGGTTGATAGCTAATTAGTTAATTAATCACCATAAGCTTTATAGGGGAGAGTAGTACACATTGAGACAAATTTAAAAAAAAAACAATATTTAAGAGCTAAATACAATCGACTGAAGAAATTTAGTTATTTTATGTTAAAATCTGTTTTATTGGACATATCTTCCACATAAAATTTATTAATACATATAGACAGAAACCAGAAATAATTAACGTTAAAATAATATCAGCATTCGTCTCACTGTGTACCACACCTCGTACACAGTGAGACATTGCTAATTTATTTATTTAAAAAATATATTACCACAATACTAAACACAAACAATGGTTCATTATACACAAGTTTTCATAAAGCAATCAATTGTCAATCTTGGAAAAGTCACCGAACATTTATTTGGTCAAGCCGCACTTCAAAACGGACATATCCTGACAATCTTTTTGTTGTCATGGGAATTAGCTGAGGTAGAACCATGACAGTACAGTATCCAATTCATTTACAGAGGCCACATCTGGAATGTTAGTCTTCACAAAGGCATTATATTTCTCACTTTTGCTATTACTTCGATGTAGAAAACCCCTTAACCATTCTATACCTGCAGACTTTGAAACCTCACAGGACTCTGGACATTTTATGTTATTCTTTTTTGCCATTTCATAGGCAACTTTTCGCGAACAGCAATTGTTGAAAATCCATAGTACATTCTACTGCATGTTTCAATGTATTCTGTAAATATCTGACGTATACTGTAATGTGGCAGCATTCGTATCAACATCTGGATTTTCTTTCTTTTTCTTGACATATCTATATAACGTTTGAAAGGGGACATTTTCCTTTTTAGCTGCTTTTTGAATGGAGTACTTTTCCTGTAGGACTAATTTCACAGCTGCAGCCATCTGTCCTTCTCCAGTTGTTCCAATTTTTCTTGGAACATTCTTAGGCCGTACCATCATAACTCTGAAAAAAAAATACATTATTACCAGAAAATATTTAAATAACATTATTAATGATAGTCTCGGCTTTGTGTATCTGTACAGCAATAATACAAGCTGTTAAATCACTAGTTACAATTTTAAGATGTAAAATTCATTATATTGTGTTAGCAAAATCTTAGTATTTCAAAATTGAGTTGATAAAAATTGATAAAATTCGTAATGCTAAATACATTTTATACAGTAGCAAATACATTACAGTAACATTTAATGCATATTACTATTATGGAATAAATATAGTTATAATTGTACACAGTGAGACACTATTTCACTCTATACCACTGTTCCTTGTCTTACTGTGTACCATTTCACTTCGTTAAAAAAATGGCTAAATATATCCCTTCCATTGTTTTTCTTTAATTAAATCCTTGGTATTAAGTGGAGAAATAGTGCGGCATATATATAATATTCAATCCCAAATAATAGATACAATTAAACTGAAGATATATGATATATAACAGAGATAAATAACTTACTTTTAGGTTCAAAAAATCACTTTCCTTTCATAGCTTCCAACAGAACGAACATCCATGCTTGAAATGTGGGTGGCAATTACTCCAAACAAAGCGTCACTGAACATCCTGGCATCTAGCGGCACAAACATAAACTTCATTATAAAAGACTTTCTGTTTCACTGTGTACCCTGTTTCACTGTGTACTATTCTCCCCTATATGTAAAATATTAATCATCTATATAAATATGAATGGGGTGTTTGTTTGTACATTCAATATTTTCGACCCATTTCTAGTTTTCTATCCGTTTTGGACCCTTCTGATGCAAAATCCGCCTTTTTCGCGTTCGGTGTCTGTCTGTCTGTCCATCTGTCTGTATGTATGTGCCCTATACACGTCCACACGGTTTAATATATTTTCATGGAAATTTGCATACAGTGAGTACTTATCTTCATTTAGTGAGTGGAATTGGTTGCGAAAGTCTGTCTGTCCGTCTTTCTGTTCTATGTTCGATTTTGTGTTTGTGTGTTTGTGCAGGCATCACGTGAATAGTATTGTATACACTATCTATTAGTTTAGTGAATGCAATATTAAACAATTTTTTATTTTCATATTTAGATGAGCTTCATGCTAAAACACCTGAGTAAGTGAACTTAAATCAACCATAGTTTGGTAGTTTGGGAAAAATTGGAATGTGTATTGAGTATTACGATTACTTTTATTTGCTTTACCAGTACTGCTAAAAAACAATACTTAAAAAAAAAAATTATGGAATTTCAGCTTATTTTATTTATTTGTAGTTTTTTTTTTTTTTTGTTATTTGCGCAATGTAAACGATTTTCGAATATTTGGAACAGACGATATTTTTCAACGAACTGGAATAAAACGGAAACTCGTGTTTCTTTCGCTCTGAATTAATTTTGCATTTCTAAATTTTGTGCAATTTTTAGTTGTAAGTTGTGGCAACTGCGAGATCAAGAGATAAAAAGGAATCACAAATTAATATCTTTAGAACAACTTTTTCCCGACATTGTTCATTTTATTTCATTCAGCTGTTTTCTTTTGTTTTATGTTTTAAATATTTATTAGTTTTGTTTAGATAGTGTTTCTTTTTCATCACACGCAACACCACCACAAAGTATTCGACATAAAGTGGCAGGTAAGTCAGAATATGAAAATAATTTTAAATGTAAATATGCCATTATTAAAAGAATATTAATATTTAAAAAATTCGAACTGGAATTTTTCAAACATAAAATTCTTTGTCATAATGACAGAAAATTTCGAAATTCCACCATTTCGTATGCCGGATGCAGGAGTGCCACGAGTAAAAAAATATTGTTTTGCTGACTATGAGGGCGAGAGCACTTACCGTAAATCGTCGTTTTTATTAATTGATTTGAACATGAAAAGAACTTAAAGGGAATTATAAATTATCCTCAAAATCGTATTTTGTAGTAGTAACCTTAATGTCACCTTTCGTCCTTTTGAAGCTTTCTCATACAGCTAGGGTGCGATGTATATGAAATATATTGCATGAATGGATATGTAAGTGTAGGATTTGTGTCGAAAGTAAGTGGTAGAAATTATAAAGATAGCGAAAGGTGTTAAAATATTATTTTATTCTACGAAAAACGTAAGTTATTATATATTTTGATCATCTCTTCAATCTAGAGTAAACCAACTCAAACCGAGCAAGGTTGTGTATTTTGCTAACATTAAATAAAAGTCTGCATCTCAATTTCTATTTTTATGGTTACTACACATCAGTTTTGAACAAAAACACGTTACGAAAAGGGAAGAAGAAATTATTTCAGAGTTCATTTCGTTGATAGGTAATTATTAATTAATCACCATAAGCTTTAAATATGTAAAATATTAATTATCTATATAAATAAGAATGGAATGTTTGTTTGTACATTCAATACTTTCGACCCATTTCAAGTTTTCTACTCTTCTGATGCCAAATCCGCCTCTTTCGCGTTTGGTGTCTGTCCATCTGTCTGTATGAATGTGCCCTATACACGTCCACACGGTTTAAAATATTTCCATGGAAATTTGCATACAGTGAGTACTTATCTTCATTTAGTGAGTGGAATTGGTTGCGAAAGTCTGTCTGTCCGTCTTTCTGTTCTATGTTCGATTTTTTTGTTTGTGTGTTTGTGCTGGCATCACATAAATTTTATTCCAGATATTTGATTGCAATGTGTTTTATTTTATACATTATCTATTAGTTTAGTGAATGCAGTATTAAACATTTCTTTATTGTTATATTTAGTTGAGTTTCATGCTAAAAACCTGAGTACGTATACTTAAATCAACCATAATTTGGTAGTTTTGGAAAAATTGGGATGGGTATATTGAATATTACGATTACTTTGATTGCTTTACCAGTACTGCTAAAAAAGTAAATATTCTTCAAAAAGTATTATTTTTTTATCGAATTTCAGTTCTGATATTTAATTTATTTCGAGTCTTATATTTGTTCTTTGTGCAATGTAAACGATTTCCGAATATTTGGGACAGACGATATTTTTAAATGAACGGGAATAAAACGGAAACGTGTTTGAGGCCACGACAGATTTAACGCATTTGCCCTAACGTACACATTGGTATTTGGTTGGATCGGGTTTCGAACTCGCAACTCTCTGGTTGCTAATCCTCTACTCTACCAACTGTGCTACCACGGCCCTAAAGCCATTTCTTAGCTTTATAATTAATGGATATCCGAAATGTTTAAAAAAAAATAATTAATTTGGGTGGTATTTGTTGCTTTATAAGCTGCGTCTATAAAGGCTTGAATTAAAATTTCTGTTGAATTGCTTTCGGTATTGGCGATGATTTTTATGCCAACTCGGTTTATTTTGTTTATTATTATAAAAATAGATAAATAATAAAACAAACTTAAATGCGTATTTTAAATTTTATTGTGTGCTGAACAAGAGTGTGATAAAAATGTTATATTTTAGTGATCTAAAAAATATACATCAAAAACCAATTTTTACCGACTCGCATTTTCACTCTACAACTAGAACTCTCAACTTTGCTTCACAAGGTAACACAGCTTCTTAAAAATTCCGATAAAGGGTGATAAAAATATCGACGCTGGATGAATGTCTTTTTAAACTTTCTAAAAACGTCACGTTTTAAATCGAAATTAGGCCCGGTGCACACATCCGGTTTTTCAACGTGCGGCGCCGCTGCCGCAACGCAAGTGCAGTCTGAGATACATTAGATCCAATGGAGCAGTGCACACATGCCTCCAGCGCCGCTGGGGCGACGCACGTCCAACTTGCGTGCACTTTGTACCACAGTTCCCCACGGCGCCGCACATGAATCTCCGTTCTGAAGTACCTTGTTTTCATTAACAAATGGAATACATATATAATAATTAATAAATGGTTGTATCCAGTAGCGTCTATTTTGTGTTTCAAAACATACTTTTTTTACACCAAGTAAGCGAAAAGAACAAGTTTTCTTCGATTGAATATTTATCGCAAATGGCGCGAAATGAGAATTTGCGTCATTTCACGGTTATGTGTGCATAGTTGGGCTTCGTTGCCGCAGTGGCGCCGCACGTTGAAAAACCGGATGTGTGCACCAGTCCTTAGTCCTTTGGATGCCACACATACAAATACTTTTAGAGCAATGAAAACAACCACTTTCAAAATTGAGTAGGCCATTGAAAATTTTATGTTTCATCAAGTTTAAGTGTACTTAGTTGAGTTTTAAGAACTTCAGTCAATTGTGTAATTATCATGTCGCTGTGCGTGTATATATACGCTCAACATAGCTCATGTATGTCTGAGATGGTTCTGCATTAGACACAAGCAATTGATCATTCGAAAATCTTTACAATCACTCCAGTTCAGCAATTCCTAACTTGTGATACGCGTCCTGGACAGGTTAGGGTACGCGAAAATAATATTGCTAAAGGCGGAAAACATCAGGAAAGAATTTAAATAAAACCGCAAAAATAGGTTATGGTGATTTGTGTGAAGTTTGTATAGTTCTTATAATTTATAAAGTCATTTCTGAATTATAAAATCTTTCTAATGTTTGAACTTTTTTTTTTTTTATTTTTTTCTTTTAAATGTGAATGTTTATTTTTAAAAATACGAAAATATTCCAAAACAAGCCCTTTTTTTGGAAGATTGCTGATCTATGTTGCTTAAGTCTGAAAAATTATTTGAATGAAAGAGTACATTATAAAATACTTTTAATCACGTAATCAGGTATTTAGTCTAAGATGATGTACAGCCGTAAAAAAAAACGACTCACCCGATCGCAATTGCACAATTTGCATCACAGAACAAAGTGGAAGGTAGCAATCGATAAGGATTAATGTTTTTTACAAATATTAATACTTAATATTTGCTTAAGAGGCCGTCTTCGTATTAAATTGGGTGCTTGCTCCGATAATTTCAATACGAACCCCCATCTTTTATCACAAATTTGGATTCTACACAAAATTTCAGGCTGATATGACGATAAAATAAAGTAAAACGGTGTAAAATTGACCGAGAAAACCCATAAAAACCATCGAGGGAGCGTATAAGTGTTCGGAATTCAATCATATTATAAATATTGATAAAGACCCGTAGTGGTCGTCAAAGTCAATGACCTGTTGCAGGCGCCTTGGTATGGAGTCCATTAAGATGGTGACAAAGTCAGAATCTATTCTGACTGAATCCCAGGATCTGTTGGCAGGAATTTCTGTTTTCACTTAGTGAACAATCCCCAATAACGATAATAATCATCGAATTTTGCAAATAGTCTCACTGCTCTTCTAAATATGCTCGTAATGATCTGGAATTTGCAATTCCGATGTTTCAGTAACAGTTGAATCACATGGTGTGCCAAACTTTGCCTATGTTTCTATTCGTAATTTTTTATGAATATTAATTTAAAAATGGATAAAAAAATAGTAAATTTAGTTTGATAATTAAAATATTTATTAATTGTGTTTCGGTTTTTGGGTAGCAAAGGATGAAAAAATAATTTCCAAGACAGGGTTCCCACGGTCCTTGAAAAGTCTTTGATTTTATTTTCTGAACTAGGGGCCCTTGAAAGTCCTTGAAAATTACGGAACTTGGTGAAAAGTCCTTGAAAATACTTGATTTTTTTAACATACATAACTGTGTAATTTCGTCTTGCGTTTGAATTGTCCAGACTAGTTTCCTCCTTTGTCAGACTTGTACTAGCTCATATGGTGCGTGTGCGCCCTTTTACAAGTCATTCTGAATGAAACCGGTGTTTGACACCACATGATATACTAATAATGTTACTTCTAGATCGTCCATTCCATTCTCCACCATATTCTGTCCGTCAAAGTTGACACTTCTGGTCTCCGTTAAGACGGCCACCTTGTTATGCCCGTCGCATCATGACGTATCACGGCTGCTAGATAATAGCACTGCTTTCTTAGGAAACCGTAGCTTTAGCAATCAGGACGTCATTGGAAACCTTTGGGTTGGTGTGGAAGTTTGGAGAGTGGGGTGCAGCTCAGGTGTTGTTTCGTCATCTGACCGTGGTTCAAAATTACTATAATTATATACTATACAGCATATAAAATTATTATAAAAGAAAGTGTTTGTTTGGGGCCACAAAATCCCGACGATTCTATGGCACTTACAGCAATGAGATTTGGCACACAGGTGGTCCGAATTATTTGCAATTTCTGGGACGCTGCGAATTTTAAAATTCAGTCTAGAAGATTTTTAAATTAATTTAATAGTTTTATTCTCCATCGCTTTTTCAAACGCGGAAAACTTTTTCTACCCGTGTGACCTTGCAGTCAGGGTTTGGAATCATGCCAAGTTTTTTTTCATTCGCAATACGCGGAGAAAATTATTTTGTTCATGTCCGCTTTGATTTTGCGCGGACGAATAAATTTCCAGCCAGACAATAAATCTTTTAACTGAAGTCAGTTCTTTTTTCTGTCTCCTAGACCGTTAAAGATAGAGTAAAAATTTCAACAGATTTGAAATCTGCGGAAAATTTCAGTTTAGAATGTTACCTAAAAATATGATTTTCTTTAAATAAATAATTGTTTAATTGAATATATCTTCAACAGATTTGAAATCTGCGGAACATTCTATGTTACCTAAAAATATGATTTTCTTTAAATAAATAATTGTTTAATTGAATATATCTTCAACAGATTTGAAATTTGCGAAAATTTTACACCAGATTAATACCTTACATCACGGCGTTGCCCGTGGTAGCAAACCACCGCCGGGCTAGCCAAGCAGTGGCTAGTGTGATATATATCAGACCAACCACAGTTGGAAGGTATGGGTGGTCATAAACCACACATTTCCTTGTCGCTTCGTCCTATCGCTATTTTGATAAACTATATAGACATGAAAGAGTTCCGCCTCTTTGATCATTTTTTAAAGTTGTCTTGGGATTGGTGAAGAAATGCAGAGAAAATATTAAGGTTTTTGTAGGGGGTCTCTCTCTCACACTTTTACATCATCATTAAAAATTTTGTACAATTGACGCCGTACGTATAAGAATGAAAACTTACAGTTTCAGTTTACTGAATTATCCGTTTTCGTAAAACGAGGAAGTTTCTTCAAGCAAGTGACTCTTCACGGCGAAATTCGATTTTTAGACTGCAAGTGGGAAGAATATTTTATATCATACTAGCCACTGCGTGACCAGCACGGCATTGCCCGTGACAGTTCTATTCGTGGGGTCAGGTGGGACCACTGCTCGCTAACCCCCGGTGATGCTACGAAAACACCACGAGCAACGCCGTGTTGGCCTCATCATTGTCAAATGCGACCAAATTCGAATTGAGAAGAGATCCAATCGGTGTGACGTCACAATCTCTTGCGAAAATATAAATATTCAATTGAAAAATTATTTTTTTGTTTTTAAAAAATGTTATCGCAGCCGCCGCAGGATTAAAAACTCGCGTTTTTCGCTCGATTCTTAGACGGTTTCCCGAGAAAGTACGGATCAGAAAATTACGTAATTGACTTGGTTTGTTCAAAATTGTACAGGGAACAAGATGAATAAAATTTCTTACCGATGCGGCAATTAGTTTAGGGTTTATTAAGTGTCGAAATTGAAAGAGCGAAATTTCTAATGCGAATGAGCAAACGGCGTACAAATGTTCAGTCTTCAGCCGTGATTTTTGTTTTTTAGAATACCTCTAAATGTAAATTTTTGCAGGACGCCGAGTTTTTTTTAGAAATTTCAATTTGGTTCCTGATTTATTTTTTTATTTGGGAAAATACATGACATTTTCGGAAATTTTTTAAATCTGTAATATCTATATCTTATTACTTTATTTTTTAAATTTGAAAACATCGCAGAGAACCTTAGAATTACCTCTTTCTTACGGTACAATTATTTTTTAAATTGGTTAATAAATAAAGTCGATGCAATTAAAAGTTGGTCAGAAAAATTTCGGAACTTTAAGATCGTAATTTACGATACAAAACTAAAACTGTTATATCTATCATTTAATACTATTAGTTTTATAATTTGAAAATTTCACGTAAAAGTTTACAATGTACTCTTTTTTATGGTATAATTATTTTTTAAATTGGTTCATAAATAAATTCGATTTGAGGAAAAGTATAATTTAACGAAAGTGTACAAATTGTCGATCGGGCAGAGAGGGATCGGTGAAACGAAAGGTTGTATTTTTAACTAACGGGTTTGCCAGACATCAAATTTATCGTAGCTACAATCACCATAGCAACGATTTTTTTCCCGTTAAAATTGCTGTCACGTCTGGCCCGAAGTCCAAAAGGCTGAACTCTCGCTTTTATCCCCTGGATTCTCATACGGTTTCGCGAAAAAGTGCACATCCAGTAATCAACATGGTTTATTTAAAATTGTACATAGAACAAGATCGCGAAAGTTTTTTTACCGATGCGGCTTTTAGTTTAAAGATCATTACGTGTTAAACTTAAAAAAAAAAAGCAAAATCACTTGCGGAAGGAGTGTTGTATTGTATCTGCAAAAAAAGTGTTGGTTTGCGAAGTAAACCAAATGCGATTGCGTGCGTAGGCGAGCAGGGGGTGGGGAATTCGTCTTCGTACGACATTGTCTCTGCTGAAGGAATGTTGGTTTGCGAAGCAAACCAAATGATGAAAACGAACTACTATCAAAGAATGACACAGACGAAAAGCCACTAAATTAAGAAATGTGTTTATTGATAGTATTATATATATATATATTGACACATAAAATGGTTTAATTATTGTGATAAAGATACAGGTTTTGTTGCACAAGGTTTTCACAGGATCCAAAACATCTGAAAAGCATGGATGAATTCAATCAAAAGACAATCAGGTGGACCAAAATTTCATCTAAGAGACAGATCCAGTCAGTAAAGTAGCCGAGCCAATAACCCAATAGCAGTCACAATCGACGAAATAGTCACGTTCGAAGTTTCAGGTCACACTAGGGTAAGATGAGTCATAATAGAGATTTTGAAGTATCAGTCTTCATAGTCGTAGACATTTTAGTCGGTTGAAGAAATAAGTTACATGCAACAGCAAGGCTTGAAAAAGTTCCATATTCTGCTTCCCCAGGTCTTGGGACGCTTTTTCAAACTGTGGCCTAACAGCTGATTTTCTGGAATGTTGCACAAAGAAGGTGTGGAATGGAGTTCCTTCTTGTACTTGCGTTGTTTGATCGATGACAGGACTTCCAGTTTACCGTCTAAAACGTCCTCTGTGGCCAAGTAATGAAGTTTGATATCCTCTTCCTGAATGGTGATCAAGGCGGACACAACAATATCTCTGTACCAGTATTACCAATGTTGTTGGCGTTGTTCACGAGAGAAACCCGTCGTTGGTGGTATGTTGATCACGATCGGTGACAAGTCTTCCAGTTTATCGTCTAATCCTTCCTCTGTGGCCAAGTAATCAAGTTAGATGTCCTCTTCCTGAATGGTGCTCAAGGTGGACACAACAATATATCTGTACTTGTATTCCCAATGTTGTTGGCGTTGTTCACGAGAGAAACCCGTCGTTGGTGGTATGTTCATCACGATCGGTGACAAGTCTTCCAGTTTATCGTCTAAACCGTCCTCTGTGGCCAAGGAATCAATTTCGATGTCCTCTTCCTGAATGGTGCTCAAGGTGGACACAACAATATATCTGTACTTCTATTCCCAATGTGGTTGGCGTTGTACACGAGAGAAACCCGTCGTTGGTGGTATGTTGATCACGATCGGTGATAAGTTAAGTTTTGGAGTGGTAGCTAAGCTCACTACAGTACTCCCCCTCCAGAATTTTAGCAGAAGCCGAAATTTGATAGATGATGTCACTAGTTGATTGATTGACATTTTGCATTAGACTGTGAGAGCTGTACATCGTGGGTCATCCAACGAATTTGTAAATTATTGCATCTTCAAATCACGTCTGTAGTCATCACTTATAGCATCCGAAATGAACCAGCTTAACTTAGTGTCAACCAAAAAGTACTTTATGGTAGAGTTGAGAGAGAGAGAAAGAGAGAGAGTGTTATACTGGTATTTATACTACCCATTTGTAAGTTAAGTTTTGGAGTGGTAGCTATACTCACAACAAAGTTTGCCTTTTTAATATAAAATATTGTAAAAGGGCCTATTGGTTACATTCTTGAAGACTTGTCTTACTTTTAGGTGCTCCAGAGTTGGAGTCCCGCCCTCATGCACCACTTTTCGTTTTCATTTCATTCTTAACATTTATTTCCCTGTTACATAGCTTGGCCAAATCTGGCCCTTGCGCCATAAAACCCCAAAACAATCAAATAACGTGTTTAAAGGGGGTTATTATAGGGGTTAATATTAAAAACTAAATATCCATCATCACAAACACGGTGGATAAAAATCAAATCTATATCTGGGTTTTTTTTTAATCAATTCTCTAAACCTTTTTATTTATTTTAATATATATACAAAACTATAAAATTATTGTTTGGACAAATACAAGAACAAGTATAATTTAAATTACATTTGTTGATTTCATGTCATGAGTGTAAAATATCAACAAAATTGTCTCATCTTCCCCTAAAATGTTTACAAATCAAAAAATGCCAATGAAAAATTTAATTGCAGATTCAAAAGTTGTTTAATTTAGTAATTATTAGACTCTTCTGGTGTAATAAGACACTTATAAATTGGTACTGACTTTGTCCGTTTATGGTAAGTGTTAACTTGCAAATACAAAATTATATAAACTGATAAAAATGTATTACGAATTTATATTAATTAAATTTCTAGAAAACTAAATGCACCCTCTTGTTAGGAAAAAGTATTCTTGATTTAATCATGAATATAAAGTGGATTGTTATCGCTAGCTCATTAAAAACACACGTGGACTGTAACACACTTTATTTTCAACTCTTAACTATTTTAAAGCATACTTCCTCTTTGGCGGTACGTCACTGTTCGCAACGCCACCTCGCGACAAGAGTCTGTACACTCCCCACGTTGAAACAAGTGGGGTTTCAAACTAAATAACAAACTACAACTCAATTAACAGAAAATAAACACTTACAAATATATTCAAACACATTACAATACAACTTCTTAAACATGTGCAATAAATCAAATGCTTTTAAATTTACAATTATTTTTATATTTAAGTTTCTAAAGGCAGTATACAAACATCACGGACATTTCTTTTTAATACTTTTCCATTAGGAATTTTAATATCAATGACTCTTACCCTTTGGTCTGAACTTTGGTATGTTTTCACAATTCTACCCGGAAGCCATTTAGTGCCAGGTAAATCTTTTTTTATCAACACCAATGCTCCACAAGATACATCGGTTTTACAAAATTTCCATTTGCATCTCTGCTGTAGAGTGTTCAGATAGTCTCGCTTCCAAATTTTTATGATTTGTTGCGAGAATTTTGTAATTCTCTGCCATTTAGACAATTTACTTTCAGTAATATTAATTAACTGAGGTTCTACTATATTCGATACAGGCCGACCAATTAAGAAATGACCTGGTGTCAATGTTTCAAAATTGTCGAATTCTGGAGATAGGGGTGTAAGATGTCTCGAATTTAGAACTCCCTCAATTTCCAAAATCACCGTTAGGAATTCTTCTAACGTGAGTCTGGAGTTACCAATGACACGTTTCAAGTGAAACTTAAAGGATTTCCAATCTATACCTTCACAAGTGTAGTAATTTGCCAAGGTTTCATCTGGACATTTAACTAGACGAAATAATCTTTTCATTTCAGAATTTGCACCTACAAAGTTGGTACCATTATCACTCCACAACTTTGCAGATTTGCCCCTACGACTGAAAAATCGCTTTAAACATGCAATAAATGCATCAGATGTTAAATCGGAAACAAAGTCCAGGTGTAATGCTTTAGTGCACAGGCATGCAAATATAGCTACATAAATTTTATTTAGCACACCTTTTCTTTGATTCTTAAACTTAATAAAAAAGGGTTCGCAAAAGTCAACACCAGTGAAATGAAAAGGAAAGGATGAAACAACACGCTCACTTGGCAAATCACTCATGATTTGTGTCACTGCTACAGGCTTGTTTTTGAAACAAGTAATACACTCTTGTACTATTTTGCGACACATGTTTCTGCCATTTAAAGGCCAGAAATTTTGACGTACATGATATAACAAGGAAGTTGGTCCAACATGCAAATATTTCAAATGAAAATGTTTCAAAATAATACAAGTTAATTTATGATTAGCAGGTAACAGCATAGGATGTTTTGCACTAATACTTAAATTAGAATTACTCAAACGTCCACCAATTCTAATAATTTGATCATTATCCAAAAAACAATTTAAAGAAGATAATTTGCCTGTAACAGGCTTATCCTTCTTCAAAGCAACATATTCATACTTGAATTCAGATTGCTGTAATAATCTGATTAAACTTACCTCACCACCTCTCAACTCTTTTGGTGTGAGAGGGCCTTGCTTTTTTTGAGTTGGGGTTCTAAGGTTGTATGAAAATTTAAACAAATAACATATAACTCGCAAAATATGTACATAATTGTTACTTAAATCAAGTAATTTGCACAAAATAAAATCATCACAATCATTTAAATTCACTAAACAGTTACTGTCGTCCTTAGAGTTTGTTCTAAGCTCTCTTTCAATCTCTTCATCGGGAATTACCACTTCCCAATTCTCGGGAATAGGATCACCTGCCTCGTGTAAGAACTTGGGTCCATGCCACCACAGTTCGTTGTGGATTAACTTGTCAGGATCAATACCTCGTGAGATAAGATCTGCTGGATTTGAGGCGGATGGTACATGACGCCATTGGGCAACAGACGTCAACTCCTGAATCGTGGTAACTCTGTTAGCCACGAAAATGTTTAGATCACAGGGTTTCCTTTGGATCCATGAAAGAACTATCATGGAATCACTCCAAAGGTAGGTGTGGGACACTTTTAGCTTCAAGGATCATTTGTTAGCATTCGACGATTAATGTGTAAGGTTCTCGTGGCCGCAAGCGCTGAAATTAAATTTCTACACTCCGTCACCTCAGCCGATGGCAATGGATCGTTCCAACCCAATTTCAGCAGCCAAAGACGTTGGAGGAATATTTTAGCCCTTGAGATGACTGGTCCCAGAAGACCAAGAAGGTCAAAGATACGAGCTATTGCAGACAACACAGCTCTCTTAGTGACATCCATATTCTCATCAAGAAGGTTGAACGAGAAATAATCACTGTACGGCTTCCAGGAGACATCCAATGTCTTGGTATCTTCTGGATGTGCGAACGAATACTCGGCACTTGTTTGTACAGACAGTTCAGGACAATTGGCAAACCATTTGTGGAGCTCCATTCCCCCTTTCTGAAGGATGCCAATTAACTGCTGCTGAAGTACTTTAGTTTGATGTAGGTCTTCACCGCCAGTCAGAATGTCGTCCATATACACGTCTGTAGCTAGGGCTGACGCTGCTTCAGGAAAATCTATTCTCTCATCAATAGACAATTGTTTCAAAGTTCTCATGGCGAGATATGGAGCACTAACTGTTCCGTACGTGACAGTGTTCAGACGATAGGTTTTAAGTGGATCGTCTATTGCGGATTTCCACAAAATACTCTGCAAATCTCTTTGATCCTCTTTGATGAGAATCATCCTGAACATCTTTTTAATGTCTGCCGTAAAAACATATCGATGTTTTCTAAAACGACACATGATTTCAAAAAGGTCGTCTTGTATCACGCCTCCATTTAGCTGAATGGAATTCAAAGAATTCTCAGCAGTTGTCACTGTTGATGCGTTAAACACAACTCAGTTTGGTTGCTGCACTATCTGCTCTGTAAACGCTGTAATGCGGGATATAATAAGTAGCCTGTGGTTGTTGTTCCTCAAAAACTTCTGTCATATGACCTAAAGTTTCGTACTCGCTTATAAAAGACTTATAAAGGTTATAATAATCAGGATCTCTAGATAGCTTTCTAATCAAAGAGTTTAACCTTTTTAGTGAGATCTCTCTCGATTCCCCTAAACACGAGGGATCCTCTTTGAGAGGCATTTTTACAATATATCTCCCATCACTATCTCTTAAATATGTCCTAGCATAGTGCTCATCGCAAAATTCAGTTTCTTCGGATTTTGTTAAGGACTCCTCGACATTTTCCAATTCCCAAAACTTTTGAATTTCTCGCTCTAAATTTCCCAAATTACTAACTAAACCGCAATACATTCTATCCGTATCGAAGCTATCATACATACTCCCACTCACAATATATCCAAAAACCGTATTTTGGAGAATCAATTTGGAGTTACAAAGGCTTAATCTCCCAGACCTCAATAAACTCATAAAAACTTCCGATCCCAAGAATAAATCAATTCTACTAGGTTTATTAAACTCAGGATCAGCCAGATCTACGGTCTCGGGGATATTCAATTTTGAGATATCAATTAACTTCGCGGGAGTTATGTGCGTAATTTTAGGCACAATAAGAAACTCTAGTTTTTGCTGGAAACTACCAATTTTACTACTAACAACGACCGATGTTTTGGACTTTACATTTAATGAGGCACCTGACAAACAAGAAACAGCCACATTAATTTTCTCTTTTGGAATCTGTAAGCACTCAATTAGATCAGTTGTACCGAAATGACTCATTGAACCACTATCCAGTAAGCACCTGCAACTAATAAATCGTCCATCTTTACTTTTAACATAAACAATCGCAGTGGAGTAATTTGGTAATTTTTTTAGTTAACGTCGTACTAGAGCAACACAACGGGCTATTGACGACGGTCCGGAATCAGTCCCTTAAGGGAAAGATCCGAGGACAACACCTCGTAATTTTGAACCACGGTCAGATGACGAAGCAACACCTGAGCTGGCACCCCACTCTCCAAACTTCCACGCCAACCCAACGTGAGGACTTTCTACCACGACAGATTTAAGGTGCACCAGCCGCCTCTACACCATACGTTTACAAACATCCATGCCCGGACCCGGATTCGAACCAGGAACCTTCCGATCTAGAGGCTAACACCTTAACCACTATACCGGTTGGTCGGCTCAATCGCAGTGGAGAGCAAAACAGATTTACGAGTAGCCTGCATGTTTGATGCACCAACGAAAGTTTGATCTACTGTATTTGTTTCGAAAGGAACTGCGTTGGCTTTTAGCCTATTAGCACTCGGAGTCTCAACAGCTGGAGCCGATTGATAATCCACTTCAGATCTATCTGGAGGGACGGGTTTTTTCTCATGCCAAAAATGCAAGCTATCATGGTGCTTCTTGTTACACTGCGAACAAGAAGTCGATGATTCACAATAAGAAACCAAATGATTAGCAGAGAGACAGTTGAAACAGAGTTTGTTTCTTTTCACAATCTCAAGTCTCTCCTTCACCGATATCCTTTATATAAGTGCTATAACTTTAAGAGGTTGAGTTCCCGATTTACAAAAATCACATTTTGAGGATTTGAAATCCGAAAGTAAAACCTTTGGAACATGTTTTGAAAACTTATCTGGATATTTTGTAGGGAAGTACGAAGTGCCTCGAGATGAGGAAAAAACGTCACATTCCTTTCCTAACTCTTGTGGTTTCATCCAAGATTCACCTTGTCTAATACGGACATGTGTAGCTGCTCATCCAAAATTTCAAACATTTTATCAGAAACTGTAAGCTGTTTTAAGCTTACAAAATCAGTTACATTTCTCAGTTTAAGATAGTAATCGAAATTTGTAGTTAATCTAGAATCAAATTGCACGTACGTTTCGTTTGGTTGGCGATTCGCAAGTTTAAAGTTTTCCAAGCAATTTTGAGGTGTCGGCTCAAACTCTCTTAACACAATTTCTTTCATAATCACTTATTTCATCATCTTTTATGTACACAATAATATTCGAAGCATTTCTCCGAGTAAATTAAGTAAAATCTCAGCTTTGAATTGTTTTGGGACACCTTTTGTGTCAAATGCTCTTTCTAATGAATTGAAAAACACCCCACGCTTCCGGTTTGCTCGGAACTTTAAGGGTCAACGTTCTGACACTTTTTAGAATTGAATCCAATGATTCCGAAACTAATGAACTCTAATCCCTATCCACTTTTATCTCAGATTGCGCTTTAGTAAGTTCAAGCTCAGCTTTTATTCTTTGCAACTTAATCTTTTCCAACTGTACATAACTTTCGTCAGCTCTCCGTTCCGAAATTACGGATTCTAATAGATCCTTTACAAATTGGGGATCAGAAATATATTTAGGGTTAGTTTTAATCTTATCTTGGATTTCGGTTTTGGTCATTTCGTCTGTTATGACCTCACCTAGTTCTTCGGCCACATAAAAGAGGTCTCTTATTTGCTCTTAACATTTTGCATACTTATTTACAAAATAATACTCAAGGAAGGGAAAAAGGAGGTACTCACTCAGAGATCCCACTAATAAATCCACACTAATAAGCTCGGATATTCACTAAACCCAAAGCTCATAACAACCAACCACAAGCACTTACCAAATCAAATTCATCACTTTGCACATGAAACAGCACACAAATTCTGCTCATGAAACAAATCCTATAAATCCATAGAACCTCCGGTCGCTAGGACCATGTTCTCGCTAGCTCAGTAAAAACACACGTGGACTGTAACACACTTTATTTTCAACTCGTAACTCTTTTAAAGCACACTTCCTCTTTGGCGGTATGTCACTGTTCGCAACGCACCTCGCGACAAGAGTCTGTACAGGGATAATAAATCGACCAACCCTGCAAAGAAATAACAGAAAATAAAAATACACAACAGATTTCAGTGAAACAATATCTTTATTCAGTGGTTCGTAAGATTTGAATTCTTACAAGAAATATTTGAATGATTATGATTAACACCAAAGCTTTGATATATTTTCAAGCTAATTTAAAAGTATGTTCAGAAACGTTTCAAAATGAAACTACTAAGATATATAGGTTATACAATACAGATAAAAATAAAACTATATACATAAAATGTTAAAAAATCTGATTTTAACTAACTTTGAAAATTATGAAACATTTTAGCACTTTTAATTTCCAGATATGCATAAAAAAACTCATTTTATGAGAGACAAGCTCATTACTCTTATTTTAATAATAGAAAGAAATCAAGCAGCACCAAAATTTTAAAACATCACCAGTACCCGAATAAAATATTTATATTTTCCAATAAAGGGACACTTTAATTTTCAATATCAAAAATAAATATAATTGGGCATAAGCAAACTAATAATGCAATGAAAAAATAAAGGTATGGTTACATGACATGACAAATTTTATTAATGCTCTATATTTAAACACAATTAATTTCAAAGGCAACATCAATCATATAAATTTGACATTTATTATGTCAAACCAATTAACAACAATGCAGTATCGACAATCTTTCAAATGTTATTATTGAGGATAACAAGTTTTTACTTTCACACACACTTAAATTACAAACATTTAAAAGCCAGACAAAGATTTTGCCATTCAAGATTAGTGGGACATATTGATTTAGCACTAAGAGTGTGAGCATACTTAACAATCCCATCTCTTTCTAAATCATCCAATTTTAAAGTTTATCTGTTCACTTAAAAAATCTATCACATCGTGTTTATTTTCAGGGACAATTTGTTCAAGTTCACGAAAAGCACTTAATAAAGGATTTTAAATTGCTTAATTTATTGGATTCAGAGTCTTTATAATTATCCAATTGCTGTATGAGAGACATAAGTTTATTTATATTATTTACATGCAATGAGAATTTAAAACTATTGTAATTATTCAGGTATATTACAGTAAAATACACTTACCTTTAAATTAACATCAATTACAATAGAAAATGACAATTCAGGTACTGGTGAAATGGAAATTTTTAAAAACATTATTGTACATTCTATAACAAAGATATCGACGCACCAAGGAGTTGTCCAGTTGTAAAGAAATTTCGTACACTAAGACATTTTGAACAAACATGCAAATGATTAAAATTTGGTCTCCAATGAAGGAATAATGGGAGTTCCAGCGCATCTGAATTGCGCATTCAACAGGTCAAAGCATTCGTGCTCATTACAAGCATATGTCAGAGTTTGAAAGACGTTGTGCTTTCGGATTGAAGGAGGCTGGTTGAATAAATCGAAAAATCACTCGACATGTGGGTCGAAGCGATGGGGCGATTAGACGATGCTGAAAGAGTGGGGTCGAGAACAGTAGATGTCAGCGTCAGGACGGCAGCCGTCGACCTAGGGCCACAACAGAACGGGAAGACAGAGCAGCTGTCACAGCACCGGATTTGCAGATAGCAACTATTTAACGAGTGACCGCACACATGTGTCCAACCTGACCCTCTGCAGACGACTGGGGACGTATAGTCTTTAGTGATAGTCCTGAAAACAACCGCAGACCTGTCTGGAGATGTCCAAAGCAGCGTGGGGGTTTCAAATCTAAAATGAAAAGTTTTTACTGATTAACAAACAGCCCTACCAGAACAAAAAGTTACAAGTAGTTTTATAAAAATATTTTTTAATTATTTTCAAGCAACACAGTGATAATAATTAAAATATACTAAAGATCCGCATACACAAAATTTTACAAAAATCAAGATTATATAATTTGGGCTAGAAATATCCTACTAAAATTAAAAACCTTCTATTTTAAACACACTTTCAAATTTTCTAACATCTTTCATTATTTTATTTAAATCCCTTTTTATGCATCCATTTAATATTATTAGTGATGTACACAGAAATAAATTTTTAATACATTTTGACCAAGAAACAAATTTTGGAAGAGCATATATAGCTTGCAAGTTCAAAATTTCCACAAAACACAAGTTGTTCAGACATAATTTGAGGAAGAAAATATAATTTTGGGGTTGCAGAGCAAGTTCCTTTGCATACCACTTCTCGGTACACTCTTGAACAATTAATCATAAGGTATGACACACACTTGTGCGCTTTTGCTTGCGTTAAGCGCATGGCTCAACGCAAGGGACGCATGCGTCAAGGCATGCCCGAGATGAGTCAGAAGTAGCAGTTTTTTATAGCGCACAGCGTAGCGCAAGGAGTTCCAACACAGCCTTGGATCTCTATACACTTCAACTTTCAATATGCAGTGTTTTGGTGAACCGAAGTTGTGTTTGGTTTTTTTTTTAATGTTATCATGAATAACGAACAAACTCTTGAATTTATAGAAGACTACAGGTCTTATGAGTGTTTGTGGAACATTAACTGCAATATTTATACGAAAAAAATTAAACACGTCATAATTAATAAATAAATTAATAACGAAATAATAAATTTTAAATCAAATTAAAAAATAATTAAAAACGTCATTTTTTCAAAACTCGTCAAGCGCATTTATTAAATTTCCCTAGCGAAATAACAAACCTTTGACTTTATTATGATTGCATTTAAAATATTTCTGTTCAAATTATTGTTTGTTGAAACACAATATGAGTTAATCTTTTTTTGATTGTGTATAGGCATTAATTAAACATATTTTATGAAATTAATTAAAAACTGACAAATTAAGCTTTTTATTATACCAGTATAATATTAACATAGTGTTGGATCCATAAAAGTTTTCTTAGTTATGGTGCAGGTTCTAAAGATGTACAAGGATGAATATGAAACAAATTTATTTTGAAGCCGGCAAGGTAAATATGATAAATGTACTTCGTTTAAACACTTATTTATCCTTTAATTATTAAAATAATTATTTGAAAACTAAAAGTCATCTAAGTTCATAAGCATAGATTCTATGCAAATATTATTATTCATATTTGACTCAAATATTTATAAGTACTTACGTGTAACAAAATGCACAGTTGGGTTTTATCTTCTGATTTCAGCAGTAAAATTTTGAAGTGCAGCTAATCGGTAACGACGATTATTTACAACTGTTTTGTAACCACTTTATACATTGTGTTTCGAATTTTTTTTCATTGGTTCCATAACACACAGGAGGTTTAAATCACCACATCTATTGGTCGAAAGAATAACAGGAAATATTTCAATTATTATTAAATTTTAATAATGATCAGCGGGTGGGCGAAAGGTAAACTCAAGTCTAACAGTAACAACAAGAATTTAATCAACTAGCAAAGGAAGGCATACATGTTAGCTACATCCAAGGCGAGATACATTAGTACTCTGACCAGAGATCGAATAAAACATCGGCGCAAATTCACGCCTTCCTCCTTTTTCTAACAACTTATTTACGGGGAAAATATCGTTCCGACTTTAAGCAGATTCTCTGCGAGCAACAGGAAACACATGCAAACGATTGCAGCGAAATAAATCAAAGAAAATATAAACAACTCGTTTAAACATGTGCTCCCAACAAGTAATAATAAATTTTAACGTAAATAAATAAATGCTCATTATGCGTTTTGAAATATCTTTCATCCAAATCGCTCGCCTTGATTTCCTACGTTTATTTACTTGCCTCATCACAAATTATTCCGCACTGATTCAGAGAAACAGTCCTAACAGAATAGCATCATCATCATGCATCTTGAAACTGAAGTGAGGCACGAGTGTGGACATGTGAAGGGCATGCCTCTAAGCGCATGCAATAAGGCATGCGTTGACGCATATTGCATTGAATGTTGAATTGAACGTTGAAAGGCAAGTTGAAAATGAAAGCGCACAAGTGTGGACATACCTATTGCGACAGTTGATTAAAATTAAGTGGGACAAATTTTTACTATCTCAAAACAACGATTCGTTAAAAGAACGAACTTCCAAAAAACAAATATAATTTGGTGCTTACAGACAATTTATAAAATGGATAGATAAATAAATTTAAAATTTGGTGATTTCAGTCAATTTACAAAATGGATAAGTAAATAAATTTAACATACATATTTTATTTTCTCAAAAAAGAAACTTACCTTGAAATTCTTTGTACCGCCATTTTTTGAATTCATCTTCCTTTGGAAGAGTTCAGACGGAAAGTTTTGGACCAACACCGTAATTCCTTTTTCTAGACGGTACTGAACACTTAAACACGATAATTCCCCGATAATAAAAAGCAAATGCTACCATTTTCTTCACAAATGAAATATGATACAACAGAAAGCCCTGCGTAAGCAACGGCTATCCTATCCACTGAAAACTTCAAAATAAACAAAAACATCGCCAACTGGTTTTGTTTGCAGTGGAGAAATAAGCCGAGAGCAAGCGAAACAAATAGTTCCCAGCGCCTTGTCCAATATTTGAGTGTAACGAGGCACTGCAATTTAGAAATGTGATTAGTTTGTTAACCCCACACATTTATAACGATTTTTTTTGTCGTAATTAGCGTGAAATGTTGAATATTTTGCCTTTTACTTTTGCAGTTTACGTACGGCGTAGTAATTTCATTTAGAATCGCAGCGGCGGATTCAACGCCAAGAACATGTTTTTAGCGCATGGTTTGATAAAGGCTAAACGAAGGAAAAAAGTAAACCGGCCGAAATTCGTGGGCCTAACTACGTCTACGTCATCAGCTTTTATGGTTGCCGTTGGAGGGCTTTCTTATCTATAGGAGGTGTTGACTCAAGTGGCTAAAGAGCTGCGGTTTGCCGACCATTTTTCTAGGAGAATGAATGCTCTCACACTTATTGCTGTTCATTAAAAAAAAAAAAAACTTCAGTTTCTTGTGTTATGTATAAAGCATTTATGTGTGCTTGGAATATAATTTTGAAGCACTTGTCAATGCTCAGGGAAATTTTTATAAATACGTATACATAAATTGAAATCAACTATGCCTATTTGCTATTTATCTACAAATAAAACTTTTTCACAACTAATTTTTTTGCTATTTCTATTAATGAGAAGGAGTAATTTTTAAATTCCCCTATTGCAAGTTACTTTTTCTTTATTTTATATTAGTGAAATGACTTTTTTTTTTCAAAACAAGTCTTCAACCAATCAATTACTTTGAATAAAATAACTACAGAAATTCTCTACATTTCATTTATGATCTCTCATTTATAGAACTCTGCAAAAATATTTCATTGGAGTAATTAACAAAAATTTATATATAAATAGAACATAGGATTAACTCAGAAAAAGATAAATTTTAATTACATTAAAACAGCATGCAAGTAATAAAATATATTAAACAGCACAATTCTATACAATTTCTCAATATCACATTTTAAGTTCGTTTAATTACGAACGATCGATTTTAATTCAATAACAAATGAAAAAATAACACTGAAAGAGTTAACAAAAAACAATAACCTTGGGTGAACAATCTCTACACTAAATAGAACGATTTTATTTTTCCTCTATCAAATAAAACAACTATAGTAATTAAACTTTGAACAGAAGCGAGAAACTTGAACAGCAGTCTTGAACTGCAAGAGCAGCATGACCTTTTGTTGGGAGACATTTCAAGTAATTAGGAAAAAATGAAAGTGAAGAAATTTTTGTTTAAATATGCTATACAAAGAATCTTTAGCTTGGATGGTGCTTTAAAAAGCTTTTCAAACTCGTCTAAAATTAGGGACATGGGACCCGCACCGGTGACGCTGTAATCACTGAAGCCTGTGTATCTTCTGTATCTTACTGCTCTGTGGTAGTTTCTAAATGACAAGAGTCTTACCGCAACTCTATCCCGTGGAACCATTTTTGAACTACGCATGCGCAAACTGTTTAAGTATATGGAAGGTGTGGCTTATCTGACGGGAGGGACTTGAACTAGATTTCAATTACTTTGATTTCGAGAGTATGTGAGTATAAAAGCAAAAGCGGGAAAAAAAATTCTCAGCGGTTTTTGTTTATACTTTTTTAGGTTAAGTTCTGAAGTGGGTAAGTACAGACAGAGTACAGTAGTATTTTCTTTTCCGAGAACTTTTAGGGTCATATCAGCTAAAACTGAAATAAATATTTTAAACTGAAAAACAGCGAGCGGATTTGTTTCTTATAATTGCGTATCAGCGAAAGTTATCTACAAGAGCAGTGTTGCAGTTGGCTTGTAATGTTACTTAAGTATTACGTTTCTGAATTACTTCTACTACTCTTATAAATGATAGAATTAGACTACTACAAGTATGGCTAATTCTGTTTTTGCACAAACCTTCTTCACTCTAATTTGATTTAACACGAGCGGGCTGAGCCAATTTCTAGTTTGCCTAGATTCTAAGAATTTTTTTATTTGTGGTATATGTGTGTGTGTGCATGAATAGATTGCATAACAGCTAATGTGCATTTGGAAACGCATGCTTTGGTTTGCTAATGTGTATCTCTAGGTATCTATGAATCATTTTTATTGGATTTGGTGCACATCTTTATCATTGTTTCAGCCCATTAATTTTTATTTTAGACCTCGAAGAAAAATGTCAGATTGTTTAAATAAAGAGGTTTACATAATCCTGTGTTGAAACTAAAATACTGAGACCAGAATGCGTTGCATGCTCTTTGACTTGCGATTTAAGAACAAACATTGCTAATCCATGCGATATAGAAGTTGTTTCATCCTGTCTAAAAAAAATCTTCGAGTGATATTCTAGATGTATACAAACATATGCACCATTTATTGTCAGATAATGAACACCATCTTGTAAAACAGATTTTGTTCATGAAGAGTTTCTTTCCATTTTGAATGCAATTTTTTTAATACATTTTTATTACATGTATTTTGTTGAAATAAAATAAGCTTAAAACTAATATTCTCAAAAATGTTTTAAAAATTATTTTTACCGATTTTTAGATTCTAATCAATCTTTCCTTCATAGATACAATGTCTTTTTTTACATGTATTCTTCAGGACTGTTACTCTTTACTTCTAGAACAGTTTGGTATAAGTGCTGTAGCTGAGCTTCACCTCAAAGCATTTATAATAATGCCTCCGAAATTGAATTACGATCCTGAAATGCTAGTTTTATTACTTATTTAGTGACAGTTTATGTGGGACTTATTTCTAGCTACTCACTAAAAACACTAAGGTTTGTATACTTTGAAGTGCAAATGTAACAGCAATATTTTATTGTGTATTGCACTTGAGATGGGAGGCATAAAGCTAACATGCGAGAAAACTTGCTAATTCTACTTGGTAAGAAATGCATTCGAAGGTAAAAAAATTGACATTAAATTGTGAATGGCAATTGTTTACATGTATAAACATGCTGCAATTTGCTTGTAACAAAAATGTTATTAAATTAACTTCTACAAGTTACAATTTTCATTTAATAAATGTTACTTGAACTAACCATTTCAATTTTAGTATACAAATATAAAAAAACAGCTAAATATTATACAAAACTTTGGCTTTTTTTGTAAACAAGAAAATAAAGAAAAGATAAAAAAAACTCTTAAAAATATTACTTACAAAACAGTTTGCCAGAGATACTTGTTTCTTTATAAATAACAAAAACAAGCTAAAATGTTAACGTTACAGTTTGTTTCGTGCTTTAGGGAAAAGCAGATGAGATTTATAATAGGTTACATGTTTCAAGTAAACAAAACTAAAAATAGTAGATAGTCAATATTTACTTTATATTTCATGGTTTAAGAAAACTTATTTAAAAATTATATGGACAAAATTGAATTATAGCAGATAATGTAATGAGTTTCTTGGATAAAAAAAAGTCCTGGTGAATACAAGATATTCTGTAAAAATACAACCAAGTGGTGCAAAGAAAACTTTTATTTTCAACAAATCTCTAAGAAAGTTCATTCATATTACAAATTTTTTTTTATATACAGTTTCAATTCTAAAACAACCTACCATTCCAGAAATAATGTTAAACAACACATTGTAGCATCCATTTTAGTTGAAATAACTGAATATTAATGCATTTAGATCAACAAAGCAGAAATTACATCACAGTACACTTACACTATGGGCTGATAAAAAAGAAATAAACACTTAATTGAAGTAAAAAACAGAACATTATATTTAGAAATCTTAAAATGGCAACAATAAGCTATACAAAATATGTCACAAATTTATTCGTTATGGAATGACCAAAAATCCAAATTAGTAACATGTTTTGTTTATGCTCATTGATTATACCTCTATGATATCAATGTGTGATTCCATTACATCACCAGATATTCTATTGAAGATGTGCTTTATGCCAGCTAATTGGTAATGTGACCAACTGATAAATACAAATAGTTGCAGTTTTTAAATTATTGGGTATAAAATAACTTCATGAAATATTAAAATAAATAGGATAATAGAAGAAATGCGCCATCTACATAACATTACTGACAATTGGAGCCACTTCCTGAAACGGATGCTTTACTCTTTATGAACAAAAATGCAGTCAACTCTTGTTAGTCATCTGCAATTTAACTACTTGGATCTTTGAAGTAGTTTAGGTATGTGTATAGTATTCTTCAACTAATATAATGAACACATTAAATGACAGAATTTACTTAAGCAACCTTCTGCAACATTGACCCAAGCAAATGTGGCATGAATTTTGTAAACATATTTAAGTAACTTTGTGGCCCAAAACACATGCAACAAATCCAAATATCAATACAACTTTTCAACTACATACACATAATTTAATTTATAAATGTATTGTTATCTACTTAGCATTTATAAGTACCAAATTTAATAAATGTCACCAAAAAGTATGTGTGCATGTTTATGCCCTGATGCTTGCATGATTAATACAAATGAAATATTGAATTGCTTATAACAGACCAGGTCTGTTTTCAGAAACAAGCTAAACAAGAAAAGTGCAGCCACATACAAAATAATGTGGCAATTGCCTTGATGGTTATTTGTTTCGCCAGCTGATGCTCATTGCAATCACTTTCGACAAAAAAATTCGAAATCAGTACCACCAATTATGGTCTGGCATTATAATATCATTAACCAGCCCTTAAGCATCTCCACTCATTCTTACAAAATCAACTCAAATGACAACTTTCCATACCCAGACTACTAGATTCTGAATATTAAAAACAAGCATTTGGGTAACTTCTGATATAAGCAGAAATATAAAATAAAAATGGCATGTCCAATACTTTACAGCATTTCTTGATCCACAGCTTATTTTGTACTTATTGAAAGCATCACTGGAAAACTCATCCACAGATTAATGAATTCAAAATTGGAGTATAGTCTAACTCCTGCCGGTTGTCAGTCGAGTCACATGGTCTTGAACAAGTCATTAATTAAATTAGGACACTGGCAGTAATGTAAACAAACCATGTCTTTTGTTGATGTCTATAGCAAGGATCCTGGTGTTAAGTTTATGGTTCAGTGACAAAAGTGACAGCAATAACATGTTGGCAAAGGAAAACCATTATTGCTTTACATATAGCAGCCTTTTCCTAACAATCTTTAAAAAAAATTTCACAAATCAACTGAATTAAGGTTTATTGATCTACAATATATTGACGTTTCACTATAGTGTACATCAGTGAACCTTGTACTTGAGGAACCTTGTACAGCTGTAAACCTTGTATATAGGACAATGTGTACATTGTCCTATATAAAATTACTAAATTCAGACACATGATGCTCTATGTAGTGTATATATACTTTGTGCACACCTAGATTTTGCAATATCATAAATATTTTTGTTGGATTTTATAATCTATTACTTAGATGCTAGACTAACACAGGAAGGAAGAACTATTGCTAGTTAGTAGTAGCTGCTACTGGAACAATTATCCAATTTAATTTTGAGGACTTTCTTTTTGTAGAAAAAGGATAATCTAGGCTAAAAAACAACATTCCCACTTTATAAATTTTTTAATTTTGATCCTTATTGTTTTTTTTTAATAAAAAAACCCATCTAAGTATTTTGATTTGTACCACTATCTGTGTAGTTGAAATGAATGATGCAAAACTACACCACGATAAATAACCAATATTGATGAGTACTTTAATTCAATCAAAGTTATATTAATGATGTAGTATGCATTTATTCCAACTTGTGTTTTTGATCGATAGAAATCGTGAACTAAGACATTACGCACGAGGAAAATTTTACTCATACAAAAGGGAAGTACATCCAGGATTAAATAACAGGAATTTAACCTGTACTGTATGCCTACAGTTAAGTCAGTCAACACTACACTTAATTCTTTGACAGTGAAAAAATTTCAAAATTTCTAGCATTAACAAAAAAAGTACAGTTGTATAACAATTCTGCTATCACTATGCAAACTGTGATGCTGTTTATAAATCAAAACACTCTTAACAACAATGATGTTATCACATTAAAATAAAATTATTGGGTAGCCACAATTTAACAATTACATGCAGCAGATACCAAATGCCTGGAGGTCATATTAAATAGTAACTTACTCAGAAGTGAATAATTTCACATTATAGAGCAACTGAAATCCTCTGAAAACCACCCTTTAAAGATCATTGTTTTCTCCGCGTAGGCTGATTAGATGTGCGTGTACATAAAGTGCTAGTTACCATTATGATTTGTAGAAAACGTTCTACCATAAGAGCTGAGATTCCACATAATACAAAACATTTATAACTGCATTTGCGGACAACACATTTAATTCAAATAAAATTTCTAATTAATTAAGATAGGTCCCAACTGTTCACTTCAACTTATCTTTTTAACAAGTATCTGTCATAGTTTCCTTCTCACCACACCAAAAAATCTATCTGTATCTGCTTCTCTTCTATTCCAGGATCTGGTATTTTTCCGTTCTTCTAAATCGGAAATAAATTTTAGCCCTAAGTCCTAACAAAACAAAACACAGAAATCCTCCTCCCCAATGTTTTTTTACACTCATACCCTCGAAGCCAGGGTGAACCTCTACTCTCTCATGTCAGATAAGCCACGCCTTGCATATACTTAACAGTTCGCGCATGCGCAGTTTAAAAATGGTTCCACGGGATAGAGTTGCGGTAAGACTCTTGTTTCTAAATGTACATTCCTATCTTGGAAGGCTCTGCGTATGCTGGGTTCAACGTATGTAGCATCTATAAATGCTGAAAATCATCTATCTTTTTTAAAAGTTCTACTTCAAAACCTGGCAACACCAATTGAAAAGAGAATGAAATTTTGCAAATGCAAACAAATAATTGTTGTTCTGCTTATTTTGTTATTTGTCTGATTCCAGAAAGATAAAATTAGCAGTGTTTCCCAATGTAAATGTGCTGGAATCATAAACTTTTCATTGAATTATCTTCAACTGAGCAATCAGTACCTATACTATCACCCTACTCATCTAAACATCCAGCTCGAACGTTATACGTTCTTTTATTTATAGCTTCAATTCATTATGTAACGAAAAACGAACGATTGCGAACCTAATTTTCTTTGCAAATTTGTTACGATATATGCCGTTTTGATGTAGTTTTTTGTTTGGAATCAATTTTTCTTGAGAATAGGACTTGGATTTCGCGTGATGTGTGTGACTTTTCTGACGACAATAAATTGTGATTCAAGACATTCGATTTAGTGTAGAAAATCACGTTATGCTATAGCGATTTTAAAAACGTTGATTGATAAAAGTATTATAGGAATCCCATGTTTTCCTACCTTTACTTGCTTATGTATTGAAAAGCAGGACACTTGTCTGGGTGGTAAAAAGCATTCCCAAAAGTTGTCTGAAATAAATATTTCACGAACAGCATTGTGACATATGAAGAGCTCTGTGGATGATGGTACAAGTAAATTTTTATTCAGACAAAAAAGTATTTAATAAAACACAAATTGTGTGATACCAGGAACCATGTAATGTGTTTGAATGAGAATGATAAGGAAATGTTATGAAAATCTTGTATGACACGATGGCCAACGCCCCATGATTCTTCATTCCATCTGTATGGAGCCAAGGATTAAATCAAGCAGACTGTTAAACTTATTTTTGAATCAATGACATCATTTTTACCCAATAGTCGAGACAAGATGTTTTTAATTGCTTCACTGTGCTATCCCGTAATTTTCTTTTTAGGAAACTTTGGTCGTTTCAAGGATATTATTTTCACGTTTGAACTTTCTAAACACAGTAAAAACATCTGATATGAAATGATTGGCAACTGATGGTATATTGATTGCTTCCACTGTTTTCCCTCATGCTGTCGTTAGTATAAATGTGAGTGAGGAGGCTAACATTTGAAAGATTGGCTGCTGGATAGGGTGTTAAAACCACTAGCATCGGTGTGATGTTTCTTGATTGGAGTGAATATCTTGTTAAGGTTTGTTTGGTATAGGTTTTTCATCGACTTTGGAAGGTTAATTATGATCCCTCTATTAATAGTCTTAAATCCATGACTTGAGCATTCAGAGGTACCTACTACCCTAATTTCACTGCCAAAAGGTATAAATTCTCTTTTCCCTTTGCGAGAAACATATTACTCCAAATCAAAAGAGGTAATGAAGTTCCACCATAACGAAATTTCAATAATTACCTTAGTAAATAATCAATATTTGTCACAACCAGTGCTTTTGCGTACGGGAAAAAAAATCGCATTATCTCGGATCTTGTTAATCTTTTATGAACAAAAGCATATATTCTTAACATCAATTTATAACATATTTTAAGGTAAAATTCATACTAAATTCCAAATCTCGTCCGACAAATCTTCTAGACTCCTTTCCTTGCTGTTAGTACCTATAGCTGAATGTCGTCTTCTGAATAACCAGATTAATTTACTTTGAAAGATCAAAAGTCTAGGAGGTGGTCTAACTAGTTTAATGAACAAAAGTGCCAATATTATCTTAATTCAACGATGCTCTTGTTGGGGTGGCAATTAGATTCCTCTGTGAAAACCAGCGTTCACATTCACTTGAAGAAATGGGAATGGTATTCAGTCCATATCAAATGCTAGTTTTTATGGATATCTCTTTTTGAGAATGTATTCATTGAATCCAAGTATAATTTAATTGTAGTCTGAATGACAAGTATCAGGAGACTGAATAGAATGCAAAATCAAATTAATTTAATACAATTGACCAAAACACGATCGAAATAGTGGTATTAAAGGTTGGATGGTTCTCCATGTGTAGTTTGTCCATTAACAATCACTTTGGGAAGGAAATAGAAAGATGCCACATATCTCAAAAAAAAGAAGTTCTTGATTCAATCCATATAAAATTGCCACGCAGTCAGCAACTGTAGGGGATATGTTTGACGACCAATGCAATAATACAGCTGCTTGGTTGTATGAGCGAGTGTGAATTGACCATTAATCAAATGGGACTGCAGTTAGGAGTTGGAGGGGTCTATTTTCCCTTCACCTGCTGAGCGCTTCATGGAAGTAAGGAATCTCTTCGGTCAGTGATCGCCATGGAGAGAGAGACGCCAAGTTCGCCCGCAACCAACTGTCAAGATATTGTGTCTTGTTTTTTTGAGGCTTTTCGCTTCTATTTACGTCTTTTCTTCCGCCCAAGTTGTTGAGGTGTCTCTTCTGCTTAATTTGTGTCCCGAGCTATTTCTCTCAATTTTGACAGGGAGGAGTTGTCTTGTTTCCTTCTTGGGAGAAGACAACTTTGGTATGTTAACTGCCTTGTTTACCAACGATTTACCATTCATTGCCAGGATAATGTCTTCTTGGCAGTGGAGTGTAGAAATTACAGCAGAAATTGACGGTACTGGTATTGGTTATTCTCCTTCTGTGTATAATGCAGCGGAAAGCTATGTGCAACAGCACAGTAAGTTTCTAATTTCCAAATGTCAGTTGAGTATTAACATCTTCAGGCCAAATTTGTTATCAAGCACACAAGACCAATATGCCAACTCATCGTCTTTGCTATCAAGCAATCTTTTTGATTGAGTCTTTCAATTTTGTAGAAAATGTACTTGGGTCAATGGAAGTCCCTTTCTTTAATCTCTTTTATGAAGTAAAATTATAGGGCTTGAAGTTGTCTTTTTTCAAAAACTTGTACCAGTATCTTTATTTTCTTATTTGTCTTACACAGGTCCATGTTGTGATCCTGTAAGTCCAAACTTAATTCTGATAATTTTTGGAGAGCGTCGCATCAATCCTACATCCAATTAAAATTCTGAAGATGTGATTTTTCTTTTGAAGACATCATAAGTGCTTTTGTCAATTTTATCTCTTGTACAAGCATGCAGTTCTTCAAAAGGATACACAGGGGATTCAAAATCATTCCACATAACACAAACTAGATGGCACACATTGGACACTTAAATATTCCAATTTGCAGCGCTCAGCCCCCAATAATTCTGCACACATAAATGCAACTCTATTATTTTTTGCCGTAGCAGGGCATGACATAAATTTAAACAATAAATGATTTGAATCTATTTATTCCTGAAGTTTCCTTGACAACATCACTAACTGATATTTCTAGTTTGTGATTAGCACAATGTCATACTATAATAGAAGGTAAACGTTCCAACAGCAATTTTTTACTCCACTTTTATACCCTATCACCACAGCAGAGCTGTCGTCGCTCTCCAGAGAAACCAAATTTAAAAAAATAAAAATCGGTCACCCCATAAGAGTGTTACGAGCTTCCTGAGAATGAACAATTGGTCGTAGCTTTTAGAACTTTATTTGTAGTCTGAATTTTCCTTTAAAGCTTCTATATATAATTGGAAAAGTTTGAGATGGAAAGATGATACTGAAAGGGGAATCTGAATTTGTATTGTTTTGAAGATTTGACTGTTATTTTTGCGTATTAAATCCTCACATTTGAGTGTTCTGGACTTTTCCAACTTTTCGAGCCTAAGTGTAAGGAAGGTTTTGCTAGACTTATTGATTGGATTTCAAGAGAGAGAGGCTGAATCATCACCTTTAGAGTTCAGTTGGGAGTTGCAGAGCAGGTATCAAGTATTGTGGCCCATTGCACCACGAGCACATCTAGTGGGACTTTGATAAGAAATCAGTCCCCAAACCCTTCTGAGGGTTTGGCACATATGGACAGCTCAGGTAACCAGCTTTAATACAAGACATTAACGTTGGTCAAAAGTCATGATGTAATGTTTCATACAAGTGAATTTTCGGTCTTGACTGACCATGATATTGCCAACTTTGCATACATTTCCATCCATTAAATTTTCAACAATTTCTTCATCCAGAGTATGGAACAAAATTTGGCTCAGATACAACTCAAAGTGTTTAAAGATATGTGTGGGGGAATGGAAACTGAATGTGCCTATTGTTGATGTCAGAAGGTAAACCAGAGTTTCGGATGAAATTTCAATTAGAAGATCCCCAGAGTAAAGTTTCTTCTGTGATCAAGTGGCTTCCAGAAAAGATTGAACAGTTCTTTGGAGGGGGACTTTTCAGTTTGAGACATTTCTGCCTACTTTTCAAAAGGCAAAAATATAGTAAATATTAAAATAAATTTTTTTTTTAAATGAGTAGCTATATTACAGAGTGAAAGTTTTTGAAGGAAGCAACTGCTTTCACAGTTGGTTGGTCACTGAAAATAATTATCCTATATTAAATTTTTGAGGAAGTAAACAGCTTATTCATTTATCTTATAGCTCAAATTTTAAACGACATTCAAAATAGTAATAAGATTGTTGAATTTTCAAAGGTGAATCCATAAACTTTCGATGAAAAACAGGTAAGGTTTCACTTACCCTTCTCCGAATTCGTTCCAAAGTCGAAATCCGGGCTGAGCTTGCCTATCTATTGTTCTAATAAATCGAAAATAAATAAAATAGAATTCAAATGATCGAGGAGTCTGCCTTTTAAGTTGAAATGAGTTTAATAATAATTGAACTAATACATGAACTGAGACATCTGTGCCGATTGCGTGCGGCATGGGTTGAAGCATGAGTAGTGTTCTAAAAGCACCAACTTAACAAGTTTATATAGTCAAAAAGAGTGACGACAGCGCCGCTTAGAATTAACATGCAAATTCGGAAGGCCGTTTTCGACACTCCCCACTTTGAGTTTTGCATCTGAAGTAAAGAAAAAAAACTCAATAATAGTCAAAAGTCACTTTAGCGGGTTTCACAACTCGCCCGTAACGGGATCGTCGAGGTTCCGGCGGGTGAGGTCCATCTGGTCCAACAGGATCTGGAACATCAAGTGGCGAACGAAGTGGGTCGGGGGTCGTCTCCAGGTCAACTCCACTGCCAGGATCATCGGAACAGGGCTGGACTGAAATGGTTGTCTCATCCGTGTATTCTACTAGATCAGAGGCTAAATTACAGGGTAAAGAATCTCTTCCATTAGCATCTGTAAATAGAGGAGAGTTAGTATAGCACATACTAGATTATGTGTATTTCTCTTTCACTTCTAGTGGGTATAAAAAGGGGTTCAATTCGTTTATCAACTAAATTTAGAGGTTCAAATTTAATGGATAAAACTTCAATTAGCTCTACTAAATTCTCAACATTTAAATCAGTATTAGTTAATGCAGCTTCCAAAATCATTAACTGCCTTAGTAACATATGTTCTAAGTGATTTTCGTTTCCGTTTTAACATCTCAAATGCTTGTGCTTCAGCCATTTTAACTAATCACCAAAGTACACTGAAAAGGAAACTTCAGTTCAAGATGAAAGATTTTACAAGTTTCTAATTGTTCGAAAGGTTGACATCATACACTGTTCAATGTATCAAGTTCGAAATATAGAAAGATCCGAAAATAAGTTCTAGATGATCAAAATCGGTTTAAATTATTTCAAATGTTCAAAGTATTTCATAAAAGGCAAAATTCTTAAACCTATAATCACAATTCAAAATCAAGATAAATTCTACTTTCGAGTTCGATTTGTTCGAGACACGACTGCAATTTCCTTTACTCAAAACTAACATTCTTCAAGCTCATGTCCCGGTAAGGATGCCATGTTGAATTTTCAAAGGTGAATCCACAAACTTTCGATGAAAAGCAGGTAAGGTTTTACTTACCCTTCAAATTCGTTCCAAAGTCGAAATCCGGGCTGAGCTTGCCTATCTATTGTTCTAATAAATCGAAAATAAATAAAATAGAATTCAAATGATCGAGGAGTCTGCCTTTTAAGTTAAAATGAGTTTAATAATAACTGAACTAATACATGAACTGACACATCTGCGCCGATTGCGTGCGGCATGGGTGGAAGCATGAGTAGTATTCTAAAAGCACCAACTTAACATAGTCAAAAAGAGCGACGACAGCGCCGCTTAGAATTAACATGCAAATTTGGGAGGCCGTTTTCGACAAAGATAGAAAGACTGAATGCACAAGTGAAAAATAAATTTTAAAATTGTATTGTATTGTGTAACGCGCATAGTAGACACGCGTCCGAGACAGAAAGATATGACTCAATATTGTCCAAATGAAAGAAAGGACAAGTGACCGTCATCTTGACAGTAGTTAAACTAGAACATTTTTCCGAAAATTAAGATAAGGGAGTAAGTGTGAATGTAGTAACATGCACCTCACTATGAAAAAAGAATTCTTAAAAGTGAAAATCCGTTTGTAAATTTTTAGATTTCAAATTCCAAGAAATTTATTATTTGACATCAGATAATAATTATAATAATAATATATTATAATAATTATCTAACAAGTGAATATTGAAATGTAGAATGTTCAACATTTCGGTCATAAATGCAATATTTTAAACTGAAATTTCAATTACTTGAGTGGTTTTAAGAATTCTTTATTCAAGTACAATTTTTAAAAGAAATATATATTTACCAGCATAAGAAATGTTTCACGCTGCTCGCTTGGAAGACGCTTCACACATGTACTATAATGCTGCAGGTTAAAACAGTTTATGACCATTTATGATTGGTTTTGGTTTTATGGCGCATGGGCCAACTCTGGCCCAGCTGCGCCAAACATCTGATAATAGTCTTCCACAAAGCTTCAAGAAAGGGGAAACTATCCTCTGTAAGACTGGCGGCAAAACATATCGCCGATGGTTATAATTGGCAGGTTTTGTGAATGAAAAAGTATTTTTGATAACTAAGAATGAAGATGTAATTTTTATATAGGTGAAAAATCGATTTCAATGTTTCTGTGCTTCACAAAATAGGACAATTTACGGCAAACGCAGTCAAAAACCATTCAAATATATGTTAAAGATTGTTTTTTTTTTTGTTAGTCGCTCTATAACAACGATTTTTTTCAATTTTTTTTTTAATTTCATGGAATGCATATACAAATCACTAAAATTTTACGGCATTCCAAAAATTAAATATTACCGACCTGGCAAAAAAGTGTAATTTTGATTGATTTACTAAAGAATAATAGTAAATACTTAACGCACTATTTCTTAAAAATAGATACGCGTGTGGGGATATGGTAAAGATCAAACTGTTTAAAATTAAGAAATCAGAACTATACCGATTTCAATTCTTGTGATTTTCAGCAAGTGATAGTTGTTCAGCAACAAACCCAATAATAAGCTTTGACTTTCACTTGCGACACACTTTAATAGTCTTTCTTAATAATACATTCTGCGTTAAACTAAACATATTTTTAACATTACCATCTCCATTTGGAGCATTCAGTTTTGATGCTTCCAAAAGAATGGAATCTAAAGTATTGATGTTATTAATATGAAAGGGAAGTTTGTAATTTCCAATTTCAGAGATCATAACATTTTCTTTATAGGCTTTTATAAAACAATCTGAATCAACAACTACAGACAAGGATATCACTGGTGCTGAAATTGAGAAAATAAAAAATAAAATGCACTTTTCTTTTTTTTTAAATACAGAATAGCAAGTTGGCACATTGATTATTTCAGCACGTTCCAAATGCTGGGGATCACTGCCTTTTGAAGCCGAGGCCTACAAAGGCTAACTTAAATTTTCCTTCCAGTTTTTAAGTCAAACTCTTCTGCGAAGTACCTGATGTCACTTGACGAAGTGAAGTTCACAAACCTAAAATTATGTAATAATTTTAAAATCGAGTTCTTATTTAATTTTCTAACGCACAAACACACATACATCGCACCCCAGCTAGAAAAGTGAAGTCAAAAAATAAAAATTGTGATGTTATGTTATTGAAAAATATGTATGAGGTGCCCTAGTGTGTTATATTACTATTAAATACAGGGTGTCCTAAAAGTTCCTGTACCTGACGATTCGTAAATTTACTATACAAAAACAACAAACTTCAAAACAATAATTTTTATGCATCTGGTAAAAAGCACTTTCAACCTAACGTAGGAAAAAATAATTTGAACTTACGTTTACAATAAATGTTCAAAATTTCCATCTTTTTCTTGGAGGCAAGGCTGAAGTTTGCGCATATTTTTAGAAACGTGTTTCAAGATGCTGGGAGTGACTTCTTGTATCCTTTGAGTAATGGCAATTTTCAGATTACCTATTGTTTGGTGATTATCTTCATAAACTTTGTTCTTTAAATATCCCCACAGGAAAAAAATCAGGAATGTGCAGATTAGGGAAACGAGGTGGCCAAAGGTTTATTGAGACGAGGCGATCGCCAAAAAATCTTGAAGCATGCTCATGGTTTCAAAACATTTTGAATGGCAAGTTGCAACGTCTTGTTGGAACCAAGAGTCTCATTCATTCACTTCTAATAATGCAACAAATTGTTGAATAAATTGATACAGGGTATCTTTACTTGATATTGCATCCTTTGTGGATATTTATGTCGCCAAAAATCTCATGTCATTATTTGTTCGAATTGTTTTTTAATCATAATTAAAGTCAATTAAGATGTTTTGCTGTATTGTTATCACTATTATTGATTTATACATTTTAAACCGTAACTTTATATGTACTCAATTATTTATCATTTACCATATCTTTATCATTTATAAGTCATCTATAAGTTTCAACCAAGTCTTTTTACTGCATATATATCCAATCCGGGTTCTTGCTGGCTTTTTACAAATTACGTTATATTTTTACTCAAAAACAAAAGTCACCACACAAAACTATCTTTATATATTTTTCAATTCATAAGGTTTTTTATATGCTTCGATCATTATAAAACTACTGAATATAATGCCAACGTAAAAAATATCTTCACTTACTTTAAAATTGTTATTTAAGACAATCCTTCCTCGGAATTGCCGATATCCATTTTCTTCTGAGCTCTGGATCAAAGGGGAAGCTGAAGACTTGAAACTTTAGATTTTTCATCGTAGTTACCTCTACAATTAGGAACTGAACACTCAAAACCAAAAGGCATATTAATACTGCTTTGAGTACTAAAAAATATGCTTCAACAAGAATCTAACTTTATGAAAGTTAAAAACAATCCTTCACTAATTTTCACCACACCACAGTGTATGTAGATATTTCAGGCTTCTTCGTAATCAGTGTGCGTTCCTATCATCGCCTAATTTTTGTGACGTCACTACTTTCTAGTGACGTAGTGGTTCGGCTTTCTTATCTCTAGGAGGTATTGTGCCACTGTCCACAAGCTGGACCACGGGTGGAAGCACTGCACTATCTTCGGCTAAAAAGCCCACTGGTGTAGGTCGTGTCGATCTCTTCCACAACGCGCACAAATAACACTGCACCACTGACGAAAAAACGGTTCGCGATGAACCTATATTAAACGGTCAAGATGACCTCTGGACGCACTGGTGGGAAATTTTTCCCAATAATAAACGGTCAAGATGACCTCTGGGCGAACCGATGGGAACTTTTTCCCAATAATAAACGGTCAAGATGACCTCTGGACGAACCGATGGGAACTTTTTCCCAATAATAAACGGTCAAGATGAACTCTGGACGAACCGGTGGGAACTTTTCCCAATAATAAACGGTCAAGATGACCTTTGGACGCACCGAGAGGGGAATCTGATCCCCTGATGAACTGGACTTGTTGCACTTTCCGTCGATTCAGCCCACACTCCGTTGAAGAGGACGGCAACTCGAAAACAAAACCAGAATTTCTTGCGACGAGTTTCCGTTTCGGTGATGTATGGGGTCGGTGACTCCGGTACCTCCTTCTCGCTTCTTCTACGCCAAGGGAGCAATCGGGGTTTCCGCGAAAAGCGACAATCCGAACTTCTGGTTGCGAAGTTCTATCCGCCTTAATCTTTCAGGCAAAAACGGCAGGTTCGATTTATTTGTCGAGGCTATTTTAATCTATCCCACCACGCTGCCACCAAACTAATAATAAGCTGTACCGTCATGTAAGAATTAGACGGACAGCTGGTTTAAAATTAAACTATTTATTTAGATAATTAAAATATTTACAAGTAAGTTAAAAATTTGGGCACAGCCATCGACAATCGAAATCCTGCCTGGAGCCAAAGCAACAATTGCTGTCCACAAAACCGAGACGTCTGTCTCTCGTCGAACTCAGAATCCTCCTCAAGTCCCCGTTCTCTTGGGTCCGCAGCTCCGAACGGGAGGGGGGTGAATTCCGAGACCTGGTGCCCCCAGGGGCATTCCTTCTTTAGGTTTGTACGGGCTTCACAACCCCGGGGTACCTGAGTGATCTTTTCCTTTCCCAGGGGTTTACTTTCTTTGGTAAACATGGGGGTCGCGCTCCCGGGATACCCAAGCGATCTTTCTCTATCTTCGTCCCACTACTTTACTCCCCACCCCCTCTTATTTTCATATTTCACGACTTGCGAATCGAAAAAATACTGTGGAAACTGTATTGAAATAATTTATGGAGAAATACCTCACATTCGTACTTGTAGGTATTTAAAAAAGTTTTTTTTTTACCTCTTTTTTTAAGTTCTTTATATGAATTAATATTAGTTTAGCCTTTTTTTGTTTGCTTTAAAATCTTCATTTATTTGTTTTCTTTTTTGTTGCTTTTAAAAAAGACGTCAGTACGTTTTTTCTGACCCGCATGTTTGCCGTGTGCGGCGTCCCGTATCGGGGGAAAGTGGAGTCCTGGGGCACCTGATGCGTGTCCTTTGGTCCATGCTTCTGCGTAGACGGGTGGCTGGAGTGAGCCCGCTCTGGTCAATCGGCTCACCTAATTTCTCTGGGGTTCACCACGTCAGAGCGTTTGGTCCCTCTGTCGTGGTGGACTCGAATGATATTAGGCATTTTGGGTTAGTGCTGTAGCTAGGGGTGCCCTGGGCGAACTGGCGGATCCACACTGCGGCACTATATTCTGGCTGTGACCCCTGAAGCAGTTCCGACCCTGAAGCAGTTCCGTGTTGCTGGACAACTGCCGGATACTGCTTCCCCTGGTTGGGCTCCATGGTGGGCGGGGGCACACCATAATGAACAACCTTTTCCATACATTATGGATTCCAAAACTTCTTCTTGCCCCGACGGAGGCTTAGATCCGTCAAACCAACTTTGCAACGAACACTCAAATGATGTTAATGAGCTGTTTATCGAAACTTGTACTCCTAATTGTTCTGTAATTTCCGAACCAAAGAAATCAGTTCCAAAATTTATAATTATACACAACGAATACGGTAAATTAACAAAAATGTCACCTTTCCTAATAGAAAAATATATAAAAAATGCAGCTGGAGAAGTAAAAAATGTTAAAAAATTGAAATCCGGAGACCTCTTAGTTGAGTCAAAATCTGAAAGTCAGTCAGGAAAATTATTAAATATTAAAAACTTCGGTGAAATCGATGTTCAAGTATTGCCCCACAAAACACTCAATTATACCCGAGGAGTAATTTCATCTCAAGAACTATTAATGGTGTCTGACGAGGAATTTGTGACAGAACTGAAAGATCAAAAAGTAATTGCAGCTAAACGAATTATGATGAGACGCGACGCAAATTATATTCCATCACGAAATGTTATTTTAACCTTTGATTCCCCCGTAATGCCAAATAAAATAAAAGCTGGATACTTGTGCTGTGACGTAAGACCCTTCGTTCCTAGTCCCCTTCGATGCTTTCTATGCCAAAGATTTGGACATGCCAAAACAGCATGTCGAGCATCAATTTCCACCTGTGCACGTTGCGCAAAGCCCGGTCATGACAGTTCCACATGCTCTGAAATCGAACACTGTGTTAATTGCCAGGGAGATCATGCTGCATATTCGAAAATTGCCCTCGTTGGATACAAGAAAAGGAAATACAGACAATTAGAGTCACCAAAAACCTCTCTTTTCCCGAAGCTAGAAAAATAGTAGAATCTCGTACACCTCGTCCTAATATCTCTTATGCATCCGTTATTAAAACTAGTAAAACAATAAGTACCCAAACATATAATTCAGACTTTACATCAAATAAAGTAAATGCCGAAACTCAAATAATTTCAATTCCTGATCAATCTCAACCAATCAAATTAAATCATCAATCCCAAAGCGTAAGCCCAAAATCAACCGACAAACTTACAAATAAACCCTCAAACCTGCAGCAACCAAGAACCAGACCAGCAACAAAAATTTTCAAACCGAACCCAACAACCTCAATAGACCAAATTAAAAAAAAAGCAAAATAAGAAAGACAAAACTACCCATCCCCAGAACTCTAAAGATTCCACAAAAATACCGGATCCAGAGTTAGATCTTCACCCTTCCACGGACTCTGACATGGAGTTTGATGGTGAGGACAGTATCGATCAAAGCGCTGCATTTTTTAGAAAGGGTTCTAGATCTTTTAAAAAAATTTCTAAGTAAGAACTCCCAATCTTTATTTCAGACAGTCTTTACAAGGGCTCTTAAATTTTTAAAGAATAAAATGACCATTAATTTCTTAACTTGGAACTGTCATGGTTTTCGTACACATATCGACGATATTAAATCTCTAATAAATTATTTTAACCCTGTTTGTCTAGCCCTTCAAGAAACATACTTAACGCCTAGTAACACAATAAATGTTAAAAACTATAATTTAATAAGAAATGATTACATAAACGGTGCACGCGCTTCTGGCGGCGTGGCACTGATGACCTTACAGAATTTTCCATCCAGAAGAATTTCATTAAATACGAGAATTCAAGCAATAGCCATACAACTTCATATTAAATTTCTACTAACAATCTGCTGCATATATCTACCCCCAAATGAAAGCGTTACCCAACAGGAACTAAATAACTTAATAACTCAACTTCCGTCTCCATACTTCATCATAGGGGACTTTAATGGACACAACCCTCTTTGGGGAAGTAATGATTTTAACACTAAAGGACATCAAATTGAGAAACTGATGGATGACCATTGTCTCTGCCTTTTAAATGATTCCAATCATACATACTTCCATACCCCGACCCAAACCTTTCACACCCTGGACCTTGCAATATGTTCACCTACATTGCTCCCATTTTGGGACTTTAAGATTGACAATGATCTGCACAATAGCGATCACTTTCCCATCGTTTTAACATATAATTGCAATGACATTTTATTACCCAGACTACCTGTGCGTTACATATTTGAAAAGGCGGATTGGACTCGATATCAGATTGAATCAAACATTACTGACAACATGGTTAAGATACCTAGCATACATAATGCCGTCGAAATTATAACAAACACCTTGATTAAAGCAGCAGATGTGACTATCCCCAAAACATCGGGGAAAATTCCAAAATTATGGAAGCCTTGGTGGAATGAGGCATGCTCACAAGCCTATAAATTGCAAAAAAAAGCATGGAACACTTTCAGACGTTATCCCACTACTTCGAATTTGATAGCTTTTAAACGTGCCAAAGCAGAGCTCGAAAATTAAGGAGACGAAGGCAAAGAGAATCCTGGCAAGAATTCATCAATTCAATAGAAAGTCGCATATCATCAAAACAGCTGTGGGGCAAAGTTCGAAAAATTACCGGCAAATATCACAAACCGAATATATCATTTTTAATTCATAATGGACAAGTCGTTTCAGACGTGAAGACAATTGCTGATACCTTGGGAGAATCCTTTTCTAAAGTATCGCATGAGAGCTCTTACCCCCAAGATTTTATTAATTATAAACGACGTGAAGAACGCAAGACTTTAAACTTTCAACCATCGGCTCAAAAAACTTATAATCATGATTTTACCATACTTGAAATAAAAACCGCATTAAGAAAATCACACCCAACTTCACCGGGCCCTGATCATATTCATCTTGACATGTTGACCCATCTCAATGAAGATTTATTACGAAATATTTTACTTCTTTATAATAGAATTTGGACGGAGCAGGTTTTTCCAAAAACCTGGCATAAAGCTATTATTATTCCAATACCAAAGCCTGGGAAGGACTCTCAAAGCCCTAATAATTATCGACCCATTGCCTTGACAAGTTGTATTTGCAAGGTAATGGAAAGAATGGTGAATGCTCGGTTGATACATGTTCTTGAATCTGGAAAACATTTATCGGAATTTCAAAGCGGATTCCGGTTTGGACGAAGCACCAACGATAATGCCTTAATGCTGGAATCCTCGATCAGAGATGCTTTCGTCACAAAGAAGCATCTAGTTTCTGTATTTTTCGATATGGAGAAAGCTTATGATAGGACTTGGCGATATGGCATAATGCGGGACTTATACGAAATGGGCCTTCGGGGAAATCTCCCACTATTTATTCAAAACTTTTTATTGACAAGGACCTTTAGAGTTCGCATTAATAATATTTTATCAGATGACTTTCCACAGGAAGAGGGTGTTCCCCAAGGAAGCGTTCTAAGCGTGATACTTTTTATTATTAAAATCAACGGTATTATTAAACAACTTCCGCCATATGTGCATGGAACGCTTTTTGTAGACGATTTTCAAATATTCTGTTCTGGAATCAACATACCTTTTATTGAAAGACAACTCCAAACGGCTATTAGAACTGTAAGTAAGTGGGCTAATGAAAATGGTTTTGTTTTTTCTTCGCAAAAGACTGTATGTGTTCATTTTACTAGAAGACGCGAATTTTTTCCTGATCCAGAACTTTTACTTAACGAAACTGTTATTCCAGTAGTTCCAGAAATCAAATTTTTGGGTAATATTTTTGACTCGAAGTTATCTTTTCGATCCCACATCAAAGTATTGAAACGAAAATGTAACCAATCATTGAACATTTTAAAGGTTTTATGTAACTCAACTTGGGGAGCTGATTTTACTTCTATTTTAAAAATTTACAAGGCAGTTGTTCGATCGAAACTTGATTATGGGAGCGTAATATATGGATCTGCTGCTAAGTCTGTTCTTCAAGCTCTGGATACTATTCATCACCAAGGCCTACGATTGTCTCTCGGTGCTTTTCGCACTTCTCCAGTCCAGAGTTTATATATAATGACAGGCGAGCCGGGTTTAAGACTTCGACGTGAGAAACTTACTTTAAAATACTATTTTAAGATTAAAGCCAACCCTTTTCATCCATTGCATAATAGAGTAACTAACCCTAAATTTGGAAGTCATTACTCATTAAAACCTTCATTCATACCATCATTTGGTTTTAGAGTTCGAACTATAATGAAGTCTTTAAATGTTGACGATCTGGGAATATTTCCTAGAGAAAACGAACCTCCACCTTGGAATGATAAAAATTTACTTACCATGAATGATTTTTCTCATTTTTACAAATCATCAACCCCTGATACCATATATTTACAATTATTTCATTCCCATAGAAACAAATATTCATCTTTTAAAACAGTTTTTACTGATGGATCTAAGAACGGGACAAATGTTGGATCCGCGGCTGTTTTCGAGCATACAACCATTGCCAGAAAATTGCATGGTTGCTGCAGCGTCTTTACTTCAGAAATCTACGCAATAATTTTAGCTTTAAAAACAATCTCTAAAGACATGAATAAAAACTGGATCTTGTATACTGATTCTAAAAGCATCGAAGCCCTATTAAATTATACACATAAAAGTCATCCTTTGGTTTTAAATGCAATAAATTTGGTCATAACATTAACAGAAAAGGACTTTCAGATATTCTTTTGTTGGATCCCTGGGCATGTAGGAATCCGGGGAAATGAGAAAGCTGATTTGGCAGCCAAAAACGCAACATTAATTATGAACACTAATGTCCCGATTGACGACATCGATAGAGTTTTAGCCCATGCCATAAATTCATCCTGGCAATCCACATGGAATTTAGAAAATCATAACAAACTTCATGATATTCAACCATTTATAATGGGATTCAGCAAAACAAACTTAAATAGAAATCATCACGTAAAACTAACAAGGCTCCGAATTGGACATTCCTTTTTTACCCATAGACATTTACTGCTGGGAGAACCTGCTCCTTCATGCTCATCATGCAATAGTATTTTTTCCATAAAGCACATCTTGACAGAATGCCCGAATTTTAATTATCATAGACAAAACAGATTTAGTAGCTCCTTTATTAGCTTAACAGACTTGTTGATGGACCCATATCATAAGAATTTATTTTTATTCCTTGCTGACATTGGTTTCTTAAACTATATTTAGTTTTCATATCGACCATAGCTCAGTCACAATTGTACTGAATTTTATTACATGGATTTTTAACTCTTTCTGATCAAAAACTAATAACGAACTAGTTATTGTTTGGCGCAGCATGGCCAAATCTGGCCCTTGTGCCATAAAAAACCAACCAACCAACCAACCAACCGAGACCTGGTAAGAGATGTTTATGTCCTCAACAGAACTGAAGACACCCCCACACAGATGCAAAAACCGTCTGTAATGCCGACTTGAGTTCCCAAAGGCTAATCTCCATTCCAGACATGGGATTAGGGAACCGACGGAAACTCCAGCTGTGTCGATGGGAAAATCGTTTCTGAAAACGCACAGCACGGTTTATCGGATCTCTGAACTCAATTGCCAGACACAAGGGGAAAGAAATAAAGGGGTGGAGCAACGAAACGCCAGGCCGCTGATGAGAAAAACTCTCGGTATTTTATCAAAACCGCACGTGCAAACTCTGAAGTTGTTATTGTCACCGTCTGATGTTGATGCATATTCCAGCGTCCACGTGTTAGAGAAAAAGGGTCGGCTAGTACCATATGGTACATCACTCAAAGAGTGAAATAGACTGCTTTCGACATCTGTTAATGTGGACAGTTAAATTTTGAATTGTATATATTTTTTAACCAATTCTGATACTCACAAAATACCTTAATTTTCTCTCGCTTGCCTTGCATAATTTTTTAGTCTCCAAACCAGGATACACTAAACCTCCCCTATATTTTTGTTTAATAAGGTCGGAGAAAGTAGGATTGCTGACACACAAACAGCACATTTCAAACGTTTAGCCAATTTTCAACAAATGAAGCCAGTCATGTAGCTCACCACATCACTGACAAAAAAATTCAAGCCTTTTAGATCTGCAGGCTTATCCTCATATACATGAATCTCCATTTGATTCAGCAAAAGGTTCAACCATTTCGTTTATTTTAAAAATAAATTTATTTTTATGTTGTGTAATATCTAAAATAAACGTGCCATCTAATGGTAGACAGTTTCCAGAGCTAGATGCCTTAATGGGATTTCGTAACAAAGTCCTTTTATAGGCTGCTTGAAACTGTTTAGCAGTTGGGTTATTGTTAAAAAACCCTTTGCTACGAATCGCACTAAATAGCATTTCCAGGTGGTCCTGTGATAATTTATAGGTCATAATAAATTTTAAAGTTGAGCTCTCTATGAGATTTATGTGTATAACAGTTTTAGGCTTTTAATACATACAAGAAATCCGAAACCTGTACGGCGATTACTGTTGAGTTTTGAAGGACCATTTCTAGAAGTTTTCAAACCTCTGATGTAACTCATGACATGAAAATTTAAACATGTTTTCATTATTATTTTTGGACAAAGGAGATTTAAAGCCTTTAGCAAGCAAATTTTTGGGTTGAAGATATCGAACAACGAGTCGAAAAGATTTACAATATCAACTGTGGCCTCACAACCTTCTAAGTCTTTATGTTGTAACGAATTGCTTAGATATAGCAAAGCATCAGCAATACTTTTTGAAAACACCTATGTAGCCATATAGTCATAGTCATATAGAGTGGGGAGGTCAGGAAAGCCCTAGGTGTCTACTCCACTAGGGAATATTGCACCAAACCCCATTGTTTTTCGATACTCCTGTCAGATAAAGACAGATTCCTTGAGAAAGGCCAAAAGGCTTTTGACAGGTTCTTCGTGAATTGTATCAAGTTCTGTTCCAAGACCTAGACTTGAGTGCCTTATGTGAAGCAGAGCTTCGCATTCAAAAAGTATGTGGTGGGCAGTTTCCTCCACCATAATGCATTTTCTGCATAGAGGTTCTTCTTTAAAGATTCCCATCCTATGAAGGTGTTTTCTTAGGTGATAGTGGCCTGTGAGAAATCCAACTATCACCCTCATCTTACCCCTGCTAAGACGAAGGATCTGAGAAGATGTTTTCATAGAAGGTTCTTGAATCATAAGCCTTGCATGTTTTTGATCGGTGGTTTGCTTCCACTTTTTTGTAGTTTCTTAAAGCATCCTTTCTCCTATCACCCTTTTTGCGGTAGTCTTAGAGATCCCGCAAAAAGGCTCAGGGCTTAAAGGTAGGTCTGCAGTCCCCAGTTTGGCTAACTTATCTGCATTTTCGTTTCCTTCTACACCAGTATGCCCTGGTACCCAAGTAAGAAAGATCCTATTATGGGTCCCCAAGTCATGTAGAAGGTTCCTACATTCCCAAACAAGTTTGGAGCTTATTTGGAATGAGCTTATTGCCTTTAAGGCTGCTTGACTGTCACTGAATATGTAGATTTTCCTATTTGAGTAGGATCGTCTAGAACATTCTTGTAGACAGTAGATGATAGCAAACAGTTCCGCTTGAAATACTGTGGCATGTTTTCCTAATTTTCGGGAAATCCTTGCCTTAGGTCTGATCCCACATATTCCAGCACCTGCCTTTTCGTTTTGTCTGGAGCCATCTGTGTACCACACAATGTCTCCATTTGTGAGCTTGTAGTTTTCCTCTTTCCATTCCTCTCTTAGGTCAATAAGTACCTCAAAGGGTCTTTGAAAGAGGAATCTTGTCTCCATGATGTCAGAGGGCATCAAAAGTATAGGGTCAAATAATTTTTGGTTAATACTGGTGTGGGACTTTTGGCTGGCAAAATCCATCCACAGTCCAGCGTTTTCCAGTCTGTAAGAACTTCTTCTGGCAGTACCGCTAATAAAGATATCAAGTGGGACGACAGATAGAATAATTTCCAAGGCTCTGGTGGGAGTGGAGGACATAGCACCTGTTATACTCAGGCAGGCAGCTCTTTGAAGACTGTCTAGCTTGGTCTTAACAGTCAATTGTTCCGTCTTTTTCCACCAGACCACAGCCGCATAGGTCACAATGTGTCTAACAGCCATAGTGCATAGCCAATAGGTCATCTTTGGCCTTAGACCCCATGATTTACCAAGAACTCTTCTACATCGTAGAAGTCCAACTTTTGCTTGTTTAATTTTACTTTTCAAATGCTGATTCCAGGTTAATTTGGTGTCCAGTATAACTCCCAGATATTTAACCTCGCTCAGCATATTTACTTTTTTCCCTAGTAGGGTAGGTATATCACTTTTGTCAATGCAGGTTCTTCTTCGTGTAAATGGGACAAGATTAGTTTTTTGAGGATTTACTCTCAAATTCTTTTCACAGCACCATCTTGCGATTCTGTTCAGGGTCCCCTGCATGATATTTATCACCGTTTTCTCATCCATGCCCGATATGTAGACGACAATGTCATCTGCATATCCCTGGGCATAAATGCCGCTTTGATTGAGGTCTGCAATTAGGTCATCAACCACCAGATTCCACAACAGAGGGGAGAGAACTCCTCCCTGAGGGCAGCCTCTAGTGGGTCTTGCCTGAAGTGTTGCCCCAAACAACTCGGTTGTAATAACTCTGTCTGCTAACAAGGAGTTTATCCATTTGCAGACTTGTGGTTCAATAGCTCTGCTGGCAGCAGCAGCAGCGATTGAGTTAAAAGAGCTATTATCGAAAGCACCCTCAATATCAAGAAAAGCTGCCAAAGCCATTTCCTTGCACTCCAGGGTCTTCTCAATCTTTACAACCAGGTGTTGCAAAGCCACCTCTGTAGATTTACCGGGTTGATAGTCAAATTGGTTTTTGTGAAGAGGTCTGGTACTCCTCATTACATCCCTAATGTGTCTATCAATTATTTTTTCCATACACTTAAGTATGAAAGATGATAGACTGATAGGACGAAAGTTCTTAGCCTGGTCATATTGGCTTTTTCCAGGTTTGGGCAGAAAGACTACCCTTGCCTTTCTCCATGGTCTGGGGATATATTGAAGAGCTAGACTCTAGCGCCTCAGCGTACAGCGTAAGTGTCCGACAAGTTGACTCTGATTGGCTCCTCATATATATGTTGTATGGTTGTTGTTTGTAGTATTTCTCACCAACTTATACTAAGGGTACTTATACTTTTAAAGAGCATCTTTTCTTGAAGCAACGATGGCCTAATGCCTAAAGTCACCTACCTTCAGATTGGTGTCGGCAGCGGAGGATGACTGCCCGAGTTCAAACCCAGCTGGCGGAAAAAATTTTAGATCCTCCAAATTATTTTTAAAAAATTCCAATTTAATTCCTTTTGATTCTAAATTACATTTCCTAATTTTTAATACCCTTTTTATATTTTTCCAAGCTTCCGTTGGTTTTACATAAATAATCTAAGAACCACTCCTGAACTCACTACCAGCTAATATTTTCCCGCTCCTCTGCCGTCCCCTTTGCTTTAGGGTGATGGTGTCGTATCCACCCCTGATTTAGGACCATTCTGATGTAACAAGAAGCATACATAAAACACTAACTTATATAATTATTAACTTATGTAATAAAAGGATACAATTTTCGGCTCACACCTCTACCCACCCATAGCCATGGATCTGAAAAGAAAAGAAGAAAACAGAAAAATTATTCCTTTATTTAAGTTTTAAATTATGACTAATAAAGTAGTTTTCACGAAAAATACATAATTGATACCATTTTTCTAAGTAAAAGCCAGGAAAGTTGGGGCTTGGTGTTGAAAAACTTATTTTTTTAATACCATAATAGAAATTCAGGCACTAACATTGGGTTACCATACCCGAATTACTATTTTAAATATGTATAAATAAATGCCATATTTAATATGTTTTCTTTTGCGGTATGAAAAACGCCCGCTCTCCACAGTAAAAATAAAGCAAAATGTTAAAACCTTTCGAAAACCGTTCCTATCAGTCAAAGATATCTGCGCCAAAACGTAGATAAATAGCCAAATGGAACACCTTTACGTCTCAGAGGTCCCATGATCATACCAGCCAATCACAGTCAACTTGTCGGACACTGACGCTGGTTACACACACGGCGGATTTTTCCGTCGCGGAGAATTGACCGTCGCCGCCGTTCCCACAGTAGCGTACTGAAGTCAATTAGAGCTTACACATTAGACGGACAAAAAAACGCTCGGTCAATTTACCGTTGGCGGCAGCTATGCAGCCGCCAACTGCCACTAGCGCCGACGGCAGTTTGACCGTCGCCGCCGAACTAGTGGCGTACATGACTAAATGCACGTTTACACACACGGCTGTTTTTCTACCGTTTAGACATCGTTTGCTCAGTGAGTTGAACTTTGTTTGTGTAACACTGTTGTCGAAGCATCAATTGTTTTTTCTATTGTGAACATTAACGTAATTATTGATAATGAAATTTTAATTTCATTAATCCAAGAAAGGCCTGTTTTGTGGGATAAAACCCTAGACATCTTTAAGGACAGAAATGCTACCAGAAACGCTTGGTATGAAGTTTGCCTGGAAATTCGAAACGACTTTGATGTGTTGGAAGAAAAAGAGAGAAATGATTTTGGTAAGTTCATATTTCCTCACATATATTTACTAGAAAGTGAAGGTGTAAAAAATTCGATTTTGAGATTCCAGATGTTGTAGTAATCACACTCTGTAGTTGCACAAAATCTTAAGTATATTGGAATCTTTTCTGGATGTAATTATTTATTTCGGTTTTTTTTAACATTTGTGACAGCTATGGTGGACTGTTATTAACAAATTTTGTAAAAATATAAACATATTATTTGTCAATTTGTAACAATGTCACGTTTTTTTAAGAAGTTTTATTATGCTTGTAAACTACTTCTAGTATTACAATAATATTTTAAAATTACGTATAAATAAAAGTTAATCGAAGAAAAAATTTATCTTGGAATACTTGTGTTAAATAAGAAAGCGGCACATTTGATAGTTATCTGTTGTCGATGTCACGGCGATGAGAAAGTCCTTATTTCTTGGACATCTGCCAGGAAACCCTTCCTACACTTGAAACAAAATATCTACACAGAATGTTTCTCACATTGTTTGCTTTGAGTCCTGCTCTTGTAGTATTCTCTCCTCGAATATCTTCCACCCCTATAATTAATGTTGTATCCTCAATCATGTATCCATCTCTATCCCTAACAGAATTATGAAAAATAATGCAGGCTTTAACAATATCATTAGCAAGTTGTGGTTGGACATTTAATGGTCGATGGAATATTCTCAATTTGTTGATGAGAATACCGAAAGTGCATTCTGTGTACCTTCTTGCTCGGCACAATCGATATTTGAAGATTCTCTTTTCGATTGTCAAATGTGTCCCAGCATAAGGCCTTAGCAAATGTTTATGCAGTCCAAATGCTGCATCACCAACAAACAAATATGGCACTTTCGGACTTCATGTGCCTGGTAGGCACTTCTCATCAGGTAGATTTTTTGAACTGCTTTCTATTGATTTCCACAGCTGAGTCTGTTTAAAAACTGACGAGTCACAGTCTGTTCCATAGCTACCAATATGCACAAAAGCAAAACGGTACTTACTATCTGCAATGCCCATTAATACAATGAAATAGTATTCTTTATAATTAAAATACATGGATCCACTTTTTGTTGGACTCACGATGCGGACATGTTTCCCGTCTACTGCTCCTATGCAATGGGAAAAGTTTGCTGTATGTTCAAATCCATTTGCTAATGATTCCCACATTTCTTTTTTAATGGGAGGTATGCACTCGCTTTGCATAACATTCCACAGTGCTTGACAATATCTCAACTATCACTCTTGCTGTTGAGATTCTTACTCTGAATGAATAATGAAGGTCAGTGAAAGTACATACACTTGCTAGATATCTGAAAAACGAAAAAAAAAATGTTTTACTTTTTATGCAGCTAATGTAGACGGTACTTAATGTTTTTCTTTTTTTTAGGTATGGAAGCGATTAAACGCTGGAAACATATACTTGACGCTGAAAAAAGGGCTAAAGAAAACAGAGCTAGTGGCTCACAAACTAACAAAAAAAGAAAATACCTATTAAACGAAGAAATCAAGTTTTTAAAAAAATTATACGAAAAAACAGAGACTGCAGAGAGTTTTATCATACAAGAAGACAACAAGGATGAAACCGATGGCTCTAGGCAACAACCTCCTGAGAAAAAGAAAAAGCACACAGACCTTTCCACAGCCACTTCAACAACCTTTCCCTACTCCTACGACTTAGTACTACTCACAACCTCCACATCTTCCACCATCGATTCCCTCAGTTGGTAGTCAAAATTTATAGCCTACTCGCATTCCACCACCCCAACCAAGCCAGAATCATCCAACATTTACTACTCTGCCTTTGTACTCTTCACAACTTTCACTTCTTCCACACTACAAATCATCGCCGTCTCTCTCAATTAAAGACCAAATTAAAATAAATACAGCAGTTAAACACCACGAACATTTTGCTGAGTACGTTGGCGAAGAAGACCGAAAGAAATTCTTCAGTATAGTCATATAGCTCAATAGACGTCACTTTCTAATTGTATATTTGTGTATATGAAGTGTATTTGTGTTTGTGTAAATTATGTATTAAATGTATCAATAAATGCCGTTACCTTCAAACCTCTTTTGAAAATGATTATCCCACACACTATTATAAAAGGTGCGTCATAATAACTATGTACCTACAGAAGTAATTATAAGTAAAGTAAGTTTTTAAAAATAAAATAAACGACATGATGGATGCTTTGAACGTACAAAGTTAAAATATCTTTGTTCTTTGTGACTTATATGTGAAAAAGTTTAAGGAAGTGTTATCAAAAATGATAATAAATTTCACAGAGAATAAGTTATACAGATAAAAGTAAAATCTTTATTTTACTTTATTTAATTGTATTTATTTTACTCAATATTATTTAACAATTTCTAACTTATAAATTTCAAAAGTTATTCTAGAATTTGCTCTGTTCATATCAAACTACACTCAGCAATAAATGATTTAAATAACACAGTTAAACTAAAGTTAATTGATTCGATGATAAAACTACACTGCCAAGGTGACTCGTACGACGGCGACGGAGATTTTACCGCCCTGTGTGTAAACGCTCGATTTCTGTGAGCGGCGACGGTCAATTCTCCGCGACGGAAAAAATACGCCGTGTGTGTAACCGGCGTTACGCTGAGGCGCCTGTGAGCTAGACTAGCTCTGAACATTTTACACAAGACCCGTGAGATGAGATCGGCCGATTTCTGAAGCATAATCGGTATTATCCCATCTGGTCCTGGAGTTTTATATGTTTCAAATGAGTTAATAGCCCATAATACTTGTTTAACAGTAAAAATTTTCTTGGCAACTATCCAATTTTCCCTTCTCACCCTTATTGGATATCCCAGGGGAGAAGGGTTTAACTCATTAGGTACCAAGTTGGAGTTTGGAAAATGTGTCTCAACCAGAGTCTCTATAACTTCTCTGACAGTTTTGGTATAGCCACCGGAATTATTTTTAAGGGTCCCCACCAATATTGGTGTATCTCTTTTAAGAATTTTGTGGAGTCTAGCGCCTTCAGCGGTACTTTCAACCGAATCACAGAACTTCCTCCATGAATTCCTTTTGGCCATTCGAACAGCTTTGTTGTATTCTGAAAGTAGGCACTTGTATTCTTCCCACTTGCCTATTTTCTTTGCTTTCCTGAAAAGTTTTCTTACTGTCTTCCTCTGCCTCATAAGGTCTTGGTTCCACCATGAGTTTGGTTGTTTGCCTTTCCTTAGAAGCAGGGGACAGTTATTTGTATATGAAATATAGATTGCCTGCTGCAGGCCGTCTGCGAACAGTTCTAGATCGTAAGTATCATAGATTTTCCGAGAGAAGTCCTCCAGGTAATTCTGGAGTTCATTGTAAAAAGAGGTCCAGTTCGTCCTTTTGGGATCTCTGAACGTCTTCTCCCAGTGATATTCAGATTTCAGTGAGAAGTGGATAAATTGATGGTCTGCCATTGAAGGCTTCTCATCAACGTGCCAATTGTGAATATAACTACTTAGTTCAGGGCTGGCTAAGGTTATATCAAGTACTTCCTTTCTTACACTAGTTATAAAGGTCGGTTTGTTTCCTACATTTAAGATATCTAGGTTATTTTCAAGTACAAAGTCTAAAAGAGCTTCACCTCTGTCATTGATGTTGGAGCTGCCCCAGATTGTGTGGTGTGCATTCACATCACAACCGAGAATCAATCCCGATTGCTGTTCTGCACACGCTGTCAACAATCTCTTCAGCTCTGCACTCACAGGATCTTTTTCCTCATATGGCAGGTACCCAGAGCCTATCAAGATTTCTCTGGTTCTCCCGCCATTATGAAGAGTTATCTTTGCTACTGCCAAATCCCTAGAACAAAGTTCATGGATCGGCATTGCATCGATGTTGTTGTTAATAAGTAAGCAAGCTCTTGGAGAGGAGCTTGCAAAATCATAAATTAACTTACCTCCACTGTCCTTTAATCCCCTGATGCCTTCTTTGTACAGCCATGGTTCTTGGATTAGGGCAATGTGGATTCCCTCAGTCCGGAAAACCCCACTGAGGTTGGCTGCAGCAAGTCGTTTATGCTGCAGGTTGGCCTGCAGGAGCTTCATTGTCAGCGGAAGCTGCAGCAGGTTTTTCCAGAGCCCTAGCCTGCACTTGGGTAAAGCCTATGTAGAATTTACAGTCTCTACCCATCAAGGTCTTGGCATCTTGTTCTGGGATACTTACCACAATGGTTCTACCCTCATTACCAGATTTTTGGTTGAGGATTCCCCATTCTGTGGCAGTTAGTCCTCCGTTCTGAGCTTCTACTTTTTGTAGAATCTCTTTACCGGAGAACTTGTTGTATATAGCTGGGATCTTGGCTATAAATTTTGTGGTTTTAACAATTTTACGTGCCTTGTCAACAAGGAGGGACAAACCGTTCCATGGTGACATTTCTCTAACAGTTCTGGTCAGCCATTGGCTGCTGTTAGAGTCGGCACAGAGGATGGTTATAGCTCCTCCTTCCAGACGACAATATTTGAATTGAGGTCCTGTTCCCGGAGGAACGCCCTCAATCTAGTTGGAAGGTCATCAGCTGTTCTTCTGACAGTTTCTGGTCTGGATATCCTTCCACGACAACTGCCATCTCCACAGCCGATACGGTGTCACTATAACTAAGGTCTGCCCCGTTTCCGGGTTTAGCCCTCTTTGTTGACATTTTCTCCTGAGAGTGGGGAGTACTACCATCCGACCTTGGCCTCTTGGTAGAGGGCCTGATCGGGGTCTGTAACTCCTTTCCCCTGGGAGTGGTTTTGGCTTTTGGTTTGGGTCTGTTCTCTACCCATGTGCCCTCAGCTAACTTCCTTTCTTTGGTCAGCCTCTTTTTGGCAGCCCCAGAGATTTTTTTCCTTTGTATATCAATCCTGTCAAGCCCCAAGACTATCTTTTGGTCTGTCTGTGGGGTTGCAGGGCCTGATCCTGAGGATTGGGTCTCCATCAAGGTCTGAGTGTCTTCCTCTTTGGAGTCGGTGGTTTGGTTTTTGTTTTCATTTTTTTCCATAGATTGGTGTATATACCGCAGGAATTCCTGTGTAGCCAGCTTACCTTTCATCTTTTCTCTTTGCTACTGAATGTGGCGGGTTTGCAGCTTGTTTGCCAAGTGTAGCCCCTCCTTTTTCTGTAACTCATGAAGCTTGACAGTAAAATCCCATCTCACCTTTCTGTTTCGACCATCAAAAATTGAATGTTTTGATGCTAAACAGTTGCGGACTAATTTTACCATATGGCTTGGGTCATAAATAACTACAATATCTTTTTGAGTTGCAGGATGGGGAAAATTGGATTTTATTGCTTCAGCTTCAAATATACAACCAAGTTCTCTCGCCATAGCAGTGTTAGTGGAAGGTCCATCAAACGTTAAAGACACTACATTAATTCCCGTGTCATGGATTAACTCTAGAGCTTTATTTAACCATACTGGCTCGCTCTAAGGCATCTGACCCTGCTAATCAAAAAGTAACCTATAGGCATTTTCCATTAATGTGATTAAGCAAAAACACACGCCTCTAAAGCCTCTGGTAGTTGGTCACTATCAATTTGTGTTCCGGGATCTACAGGGTGCGCCATCTTTTATGTCGGTAAGTAAACATTGAATAACTTTGAAAAAAAAAAAAAAGCTGATTTTTATATGACAGGTATTTTTATTCTATTTGGTCCTTTACAATTTATTTGGACTAGTCTTTGAATACAGCATTAATGGCAGCCTTTATTGGCCACAGCAAAATGTGCCCTTTTTGCTGCGTTTTGCATTACTTTTTCGAGCATCTCGTACGGTATAGCGATGATTTCGGCACGAATGTTTGCTTTGAGCTCGTCAATGGTTTGAGTTTTGCTGGCGTATACTGTGCTTTTCAAATAACCCCATAAAAAGAAGTCCGGAGCTGTCAAATCTGGAGATCTCAGTGGCCAGTCAATGTCGCCTCTTTTCGACATCAGACGTCCAGGGAATTTTCGTTGCAGAAACTGAATTGTTTCACTTGCCATGGCGCACCGTCTTGTTGAAACCAGTAACCATCCAGACCTTTTTCACCCATTTGCGGGCAGACATAATGAGCTAACATCAACCGATATCGTTTTCCATCGACTGTTTCGTTTTGTCTGAAAAAAGGTTACCCAGTGATGGTTTTGGCGCAAACGTCGGCCCAAACAGTCACTTTTTGGTCATGCAATGGCGTTTCATGGATCTCGTGTGGATTCTCCGTTCCCCAAATGCGGCAATTTCGCTTATTAACGCCGCCAGAGAGTGTGAAATGAGCCTCGTCGGTCATCAAAATTTGCTTCCAAATATCAGGTTCAGTGACAACCATTCGGCCGTATTCCAAGCGACGTGGACGGTCTGTCGGCAATAGTCTTTGTGTTAATTGCACTTTATGCGGAAACAAATGCAAATCATCCTTCAAAATGCGCCGCATAGTGGTTCCACTGACGCCAAAATGCTGAGCGCGGTGACGATACGAGATTTCTGGCATCTTGGCATTGACATTTTTGATCCCATCTGAAATCAGAATTTTTTTCTGGATAAATTAAGAATTGGTTGGACTAATTCTGCAAAATTAAAAATTAAGTGTCGTAAGTAGTTTAACGTACCTAAGTAAGATTTAACCTTTTTCATATTTTTGGGGATAGGAAATTTTGAAACCTTATTTCCTCCAAAGGAGAATACCTATTCTTATCCAATTCAAAACCAAGGTAAGTTATCTTGTTATTACAAATTTGCATTTTAGCAGGATGTAAAGTTAAGTTAAACTTTTCTAATCTGTCAGAAAACTGTTGTAGTAAATCTTTCAGCGCATCAATAGTATCAGAGGACAGTATTATGTCATGAAGAAAATTTGAATGTTCGAACCCTTTTTATTATTTAAACATCTGGACATTAAAGTATGAAAATAGGCTGTACTATTTTTTTTTGCACCAAATAGTAAAAATTCCCTATATTGCAGCAAAATGCCAATTTTTTCCTTGTCTTTCTCTTGTAGTTTAATTTGGAAAAATGCGGACTTAAGATCAGGAACACTATACCAATTTTTCCCAGCAATGTTCTGAATGATATCCATGATTTTTGAAAGACAAATTTTGTGCACCTCTGTGATACAATTAAGAAGTCTATAGTCTATTGCCATACGAAATTTTTTATTCCCTTCAACCGGTAGGGATTTCTTTTTGACAAAAATAACCGGAAAAACAATAGTTGCTAGACGATGGTTCAATAATACCAGCATCCAACAACTTTATTTCCTCTTGAGCGTATTCCCTTGCAATTTTAGGAATGGGATATGGTTTAGTTTGTAATGCATAATCGTGATATAATTTATATTTTGGAATTACCTTATCAGTAGAACCAATTGTACTATAAATACTAGAAAATACAGAATAATTTTTTAACAATTGTAATATTTCTTCTTTGACTTCACCATCCAAATGCTTTAAATCGAATTGATTGGGGTTTAACTCTGCCCTCCTCATGAGTTTTACTTTTTCCAAGTTTATGGTGTTCGACTTGGCAAATTTGTTCTGTTGGTTGCACATCTTCCTCGTGATATTTTTGAATGACACCGATTTTAGTTTTTGTAATTTTACTTCACTAAGAAATCAAAACACTGACCAGGTGACTGTAAAAATCACTTGATTTATTCACAAACGAATACTCAACTATATACACAACTACGAGGTTGATCGCACACTTCAGACGCCGATCGCACAATTCAGACGTCGATCAGAATCTCCAATGTTCAACACAATTCTGAAGTTGAACACCAAGAACTCTCTCCTTCCACTCTGTGTGCAAGGCCTTTATCTAGCGATTGCGCTGCAATTACGCATGACGTAACAGTTTTCTTTCTGATTCTTATCATTTGATTCGAATTATTCTCAATAATAGTGGTGAACTTGTTATTATCAGTATGATCATGTATATAGAATTTTGAATATTGTAGTTAATTTCGTTGACATTGGGTATAAATATGAATGATCCAGAATCTCCTAACGATGAAGGAATGGCAAGAGTGATAATTTTGGATCGTCCTGGTTCAATATCCACATGGTGAGATACCCTTACTGCATTTCCATTGATGCATTTCTGCATTTCCAACACCTAATGTAATCTCATAATTTGAATTCCAATCATTTTTTATCACAAAAAATACGCCAATTGTTCTGATAACGTGTGCTACCGTACAATATTAAAATGAATTTGATGGCCATTAAAAAAAGGAGATATAAATCTCATACCTCGGTTTGGGTACCCTGTTGCATATCATATTATTTGCAAGATGTGCACTTGCGGCTACATGACGATTCGCGGTTAGGCCTGGCGTCCTCTTTGCCGTTGTTGTCAACCGCTCTCTCACACTGGAGAGGTCTCGTTCGCAGCAAGAAGGTATCTGACCCCTCGTCCGGGGCAAAGGGAGAATCTGACCCCTCGAAAAAACTCGTTTTATCCCCTGCTTGCTGTGGTTGTGTCTTGGATGGCCTAACGCCAGCTGGTGAGTAGATGTGGTGATAAAAGTTCTTGTTGTACAAGAGTGTTGCGTTCTACAACAGCATCCTTCACAACGTACTCACATGTGGAGACATTCCTTATCCTCTCTAGCAAATCGTCAAACGAGTTTAATGACATTCTAAAACAATTAAAAATCTTTGGTTTGTACTCCCTTAGTTTTGGATACAAATTCGTAAACATCCCGTGTTTTAATTTACTCGTATTTCTCAAAATGGGGTGTACCTAATATCTCCTTCGTTTCTGCAATCGTCGCTTATACCTATGATACAGAAACCAAAGACAAGCTACTTGTACAGGAAATGAGTGGGTACCTTGGAGCACGAATTCAAGTCAGTCTATCAGGTTTGAGATATCGTGTATGCTTCTGATTGCTCTTTCTTCATTGTATTGTTCTTCAACCAAACTTAAAGCAACAGCTTTTGCAAGCTGCTCATTTTCTTTGTGGATTTTCCTCATTTCTGGAGTTTCTCGTTTGGGATGTCCTTTCTTTCTGCACATATGTAGGTCAGGCCTTGAAATAGATTTTTTTTAATACATTTATATACATTTTTTAATACATGTACACTTAAGTTTTTAACTTAGGTTAATTTTTTCCTCCATTGCAACACATCATTTTCCGGATTAAAAGTGTCTAAGGTCTATTTACTTAAATTAATACGCATTAGATCAGCCAATGTCTTATGATTAAGTAAGCATCTCCAGTCTTTTTTCCCACGTCCCATTAACGAGAACCCCCGCTCACAGTAAGCTGTATTGATGGGAATCACAAGTCCAATTTGTATGAGACCGAGATTATCTTTATCTCCCAACATCATCTGATATAACTTTCTGCCACAAATCTGGAATTTGGTTTTTGTGAACATTCTTTTCGTTTTTGTGAACTCTCGTTCGGTTTTCCCATATGTCCTTCACATGTTTTTTTTAACATTTTCCACTAGATCATCTCTTTAACTTTAACAAAGCTATGTTCTTCTTATGGAATTTGGAAATGTAACCATAAATTCTCAATTTCTTCGTTCCCATAGCTCTCAATTTCTTCAATAAAATGGCCTGAAGACAGCAAAAGCAGACAAAAGTAGTTCCTTAACAATGGATTTAAATCTGCCTTCAATCTGCGAACTGCATGGTTGGATTATGTGTGGCGTTTCTTTCAAAACTTTCTTTTTTGCAAGGTCTGATGTTTCAGCTACAGACCATACAGGCTTTTCATGCAGGTTTGTTGATGAAGCCTAACGGGATACTCGGTAAGCATTGACCTCCACCTTCTGACTGAATTACCTTGTGAAACTCAAATCTTTTCTGAACTTATTTAAACACCATTAATTTTTGTGTCCCACTCTGAAAATTTTGTAAGATTATAAAGATCATCTGTTAATTATTAAGATTTTTGAAGAATAGCTGCATTTTTTGCGCGCGCTTGTTCTACACTAGTGTCATTTTCTTGAAGTATTTTACTTAAAATGGAAAGCAATTTAACTACTTTTGAAAACATGTTCAAGAAAAGTGCAAATTGTACAGATTTCATTTTTTTCATAATACCTGTAGCATGGTTTTTGTTTTTTGCTGAGCTAGTAAACGAAAGAGCTTCCAAATGGATAAAAAGGTATCATAGTACTTCAGCAAGATATCAATGGCACAATAGGGTGGTCACAAGAAATCAATTTTCGAATTTCTTCCGTGGCACCCCCCTAAAAGTTGCCAATACGCTAGAAAATGTGATTGGCAAAGTTTCAGCTCAACCTGATAATATTAACCCGTGCCTCATTGAGGTTAAAGTTAAGAAAAACAGCGATTTTTAGAGAAAAATCGTAGTTTTTACTCTTTAAAATCGAAACCATTCGTCCTAGACACCCGATTCTTGTCTCATTTCATAGGAAATTTTATTGACTTGAAGTCTGATATCTTACACAATTTTGCTAAAACTGATAGAATGGTATTTAGCTTTTTTCAGGTAAGGTCGTAGTGGATATCCTCAAAAGTGATTTTCATGCAAAGGCCTAAAAACATTACGATATTCAATTACATCTGCTTTACAGATTTTACTTTTTGTATTTTTCATTCTGTACATTAAAAAGGCTTTAGTTTAGAGGTATTTTCAAAAATAAATTCAACAACATTCAAACTCGAAATGAAGGAATTAAGGTTAAAGAAGAGGAAGCAAGGAGAAAAAATGACAACAAATAGTGTTCAAATGTATTTTATTAATTATATATTTGAATTATACATCATTATATTATTATTATTTAAGTATACAAATTAAGTGGTAAATACAAATTAAGGTGGCAATGTCTTAGATATTGTAGTTTTTGAAGAATCTGGAAAAATTTGACGACATTCAGATACAACTTGTAAAAGAAACTGCCGTTGTTCTTCGTCTTTCGTCAAAGAGGAATTGAAGTCTTTAATTAATTTTACTCCTCTCTCTGCAGTGTCATTTACAACCCTTAAATTGTTCAATATTTTTTTAGCTTTTAAGTAATGTTGATTTTTACACCATTCATCGGGATCAGTATTTAAAAAGTCTGTATCGATTTCAAATCTCTTAAAAAAATTTAGAGTTCGAGGAGAAACGCGAAATAATCAACTTCTTTGTCCAATAAATGATCAACTTGTTGGAGATTGATTTTTGGTTTTACATCCCTATCATCACAACCATCTTCATAATTTTCTACTTCGGACCTTAATTTTTCAATCATGCTTGTTTTGACATTTTTTCCCAAAGTATCATCGAAAAATGAAAATGCAACTTGCTCCGAGTTGAGATACCACAGATGGTTTACTATTTTAGACAGTGCCTTGTCTGCAACCTCTTTATCAATTTTCTTGTATTGAACTAAAGATTTTAATAATTGTAGGTCTTGGTTGGGGGCCAAAGTGGGTTTGTGGGCATTGAACCATGCTTTTACATAAATATTGATAATAAATAAACAAATATCTTCAATACCTTTTCTCTCTAAATCAGTTAATGAAAATTGATCCCTGAAAAGATACATTTTTAGAGAATAAATGGCCTTTGCCATCCATCTGGCGTGATGAATAGCACCAGGTACTTTAAAAGTAATGTCTTTTTGAGGAAGATGTCCTAAATGAATTAAGCAAAGTTGAATGAATTCTTTATAATCATCCCTGGGCTGTCGTTTTTTTAATTGTTCTACTAGAAAACTTGAAATTTGGTCTGGATTACTTATTTTATTTCTAATATATTCATCTTCTACACCTGTTTTGTATTTCTTCTTGTCTAGCTTAGACCACCCAATCTGGAACTTTTGAAAAATATCTGGCTGAGGACCAGTGGATGTGCCCATTTTGCAACTAAAAACTGCTTTTAAAACAACTTCTAAAATATGGTGGCGACATGCTAAATACAGAAGGTTTTTCTCTAATAACTGCTCTAGCAAAACGCAGGTCCCCTAAAGCGACCCGTATTTACTGCCGTGGTATCAAAACACATTGCCTGGATTTTCTCAACTGCCCCCCACTGCTCAACTGCTGAAAATACAGCTTTTGCCTGAGTTATCCCCGTACTATTTTCAAGGATTGGAACACCTATCAACTGTTCTTCATCGCCACAAGTAATCAAAATCGCTATCCGCTCTACATTTTCTTTACTCAACAAAGCCCCCAGGGGCATTCCTTCTCTAGGTTTGTACGGGCTTCACAACCCCGGGGTACCCGAGTGATCTTCCCTCCCTTTCGTTCTTCTCCTCCTCTACCCTTTGCTTTTTGCTCTTCGTTCCTCCCTCGTTGTGGTTGCCTCTTTGGAGGTGAGGGCTCCCCTTGAGAAGCTTTTCGCCAGTCTGTGCTTTTAGCTCCTCTTGGGGATTATATCACCCACGTGTTTGCCGTGCGTGGAGACCTGTGTCTTCGGAAAGGGAGATCCTGGTGATTGAGGGACAACATAACGCCCCAATACATTGCTTCGGCTCCTGCTTCGGACAAACAGGTGTACTATGGTCCCAGTACATCAATCGGCTGGTGGGAATACCCTGCTAGGATTAAGGACCTGCTCACCAACTAGCTCCTTAGGGCAGTCATAGGGGTGAGTTGGGTTCGTATAGTCCCTGGCTAGCACCGGTACAGAAACCTGTATCCCCTCGTTGGACTCCATGGTGGGTGGTGCCGCCGGGGACTGAATATTTATAATTTAACCATGGAAAATCAAACCTCATCTTCTCCTTCAGTGGAGCACCTATCTAGCAAAAATAATGAAATTAATTTACCAGAACAAAATTTTTTTATTATGAAGAGTAACAAGGGCAATTAAAAAAATATATCAGCTATTTTACTCCATAAAACTATATTAGGAATGGTAGGCGATACAAAAAACATAAAAAAACCCTAGCAGGAGATGTACTAATAGAAGTATCAAATAAAACCCAGGCAATAAACATCCAAAAAATAAAATTTGTAGGTCCAATAGCAGTAAGCGTAACGCCCCATAAAACTTTAAATTCATCAAGAGGCGTAATTTCAGAATCCGACTTTGTTCATGACACAGAACAAGATATCTTAGAATCCCTGTCACAACAATTGTAATCACTGTCAAACGAATCACTATCTCAAGAAATGGTCAAAAAATACCCACCAAACATATTATATTAACTTTCAATACACCAAATATACCAAAACACGTTAAAATAGCATATATGAATTGCCCAGTTAGACCATTTATTCCTAATCCGGTCCGTTGCTTTAAATGCCAAAGATTCGGCCACTCTTTCCTAGCTTGCCGTGGCAAAGAAACCTGCGCAAAATGCTGTAGTACAGAACATAAGACCGATGTCTGTACTACATCGTCCCTTTGCTGTGTCAACTGCAACGGTGACCATCCAGCTTTTGCCAGGTCTTGCCCTAAATTTATAACCGAAAAAGAAATCCAAACTATTAAAGTGCTACAAAATATTTCATTTCCTGAGACCCGAAAAATTGTAAATGATCGCACCCCGAAACCTGGAATATCTTACTCTTCAATAGTTAAAAAAACTTTCAAAACTAACGGAACTCAAACCGATGTAACTGTTTTTAAGCCATCTGCCCAACATAAAACTTCAATGAACCAATCTATAATGCCTCTTTTTTCTAAAGCATCAGCTACAACCTTAACAAATACAAAACACATAAATAAACCAAATCGATTGACAAATACTTCTTTAAAAAGAGCCATATCATCTGAACAAAGCAATATCAAAATAGCAAAAAGTTCTTCTCAAACCTCTCTTCAGCCTGACGTTACATCCAGAAATTTCATAACTGATCCTTCTACTAGCGACCTCATAAATCTAGATAACACAGAGAGTGATATTTCCTCTATAGGAGAGTGATGGCTTGGAGACATCGCCACCCAAGTCCAAGAAGCATCTTCGGCAAGACAGATCTCATCCTAGGACGAGAAAACACAAGTAGTTTCTTCTTTTATTTATCCTTTATTTTTATGGCTTCCTTTCTTTCCTGGAACTGCCGGGGTTTTCGACAAAAAATTGACGATTTAAAAGATATAAATAAACACAAGCCAGTTGCAATCGCCCTACAAGAGACCTATTTAAGAAACAATGATACCACCAACATTCGTCATTTCAGTATATTCAGAAAAGATTACGATGATGGCCAAAGAGCATGTGGAGGTGTTGCATTGCTTACCTCCCATGACTTACCAGTCACCCAAATTAACCTTACAACAAATCTCCAAGCTGTTGCAGTAAGACTTCATGCCAATATTTTACTGACAATATGCAATTTATATTTACCTCCTAACACCCATGTCGCCACCTCTGAATTAAATAGTTTAGTAGATCAACTTCCGCAACCATTCATTCTATTTGGTGACCTAAATGGCCATCATATTCTCTGGGGCAGTTCAGACATTAATCGTAGAGGCAAGCAAATTGAAAAATTAATAACAGACAATGATTTATGTATTATGAATGACGGCCAAGCTACTTACTTTCACTCACCTTCACTTACTTACCATTCAATAGATCTAGCAATTTGCACACCTTCAATTTTACCATTTTGGACCTTTTCTGTGGATTCTTACCTTTACAATAGCGACCATTATCCAATTAAACTAAAATATGCAGGCCAATATCAACCTCACACTGACAGCCAATCCAGTTATATTTTTGAAACTGCTAATTGGCCACTTTTTACTAGCCTTGCTGATATTTCTAACACGATAGAAATGGATGACATCGATGAAGTAACTGTAAAAATAACAGATATAATTTTAACAAGTGCTGATGCTTCCATTAAAAAAATTAATTATAAGCCCAATAAACAAAAGAAACCTTGGTGGAATGAGGATTGTAGCTATGCTTATCGGGAACAGAGGAAAGCCTGGAATATCTTTAATAGATATCCAACAAAAGAAAACTATATTATTTATAAAAAAACTAAAGCGGCCTTTCGAAAAACTCAACGACTTGGACAAATTATGTCAATAGTATAAATAGTAAGACCACAAGTAAACACCTATGGACCAGGATTAAAAGAATTTCCGGTGTTTTCCCCAACAGACAAATTCCTATACTAGAACACAATAATCAAATATTATCGGCACCCAAAGACATAGCAAACACAATTGCGTCATGGCTTTCCGAAATATCCAGCTCCAATAACTACACTGAAAGTTTAAAAAAAATTAAAGTTCATCTGAAAAGAATAAAATTAATTTTATTTCAAACCGTATATTATCTTATAATTGTGATTTTACTTTTTCTGAATTGACAAAGGCCTTATCCTTAGTCCACAAATCAACTCCTGGCCCAGATAATATCAGTTACATCATGCTCAAACATCTTTCAAATAGTTCTCTAAATCATCTCCTCAAATTTTACAATAGAATTTGGACCGAACGTACTTTTCCGCAGTCATGGAGGTATGCTAATGTAATTCCCATACTGAAACCGAACAAAGACCCCAAGAATCCTTCGAACTACCGTCCAATAGCCCTAACAAGTTGCTTATGCAAAATTTTAGAAAAGATGGTCAACGCGCGGTTAATGTATATTTTAGAAAAAGATAAATGTCTCTCTCCACTTCAAAGTGGCTTTAGAAAAAATCGTTCTACCACTGACAATCTAGTCGCTTTCGAGACTGAAATCAGAAACGCATTTGTGGAAAATAAACATCTCGTCTCGATTTTCTTAGATATCGAAAAAGCATATGATCGAACGTGGAGACATGGAATTTTAAAAGACCTTTTTAACTATGACATAAGAGGAAATCTGCCTATATATATATTTTTATTCAAAATTTTTTACAAAAAAGATATTTTAAAGTAAGGATTGGATCGATTTTTTCAGATGTTTTTACTCAAGACGAGGGAGAGTGCCACAAGGCAGTGTTTTAAGTGTTACTTTATTTATTTTAAAAATTAACAATATTGTTTCTCAATTGCCTCCATCAGTTAAAGGTCTTATTTACGTTGACGATCTGCAAATTTCATGCGCAGCTAAAGACATTCGTTTAATTGAAAGACAACTTCAACAGGCCGTTAACAAAATCACTCATTGGACTAACGAAAATGGTTTCAGTTTCTCACCTTCCAAAACCGCGTGTGTTCATTTTTGTAAAAAACGAAATCTTCATCTTGACCCTGAAATATTTTTCAAAGATATTTTAATTAATGTTGTTGACAGTGTGAAATTTTTAGGTATTATATTTGACAAGAAGTAGACTTTTCAACCGCATATTTTAAATTTACGCAAACGCTGCGAAAAAGCTCTTAACATTTTACAGGTTTTATCAAAATTATCATGGGGATCTGTTATCATGGGGTGTTACTGGCTTTGTGCATCATTGTCCCAAGTCACAGGGAGGCCAGATACTTCCTACTAATTGGTCACTGGTTCTGTTTATCCATTGTCCCAAGTCACAGTGAGTCCGGAGACTTCTTTCCAGTTGGTCACTGGTTCTGTGTATCCATCGTCCCGTCACATGGAGGCCGGAAACTTCCTTCTATGTGATGAACGCATAAACAGCGTCTCTGGCCAGTGAGTATAAATACTCCTCCGAACAATGGCGACTCTGCTGGTTGGTTCCTATGCAGCGAAAACGATCGTTGCGTGAGACTGGCGTCTCCGAACAGCAAAACCGCTCCGAGTCAAAGAGCTCCAACGGCGAAAGTGGTACAAAAAATTCGACTGAGGTCACCGCGAGGTCGTAACTTAGAGAAAAAAATGCAGGCGAATAGGAGGCGTTTGCTCTTCCCGTCTATCTTATAGACTTTAATTTCGGAGGTTGAGTTGTTCTAGTTCTTCTCCCCTGACTTCGTAGAAAAAACTAAACTATCACTTCAATCGGCACGAGAAATAAGGGGTAAGCTATAACCCAGCCTTTTCAAAAACGCCTCGTCTTCGCTGGCGTGTTGTGATTGGTCGGGCATTCAAATTTCGAAATACATGGGGATCGTGCACAAATTGACAGTAGAAAAGCGAAGGATTGTGTACACATTGAAAGAGAGAGAAAATGTAAGGTGGGATTTCCAGTGAAGCGTCCCGGGGCAAAAGCACACATGTCCAATTCTACTAGAAAATGGCTGAACGGATGGTTTTCAATACTTTGTACCAAACAAATGCCCCCTGTCTTTCTTAAAAAAAATTGGAATTTTTTTTTTAATAATCCAAACATGGAAACATAACTCTAAGCATAAAAGCTCCAACACAATACAAAGTATTGTACTCAAAGCAAAGAATATATGACAAAGTTGAGTAAAAGTTTAATGAGGTAGACAAGCACCGTGTACTTAAGTACTTGTCAACCTCTAAAGGATTATACGTTGCAGGTATCAAGGAACACATTAAAAAAAAATTTCTCAGCTGCAAGTAGACACCTTTGAGAAAACCTCATTTTTCATCGCAAAACTTAAAAAGTTACCTTAAATTAGGGAAATGTATTGGAGAGATAACTAGATACCTTCACGATGATAAAACAAAAACCATCCGTTGAACTACAGTTTTAAACTACTTGAAACACAAATATGCACATGAGGACCAAAACGTGGTATAAAGTAAACAAAATTGCACGTGTATGTAAGCCCATAGAAAAAAACGTTTACAATGCGAACAAATTGTGCTAACACAAACACAGATAAGTACCTTAAACAAACAGTGTAATGTAAACAAACAAACCGTGTGTTTTGAAAACCAAAGATATGAGTATTAACACAAAACACAGGTGTTATAAGTTAACAAAAGACATTAATACCAATATACAAAGAACATAAAAATCTAAACAAAAAGTGCATGAACATAAATGTAAATACAAGTGTGAAGTGTAAAGTATGAAATGTGAAGGAAGAAATAATATGAAATCACCTTTATAAAAACGCCGAAAAAATTTATGTTTTTGCAAAAAAACAAAAGGAAGAAACCTCATGCCCGAAAGTTGTCGATTACACCATAGGAACAATACTTTTGAAGAAATAGCAACATGTTAAAACAAATAAATCCCCGTCAAGCTACTTATTCTGCAATGTCAAGTGCCAAAACACGACAGCAACAGAAAAAAATATAAATACCTATTTACAAATTGTACAGTTCTTGTCAAATTGATTGACCTGAAGGGACTCGCTTGTTGGTTTTTAGTTACCCATTCTACCATTAGTTCTTGTACGGAGGTTGTACGTGTGCGTGTTGCTACTGCATTGTCCCAGTTCGCTTGTTTAACATTTCCTGGATTTGAGGTTTGTTGGACTGCATTGGCATTCCTTGTTGGGTACCCATGTGGGGGAAGATAAACCCAACCTCTCCTACCAGTTGGACCATGGTCATGTTCTCTTGATATACCGTCCTCTGTTGCGGTTTGGTTTGTAGCTGTAATCGGAAATCGAGCTTTGGAGTGGGTTTCTTTATTACATGGAATTGAGCTGTGAGGTAATCGTGGAGTGGCTTTTGTGAGCCGTTCAACATTTACCCGCTGCTTACGGCTGGGGCAGTTCTTATCTGCGATCTCAAATACTACGTCGGATAGATTCCTTGCGACCACACAATCGCCTCTGTTTGGCTTTTTAAACTTCCTTGTCAACCTGCGTTTTACGCTAGGGAAGTATATGTACACTTCGTCTCCCATCTTGATTCCCTTGTCTTTCACAAATTTATTCCGGTACTGCTCTTGGGGTTCCGCTGCTTGAACCAAATTATCTCTCGCCTCATTATAGGCACTGCGCAGTCTTTTAAGTAATGCCGTCGAAAAGTCATGTTTCCCTGTATGAAAAAGGTGGTTCTGTTTCTAACGTCTGGCAGGGCAAATTCAGCTCTTTACCATACACCAGAAATGCCGAGATGTGTTTCGTGGCAGAATGCCATGTCGATCGGTAGCCAAAAGTGCATACTCGAATTTTGTGTCCCAATCATCGTGGTTTCCATTAACTAGGTGGCTGAGGGCATTTCCCAGTCCTCTGTGGTATACCTCCAATATTCCATTGCCTTGGGGGTGGTACGCTGTGGTATTCACCTTCCTTATTCCTGGGATACATAAACAGTTTGAATGGCTTGGTTAATGAAATTAGTTCCTCTGTCAGTGAGGATCGTGGAAGGGCAGCCAAATCGGGAAATAAAATTAAGTAGCTTTCGTGCTACATCAGCGTTTTTAGTCTGTTGTACCGGGTAAGCCTCACACCGTCTGGTGAAATGGTCAATGTATGTAATTATGAATCTGCTGCCACTTTTTGTCACAAGAAGGGGTTCTACAACATCAATGGCAACCTTGTGGAAAGGACCTTAAGGAATTTGGGGACATTGCAGCGGTGCCAATTTTCGAGGTTTGTGAGCACGTCGTTAATTGCAGCTATTACAAGATTTGATCCAATTAACAATATGTTCGTGCATCCCTGTCCAATAATAAAAACGTTTAACGGTTGAAAGAGTCTTCCTCAAACCTTGGTAACGAGCGCAGAAGGGGAATCATGAAATAGTGTTAAAATGTCATGAATCATAGACTTTGGAAGGATAATTCTGGTGTGCTGGTTTCTTTGATTGGAAAATTTAAGTTCTCTACATTTCAGAATTCTCCATCTTGCAAAAAAAAAAATCTAAGTGTTGTTGTTTGGACTCATTTAATTTTTTTTCTCGTGGCGTTGGTATGATAAGCAAACCATAGTTCATAATATTCATAATTTGGTTAACAAGCAGTGGTCGCACCTGACCCCAGGAAAAGAACCGTCATGGTCAACGCCGTGCTGGCCACATAAACCACAACTGAAAATAAAATATTTCATAAAATTTCTATGTTAGTAGGCTTCTGCTTTGTTTCCCATAAAAAAAAATTTAATATCCCCTCTTTATTTCTTCTTTCAAAGCAGAAACCAAACCATTAAAATAATTTTAGATAAATCAAGTACAATTCTAACAATTTTTATATTAGAAATGAAATGTTAATGTTATATATATATAAGATGTCTAACTTTTCTAGAAAACTTCATATCATCAGGCTTTTTCAAACCATTTAATAAACTAAGCATAATGAAGAAACCTTTTGTGATCTTTACTGAGAGAATTTGATTCAAATTTGTACAAATTCATTGATAAAGATAGTGTTTGATTTAAAGCTGTTTCTCAACCATTCTCTTGCCTCATGACTACCATTCCTGTCAATTCTTATCATTATCTTTGTTTACATCCAAAACCTCCATTGATAGGTCATATTGTTCATGATCAAGCATTGGTGTTAGGTGATTTCTCATACATCTTATATTTTATTTCCACATTGTAATGTTCACTAATCAGGTCTTCTGGTTCAAAAAGATAAGCTGCTTTATTCATAATCAGTTCTAGCCTCCATCACTTGGTATTAGTTTACTTTTCCTTGGGCTTTTCATTACAAATATATTACTGTTCACTCCATTTTGCTCATTGTCCAGGTATTGATATTATTTCTTACACATCATGATTTTTTTTTACTCCCTTTCCACAATGCTCATTAATTTAGTCTTTTGCTTAAATAATGAAGCTGCTTTTTTATCTAACATTCTTTCGTTCACTAACTTTTCTCTCATCACTAAGAGTCTTGTTTTACATACACAAAGTTCTTTTATGAGACTAATGTATACTTAAAGATTAATATACATATCTCTCTTTTCTTTATGAGTAGGTTTCACCAAGGCTGACCTTACTCTGTCTTCTCTCTTTTTCTTCGTACTATATAACCTTTGTTTAGTTAAACATTTAATAGGACCACATTTTTCTTTAACTTGAAATTTGCTAGTTGATGCCTCTTGTTTTTCTTGCAAATGTGTTACAGAACCTTCAACACTGGCCTGAAATGAACTTCAGTCTTGAAGATTTGAAGCCTGTATGGTAGGTATTACTCCTCTGGTGCTTTCGGAAAGTTCAATATCTAATTGACAAACCAAATGTATGTGTTTACACATATTTGCCTTAATGGTCGAATCTGGACAAGAATAAATTAACTTGTGAATGCATGCACAGCAGTATGTGCACTTCAGATTGCAATCACAATCCATATTATTTATCTGAACTACATACATTTCATCTTCTGTACTGGAAGGCACTATCCAGCTATCCTGGCATTTTATAACAGAAGTGCGGGACAGAGTCAAGCTTGCTTGATGTCGAGTTCTAAGTTCAGACACTTTTTGGTTACTTTACCTTTATAGCTTGTAATTAAGCGATCAAACATTTTATCGCGCGGGAAGTTTACTAGTGCATTGATTGTTTTATCAAGCCTTTTATTGTGCTTCCCATTAAGATATTTGTACTTAATTGTCCTGTGCATGCTTTCAAGATGCATGTTGGTATTTATGTCAGAACCAATCCTGTAGCAATATGCCCAATTCTTGACATTTTCACAATAGTTTTTCATAAAGTAGATTCCAAAATCTCTTAGGTCATCATCCTTGTCAAAGTAGTTTAATGTCTTTGACATCAATTCCCATAAAACTGTTTCGTTTCTTTCTTCTAGAAGTGTCCTCAAAATTTTATAGGCCTTTAATTTCATTTCAGAAGTTTTAATTCTTCTCAAGTTACTTCTCCAAGCTTTGTCAACATGCCAAGTGCAAAATAGTCTTGCCTCAGGTCGAAAAAGATCTCATTCCATGCATTAAAGAAACCTTCTGCCATATCTGACATAAAAACTTTAGGCTTCAGGTCACCGCACTTACTTTTGATAGCAGATAAAAAGGTGAAAATGGCTCCAACATCTGTCCGATGTGATATACAAAAGGCACAGGGATATCCTTGTTTCAATTCGTCCAATACCATCAAAGTTACCAATTCGAACTCGTAGGCATTTGTGCCATGCTTGCTGTCTATAGAAATAATTTCATTTCCAAATTTTGTTAACATGTCTTACTGACATTTCTCCATGATGACAAGCATGAAGTCTTCTGCTTTTAGCATTGGAAATTTGCTATCCACAGAGCATTGAGGTTTGTACACAGTAAAAATATTACTGCTTTCGTTCAGTGCCTTCACCCATTTCTTAACACTAGCAGCATCATTGAAGTGCTTAACTTCAGTATCCAATCCATGATCCCTTTTAATATCGTGTAAATCTTGTTTTGTAATTAAATTAATTCTACTGATTGAAATTGAGGGAGTTGACCTAATTTCTTTCATGATTTCATCAAATGGTATTTTGTTCAAAATTTTTTCAGCTAGAATATCTTTTTCAAATTTTGAAAGGCTTAAATGGCCCAAATCTTGTGCATAACCAATATAGGCGTTCACATATTCCACATCAAGTTGTCCATCTGAAATTCTAACTTTCATATAGGAACAACAATAGCCATTATTTTTTTTAGCTATCTTGTGATTTAAGGTGACGCTCACCACCACCTCTGCTTTTGAAAAAACCTGACCTATTGCAGTAATACTACTGTGTTGATTCTCCCTTTTGATTTGTACTACCATTATGTTTTACAAATGCAGCTTTGGAATGTTCTACTTGGTTCTTCATACATATTTCCTGAAAGAGAATATAGATTGAAATCTCTGTAAAACAAATGCTTACTTACCTGCTTTAATCGAGAACGAGATAAAAAATCATATGAAAATCGGATTACTAGCTTGGCGAACGATTCTATCCGCTGAACTAACTGTCAGAATTTCAACTCCGAAAATCCTAGCATGTACTCGAGTACCTAAAAGTCAGAAGTACAAAATAGTACATTTCAATTTTTACTTATGAAAGGAAAGAGTACTAACTTGTCTGAAATCGGGTAAATTGTAAGGAGCATTTAGGAGCATTAGATTAAATTTAGACTTACCTCCCTTTCAAATTAGAAGACTGGAGAGTAAAAGACGAAAGCTAGTAAACAAACTACACTTGCACCAATCACAGATAGACAAACTTGTTTACATCCGTAGTTACTTATTTTACTTAGACACTCTCAAACCCAAAGTAGAGGATAAATCACGTGACTTTTTTCAACCAATGAGATGATGTTGGCTCGATGGATCAAGCTGTCCTGAACATCTTTTCTGGATGGGTTTGAAAAGGTGCGCGATTTGCTCTCGACTCAAAAATGTCGTCGTCGTCGGCGCTTCCTCCTGTTGCTGCCCGCCCGAATCCTTTTCTGACGACGAAAAAACCTCTTGTCGCCGACGTTGGCGTTTCGAAAGAGGCTCGTGCGTCATCGCGTAGGGATCGTGGACCAAAACTTTACTGCCGAAAGGATTTTCGTACCGTTCTCGCGTTAGCGTTTCGTTGGCCATGATATAAGACAAAACAGTTAGGTTTATATCTTGAAGGAACAAAAAACAAAACAGAATGGAGGTAGGAAATATTTATTGTTTAGCAGAATAAAATTTGATGCATGTGAAAAAAACTTGGTAATATTTTTTTTTGTAATAATTTTCTAAATAATGTATTTTTCCGGAAAGAAGTTTGTGTTGAAAAAGATGGTGTGTCCATAGTTGGCGATCCATGTCCATAGAATCCGTTCTTTCAACCGTATATAAACGTAACAAAAAGTCAAATATCGAGTGTCAAATATCATGAGTCAAAGTACGTTGTCACATATCGGTGTCGTAAATCATGAGTCGCATATAGGTATGATGATATCGGTATGTGGGTCCATAATCAGTGTTTTCAATTACTTTTATAGCGATTTCCGTGACGGGTTCCTTGTAATGGCGTTAAAGTCATTGTCTGTAATAAAGGTCTTAGTTGCATTCACTAACGTTTCATCGATGTCCAGAAATTCGGTAGTAAGTGCACTCATGAATGACGTGCCTTGTGTGTGTGTGGTCTCTCTGAAGTTCTTTCGGAAACCCCATACGGCTAAATATCTGCAGCAAAACGTCAACTATAGTTGCTGAACGAAGGTTTTCCACAGACACGGCATCGGGAAACTTTGAAGACATACTTCATGTGGTCTATGTGAGCCGTTCAACATTTACCCTCTGTTTTCGGTTGGGGAAGTTTTTGTCTGCAATCTCAAATACTACTTCGGACAGGGTCTTTGTGACCACAAAATTGCCTGTTTGGCTTGTTAAACTTCCTTGTCAACCCGAGTTTTATGTTAGGGAAGTATAACTCATCTCCCATATTGATTCCCTTCTCTTTCGCAAACTTGTTCCTATACTGCTCTTGGGATTCCGCCGCTTGGACCAAATTTCACCTCGCCTCATTGTAGGCATTGTGCAGCCTTCTAAGCAATGCTCACTGAACGAAAAGGGCGGTTCTGTCTCTAACACCTGGTAGGGCAATTAATGACTGTCGAGGCCAATCAAGGAAGCGGACTGTAGTTAAACTAAAAAAATTTTATTCAAAAACTTAACAAGGTTAGTGATATGGACAAGGTGGTTCCCGAAAGGAACGCTTGCAATATCATGATCGCATCAAAAAGCAGCAGTAGACTTTTTATTACTTGAGAAAAGTCCCGACTGGCACGTTTGTCCTCCTCTTTTCAACTGCACAGTTCAGAGCCACTTGGAGCTCGCCAATCACAAGCGATGACGCTATGTCTTCATCTCTCTTTCTATCTGCCATACTTTAAAATTTAATTGAATATAAGACAAAACAGTTAGGTTTATAGCTTGAAGTAACAAAAAAAAAAAAAAAACAGAATGGAGGTAGGAAATATTTATTGTTTAGCAGAATAAAATTTGATGCATGTGAAAAAACTTGGTAATATTTTTATATGTAATAATTTTCTAAATAATGTATTTTTCCAGAAAGAAGTTTGTGTTGAAAAAGATGGTGTGTCCATAGTTGGCGATTCAATCCGTTCTTTCAACCGTATATAAACGTAACAAAAAGTCAAATATTATGAGTCACAGTCCGTTGTCACATATCGATGTCGTAAATCATGAGTCGCATATAGGTATGACGATATCGGTATGTGGGTCCATAATCAGTTTTTTTAATTACTTTTATAGCGATTTCCATGACGAGCGCCTTGTAATGGCGTTATGGTCGTTGTCTGTAATAAAGGTCTTAGTTGCATTCACTAACGTTTCATCGATGTTATAATGAGCCTCATCATATTTGGCCTTCAGGCTGTCATCAAGTTACTTATTGATAGTATTTATTTCAGAGCAGGGGTGTACTGGAGCTCAGACTCCAAGTGCTCGATTCCGTTGCTATCAATCTCGATCGAGTCCATCGTCAAAGTCTTCTAGTAATCTCTGGCGTTCCAAGTAGTCTCCAGGTTTGCTTGGCTTGCAACTAAAAGGAAACAAGTAATGGTCAGCAAAAGCTTTAAGTGTCGTGCCTTAACTCACCATTGCTATAGTTATTCACTTTCCTCGTACCTCAAGAACCAGGAGTTAGTTAATACAAAAGCAATGAATTCAATTGACCATTTAGTTAAAACTAAAAAGTGAAACATTTGTACGCACATTTGTATTACTTTTTGACTACGAGAAATTATGCAAGAATCAAATTTTATATGATAAAGCACACATCAATTTATTTGAGTCTACCAAACTATTATAAACTTGTTATGTTCATTACAAATTACTGTTTATTATAAACTTGTTATGTAAACTTTAATGTAGTCAAAAAATGTAAATGGTTTCTAATTATTTAATATGTTTCACCTCAGTGGATACGTTATTTGAATTCATGGAATTGAATACACTTTAATTGAAATTAGAATGGCATCTTAAAATTAAGTTGTGTAATATGTAGAACGTTTTCAAAATTACCACTTTTTGTCGCGGGTATACTTTTGTTTGAACCATAGGGGGATTGATAATCGTTTTTAGTTATGATGTTAACAAAGTAGACTAGTATTAGTTGAAAACATCTCTATTATAATAAACAGCTTTACCAACACCCACTATGTATTTCATTCATGATTTTATCATATACATAACACAAGGCATAGGTAGCTCCACGTCTAAACACACCGGGCGAATACACTTAGGTCCCATCGGTATTTTAGTGAAAAAAGGTTTGGACCACCTGGGTACCTAAGTGATCTTTTCTCCCTTTCCTTCTTCTCCTCCTCTGTATTGGACATACTAGGATCACCCATAGACACCTCCTCCTCGGAGAAGATCATCCCATTTGTAACTACTGCATTTGCTCACTAACCGTAAAACATATTTTAATAGAATGTTCTCATTTTAATAGGCAACGACTTAAACATTTTAATTCTTAAACCTTGGTTTTAGAAGACATGATCGGTGAGAATCCTCATCCAAATATTTTTAACTTTTTACATGACATTGGTTTTACCCATCACATATAATTTTATGTAGTATTCATTCATTATGTTTTGACTCATTTCACTTTTTTATTATATTATATATTTGTTTTTTATCTTGAGTTTGGCATAATATGTCCCAAGAGGACCCAATGCCACAAAATCATATCCAATCCAATCTTCTCCTCCTCTATCCTTTGCTTTTTTTCCCCTCCCTCATTGTGGTTGCTTCATCAGAAGTGAGGGCTCTCCTTGAGAAGCTTTTCGCCGCTCCGTTTATCTATCTTATCTTTTATGAAATCTATAATAATATGAATAATAAAATCTATAATATGAATAATAATCACTAATCTAAACTTAAAAGAGTTATAAAGAAGGAACTATCTTCGAGCAATTGTCTCATGCTAATAGAAAAATTTACCTTTTGCCTGAAAAAATAAATTCTTTGTCCTTTACTTTTTCATAAATCATACCTTTTTCACTGAAACTTTCGTAATGAAGATATTTAATTATGTGTCCATAACTAGAATACAATAATCTGTTGGTAAGACTATCCATATCTTATCATTATTAGTAATACCCACCGGAATCATAGTGTATATTATACATGTATTATTTCAGAATACTTGTTTTAAAACAGAAGAGAAATTCATATAAGCATAACTTGTTTATTTTCCATTTATTTATATACTTATATACACTTTCATATGTATACTCATACTATAGATACACATTTTTTACATACAATTTCATATATATATATATATATATATATATATATATATACACACACACACTTTAATTGCTATTTTTATTAACACAAGATAATATTAAATTATGGTAACTATCAAACATTTGAGAAATTTTATTCACTAGACAATTCATTAATTTTATAGTGTCCATGTGCAAAACTACTTACTCCGTCTTCTAGAATATTTCGTTTTGTGTCGTATGGACATAAAGTGGATTTATTATATTTTACAGTGTATAAACGATGATTTTTACTCAGAATTTTGCTAGTAGATTCTATACCTATCTTTTCTTCAGAAAGACACTTTTTATAAACACCATGAGGGATTTTTTTCCTAATAATATTCTTTCTCACTCCTTTTGCTGTCTTTTTCTCCATTGTTGTATGGGTATTGATGTATAGAGAATACATCTTTGGTGTCAGACCTATGAATTCAATAGCTACTTCACCTGCAAGTTCGCCTTTCAATTTTCCTAAAACTTTTTTATTGAGGTCACTGAAAATGTGTGATTTTTTGGATAATCCGATATTTCAAATAAATTAGAATCATTAGACAATGTTCCATGTCTTTATAAATACCATCTGTGACTATTTCACAGCAAAGAGAATCCGTATCAGTAAAAAGAAGTTTTGCTTTAAATTCAAATTTCGTTTTTATGTAATCATAATGAAATGCGTACATTAAAATTTTAGAAATATCAAGAATGGCAAATCCTACCAATATCGGACGGTTGAGGAAAAGTGAAGTTTTTCTTCGTTCAACCGATACTAAATTCTCAGCTATAATTTTGAAAGAGTTAAATGAAGGTGAAGCAACTAGCTTTGTTGCTCTTTTTTCTTTGCTTATTAGATCAATAACGACTCTATTTCTAAATTCTCCATTGTTTTACAAAACACCGCATTATTTAACAATTTAAATAAATCTTTTTCAAAGGGCGATTTAGCCAATTTTCTTTATTTTGTGTTAAAATCAATGTATGTCTTCAACCATGGACTTGGATAAAACTTTAGCACTCTATGCACCCTCTCAATTTTCATACCTTTAGCTACATATTCCTTTAAATTTCTGTAATGTAGAACGTAATTTTGCTTATTATGAAGGTTGGGAATTAATTTGGTTCTGGGTGTAGTTTTTAAATCGAGGGATTCAGCTAAGTAATGTTTGAAGTTATCATGCATTTTTCGGAGGCCAGAGGATAGTCATTATGAACATCATGTAAATGGGGTGGATATATTAAGTCATCTTATTTATCCAACTAGAATACTTCCTTCAGACACGCTGTTTTTCTTATCGATTCGCAGTCAGCGATTCTCTCCCTCTGCTCTGACATAATAGCGATTAGGCACGTGTAAAAGAGGCAAAACAAAATATTTACGAACTCAACTGTGCTGGTCAGACGGTTTTCTTCCAATGAATACCCAGCCATCGCGACATTACCGGTAATGAGAAAGCAGACTCGCTGGCTAAACAGGGATGCAACCTACCACAGCCTCTTATTGCCTTACCATGCAACCAGGCATTTTCCACCATTGTAAGATCAGCGAGGAGATACATACGCAAAACTCAAGAGACCGATGCTAAGGATAAAATCTGGGAAAGCCTAGTATGTAATCCGGTCCCAATGGATCTCCCCAGTCGAATCTTTACGGCCAACTTCAGAATTTTAAACGGACATAACTATTTGCAAGGACATTTTCACCGGATTGGTGTGAAATACATTCCTGACTGCCCTCTGTGTTCCACTGGAGAGACTATGAATTTTAGCCACTTGACAGTTTGTGCTACTATGTCCAACTCAAATTTTAATGTTCTACCTCTTGACAACTATATTTCAAAGGCTAGTTTATATTAGGCTGCACGAAGGGAAATTGTCAATACGACCCATTCCTCAACATAATTTTAAAAAAATATATATATACCCCACTTCAGAAACATTAGGAGTGGTGAGTACTTCTGTAGCTCTATCTACCCATTGGAAACCGTGTGTGGGCAAACTCTGTGACATGGCCCAACCATACAAGTTATTTGCGTACAGGTACATTATATATTTGGACGGGAGAGAGGTATCATACCCCTCCAAGAGATGATTATTCGCCTTTCCATATCTATTTGAAATCATGGCAATGCCTCCTCTGATTCCCTTTTCAATGAAGAGGTGCATATCAATATCAGTGAAAAGCTCCAATCTGACATTGGACATACGCAAACAAGCTTGCGAAGCCAAACCGGGTGCGGTAAATGCATGGCAAGGATCAATTTTGTAAAATTATAAGCAGATTTTACGAAAGCTTTCGAACACGTCTGCTAGAAGAATACCATGATTTTTCTGTGTGCAATGATGTTATTCTTCTAGATTATTTAACCGGAAAGAATCCCATACATTTTTAGCATATTCATAGTCCTCGTTAGAAATATGCTCTTCTGTCAAGCAACTAAAATTCCTCTTTCAATGGAAGCTTTGTTTCCAAAAACTTATTAAATGAATCCATATACTCATATGGGCAACACCCTTTCCGAAGCATGAGATGACTCTTATCTCCAAAATGAGCATGGGTAATTGAAGCTTTATCAGGACTTAGGTTCATAACTAGTTTATCTAGGGAAGCATTTAAAAATTGCAAGGAATCTAGAAATCGTAAGCAATCAACAGATAATGATATAAGTTGTTCCCTATTGTTTGGAATACATTGTATTTTCCTATTTTTAATTTGTCGAAGGGCTTGAATTATAATATGACTATCATAGCTTCTCAAATTGTGTATAATTACAGGGATATGAATGGCGAGTTTAAAGTTTAAATTGCATTCATTGTAAGCAGGCACACCTATAAAGATCGGTTAAATGTTCATGGTCTCTGACCATATCATTAAGTAGAGGTTTTTCACATATATGACACACTGTAACTGCTAGAAAATTTTGATTGTCTTCTTCAGAAAATATAATTTTAATGATGATATTTAACCGCTTCCTTGATGTTGTCTGCTTCGTGAAGAAGCGATGAAAGAAAATTAGGAACAGCTTGAGGTCCATGATATACAACAGGATCTTTCATTAGGTTTCCGTCAGGACCTACAATCACATACGCGTACCCGAAAGGAACATGTTTGGAGATAGGTACTGTATAAGAATGAGAGAGATTCGGAAGAGAAATAGCTTCTTTCACTAAAATACATTTAAAATCTGCGTAAATTACATATGGTACAGGTAATTGCATACTGAAGTTTTTAAATTGAAGCCATTTGTTTTCGTCCGTAGGCATTTTAATTTTCTGAGGGTCGTGTTTACTACAATTTTCAGAATGCATTTTAAGATTACGTAAAAGTATAAAAGCGGTGTTTGAAGTAATCGCAGTAAAAACTCTTCCCATTATGATGTGTTAGATCAGATAAAAGAGAACTCATGCTTTTGATAAGACAGTAATGTTTGGTTTCCTCATTCAAAATACAGGATTCTATTTCTTTCAAAAAATTCTTGGGACTCTCTGCTTCTGATAAGTGTCTTTAAAGTGCAGATGTTTTCATCTTCTGATTGGACTTTCATTAGTCTAGCAGTTAATGTATCGTTCGTTATTATCATGGCTGGATGTGTGCTCAAAGCATCTACATGTGGCATATTTTTACCAGGTCTAAGCGTGATTTCATAGTTATATTCTTCCAACAACAATGCCCATCTTGCAATGCGAGTTACGAGATCTTTCTTGTCCATGGGTTTTTGAAAAGCTGAACTGTCAGTGACAATCTTAAAGTGATTCCCTAATAAATACACGCGAAATTTCTTCAGTGCTTCCACGACAGCAAGGACTTCCAACTCATAGCTGCTATATTTTTCTTCAGCTGGAGTAATCTTCTTAGACATAAAATTGACTGGATGTAAATTTCCATCTGCTGATTCGCCCCCAGGGGCATTCCTTCTTTAGGTTTGTACGGGCTTCACAACCCCGGGGTACCTGAGTGATCTTTTCTCCCTTTCGTTCTTCTCCTCCTCTACGCTTCTGCATTTTGCTTTTTCTTCCTCCCTCATTGTGGTTGCCTTTTCGGAGGTGAGGGCTCCCCTTGAGAAGCTTTTCGCCAGTCTGTGCTTTTAGCTCCTCTTGGGGATTATATCACCCACGTGTTTGCCGTGCGTGGAGACCTGTGTCTTCGGAAAGGGTGATCCTGGTGATTGAGGGACAACATAACGCCCCAATACATTGCTTCGGCTCCTGCTTCGAACAAACAGGAAGTGTACTTTGGTCCCAGTACATTAATCGGCTGGTGGGATTACTCTGCTTGGGCTAAGGACCCGCTCACCAACTAGCTCCTTAGGGCAGTCATAGAGGTGAGTTGGGTTCGTATAGTCCCTGGCTAGCACCGGTACAGGAACCTGTATCCCCTCGTTGGACTCCATGGTGGGTGGTGCCGCCGGGGACTGAACACCTCTTTTTCTAACATGGAAAACCAAAAACAAACTTCTCCTTCAGTGGAGCAAATGTGTAACAAAAAAAATGAAAATAATTTACCGGAACAAAAATTTTTTATTATAAAAAGTAACCAAGGAAATCTAAAAAATATATCGGCAATTTTACTTCATAAAACAATATTAGGCATGGTTGGAGAGACGAAGAACATTAAAAAAACACTAGCAGGAGATATACTCGTTGAAGTATCAAATAGAGCACAAGCTGTAAACATACAAAAAATAAAATCCATCGGTCCAATAGAAGTTAATGTTACACCCCACAGAACTTTGAATTCATCCAGAGGTGTTATATCTGAATCAGATTTAGTTTATGATACAGAACAGGACATCTTAGAATCCCTATCCGAACAATATGTTATTAACGTCAAAAGAATAACAATTACAAAAAATGGTCAAAAAATACCCACTAAACACTTAATATTAACTTTCAATAAACCAAGCATACCAAAACACGTTAAAATAGCCTACATTAATTGCCCAGTAAGACCTTTCATACCAAATCCTGTCCGTTGCTTTAAATGCCAAAGATTCGGCCATTCTTTCATCGCTTGCCGTGGAACAGAGACTTGCGCAAAATGCTGTGGTACAGACCACAAGACCGATGTCTGTACTACATCGTCCCTTTGCTGTGTCAACTGCAAAGGTGACCATCCAGCTTTTGCCAGGTCTTGCCCTAAATTTATAACCGAAAAAGAAATACAAACAATTAAAGTTCAACAAAATATTTCATTTCCGGAGGCCCGAAAAATAGTTAATGATCGCACCCCGAAACCTGGATTATCTTACTCTTCAATACTTAAAAAGACCTTCAAAACCAACGGAACTCAAACCGATGTAACTATGTTTAAGCCATCTGACCAACACAAAACTTCATTGAACCAACCTATAACGCCTTCTTTTTCTAAAGCATCAGCTACAACCTCATCGAATACAAAAATCATAAACCAACCAAATCGACCTAAAAATACTTCTTTAAAAAGAGCCATATCATCTGAACAAAATAACATTAAAATTTCAAAAAGTTCTTCTCAAACCTATCTTCAGCCCGACGTTTCATCCAGAAACTTTAAAACTAATCCTTCTACCAGTGACCTCATTAATCTGTATAACTCAGAAAGCGATATTTCATCTGTAGAAGATGAGGACTTGGAGTCTTCGCCACTGAAGCCGAAGAAGGATCCTCGGCAAGACAAACTTCGTCCTAGGACGAGAAACCACAAGTAGTTTTTCCTTTTCTTTTCTACTTTATTTTTATGGCTTCCTTTCTTTCCTGGAACTGCCGGGGTTTTCGTAACAGATGTGATGATGTAAAAGACATCATAAACAAACATAAGCCAGCTGCAATCGCCCTCCAGGAAACATATCTGAAAAACAATGATACAACCAACATTCGATATTTCACTGTATTCAGAAAAGATTACGATGATGGGCAAAGAGCATGTGAAGGTGTTGCATTGCTTACCTCCCATGATTTTCCAGTAACTCAAATTAACCTCAAAACAAATCTCCAAGCTATTGCTGTAAGACTTCATATCAATACTTTAATAACAATATGCAATTTATACTTACCTCCTAACACCCATGTCGCCACTTCTGAATTATATAATTTAATAGATCAACTTCCTCAACCATTCATTATACTTGGTGACCTAAATGGTCATCATATTCTCTGGGGCAATTCAGACATTAATCGTAGAGGCAAACAAATTGAGAAACTCGTAACGGACAATGATTTATGTATAATGAATAACGGCCAACCTACTTATTTTCACTCACCTTCACTTACTTACCATTCAATAGATCTGGCAATATGCACTCCTTCAATTTTACCATTTTGGACCTTCTCTGTGGATTCTTACCTTTACAATAGTGACCATTATCCTATAAAACTAAAATATGCAAGCCAATACCAACCTCCCTCTGTAAGCCAAATTAACTATATATATGAAACTGCCAACTGGCCACTCTTTACTAGTCTCGCAGATATTTCTAACACAATAGAAACTGGTGACATCGATGAAGTCACTTCAAAAATAACCGATATAATTATAACAAGTGCTGACGCTTCCATTAAAAAAGTCATTAATGCGCCTAAAAAGCAGAAGAAACCTTGGTGGAATGAGGATTGTAGCGATGCTTATCGGAAGCAGAGGAAGTCCTGGAATATCTTCAATAGATATCCAACTAGTGAAAATTATATTTATAAAAAAACAAAAGCGGCATTTCGAAAAATACAACGACGTAGTAAGAGGGATTCTTGGGAGAATTATGTAAACAGTATAAATAGCAAGACCACAAGTAAACAACTATGGAACAGGATCAAAAGAATATCCGGTGTTTACCCCAATAGACAAATTCCTATTCTAGAACATAATAACCAAATAATATCGGCACCCAAAGACATAGCAAACACAATAGGTTCATGCCTTTCCGAAATATCCAGCTCCAATAACTACTCTGAAAGTTTTAAAAAGATTAAAATTGCATCTGAAAAGAATAAAGTTAATTTCAGTTCAAACCGTATATTATCATATAATTGTGATTTTACTTTTTCCGAATTGACAAAGGCTTTATCCTTAGTTCACAAATCAACTCCTGGGCCAGATAATATTAGTTATATCATGCTTAAACATTTATCAAATAGTTCTCTAAATAACCTCTTGAAATTTTACAACAGAATTTGGACCGAGCACACTTTTCCGCAGTCATGGAGGTATGCTAATATAATTCCCATATTGAAACCAAATAAAGACTCCAGGAATCCTTCGAACTACCGTCCAATAGCCCTGACAAGCTGCCTATGCAAAATTTTGGAAAAGATGGTCAACGCGAGATTAATTTATATTTTAGAAAAAGAAAAATGTCTCTCTCCACTTCAAAGTGGTTTTAGAAAATGTCGATCCACTATTGACAACTTAGTAGCTCTCGAGACCGAAATACGTAACGCTTTTGTGCAAAATAAGCATCTCGTCTCGATTTTTTTCGATATTGAAAAGGCTTATGACCGAACATGGAGACATGGGATTTTAAGGGATATTTTTAATAATGACATAAGAGGAAATCTGCCTATTTTTATACAAAAATTTTTAGAGAAAAGATATTTTAAGGTTAGAATTGGATCTATTTTCTCAGATATTTTTATTCAAGAGGAGGGAGTGCCACAGGGCAGTGTTTTAAGTGTTACTTTATTTATTTTAAAAATTAACAATATTGTTTCTCAATTGCCTCCATCAGTAAAAGGTCTTATTTACGTTGACGATCTTCAAATTTCATGCGCAGCTAAAGACATTCGTTTGATAGAGAGACAACTACAACAGGCAGTCAATAAAATCACACATTGGACAAATGAAAATGGTTTCAGTTTTTCACCATCGAAAACTGCATGCGTTCATTTCTGCAGAAAACGAAATCTTCATCTTGACCCTGAAATATTCTTCAAAGATATTTTAATTAATGTTGTGGACAATTTTAAATTTTTAGGTATCATATTTGACAAGAAGTTGACTTTTCAACCGCATATTTTAAATCTACGCAAACGTTGCGAAAAGGCTCTTAACATCTTACGAGTTTTAGCAAAATTATCATGGGGATCCGATCGAACTTGCCTTTTAAAAATATATAGAGCATTAATACGATCAAAATTAGATTACGGCTGCGTGGTGTATGGTTCAGCCAGAAAATCTGCTCTACAAACACTGAACACTATCCATCACACAGCTTTGCGTTTATGTTCTGGTGCCTTTAAGACTTCACCCGTTAACAGCTTATATGTAGACTCTTTTGAACCTTCCCTGGACTTAAGACGACAGTTGTTATCACTGGAGTACTATTTTAGAATTTCCTCAATCCCTCATCACCCATTGCATACCATTCATCACAGTCCATATTTAAAACGCCTCTATCAAGCTAAAACATCCTTCATTCCTACATTCCATTTAAGAATGCTGGATTTAATGGACGGATCCGAAATTTCTTCACTTGACGTCACCCAGAAAAAACTGTATGATTTCTCTCCTTGGTTTAATCATTATTTTAAATTCCAAAACCCGTTCGAAAATTTCAATAAAGCAGACACTTCGGATATTATATACAAACAACTTTTTCAAAAACATTTAGAAAATTACTCTAATTTCATTCATATTTATACGGACGGATCTAAAAGGGCAAACTATGTTGGAGCTGCGTTCACTATTAATCACTCTGTTATCAGTTTTAAACTTCATTCTTCATGTTCTGTTTTTACTTCTGAAATCATGGCCATATATAAAACATTAGAATATATATCGGATCATTCTCATAAAAAATGTATTATTTTTACAGATTCATTAAGTGTTTTACAGTCATTGAAACATCCTGATCATGACAGTCATCCCATTGTTTTAGAGTTACTCAAAAGCATTTATCATCTTTCTTCAAAGGACTTTAACTTAATATTTTGTTGGATTCCATCGCACGTTGGGATATCAGGCAATGAAATAGTTGACCAAGCCGCCAAATCGGCATTAAATAACATCGACCATACCATCCCTTATCGTGATTTAAAAACCAGTATTTACGAGTTTTTGGAAGAGAAATGGCAGAGCGAATGGAGTGATCAAACGGAGAACAAACTCCGCGCTATTAAATCAAACATAACTCAATGGCAGTCACCACTTTTAAGAAGACAGCAGATAATAATAACACGCCTCCGCATTGGACATACTAGGATCACCCATAGACACCTCCTCCTCGGAGAAGATCATCCCATTTGTAACTACTGCATTTGCCCATTAACCGTAAAACATATTTTAATAGAATGTTCTCATTTTAATAGGCAACGACTTAAATATTTTAATTCTTATACATTGGTTTTAGAAGACATGGTTGGGGAGAATCCTCATCCAAATATTTTTAGCTTTTTACATGACATTGGTTTTATCCACCACATATAATTTTATGTAGCATTCATTCATTATGTTTTGACTCATTTCACATTATTATTATATTATATATTTGATTTTTTATCTTGAGTTTGGCATAATATGTCCCAAGAGGACTCAATGCCACAAAATCATATCCAATCCAATCCAATCCATCTGCTGATTCTTGTAACAATACCGCTCCGAATCCATGTTGGCTAGGGAGTAGTGTGGAGTTCTGTTTTCTTTCCTTGTCTGAAAATATTTAGGACTGGACCTTCCGATAGTAGCTTTTTAAGTTTTTGGAATGCTTCTGTCTGGTCTTTACCAAAAACAAAAAGATTTTCCTTTTTTATTAAATCACTTAAATGTTTTGCAATCTTGGAATATTCTGGGATAAATTTTCGAAAATAGCCACTTAAATCTAAAAAAATTTTTGGACATTCTTTACCGTGTTTGGGACAGGAAATTCTCTGACTGCCTGCGGACACTACTTGAACTTTATTTCTAGTCCATATTTTGAGGTAATCTCAAGTGCAGTCCTTAATCTTTGTAGTCCTTCCTCTTCATTGGTTGAAGGGATTATTAGGTCATCCATGTAGATGATGACGATACCTTTGTTCATAAGGTCTCTAAAAATGCAGGAAATGTATCTTTGAAATACACTTGGACTGGTGCCGAGTTCAAACGGTACCTTATTAAACTAAAATTGTCCGTCTGGAACAATGAAGGATGTAAACTTACGACTATCTTCATCTACATTAACATAAAATAAGCCATTTTCAAGTCTATAGTATATACATTTGCATCTTGGAGTCTATCCAAAACATCATCTATTAAAGGCAAGGGAAATCTATACTTGACAAGTTTCCGGTTTAGTTGTCTATAATCAACACACAGTCTGGTAGCACCATCTTTTTCTTTACTAATACCACAGGACTGGCATATTCAGATGAGCTGGGTTGGATTATTCCTTCATCTAACCATTCTTCAACTTGTTTGTTAAACCACTTGTTTTTCTAGAAAAGATAAACGTCTGGCTCTTTGGTAGACTGGTATGTCATCCTTCAAGATAATTTTCATCGAAACATTAGTGGTTTCTGTTTTTTCTGGCTTGTACTCGCCCCCAGGGGCATTCCTTCTTTAGGTTTGTACGGGCTTCACAACCCCGGGGTACCTGAGTGATCTTCTCTCCCTTTCCTTCTTCTTCTCCTCTACCCTTTGCTTTTTGCTTTTTCTTCCTCCCTCGTTGTGGTTGCCTCTTCGGAGGTGAGGGCTCCCCTTGAGAAGCTTTTCGCCAGTCTGTGCTTTCAGCTCCTCTTGGGCATTATATCACCCACGTGTTTGCCGTGCGTGGAGACCCGTGTCCCTGGAAAAGGGGATCCTGGTAGTTGAGGGACGATATATTGACCCAATACACTGCTTCGGCCTTCGCTTCAGGTAAACGGGAGGTGTGCATTGGTCCCGTGCACATCAATCGGCTGGTCAATTTTTGGCTAGGGCTAAGCAATCGGCCACTTACTGGGCACCTCGCTAAGGGTGGAGGCTGTCTCAGGGGTGCGCCGTGCGCGTATAGTCGCCGATTAGCGCCGGTACAGTTGTCTGCATCCCCTTAGTAGGACTCCGTGGTGGGTGACGCTGTCGGTGGCCGAATTCTCTTTTTCCCTTTTCATGATGGAAACCATTTCTTTATCTTCTCCCCCTCATGGGGAGCAACAAATGAACATAAATCTTACAAACGCTCGTTTCTTTTTAGTAAAACTTCTAAATAACTCTCTTGATACAAACCCAACATCAAATTCATTTACCTCTGTCTCACCATTTTTAATCCATAAAACATTTCAATCATATATTGGCACCATGAAATCTCTTAAAAAACTTCGTTCCGGGGATCTCCTGATCGAAGTCTCAACAGAAACTCAAGCAAAATTACTTCGTAATTCTAAAACTCTTGGCTCATTCACTATTTCTGTTTCTCCTCACTTCTCACTTAACACTTCTCGTGGCGTCATATCCGAACCGGACCTTCTTTTCTCCCCAGAAGAAGAAATCCTGGAGAATATTCGTGATCAACATGTTGTTGGTGTTCGTCGCATCACCATACGTCGAGATGGGAAAACTCTTCCCACCAAACACTTGATCTTGACATTCGACACCCCAACACTGCCGACACGAATCACAGCCGCCTATCTGAGCTGCCCAGTGCGTGTGTATGTCCCGAATCCTCAGCGTTGCTTCGGCTGCCAGAGTTTCGGACATTCCAAGATCTCCTGTCGTAGCCAGATTAGATGTGCCCGTTGCGGTGAGGTCGGCCACGAGAGTGACGGCTGCACCGCTCCGGCCCACTGCGTTAACTGTGGAGGAGACCATCCCTCATTTTCCAGGACCTGTCCGAAATGGGTCATCGAGAAAGAGGTTCAGTCTGTGAAGGTTGCAGAAAAAATTTCTTATCCCGAGGCCCGAAAAATTGTCGACTCTCGAACCCCGAAAACGGGAATCTCCTATGCGACAATAGCTAAAAAAACTTATCAAACTATAGCCACTCAAACAGAATCTCCCTCAGCAAATCCAAATCTTCTAACTCAAGGACCAAAACAAACTACATCTCACAAAAATGTTTCACCTTCCAAAATAAATAATTGCTCCCTCGGAAAAAGCCCAACACTTAAAACTAGCTCTAACAATAAAGCCAGCAACGAACCATCTACCTCGTCCTCTGGAAAAACCGAATTAACATCTCAAATACCAACAGCAAAGGAACAAAGAAAGAAGGCACCTAAACGACCTAAAGCTGACAAACCTACAAAATATAAAAGTTTAAAGTACATAGAAAACCAACAAACACCTAAACATCTCCTTCGGCTTGCAGCCGATGATGCTGAATTAAAACTCCATGCGTCGGATATTTCAGAAGACGACACAGATATGGAAACACCGTCTGAACCCAACAAGACCTTATAGTAAGCAATAACTTCTATTATTTCTTGGAATTGTCGTGGTTTCCGGTCTAAGAAAGATGACGTGAAGAAACTTATATCATCCTACCACCCAGCATGCGTAGCCCTTCAAGAGACATTCTTGAAGCCAAACCAACCATCAAAAATCAGAAGGTATAGTTGTGCTCGTAAGGATGTCAATCGTAACACTACAGTGTCTGGAGGTGTGTGTATTTTCATTTCACATGATTACCCCAGCACTGTAATTTCACTAACTACATCTTTGCAGGCCGTGGCTGTGCAAATTCATTTGCACTCGCTAATTACAATCTGCTGCCTATACCTGCCACCGCATGACGTCATCCAACAAGAAGAACTTAACAGGCTGATAAACCAACTTCCAGTGCCTTTCTTACTACTAGGTGACTTCAATGGTCATAGTACCTTATGGGGAAATGAAAATACGAACCGCCGAGGTCAACAGATAGAATTGTTTATCTCTGATCACAATCTCTGTTTACTAAATTCCGACGAGAAGACATATTTTCATGAGCCCACTAGGACATTTCATTCATTAGACTTGGCCATTTGTTCTCCTTCTCTTATGCCGTTGTTGAGGTTTGCAATTGGGAGTGATTTACATAACAGTGATCACTTCCCCCTGTTCGTCTCGCATGTCAGTAGCAGTAGAGTGAGACAACGTCCACCTACCTACTTGTACCATCGAGCGAATTGGGATGCATTCTCACAACTTGCAATAATTTCGGAAGCAATGGTCAAGTGTGATGATATAAATGAGGCAATAAAAAATGTCACCGACTTTATTATTGAAACTGCCAAAGTGACCATTCCTCAGAGTTCTTCTAGGCCGCACAGACTGTGTAAGCCATGGTGGAACCAGGCCTGTCAATCTGCTTACAAAAAACAAAGGAAATTTTGGAACATATTTCGGAGATACCCAACCACCACCAACTTGGTAGCATTTAAACAGGCAAAGGCATTTGCTCGTAAGGTCAGACGTCAAAGCCAGAGGGATTCTTGGACTAAATACGTCTCTTCCATCACATCGTCAACATCGAGCAAGCAGTTGTGGAGAAGAGTGAAAGCAGCCAACGGTCTGTATAGGGACTTTTCCATCCCTATACTAGAAACCAGTGCTGGTATTCATTCGAATCCACATGACATTACCAACGTCATCGGAGAGGCTTTTGCTAGTGTGTCCAGCTCCGACTCTTACAGTTCAGATTTTCAAGTGACAAAGAGTCGAGCTGAAAAAACATCTATTAATTTCAGAAGCACACGTGCCCTCGCTTATAACTGCGAACTCACGATGTTGGAGTTAAAGACGGCACTATCCAGAGCGCATAACACCAGTCCTGGACCGGATGAAATATACCAGATGCTTCGCCACCTGTCCCCAGATTCCTTACAGAACATCCTTCTTCTGTTTAATCGAATCTGGAGAGAACAGGAATTTCCAAACCTATGGAATGAAAGCATAGTGATACCCATCCTGAAGCCTGGAAAGGATCCCAAGAACCCTCTGAGCTATCGTCCCATTGCCTTAACGAGCTGCCTGTGCAAGACCTTAGAACGTATGGTCAATGCCCGACTCGTATACGTTCTTGAGAAGAACAACTGTATCCCTCCACATCAGAGTGGCTTCCGTAAAGGACGGTCCACTCAAGATAACATCATATACTTGGAATCCCAAATTCGGAATACTTTTGTGCGGAGGAATCATTTAGTTTCAATTTTTTTCGACGTAGAGAAGGCATATGACCGTACGTGGCGACACGGTATTCTCCGACGTATGTTCGATTTTGGTTTAAAGGGAAATCTTCCCATTTTTATACAAAATTTTTTAAGAACGCGGAATTTTAGAGTCCGCATTGGACATACCTTTTCAAATAATTTTTTCCAAGCTGAGGGTGTCCCTCAGGGAAGCATTTTAAGTGTTACTCTTTTTATACTGCATTTTAGTGACATCATTCATACACTTCAACCATCTGTTCATGGATCATTATACGTTGATGACTTACAAATATCTTGCCAGGGATCGGATATACGCTTGGTTGAACGTCAACTTCAGACCGCCGTTAACAACTTGGTCAAGTGGTCCGACCAGAACGGTCACACGCTGTCCTCAAGCAAAAGCTACTGTGTTCATTTTTGTAGGAAACGAGGCCTCCATCCAGACCCTATAATTGAAATTAATAGCACACAAATTCCTGTAGTCAACGAGATGAAATTCCTCGGAGTAATCTTTGACAAAAAACTCACCTTCTTGCCTCACATTTTACATCTGAGAAAGAAATGTGAGAAAACACTCAATATATTAAAAGTACTGTCAAACACATCCTGGGGAGCAGATCGCAAAGCATTACTCCGAGTGTATCAATCTGTCATCTTGTCTCGGATTGACTACGGATGTATTGCATATGACACAGCAAATGCAACCAATTTGCGCAAATTAGACACTGTCCATCACTCAGCTTTGAGGATATGCTCTGGTGCATTCCGAACGTCTCCAGTTAACAGCCTCTACGTGAAATGTCACCAGTTACCACTTGACCTGCGACGGAAGAAGTTGTCAATCAACTATAATTACAAAATCAAATCATTGTCATCCCATCCCTTGAAGCATATGACTCTTGCCCCAGGTTTGAATCGACTTTACGACACTCGTTCCTCTTGCGTTAAACCTTTTTTGCAGAGGACCAATTCCATCATAAGCGATTTTAACCTAAATATTATACCCCAACAAACTGAAAATTTTCGTTTCCCACCATGGGACTTTCCATCCTTCAATTATATCAATCCCTTCACACAGTACGCAAAGTCTGACACTGCTCCAGCTGTATTCCAACAAATATATCACTTACACCGCTGTCAGTTTAAAACCTATTTTCCAGTATTCACAGATGGGTCTAAAGGAAGAGATCATGTGGGTTGCGGAATCGCATTTCCTAACGCTATTTATAGTTACGGAATTCATGTTTCTTGCTCCGTCTACACTGCTGAAGCGGTGGCAATCTATTGCGCCCTTCAGCAGATATCCTCCAGTACCCATCGTAAGTTCTGCATTTACACTGACAGCATGAGTGTTTTACAACAGCTGGAACAATATACTGTCACATGCCATCCTGTCGTGGCGAATATTTTTACCATCCTGCGTACCTTACAGAGCAAGGGTTTCGATATTCTGTTTTGTTGGATCCCGAGTCACGTGGGGATAAAAGGTAACGAGCTTGCTGATAGTGCTGCAAAGGCAGCTTCCGTTCCATTGCAGCAAGCCGTTCCTTTTAGTGACATCAAGATGACTACAAAGGACTTCGTCGCCTCCTTGTGGCAAGAGTCGTGGAACATGCAAGTCAACAACAAACTACACTCCATAAAGCCCATCATTCATCAGTGGCCAGTGTCTCCAACGCGGAGGACGGATGTCAAACTGACCCGCCTTCGCATTGGACATACACGATTCACCCATCGTCATCTTTTACTTGGAGAAAGTGCACCTATATGTAATTCATGCTCTACTCCATTTTCTGTTTATCACATTTTAATCATCTGTCCTGTTTTTAATCATCAACGGTTCAAGTTTTTTTAAAGTATTATTTTAAACCTACAAGATTTGATTGGGGAAAATCCCCATTCAAATCTTTTCGCGTTTTTACGTTCAGTTGGTTTTTTAAAACTCATATAGTATTTTCTTTTTTCCATCACAATATTTATATCATTCACATTATCTACGTATTTTTTATACGTTTTACCATCAAATTTTTTACGCAAGACTTAACTACATATTTTATTAAAATGTTTTTATCTTTCTATTGATTTTATCTTGCGTTTGGCGCAGCTTGTCCGTTTTTGGACCTTGCGCCATAAAACCCCAAAATCCAATCCCAAAATCCAATCCTGGCTTGTACTCGGAAACTATTTCCGCAAGCGCACTTCTGAGTTGGGTATCTCGAATGTGGTTCAATTCCACTTCTTCAGTACTCAGATGGGATTTCTGCGCACACCAGGCTCTTGTCTCATATTTAGTAAATTCTACACCATCATTGGTAAATTTCAGGAAGGCTTGCTCCCAGTGGCGGCCCCAAACGGAAAAATTTTCGAGGCTATCAAATTCAAGTTATAAGTTTAAGAAAACGCTCATTACGTTGTTAACAAAACGAAAAGTAGCCGAAAATTTCATACCATAACACATCAAATAAATTTATTAAAAAAACAAATTTCTACATGAATTTCCGTCTTGCTTTATTTTTTACAAATTCGTCAATTATTTTTACAATGACAATTCGGTATAAAATGGTTTGCTCTATATACAGAATGGCCATACTAATTAATGTTTCTTTTCCCATAGTACTCCTTGTATAATTTTTTACACTCTTTAAAACAGAAACGATCTTCCTCCTGACGCATTATATGATATTTCAATATTCGGAATTGTGCAAGACATTTCTTTGGCGGCTCGATAGATGTCTTGTGTGGTTTTTATGGTGTCCTCGTTTTCTTTTAGAAATATTAAACAATGTTCAAATTCATCTTCAAAAGTACTTAACATCAATGTCATTTTTGTAAATATCCTTCAACTTTTTTTATCGTGTGCTTTTTTTAATTCTGCCTTGGTGTTATCACGACATAAAATGCATTGACTATGAAATTTTCTCTTATTGTAAATTCATTTCCGACTTCTTTGTTGTCAACAAAAAACATTTTTATCTTTTGTTGTCTGCGAGTTTGTCCGTTTTCTACATTAAATGACAGATTTTCTAATGACTTCAGTAGGGTAGATCCTTTCAATAGTTTTAATTCCACTGATTGCAGGAGCATTTATTCTTTGTAACATAGTATTCAAAATAACTGTCATGCGGCGGTTTCATATTAGTTCATTTCTTCAGAAGTTAAGTCACCTCCACTATGTTAACTTTCTTTTCTTTTGAATTACAAATTTCAGTTAAAGTCTCTTTTATATGGGTGAAATCAAGTTTTATAGCTAATACATCATCTGATCTTGCTCACAATCTTGTATTAGAATTTCTTTTCCCTGCAATTACAGACGCACACTGTAAAGACGCGCTGTCATAACATTTCTCGGAACTTGATGAAAAAACATTTTAAGACCTCGCGGCCCCTTCGGTATTCCGGGGCCCTACGCGGCCGCTCAGTCCGCTTAGCGCTTAATCCGCATCTGCTTGCTCCAAAATATTGGAACCTATGACTGCTTGGAAACTCAACTGTGATTTAGGCACCACTTGTCATCTAAGACGAAACTTAGTTCAAAAGAGCCTTTATTGGAAACTACTGAGTTTCCTATTCCCGATATCATTATGTTAACTTTTGATAGTTCCGTTTTATCTACAATTTCGTTACTTGCATCTTCCCGGATCAGACTGACTGAGCTACGTATTCGATACTCAAAAGTACTCGATTCTGCCCATCACTAGTTACTTTCAAAATGAATATTTTACTAATATCGTTTTCAATAACAACATAATTAATTTTCAGTTAAAATACAAAATTCATATATACAGGAAAATTATAAAAAGAACCAATTATATAAAGAATATCGAGATGAATTTTTTAAAATCAAAAGTTGCTGGAAAGGAACACAAGAAATCGAAATATTTTCAACTTTTGAAGAACTGGATTTCGCGATTTGCAGATATTTCACAACACTTTATTGCTACCTATGCTCCGCACACATCGTGACAAAGTTATTTTCACACTTGAGCCGTTGACACTTTTGATTGATCGATATACACGCTATACATGCGCGCACTAAATAGAAGATCACGAACACTTTCGTCTCTCGATGCACTACACACAACTGAGCTCACTTCCAGTGTCTGGTGCACTTTGCAAAAAAAAAAAATCCAGAGCAGGGCGTTTTCCAGTGCAGGGCACACTTCTTTGAAAAATCACCAGGACATGGCCGTTCTGCGTCGACTTGGCTTTCAGTTCGTCCGCTGAATCAAAACGAGATTTGAACTCCTCAGCGTAGCAAACCTAGCTACTCAAATAGGACAGGTTGTCCGTTCGGTTTAGACTGGGTGTCCACAGCAACAAGTTCTTGTTCGTAAAAGACCTTTTCTAACTGGCCAGAAGAGAGGATAACTTTTTTTAAAAACAAGATCAAGTCCTCCAAACAGCAAGTCAAAATCGAGGTTTTAAGTCATATCAGGGTAATATAAAGTCATAATCGAGTTTTAGTCAGAAGCTCAAGTCTTCACGTTTCAGTCATTAGAGTCGGTTATTTATTTAAAACAGCACGGCTTGATGAAGTTGCAGATCTCTCGTCTCCAGGTGTCAAGACTTTTTCATCCTTTGCCCAAACCGCTCTTTTTTTGGTTTAGTGGCCAACGATGGTTTGAATTTCAATCCATTCCTGTACTCGTGGTGGTTGAGACGATCGTCATCAGTGAAACCCGTATTAAGTGGGAAATCAATAATCACAGGTGACAAGTCGAACTCAGTGCAGGGCGCACTTCTTTGAAAAATCACCAGGACATGTGCGTCCTGCGTCGACTTTGCTTTCAGCTCGTCCACTGAATCAAAACGAGATTTGAACTCCTCAGCGTAGCAAACCTAGCTACTCAATTAGGACAGGTTGTCCGTTAAGTTTGGACTTGGTGTCCACAACAACAAGTTCTTGTTCGTAAAAGAACTTTTCAAACAGGGCAGAAGAAGAGGATAACTTTTTTTTAAAAACAAGCAAAATTACTGAAATTCAGATTGCGTCCTCAGTCTTCAAATTTATGTGGATCAGTATCTAGGGGGTATGAATTTATACTTAAAATGAGACTAAGAACTTAAATAACAAAAAACATTTATTGAGAATACATGTATAGTTTAGGAGGAAATTACTACTATACAGATATACACTCATGTCCATAAATTAAAGATAATCACAGCTCCGGCAAATAAAGGTTCAGAAACAAAACAAACGTGACTTATTCACATAAAGCCCATTTATTAAAAAATATATAAAGAACAATATAGATGGTGTATGTGTGATATTATTCATAAAAACTACAATTTTTGCTCACTGGAGCAATTACATAAAAAATCGGCCTTACAAAAACTAACCTTGTGGGCGGGGAAAGCCACTGGGTTCTGTTTGGGTAAGAAAATGGAATGCTAGTGAGCCAAAATTTAGTGTAACATCTTTAATGAGATCTAAGTTACACACAACACACATATTAAATTTAGTTAAGAGTTAGGGATATAGAAGACCATGCGTCCGCGCATGGGAAACTTGGCTCTCGACTGCCTATTTCATATTGCTAACCGTCAGAGGGAGACACTGTCATTAGCATAAACATGGGCGCTACAGACTCCCCCTCTGGTTCCGGTGAGGAGACCAGGATCGGAAAGTTCTGGAGTGGTTATGGTCAAATTCAAATTCTTTTGGCTTTCCGTGGAAAGCGACCAGTCCGGGAAGCAGTTCCTGAAGGACTTGGAAGTTCTTTATCTGAGTTCGAGTTCCCAGGTACATTGGGTGGTCGACCTCTCTTACGAAGAGGGGCTACTGGAGTAGTATCAATGTCTCTCTCTGAAGGGTGTGAGAGCAGAGACATGGTAAGTCGCAAGTGGCTCACACGGTATATCAATACTGGCTATGACATAAGAAGTGGGGGACTTCTGAGTGAGTATTATGTATGGTCCGTCTTGTTTGGGCATAAATTTTGCTGTCTTCTTATGTCGGGCATTACTTAGAGGATGTAGATTTATCCAAACCTTGTATCCTTGGGAAAAGTACACTTGACGACGGTTTTTGTCGTACTGTCTTTTTCGTTGATCTTGTTTACCTTCGATTCGTGCTCTGATGTCTCGAGAAAGGGTTGCGAATTTTCTTAGGTAAGGGGTAATTTCAGCAACGAAGTTGTCATTTTCGATGACTGATGTGAAATTTTGTACCACATCGTCAACTGTGCGGAGTTCTTTTCCATATGTGAGGAAAGCAGGAGTATGTCCAGTGGTTTCACAAACTGCAGTGTTTATTGCAAAGCGTATAACGGAAATTTTTGAGGGCCAGTTATCGTGTTCGTCTCCAACCAGAATAGCGAGACGTGGCTTGAGATCCCTGTTTTTACGTTCCACTGGATTTGATTGAGGAAAAAAAACGGGAATCAAATTTTGTTGAATGTTGAGGGTGAAACAAATCTGCTGTAACACCGCGCTGACAAACTGAGTTCCGTTGTCGCTGATTATTCGTCTAGGGATCCCATGTCTCATGAAAACTTCTTCAATAACGGTCGTAGCACACGCACGTGCCGTGGCTTGAGGAAGAGGAAATAACTCAACCCACCTTGTGGCGCAGTCTTCAACGATAAAAATCCACTGCATGCCTATGTCACTGCGTGGCAATGGTCCAAAAAGATCAATTGAGATTGTTTCGAAGCGCTGTGAATGGACGAGGGTTCTCAACAGTCCAGCTGGTTTCAAATTGGTAGCCTTGTAAAGAATACAATCAGGACAATTTTTTACATATTCTGATATGTATTTCCGCATTCCTGTCCAATAATATCGTTTGGTGATACGTTGGAAAGTCCCTACTTCTCCATAGTGTCCAGCCATTGGGTCATTATGGTGTTTCTTCATTATTGCTAAACGTTCTGATGTCGGGATGACTAATTGCGCCCCTTCAGAATCCGCGTCTGGTAAGTATCGGTAGATAACTCCTTGATTCATTACCCCCCCCCCAGGGGCATTCCTTCTTTAGGTTTGTACGGGCTTCACAACCCCGGGGTACCTGAGTGATCTTTTCTCCCTTTCGTTCTTCTCCTCTACTACCCTTTTGCTTTTTCTTCCTCCCTCGTTGTGGTTGCCTCTCCGGAGGTGAGGGCTCCCCTTGAGAAGCTTTTCGCCAGTCTGTGCTTTCAGCTCCTCTTGGGTATTATATCACCCACGTGTTTGCCGTGCGTGGATACCCGTGTCCCTGGAAAAGGGGATCCTGGCAGTTGAGGGACGATATACTGACCCAATACACTGCTTCGGCCCCGGCTTCAGGTAAACGGGTGGTGTGCATTGGTCCCGTGCTCATCAATCGGCTGGTCGTTTCTTGGCTAGGGCTAAGCAATCGGCCACTTACTGGACACCTCGCTAAGGGTGGAGGTTGTCTCAGGGGTGCGCCGTGCGCGTATAGTCGCCGATTAGAGCCGATACAGTTGTCTGCATCCCCTTGTTGGACTCCGTGGTGGGTGGTGCTGTCGGTGACCGAATAATATATCTTTTTCTATGATGGAAAATGCTACAAATTCTTCTCCCCCTCGAGGGGAGCAACAAATGAAAATCAATATATCAAACGCTCGTTTTTTCTTAGTTAAACTTGTTAACAACTCTCTTAGTTCAAACCCCATACAAAACTCTTTTACTTCTGTTTCACCGTTCTTGATTCATAAGACATTTCAATCTTTTATAGGCAATACTAAATCCATTAAAAAACTTCGTTCCGGAGATCTTCTGGTCGAAGTCGCAACTGAAACACAGTCAAATTCACTCTATAACGCAAAAACTCTTGGTTCTTTTACTGTTACTGTTTCTCCTCATTTTTCATTAAATACCTCACGTGGTGTGATCTCCGAACCGGACCTTCTCTTTTCTCCAGAAGTAGAAATCCTGGAAAATATTCGTGATCAGCATGTAGTTGGTGTTCGTCGTATTACAATACGTCGTGATGGGAAGATCCTTCCCACCAAACATCTAATATTGACGTTCGACACACCAATTCTGCCGTATTCCTCTGTTTTCAGAGGGGATTCAAAATTTTCAATGATTTTCCTCAAACTGTCATCTTGCATTTGGGAATCTCTCATATCTTTGGAACTTCTTGCGGGCAAGTCCGCAACAACGATGTTGGAAATTTCACATGAAGAACTTTGATCTTCTTTACAAACAGGGCGGGAGAGCATGTCAGCAATGACATTTGCCTTTCCAGGGATGTACTGCACTTTCAGGTTGAAGGACTGAATCTCGAGCGCCCATCTGGCAAGACGTCCAGTTGGAGATTTGAGGCTGAGTAACCACTTGAGGGGTTAGTGGTCAGCCACTGTCACTTCGGTTCCCTCAACATATCCTCGAAATTTTTTCAGTGCCCACACAACAGCGAGGGCTTCCCTTTCTGTCGTGGAGTAATTTTGCTCAGCTTGCGACAGCAAGCGACTGGCGTATTCGAGCGGGTGTTCCTCCGGTCCCTCTCCCTGAAGGAGTACTGCTCCTATGGCGTAGCTACTTGCGTCTGTGCGTATACAATACGGACGAGCTCCATCTGCCTGCTTTAACACAGGAGGTGTGATGAGACAGTTTTTCAATTTCTCAAATGCTTGTTGTTGGGCGAATCCCCATTCCCACTGTTGGTTCTTTTTCGTCAGATTGCTAAGGGGTCTGGAAATATCGGCAAAGTTTTGAATATATCTTCGGAACCAAGAGCACGTTTGTAGAAAGGACTGCACTTCTTTCACTGATTTGGGTGGAGGTATTCGCTGGATAGCAGAAACTTTTTCTGGGTCAACCGCAATGCCGTCTGGAGTAACCCAAAAACCCAAATATTTCACACGATTTGAAGCAAAGTGGCACTTTACTCTGTTAGCTCGAAGCTTGAATAGCAAGAGTCTTTCGAATACTGCTTGAAGATCCAAGATGTGTTTCTCGAACGATTCGGACAAAATTATTATGTCGTCGAGGTACGTGAGTGTCAGAATACCGTCAAGACCATTGCGAAAACGATCCATTAATCTCTGGAACGTTGCGGGCGCGTTCCGTAATCCAAAAGGCATCCGTTTGAATCGGTATGTTCCGAAAGGGCACACAAATGCTGTTTTGTCTTGATCATCTGGATGGACCTTGACCTGGTGATATCCTGACCTAAGATCTATGGTTGACATATAGGAGGTTGGTTTTGCTTCGTGTAGGAGGTCATCCATACGAGGAAGGGGATAGGAATCTTGAACAGTAACTGCATTCAATTTCCTATAGTCAACACAAAGTCGCACTTTTCCATTTGGTTTTGGAATAAGAACCACGGGAGATGCATAGGGAGATTCGCATTCCTCTATTATCCCGTCTTCCAAAAGCTTGTCTATTTCTACTTTCAGGATTCCTTTTTTGACAGGGTTCATCCTATAGGGGGGTACTGCAACAGGAAGATGATCACGCGTAGTGATTCGGTGTTCTATAAACGGGGTAGGCTCTCCCCCTGGTTGGAAACAAGTTTCATATTGCTTCAGGAGAGAATTTATTTGATGTTTTTGCACTACCGAGAGTCCTGTACCTTCATCCTTTCGAAGGGATGTATCCAATAAGGATGTAGCATGCGTTGCCACTCGTGTTAAGGAAATAAAACTGTTTTTCTTTTGTGGGGTTTCAGAGAAAAACCATTGATTTTGTTGGAGATCCAGAACTATCCCTGCTGCTTGGAGGAAATCCTGGCCCAAAAGAGTTCTGTTTCCTTTGGCTTGTTTTAGGACAAGAAGTTCTGTTGGAATCACCTTACCATTAATGCCAATATTTACCACAGTACTGAGGACATCTGTTGTTCTCACGCAGCCATCAGCAAGCTTTAAATCAACCTTCCTGTCCTCAAAATGCAGACCAAACTCCTGGAGACGTTTGTACAACTTTTCTCCAGCCACGGAACAAGTCGCACCCGTGTCTGCACACACGGCAGCCTGTTGGTTGCAAATTGTGATCTGGATAAGGCTCAATGGGTGTCTCAATGTGGAACAACTGTAAAGTTCCAGATGATTAACATTCGGTAATTTCAAGTTGGTTGGATTGCAAGTGCTGCATCTTGATTTAATAACTCCTGGGCAACCACATCCATAACATGCTATGGGAGGTCTGATTTTTTCGTTTTGAAGTTCAGTGGTTCTTTGGGCTTTGTCTTGACTAAGAGGATACTGTTTGTTTCTGTTAGCACCTCTACCATCTTTAGTCTTGTTCCAATTTGGGCAGGTTCCTTTCATGTGTCCTTCTAATCCACATGAGAAACAAGTTACTTTAGCTTTGAACCTTCCGTTGTCCTGCTGTGCCCTTCGATATGTTCGTTTGTCCTGCTGGACTTCACGGTTGTAGCTGACCTCTCTCCAATCCCGACGCTGGGCCTTGCTATCCCCCTGCGCTGGAGCCTTTGGAGTTCCATTCCACAGTTTATTTTGCGTCTTGGGAGCAAAATCCTTACTGTTATTTGGTCGAACCGTTTCATAGTCGTCTAGCTTCATCACTAGATCTTTCACTGTTTTTATCCGAGTCCACTCATCGATGAAATGTTCTCGAATCTCCTGAGCAACACGGCGTTTTATTTGATCTGCAATCATCAGATCAGAGAGTCCGTCGAAAGTGGTGATTTCAAGACCCGAAATCCAACCCTGAAAATAGTTCCTCGTTTCATATGCGAAATCTGTCCAAGTGCTTTCTGGACTTTTTGCATGTCTCACGAATGATTGACGAAACTTTTCTGGAGTTAACTTATAGCGCTTGAGCAGAAGCTGCTTAACTTGTTCATAATCCTGGGAAACTTCTTCCGCTTCCCTGGCAATAATTTGAGCAATATCGTATGGCAACAATCCAATTAAATGTGCTGCCCAGAATTCTTTAGGGATTTCAGCTCTCCGGACTTGCCTTTCGAAGATGACGAGGTACAAACTCACATCGTTTGTTGCAGGATCAAATCTTTGAATCATAGTCTGCAAATCCAGTTTTGGTTTGGCTGAATGTGGAACTTCATTCTGTTCTATGGAAGCTGACGTTCGAGCCGCTTCTTCCTGGAGTCTCAACTTCTGTAGCTCGAATTCGTAACCATCCTTCCTCTTTCGCTCTTCGAACTCTAAATCTTCCTTTCTTTCTTTCTCTTCCTTGATCTTTGCTTCCAGTTCCTGTCTCTCAGTGATAATACGCTGGAGTAAGTTCTTTGCAAATTCTTCTTCGTAAGCCGGACTCGAAGTAATAATCGTTCTTAATTTGATAACTGTATCGCTATCATCAGAATGTTCCCCCATCTCTAATGCCAGACCGACCAGATCGCATTTTCTTGCTTTACCGAGGAAATCGCATTTTCTTGCTTTACCGAGGAATGACATTTTCCTTATAGTTCTGTTGTTCAGAGTCACTTTATATTTTTACCATTAAAAATAGTATAAATAAAATGCACTAATTTAAACGGAATATTGCATCATTAAGCCCACATACTTTCAATTGAACATCTAAAATGTGTGTAAAAGTTCTAAATTTGTATAATAAACACTTATTCAAAATCCTCAGAACAGTGACAATATTTCACTGAAATAACCTTTGGTAAGAAATATAAGGTTAACAATAACACTATTATTAATACGTTTGCAATATTTTGAAATTGACAAATATTTTATGCAAGAATGAGTAACAATGACAGTATATGTATACCAGTTAACATATATGATCAAACTAAAATCCTAAATTTATATAATGCACATTTGTTAAAACAATAGGAATTCAATTGGTATTTTATACACAAACCCCAAAAAACTTTCATGTAACCGAGCTCTGAAAAACCAATCACCCCAAATGTGTGAACAAAAACAAAACTATCTCTTACGCGAAGCAAATAACGTTCGTCAAGAAAAAATCCCCCTTCAAAATGCACAATTATAAACAGAGCACCCGAAAAACCATAAACACCTTCGCTTTCAATTACAAGGTCACAGGAGTGCAATTCGAATGAATGAGTAGTCCCTTTTACTTTACATGTACATTGTCCCTGAGCATCTCCTTGATCACGTGATACTCAAAACTAGATACCACATAAAATTACAAATGTGTACTTCATAATACTAATTATTACTCCAATCATTCTCGAATTTAAAAAATACTATAATACAACACTATAATATATTTCTTTCCTTTTATGAAATGCATTAAAAACCTATTCATAAGCTTTTAATTCGAAAATAAATCGTTAAGATCGCACATAAAATGTATCTTATATCAACAATATACAAGAAAAAAGAATTGTTTCGTGTCTACTAAACCAAAAAATGATACTTTCAAGGTCCGGATAACTTCCAGTCCGATAAGCACGAACATTTATATTTCAAATCGAAAGTAGAATATTTTATTTTTTTAAAATATCATAGCTTAAAAGATAATTAAAATCTTAAAAGATTGTTAGATATATCATTTTTGAGACAAATTTTCAAAACTCAAACAAGTAATTTATACAAGATATAGCCTTTTGGTAACAGGATGTTACTTGAACACAAAAGAATGCATTATTACTACAGAATGGTTTCCCAGTTTGGCCTGGCGAAACAAAAGGTAAACAGAAAATACCTGTTATCCATAAGCGGAGACTGATGGTCCGTACAGCACAGAAACTAACCTGTTTCCATGTGCTTAGCAAAATCCAAAACGGTTGAAGGATTCTTCAAGCGACACCTTTGTCCTAAGTGCGCATTATCTGAAAAAATTACCGAGCCAGGAGCCAAGTTAAAATTTTGACCTCAACAACGCATTCTAACACACGTTGGGCGTCAGTTTGTGGGCGGGGAAAGCCACTGGGTTCTGTTTGGGTAAGAAAATGGAATGCTAGTGAGCCAAAATTTAGTGTAACATCTTTAATGAGATCTAAGTAACACACAACACACATATTAAATTTAGTTAAGAGTTAGGGATACAGAAGGCCATGCGTCCGCGCATGGGAAACTTGGCTCTCGACTGCCTATTTCATATTGCTAACCATCAGAGGGAGACACTGTCATTAGCATAAACATGGGCGCTACAACCTTCCATGGTTGGTATGATGGTTAATACATTGTATGTCTCCCAGACGATGAAATACAGTACGTGCACGTTTATTTTAACAGTGTCAATTAATTGCAAACAGTACACCTACCTATTCGAAGAATTAAATATGCTACTAAACAAGTCAAATCAGGCTTCCAATTCGTTGTTTTTAACTGTTTATATGACCATAAACCGTTTCTGTTACTGGCGACATACACTGAGACATTTTAATTTTAATACATTATTTTATTTAAGTAGTATTAAGTTCGATTCCATTGCTGCTTGCCCTAAGTATACAATCCATCCAAGCTATTCACTTGCAATGATTTTGTTTTGAATATCAGTGTAGTTTTACGGTATAATCCAATTGTATTTAAATTCTAATAAATCCATTGTTAACTGGAAGAAATTACAGAGCAGAAACATCTAAAATCATTGACAACACACATGTATAATCGTGATGCAATACCTGTACAGGAGATTCTAAAGTTCTCAACTTAATGCAGGACATTGCAAGATTCCTTTTTGAAGATTATAACAGGATTAAAAACTAACAAAATCACCAATTTTATCACATTATATTTATATCTTGACTTCTACCTAAAACTTGCATAAACAACTTAAATTCCTTTTAATCCATCAGCTTTTCTACGTTCCAGAACACTCTTAGATATAATTTCCAATAAAAACCTGGCCCAGGATTTATTTCATCTTATAGCAGAACCAATCACAAATCGGTTTCTTTTATTTAAATATTTAACAAAATGTTATAGGATATTATGTAATGATCATTGGCAAAAGTTCTTATTCTAATGCCTCTGATGTATTAAAATAAAAAAAGTTTGTAAACGCATTTTTACAATGATACTAGTTTTAGCAAATAAGACCTTCAAGATTTAATACATGTCTTTTTAAATCGTACCATGGGAATGCATAACTTCACATCGATTGCTGTATTGCGCATTAGAACTATTGCTGAATTCTAAATGCTCGACAGCACGCACTTTCCTAGTGAGATGCGTGTCGTTAAAGGTATTATGTTAATTTTGATACTAAATAAATATTTCTCAATAAACAGGCGTATTTACTTTCTACAGTGCAGTCTTTATTAGATTACTAAAACAAAGCTTTTGTAGTTGAAAGCAATGTCGGAGAACGAAAATATGTTAGACACATACCAAAGATGTACCAATTTATAGTAAATGTGCATATTGCAACATTCGTTCATTGTCTAATTAGCATCTCTTATGCATCCAGCAATTTACTAGAAGAATTCGTTCCCTAATTGTATGTCAGCTGAAAGGCATGGCCATTTCCTGAAAGGGGCGACAGGTTTGAGTGCTAACACTAGACTTGGTAACATTACAAAAAATTATACTTCTTTTAACATTTTCTCCAAAATAAAAATTTCTGTTGCTTAAACTAACTTAGTATTAAATTTGGCAGTGGAATGTAAAAAAGATTTATTACAGCCAACAATTAGTGCACAAAATCTTTGTCAAGTTGGCAAGAGAAAACACCAAGAGATCGACAGATCCTTCATTTCCTTGCTCATTCAGCTGACTGGAAGAGAATAGAGAAGAGCACGTCCAAATCTTTTTGACCACAGTAATGGTTAGAAGAGGTAAAAAGCAGCGACATATAGCAGAAGGTTCGCAGGGTTTACAGTTAATTTTAAATGAGAAAAAAGCATCTTTAACCCTTTCATGGGCACACTACTCCCAGAAGGATTTAAATAGTTTACTTTTCTCAGATCGTTATTGTTATCTTCTTTGGTCGCCATTTATAAAATTCGATGGTCCATTAAATGTTACAATTAGTCATCCACTCTTTGCATTTAATGACTTTTCATTTACAGAATAACAAATTATTTCGGATGAATTTACACATTATACCATACGGTTTTGCACAAGCGGTGTAAAATATTTCAGCCAAATTTTACGGACACTTTCTCCACTTTTAAATGATGATGATGATGATGTCGTGTCTACGACGAGTCTTGTTCAAATGATGCCATGAGCAGTTATCACAGCTCTAGCAATCTCCACTATATTGTCCTCGTACAGGTTCGGTTCCGAGAAAAGGACCCCGACTTTAAATAGATCCGCAATTATTGCTGGACAATCGAAAATGTGAGCTGGTGTTAACTCCATATCTGGGCAGTTATTACACTTTCTGTAAGATCTATTACCCTCGCTGTCAATCTTCATTTCTCTGTAATGACCTGTTCTTAACCTGGCTATGGTTTTGGTAATTAGTCTATCCTCATTGATATTACAAAGCTGATACTTAATTGGGATCGAAGGTTCTCTCAATTTGAAGTTAGCTAGGGCATTTGCGTCCAGCAGGGTGACATTCACATTGTCCTCATTGTTTAGATTTCTAGCCTCTTTTGCTAGTTGGTCTTATGCATAATATCAAAACGATATTCAAATGATTGTGCGCAGTAAAATAACTTTTAGACTTCACTAGGGAGGAATATAAAGATGAAAGAATATGAAAAGGAGAGTGAGGTTACCTCGGGGTTGTGAAACCAGTGTTTACTTTTAGAAATTAAACCACTGAGGGAAAATCCATCCAAAAACTTTATCTGCTAAAAAAATCAATTTTTAAATTAACATGGACACGTGATCCTGCATTGAAAAAAATTATCTCTACAAGTTTTCCTTTCTCAGCAGCATCCGGTTTGATTAAGACCAATGGAAACCCTGATACTGCATGAGGGAAGCTAATATTTGCATTTAATATGACCATAGACCGTTTCTCTTACTGGTGACATACACTGAGATATTTTAATTTTAATACATTATTTTATTTAAGTAGTATAAAGTTCGATTCCACTGCTGCTTACCCTAAGTATACTATCCATCCAAGCTATTCACTTGCAGTGATTTTGTTTTGAATATCAGTGTAGTTTTACGGTATAATCCAATTGTATTTAAATTCTAATAAATCCATTATTAACTGGAAGTAATTTCAGAGCAGAAACATCTAACATCACTGGCAACACACATGTATAATCGTGATGCAATACCTGTACAGGAAATTCTAAAGTTCTCAACTTAATGCAGGATATTGCAAGATTCCCTTTTGAAGATTATAACAGACTTAAAAACTAACAAAATCACCAATTTTATCACATTATATTTATATATCTTGACTTCTACCTAAAACTTGCATAACAACTTAAATTCCTTTTAATCCATCAGCTTTTCTACGTTCCAGAACACTCTTGGATAGAATTCCAAATAAAAATCTGGCCTATGCCATGTGTCTGCATAATTTTTTCTCTGTCTACAATGCTTCAGTTTGTTTATTCAGATGAATTTAATTAAGTCTTATTTCATTTTTATATCCTTTCAACACTATTTCACCTTGTTTGGAAATTTCAATTCTTATCTTCAACAAATTTCACTTCTACTTTGTTTTTAGTAATAGCATTTACCGGCAGTAAAATTTTGGACAGTTCAGGAACATGTAACACTTGCTTCAATATGCAACCCTCTGCTTTGATACTTCCAACACTTTTTGCTTCCATCTCTTCTGAATTCTTTGCAAAACCGATTTCAGTCGAGATTGTACAGAATCTTCCAACAATGTTTCAGAATTAACCATGTGACTAGAAGATCCTGAGTCAACAACCCATTTGTTTGTAGAACATCCATTAGGAGCTAGAAAGGAAACTTGTTTTCTTCCATTGTTTCTAAAAAACAATCTTTTTCCCACATGATTAGTTTTTTTACAAATGTTACAATGAAGTTGATATCTCTGGTTCCTGCAGTCTTTTGCAAAATGCAAAGAACTGTTACATTTAAAACATTTTCTTTCTTTACCATATTTTTCTTGCATCTTAATTTTAGGGCATGATCTGGCAAGGTGATCTCCACTCTTACACTTGAAGCATCTTTTCTCATGAACTTTAAATGCAACACTTTCTTCTTGCATATCATGCATTTTACTGGAGTTTTCCTCATTTAATAACCGAACTGTTAGGTTTTCTAAGGTCTTGTCTTCTTTGTTTGTGGAATCCCGTGCACTTCGAAAGTGTTTATACTTTTCTGGAAGAGTTGAGAGAACCTTCGATACAATAATTTCATCATCAATGTTTTTGTCAAGAGTTTTTAAACGGAATGCTATGTTTTCTAATTTGCTAATAAGTGTGGCAATATCTGATTCATAATCTAGATTGTAGTTGAAGAATTCTTGCAACAAATTACACTTTTGCTGCTCAGAATCCCGTTCATATATTGAACTAAGTTTTTTGTACATCTTGCAACTGTTTCCGCAGTTTAAAATATGCATCATCACCTTTTTATCGATACTTGTCACTATAATTCTTGTGCTTGCACATCTATTTTCACTCACGAACGAAATGCAGCATCAGCTAAGCCTTCTTTTGATTCAGTTCCGCTTACGATGTCAAACAAAGAATGGGATTTAAAAAGGATAGTCACTTGAAACTTCCACATTGGAAAATCACTTTTGTTTTTCAGTTTTTCTATAATTCTCAAGTCTTCCGATACGTTAGCGATTTTTAGTTGTTTTTTAGCGTTGATTGGAACTTTTTACTTCGATTTCATTTAGCCACTAAACGATAATCTGGGCACTTAACCTGTGGAATTTTAGTAGAGAAATAACGCAGTTTTACTTGGTTCAAATAGGTTTATTTAGATACTAATATATAACATCACTCACAACAGGCACCTAGACAAGCAGTAAGTACGCACATGCTACAGAAAGTAAACAAGTCATCTAGTGTTGCCACTTTAGATTAACTAAACTTCAATAATTATATCTCAATAGCCTCCCCTCGTATCCGGCGCAGCTGTATAACTCTGATTTTCAGAGGCATAAGGACCTCCATTATCTTATTTCTATTCTGAACAAAGTCACTGTCATTTATCGTTTTAAGCAGCACTGTGTGCTTGGGCTGATGCATCGGCTGTCTTATGTTTCTAGGTGGCGCAGTAACTGGGACCGCCGCCATCTAGGCGTAGCTCGAGCCAGCAACCCGAGCAGGTATCGAGGTCTGAATTTCTCGGACTATATCCAACGTTTCCTGCACTTCACTGGGAAAAACCACCTCCGCTGGAGCAAGCATGTTTTGCTTTAGTTCCCGGAGTATCTCCAGTGTACTATTGTTAACTCCCTTGAATGTAGATGTCAGAAGGGAGGTCGATTTCTCTTTCAGCGAGAATACCTCAAGCCTTGCTCGGTCCAGTTCTAGTAAACGGATCTCCTCTACCATAGCATTGATATTTGTCCTGAGATTCTTGTCCTCATTTCTCAACTGGTCAAGAGCCCCCAGGGGCATTCCTTCTTTAGGTTTGTACGGGCTTCACAACCCCGGGGTACCTGAGTGATCTTTTCTCCCTTTCGTTTTTCTCCTCCTCTACGCTTCTGCTTTTTGCTTTTTCTTCCTCCCTCATTGTGGTTGCCTTTTCGGAGGTGAGGGCTCCCCTTGAGAAGCTTTTCGCCAGTCTGTGCTTTCAGCTCCTCTTGGGGATTATATCACCCACGTGTTTGCCGTGCGTGGAGACCTGTGTCTTCGGAAAAGGTGATCCTGGTGATTGAGGGACAACATAACGCCCCAATACATTGCTTCGGCTCCTGCTTCGAATAAACAGGCGGTGTACTTTGGTCCCAGTACATTGATCGGCTGGTGGGTATATCCTGCTAGGACTAAGGACCTGCTCACCAACTAGTTCCTTAGGGCAGTCATAGGGGTGAGTTAGGTCCGTATAGTCCCTGGCTAGCACCGGTACAGGAACCTGTATCCCCTCGTTGGACTCCATGGTGGGTGGTGCCGCTGGGGACTGAATATATCTTTTTCAAACATGGAGAACCCAAATTTAACTTCTCCTTCAGTGGAGCAACTTTGTATAAAATCAAATGAAAACAATATATGTCAAGAAAATTTTTTTATTATCAAAAGTAACACCGGAAATCTAAAAAATATATCTGCAATCTTACTCCATAAAACTATACTGGGAATGGTAGGAGAAACTAAAAACATAAAAAAAACCCTAGCAGGAGATGTACTTGTTGAAGTTTTAAATAGATCACAGGCATTAAACATCCAAAAAATTAAATCTGTCGGTTCAATAGAGGTGACTGTTACACCCCACAAAACCTTAAATTCATCAAGAGGCGTAATTTCAGAATCCGATTTAGTACATGACACCGAACAAGACATCTTAGAAACCCTGTCCAACCAATCTGTAATTACTGTAAAAAGAATCCTTATTTCAAGAAATGGTCAAAGAATACCCACAAAACATTTAATATTAACTTTTAATACACCAAGCATACCAAAACACGTAAAAATAGCCTATATTAACTGCCCAGTACTACCTTTCATTCCTAACCCAGTTCGCTGTTTCAAATGTCAGAGATTCGGCCACTCTTTCCTTGCTTGCCGTGGCAAAGAAACCTGTGCGAAATGCTGTAGTACAGAACATAAGACCGATGTCTGTACTACATCATCCCTTTGCTGTGTAAACTGCAAAGGTGAACATCCAGCTTTTGCCAGGTCTTGCCCTAAATTTCAAACCGAGAAAGAAATTCAGACAGTAAAAGTTCAGCAAAACATTTCATTTCCGGAGGCACGAAAAATTGTTAATGATCGCACCCCAAAACCTGGAATTTCTTACTCTTCAATAGTAAAAAAAACTTTCAAAACTAACGGAACTCAAACCGATGTAACTATTTTTAAGCCATCTGCACAACATAAAACTTCAATGAACCTACCTATAACGCCTCTTTTTTCTAAAGCATCAGCTACAACCTCATTAAATACCAAACAGATAAATCAACCAAACCGATCTATAAATACTTCTTTAAAAAGAGCCATATCATCTGAACAAAGTATTATTAAAATAGCTAAAAAGTACTTCTCAAACCTCTCTTCAGCCTGATGTTACATCCAGAAACTTGATAGCTAATCCTAATACCAGTGACCTCATAAATCTATACAACACCGAAAGTGATATTTCCTCTGTAGAGAGTGACGGCTTGGAGACTTCGCCACCCAAGTCCAAGAAGGATCTTCGACAAGACAGATCTCGTCCTAGGACGAGAAAACACAAATAGTTTTTTTTTTCTTTTAAATTTTATTTTTATGGCTTCCTTTCTTTCCTGGAACTGCCGGGGTTTTCGTCAAAAAATTGATGATGTAAAAAACATCATAAATATACACAATCCAGCTGCAATCGCCCTCCAGGAGACGTATTTAAGAAACAATGATTCCACCAACATTCGTCATTTCAGTATATTTAGAAAAGATCACGATGAAGGACAAAGAGCATGTGGAGGTGTCGCACTACTTACATCCCATGACTTTCCAGCCACTCAAATTAACCTTCAAACAAACTTACAAGGTGTTGCTGTAAGACTTCATGTCAATATCTTAATTACAATATGCAATTTATACCTACCTCCTAACACCCGTATCGCCACTTCTGACTTCAATAATTTAATAGATCAACTTCCGCAACCATTCATCATACTTGGTGACCTAAATGGCCATCATATTCTCTGGGGCAGTTCAGACATTAATCGTAGAGGCAAACAAATCGAAAAAATAATAACAGATAATGATTTATGTATTATGAATAACGGCCAACCTACTTATTTTCACTCACCTTCACTTACTTACCATTCAATAGATCTGGCAATTTGCACTCCTTCAATTTTACCATTTTGGACCTTTTCCGTCGATCCTTACCTCTACAATAGTGACCATTATCCTATTAAACTAAAATATGAAGGCCACACAATACCAACCTCACTCTGTCAACCAAACTAACTACATCTTTCAAACTGCCAACTGGCCACTCTTTACTAGCCTGGCAGATATTTCTAACACAGTAGAAACTGGTGACATCGATGAAGTCAATTCAAAGATAACAGACATAATTATAGCTAGTGCTGACGCCTCAATTAAAAAAGTCAGAAATGCGCCTAAAAAACAAAAGAAACCTTGGTGGAATGAGGAATGTAGCGATGCGTATCGGAAGCAAAGGAAAGCCTGGAATACCTTCAATAGATATCCAACAAGAGAAAACTATATCAATTATAAAAAAACAAAAGCGGCCTTTCGAAAAATTCAACGACTTAGTAAGAGGGATTCTTGGATAAATTATGTTAATAGTATCAATAGTAAGACCACAAGTAAGCAACTATGGAACAGGATTAAAAGGATTTCCGGTGTTTACCCCAATAGACAAATTACTATTCTAGAACATAATAACCAAATACTATCGGCACCCAAAGACATAGCAAACACTATAGGTTCATGCCTTTCCGAAATATCCAGCTCCAATAACTACTCTGAAAGTTTTAAAAAGATTAAAATTGCATCTGAAAAGAATAAAGTTAATTTCAGTTCAAACCGTATATTATCATATAATTGTGATTTTACTTTTTCCGAATTGACAAAGGCTTTATCCTTAGTTCACAAATCAACTCCTGGCCCAGATAATATTAGTTACGTTATGCTCAAACATCTCTCAAATAGTTCTCTAAATAATCTCCTGAAATTTTATAACAGAATTTGGAACGAGCACACTTTTCCGCATTCATGGAGATATGCTACCATAATACCCATCCTGAAACCGCATAAAGACCCCAAGAACCCCTCAAACTACCGTCCAATAGCCCTGACAAGCTGCCTATGCAAAATTTTAGAGAAGATGATCAACGCGAGATTAGTTTTTATTTTAGAAACAGATAAATGTCTCTCTCCACTTCAAAGTGGTTTCCGAAAGGGTCGATCCACTGTTGACAATTTGGTTGCTCTGGAAACTGAAATTAGAAATGCGTTCGTTCAAAATAAACATCTTGTCTCAATTTTTTTCGATATAGAAAAGGCCTATGATCGAACATGGCGACATGGAATTTTAAAGGATATTTTTAACTATGACATAAGAGGAAATCTGCCTATTTTTATTCAAAACTTTTTACAAAAAAGATATTTTAAGGTAAGGATTGGATCTATTTTTTCGGATGTTTTTATACAAGAGGAGGGAGTACCACAAGGCAGTGTTTTAAGTGTAACTTTATTTATTTTAAAAATTAACAATATCGTTTCTCAATTGCCTCCATCGGTGAAAGGTCTTATTTACGTTGACGATCTGCAAATTTCATGCGCAGCTAAAGACATTCGTTTAATAGAGAGACAACTTCAACAGGCAGTTAACAAAATCACTCATTGGACTAACGAAAATGGTTTCAGTTTTTCACCTTCTAAAACCGCTTGCGTTCATTTTTGTAGAAAGCGAAATCTTCATCTTGACCCTGAAATATTTTTCAAAGATATTTTAATTAATGTTGTGGACAATTTTAAATTTTTAGGTATCATATTTGACAAGAAGTTGACTTTTCAACCGCATATTTTAAATTTACGCAAACGTTGCGAAAAAGCTCTTAACATTTTACGGGTTTTATCAAAATTATCATGGGGATCTGATCGAACTTGCCTTTTTAAAATTTATAGAGCTTTAATTCGATCTAAATTGGACTACGGCTGCGTGGTGTATGGTTCAGCAAGAAAATCTGCTCTTCAAACTCTGAACACTATCCACCACGCAGCTTTACGTTTATGTTCTGGGGCCTTTAGGACTTCACCTGTAAGAAGCTTGTATGTGGACACCTTTGAACCTTCTCTGGACTTAAGGCGACAGTTGTTGTCCTTAGAATATTATTTTAGAATTTCCTCAATACCTCATCACCCATTGCATACCATTCATCACAGTCCATATTTAAAACGCCTTTATCAAGCAAAAACATCCTTCATCCCTACATTTCATTTAAGAATGCTGGATTTAATGGACGGATCCGAAATATCTTCACTTGTCGTCACCCAGAAAAAACTTTATTATTTCTCTCCTTGGTTTAATCATAATTTTGTATTTCAAAACCCCTTCAAAGATTTTTATAAGGCAGATACATCTGATATTATTTACAAACAACTCTTTCAAAACCATACAGAAAAATACTCTAATTTCATTCATATTTATACCGACGGATCTAAAAGGGCTAACTATGTTGGAGCTGCGTTCACTATTAATCACTCTGTTCACAGTTTTAAACTTCATTCTTCATGTTCTGTTTTTACCTCTGAAATCATGGCCATATTTAAAGCATTAGAATATATATCGGATCATTCTCATAAAAAATGTATTATTTTTACAGATTCATTAAGTGTTTTACAGTCATTGAAACATCCTGATCATTCCAGTCATCCTGTTTTAGAGTCATTAAAAAGAATTTATCATCTCTCATCCAAAAATTTTAACTTGTTATTTTGTTGGATCCCATCTCATGTTGGGATATCTGGAAATGAGTTAGTTGACAAAGCCGCCAAATCGGCCGTAAATAATTTTAATCATACCATTCCTTATCGTGACCTAAAATCTATCATTTACACATTTTTACAAGACAAATGGCAAAACGAATGGAATGAAGAAACTGAAAACAAACTCCATGCTATAAAACCAATTATATCTGAATGGAAATCGCTACCTATAAGAAGACAAAATGTTATATTGACACGCCTCCGTATTGGACATACTCGTATAACCCACAGACACCTCCTCCTTGGAGAAGATCATCCTATTTGTAATCATTGTATTTGTCCACTAACGCGGTAAAACATATTTTAATAGAATGTTCTCATTTTAATTATCAACGTCTTAAATATTTTAATTCTTATACCTTGACTTTAGAAGACATGATTGGGGAGAATCCTCATCCAAATATTTTTAGCTTTTTACATGACATTGGGTTTATTTATCATATATAATTGTATATAGTATTAATTTTATTACGACATCACTCATTCCATTTTATTATTAGACTATATATACTAGACTTTTTATCTTGAGTTTGGCATAATATGTCCCAAGAGGACTCAATGCCACAAAACCACATCCAATCCAATCAACTGGTCAAGATCTTGCTCTAATTCCCCAATGGCTTCCAGGCTTTTCGGAATCGTCTGTGTGGTTCCCTTTATCCCCGTTTATCTCATTCAACCTCTTGATTTCTGTATTTTTCTTAACAATCATTCCCTCTAACTCAGTAATCCGCTTGGTCCGATCCTCCAGGTCTTTAATCACAGTTGGGTTGGAGGTCGTCATGGAAGACTTCCATGAAGACCCCACTCCCTTTTTTCTACTAATCTCTAAAAACATATCTACGATGGTCCAGACGTGTACACATAGGTTTTCTTGAAAAAAAAATTTTGACTTCACTTCTTGCCTCAGACTTGCATAGCTCCAACAGGGATTCCAGAGTGGAGGCAAGAGCCTCTAGGTTAGGATCTCTGTGGTCATCCTCTTCAAAACTATCTATGATCTACCCGAGTTCCTGCGGGAGCTCCCTAATGGCCTTGGAAGAAATTGGCGTGACGTCATCGCCATCATTGGTCTTGGCATAACGATTTAAAAACTCGCCTCAATCGCAAGGGGAGAACGACAAGAGGACACACAGTCACAATAATAAAACACTACAGTTCCCTATAGGGGTCAATTTATAAGAACAAGGGAATATTTACAAAAAGAAAATTCGATACAGTCAATGGAAACGGCATACAATTCAATCACTAAAGAACGAAGGAATAAGAGTTGTTGCCAGGGCAGCAAGGAAAAGATGCATAGGAGAGTTGTTAGGTGAACACCAGCACTTAAATCATCAAGTAAAGAAATGGCACTGCGCAGAGGACGCCACGCAAGCCTGGCCAGATAAGGAGGCCGCAATGGCCGCCACTCAATACAAGATCTCAGGCTTAGTAAAAGTAGAAGACATGTGCACAACTCCGGAAATAAAAGTCACAGGTTCACAAAACATATATCAAAGTGAAGGTCTCGGTGAGGAAGAACGATTCAAAATTTAAAAAAGGGCTATCAACTCTGAGGAGGATTTACCAGGACCCTTCAAAGTTACATATATTCCGGAAAACAATCAGTGTTGAGACACAAAAGTTATAAATTAAAAAATAATTGTCTGAATCATTCGGGCACAGATAACATCTACTTATCCCAATTAGACGAATCGAATGAATCTGGTTTGGAGTTTATAGGGCCAATACATCCGCTTTAAACTTCGAAAACTTGGGTTGTTTTTAATTTATTCCTTTAAACGTTCTTGTAAATATTTCGCGCGCGCGCGCGCGTAAACTGTATGAGAAAATAATTCTCTTAAAATTATACTAGACACTGCATGGCCAGTACGGTGTTACCCGTGACAGTTCTTTTCGTAGGGTCAGGTGTGACCACTGCTCGCTAACCCCCAGTGATTGCTACGAATTCCCATTTGGTTTGCGAGCCTATTGGATAACAGCCATCACGGCGTTGCGAAATGTGGCCAATTTCGAATTGGAAGGAGATTCAATCGACGTAATGTCACAATCTCTTGCGAAAATTTAAATATTTAATTGAAAAATTATTTATTAAAATAAAATTAAATATATCAGGTATCTATCTGGTATCTTATTTCAGGGTGGGTAAGAGCTGTTCCTGGTACACCATTTCAAGCACAAAGCAAGTACTGCAAACAGATCTGGACAACAATTTAAAAGGACTTGCTGGATCATGCGAAGAGAAAGAAACACGTAGATGCTATGAGAATGTTGGATGCACATCTGCTACAAAGGAAATAAAATAATATTTTCAGCCTACCATCTCCTCTGAGCAGAAAAAAGTGGATTTGAAACTGTCCGTGTTTATTGCAGAACATTCCTCAGTAAAGACGGTCGATCATCTTCGCGAGTTGCTAAAATACATTGAAGGTGTTAGAAAAGACTGTAATGGCAGTTTTAAAGATTTAAAATTGCATAGAACAAAGTGCACTGCTCTCATCACAGAGGTTCTAGCTCCTTCATTCCATGAGGAACTACTGGAAGATATCAAGGCGAGTGATGCATGGTCCAGTCTAGTGCTCGATGAACGTACAGATGTTAAAGACAATAAGTGGTTGGGAGTGATTATTAGGTTTTATAGTGTGAACAAGAGTGAAAAGGTGGATACATTATACAGACTGCTCCCATTAAGTGGTGGAGATGCCGAATCTCTAACGAATGCTATACTTGAAGCTTTGGAGACAGATAAATTAGATTTTAAGACGTTAATAGGGATAGGAGTAGATGGAGCAAGTGTTAATGTCGGTTGCAACGTTGTTGAAAGAGAAGATGCCACACCTGATCGTTGTTAGATGCATATGCCATTCTCTACATCTAGCTGCTAGCAAAACTAGTGAATGTCTTCCTCGTCAACTAGACTTCATACTGAGGGAGACTTATAAATGGTTCTGCCACAGCACAAAGCGAAAAGAGAAGTACAAGGATCTCTACTCAACAATTACTGGCATAAATCCATTAAAGTTTCTTCGACCTTGTGATACACGTTGGCTTAGTGTATGAGAAGCTGTTGGTAGAATAATTTATCAGTGGAAAGTGTTTAAACTTTTATTTAGACTTGCCAAGGATCAAGAAAGAGACTACACACACATGATATGTCTAAAGAACATGTTGGTAGATATCACAAGAGTTAACAAGTTTTTTCAATCAGAGTCTTCGGACCAAACAAAGCTATTTGATAATTTGTTCACATACTATATGAGCTTGTTAAAAATGATAGTAGTTCCTTCGCAATTAGATAAAGTAAGGGAAGAATCGATGTTCAACTGTAACTTTGAGAAGTTTACTATGCCTAACGCATAAATGTACTTCGGATATGAATTTTCAATAGAGTTAGAAAAATTGTCAGTATCAAGTGAACAGTTCAATGATATCAAACGTCGCTGTAAAGAATTTACTGTTTAACTAGCCAAAGAAGTACGTAGTAGGCTACCAGATAATGTTGGCGCGCTGCTTCATTTGTCAACACTACATTCCAATAATGCTGTGAGAAAAGTGAAGTGTAGCATTGTTCCACTTCCTGCACAATTCGTAGCTGTGTGTGAAAATGTAGATAAGTGTCAGAGAGAGTGAGATCGGTTACCATTGATCTCAGAAGTGTCAGCCGAGGAATTTATCAAACAGAGCCCTGTCAACTTCTGGGCCTCTATAGATAAACTAACCGATGCTGCAGGAGAAAAACAATTTCCACAGTTCTGTAAGCTTCCATTGACCTTAATGAGTTTGGCGTTTTCTAATGCAACTGTCGAAAGAATGTTTTCTCAACTGAGTAATGTAAAAACTAAACTCAGAAACTCGCTACAGCTGAAGACAACTGAGTCAATCATGATGGTTAGGTATGGACTAAAATTTAAAGGGGAAAGCTATGTAGACTTTAATCCTAGTAAAGAAATGCTGATGAAATTTTATTCAGATGCAATGTATGGCCCAAAGTCCTACGATGCAACCGAGCCTGAAAGAAGTGGACATGAAATATGGAAGATTTTTGTGAAGGATCTGATGGCAATCTTTTCAGTATTCTATAAATGTATGAATATGCACCGCGCAATTGAACAAAGATAATAATCAGATATGTACAACAGTGAATAATTATTCACTAAATAACCGATTTTTATTAAAACGTGTGTATGTTATTAAGAACAGAGTTGCTTAGACTTGAGACTAATACTTGAAAAAAAAGTTCGTTAGCCCTTTTTTGACATCTTTATCAAAAGCTTATTTAAGTTGGAAGAAAAAACAAAGCATACATTTATGAATCTTAATTCAGCAACACGCAGCAGTTAAAAATAAAATAAGCACAATGCGCTTATAAATTAAATGCCATATGTGTGCTTAGCATAGGGTATGTTTAAAAATGTCTATTTTTTAAATGACTATATATATATATATATATATATTATTGTCATTTAAAATATCGTCGATAATATCCCAGATCTCTAAATCAGAGGTTTTCTAGAGGTTTACGCCTGCAAAACCGAGGTACTTTGTTCAGAAAATCTGGCACCACTGCCTGCGAACCCAGTACACAGGTGTCCCGAATAATTCAATTGGGGGGGGGGGCGAATCTGGCGAAATCTGGCACCACTGCCTGCGATAATTCAATTGGGGGGGGGGGGTTAACGTAGCCTAGGTTATTCAGTTCAATTTTGAATCCATATTTAAGTTGATTGTATCTCCTGTACAAAAACAAGCAGGCATTTTTTGAAGCATTGACTTTGACCCGCCAGTGGGAAAGCCAAATTTCAAGTTCTCTACGTACTCTCTGTCTTTTCAAGATGAGGTTATTTGACTGTTGATAATTGCAGTGTCGTCGGCGTAAATAACTAGCTTAGTGTGCAGAGATTACGCCTGCAAAACCGAGGTACTTTGTTCAGAAAATCTGGCACCACTGCCTGCGAACCCAGTACACAGGTGTCCCGAATAATTCAATTGGGGGGGGGGGGGGGTTAACGTAGCCTAGGTTATTCAGTTCAATTTTGAATCCATATTTAAGTTGATTGTATCTCCTGTACAAAAACAAGCAGGCATTTTTTGAAGCATTGACTTTGACCCGCCAGTGGGAAAGCCAAATTTCAAGTTCTCTACGTACTCTCTGTCTTTTCAAGATGAGGTTATTTGACTGTTGATAATTGCAGTGTCGTCGGCGTAAATAACTAGCTTAGTGTGCAGAGATTTGGGAATATCATTAACAAAGAGGTTGAAGAGTTTGGGACCTAATAAAGTTTCGTGGGGGACTCCGGAAAGGATTGAGCGGTGGGAAGAATAATCTTTCTGACCAACTCGTGGGGTCATCCGGAGAGATAATCCTTACACCCGGTAGATTTTCTACCATATTTTTTGAGTTTGTTTCCCCAATTGTTGAAAGCATGATTTTTCCAAGTGATGTGGAAACAATTCAGGTCTCCAGCTATGATGACATTGTTTCAAGTTGAAAGCAATTTAGGGAAGTCAGATTCCGGAAATAATACCCCCCCCTCTTTTTCGGAGGAGGTAAGCTGAAATAATTTTAATTGTGGGTGGATCTCTCAATTTTACCTCGACTAGGGTTGCTTCTATTTTATTTAATCTCGGGGTCGGAATGAGACGATGATAGATATTCCGTTTGACATAGATACATATACCACCTGCAGCTACACGAACAGTTAGTGTGATTTTTCTATTATTTTGATATAAAACGTAATTTGGAATCTGCGGACTATCCAGGAGTAAAGTGGGTCTCGTTGACCAAAAATAGATCATAATTCTTCTCTACGAGAAATTGAAAGACTTCAAGGATCTTGGCTCCGAATCCGTTAGCATTCCAGAAGCCACCAATAGTTATATTATTCTGCAGATTTGTACCAGACATTAATTTGGAAATGGGGGGGGGGGTTCTAGTGATAATCGAAACATAGTGCGCGTAGATTAAGTGTGCCCTGTCAACTCCGTGCGATACAGAACGGAGTTGGGGCAGAGCATTCTTAAATGCTCTTTGGATTAGTTCAGGTTCGATACCCGAGTCTTGAGACATTTTAATAACTGCCAAAAGAGTGTCAGTGCATCAATTAGATTCTTATGATGCATCAACGCGAGGGGCCGACGAATTTTGAGTTAAATTCACCCTGTTAGATCCAGTAAAGATATTTGCATACGAGGAGCTAGGTTCGATACCAGCGAATCGGGGGAAATCGTTTGTCTGCGATCTGAAAACTTTGGCCAGGGGTGTTTGATTGTTAATTCTGGGGGGATTTTGTTGTTTAAAGGTGTCGAGTTTTTGTGCACCAGTTGAAGGGAAACGCGGGCAGTTTCTGAAGTTGGCACTATGTGTACCACCGCAGTTAACGAATTTGAGTGGCATGCTATATGAGTTTTTGCACTCTTTTGCTGAGCGATTAGCTGCACACTCAACACACCTTTGTGGCAGTGTACAACATTCCGAGGAATGCAAAAAGCCCTGGCATTTAAAACATTGCGAGGAGCCCTTACGCCCCCGGTAACGTTCGATCGCAACTAAAAATTTCGTGACTTAAAACACTATCGCCAAAAGAAAGAGTGAGGAGGAAATGTGAGAAACCGATGGAAGAAACATATTCGCCCAGCAACCTTCTTGGAGTCAATGGCCTGTAAGCTTCTCAAGATGGCCGAGCAGTTGAAAATGTGTTCCGGGGTGAGTTCGTGGTTACTTTCCTCATTTCCCAGGCAGTTTCTACATAGTTTGTAAGTTCTGGTACCGTCTGTATTTATAGTCATTCCATTAATGTTTTGGGTTCTAAGTCTGGAAATAGTCTTGGTAGTAATCCTGTCTGCATTGATAACACATAGCTGATGTTCCTTTTTTATGTGTTTTCCTCTCAGTCTGTATCTAGCAATTGCACTAGCGTCTCCTAGAGTTAGGGCCAGTTTACGATTCTGCGTATGTCCAACTGCGTCGGTTGCGTCGAACCAATGATAGAGGAGAACCACGTGATTGACAGATGGGCGGGATCACGCAGCCTCTCTGCAAAGCAACGCAAGCGCTAAATTTGGTACTTCATCAGATCTAACTCTCGACGCACATACGCAAGCACACGTGACAACTTTGACGAATCAAAATCCAACATCTAATGTTTTGATTCAATCGAATAAACTAAACATCGCCATTACCGAACCTTATAGTGAGTCTGAGTTGCTGACTGTGGAAGTTTAAAAAACATTATAAAACGCTGGGCATGCGTTATGTACGAATTTGACTTCGAAAGAGACGGGCAGCTGTTGCAAAAGGCCTTGGGAATTCCTTGTAAGTACATGTATTTACACTAATCTTTAATTTGCATTGCAATATGTCTATATTTTGTTTACCTAGTTTCATCCGAAATAATAAAACCTCTTAGTTTATGCTAGTGAAAAATTGTTTTCGAAGTTGATTTGTTGTGTAGCTTTTATTTCAACGTTTATGAGCGATTTTTAAGTTTATTGGCAAATTAAAGTGAGCGATAGAAAAGCGCTGTAGAAATAGCTGTTTATTTTTTATAACTGAAACTATTGTGGTCGTAAACATTTGTGGATGAAGGAAACTTTTGTTGTTTAATTATTCCATTCCACCTCCTCTTTGGACCAATAATTGTTACTTTCCCAACCTCACAAAACACAACACTTGAACTTCTACTAAAGTGCTTAGTTAAGAGGAAATGTACAAAAAACTTCATCTGTTTTTTTATGTGCAAATGTTCTTTCCCTGAGATTGAGGTGCCTTCGTTTCTCGGAGGCTTTACCCACAGTTAGCTACCTGCCAGTTGTAGGCAGCATAGGTTCTATTTCTCCCTAGGTGTATTTCCCTCTTTGGTATCAGTAAAACCTTTGTGTATGTACATTACTTGACATGTATTCACAGCGCATTTAACGGTGCAGCCAAATATGGCCCTTGCACCGTTGAAACCTAACCAAACCCTGAGATTTGTTTTCAGTTTTCCTAGTGATAGTGTTTGATGACCAAAATCCTTCAGTTCGCTACTTTAAACAGAATTATCTTCATTAATTTTTCTACTGATAGTTTTTTGGTTTTAGTTCAAGTCTTATGACAACCCCTATACATAGGCTTTCAACAAAGACTGAAAATTTCTTGGTTTAGTCAGAGTAAATTATACTTTCTTTTGCCACATTTTTTTTTTGTCTTTTTTCTGCATTCAAAGGTTTTGTTGAACGGACCGGCACAGCCACCGAAAGCATTATTTCAATTCACAGCCCGAATATCCACTGCACTGGAAGAACGAGACTGCAGCAAATACCAACAAATTTCCACTTTTGAAAGCTTTACCGCACAATTATGACTGGAAACCAGTTAACCGAAAAGTACCTTCTGAGTAAAATGTATTATCAATTTTCTTGTGGTGGATTTGTATCTGTACAAATGGCATCAAGAGGGATTTCTTTGTCGAAAGCAATAAAATCAAAGAAAATTATGCCGCTGCAAACTACCAAATGTAATGGGCTCACTTGAAATCCACTACCCTTGCAAGTCAAAGAAAGTACATGTATTCGCATGATAGGTTAGGTTTTGGTTCTCGAACCCGCTTTTCACAAAATAAACTTCCTGATGCTTAACACAAGGAAGAACACCTCATTTGGACTGTAGCTTATTTGTTTCTTACTCTGAGAGCTGAAACCGCTTGATGGCTTCTCAGAACACACCAACAGTTAAAACCTTTCCAACAGATGACGCTTCTGGTGCAAACAGTACATATTTGGAAAAACCTAAAAAATTTCAAAATTTTGAATTTTAATTCCTGTGTTAACTAATTGGTTGCAATTTTTTTTTTTGCAGAATAATATCTAACTTCATTTAAGTGATGAAAGTACATCCAGGGACAGATGTTCAATGGAAATGCTGTAGCAAGACAGAAGATGCTGCAATACTGAGCAGTTCTCTTACAAAAGGTCACTCATTATTTTCTTAAAATATGGTTTGTTTAAATAATTCTGGTAATATTTAAAATTTGTTGTGTCTCAAACAAAAATACAAAATTTAGTACCGTTTTGTACTGTAAATGCATAAAGAGTGAGATTCTTGTATGGAAACGCTGGCAATATTCTACTTTGTCACAAGATCAGACACTTTCTGAGAAGTTGGCAATGTTCGAAGAACATGAAAAGGTTATGCCTATTAAAGAGTAGTGCCAAAAGCTGTTCCGGAGATACGGGACACGAACAATACGTTTATAAAGTAATAACACTATATAAAATAATCATTTATAAGTTAACATTTTTATAATATTTATGTTTGTAATTCAAAACTAGTGTCATTTTATTCATGCTTAGTTGCAATGCATTTGATTTTTGCCCCCCCCCCCCCTCAATACATTTAATATTTTACCTTAGGTGACAACTATATATTGTGAGTAGTCCGTATCATAATTTTTCATCTACTCCGGCAATGTGTCTAGATTTACATGTAACTCCTTAAAAGCTCTGCTTTCAGCGAGTGATTGTGTGAAATTTTGAAACATCCTTGAATACCCATCAAATCAAGACACAGTAACCGCAATTGATTCTTCTGTAAAATTTCTATCTCAAATTTGAAAAACAATGTACTTTCCATGTTAAAAGTGATATAAAACTAAATGTTGATTAATTCAGTTTTTAAAGTGTTGCTATGTAAGTTTTTATAATCTTATTACACCAGGATAATAATCAATATATTGGGTAAAACTGTTTTAAGTTAGTGTTGTAAGTTATATAAAACGTATAGTGTAGAGGTGGCTGATGTACCTTAAAGCTGTCGTGGCTGAAAGTCCTCACGTTTGGTTGGTGTAGAAGTTCGGAGAGTGGGGTGCCAGCTCTGATGTTGCCTCGTCATCTGACCATGGTTCAAAATTACAAGGCTATACACCGAATGGCTTAGGCTGAGATAGTGGTTATTAGTTGAATATAAAACATACTCCACTCTCAGTTTAATAAAATTTCTTTTTGAGTTATTCTGAAAGTCGATAATTAACTTACAGTGTGATTTCATGTTTAATACCATTTATCAAAAAGTTAGTATCCATAAGATGAATTTCATGACCAGTGGTTATATAGTTTGCATTTTGTTTATTTCATTTTATATTTCAGACATTATTCTCTAAAGAAGAGAAAGAAGCTAACTTCTGAAAGATATCAGTTGCTCTGTCAATGGCGAAAGAATACACTTGAGCTACATGATAGTTTTGTAAACTCCATGGGCATAATTCGAATGTATACAATTGCACCCTTGCTTATATGGATAGATTTATAATTAAATAAATTTAATGCTAAGAATTTCTTGTGTGTACATTTTATTATTCATAATCTTTAGTACTAGTTTCATTTTAAAATTTACAAGTTTTGTATTTAATATAATTTTGAGTCACAAATGCAGAAAAAGAATAAAATAATTTTTTTCAATACTTATATTAAATAAAGTGAAATTATATTTGCTTACTAATTATTTCTTAATGTTTCAGGTAAATATTTAAAATAGCACATTACATGCATCATATTACATTTATTATAAATTAATTATTCTCATCTGTGTTTACTTCACTTGTATTTTGCCACCTATCCATTTTATAAATTGAAATTATTTGCTCAGTGAACGGCATTCAATCCAAGTATAATATTAAACATAAGTAACTTAAATTTTCTTGGAATATTTTAATAGGAAGTTTATATGAAATATTCAATCGCATTGTTCTTGTGCCTATTATCTTATATATTTAAATTATCTCTCTCTATATATATAAAACACTAACGTACGTGGACCCGAAATCGACGTTATTTGTGTATCGTCGAATGGCAACAATCAACACATATAAAATAACCTAGATAATTTGAATTCTTGCTGTTTCCAAATAGCCGAGGTCAATTTCTATGAAAAATAAGGAATTAAATTGTAATATTTATGTTTGAACTTACTTTTTATTTCTTCCTTTGATGTAAAAGTAATTTAAACGTAATTTTACTACCCGGTATCTGGCCACGTGTCAGAATTACTGTTTACTTTTTTAATTTGATTTAGAATTCCGTGTTTGGGTATTTGAGTTGACTGCGTGATGTTGCGGACATATTTGAGGATTCCCAAGTATTATAAATACGTGTTATTTTTGTTAATAAATCATTATTGTCTGTGTCGATATCGTTGAAAAGTCTTTTGTCGCATTATTCTATTTCACAATAAATATAATCAGGAAGTCGAAATTCAACACGTTTGAATAGATACGTACGTGTTTTTACAAGGATTGGAATTTTATTTTTGTTTGCATTATGGTGTTCCGGTATATTACATGTTGCAGAAATATTATTTAGGAGTTAGATTTTAATGATATGTCTATTTCCTGCAAAATATCTCTAGACATGGGTAATTTTGTAGCGGTATATGTACATTTCGACCAACTTTGCTTAAATATTTGATTGAATATGCAATGATTTAAAGAATTGTTTCACAAAAATAAATAAAATATACAAATTAAAACATGTTTCATTACAGTGTGTAAAAAAGTTTGAAAAGCACTATTACACACCACCGAGCGCTAGCTGGTGCAGCCCGACTAGTATTAAGTATTTAACAATGCTTATAAGATTGAATATGCAAGACACACAAATCATAAAAGAGAGGACATGGTAAACTAAATCTAAATGATTAAAAGAACATGGTTACCACATACATGTGTAGGATGCATAAATAAATTTCTTGAAATATGAGAAACGGTAATTTTCCTATTGTAGTGAGTTGACACAAGAAACATATTCTTAAGTACAATTAAAACCCTCGGTACAAAATAACATTTCTATTGAAAATAAATTAACTACATAATATACCATTGGAAAATGTTTCGCTGACTAAAAATTCAATACTTCCCAACATTCAAGGTGTGGTTTGTTCAAGTTTAAAAAAATCTTAGGCAGAAATGGAATGCTGACAATTTGAATTTATTGCACAAACCAAATGATAAAATATACATACTCCAACTCATTAAAGCTTACTTTATTCTGTTTAATGTGAAAATAAATGAAAAAAAAATTTGTAGATTTTACAAAAGATGATACAAATTTTCATGGAAATGAGGTTTGTATGGACAACTAAATTTTTGTTCGGTGGTTGGCTGGATTAAAATATAATGAGCAGGGTGTAAAAAAATCAATCAGATTTTTTTTAATTTAAATTTCTGTAGGCTCTATACACTTTTTTTAAAAATAATTATCTATAAATTTGTTAAATAAAAAATTTAGTTTGTGACATGGTAAATCAATATATACTTAACATTTGTTTAACTTTAAAACACAAGTTGACATTCTACATAGTTTTCCTTGAGTAAATTACATCATCATGTTAACAAATTTATCAGTAATTGTAAGTTACAGACCTAAACTATAGTGTGAGAAGTAGAATAGAGGACAGAAATAATCAGACTATAGTAAATTCTAATATTAAAACTTTGAATTCATATTGGATCTTTCTTTCTTCCTGCTGGCATGTTAATGGCTGTGTGTGTGAAAATGTATATTTCTACTCTTTAATCTCTATTGCACACCACAAGAATAAGCTAATTGACAAATACCTAAAAAAACACAAGTAGGAAGTAATTTAGCCTCTTTCTCTTTTGTAAACTACCCTTTAGTTTATAATTTTGAATCAAACTGTTGCATACATACTTTTGAGTGTTTATATTATGAGTGCTGTTAATCAGGAATATTTATACATTACTCTTCCTGGCATTTAGATTTATGATGGCATGTGTGTTTACATTACTGTTTCCAGTATATAGTATATTCTAATAGGTTACAACTGGCTGTTGCAATCTTTTATAATATGCATTAATTGACCCAGTTCTCTCTGAGCTTAGTGTAGCCATTAATGCTGAAATCACCATGAGTACAGAAACATTAAAGCGTTTTACAACTTCTATGGTGTATTTACTTAGTTATAAAAAATGTGTGATTTGTTGTGATTTAAATCAGTGATTTAAAAAAAATCATTTGATTAAAATCATGATTTAAATCTTGACACCCTGATAATGAGTAAATCGAAGATATATTTATTTACATTTCAATAACTAGAAACCCTCATCAGATATCAAATTTCGTGTTTTCCTTCAATCTCACATATAAGGCTTCAAAACTAAAAAGATTTTAAAACAAATTATTCATGTAACTTCATTTCATTTTGGTTTTTAATGCTCTGATTAAATTTAACACTTATATAGTCTCAGTTTAAAGTAGATAGTTGTTTTGGAAAGAAAATAGTTGAATGTTGATTTATCTGAGAATACACAATCGGTACAATATTTTTTAGAAATCGAGATTGGTTTTGTTCGGAGTTAAAAGTTTCCAAAGTGATGTTAATTTCGCAATGTTCTCAAGTACCTACAAAAATGTCTCCCGTGGACAGGCACGTGCCAACAGGGGGGCCGGGTTTTTTTTGGCCCCCTCCTGTCACTGAAGAGAAGGGGCGAAAGCCATATTTCGCCCCACCACAATATCAAAGAACATTATTAACATTTTAACTTCAAAAATAACATTAAACACTACCGTTGAAGCAAATTTGGACTAATATCATTTCCTGTCAATAGATGCAGACCCAGATCTGGAGGTGGGCAAACAGACATTTGCCAACAGGAGGGGGGGGGCAGAGGGTATTTGGTTCGTCCCGACACTGAGGAGAAGGGGTGAAAGCCATATTTCGCCCCTCCACACACACACTATCAGGGAACATTATTAACATTTTATCTTCAAAATTAACACTAAAAAGTACCGTTAAAGCAAATTTGGACTCTGATTTCATTTCCTGTCAATAGATGCAGGCTCAGATCTAGAGGAGGGCAAACAGGCACTTGTCAACAGGAGGACAAAGGGTCAGTGGTCCCTCCAGTCACTGAGGAGAAGGGGCGAAAGCCATATTTAGCCCCTCCACACTATCAAGGAACATTATTAACATTTTAACTTCAAAAATAACATTAAACAGCACCATTGAATCAAATTTGGACTAATTTCATTTCCTGTCAATAGATGCAGGCCCAGATCTGGAGGAGGGCAAACAGGCATTTGACAACAGTGGGGTCAGAGGGTATTTGGTCCCTCCCATCACTGAGGAGAAGGGGCGAAAGCCATATTTCGCCCCTCCAAACACACACTATCAGAGAACATTGTTAACATTTTATCTTCAAAATTAACATTAAAAAGTACCGTTAAGGCAAATTTGGACTATGATTTCATTTCCTGTCAATAAATGCAGGCCCAGATCTGGAGGAGGTCAACAGGCACTTGTCAACAGGAGGGCAGGGGGTATTTGGTCCCTTCTGTCACTGAGGAGAAGTGGCGAAAGCCATATTTAGCCCCCCCCCCCACACACTATCAAGGAACATTATCAACATTTTAACTTAAAAAGTACAGTTAAAGCAAATTTGGACTATTTTTATTTCCTGTCAATAGAGATGCAGGCCCAGATCTAGAGCAGTGCAAACTTGGCATTTGCTCTGGACAGCCGATTTCGTGGGTGAGGCGCAAAATTTGTGTAAAAAAAATGTATAATGTATGAAAACAAATAAAAAATTATAGTACGTGAAGATTTTCGTACATTGTCAACGCTCTGCATGTACTCAAGATAGTTGGGCGACCCTTCGACGACATTGACAAATTACTGCAAACCATTTAATTAAAACAAAACAACTACCGCAGTCATTTCCGTAGTACATCTCCACACACACATGCCTCAATATCCATAAACATAAAAAAACTTTTTACAAAGGTTTTATCAGAAAGGTTTATGACTTTTCTCCAGCGCGTCGTTGAATAGATTTATTTAAAATTGTTTAAATGATAGTTTTGGACATTTTTTTTTGTAAAAAAAATGCACAGGGAGGGGGGGGGCGCCCTTTGTATAAATTACGCAGTTACATATATATATATATATATATATATAGAGAGAGAGAGAGAGAAGCACAGAGGGGGCAGCGCGCATTATGAGAGCTTCGATATATTCCCCGAAATGGGTAATAAATAAAGGCCAAGGGGCAACACAAAATTAGATTTTGAAAATAACGAATTTGAAAGTTTTCTAACACGTAAATGTGTGAAAAGTTTATCAAGAAACTTCGAACAAATTTTATTTGTGTCGCAAAAGTTTATATTTAACTAAAAGTGAGAAAAAATTGTTTCAAAGATCCAAAGTACCAGAAGATTAAATTCTTCCTCTGAATATGTGGAGAAAGGAGGCCCAGCATACTCATACTTTATCACTTTGTTTTACGGCTTTAAAGTGGTTCTACCCCCAAAATTAATGCACGTGGTGTTCGCACTTGAATGTTACGAGATGATTATCTCATTTTCGAATCCTTTAAATGCATTGTAGGGCTCGACCAAGTCTTTGACGGCATGTCTTGAGAAAAGCGATTTATTTTTATGACCGACTGACGGATTGTATGTTAGGGTTTTATTGCCCTAGGTCCCAAACTGGACAAGAAGCGCCTGACCAACTGACGGAAATATCGTTTGAAGATAAGGGCATTCCGGAAATCGCAACAAATCTGCCATTGCTTATTTTGATGATTTACAATATAGGATCTTTTAAATTGTCGGCTTTCTTATTTGAAGTAAATTACGAGAAAACTGCCTGCAAGTGAAATGTTCTGAATTTTTTCCCGAGGGATTATTTAGTCTTACGGATTTCCTTGACGAGTGAGGTTCCGAGAATAATGTTTTGAAAATGAACACTTGAATTTGTGAAGTAATTAAGTGACGGAAACGTGAGAACAGTGCATTGTTAAAACTTGTTGCTTCGCAAACCAACACTCCTGTCGTAAGTGATTTCGCTTTTTTTTACTTTAACACTTAATGCATCCTAAACTGATAGCCGCATCAGTAAAACAACCATCTCCATTTTGTTCCCAGTACAATTTTGAATAAACCATGTTAATCTCGTAATATTCTGATCTGTACTCAATCGACAAACCATCTTGAGAACCGAGTGAAAAAACCCAGTTTTCAATCCTGCGACAGCGGCAACTCTTTTTAATATAGAGAGATTCTTAAATATTTCTAACTTAAAACAACAGTAATACCCAATTATTGAAAAACGGGTTTCCAATAAAAATACCTATTCCAAGTTGTAGTTAACAAAAACATTCTTATTTTCATATAAGTAGTATGAACAAAATTTGCGGTCGCTAAGCAGTAAAAATTAATTTTTGATAAATGTTAGACAATAATAAATCTAATAAATTGGCTACCTGAACCATTATATTCCAAACTTTCGTCCGATATATGAGCCGCCGGCCAACCGATATAGTGGTTAAGGTGTTAGCATCTAGATCGGAAGGTTCCAGGTTCGAATCCGGGTCGGGGCATGGATGTTTGTAAGCGTATGGCGTAGAGGCGGCTGGTGCACCTTAAATATGTCGACCTCACGTTGGGTTGGCGTGAAAGTATGGAGAGTGGGGTGCTAGCTCAGGTGTTGTTTCGTGATCTGACCGTGGTTCAAAATTACGAGGTGTTGTCCTCGGATCTTTTCCTTAAAGGATTAATCTTGGCCCGTCGTAAATAGCCCGTTGTGTTGCTAAAATACGATATTAACTAATATTTACCAATTATCGACATATGAGCCTTAAAATTTAATTAATAGAAAATTTCCTCATTCTCGAAAAAACGAGGAATTTTCAATATAATTTTCCGCAGGGGTTTATTATCATGTATCATATTTATATTAATATTGCACTTAGAATTAAAAAACTTTGCCTCTGTAAGTTGCAAGTGGTGAAAAAAGTTTTTCCAAATTAAAAATCATCAAAAATTATTTCAGATCCACAATCACTCTACATAGACTAAGTAGATTGACTATAACTATCGAAAATGAGTTTTGTGATAAATTCTGTTTTAAAGAACTCATACAAGAGATTATGCAGAGTAAAAGGTCAAAGGAAAATTTTTCGATTAAAAATGGAATTTTTTATTATTGTCAATTGTGCTTTTTTAAACCAAATTTTCAAATGCATTTTATATTTTAATTATTGTTATTAGTTTTTAACTTTTTAAAATTAATGTTTATCTTATTTCATTGGTTTTTAAAAATATTGCCTACTGTGCTTCATTGAAACCGAATTTTGAAATATAGATTCTGTTTAAAAAAATTATGAGCACTCATAGGCGGCAGAGTCAGAATCGAGATAATTTTTACCCATGTGCATCAAGCAAATCATATATAAATCTAAAAAGTTCAGAAAAATCGAGACGTTTACGAAAAAATCGACGTTTTAATTTCTAATTTAAATGTATTGTAAGTTTTAAAATTCACCTTAAAGTCATTTAGTAAATATTGTATAAGGAAAAAAAATATGATTTTTAAAATTCAAGTGTTAATTGCTGAATATCTTTTTATGTAAATTAATTAACTGTTTATAATTTATTATTAATAATTAATCAATATTAATATAATTCATTTACTCTTCCCATTTTTTACAAGGGTACTTTTCGGGAGGACCCCCCCCCTCCAATTCAACAACCCTAGTTACGCCTATGCTCGCCCCCCCCCCCCCCCATTCAAAACGTTGGCACGTCCCTGCCCGTGGAAAAAGAAAAAAAAAAACAACGGTTCTCAAAATTGGTTAAAGTAAACATAAGACGGTAGAAAAAAAACGCTCGTAAAAAATACTGAAATGGATCAAGAAAGCGCGCGAAAAGTAAACACGCCATCTAGTGTGCATAATATAAAGCTGGTTTTCTCGTTCCGACGCAAGCCCATACGCAAAACTGTAAACGACTATCCTCCGCGTATGCGTTAAGGCGGAGCATACGCAGTTGCACATACGCAGAATCGTAAACCAGCCTTTACGGTGCTGGGAATGTCTGAGTTTAGGTTTCTCGCCTGTTTTGCCTGCCTGTCTGCCTCTTCATTCTCTTCAATGCCAACATGCGACGGCGTCCACTGAAATGTGCAGCTATTCCCCAGGTGACGAATTTGCTGTAAGGAATGATGGATATCTTGTGCGAGCCTGGAGTCTCCATTCCCAATCGCTTCCAAGGCAGCCCTAGAATCAATGAAAATGACGAGCCAACAACCTTTATCAGTAATACCCAGAGTAATATACATTCGTAGGGCCTCTAGAATTGTCTTTAGTTCGCAAGTGAAATTAGAAGTGATGTTTCCTGCTCCAATGCTTTTTTGCATTTTCATGTCATTTGTCAGGGTGATAGATATGAGGTCTTCCATATGATGCCATTGTATCTCTCTACTTGGCCATTACCCTGTGGGTTATAAGCGGTAGTTCGGCTAGTGGCGATACCAAGAGAAGTTAAAAAGGTTTTGATCTCCCTGGACATAAAAGATGCTCCTCTGTCGGTGTGAATGAAGGCAGGTGTTCCTAAAACCGAGAATAGGTAACGTAAGTGAAAAATGACTGTGTCAGCAGAAACATTGGTGCATGGAAAAGCAAAAGAAAACATAGAAAACTCATCAACCACAGTAAGTAGATAACGGTTTTTTTATGTAGAAGGTAAAAGGCCTTTTTAAAATCCATGTTCAACCTTTCAAAGGGAGGTCGCCTTTATTAATTTGCCCTCATTTTGGCAAAAGCGAGGCTTTTCTTCACTTCAGCATTTACAAGAGTTGGTTACTTTTCTTATGTCCTCAAGAGAAAAAGGCAAATTCTTTGTTCTATCCCAATGATACATCCTGGTGATACCAGGGTGGCACAAGGAATCGTGCAATTCACCTAAATTAATTTGGGGGTGAGTAGCAGCATTCACCCGGGAAAGAGCATCAGCTGTTGCATTTTTATTTCCAGGGCGGTAGATGATATCGAACTTAAAAGATGTTGGTTGAACATGAAGGCAACCGATCTTTGGTCAGTGAAGTCCTCGAAATGTCTGCCCGCCAGGTAATGCCACCAATTACGTAAGGACTCCACGATGGCATAGGCCCCCAGGGGCATTCCTTCTTTAGGTTTGTACGGGCTTCACAACCCCGGGGTACCTGAGTGATCTTTTCCTTTCCCAGGGGTTTACTGTCTTTGGTAAACGCGGGGGTCGCGCTCCCGGGATACCCAAGCGATCTTTCTTTATCTTCCTCCCACTACTCTATCCCCCCATCCCTCCTGTGTTTCCTTTTCTAGACTTGCGAATCGGAAAAAATCAACGAAAATATTTAATTGATTTGAATTTATGTTTATCATATATATAGAACATATAATTTTGACCAGAAAAACATTTGTTTTTGTTCCATCTTATGATACAATTTATTTAAAAATTGCAATTTAGTTTTTTTTTTCCTCCTTCTGAATTATTATTTAAATGGTTGAACTTTTATTTCATTCATTTGAATTTTTCTAATTATTTATAAAAATGTCAGTACGTTTTTTCTGACCCGCATGTTTGCCGTGTGCGGCGTCCCGTATCGGGGGAAAATGGGATCCTGGGGTACCTGATGCGTACCCTTTGGCCCATGCTTCAACGTAGACGGGTGGCTGGAGTGAGCCCGCTCTGGTCAATCGGCTCACTCAATATCTCTGGGGTTCATCACTTCAGAATGCTCAGTCCTTCTGTCGTGCTGAACTCCATTATTTTTGAGTTTGTAAGGGTTAGTGCTGCAGCTAGGGATGCCCTGGGTGAACTGGCGGATCCACATCCCGACGCTGTAACACTATATTCTGGCGTTACCCCTGAAGCAGCCCCGAGATCTGTTGCTCGTCAACTGCCGGGTGCTGCTTTCCCTTGTTGGGCTCCATGGTGGGCGGGGGCACCCCAGAAAGAACATTTAATCTTTCACATGGATCCTAAAACCCTGTGCCCCGACGGAGGCCTTATTCCGTCAAACCTACATGACGAAACTATGACACTCAATGAATTAACCCTTGAATCTAGTAATACCCAAGCTCCAAAATCAATTCCAAAGTTTATCGTTGTACATAATGCTGAAAGAAAGTTGCAAAATTTGTCCCCATTTCTAATAGAAAAATACATTAAAAATGCTGCGGGAGAAGTAAAAAATATTAAAAAAATGAAATCCGGTGATCTTTTAATAGAATCCACATCATTCATACAATCAGAAAAATTACTTCAAATTACAAACTTTGGACAAATACCTGTAGAAGTGAATGCTCACCGAACATTAAATTTTACAAGAGGCATAATATCTTCATCAGAATTGATTATGGTTTCAGAAGAAGAATTTTTAGAAGAATTAAAAAATCAGAAAGTTTGTGCTGTAAAAAGAATAACCCGCAATAACAATGGAAATTTTATCCCCACTAATAGCATAATTCTTACCTTCGACACACCAGTTCTACCTTCAAAAATTAAAGCCGGTTATTTGTACTGTGACGTTCGTCCTTTCATTCCTAACCCTCAACGCTGTTTTAGATGTCAGAGATTTGGCCACACCAAAACAACATGTCGCTCGTCAACACCTATATGTGCCCGTTGTTCAAAACCAGATCACGATAGTGTAAATTGCCTAGAAACCCCATGCTGTACTAACTGCCAAGGAGAACACGCTGCCTATGCTAAAATATGCCCACGCTGGATCACTGAAAAAGAAATTCAATACTTAAAAGTTACTAAAAATATATCATTTCCTGAAGCCCGAAAACTGGTAGAATCACGCACCCCCCGCCCAAATATTTCTTACACATCGGTTTTAAAATCATCCAAAACTGTTTGTACCCAAACCGATGATATAGACATTACTCCAACTAAAAAAGATACAGAATGTCAAACAATAATTCAATCTCCAACACCAAATATTAAACATCCTAGAGCCGTACCGACCGAAAATAGTAGCCAGGTTAAAAATGTGAAAGAAATAAAACAGCCAAATAATTCTCACAAAATCAAGGATAAAACTCCAAAACGAGCAAAACTGAAGAACGAACAAAATATTGCAAAGACTAAATCACAAACAAAAAAGGAACAAATGGAAACGGAAATAAATCTTCACCCGTCTTCAGAATCGAGTTTAAGCGACATGGAAATGGACCATGAGGTTGAGAAAGAGCTAAGAACCATACGTTTTAAAAAGAGACTAGCCACTAAATAATGGCCTTAAACATTTTAACGTGGAACTGTCATGGTTTCCAAACTCATCTTGACGACATCAAAACTTTGATCAATTCTTTTAACCCCGTATGTCTCTGTCTACAAGAAACATATCTGACATCTACAAATTCATCATCAATTAAAAACTACCACATCATTAGAAAAGACAACACTACCGGCATTCGTGCTTCTGGTGGCGTAGCAATTATGACTTTGAAAAATTACCCGTCAACTACCATCTCATTAAACACTCCAATTCAAGCAGTTGCCATTCAAATTCATATTAAAGTTCTCATCACAGTTTGTTCAATTTATCTGCCTCCAAATGAAACCGTCAGGCAACAAGATTTAGATGATCTATTTAATCAGTTACCACACCCATATTTTATCATTGGTGATTTTAATGGACACAGCCCTGTTTGGGGCAGTAATAATCTTAATTCTCGAGGACAGCAAATAGAAAAACTCATTGACGATCACTGCCTCTGTCTTCAAAACGATACGAGCTATACATACTTTCATCATCCTACTCGTTCATTTTATACACTTGACCTGGCGATATGCTCTCCAGTTTTGCACCCCATGTGGGATTTTAAAGTAGACAACGACTTACACAATAGTGATCATTTCCCTGTCATTTTAACTTATAATTCTAACGATATTTTATTGCCCAGACGACCACAGCGATATATTTTTGACAAAGCCGACTGGACTTTATTCCAGTCGGAAGCTTCTATAACTGACGACATCGTTAACATGCCTAACATTGACGACGTAATTCATAAAGTCACAGACATTTTAATTCAAGCAGCAGATGTGGCCATCCCAAAAACATCGGGAAAGGTACCAAAGTTATGGAAACCTTGGTGGAACCAGGCATGTGCCCATGCATATAAGATCCAAAAGAAAGCGTGGGGGAAATTCCGGCGTTATCCTACGACTTTTAACTTAATTGATTATAAACGTACGAAAGCCGAAGCACGTAAAATTAGAAGACAGAGCCAGAAAATATCTTGGCAAAATTACGTTGGCTCAATTCAAAGTCATATTTCATCTAAACATTTATGGGACAAAGTGAAAAAAATTTCCGGCAACTTTCATAAACCACATATTTCATTCTTATCTACTCATGGACAAGTTATTTCTAACACTAAGACGATTGCTGACACTTTGGGGAACGCTTTCTCCAAGGTGTCTCATGAAAGCTCTTACCCACAAGATTTTATCGATTACAAACGAAGTGAAGAACGCAAGATTTTAGATTTCCAATCATCTCCAGTGAGGGATTATAACCAAGATTTTACTTTTTATGAGCTAAAGTGTGCTTTGCAAAAATCTCACTCAACTTCACCTGGACTTGATAAAATTCATAAAGACATGTTGAGTCATCTCAACGAAAATTCATTAAATTCTATTTTATTCATTTTTAACAGAATTTGGAGGGAAAGAACATTTCCTAATTCATGGCGTAGAGCCATCGTCATACCTATCCAAAAGCCTGGTAAAGAGCCCAAGGATCCAAGCAATTATCGTCCGATTGCCTTAACCAGCTGTATATGTAAACTAATGGAGCGAATGGTTAATGCACGTTTAATTCATATTCTCGAATTGGAAAAACACCTATCAATATTTCAAAGTGGATTCCGATATGGTCGCAGTACCAACGATAATTCAGTAATGCTTGAATCATCAATCCGAGATGCATTCGTATCTAAAAAGCACTTGGTTTCGATTTTTTTTGACATGGAAAAGGCTTATGACCGAACTTGGAGGTATGGCATCATGCGTGATTTACACCAAATGGGCTTTCGAGGAAACCTCCCAATTTTTATACAGAACTTTTTAATGACTAGGACTTTTAACGTTCGTATTAATGATGTTCTCTCTGATGATTTTCCACAGGAAGAGGGTGTCCCACAAGGGAGCGTTTTAAGTGTGATACTTTTTATCATAAAAATTAACGGCATTGTACAGCAACTTCCCCCGTACGTAAATGGAACACTTTCTGTTGACGACTTCCAGATATTTTGTACTGGAACGAATATACCATTTATCGAGAGACAACTTCAAACGGCTTTACGAAAAGTATGCGATTGGACAAATAAAAATGGTTTCGTTTTTTCTGCACAAAAATCGGTATGTGTTCATTTTACAAGAAAACGTGGTTTACATCCCGATCCAAATATTTTATTAAACGGCAATGCCATTCCTGTTGTTCCTCAGGCTAAATTTTTAGGTGTTATTTTTGACTCAAAGCTAACTTTCCGACCTCACATTTATGTTTTAAAACGAAAGTGTAACCAAGCAATGAATATTTTAAAAGTTTTATCAAATACCTCTTGGGGAGCTGACTCGTATTCTCTTTTAAAAATTTACAAAGCTGTGGTTCAATCCAAATTGGATTATGGATGTGCGGTGTATGGGTCGGCTGCAAAGTCTGTCCTCAAGGCTCTGGACACTATACACCATCAAGGCCTCCGTCTTTCTATTGGAGCCTTTAGAACATCACCCGTCCAGAGTCTATATGTAATGAGTGGAGAGCCGTGTTTAAAACTCAGACGTGAGAGACTCGCTCTTAAATATTATTTTAAAATTAAAAGTGATCCATCAAATCCACTACATAATATAGTCATTAACCCCAAATATGGAAGCCATTATTCACTTAAACCATCCTTTATTCCTTCATTTGGTTTTCGAATTCGTTCTTTGTTAAATTCTGTAAACCTTGAAAATCTTGATATATTCCATAGAGAAAACGAACCTCCACCTTGGAGTGATAGATCTTTACCCATGATCAATGATTTTACCAATCTGACAAAATCATCTACTCCTGATTCAATGTATTTGCAATTATTTTATTTACATAGACAAAATTTTTCATGTTTTAATACTGTTTACACTGATGGATCTAAAACTGGGACACACGTTGGTGCTGCGGCTGTTTTTAACAATATAACTATTTCAAGAAAATTGAATAGTAGCTGTAGTGTTTTTACCTCAGAAATTTACGGGATTATTTTAGCATTGACAAAGATTTCGACATCTACAAATAAAAAATGGATTATTTATACCGACTCAAAAAGCTCCTTAGACTCTTTGACAAACTTTACAATTAAAAGCCACCCTCTTATTTTAAAAGCTGTTCAATTAATTTTTATGTTAAAAGATCGTCAATTCGAGATACTTTTATGTTGGATCCCTGGGCATACTGGGATTAAAGGAAATGAAAATGCAGATATCGCAGCAAAAAATGCAACTGAAACTCTAAATTCTAAAGTCCCAGTACACGATATTGACAATGTTCTAAAAAAAGCAATCGTTTTATCCTGGCAGACAACTTGGGATCAAGAATCCCAAAACAAACTTCATTCTATTCGTCCATTTATCAATTCTTTTAGAAAATCAAACTTTAATAGAAATTTTGATGTAAAACTGACCAGGCTTCGTATCGGGCATACCTTTTTTACCCATAGACATTTGCTACGCAGAGAACCTGCTCCATTATGTTCATTTTGCACCACCATTTTATCCATTAAGCATATTTTAACAGAATGTCCAAACTTTAATTATAGTAGACTAAACCGATTTGGAGTTCTTCACCCAACCCTGAACGACCTGTTGATGGATCCACCTCATAATAATTTATTCCTATTCCTCTCAGACATTGGTTTTATAAACTGTATTTAGATTTTAAATTTTGACCTTATTCGAACTATATATATACTGTGTCTTTATTTTAGTTCTAACTAAATTTTTTAAGAATGACTAATAAGTATTGTTTGGCGCAGCATGGCCAAATATGGCCCTTGTGCCATAAAACACCAACCAACCAACCAACCACGATGGCATAGGCCTCTTTCTCAATAGACGCATGCGTCCTTTCCGATGGACTAAGGGTCTTAGAAAAGAATACAATTGGACGCTCGGCCTGGCTGAGAGTAGCACCTATTGCATACTCGGAAGCATCAGTCTCCGCTCTGAATTGGATGTTGTCTTCAATTATTGCTAATGAGGCATTGGCAATATCAGCTTTTAATAAGTTGAATGCCTCAACAGCTTCTTTTGGAAGTGGAAAAGGCCCCTTTGTCAAGAGGGGACGTAACTTTTCAGAGAAGCTGGGGATCCACCAGCAATAATGTGCAAACATTCTTAATGCTCGTTGTAATGAGGAAGCATCTTTAGGTACAGGCGTATCAATCAACGGAGCAAGTCTATCTGGATCAGGTCTAATAACCTTGTTGCTAATAGTGTATCCTAATAATTTGATGGACCTGACGGAGTAAAGACATTTGTCGTCATTCAGAGGTGCATTATATTTCTTAACTGCAGCCAATAATTTTTATAAGTTATAATCATGCTCAGACAGTGTTTTACCGCAAATGGTTGAATCGTCAAGATAAGGGTAAACACCCTCTAGCCCTTCATCTGCAATTATTTGATCGATTGTCCTTTGAAAACTTGCCACTCCATTTGTAAAACCAAAAGGCACACGTTAGAATTGATAACGATCCCGAAGTTAGAAACTTGGGACTAGAGAGTAAAAAAGCCTTTTTGTTTTGTTTCTCGAATAAAATAAACCACGCGATAGCCGTCTGTGTTTTCCATTCTCCACCGTATTCTGTCCGTCTAAGTTGACACATCTGGTCTCTGTTTAGACGGCCGCCCTGTTATGCCCGCGGCATCATGACGTGTCACTGCTAACGGCTCCGGGGATTGATCCCGGACCGTCGTCAATAGCCCGTTGAATTGCTCTAGTATGACGTAATTAGGAATTACCAATTTCCTTTGAGAATTGGCATCAACTGTATTTATTTTATAAACAAAAGCGCATGCAGGGTGGATTTGATAAAGAACTACTGCTGATATGATGTTAATGTTATGGAAAATAGCCTTTTTATGCGAAATATTCAGGAAGGAAAGCACGTAAAGTGCTTTGTTTCGTACAGAGCTTAATTATTGCTAATATGAGACATTGTTTTGAGGTGCTTACTCATAGATGGTATTTTAGGATATCCCCGTTATTTTTTATTCGTAAACAGCCAACATTACAAATGTCTACTTTAGAAACTTTAAATTTTGATAACCTCGCTTTGAAAACGCTTCCCATTGACCCAGAAGAGAGGAACTACGTGAGAACAGTGAAAGCAGCTTGTTTTTCTAAAATCATGCCTACACCAGTATACAACCCAAAACTCGTTGGATGCTCTCCTTTGGCAATGTCTCTGTTAAACTTGCCTCAGAGTGAATTAGATCGAGACGAATGTGTTGAATACTTTTCTGGTAACAAAATACTACCGGGGTCTGAACCTGCTGCGCATTGTTATTGTGGACATCAGTTTGGATACTTTTCTGGGCAACTTGGTGATGGAGCTGCCATGTGAGTCGTCAGGATTTCATTTATTTGCATCATGAACTGTTTGTTTCTTGGTTTAATATTTATACAGTTTGCTGAATAGGGCTTTGAAACATTTTTTCTTTGCCATTCACTCATTATGAGCGAATGACAAAGTAATTGTACATGTTAAAACACAACAAGGTACAAGCCATCACCAAATTGAAAACTAAAATTTGCGCTGACTATTTGGATAGCATACGAGATACCATATTCCCCAAATCATCGTCAATCGACGATGGAAAATGATTACTAATTGGTGATGGTAGTGTTCTTGAGTTTAACCAGATGACATGAATGTACAGTAGAGTCCCGATTATCCGAGTTAATGTGAACCAAGACAAACTCAGATAATCGAAAAACACGGTTAAAGTGAAAATTGTAAATGTCAATTAAAGCGGAAATTCGTATAATCGTGGATTTACTGTATAGGTAAAATTCTAGTATATTATTTAGCCTAGTCACAATTTCAACTTTTTACACCTGTCCATTAATGATCTTGGCAATTATTCTGAACTGTCGGATAGAAAATTTTGTATCATTGAAAAGGAATTTCTTTTGGAATCATTTTTGAGTTGTTATCAAGGGCCCTAAATTTGCTGTTATTTGTTTGTCGTACTTAGCACCATTAAATTTTTTGATGACTGAGTTTTTTTATTCAGTGTTATTTTTCAGGTTATTTCCTCTTGTATGACAAATTCCAATCAATCTAGTTTCTTTTTTCTATTATCTACCTCAAAGTATGTAAAAACAGTCATCTGCCCTGAATGCAATGCAATACAAAACAAATAAGATGTTAAGAGTAAAATAACCCAATGTCAATAGCCATCTAGTCCAGGTCTTAGTTGTTGATTACACTGTTTAAAAAAGATTTCTTTGTAAACTATATGGGCAGTGAACACTAGCGTTTTGGGAACCTCTTCATAACTTTTCGCTAAATTTGCTATGCAGGTTATCGGGTGTCCAGTTTTGTTTGATAAATATGATATGATTAAGGTCGGCATATTTTGGTGTTTTAAACACAATGTCAACACGACACCATGTCTTGAATCTTGGAAATTTTATCATTTCTAGTAACTAATCAGTCTTTGAACTTATAATAAGTTTTGATATTTGTTTGAAATATATAATAGTTCTACTACTTGGGATACTTTTGCAGGTATCTTGGCGAAGTGATAAATAAGAAGAATGAAAGGTGGGAAATTCAACTTAAAGGTGCTGGTTTAACCCCTTATTCAAGAACTGCAGACGGAAGAAAAGTTTTACGCTCGAGCTTAAGAGAATTTTTATGTAGTGAGGTAAAGTTGACATTGTTAGTAATTTCAAATTATTTAAAAAGTTAAATATCTTTGATATGAAGACAATAATTTGCCACCTGTTGGATTATGTGAAATTGCCCTAATTTTTCACATTACTTTTACAACCTGTCACAGAATATTCCTATATTCTGTTTTTTTTTATTTTTTTATTTCCTTTGTGTCACATATAGAATTTTAGCTAGAAGTTTGTGAAAGATAGTGCAACTTTGTCCACCAAAAAGTACTTTATGGTTACATTCCTCTAGTCATGCACGGTTTTAGTAAAATCAAAACCGGTTTTTCGTTTTTACTAAACTTGTAAAAAAATACAAAAGTCGATAGATTTGTGTAACAAACATTAAAATAAATTTATTTCTTAGGTATGTAAGGACTATTATCTAACCTTGAGACCTATAAAATAACCTGCCAATACAATTAGCATTTTTTAAGCATTAAAGTGAGCTTGCTGAAAACAGTGAATTTATAGACATAATTTAACCTCAATCTAATTTTGGTTACAAATTGATCTGACAATGAGAATGACGTTCTGACTGTCTGGTCAATGACCCATTGAGGCAGAACCAACAAGCTTCTTGTTCCTCTGCAGCAATTGTCCCATGCATAACCCTCTATTCCAGGTGCCCGTGTACCATTTTGGAAAGTCATTTCAACAAGGCTCATTTTTGTGTCAGTTGTTATCTTCATATCCCTCAACTGGAAACCGGTCAGCTGGCATGCCCACGGTGGGGGTGGTTGTGGGAGGGTTTGATTGTTGATGAAAATAAATTTTTAAAAAGTGATTTCAACAAAGCCAAAACTTTTTCTATAGTTAGTTAACATGATAAAATGACAAAAACACCAGTCGGCTGCATGGCAAAGGGTGAAAATATAGTCCGCTGATGCGATAAGTATACCACACGCTGAAATGAGTTCGAGCACCGCATGGCGACTTATTATTTCAGCTGTCGTATCTTCCTCGATACTTAGAAAGCTTACTTTTATTTTCGCAAAAGACATTTATACTTTTACAATATATCAAAATTTCTTATTTTGTTGAAATCAATTTAATATTTTTATAAAGTGTAAATAGTATGAACGTGAATGCTTATATTTCATTATATTTTTAAAAAGTAGGTTACTAAATAAACAAAATTCAGTTTCCAGTTGAGGGATATGAAGATAACAACTGACACAAAAATGAGCCTTATTGAAATGACTTTCCAGAATGGTTTGCGGGCGCCTGGACTAATCTGCAGCAATTGCTCCATGCTTAAAAAGGAAGATTTTTTCTCAACATTGTTGTCACTGTCATCGCAGTTGACATCCCTTGCATTGGATTGTGCTTGTGTTAAATATGACGTCCATAAACGTTTAAAAAGTTTATTTATAAACTGATGGACAGCCGGTTTCCCCAACTTTTAAAACACATACTCTATTCTTTTATCGCCGATTCAATAACCATTATGTAAAAATTGGAACAACTGCTGATGCGTTTGTGGGTGTTTCTTGAATTCTTAATTCTAGGGGTTTTTTTCAGTTTATTACCGAGTGCAGTATAATCTTATTACAAGATGTCAAAATAAAATTGAAAGCAGTGTCAATAGATTTGCATCTGCTCTATAGATAATACTTCTGCTGAAGGAATTCTTTCAACTGAAAGTTAATCCACCAAATTCGTCAGATCAAAATTTAACACCAAAACTGTGGTTTAAACATCGGAGCAGGCATTGTGAATATGGTTTCTTTGATGTCCAGGGATTTTGTTCATCCTCAATATTTAACTTAAACTTGTAAATATGATCATAAGTTGCTGAAATACACCTACCTGTTATTTCTGAATAAATATGTTTATCGAAAACTGCAAGTGGTTGAGAAAACAAAACAATTGTTTTTTCGAATCAGAATTATACCTAATGAAGAACAGTAATTAATTGCAATGACTTGTAATAATGATGAATTTCTATTCTGATAAGTTGGTAAATTAGTTTTGAAATTCGGGTCTGTACAGCAGTTTCTTCGATACCCGGTTTTGCAATCACTGCATTTCTCTATTTTGTGTCTGTAAAACTTTCGTTGTGCAAGGGTGTCTTACTTGACATTGTGTCTTGTTAAGCATGGTCAAATATGGCACTTGCACCATACAATACCCAAACCAAACAATCAAGAATTGATGCTACTAAGGTTACTAGCTTTGACCATGGCAATCCTGCAAATGTATAATAGAATGGATCCCAAACAGAAAAATATCTACAACTGGATATGGGCTTATATTGAAGCTTATATTGAAACGTATAGTAACACCAGCATTATACTTTAAAATGTGACAAAAAAAAGATGCTAGCTTCTTAGTGCAGTAGTATATAATGTCTAATAACAAGTGTATAAGTACCACCTAGCCCTAAATCTTTCAGTTTTCATGTGTCACTTGTATAAAAAGTTTTCTTATTCCTTTCCTTTTCAGGCAATGCATTTCTTGGGCATACCAACTTCTAGAGCTGGAACATGTATTACTTCAGATTCTAAAGTGATCAGAGATAAATTTTACGATGGCCATGCCAAAGAAGAAAACTGTTCTATTGTGTTGCGTATTGCACCAACTTTTATTAGGTATTATTTATTAGATGCAACTTTTAAACTCTTGATCTAGTTTTAAAGCTTATTTCCTTGATTAAAGATCGTAAATTATGTTGATTATTTTTATTTATATATGTTGATTACTGTATTTTTGTGTTGATTATTATATTGATAATTTTGTGAACATGACGTTCTTGATGCAAGTTCTCAAAATAATTTTTCTTGGTGTTATTAGTATAGTAAGTTACTTTAGTTGTATCAAGCACTTACAAAAAGGATTCTAGAGTGACCAACCACAACATTTATAAAAGCAAATATTATTTCTTAATACAATAGATCAGGGTTTCCCAAACTTTTTCTGCAATGGAACACTTTTCAAATCTGGAAATTTTAACGGAACATTAGCTTATTTTTTAGGTTGGATAATTTCTACTAGTAAGAATTAAAAAAAATGTTACTGAAACACATTATTTATTTAGTAATCATTTTTAAATAGAAATCTATAATCTTATATAAAAATATGAATAAAAAAAGCACTTAATGACTTTGAAGCACTTAATGTCCTTGAATTGCATATCTTGATATTAGGCACAAATTGATAAGTTGCATTCTAATATCTGGTGTGGCGTTGAGCCTGTTCCTGCACTTTGATTTCGTTGCAGCATAATAAGAAAATCCTGCTTCTCATAAATAGGGTGTATATAACAGAAGTAAAATAATAATAACTTGTTTGAAGAATTTTGGTACTCTTTGACATACCTCTCCCAGAAATCATTTAAAGGCTGATCTTTGTATTTTTGTTTGAAATCAGAGTCACTAATTAAATCAATTAGATTTTCATAGTCACTTGCACTTAAGCCTACTGGGTTAGCTGTCAAAAAAAAAAAAATGGGATTCCGAACCCAAGAATCGTTTTTACTAGTTTTTGGAAAATATTGCAAAAGAGTTGTTTTCAAGTTGTGTAGGTGTTCTAAAAATACTTTGGAAACTTCATCTACTTCAAAATTTAATTTATTCAAACATTCATGTAAGGCAGGAAAACAATCAAAATTATTCAATTCAACTAATAAAATTCAAAATTGTATTTTTTGTTACCAAAAGATGCAATTTTATCTCTTGTTTTAAGTATTTTTTGTTACCAAAAGATGCAATTTTATCTCTTGTATTAAAAATGTTAATACTTTTTCCTTGTGATGATTAGTTAACTTCATTGCACTTGGTAAAAATATCTGCCGGATATGCAAGTTTTATCAACCATGAGGATTTGTTAAAACTTCAACAAAATTTTGTTCTGAATATTTTGTGCCTTCAAGAAGACCAATAACTCACTTCGAAGTTCATAAAGTCTTAATAGTGCTTTTCATCTGGATAGCCATCTCCCTTCAGTATGTAATAAAAGTGCCTGCTGTGTCTGCCACCCATTTCATCAAGCAAAATTTTAATTAATCTGGATTGAAGTGGTCTTGGTTTTACATAGTTTATCACTTTCGCAGCTTCATCCATGGAATTTTTTTTCGTCACCAGTCCAAAGTACGGAATTGTCCAAAATCCGAACATTTTGCTAACCAGCGTTTTTTCTCTCTCACTTTTTCCCATCCTTCCGACAATTTTAAAAGAACAAGGAGTTGAAAAACCTGGACCTAATTGATGAAATAACGGACATCTTCAGAGTAAATACCACAGAAAAATTAGAAGATTTGCAAGTAAAATTTGTTTCATTGTATTAAAGTATTTTTCCTTTTTAAAAATTGTTCATATTTATATATCTGCTATTTTACTATTGCAAACGCAAAATTCCCGCTGAGGTTTATATTAAGGTTTTTCTGAACAAAAAATGTGCAAAGAAAATCCGGAATGGCCAAGGTGTCCAGCGGTTTGTTGAAAAATTATCAAACCAAAAATTTTTCGCCAATAAAAATAAGAGTTGTATATTATGTTAAATTCCTGAAAGTTCCAAGATTCCACACTTTTTGTTAGAAAATTTTGTGTAGTAAGTGTTAGATCTTTAGACTCAAAGTGTTTTGTTGTATCTCAATAGTATGTGTAAAATGTTTGTTGTATTAACATTTTATTTCTAAATAGTTTATTTTTATTTCTAAATAGTTTATTTTTATTTCAGGTTTGGTTCCTTTGAAATTTTTCGAACATTAAGTCCATTCACTGGAAGAGTAGGACCAAGCGTGGGAAGAAAGGAGATTCTGCACACTCTTCTTAACTATGTCATAGATACTTTTTATCCTGAGGTATAATTTTGTGTATTATCTATTAAAAACTGTTTTATCCTATGATATCTATACCAGTAGAGCAGCACCTAATATCTGTTGAACTTTCTTAATTGTTTATATCTATTGATGCAAATCCAATCCACACTTTATATCGTATTTCAATCCATTTATAATGAATACAGTTTCCGTATTCACATAAACTGATATACCTCTAAATGAAATAAAATTATCATAAATTAAATGAAACATCATTTAATTTACTTTTACTGATGTAATTTTTATTTCTATCAAATATCAGACAAAAAGCATTTCTCAGTCATGCTAACCACTGTAAAACTCAAGAACAACTATCAGCCCATCGCCAAATTGATGATAGAACTTTTCGTTGAAAAACAACTATTTGGATAATCCTTTGGGTCACCCTAATCCAAAATTTTAACTTTTATTGGCAATGGTAAATATCGCCATTTTGCAATGGTATCATGTTCTTGAATCTAACCATTACCGCAATTAGATTCTGAATGTCACTTCAATTTCATCTTGTTCCATTTTTCAAAGCCAATTTGACGCTAAACCTATTTTCATTTCTGTGATGATTTCTGCCTTCCATATTTATCATTGCTTCTGTAATCAATGCAGAACTTCATTGAGTGACAAACTAATATGTGAAGTTTCAGGAATATTATGCAGCTCCTTAACTCAAATCAAGCATATTTAAACTTTGTAACACAATTGGCAAATTTATCCCATAATGGTCAATTTTATATTGCTTATATCCATTTTTGCTATTTGGCGATAAACAAGTAACATTGAATTCTAACATTGATACCTTGTACAATATTAAAAGCACCCAAATAAAGCCATATTTCTATTTATTGTTTGATAATAATTTGATGCAATGTGTGAAGCAAAGGTTCCAAATCCATATTTCAAAAATGATTGTAAACGCACTGTTAAATATAGCCCGGAGTACAAATTCAGACGTTAATGGCAACTAAACCTTTTTCTCAGTTGTCATAAAAAACAAATATGCAATTTTAAATTGTGCTTTCATGGATGTCTGAACAAACATTCCTAATACTAGGGCTGCATACTGGGTAACTTTAAAAGTAAGTTTATATTCTTAGTAGCATTATTAAATGGTTGATTGGTCAAAATTTGCACCAAATTTTGTTGTTAGCTATCTAAAAGGACACCTGGGTACAAAAGCTGAACTGTCAAGTTGAAATTTATCTATGCAAAATGTAACTAAGTACTGCTAATTTCAAACCCTGATTATAACAGAAAGGTTAAAGACAAAATCAGTGAATAAATCATAAAAGAAAAGTTGTTTAAGGCTGAAAAATTGCCAAAGAAGGTTTCAAGATTCTTTTTTTAAGTGAAGGGGTGTGGTGTGTGCAACTGTATAGAATTAACCTAGTCCATATATATGTATAAATCTTAATTTAAAAAAATAATTTCAAATTTGGAAAAAGTGGATTTATATTTAGGATTTTTGAAAAGTTGAGAAATCCTGGTGGCAATCTCCTATACATAAATATTTTGACTTTTTTCTAGATGACGGGGATATATTTTAGGGATATTATGCTATTAAAAATTTACAATACAATATGAAGAATTTTAAATCTTGTATAAACAGCTATAAATAAAATGAAAATTTGAAATTCATATTGTTTGTGTATAAATAGGAAATATTTCTTGTTCACACACACAATGCCATAATCAATTGTGGCTAATGGTAATTTCATTGACACATATTTAAAATATATTTTTAGTTTTCCTCAGTGCATATTACAGTTAAAATTGCTGTTTACTTATAAATCTTTGCACATTTTTTTGTGTTGTAAAATTTTCTGTAAACATAAATATCTCAGGTACACGAAAATTCTAAGGATCAGGTGGAAAAGTATGCTGCCTTTTTCAAGGAAGTTGTTCTCCGTACAGCAAGATTAGTTGCACTATGGCAGAGTGTTGGCTTTTGCCATGGGTAAATATTTTCAAGTTTAAAAAGTTTATAATCAACATTTGATTTGAACTCTTAAAATGCAAAGAGTTTCTCCTCTATTTTTCATTCATCTCAATATGTTTGCCATTTATATATTCAGTGGTAAATTTAACTTTTTCAATCAATGATTTATATGGTCATTGAGTAATGTACTTGAAATTTCCCTTATACTTTTCAAAGTGAAATTTAAAAGGTCGCACTTAAAAAGTACAAGAAACAAGTTTTACTTTACTGGTTGAGACATTTTTCTCTAATTCAACAAACTATTCAGTTTACTAAAAAGGCAAATTATTCTTTTAAATGATTAAATATAAGATAATTATGGCATACTATATAATCTTTTACTAAGGTAATCACATTTCTTTCGTACAAATTCTAACAATTTTTGAGTTGCCACAGGTAGAAATTAGTGGTCATTTGTTGCATATTGCACCTATAAATTTGGTTTAGACAATCACTTTTTTAGACCCAAGCATCACATTTCGATGCCTAACATTTTAATTTTTTCTCTGCTATGATACTTAAGAAACTTCACTTATCAAACCTCAAGAAAATTTCAGGTAACAAAGCAGCATATAGATTGGTAAAGAGGTACTCTAGACTTCTCAAGGGGTGATTCCTTATCAAACTGCAACTTTGAGTCATTGTAGAGTGTATACTTAGCATAAGATATTTTTAGATCAAACCAAAGCCAAATTTTCTAAATTTAATCCATTCCTGATTGCCTGTAGGAGTACATCCCCCTTTTGATGGCGAGTGTCAGCGAGCAGGGCCCTCACTGTCCTCGCACAGAGCCCTCTCTGTGACGTCATGGACTGGAAAGTCAAATCAGGATTATACGAATTATTAAGATAGTTTAGCCGTCACAGGAGATTGAAGGAGTGTTGGTTTGCGAAGCAAATCAAATTAGGATTGGCGAGCAGGAGTGAAACCCCCTAGTATAACAAATAATTCTTATATGGGTGTAATGCAACAAAGTGTACATCAATGAAAATACAGTAGTTAGTTATAAAAAGTGTTTATTGTATATCAAATAAAAAATAGCCTTCAACATAGGTTGAATTTAAAAAGATGTAAAAGAATACACACTGCATTAATCTTTAGAACAAAAAGTTTGTTAGTTGCTTACATTCATTGTTTTTTTTTAATTATTTTCTGCTTGGCTTGTTTGCTGTTTATTTCTTCAGTTAATAACTGACGCGCTGAGGTGCCACAAAGGTGTTCATAGTATGCAAACACATTTTCATTTCATGATTGGTCAATATATTTAATAACAAAATTTAAATGGTCTTTCATTTCACTCACTGACTGTTATAATAGATTCCATTATAATTAGGTACTACTGTATTTACAATAGTTCTTTGTGTCCTCTATCTACCAATGGTGCACTAATGGAAGTAATGCCCTTACTAACCAAAACAACTTTCAGTGGATATGATTGGCAGGGAAAGGACTTCCCACTGCTCAGCGCAGCTTCACTGGCTTTTTGTATTTTTATTTGTGTATTTTACCCTGAATGTATTTAATTATTGTTTTTATTTTTGTATACTTTTGGCTGAAGGACTTGTATGTTTGTAACGACCTACTGCTTTGAAAATAAAAATTAATTCCCACTAACTAGACTTAGTAAATAGTATTCCTGACAAGTTCCCAGAATGAGCTACTGTTGGAAGTTTTAATTTTGGTCATCTGTTGATCCTAATTCTGAGTGTTGCAATATCACATCCTACTAGAAAATGTTGTTTTTATTTAAAAAATACAATACATTCAAAGTGGCCCAAATGTAAGGCTCTTTTACACTTAAAGTTTATTTCTAAATATGTCATACTTTTATTTGTTGTAGTGTCTTGAATACTGATAATATGAGTATTGTTGGTTTAACACTGGATTATGGACCTTTTGGATTCTTGGATGTGTATGATCCAAACCATATATGCAATGCATCTGGTAAGTTTATATGTAACCAGCAAGGCTGTTCTTACTGTTTGAAATTTGTATTTTTATGGTTCAGATATAATACGCTGTAAAGCTGAGTTAAAATTGTGTCCTATTTTATTTATGCAATTCACTAAATTATTTACACCAGACTACCTTTTATCGACAAATATTTTATTTCCAAAAAAAATTTCATGTTGCAATACAGTTTTTACTGATGGATCATAGAATGGAACTCACGTTCGTAATTAGGGTCTCAGCCCCCTCATCCTGACTAGCTGAAGTCACTACAGATTTAAATGATACTGGATGTAGGAAAAGTTCCAGAGTTAAGCTTGTCCAACTATGACCCTTGTGCCATAAGACCCAGAAACCAACCCAAGAAGTTGAAGTCCTCAGAGGCACATCTCCTGTAGGTGTGTATGGACTTCACAGACCCAATTGACTATAGTAATCTTTTCTTTTCCCATGGGGTTTACTGTCTAGTAAGCATATGTGTTGTGCTCTGGGATACACCTAAGTGGTCTTTCTTGCTTTCATCTCATTCTATTCCCTTCCTCACGTTGGGTTGGTGTGGAAGTTTGGAGATTAGGGTGCCAGCTCAGGTGTTACCTCGTCATCTGACCATTGTTCAAATTGACATGGTGTTGTCCTCGTATCTTTCCATTAGGGGATTGATCTGAGACCATCGTCAATAGACTGTTGTGTTGCTCTAGTACGTCGTTAATTAAAAAATTATCAATTACCCTAATCCCTCCTTTTTTTCCCATCTACTTTTTATTGTTGGTTGGACAAATGAACCTTAAATTTTTCTTACCTTTTATTGCATTACTTTCTGTCATGTGTTTGGTGCCGCTTGTTCGCTTTTTTACCTTGCGCCATTAAAACCAAATCAACCAACCCTCTTTTTTCCCTTTGACAACCTTTTTTACTTGAAGTTGCCTGCCGTGTGCTTGGCACAGCTTGGCTGAATATGTCCTTTGTGCCATAGAATCCCAAAACAACCAACCCAATCAGATGTCCAAATGAAGATGTCCTTTCTAACTAGAAACTCGCCTTTTGACCCCATGTCGAGCAGCTGCGGATGTCTTGCAAGAAAAAGCTGAACCTCAAGTGATTATCAAATACAGCTCTGGAAGCAGAACGATTCTTCGTGTTAAACTTTTATCGAGCTATTATTCGCTACAGATTGGACTTTGGCTGTGCAGCCTATGGCTCCGCTTCCGCTTGTCCATCTTGATTAAGAAAACTCGACACAGCATCACACCGCACGAGATCTGTTCCGAAGCTTTTCGCACTTTCCCGTGAAAAGCCTTTACGTAGTATGACAAACTTCCTTTGGCATCTGTAAAACAAGGTAATTTGGAATACATTTATGCAAAATGGGTAATAATAAACAACCATATGAATCGGAATTAATTTCGAGTGACTCGAGACTTCTTATTTGCTCAGATATTTCATCATTTAATTTTCTTAATGCGGACATATAATTTAATCTGCGAACTGGTTTTAAATTTAACAAACAGTTGGAATGCGCTGCAATTAAAACTTATTTTTTCCCAAATCGATATTTTAGAATCTCAATTGCTTTCCTATAATTTTCGGGAAAAACCACTTATAGCCCCTGCTGCTGAATTCCTAAGCAATGTTTTAAGATAATTAAACTTTTCTATATCTTGAAGAGTTTCGTTTTCATCCTGAGGCCAAAGAATTGCGGCTTCATACTGAGACCAAAACTCGTGAAATTGACAAATGTCGCCAGAAAATGTATTCAAAGAAATTTGTGGTAATTTTGTGTTGGTTTTTTCTTTGACAGCATCCACTCGTTTCCTGTTGTCTCTTTGACTAAATCATCCATTTTCATCCACTGCACAATTTACATCTGAACATATCATTACATCAACTTTTTATTAATCATCGATCATGTATTCCGCATTTTAGTTTGCACATTCGGAATGTTCTTACTTCACTGCTGAATGCTATTGCCGTTTCTGAAAGGAAATTATACTTTTTCACCTTGGACAGTTACTGAAACTTCCTTATTTGCATCTGTTTCATGACTGGTATATTAATTACTGCCAACTCTTCGCTTCTCATTGCCACAGTTACAGAGACCACACAACAGTGTTTACAGATGGATTTAAGTCAGCCCAGCACGTCAGCTGCACCTCTGTGTGCGACTCAACTAATATTTTCCGTGTCCCAAGGTGGGGAATCTGGTGTTGTTTACCACATTGGACACATACTAGCTTGTATCTATTCCAGACTGCAGCTATTGTTATAAAATTGTGGTTGTATTGTTTTTACTTTAGAAATGTATCCAATTATTTTAACACACAAGTCTGGCATCTACTTTTTACTACAATGTTTTTAATATTTACATTGTTTTTATTTATTTATATCATGCGTTTGGTGCAGCTTGTCTGCTTTTGGACCTTGCATCATAAAACCCTAAAATCCAATCAAATCATTTTAGTCTTGTCATGAATAGCTACATTTAGTAATAAAAATAAATCTGATTCTAAAAGCTGCAGGGATACATTAAGAAATCGTAATATGGAAGCCATCCATCCTTCATATTTATATAAAGTAATTATGGTTTTATTTAAAGAACCCAGTTTTAAGATTTTATTTTGTTTCATTTATAAACATGTGTCATCTGGGGAAATGTGAGAGCAGATTTGGCTGCAAATTTTGCAACTGTGAAGTTAAATTTACCTGTACCTTTATAACAACATTGAACCTCTTTGAATGTGCTATAAATTTAACTTGGCAAAATTTTGGTGACACAAAATAAGCTCGATTTTACAGAACTGTTAAGAGATTCCTAAGCATTTATTTGGAAAGGGGGGAGATTACATTAAGTTGACAAGGCTGTGAATTGGGCTTAAATATTTTATACGTGGACATTCATTTTACAGAAAACTAGACACACTGTTTCATTTGCAATAAAGTATTATCATTAAGACAGACAGAATACTCAAATTTTAACAATGACAGACTGCTCTGATTTGGTGTTTCTCTCCCTAGCTTAAAATACCTGTTGACCCATACCACTAAAAACCGAAAATATTCTATTCAGCATTTCCACTATTTTTGCTTTAGCCAACATTTCCACTAACATTTTATTCTACATTTCTCTGTATTTTATGTTACTGATGCAATATTTATTCGTATAATTTTGATTAAAATATTCACATTTTAAGTATGCTTTCATTTAAAGCACCTTTCTGGATTCAATCTACTTTTTATTGTTGGTTTGACTGCATGTTCTGAAGCTTATTTGTTTTTAACTGTTTAGGGGTCTTGAATAGGCTGTGCACCATATTCATTCTTGAAACTTGTGTCATAAATCTAAACCAAGTTTTACTTTTGATTAAACATTTGATTACTATTTACAGATGAGAGAGGTCGTTATTCCTTCATTAAGCAACCTGAAATTTGCCTGTGGAACTTAAAGATGCTAGCAGAAGCTATTGAAGGTGCCTTGCCACTAAGTGTGTCCCTCCCATTACTAGAGTTATACCAAGACGAATTTCAGACTTGCTATTTAAAGAAAATGCGTTCAAAAGTAAGTACTACATGTTCTCTGTTATTATATTATTTCCAGGGGGGGGGGTGTATTATATTATTTTCCAAGGGGGATTATATTTCCAAGGTGCTAATTACAAGACTGAAGTCAAACAATAGAACAAATGATAAGCAATGAAAAAGTCATCCCTCCCAAGTATATCACATTAGTAAAAGAAAGCGTAGGGTACCAGAAATGATGTGCATATATCCTTCTGAAGATATCGGGACCTGATGGTCATCTTTAGGTGTGACGGGCATTACAACCCCAAGGTACCCGAGTGATCTTTCCTCCCTTTCATTTTTACCCTCACCTGCCCTTCTGCTTTTTCTTCTTTCCTCATTTTGTTGTTTGTCTTGTGTTTGGCACAGCTTGGCAAAATATGGCACTTGTGCCATACAACTCGACCAATACACCTGCGGATAGCAGAACTTGCAAAAAGGATTGTTCAATATAGAAATGGAAAGGAAAGGTTCAGTCCTGACCAAGGGAAGGTGGAATTCAACAATGACATTTTACTTATCCAATCAGGAAGGTCTGATGTTCCACTATGGTTTCATGGAATTCCTCTCCAAAAGTTAACTTGTGAGGTTATTCTTGAAATGTATTGATAGCCTTAATGATAATAGTGTGATCTCAGCATTTGATATTTAAGAAATTTATACCCCTTTTTTGGCCAGCAAATCCATTATTTTATTGCCTGTGATACCACAGTGTCTAGGTACCCACTTCAGACAAGTCTCCTTATTATGGTCACATTAGAGTATTAGGAAAGACCAGCATTTTTCCATGTAGCTGCTGTATTACCCTTTCCTTATCACATGCTCTCTATTTTTCCATCCCTTGTCTTATCTCTTTCCCTTTGGGATTGATCCCAGACTGTTGCCAGTAGCCCATTTTGATAATCCAGTATGACTTTAGTTAAAATACCTACCTACTCTTCTTTTATCTGTTCTAATTGATTTTGTTTCGTCTTGCGTTTTGGTGGTTTGTCCATTATTGGACTATGTCATAAAACTGCAACCAATGGCTTTGAAAGAAGTGTTTTGGGGGAACTAATTGACTGCAGGGCAGTTCTAGAGTCTAAGAGGATTTTTATGCTAATAACTTTTATACATATTTTTCAAACAAAAAAGAATTAAATATATTTTTATGCAGAGTTAGAAATCTGGAGCAAAATTTTGAATAAATATTATTATAAGTATAGTTTCAAATTTATTTTGTTAAAGTGGATGTAATGAACACAAGATTCCCACGGATCAGGGGAAACCTGGAATTGTCAAGGAATTTAATTTGTCCATGAAAATCATAGGAAAATCAGAAAATTAACCATTTTCGTCCAAAACCTGAAAAATTGTCTCAATGACTTGGAAAATGATTAATCAGGTCGTCTCGGATGCTTTGGAGAGAAGTAGCCAATAAGATTCGTACATTTTCGTATCACTGTATTTTATGAATAGAATGTTTCACCCGATTTTAAAAGAAACAGGTTTTGTATTTAACAGGTAAATAATTTTGTTTCATCCACTGGCTTAAATTGGAGAATTTCATGCTTATGATACATTAAATCACAAATTGATTTAAGTCAAATATGTTGGATTATTTGAACAAGTTATTTTAATGCAAAATTACTTGTGCTATTCTTAATTTTACAGTGTATATTTCTAAAATTGATTTTTAGTATTGGCTATTAAATGCTAAATTATTTCTTGGGTTTTCACCTTAAAAATGTTGTGAATTGCTTAATGTATGACCTGGAATTTTGAAAAAAAAATGTCTAGAAAACTGGAAAAGTCGGGGAATTTTATTTCTGATTTAAAGTGAGACCCCCCCCCATGTAAACAGTATAGGATAGAGCATCATTGACTCTTGCAGCTTGACCTTTGGAAGGGCCTTTCTCCTATGAAAGGCATTTTATAAATGCACACAACATAAAACTTCTGAAAGAAAGAATGGGAAACCCATTTCAAATTTTACAGGCACTGTAGATTATGAACTGTTGACAACTTCATATGCAGAATGTGATGATTAGATAAAAGTATTGTTGAAAACAGAACATTAGAAAAATAATTGAAATGTTTACTTTTTTTTTCATTTCTGTTGTCAGCTTTAAAAGCAACTTTATTTTGAAGCATACATTTTTTTTCATTCATTGTTTAAAAAATTTTCTGTCCTGCATATTCATATACATTTTTTTATGCTTTGAGAAGGAAACATTTGATTATTCCCCTCAATTATCCTCCTAACGATTGTTACTGGGAACTTTACATCTCTAATTAAATTAGTATCTTATATCAACATCGTTATTTGTGTCTTGTTTTAATGTCTGACCTTGATTTACAATTTGAACCTATCAAAATTTTCTGTTTTTTAGCTTGGAATAATTGCATCTGAACATCCTGAAGACAAGTAAGTAATTTAGTATAAATTAGTTTCCCATAGTAGATTCTACCCTCCCCCTGTGGGCACTGAAGAAATATCGTGAGGTGGCAATGTTGTCCCCAGGTGAAATAAGGGAGGTTTGAAGAAGTGCAAACATTAAGCTACAACATTTTGTTGCGAACAAATGTTATAAGCAAACTTATTCACTTGGCTTTACAGACACTCACTAAAGTGATGCATTGTCACAAGAATTGTGTATTGTAAAATGCAAAATCATTCATCTCACTTTCATCTTCATCAGTCATTTTTTGAAGCTTTAGATGTTTAACTGACTGTTTGCCTGAGATTTTTATCTTTTACTCTTTCTCTAAATGTTTGAGTGATATAAGAAAATTTCATTTTATGATAGGTAGGTTTTGATTTATGAGTACTTGATACAATCTATAAATTCCCTCAATCGTGGCAGGATGGTGTGTAATGCAGGATGGCATGGATAGATGAGTAATCCATTGGGGCTTAGTGTAAGGTTGTGTTCACAAATGGAAAGGCGAGTGCTAAAATAAATCTCCAACCAATCCAGGTAAATGATTGCCTCTCAAGCAAACAGAAAGGAGCCTTGCGTTTTGCGATGCCCAACCAAACACTGGATAATCTTAATCCCTCCAAAATTGCATGTCAATATGTGATGGCCCAAATTATGCTATTAATAAAACTTGACACTGGCACTTCAATTATTGATATTCTTCATTGGTCAATAAGATGTAAGATTCATAAAAATTGAAAAGAAAATTATTTGATCGTTTCATTAAAATTAATAGTTACTTTAGAAACACCCTTTAAGGCAGGGATTCCCAACCGGTGGTATGTGGCAACGTTTCAGGTGGTTTGCAAGGATGATACAAGCAACCCAAATATTCTACGAAGTTTGTTCGATTTTTTAGTGTGTACAATCACGTTATGCTATTTCTTATGCCATTTGTTACTAGTTACTTGTGCGAGAGTGGTTTTTATAAACTTTTGTTTATAAAAAATAAACATAGAAACAGAGTAAGTGTTGAAGAGGACTTAAGAGTGAAGTTAAGCTCCTTTGCTCCTAATATAGATATATTAATAAAAGACAAACAACAAATTTCGCATTAAAAATTAATTTTTGATTATGTTAATCTTTGTTTGCTCAGTTTGTACTAATTATTTAAAATTATTTGTTTTTATAACTGTGAGTAAAAAATAAAACGGTAATTTTCAATAGTTGTTTAATTTTTTTTCCTTTATTAAAACATCATGAATTCGAAATACAATTGCATTAATCATAAAATATGAAGCTTTCTTAGTATTTAAATTAAAATTAAACAAGCCATTGAGCACTTTTCTGACATTAGATATATGTTTCTAAAAAAAATATAGACTGGTGGTATGCCAAAAATTTCAAGTGGTACTCAGTTACTAAAAGGTTGGGAACCTCTACTTTAAGGTATGATGGTAAGAGGGTTTTGTCTATTCTTTCTTGGAACTTGACAATTAAATTGCTTTTATGCTTAATTTTTTAAACTTTTGCTTACTGTTTTATTTGCCACTGAGTGTTTAAAATGATAAAATGTGAGCCTTTGATTATTTTTCTAGGGCTCTAATTGAGGAACTTTTTGATACAATGGAAAATACTGGTGCTGATTTTACAAATACATTTCTGAGTTTCTCGCATCTTGATGCCAGTGATTCAAACAGAATTGATACTTCTTTTGGTGTTGTCAAAGAAAAACTTTTAGAAAATTGTTATCCAGTTGATGAACTGAAGAAAATCTATGCAACTGACTTAAATTCTCGGTAAGCACTTTTTCCTCAAATTTTATGGATGGCTTTCATAGTGAATTTTATCTCAATCGTCTAATGCATGTAGCTGATTGCAAATCTTTTACTGGAAATTTTCCTAAGCAATACATTTGCTTTAACTTTAACCAATATATACAGTCCCTTGATTCAAGTCTTGAAATCTTAGAAAGAAGTTGTGCAAGACAATTGTATGGAATGAGTGCACACAAATTGGAGCATGGAAACTTATATTGAGCTCCATAACATTCATCCAGATATTTCATTGTGGCCTTCCCTACCCATTAGACATTCCAATGTGATTTTAACTCACTTGGCGTATCAGACACACGTTTCATTTTCAGACATTTTTTGTTAGGAGAGAGTGCCCCTGTGTGTGATGTGCATGAAACTCTCTTTAATGTTCAGCATATTTTAATCGATTGTTCTGTTTTAACTGCCACCAATATCACCTTTTTAATAGCACTGTTTTAATTTTGAGATTTGATTGGGGCAAACCCACATTCACAAATATTTGTAACTTGTATAGCATTCGATTTTTAAACTGTATGTAATCTTTTTTTTATTCTCATTTATGTTTCAATATATATTATTTCCAGCATGCTATGTATTTTCATAGTAATAAAAACTTCAAACCAGTTTTACCCAAAATGCTATTTTTTGGGTTGTGCCACTATTGTAGACTATGAGCATATGTACAATATATCATCTTATGTATCCATATATATATATTTATTGTATGTTTTTATTAGTCATCGTGAAAATAAGTATTTTATGTCTGAAAAAAATGTCAGTTAGTGAGTTTTTGTTCTAAAATGATAATATCTTGTTGTCTATTGATCCTCGCACATGGTGATACAAAATAGGATATAAATTTACAAGATTCTAGAGATTTAAATATAATTTTATTTATTTTTCTTACTCATTGTAGCCAAATCGAAACCTTTAAAGCAATAGCAAGGTCTATTCAAGAAGCAGAATCTACTGGAGCTGATGTTTCTGCACAAATAAATTTTTTATCTGGACATTTATCACGTTTTTATCGAATTCAAAAAATTGAACTATTTGCAGTAAGTATTTGTGCTATATAGTATCAGTTATTACCAAAAGTTGTGAGCTGTATTCATATGCTTGTAAATTTAAGTTATAAGGGTTTTTTTTAACTGAAATTTTTACTTTTTTTTAACGGCATGGGGATTAAGTAAATACATCTGTTAGGGGAGAGTGTTGTACCTTGGGACACTTTTCATATTTTAATTTTTAACGTTGATTATTTTAATCAGATTTAAAATCTAAAACCAACATTTAAATACACCAACATGTTTCTCTGATATATATTTTTTTAATTCAGAGAGTTGGAAAATAAAATATTGCCAACCATTTATTGGTAAGAGTTGCAAACTGTCCCAAGGTACGACACGATGTACCTTGGGACACCCTTCATGATTTAGGAAACAGTCTTGTACTTGAACCAATTTTGTGCCAACAAACAAAATTTTTATTTTTTTTCAAGGTTCTGAATTAAGAAAATACAAATGTAGAGAGAACAAAATACAAATAATTAAACATTATATGATGTAAAGTCAACTTGGAAAGTCAGCTGTGCGATTTGTCGTGCTGACCCACTGTGGGGATTAGATGTGGGAGTTTACACTCGACATTTGATAACAAAATATCATGAGAATTTTCAGTTCCATGAACAAATTTGTTGCTATCCCCATATGCTTCAAAAATTTTACTTGAAATTCCTCATTGGTAAGGACATTAACTACTGATACATAGAATTGAGTAGTTTTTTCCCCAGATACTAAATATGATATTATCAAACATTTCATGTATTTAAAAGACTGCATAAGATTAGAACACGTTTCTTTGTTCCAAAACGTACCTGAATTATTAAGAATCATGCATATGTTGTACCTCGGAACATGTCCCAAGCTACAACATGTAATACTGTCCCAAGGTACAATAACGACATTGTTTAAATAAAATCAAAATGGTGGCCAATCTAGATGTTCTATCATTATTTTATCATAACCAAAACATTTAAAGATATTCTGTTTTATATCCAAATAAAATTCAGTTGACTACTATTACAAATACAAAGACAGAAAATGAAATTAAAATAAGAAAAATATTTACTAAAAAGTAATGAAATTTTCTTTCACTCACCAAATCATCAATTTAGTTATTTTGATGCTGTTTGTTTGTAGGGTGCCATCTATTGGTATAATTCACTATTAGAAACTTTAAAAAAAACATGGCTATTAGAAATTGTCAGTGTCCCAAGATGCAACACTCTCCCCTACATACTTTTATTGTCTATTTCATATTCTATTGTATTCCATGAACAATATATTTATGTACCTAATTTTTTTGACGACTTTTTACCCATTTTTTATAAGTGATCAAATAAATACAATTCTTTCATAATTTAATTTCTTTACTTCATATTCTATTCTATTGTATTCCATGAACAATATATTTGTTCATAATATTGGAGGTATGTTTTCTAGGAAATGACTGATGAAAGTAAGCTTAAAAGTGATAGGAATCTTTGGAGTATATGGTTAAAGAAGTATCAAACTAGAGTGAGAAAAGATTTTGAATCTTTCAAAGGAGATGCAGCTGCTTACAACAGTGAAAGAATAGATGTCATGAAAAGTAATAATCCTAGGTAATTATTTCTTCTGATCAACGCTCGTCCTTTTTAAGTGAAAATATTATTCCTTACTTAAATATCTAATAGTTATTTTCTTAATATTAATGGATTTGGAAAGTAATATAAAGGTGCCAACCATAATGTTTTTTCTGTACTTGTGCGTTTTCACCTTTTTTTTTATCATGGTATTACAGCAATTGTAGCTAAGGAATTACTAACATTCTAAACTGGTGTGGTTGCTAAAAGTCGTCAAAATGATGATTCAAATTGTATCCCCAGTATTATGTGGCATTCTTTTCAGCCCATTTTTAACATTTGGCAGTGGCTTAGTCACAAAAAATTTAAATTGCATCAAAGCTGTGATGCTAACTAGAATTTTACTAAAATTACAGCTTATAAAAGAACAAGTGTGAATTGAGTAGAAGAAAATACACAAGAGCATTGGCTGCAATTGACTTCTGTGTTCAGATGATAACTACCTAACTAAACTCAGGGCTCCCTCAAGTCAAGGAAAACCTGGAATTGTCAGGAAATTTAATTTTGTCCAAAAAAAAAGTCAGGAAAAATTACACATTTTTGTCTTTTTCTTCGAAATTCCTTCGGTCTCCAATCCAGTCAAATTTGACTCTGATGTATGCAACTTGAAATCCTTTTTACAGCCTTTTAGTAAATTAATAGTTTGCCACTAATTTTATTTTATTGAAACCTTCGATGTGCCCATAAATGAATTTACTTCTTATTTTCATTACGAATTTATGAAAGTGTATTATAAAATAATTACTGAGGTGAGTAATTTCCATTTCATAAGCTGGCTGAAGCTGCAGACACAACAAGATAAGCACTGTAATTTCAAAAACAAAAAGAAATTTAAAATTAAAAAACTGAGAAATTTTTGGAAATGAAAGTGTTGGTGGATCAGGGAGGAGCCTGACCCAGACAACACAAAATAGTGTTTCCTACCCATGAGCAGCAATATGCTAAAAAATTGCTCATACACTCCCCTTAAGACCATTAAAAAGTAAAAACTAAACAATATGAAAAGAAGAAAACGAAAATCAAACTCGCAACAGCAGCTTTGAGACCGAACACACCAAGTCCGGTCCTTATCAAACTAAACTCTTTCTTTCCCTTTTTATAAAAGCAAATGCACTGCAAAGAGATTAAAGAAAAACATCCAAAGTTTTTTTTCTTGCGGTCTCCATTCTATAATTTGTTTGTGTACTTACACATATTACTAATCAGACGGCTTATTTTGAAAAATCTCATTTTTGTGTGGCATTATTTGTGTATAATTTTTAGAAAATCTACTTGAATATTACATTTTTTACATACAACTATCTTATAAGATGAACTAATCTGTTAAAGCATCACCATTTGGTCGAAAGTCAGGTATTGCATTGTATAAAGTTTCTTCAATGTTTTATTTAAGTCCTTATTTTGTCTTAGAAACTCTTATTTTTAATTACAAAAAAAGCGTCGGAACCCTGTAACAGTATTTTATTGTTTTACGTTTTATTTGCTTTGGTCTTTTTTGTCGTATGTTGGATATATTTATACCCAGCATTTATGACAAATTCTGTGTCAGTGGAGTATTAGGCTGCCAGAAATGTAACCAGAACAGTAATTTTTTGCTGTGAGATCCTAGGTAAGATAAGAAACAGAAGTGTCTATTTATTTACATAGTTTTTGAATAATTATCATTCTCTCTAGATCCATTTAAATAGAATTTTAAGTTTATAAATTTGTTTTAGAAGTTGCAATGAGAAGTTCTTAATACTCTTGTAGCAGTAAATGACTAGAGCGACATACCAAACCTTACTTGTTCTCACAACTTTGCCTTCATGTGGTCATAGTTAGAAACTACCTAACAATCTAAATATATGATCACTGCTATGTGTATTTTTCTGTGCAGAGGTTACTTATTTAAATATTAGTGTTATTGCAACTAATTGCTATTCTGAAATCAATAAACTTAATGCAAAAGCTGCTAAGATAGAAAATGAAGGCATGTGGAAAATTTGTATTGAGTTATAATATTTTTTATCTGAATATTTTACATTATCCTCTTTTACAATTGAATGTTACAGTAGAATCAGTACCTGATTTAATTTGTGTAATCACTTAATCAGTGCCTCCTAAAGGAACAAGTTGCTGTAAAAACTGGTATTGAGAATTTCCATCAATAATTTACCAATATTGAGAATGTCAGAATTTCAAATCCTAGTTAGGGCCGACCATTTGTTTAATTAATAGTTGTTTCTTCTTAATTTTTATGCAAATATAATTTTTTTCTTTTTCAAACTAGGTTTATTTTACGTAACTACATAGCAGAAGAAGCTATTGAGCTTGCAGAAAAGGGTGATTATTGTTTAGTACAGAAATTAGTCACTGCATTAGAAGATCCCTACAACAATTGCTATTCTCAAATCAATAACCTTGATGCAAAAGCTGCAAAGACAGAAAATGAAGGCATGTAGAAAACTTGTATAATTTTTTATCTAAATATTTTGATGTTTTAATGTAATGTTCTAAACTCTGTTCATATTATTCTCAATATGCTAAATCATACTCGCACACCATTTACATTAAGAAAAGTGTGTTTAATGTAAAATGTACTGCACATAACATTTATGTTCATATATCTATTTTATTGAATTCATCAATAATGTGCAATGTTTGTGAAATAAAAAATATTTTTTTTAAAAATACACTTTAAAAAAATTAAACAGAAATTAAGGTTATTTGCATGTTGCGACATAGCTGTGTGGCATAAGGCAATGTGTCAAATTTATGAACAAATCAGTGTTCAAGTTTTGACACTTTTGCTATGACGTTAGAAATGTGCAAAAAAGAGCTTGCTATTCTAACTAAATTAATTTCATTACATGGAAGAAAGTTAATCAAATCTTGAACTGCAGAAAATAAAATTTAAGTGAATGGGAAAATAAGTTAAGACATTTGGAAAATCAACTTCAAATATGAGAACGTAATGTGCCTATAGTAGATATTCTGGAGAATCATTGTGGAAATATAACTTAAGCTGTGTTCTTTTTGCCATTCACATTATTGCAAGTTTGAAGTAAAAACCAATAAAGATGCAAAAAATTTAGTTGTGAATGAAGTTTATCTTCCCTTTCCAAGGCTCTTCATTTGTTGGTGTGACACTTGTTGTTGAGTACCTATATATGCGAACTTGTTTACTTGATCTCAAAGATCACTTATAAATTGTCATCAAGGAATGGACATACTCACAGAGGCTTTTGTCTGACACAGAAAAGAATACACCCAGGGAGGAATAGAACCTGTGCTGCCTTCCACTCAAGTTGCTAGCACCCACCGAGACACAATGGCCTCAGAAGGACCTGATTGATAAACACAAAACTTTAAATACTCCATAACCAGCTAGTAGCAATATCGTCATCTTTCGGGTCATCAATGAGTTCTCTCGCACTTTGAATGAGTTCATCGTCACTGTGAATCCTCTTTGTTTTTATCATTCACCGATCAGAAATTTAAAATGCAGATTTTGCTGTTTCTTTTTCTCAAAGTGATTTTGATACCTGGAGTTCTACTGTACCAATTTTTCTTATGAGGTGTTTTGAACTAGAGTGGATCAAGTCCACTTTCTGGTGAAACTCTGATAATGACACCCAGACTTCTTTAAGTTGAATCATTTTAGTGCATCTTTGAATCAAGTCCCTAGTTGCTTTGGTTTCCGAGAGATGGCAGAAGAAAAGTCTGGGCAATAGGAAAAGTACACACGAGAAGAAACTTTGTCTCGATGTATCTCAAAATGGACTTGATCCACCCTAGTTCTGAACGCTTCACAAGGTTTCGATTTTGTCATTAGATTGTAAAGGAGAACCCAATTACTGTCATTGTATTTTTTCAGTGGCTACCCAATTTCTGGGCATTTGTTGTACAACATGTGTGCCATACAAAAAGTAGATTTTGATACTTAAATTCAATTTTGCTGTTTAGTGAACTTTTGCAAGTAGTATCTGTAAGCTAGCCTTTGGTACTTTCTTTACACTGCTTTTTAATGTTTTTCGTCTATTTTAATGTTGCTTTGGCTGTTTATATTTATAGATCTATTTGGAATTGTGAAATTTATTTAGTTTTGTAGTTGGTGCAACATGTCCATGTTTGGACTTTGCCATAAAATTTCAACCAATCCGTAGCTCATTCCAGCCCATCTTGTAATTTCAAAATGTACGCTATGAAAATAATTTTCTGTAATGTGTTGTGACATCTCGTGATATGCTCCGACCAGAAAAAAAACAGCGGAATTCTGAATGCATTCTGTTTGGTTGCATTTTGGCGCCAGCTGCTATTCTTGTGTTGCAGGCTTTACAACTTGAGAAGAGCAGGTGAAAATAGAAGTGTACTATGCAGGTAGTGTTCCTCCAGAATGATCTCTGATTGGTCTTTGTCATTTGCCATGTGGTGGCCTGTGATATACATATTTTGATGTATGGTAATATGTTCAAATGATGGTGTAAGTAGTGTATATATTCTAGTTCTCGGAATAATATGAATGTAATTATCTTAGCTGTTGGTTGTTTTCTCCTTGTATACGATTCGTAGTTCCCATGCTACTGTTTTTGGGGCGACAACACCACATGGGTAACAGTTAAATGTAAATATCCTTACTGATCAAACAAGAAATGTTTGGACGTAAACATTACATTAAAACACTTCCTGATTGGATAGCATTGCAATATCTTATTGATAGTAAATATTTATAATTGTACTATAGGCATCAGTAATTGTGATTGTTTATCTTTAATTCATAGGTCCATCTGGTTGTGGAACAAGTTTTTCAGAAGATGTAAATGCTTATGACAAACCACCTAAGTGGGCATTTTCTATAAAAGTCTCTTGATCTTCGTAGATATATCGCTGCAATTAGCAGTGATTCTAAACAGTTTTGGTAAGTAAAGTTTTGAGTGGATTTTGAGTTGTAAATATTTCTGCCTTGTACAATGCTGCTTTTTTTCTTTGAAGTATGACATATTTCAACTTTTTTTTGGCATTTCTTGTATGGTTATTTGTTTAGTAGTTCAACTTTTTTTTTTCATGTTTCCTCTTACAAAAATTTGATGGAAGTATTTTTCTTGTTTGGATTTTCTTTGGTTACTAGGGGGCTCCGCCCCCTGCTCGTCAATCCCCGGGGATTGCTACGCAATCCCATTTGCTTTGCAAACCAACACTCCTTCGATAGATCACATTTGGTTTGCTTCGCAAACCAACATTCCTTTCACAGAGTGTATCTCTCTCCTGAACAGCGAAACTATCTTAATAATTCGTATCATCCTGAGTTGACTTTCCGGTCCATGACGTCACAGCGAGGGCTTCGCCCCCTCTTCGCTTATGCTTGACGACACTCGAGGATTGCTACGTAGTCCCGTTTGGTTTGCTTTGCAAACCAATACTCCTTTCGCAAGTGATTGAACTTTTTTTTTTACTTTAACACTTATTGCACTCTAAACTAATAGCCGCATCAGTTAAAAACCTTCTGTATCTTTTTCCCTGTACAATTTTAAGTTAAACGTGTTAATCTCCTAACTTTAAGTATCTGTACTTTGTCCGTAAACCGTTTGAGAACAGAGTGAAAAAAGCGAAACTTAACAGAAGGAAGATAATTTTTTCCCTTTCAGTTCAAAAACTCTAATTTCTTACTTTTCAAAAGTTTATGAGAAATAAACATAAGATAAAAATATTTATTTATTAGTCCACTGGATTTTAGCTGTTTTACATATCCTGTGGTATTTTAAGACATTTGTTTAACTATGCCATTATCGTAAATGTCACAATTCAAACTTGCAGATCTAATTAGCCCTTGAATACTAAAAAATGACTAGAATGACAAATCAAATCACCGAAATTCAGACTCGTATTGCTAAACTATTTGCAAATATTAAACAAATTAAAAGGGTTGTTGCTTAAAATTATATGCAAAAATTTTGCAACTGTAATTTTTATTTTACAGGTATTGTGCACAAAGGGATTTAAAGAATGCATTTCTTATATGACAGAAGCATTTCAAAGTCAGAATTGGATGGATGTTTCTTGATGAAAAGAAGTGTTTCCTATATTTCCAGTTTCTATCTTACATTCTTGTGATATCCTTGTTTAATTTAAACTTTTGTATTGATATTATGTTTATTTGAAATGTTCCGATCAGCTATTATTTATATACTTAGTTTCAGAATTTCATGTGTATCAGGTGCTTACAAAATATATTTTTATTGTAATTTTAATATTTTACTTAAAACAATAAAAAAGTATTTTTGAAAAATAGTTTATATGTACTTTAAATTTCATTACAAACTATTCCTAGCAGTAGGGAATGCTGCACCACACACAGAATTCATATTTGACAAAGATAATATAAATACTTTCAGTGTTATAATCTGAAGATTCTTGAAACTGCATATTGGTATCTGTACAATGAACCCTCCAAGAAACTGATGCTTCTCTTTTAGATTTGCTCTAGATTTTATTGTAATATTCATTGTTAACCTTTAACAGTGATGAAAACAGAATAAAAGGTAAATTTACTTTTGATAAACATTTAAGAACAAATGATAAAGACTAGTGCCAAAGTGGAATAAGAGTAATGAATATGAATTCAGGTCAGAAAGTGATTATTTCTACTTAAAATGTTAAATTCCAATGTTAATAATGTTTTAATAATTTTATTCATTACTTTAGGTGAATAAAATATGACTAACAATTGCATAATATTATAACAACTTTTCACCTCAATTTTGTATTCAATAATTGTTTCTTAGCATTAGATCTCATCAAAGTACAGCAAATACTTCCCCCTTATATATTATGTTGTTGTTATTGTTAACCTGATATCAATAGCACAAAATATCTTCTATTCTCCAGAAACTTCAAATTAAATTTTAATTCATGAGTTTTTGGAAGGCTGCAATAAGGTTAATTTAATAAAGATTAATGTGAAGATTGACCATACAGTTTTTAAAAAGGAAATTTAAACATCTATTTATTGGCATTTCATTGCTGTCTTGTGTCTGGCACAGCGTAGCCAAATATGGCCCTGCACCATAAAACCAACCAAAAGTGGCATTGCATCATCTATCTTCTTACCACCCTTAAAAAAATTAAGTAATGCAAAATCTTGGCAAAAAAAAAAAAATAGTTTGTGAGATCAACAAATACCTCTTGATAAGAGATGAACTTGATGAGAACAATTCAACATGTTAATCCCCCAATTTGACAATTATAGTATGGTTGACTGTATTATTAGTAGAGAATATTAGAGTTAAGTAATTATTTTAATTTTTATGGATTTAAGCATTTATTTGGATGATTTTGTCTAAGAATCAACTAAACAACGAAAATGTCATTGCACATGGCAAAATGAAAAACTATGATCATGTGATAAAACTTCAGAAATACAAATCAACTCAATGTACATATATTGTATGTATAGTAAAAATATAAGTATAGTAAATAGGTAAGTATTTATGAATATCCATGTCAATGAATTGTTGATTCGTGAACCAACCTTTCTGATGCTCAATAATTAAACAGTTTCCAGAAATGCATTAGTGAATTTGATCAAAATAAAAAAAATTAACTGGCGAGTTATTACTTTTTGAAACTTTTATGTGTTGATAAAAATATTAAATTAATTTTAAAAGATTTATATAACAATATGGTTGTACTTGGGGTATATCAATTTAATTATTTGTGTTTTTATCTCTGTTTCAAACAAGGACGTTTCTGATGGGTTTGCAGGGCATGTACTTTATACAGTCAGAAAAAATAGGTAGACAAAAGACAAGCACATTATGTCTCCTACTTTAAAAGTTACTTATAAATCTGCATATTTTGTTCTTCATATTAAAATATTCAAAAGGGCAAAAAAATACATGCTAACGGTAGTTATATCTAAGAAAATCAAATTTTCTAAAACCACTCTGATAAAATAAACATCTAAATATGTCAATAGTCTGAAAAAAGTTGACGAAATCATTAAAACTGATGCCTATTTAACATGGCATTTAGGGAACAGAAAGAAGGCTGGGCAATCATCTTCTGAATGTGTGCTTGACAAATGATGGTTTTTTTGAAAAATAAAATGTATTGAAATAAAATTATAAGATTGCATGCAGACTGCTAATACCTCAGGAATGTCCATGGTTTCGAACTCTATATTACATTTCTAAATGGGCAAGGATAATTTTTTCTCTAGGATATTTAAGAGTTTTTAATGATTACTACTAGTTCTTCTGTGAAAATTTTCCCACTCTTCAAGAGATTGTTTGGAATTCTTTAAATTGACTTGCAATTAGCGACAAGTGTAATTAATAAGAACAAAACTCTTGAATTGTTTATTCCCATTTTATGTCTTCATATTTGGTTATCAGGTGGCAATGGAATATAAAATACCATCAACAGATTATTTCACCTTGTAAGGAGCTTACGCTTCTTTATTTTTCATTTGATGACATTTATAGACAAAATATTTTACAAAGAATGGGGCGTTCTTGTAATCACATGAAAATATTTATCAATGCTTAAAAAATTACCCACAAGTCAGTATTCAGATATATTTGCAAACTAGATGTCATACTAGTATTAGTTATATTACAAACAAATTTTGGAGCTAAAGTAGTTTTTGAAAAATCAATTTCAGTCATAAAATAATCCTGTTGTCACTAGCGTGAAGTAAAGCTTGCATAACTTGTGATATTTTTCTGGATCCCTTGGAGAGGGGTAGAACTGGTCAGAGAGCTAATTGAATCTTGTGCATTGCTACCTATTCAATTCCTCTTAGGGTTGTCCATGAATCCATTATTGTCTTCTGTAGGATATGAGTCAAAGTCACCGACTGCACGCAGTTGAAGAACGTCTTGCTTCCAAAGCAATGGCTCCTGGAGATGAAAAGAAATCAAAACATGGGTAATGTCCTCGTTGATGGAACAGCTGCCAATGTTCCCCAAATTGATAGATCCTTATACAAAATAGAGATGCGACGTCGATGTTTTATAAAAAACATCGATATATTTATCATTGATTTATTAGATCCGATTTTTTGATTGTCGATGTTTTTACTTTGGTACTTTTTTTCATTCAAAAATAAAACATCAACAAAGTAAATATTAAGAAAAATAACCGTGTAACTAAGTATTTGTCAGTGATGACAACATCCATCCCATTATAATTTTTTTCCCCTAACTGGTGGGATAGTTAGTGCAAAAAGAAGTCGGCTCAAGGGGGAGAAAGTTGAACTTTTTTTACAAACTGTAAATGACAATTATTGAAGCATATAATAATTACAGGCCCCAATATTTTAAATTTACCACAAATAAGAAAAAGTTTGTCTCGCCCCCATAAGTTGATAACAATAATTTTTGTTAGTTATTATTATTTATTTATGTTCCTACCTACTTATACTTTTAGTTAGTAATACCTATGTCAAATTGTTGTAAATATTATTCTCTTTTATATTCTACTGGCCACTGCGTGGCTAGCCCTGTGTTGCCCGTGGTGTAAGGTATTAATCTGGTGTAAAATTTCCCGCAGATTTCAAATCCTTTGAAATTTTTACTCCATCTTTAACGGTCTAGGAGATAGAAAAAAAGAACTGTGACTTCAGTTAAAAGATTTATCGTCAGGCTGGAAAATCATTCGTCCGCGCAAAATCAAAGCGGAAACGAAAAAAATAATTTTCTCCGCGTTCTGCGGTGAAAAAAACTTGGCATGGTTCCAAACCCCAGACAAACAAACACCTCCTTTTTTAAAAAAAGTAGAGATTTAAAAATAAAAGATTTTTTAATTGTTCGTAATTACATTTTTAACTATGTTTTGACAGTTAAAAAAAATCTTAGTTATAAATTAATAAACACGGCAACTGACAAATTAAATATTCCCACCGGGCTACCATGAATGTTAAAGGTTACTAAAAAAGTTTAAATACATCGATGGTTTTTGGGCGATGTATTAACATCGATGTTTTGTTGTCGATGTCGCATCCCTAGTACAAAAAAAACCTCTGCATGGTTAAGGGGGTCCAAAACACAAAAATCGTCAAATTTTCGAATTTTTTTTTATTATTTTAAGAAATTCTCTGTGTTTTTCTTCTTAAAATGACGTCTAAATTATGTTTCTATCTTAATTAAAACTAGAGATATAATAATTTTTGTGGTGCGTTGTTTGAAAAATCTAACACTCTTGACAGTTGTTGTTATGGCAACAACATCTGTCTTTAAAACTTTAAATGCGTTTTTCTCCATGATACATTTTTTCAAGATTTCCTGTATTCAAATTGCTATAAGTCGAAAACCGATAAAGTTTAAGGGTTGAAATTTGGAATATATCTTTTTATAAACATTATACTTTAGTTTTGATTCAGCAAATTTGAAACAAATATTTACTTTTAAAAATATGACTGTTTAAAAAAAAAAGTACCTTTAAATTTTCAAATATTTTTTATTAAATTAATATTTTTTTAAATTGCTGAATCCAAATTAAAGTTTATAAATTTGTGAATAATTTACTGCAAGAATTTTGAAAATTGATCGAGAATATTTGGAGTTTTAGCAATTTAAAATGACCCCTCTTTTTTCAAAAAATTTTTATTTAAAATTTTTAAAAAACTTTTGGAAAAATTTTGTGTTGTGATTTTGCTTTTTAGTTAGATGGGTAATCAGTACAAAAAAATTCTAAATTAATTAATAAAAAATTTTTTTCGATGTGTCCCGGACCCCCTTAATCGAAAGTTTATAAAAAATAGCAATAAATAAATATTTAAATTTGACATGTTGAGATTCGTTTAGTAAATTTATCGCCAGTTAACTATTTACCAAATTGATAGATCCTTGTACAAAAACAAATTCTGCATGGTTCGTCAGATGTAAATTAAAAAAAAAAATAGCATTAAGTACATATTTTTAAATTTAACTTTTTGAGATACATTTAGTAACTTATATCTGCACGAGGGGCTGTTGCACGTTAAATCTGTCGTGGACACAAATGTTCGCGGCGTGGTGTGGAAGTTTAGAGAGTAGAATGTCAGCCTAGGTGTGTGACTTCGTCATCTGACCGTGATTCAAAGTTACGAGACATCCTCGCATCTTTCCCTTTGGAATGGATCCGGGACCGTCACCATTAGTCCGTTGTGGCGGGTCTAGGGTAACATTAATTAAAATACCTACCTATCAGGATGGATCTCAAACCTTCTCCAAAGGGAGCTTGTTTCCGTTGAATCTGTCGTGGCCGTAAAGTCCGAGTTGTCGTGGTGTGGAAGTTTGAAGAGGAGTGCCAGGTCAGTTGCGACCTCGTCATCTGCCCGTGGTTCAAAATTACGTGGTGTTGTCCTCGGACCTTTCCCTTCGGGGGTTGATTACGGGCCGCCCCCAATAGCCCGTTCCGTTGATCTACTGCGACGTTAATTAAATACTTTCCGGGACCGTCACAAAAAGTGTTGTTTATCCAGGGAGAAGTTAATTCAACTGCCAACCTACCTACTAACGCCGTTGCTAATATCTCGTGTTGCTCCAGTGTGACATTAATTCAACTACCTACCTGTTCAAACTGTGACCAATAGCCCATTGTGTTGCTTCAGTGCGACGTTAATTGAAATACCTACCTACTCAGTCCGTCGCCAACAGCTTATTGTGTTGCTCCAGTGCGACATAAATTCAACTACCTACCTCATACATTGCGTTTTTGAGACGCTTTGGAAAGATTTAATAAGAGTCGTAATGTGAAACTTGACGAATTGCTCAAAACAAATGCATTTGAGATTCATGTCACCGGGATTATTAAGTTAATCCAATCTTTCGGTTCCCTTGACGTAAGGGGTCGTGCAACCCCGCCTAGGAAATGTGAGAAATTTCTTGTCAGGTGTGTGCAGGGTCGAAATGAAAGATAAAATATTTGTTAATCTCTCTATATTAAAAAAAAGTTGCCGCCGTCGGATTGAAAACTGTGTTGTTTAGCTCAATTGTTAGACGGTTTCCCGAGGAAGTACTGATCGGAAAAAAACGAAATTAACATGGTTTGTTCTTCATCGTATTCCCTGGACAATTATTAAGATTTTTTCCGATGCGGCTATTATTTTAGGGTATATTAAGTGTCAAAATTGGAAGAAGCGAAATTTCTTCCGCAGGTGAGCAAAACACATACAAATTTTCAGTCTTCAACCGTGAGTTTTTTTTTAAAGAGTACCTCTGAACGTAAATTTTTGCAGCTCGTCGAGTTTTTTTTTAAATTTCAATTTGGTTCTTGATAATATTTTATTGAAATTCGGGAAAAATCGGGACATTTTTGTTATTTTTTTTTAAACTGCCGTATCTATATCTTATTACTATTAGATTTTAATTTTAAAAATATCGCAGTATACCTCAGAATGTACTCTTTCTTACGGTACTATTATTTTTGAAATCGGTTTATAATTAAATTGGATACGATCAAAAGTTGGTCATATAAAATTCGGAATCTTTGGATATTTTCGCTACTTTCTGCTAAAATCGTTATATCTACAGCAAAAAACTTTATTTTTTAAATTTGAGAACATCACTGAATACATTACATTACACTCTGTATTATGATACAATTATTTTTAAAATTGGTTAATAAATAAAATCGATGCAATTAAAAGTTGGTCATACAATTTTCGGATTTTTCAGATCGCAATTTCCAAGGCAAAACTAAAACTGTCATATCTATATCGTATTACTATTAGTTTTTTATTTTGAAAATATCGCAGTATACCTCAGAATGTACTCTTTCTTACGGTACAATTATTTTTTAAATTGGTTCATAAATAAATTTGATACAGTCAAAAGTTGGTGACACAAATTTCGTATTTTTTATTTCGCGGAGCAAATTTGCGGAGGGTTGTAGTTTTGACTATCGGGTTTGCCCGATATCAAATTTATCGTAGCAACAATTGCCATAAAAACGATTTGTTTTTATTTGGCGAGGAAAAAGGCTCGCTTTTTTCCCTCTGTTCTCAGACGGTTTACCGAGAAAGTACTAAGTACAAATTGTAAAGTTTGGAGATTAACACGGTTTACTTAAAATTGTACAGGGAACAAGATGCAGAACATTTTTTACTCATGCGGCTATTAGTTTAAGGTGCATTAAGTGTTAAAGTAAAAAAAAGTGAAATCACTTGCGAAAGAGGTATTGGTTTGCGAAGCAAACCAAACGGTATTGTGTAGCAATCTCCGGAGATCGGCGAGCAGGGGGCGAAGCCTACTCTACTCTTTTTACTACACTTTTTTAGTGTAGTAAAAAGAAGTACAAACGAAAAGCAAAAATGTCTGGTGCCACCAGGGTTAGTGGGAGTGCACGCTTTTGGACGACGTAATCGAGTCAAGAGAGCAGAACGTCTTTGGTAGTGGGGAAGTCAGAAAGGTCTCGGTGGTGACCTGGCCTAATATCAAAATCCTAACTTATCCTAATTTCATGTTATTCGTGTAAATATTAATTTGTGATATGTATATATTGAGTTCGGTGAGAAGATTCCAATAGAAAGTGTTTTCCACTGTCCCTTGGAATTCTTTGATGGTTGGAGAATCGCACCGTATTACATACGCATTTGTGCAACTTCTATAAAATGATTTTAACGGTGCAAAATCATTGAATATATATTTGTATTTCATGAGGCTTTGTCATCTAACCTAGTATTAGAGCCCATGTCTAGTTCGAAGTTAATACAATTATGAGGATGTAATATACCGTAATATTGTATTACTTCGCTCCAAAAATCTGAAAACTCTTTGGATGTCGTCACAATGGTTGATGTGGTTCGATTGAGGGGTTTTGGTTTTTAACCTGAGTAAATGTCTGGGAACATGGACTGTAACTTTTAAGTGAGGGAGAAGGTTATTTAATTGTTAACCAACTTGTCAAATTCGTGCTACAATCAACCCCAGTGATTTGTTATTTTGAAAAATTGTAACCTGCACACAAAAAGGAGCAACCAATCGAAACAAGTGTCATAATGTTGTACAATATTTAAAAAACTTTGACAGTAAAATGCATGAATCGATTTTGATTTTCCTATGCTAGTTTGTTTACCTTGGGTTAACATTGCACCGAAAAATGGGGTGTCTTTGCACCACAACAAATGTTGGAGCAAATCGATACGACCTAAAAAGTTTCAAACAAAGAGGACTGAATATGACGATGTTTCACCAGATAGTGAAGATGTTTTCATAGCAGATGAGTCGGGTGATACTATCGAAACGTATGCTGCTCAACTGCAAGAAGATGAAACCTCAGATGTGATAACCTGAAAAAATTGTAAAAGTAAACATGCCATTGAAAGCTGGAAGTGGCCTTCCAAAGCAGACATCATTTCCTACAATTGGAACGAGGTTCTTGGATCCATCAATCCTCTGAAGCTCATCTCTAAGAGAGGTTATTTTATGGTCCATGAAACTCCAAGAAGTAATGGAGTTTGCCTAAATGTCGTAGAACCTCTGAAACTCGCCTATTTTTTTTTTTGGAACAGTTACACTCTACGTTTATGAGCGATGGCAACGGCCTTGGCGATTTTTGTGGCGCACTTCTAAAGTTGCCAAGGAAATAATTATTTCGTAACTCTTTTTCTGTCACAATTTTTTTTTCTTTTTTCAACACTCTTTTTAAACACATTTTAGAACGTTTTAAAAAGTATATTTTTAAAAAACGTTCACAAAAAATAGTAAGCTTAAGTACATATCAAAACACATTTGTGAATCAGCAGAGAAACTAAGCTACGACTGTTGGGTAAGAATACCCTAAAACTTATCAATTACATTAAATACAGTGGGCATGTTGAAAAAGAAAAAGATTTACAAAAGAAACAAAAAGCAAGAAATAATACAACCTGATACCGTTAGAATTCTTAATAATGAAAACGAAAATGGTCAAAAAAACAAAACTCTTAATCCTTTCGTGAAAAAAAACTATTATAATAAAATAAAAATTATACAAGTGTCAAAATACAAATAAATGGACGAATGGTATCACAGAAAACGATTTACCAATGCAATCAAAGGATATTTTTAGAACAAAATAACCAATGGGAGGAAAGAAAATATGTCAAACGAACAAATAAAATCAAACGATTTTAACGGATTTTGGAAGAACTTTCTAGAATATTCAAAATGAAAATTGAAAGTTTCCGGTTGCCATGTAAACCACAACAACCGTAACGAAAGATGGGTTACCTTAATTTATCGTAACTCGCTACTAGAAATGCGCCAAAAAAATCGCCAATTCGTTGCCATCACTCATAAACGTAGAGTGTAGCTGTACAATTTTTTTTACCTACGTTACTACGCAAGATACCTTATTATCTTACATGTACTGTTTTTTGTGGAAGGTCTGGTTAAACCTGTAGCGAGCGTAGCTACCACTACACAACTTAACTTACAAATGGGTCGTATAAATACCAGTGTAACCTAACTCTACCATGAAGTACTTTTTGGTAGACACTAAGTTACGCTGGTGTATTTCGGCTTGCTATAAACCTTACCCGACGAGAACATTTATTCCTCAAATAGCTAAAAAAAAATTAAATAGGAAGCACCTAAAGGCTAGAAATGTAAACTTATGAGTCATTTTCTGTCAAGCTAAATGTAGATGGCTGCTGTGTTTTCTTTTTGTGTTCTGAACGTGACGTCCTTTGACTTGTCTTCCGAATTTTGTAATTGGTACAGGGCAAATTAATTGAAACTATTATCAGTTCATTTTACAGGGTGGTTGGTTGGTTTCGGATTTTATGGTGCAAGGGCCACATTTGACCAAGCTGCGCCAAACACAAGACAACAACGACGGGGTGGGGGAGCAGAAGGGTAGGCGAGGGTAAAACAGAAGGGAGGACATCACTTTTCAGGGTGATAAATCGTGTTTTGTTACCTGCAATCAAGTTGAATGTCTCGCTCCTTGTATTGCTCGAAACATTCGTCGCAGATTCTTTCCAGGTGAGCCATTTTGTGCTTGTCGTAATTTCCTTTGCAACCAAACCATTTGAATTTCTCCTCCCACATATCTGCGTTTACCATGTTCAGCATCGAGCCCACGAAAAAAATCAAAGCAGCTGCAGATGCCTGTGGAAAAGGGCCAAGATAAAAAGAAAAATTATTGTCTTTGCTTGACTTGTTGATTTACTGATCGATGCTGGTTTGGTTTCATGGTTCAGAACACGTAAGTCACATGTCGAGTCAGTGAAAAGATAAAACTAATCCATGACCTAATTTGGGCTTTCTTTTTCAAGGAATGCATTCCTTGAAAGGCCTTATGCCCTTTGTTGGTAGGCCGGAGGGTCTGGGGTTTTAAAAAAGATGCTACAAAAGTGCATGCAAAAAATTGAAAGAATAATATTATTAAAAGATATGATCTATAAATATATACAGTGTAAATGATAAACCAATGTACGAGTAAGTCTCGTAAGTAAAAAACCGAATAGATTTGGATGAGGCTAAACGATACGGCAGTTAAACTACTTGCTTAACTTATTCATTTTACTACTTCGATTATTGAACTACTGTCAAACAGTGGAGAAGGCAAAAATAGACTCAAGCCGTTCAATTCTTGTTATATATAACGTTGGTTTCCATTTTTTTACGAAGACGTAAAATACGCGGAAATTCGGAAAGTATCCATCTTAAGACGCGTTTACACCGGATTTACACAACTTCTCTCCCTCCAAACATTGAAGCTAATCCGAAAAACATCATTAATTTTATCGTCAAGATCTCAAGTCGAGATGGTGATTTGGAGAGTTTCCAGGGACAGATTTGTTTTCCATGAGTCGGTAAAGATCAAAGGGTTGCAAATTTTGGGGAAGATTTCTCCCAGACAATTGCTTGACAATAACCGCTCCCTCCGTCTTTTGTTCGCTCTCTGTGATATTTTGCCCCCATCGCTTGCCTTGACCATACTAGGGATGCGACATCGATGTCGATGTTTTTAAAACATCGATGTATTGAAGTCGATGTATTTGTGACATCGATGTTTATACTTGCGATGTTTTATTTTTAAATGAAAAAAAGTACCGTTGTACAAATTTAAAAAATAACCAAGTAGCATTATTTTCATAATCAGCTAATTAAACATACTTTTAGACCAAAGTGGCCAAGGGTGAAGGGTCTGAAAAGTAGGGATGCGACATCGATGTCGATGTTTTCAAAACATTGATGTTTTATAAAAAAACATCGATGTTTTATTAAAAAAAACATCGATGTATTAGAGCCGATGTCGCATTAGCAATTGCTAAACCAGTTTTAAAAAATGAGGAAAAAAGTTTAAATACACTGAATTTTAAAAACATCGATGGTTTGGGGGCGATGTATTATCAACATCGATGTTTTAATTTGGAACATCGATGTTTTGCTGTCGTTGTCGCATCAATAGTTGCTAAACCAGTTTAAAAAATGGGGAGAAAAGTTTAAATACACTGAATTTTAAAAACATCGATAGTTTGTGGGCGATGCATTATCAAGATCGATGTTTTAATAATGAACATCGATGTTTTGCTGTCGATGTCGCATCACTAGACCACACCTCCCTGTACCTCCTGGGTGCGCGTTTACACCGGAGTCGGTTGAAAAAATGGACCAACATAGAGGAACGTAAAACGTCCTCGCAACAAAAAGAAAGGGATATTTGCAAATCCGGTGTAAACGGGGCTTTGGTGTGAGGTTGTTTTTCCTGTTATAGGAAACGGCCCATTGCTTTATGTATCATTACCGCTGACGTGTACCTCGATGTTCTGGATCATTCGGCTTTGCCTACACTATGGCAATACTACGGCGATGATGGTTGTTTCTTCCAACAGGATCGAGCTCCATGTCATACAGCAAAACGCGTGCTGGACTGGTTTCCTGAAAATGAGGTGAATTTGCTTGACTGGCCCTTCACAACAATCTCTTCTCGCAGCATTGCAAGAGTCATGGCGAGGCTATTCCCTTCCCAGAATTACAGAGAACTTTCGGAAAGTATGCCTAGACGTGTTGCAGCTGTAATACAATCAAAAGGAAGGCCTAACCGTTGCTAAAGAGAATAATAAAGCACTTTTTCTGAAAAACATGCAGTGCCCAAATACTTTTGTCCATACAATGTATTAGCAGACTGAGCATTGCTATTGAGAAGAGCTTGACTTGGTAGGCCTATTCGGCATCTTATCGCTCCGTTTGGTGATGAAACATGTTAAGACAGGTAGGTGTGTGAATCAGCATTTCCATACAGTGGTGAATTTGTCCAAATCTACTATCAGATGATCAAACAATGAATCAATGGATGTGCGTTTTCTTCTCCCGTCCTGTGAACCAATCCTATGATGAACGTTAGGTTCCAGACGAAAACAGACTTATGGTGGTTCCACACCAACGGCGACAGCAACAGAGACAGGCAACATTTTGTCGCTTGCAGCGACCACACCAGCAGCGACAGCAATTTCTTTGCGCATGCGCATAACTTTCTTTTTCGAAAGCAAAACATTTATTTCTGATTCTGCAAGATGTGGCAGACAGATCACGTCTCTCCGCCTTTAATAAAACTCCTTTTATTCTTTTTAGACGAGCTTAGCGGCCTTTATCTCCGGTAGAACAATTTTGGTGGAGTTAGTTAATTCTAAAATGGAATGCCCAAAATTAAAAAAATAGTAGAAATAAAATAAGTTGTTTGGAATTAAATAAGTAGCTATGAAGTGGTATGCGTATGTGATTACTGGTTTGAGATAGCTTAGGTACACGAGTATTTTGTTTTCAATAGTCATTGGCGAATTCCGAGGAATTAGGTTGAAAAGTTAACGTTTTACGTCTCGGAATTTATGGATAACGTTTTTTGTGTTTTGATTCCATGTGAGTCTTCTGTCTAGGATAATACCTAGGTATTTAGCTTCCTGAGCCCATGGGATTTCGATATTATTAATTTTTAACTTGCTGGGTGAAAAACATCAACCGAAACCGGATTAGGCTTTATTCTGATTGGCTGTCAGCACGGCGACTGAGACAAAAGTTGAACTTCCTCCAAGACTTGAAAGTGCAGCGACAGCGACAGCGACGAACCGGGAGAAACAAAATTTGTTTGTAATACGCATGCGCAAAGCGAAGAGACAGCTGTTTTTGTCGCTGTCGCCGTTGGTGTGAAACCACCATTAGGATCTTTTTGGTTTTGGTGACATGAAAGGTTACGTTTGCTCGACCTACTTTCATATTTTCTCTATGATTATAACCTCAAAAATATTTCTGAAGTATTCTTTGCGTAAAACAACAGTTCATAAATTGATCAATATTTCATAAAGAAAATCAACTTAAAGTATGAAAAGACCCCGTGGATTACTTGTCCTCTTTACATAACCATCTCGCATAATTACATTCAACGTCAACGCTTCAAAAAATGAAAAAGTGAATTTCAAGGAACAAGATTGGAATATTTGTAATTGTATTTCATTATCAGAATAAAACAAGTGGATCCATTTTAAAATGATTTATGAGCTCAGATCAACTGAGGTGTGTCACTTTCTATGTTTACATTGCACCTTGACTTGAAAAGTTATATTTGATTAAATAAAGTCAAAAGGATTCAAAACTAAGATATATAGACTCAGACAAACTTTCAAAGAAGCCAATTGGGTCTAGATTTTGGTTTGACAAAAATATGGTACTCCTCGGCGTTTGACAAAAAGGTTTGAAGGGTACCTACCGTAATTTCAGTTGACGTAGCTACGGGTCAGCTCGTCTCCATGTCACAATGATGCAACTGAACTTCAAAATAACATACAGTAGAATCTTATTGTAACGGACCCTATTATAACTCACAGTGAGCGAAGTGAAAGACCCTTTAATTTTTTTTACTCAATATGTTGAACAATCAGCAAATGAAAATGTGTTTGCATATTATGAACACCTCACTGCACACTTCCGTCAATTATTAACTAACAAACAACAAACAAACCCAGCAGAAAATAATTTTTTTTTCAAACCCATTAATGGATCAACAACCAACAGCAATCAACCTTCTTGTTATACAGAGTAATGCAGTGTATACGAAATACCCGGGTGCACAGGTGCACATGAAAATAAAATTATGCACCTAATTTTTTCCCGCTAGGTGCACGCAATGCACCTAGGATGGAAGTGTTTTATGTTATTTTGATGTTTGAACAAAATATATTAGTATCGACCTCTCTCGCTCTAAAGGAACGTAATTAAAATTCCTAATTACACACTATGCGAAAACATAATCGCTGGGCAGTAACGGGTTTATACAGGAGGAAGGTTTACTTGCGTCACTGCCACCAGAACTTTCCGATGATCGAAACATTTTCCAGACGGCTCTGTTGAAGTGACTGTCGCGACAGCCGTACTCCGCAAAAGGGAGAATTTCGATTTTTAAATATTTTTATTTACTATCTACTGCGAAAAAACCTATATAAACATACCCAACTAATAAAGTAGTTTACATTACATTAATACTCTTATATTTCGTTTTTTTTTATGTGTACCTAAAATATAATATGTGCACCTAATTTAAAAACTTAGGTGCACAAGGTGCACCTGTATTAAAAAATCTATTTCGAGGCCTGGTATACATACACATATTTTTCAATTCAACCTATGTTGAAGACTGTTTTTTATTTCATACATAATAAACACTCTTAATAGCTAACTACTGTACATTAATTGATGTACACCCTGTTGCATTACACCCCTATAAGAATTTTATTTGTTATAAAACGGACTTTCGTTAAAACGGACAACCTTTAGGCCTCTATTAATTTGTTATAATAAGATTCTAGTGTATTTGCATTCTGCATTGCAACTTCGAAATACAGTCAAATCTAGTAAAGCCGAATTTCACAAAACCATGAAAAAAATTAGTATTATCCTAACATTCAGAAAAAAACTTTATTTCAACAATGAAATAAATTAATGCATTTGCATTAATTACTGTAAAATTCTAGGTTCACAAGTATATAATCGTCTTTTTTATCACAAAGATTTTACATGTTTCTGGATTATACAGATAATTCTTAATAACATAAATAATTCTTGATTAACAGATATTTCCTGATTACGCAATTTTTGTCTAGAAATAGTTCTGTAATAGATTTTGTGTTAAAAAATGTTTGATGCGGTCAACGTTGTTCAATTAAGCAGATGAATTTTCAGGTCTAATAAAATGCACTGAACAATTTCTAAGTCAGTAGTGGCGTCTTTTGAAAGAAGACACACTTATTCCTTCGTCTTCCCCCTCTCCTACATTCTTTCTTCTTCACTGCCACAAAATATTCTACAATTTCGTAGTTATTTAATGTTTCGGATAAAACGAATAAAAAGAATCCGTTTACCCTTAAGTTTCGATTAATTTGTTCGACTTAACCTGCGTAACCAATTAAAGCAAACCTAAATTCTAAATGAATGTTAACATTAGTTTTTTATGTATTTAGATAGGGATGGAATTTAGTCGTACTATCAGTAATTTGTATTAAGCGAGTTCATCTTAATGAGGTTTCACTGTATAGCTTAATCTTCCACTTTCAAAAAAAATAGAAGCTTTTCGAATAAGAAAAATGCAGGAAATTTTATCTAATTAACAGAAATAATCCGAAATATTGACTAATATACTATTAAAAAGAATCCGTTTTCCCTTAAATTTCGAAAATTTGTTCGTCTTAATCGGCGATTGGTATAACCCGAATTTTAAACGAATGTTAACATTATTTGAATATACATTTTGATGGAGGATGGAATTTAGTCGTATTATCAGTAATTTATATTAAGCGAGTTCGTCTTAATGAGGTTTGACTATATATCTTAACCTTTCACCATGCATTCATTTTGTAAAAATTATAAAAGTGTTTCCAATAATGAAAATGCAGGAAATTTTATCCAATTTACACAGAAATAATCTGAAATATTGCAACACAATACACTTACCTTTTAAACACTGGCGTCATTCACATTTTCATAAATATTGCAAACGAAACATTTAGTGTTTGGCGTCAATTTCAGTAGTCCTTTCTTATTTTACCGGTTGGATTCTGAGAAACGTTAAATTTACTAACGGTAAATGATTAGGACCGAGGTAGCTCAGTTGGAAGAACAACGGATTAGCAACGGGAGCGTTGCGAGGTACCAAACTTGGTCCAGCCAAAAAATGTCGTGCACATGGGGCTGGTGCACGTTAAATCTGTTGTGGCCTCAAATATCCTCACATTGGCGTGGTGTGGAAGTTTGGAGAGTGGGAGGTTTGATTTTTCCCTTCGGGATTGATCTTGGACCGTCGCCTATAGTCTGTTGTGTTGCTCCAGTGCGACGTTAATTAACTCCCTACCTACCAACATTGTGCCGTTTAGCCTCCTTCTTTTAGTATGAATAGGTGATAGACACCATAGGGTCACTATTACGCCGAATGAAGGTGATACACACTATCATTTGTCGTAATAGTGAACCACATTAGCATCGGTCTTCCCGTTTCTGTCAGATGTTGATTAAAGAAACGAAATATTGAGGTGATAGTAGAATTTACGTTCTACTGGAGTACCACGAGATAGTTTTGAGCAAAAATAATTGTTTTTTTTTGCTATCCCAGTACGAATTTTCCAATACCTTTTTTTGCCGAAGACGCATGTCCTCATTCTAAATCGCGTGTTTTGTACAGAGATTTCACAAAAATCGTACTAAAAATGGATTTGAAGTCGAAATAGTTCATAATTTTTTTTTTACACTGGCTTCAAAACTTATTTTTGTCTTTTTAAGGTGTTAAGTTTTTATAGGCCGTAAACCCCAAATTAGATAATTTTAAATGCTTTAAAATTGAGATATTTATTCAGGATATCCCAAGTCGTAGAGATACGTTGACATATTCAAACTAAAATGGATACAGAACTGAAGAGGTAAAAACCTAAGAATCCGGCGCCTATTTTTATAACCTTAATTTAAGTGTAGGTTATACTATCCTTATACAGTACTATCTTTGAAAGTTGAAACTCCAAAACGTCCTCGACCAATATATTCAATTCAACTTGAGTAAGATATCAACCAAGCCTTACCATTTTTGGATGTTTTGGTTTCTAGGAATGACAACTGTTTTAAAGCGTGCGTCTTTCGAAGGATTTTTATTGCGTTATTTCATCCTTTCCCGTTTTAAATCATATCATCCCCGAAAACAAATTATCAGCTTTTTATCTTTCCCGAGCTAAGACAAACGTGATTCCGGGATCCGGTTATTAAAACCGTGACGGTCCGGTATCATTCCTGGTGGTGTGGTCCTCGGATCCTTCCCTTCGGGACTGATCCCGGGCCGTCGACAATAGCCCAGAGAAAATATAAATGGTTGGTAAAATTTTTATGTGCACAGGATCAAAACTAGTAGACGTAACTTGAACTTTGGAATACTTTCGTCTGCCGGGTAGAAACGAATATTCAGAAGAATTGAAAATATTTTATTGGTCCAGTGGACGGGGAAGGCGCCTATCCATTAACTCATCATCGGATTGGTTTACGCATAGTAATAGACTGGTGATTTCACCATTTTTGTCGACTTAGAAATGTGACAGTGTAAGTGTGTGAATGCACAAGATGTTATAACGCCAAACAAGGCGATGTGATGCCAAATCGGCCAACCGAGTTACCTTTTCAGAGCAGTCACGTGACTACTAATCCACAAGTTGGTCACACTTTTTGAAGCTCGTCTCGCTGACAATGTTCAGACAGCTTAGCTTTCACGTCTATGGCTTCAATGCGACGTAAATTCAGCTACGTAACGAGTTATTAAATTATGTTAAGACATAATTTCTCCAGGAAGAGCTTAACATTTTACGTAACGTAACTTTTGACAGAGGTTTAATCCCCGGATCATTGATCAGCCTTCTATAAGTTTAATCGACCTCCCCAACACTCAAGCTCAACCCAAAATTACACGAAATCTTCTTGCCCCTTTATTCCGCACTTTAGTTATATCATTGTACAAACTCTTAAATCTTTCGTTTTTAGAGTTGTTTTCCGTAAGGGGCTTCGATATCTCCGCATTGCGTGGCACATACTCCCTGTAGTAATTAATGAGCCCTAACACTGACCGTAATGCCTTTTTCGTTTTCGGTACGTTCAACTGCTGTATCGTCGCTATTTTCCCCGGGTCTAGGCCATGTTTCCTTAAACCCACCACGTAACCTAAGTACCTTACCTCTGCTTTCGTGAAGGATTTTCTCCGTATAGCAAGATCCATTTCCAACCTAAAGATTCTATTTAAACTTCACCAACAGATATGGTATATATCACATACCCTGCACGTGGGTAAGGGTTATGTTGGTCAGTATAAGTCAGCTTTGAAATTCCGGTTGCAAGAACGCATGCGTTGTGTTAAAATTAATTATTATTTAGGTAAACCTGTGTGTGTTGAGTCACGACATGATTTTCTCACCATCTTGATTTAAAGCATGCAAAAGTAATCTTCGAGTCTAACTAAAATATCCCCGATTTATATTCTCGAGTAAATAGGCCGGGGTAGCTCAATTGGAAGAGTAACGGATGCGAGTTCGAATCCAAACAAAGACATTCTCGTCTGAGAGGGGCTGGTGCTTGTTAAATCTGTCGTGGCCTCAAATGTCCTCAAGTTGATTTGGCTTGAAAAGGAAATTTTTAATTGACGTCATACTAGACCAACACAACGGGCTATTGACGACGGTCCGGGATCAATCCCCTGAAGGAAAGATTCTGGGATACAACACCACGTAATTTTGAACCACAGTCAGATGCCGAGGTAACATCTGAGTTGACACTCCACTCTCCCAACTTCCACACCAACCCAACGTGAGGAATTTCGGCCACCGCAGATTTAAGGTGAACCAGCCGCCTCTACACCATACGCTTACACACATCCATGCACTCCTTCCTATCTGGAGGCTAACACCTTAACCACCAAACCGGTTGGTCGGCTTCCGCGGTGTGGAAGTTCGGAGAGTTGGGTGCCAGCTCAGGCTTGACCTCGCCACCTGACCGTAGTTCAAAATCACCTGGTGTTGTCTCCGCATCTTTCCCTTTGGGTTTGATAGCGAACCATCGCCAATAGCCCGTTGTGTCGCTCTAGTGCGAAGTTAATTCAACTGCCTGCCTAGAGTTTCTTTTAAGCGGAGAAAATAAAAGAAATCGGAAAGGCCCTCCCTTCCAGTTACACCAGTGCGACGGGAATTAAATAAATACCTACCTCGAGTTAAACATCAGAGAAGCCTTATCTATTATTAGCCGACCAACCGGTCTTGTGGTTCAGATGTTAGCCTCTAGATCGGAAGGTTCCTGGATCGAATTCGGGTCAGTGCATGGATATTTCTAAGCGTATGGTGTAGGGGCGGCTGGTGCACCTTAAATCTGTCGCGGCCGTAAGTCCTCACGTTGGGTTGGTGTGGAAGTTTATAGAATGGGGTTCCAACTGAGGTGTTGCCTCGTCATCTGACCGTGGTTCAAAATTACGTGGTGTTATCCGCGGATCTTTCCCTTAGGGGATTGATCCCGGACAGTTGTCAATCCCCGTTGTGTTACTCCAGTACGACGTTAATTAAAATTACCTTACTCTCACTTTTGCTTTATCGAATCCATTAGTGAATTTAACAATGATGGTAATTTTTAATTAACGTCGTACTAGAGCAACACAACGGGCTATTGACGACGGTCCGGGATCCATTCCCTAAAGGAAAGATCCCAAGACAACACCATGTAATTTTGTACCACAATCAGGTGACGAGGCAACACCTGAGCTGGCACCCCACTCTCCAAACTTCCACACCAACCCAATGTGAGGACTTTCGGTAGCGACAGATTTAAGATGCACCAGCCGCCTCTACACCATACGCTTACAAACATCCATGCACTGACCCGGATTGGAACCAGGAACCTTCCTATCTACTGGCTAGCACCTTAACCACCAGACCGGTTGGTCGGCTACAGTAGTGAATGACCCTCAGTGCTTTCCCGTCTTTACATGCGGCCTGAAAAGGCTTAGTTAAAGAAGTGAGATGTGGCAACACTGTTCTAAAGCAACATTCGTGTTTTCTTGTGACTTACTTTTGTCCTGATGAAAAGCGGACGTCTTGCTCAGAAATGGCCACTGACTATCAAATATAAAAGCTCAAAAAATGTAATTCAATGCAATAAAATCAAATGAAAGTCAACTGACAAACGGAGGGATAAAAACTAAAGCGTACCATATTCTTAATAAATTCAGTAAAATATTTTACTTTAATGCTATATTACAGTGTGTGTGTGGGGGGGGGGCATAGCGCGTCTCTCACAGGCGAGTGGTGAGGCTCTTACGCAATTAAAATGTCTGTATAAAATATGGTAAAGTAAAACTTATCGATGCCCAAAAGTAATTATTTTATTTCATTTCTTGGTACAAAGTTATTCAAAAACATAAAAATAAAAATGAAAACAATAAAAACTGTTCTGATTCTATTAAACAATTTAAAGAAAATCTTTAAAAATTAGATTTGCTTGTGGATGCTTTACGAATCTTATCCATTTAAGGCCTGGTGCACACATACGGTTTTTCAACGTGCGGCATCGAAGCCCAACTATGCACACATAACCGTGAAAAGACGCACGAACTCATTTCGCGTCATTTGCGATAAATATTCTAATTTATTTATATCTTTGTCGTTGTTTTGAAAATTTTTCATGTTTTTTAATAATTAATGCTTTTAAAACTATACCGAGCGAGACCCAATATAGGCTTTCAATTTCTTCACACTCTCAGTTACGGGTTTATTTATCGAAATCTAAATGAAATAGAGTCTTGAATGAATGAAAAGACTTTAAAAAAGGACCTAATTTTTATTTTGTTTAAGAGAGGAAACCCTGCAACAATAAAATCAGATACTCTCTTATTTCAGTCTCTGGCCCTAACCTCTCTGAGACTTAATTTACTGCCCTTAACCACCTTACTGTTTACCTAACACGGCAACAGTAATAGTTTTCAAGAATTAAAATGTTTACCATACCGTAAAGAAGGTGAGAAAAGGATCACTGCCTCATTTTAATTGACAGTTACAGATAGAAGACAAATTTTGGAAAACTTCCGCAGTTATGTATTATCCACTTACTTTCAAGTGCTCTGCATTATCACTGGAATAGAAACATTTACTTATTCTTCGTTCTTCCGATAAAAACATACTTTCCCAATTTGGAAAGTAGTTCGTGAGACTCAAATTTCACAAAAATCTAACATATTCAGTCTGTTTCTCCGCCAAATTTTAAAAGCCAGATGGTTCTTATAGCGATAGAAGAAAAGCCGTAAAAATCCCCCCAATAAAAAACTTCCTTAACAAAATATATCTCCCTCATTTTTCTCTGAAATTAAAAAAATATATATCAATCCATTGATACCACATCTACTCATATATCTCCAAGTCTGTTCTCTAATCCAATGAAGTTGTGGTACCTTATCTCAGACTTTCTTTTCATAGTTGTACAAGCAGTCTAATTTTTCAGAGCTCAGTGAGTTTCCCTCTGGCAAATTTAGGGCACACAATCATAAGGGCATGTACTGACACAAGAATGCAATAATGGAGGCATTCATAGCTCTTTAAAGATTAATAGAAATACAGGTAACCCTCGTATAGCACGGTACTCCTATAACACGGTACCAAACTTGCGGCATCCCTCATATAACACGCAACCCTCATATAACACGCATAGTTTGCAAATGACGAAGACAGTGATTGTTATTCGATTCCGGATTTTACCATAAATTATGTGACTGCAGGATTTGATTTGGCGTAAAAGTTGGAACTTCATTTTAAAGAAAGATATTCTTCATCCTTGCGCAGTGGAAAATTTCAACGAGACCTTCAAAGTTGTGTTGCTCCATATCGAGAAGTTTTAAAGGAGCTACAAAAGAACCCGAGCACATCCTACACAAAAAGTCCAATTAGAGCAATCAATAATGAAGAAATATCAACCGATGAAGTGTTCCAGCAGTCCAAGGAAGAAAAAGCACACGACCCGTAACATGTTTCGATTCCAGTGACGAGAATTAAACAAAAGCCATCTGAATTTTCTATAATTTTAAATGTTAATTTTTTATAGTTGTATGTACATAATTTAATTTGTATATTTGCTATTTAAAGTTGAGTAAAGAAATTTTTCTAAAAACGCCGTATGTTCACTTCTGTATAATTTTTGTGTATTCTATATAACACGGTTTTGGTTTCCATATCACACGGTACGCATAATTAAATATATATGACTTCGGAGATTTGGTTAGCACGGTTTCTATATAGCACGAGTATCCTATAACACGATATTCCCATATAGCACAGTACGCAATATTAAAGTTTGTGGGACTTGTTTCGTATAATACGGATTCTCTATAGCATGGCACCAATCCAATGTGCTATACGAGGGATACCTGTACTTCTGATTCGCAACCATTCACGAGAAATACCAAAAGTTCCAAAAACATTCGGAAATACTCACCATTCTTCCAGAACACGTTGCAGGAGATCTTACTCGATCAGGATTCCGCAAAGACATGAAGATCCGAAGTATTTTATACCCCACAGACAGAAAAACACGCCACGTGCCGTGGGAGGTGTTTACAAAATTACAAACCATTTTCGGACTCCTAAAATATCCCTAAAATTCAGGCAAATCTAGAAGTCCATTCATGTGTATTCTGAGTCTCGGAGATCACAATGAAGACCTAACGAGCGCGAATGATCCATCTAACGCGTTTGGGCGGACTTCTCAATGGATCATTCATACGAAAATGTTACAAATTTCATCCATGCATTTGGCTCTAACGATGGCGATTAGTAGATTTCATTGAATGGTTATGCAGTGTGGGTTATTAACTAGAGAATTAACGGATGCACTGCAGATCATTTAATTTACCATCTTCAGCTGTTAGATTGACTGCAAGAGATGATTCGATTTCGGGGGCGTTATTTGCATGGGCAGAGAATTCTGAATAAGGAATCAACGATTTCCTTAAAATATATTTTTAGGATTGTTTTAGGCTGTATTCTATTCCCGTGTCTCCCCTCTATTTTAAGTCTTTTCATTCCTATTGATTCAAAAATAAACCCTTGATTGCGATTCAAATCCCGATGTGGAAGATAATGTGAATCAGTGTCTTAAAGTATGACACATAGTATTAGAGACCAATAGCATTTAGAAAATGGAATATATTTCAATGAGGGGAGGTTTTTCTCTAATTTAATACTGCTAGTTTAAATTAGTAGTTAACTGATATCGTTTTAGATTGTTTTTTTGACTCTCCAAGTGGTTTCGACGAGATATCTTGTCTAAGATCTGGTCAATTTTTGCTCGCGACTACACATCTCGTAAGTGGCGGATTTCAGGAGGTGCGACCCCTCCCAAACGTCAGAAAAACGCCGACGTTTTTTCAAATAAATTATAAAATATCATTAGGGGGGGGGGACTTTGGCCTTGCTCTCAAACCCTCAATTTGTCCACTATAACTTTTCTGGTCTTTAATTGGAGATTAAACTGGTTACAGCACATTAAACTTTATTTAAAAGATAATTTGGAAAATTATTTACAAGTTAATATTCATTAAAAAGTACTAGAGAATAGGGATGCGACATCAACAGCAAAACATCGATGTTGATAATACATCGCCCCAAAAACATCGATGTTTTTAAAATTCAGTGTATTTAAACTGTTTTCCCCCATTTCTTAAAATTGGTTTAGCAACTAGTAATGCGACATCGACAGCAAAACATCGATGTTCAAAATTAAAACATCGATGTTGATAATACATCGCCCCCAAACTATCGATGTTTTTAAAATTCAGTGTATTTAAAGTTTTTTCTCCATTTCTTAAAACTGGTTTAGCAACTAGTGATGCGACATCGGCTCCAATACATCGATGTTTTTTTATAAAGCATCAATGTTTTGAAAACATCGTCATCGATGTCGCACCCTTACTTTTCAGACCCTTCACCCATGGCCACTTTGGTCTAAAAGTATGTTCAATTTGCTGATTATAAAAATTATGCTACTTGGTTATTTTTAAAATTTTTATAACGGTACTTTTTACATTTAAAAATAAAACACCTACAACGTAAAAACATCGACAAGTATAAACATCGATGTTACAAAAACATCGACTCCAATACATCGATGTTTTGAAAACATTGACATCGATGTCGCATCCCTACTAGTAATGACTACAAATCTGCCACGGAACCATAAGGCTCGTCAAATCGAAGCATCTTAAAAGCGACCGTTTCCTTCCGATGTTCCTCTCCTCTTAGCCCCACTATCATAAGCAAGCAGCATTAGAGGCAGCCTCAAACTTTATTAAAACGTACGAAAATACTTCTCGAGATGTTGCTAACCATGTATGTACTTATCACCAAGAATTAATCGATTGGAATCGAAAAATTATGCTTTCAATTATTGAAACGGTCAACTGTGTGTCAGGCAAAACCTAGCTTTGCATGGTCACCGAGATGATGGACATTGGACTTTCATTGCATTGTGACGGATGCAAAGAAGACGCTCGGCATTAAAATTAACCGCCAATGGACAGCCCGATTTGGAACTAGGGATGCGACATCGATATCGATGTTTTCAAAACATCGATGTATTGAAGTCGATGTTTTTGTAACATCGATGTTTATACATGTCGATGTTTAACTTTTAAATAAAAAAGTACAGTTATAAAAATTTTAAAAATAACCAGGTAGCATAATTTTCATAATCAGCAAATTGAACATACTTTTAGACCAAAGTGGCCAAGGGTGAAGGGTCTGAAAAGTAGGCATGCGACATCGATGTCGATGTTTTATAAAAAAAACATCGATGTATTGGAGCCGATGTCGCATCACTACTTGCTAAACCAGTTTTAAGAAATGGGGGGGAAAAGTTTAAATACACTGAATTTTAAAAACATCGATGTTTTTGGGGCGATGTATTATCTACATCGATGTTTTAATTTTAACCATCAAAGTTTCAAAACATCAATATTTTGCTGTCGATGTAGCCTCACTAGTTGCTAAACCAGTTTTAAGAAATGGGGGAAAAGTTTAAATACACTGAATTTTAAAAACATCGATGTTTTTGGGGCGATGTATTATCAACATCGATGTTTTAATTTTGAACATTGATTTTTTGCTGTCGATGTCGCATCCTTATTTTTAACCAGCCAACGGTGAGAGGACAAATGTGTCGAATTAAACGAGAGGGGAGGCCCCAACAACCCCCGTAGGACTTTTGGAGTCGAGAGAGAAGCAAAAAAGATTTCGTTGATAGAGGTCAACAGACCCGAGGGATCAGACTGATCCAAGGAAGTGGACACCCGTTCACGGTTACCGATACCCCTTTCTCTGGAGGTGCTCATCCGAGCACTGGAAAACGGCTAGCATAAGCATGCGAGAGTCACAACTGCTCTTCGTTGATTCTGAGGAATACGTCGACGAAGACGTAGAGAAGCTCAAACCAGAGCTGCTGATCCTACTGATTTCGAACGGACGTGAATTTTGGAAAGAGCTCAACCGAGCTGCGTATCCCGCTCAACGGATTGGATTGGATTTTGGGGTTTTATGGCGCAAGGTCCAAAAGCGGACAAACTGCGCCAAACGCAAGATAAAAATAAATGAAATCAATGTAAATATAAAATTATTTAATAAAAGTTAGATTTATGTCTTGCGCAACATGATACATGATTTATTTCGTCATAAAATGAATATAAAAAGTATTCGTGATGGAAAATAATACATCATGATCTGAAATAGTTTTTTTGATTAAAGCAGTCTGATGAACAATACAGTAAAAAATTTAAATAGCATATAAATAATAGTTTATATAAGTATTGTGATGGATAAAAGCGCTATATGAGATTTAAAAAACCAACTGAATGTAAAAATGCAAAAAGGTTTGAATGGGGATTTTCCCCAATCAAATCTCGCAGATTTAAAAAAGTACTTTAAAAAAATTAAAGACGTTGATAATTAAAAACAGGACAGACAATTAAAATATGATCTACAGTAAAAGGGGTGGAGCACGAATTACAATTTGGGACGCTCTCTCCCAGAAACTGATGACGATCAGTGAAACGAGTGTGTCCAATACGAAGGCGAGTCAATTTGACGTCACTCCTTCGCATGGGTGCTGATGGCCATGGATGAATAAATGGTTTGATGGAATGGACCCGCTCAACGGAGCGGTCATCGAATTTTCGAGCTCACATGAGCTACGGACCTTACTCGACCGAAGAGTTGGAGAAGGGCTCACCCGAGCCAGATAATAAGCCTCGAGTGTTCTGTAGAGACCCCGTGGAGTTCCAAGACTAAAGACCCTTTCTGTACAAAATAAGAACTCAAAATCTATCTTATTTTCTTCAAATACTATTCAATAAATTATTTAGTCCAGAGTCACCTGCGAGTTGTTCCTACTGAGGCTTGTAACAGCTACCACTTCAAAACGTGTTGTTGTTGTTTCTAATGCCTACACTGGCAGACCAGAGGAGTGCCAGGCCCGTCGAAGACGGCAAGAGGCGAGGGGGTGCGCCTTCCATGTTATTGAGCCCCATTGGGAGGAAGTCCGACTTTGCTCGGCATACATGACACATCCGTTTTACAAGAAGGTCCCTTTCATACATCCATTCACTTACACATATCGTAATTTAGATACCAATCAGAAGCCGATAACCCTCTGATCAGATACCCCCAGAGGTATTGATTTGGTATGGGAACATGGGGGACTTTGTGACCACGACCTATTTAACGTGCCCCAGTCACCATTAGTGAACACGACGGTCTTTAGCCAGGTCGAAGCGCCGATCTCACAATCATCAGAATTGTAGGCTCCGCCGAGGACAGAACCCACAACCCTTCTTATGCGAGCCCGACGCTCTACTGACTGAGCTACCGCGGCTCACTTCAAAACGTTACAGCATCAACAGCAAATGAAGGAAATTTTTGTGCTTTGTTGCGGTTCAGAATGTTTGTTGGAGACGAAGTTTTTCGTACACATTTCGAGTCTTCTAAAACTCATAACAGTTCATAAGCAAAACCATTCAAGATGACATAATTCAATATTTTGACATGGAAATCCACTCTTATATCGTTGCATAAGTTCGTGAAACAGGTGTCTATAGCAGTGTTTGATGAAACTAGATGTTTCCCATATTTCTCAATTGACATTTGTATTAAGATACGTGACTGGTGAAGCAAGTAGAATGGAAGTTCATGAAAATTTCTTGACGTTTTTAGATATATATATATTTTTAAATCAAATAGTAGCACTCCCAAAAACCCAGGTGCAGAATTATAATCAGTGTTCAACACAACTCCAAGCAATTGCAATTGTTCTGCAGGCATTTTGTCCAAATTTTGAAATATGCAGTAAAATCAAAAACAGACGTAAAACACAATTATCGGCTAAATAGGTATTACATGTTTGTAATAAAACATAAAAATGTATTAAATTTATTTAAAACCAAGGCATACTTTTAGAATTTGCAACTCTGTCGATGATATAAGTTTTTGTAATAGCTGGGTCACGCCCCTCTCCTTTCCAGAACACTCGAGTCCCCTAATCACATACATAGAGGAGAGATAAGGATCTCTCGTTTATGGTTGTAATACTAATCTTTATCTCTCCTCTAAAGTCACAACCCAGTTTGGAAGGCATAGCCCTACAAGATTTCGCATTGTGATAGCAAAGGCGCAGAAGGAGATCGATGGTACTGTAAAATTTTCTAATCTATCCTCGAACCGGTATTGAGGAAGAAGTAAAAGGAATGCTATAATAAATTGTTTCGATTTATAATTAAGGAATTGCGTCCTAAAGTGTTTTGAGGTCTGGTAGTTACGGTGTTAGCCTCTAGATGGGAAGGTTCCTGGTTCGAATCCATGGATGTTTGTAAACGTATGGTGTAGTGGCAGCTGGTGGCCGGTCGAAAGTCTTCACATTGAGTTGGAAGAAGAATGCTGCTGCAAGAATGTCGCCAGCTCAGCTGTAGATTTCGGACGTGGTTCCGTGGTCCGTAAGCGTCGCTCGAACTCCTTCCACAAATGTTCTATGAGGTTTAGGACGGGGCCAGAGAAGACGTTTTACATCCATACCTTGATACCACTGCTCGAAAGTGGCTGCAACATGACATTGAGCGTTGTCGTCCTAGAAGTAACATTCGTCCATTCCTTAAAATTGCCAAAGCGTAGAAAGAACCTGATTTACCAAAATGTTTAAGCAGGCGTGGGCGTTCAATTGACCAGGAACAACGTGCAAAGGTCCCAAGCCATATCACGAAAAACACCCCCAAACAAGTAGTCGGACTTCATGTAAATCCGCTGGCGCATTATTATAGGTTAGTGTATATATTTGTTTAGTATAGATGTATTTTTTTGAGTGCCTTTCAATAAAAATAAATTTCAGCCCACTTTTTCAAATGTTACATTATTCAACTAATAGCCAGGCTTTGCTAGTGCCCGTGGTGTAAGGTATTAATCTGGTGAAAATTTTTCCGCAGATTTCAAATCCGTTGAAATGTTTACTCTACAGTGCGTACCGAAATGATAGGTCCACCAGTAAAAACGAAAGTTAAGTTGGGAAAACATTTTTTATTGTGTACAAAGTACGATTTTATAAACTACATTAGTTCATACCATGAAAAAATAATTCATAAATAGTGTAAAAAATATAGGAATTGTAAGAAAAACAAAAAATATGTGAAACAGCTGTTTCAAAAAGATAGGTCCACTGAACCAAACCTCAAATTAGTATTGAATTAATAAGAAATTTTTCCACCGTTTTTCGGAATGAGCTCATAAATCCTATTTGGCATGGTTTCTACCAGTTTTTACAAACAGTTTGTCTCGATTTTTGCTCATTCGGAGGAAATATCTTTTTTCAAGTCTGTAGTACAGTTGTACTGCCTTCCGCCTGCATACACTGCTCTTGCGAGTACGCCCCACATGTTTTCTACCGGATTCAGGTCGGGGCTGCAAGGTGGCCAATCAATAACATGTGCACCATTATCCAGAAACCATTCAAAAGTGGACTTTGCAGTATGCAAAGGAGCATTGTCCTATTGTAACATGAAGAACGTGCCTCCAATGTGCTCTGATTGTGGAAGAAAATAGTGTTCAAGCAGCTGTTGATAGCCTGCAGCATTCAAACGACTGTCTACAAATGCTATATCAGTTTTCCCTGCACGACCGAATCCGGCCCATACCATAACGGAACCACCACCAGCTTGCCTCTTCGAGAATATATCTCTATCGTTACGCAGATCGTGCCAGTAATACTACCAACCATCTGGACCATACAGGTTGATTTTTTGTCATTACTGAATAACACTCGATGCCAGTCTTCTTTTCTTCGTCACTTCCTGTGCGAATTTCCATCGCTTTTCTTCGTGTGGAGTTTTCTTAATTTCGGAACCGCTTTCCTCTTCCAGTAAACTAAATTGCCGAACTTCTTTACCACTCTATGGACCGTAGATTTTGATATCATAGGGTTTTGTTGTCTCGCCAAAGTGGATAAGCTCGTATTTCCAGATTTTAACTCCTTTACGATAGTCCTTCTTTGTCAGGGTGTCACTTTTGATGGCCAGCCAGATGATTTTTTATTGCCATAAGTACATATAAGTCACAAAAATTTGTTTACAACATTATGCGATCTGTTTAAAAGTTTAGCTGTTTCTCTATTCGATTTTCCATACTTCTTAAATGCATCAAATTTCCCTCCTCAACCAGCTAAAGACTGGCAACGACGACCCATCTCGTTTGATTACAACGTGAGGTTCAAATTTGTTTAACAACCTCCACAACAGCCAGCGTGATCCCGCAGTAAGACAGAACTATAATATTTATGCATATTTTCTGGAAATAAACGTTTTGGTGCAAAGATTTATAAAGGCGGACCTATCTTTTTGAAACGGTCTCAAAATAAAAATTTACATAAAATAAAAATGAATTATTTAATTTTAACAAATTTGCTTCCTAAATAGTTATAACGATTATTGTATAATTATTTCTACAAAAAAAGTGATTATTATTCTCAATTAAGAGTCGAAACTTTGAAAAATACGGGTGGACCTATCATTTCGATACACACTGTATATTTAACGGTCTTGGAGATAGACAAAAGAAGTATGACTATAGTTAAAATATCTATCGTTTGGCTGGATAAACATTTATCTCCGCAAAATCAAAGCGGAAACGAAAAAAATAATTTTCTCCGCGTGCAAAATGAAAGCGGAAACGTAAAAAATAATTTCTGAGCGTTCTCCGAAGCGATGAAAAACTTGGCATGGTTCCAATGTCACGTTGGTAGAAAAGTCAAGATTGGGGTTGTTCTTCTTTCGTCCGGACGATGAAGCAGGTAGAGAATAAAACTATTAAATTCATTTTAAAATTTTCTAGATTGAATTTTAAAATTCGCCTCTACCCAAAAAGTGCAAAAAATTCCGACTACCTGTGTGCCGAATCTCATTGCTGTAAGTGCCATAGAATCGTCAGGATTGGATTGGATTGGATATGTTTTTGTGGCATTGAGTCCTCTTGGGACATATTATGCCAAACTTAAGATAAAAAATCAAATATATAATATAACAAGAAAGTGAGTTGAGTCAAAACGTAATGAATGGATTGGATTGGATTTGGTTTTGTGGCATTGAGTCCTCTTGGGACATATTATGCCAAACTCAAGATAAAAAAAAACCAGATACATAATATAATAATGAAATGAGATATGTCAAAACATAATGAGTAAATACTATATAAAGTTATATGTGATATATGAACCCAAAATGTCATGTAAGAAGTTAAAAATATTTGGATGAGGATTCTCTCCAATCATGTCTTCTAAAACCAAAGTAAAAGAATTAAAATGTTTAAGTCGTTGCCTATTAAGATGAGAGCATTCTACTAAAATGTGTTTTACGGTTAGTGGACAGATACAATAATTGCAGATGGGATGATCTTCTCCGAGGAGGAGGTGTCTATGTGTTATGCGAGTGTGTCCAATACGAAGGCGTGTCAAGATAACATTTTGTCTTCTTAAGGGTAGCGGTTTCCAGTCATATATATTTGGTTTTAAAGCATGAAGTTTGTTCTCGGTTTGTTCATTCCATTCGTTTTGCCATTTTGTTTTTAAATATTTGTAAATGCAAGATTTTAAGTCACGATAAGGAATGGTATGACTAATATGATTTACTGCCGATTTGGCGGCTTGGTCAACAATTTCATTTCCTGCAATCCCAACATGGGATGGGATCCAACAAAATAGTAAGCTAAAATTTTTGGATGAAAGATGATAAATTCTTTTCAGTGATTCTAAAACAATGGGATGACTGTCATGATCAGGATGTTTCAATGACTGTAAAACGCTTAATGAATCTGTAAAAATGATACATTTTTTATGACAATGATCGGATATATGTTCTAGTGCTTTAAAAATGGCCATTATTTCAGCGGTAAAAACAGAACATGAAGAATGAAGTTTAAAACTATGACGGGAATCATTAATAGTAAACGCAGCTCCAACAAAGTTTTCCCTTTTAGACCCGTCAGTATAAATATGTATAAAATTTGAGTAATTTTCTATATGGTTTTGAAAGAGTTGTTTATATATAAAATCAGAGGTATCTGCTTTATTAAAATTTTGGAACGGGTTTTGAAATTCAAAATAATGATTAAACCAAGGAGAGAAATCATACAGTTTTTTCTGGGTGACGTCAAGTGAAGAAAGTTCGGATCCGTTCATAAAAATCTAGCATTCTTAAGTGGAATGAAGGATGTTTTAGCTTGATAGAGGCGTTTTAAATATGGACTGTGATGAATGGTATGCAATGGGTGATGAGGGGTTGAGGTAATTCTAAAATAGTATTCCAGTGATAACAACTGTCGTCTTAAGTCCAGGGAAGGTTCAAAAGATTCTACGTGCAAGCTGCTTACGGGTGAAGTCCTAAAGGCACCAGAACATAAACGTAAAGCTGTGTGGTGAATAGTGTTCAGGGTTTGAAGAGCAGATTTTCTTGCTGAACCATACACCACGCAAACGTAATCCAATTTTGATCGTATTAAAGCTCTATATATTTTTAGAAGACAAGTACGATTAGATCCCCATGATAGTTTTGATAAAACTCTTAATATGTTGAGGGCCTTTTCGCAACGTTTGCATAAATTTAAAATATGCGGTTGAAAAGTCAACTTCTTGTCAAATGTAATACCTAAAAACTTTATATTGTCCACAACATTAATTAAAATATCTTTGAAGAATATTTCAGGGTCAAGATGAAGATTGCGTTTTTTGCAGAAATGAACACATGCAGTTTACGAAGGTGAAAAACTGAATCCATTTTCATTTGTCCAATTAGTGATTTTGTTAACGGCCTGTTGTAGTTGTCTCTCTATTAAGCGAATGTCTTTAGCTGCGCATGAAATTTGCAGATCGTCAACGTAAATAAGGCCCTTAACTGATGGAGGCAATTGAGAAACAATATTGTTAATTTTTAAAATAAATAAAGTTACACTTTAAACACTGCCTTGTGGTACTCCTTTCTCTTGTATAAAAACATCCGAGAAAATAGATCCAATCTTTACCTTAAAATACCTTTTTTCTAAAAAATTTCGAATAAAAATCGGCAGATTTCCTATATGTCATTATTAAAAATATCCTTTAAAATTCCATGACGCCATGTACGATCGTAGGCCTTTTCTATGTCGAAGAAATTCGAGACGAGATGCTTATTTTGGACGAATGCATTCCTTATTTCGGTCTCGAGAGCGACTAGATTATCAATAGTGGATCTATTTTTCCTGAAACCACTTTGAAAAGGAGAGACATTTATCCTTTTCTAAAATATAAACGAACCTCGCGTCGACCATTTTTCTAGTACTTTGCATAAGCAGCTTGTCAGGGCTATTGGACGGTAGTTTGAAGGATTCTTGGGGTCTTTGTTCGGTTTCAGTATGGGTATTATGGTAGCATATCTCCATGACTGAGGAAAAGTGTGCTCGTTCCAAATTCTATTATAAAATTTCAGGAGATTATTTAGAGAACTATTTGAAAGATGTTTGAGCATGATGTAACTAATATTATCTGGGCCAGGAGTTGATTTGTGAACTATAGATAAAGCTTTTGTGAATTCAGAAAGAGTAAAATCACAATTATAAGATAATATACGGTTTGAAGTGAAATTAACTTTATTCTTTTCAGATGCAATTTTAATTTTTTTTAAACTTTCAGAGTAGTTATTGGAGCTGGATACTTCGGAAAGGCATGAACCAATTGTGTTTGCTATGTCTTTGGGTGCCGATAGTATTTGGTTATTGTATTCTAGAATCGGAATTTGTCTATTGGGGTAAACACCGGAAATTCTTTTAATTCTGTTCCATAATTGTTTACTGGTGGTCTTATTATTTATACTATTGACATAATTTATCCAATAATCCCTCTTACTATGTCGTTGTATTTTTCGAAATGCCGCTTTTGTTTTTTTGTAAAAAATAAAGTTTTCTCTGTGTGTGTGTGTGTGTGGTTGGATATCAATTGAAGATATTCCAGGTTTTCCTCTGCTTCCGATACGCATCGCTACAATCCTCATTCCACCAAGGTTTCTTTTGTTTTTTAGGCTTATTATTGACTTTTTTAATTGAGGCATCCGCACTTGCTATAATTATATCTGTAATTTTATTGGTAACTTCATCGATGTCACCAAATTCAACCGTGTTAGAAATATCCGCAAGGCTAGTAAAAAGTGGCCAGTTGGCAGTTTCAAAAATATATTTGGATTGTCTGTCAGTGTGAGGTTGATATTGGCCTGCATATTTAAGTTTAATTGGATAATGGTCGCTATTGTAAAGGTAGGGATCCACAGAAAAGGTCCAAAATGGTAAAATTGAAGGAGTGCAAATTGCCAGATCTATTGAATGGTAAGTAAGTGAAGGTGAGTGAAAGTAAGTAGGTTGGCCGTTATTCATTATACATAAATCATTGTCTATTATTATTTTTTCGATTTGTTTGCCTCTACTATTAATGTCTGAACTGCCTCAGAGGAACGTAATGAATGAATACTACATAAAATTATATGTGATGGATGAAACCAATGTCATGTAAAAAGCTAAAAATATTTGGATGAGGATTCTCCCCAATCATGTCTTCTAAAGTCAAGGCATAAGAATTAAAATATTTAAGACGTTGATAATTAAAATGAGAACATTCTATTAAAATGTGTTTCACCGTAAGTGGGCAAATGCAGTAGTTACAAATGGGATGATCTTCTCCGAGGAGGAGGTGTCTTTGGGTGATCCGAGTATGTCCAATACGGAGACGATAGAATCGTCAGGATTTTGAGGCCCCAAACAGACAAACAAACAAACACATCCTTTTATAATATTAGAGATCGATGAACTTCATATCTTAAAAACAAAACTGGGGGAGATACATAATTGGAGACTCCTTCACCTCAACTTGCTGCGACAATATAACCTGAAGAGTTATTTATAATCCCAAAAAGTTTTTTATTCCAGGATATAATTCCTTTCAAGAGCTATTCCTGATTGACACCCCATCTGACGGGAAGTATAACAAACCATTACCTGGTGTCACTTTTACACAATGAAAACATGCCATGAATGTGAATCAATTATAAACACGTGAAAGGTTTTCCTCTATATTAATCAAAACCCAACCAATTTCAAATTAACATTAGCAATATTTTATTTTAAAAGCCCACCATTTCAAATAATGTTACTACCTTATTCAAAGAGATATGCATTGATACTCCAATCGATAAACTTTACTTCTCAAGTATAAGACAGGTGGGAAACGTATTCAAGGAATCTTAGTCGAAACTTGTCACCCCGTTGCTGTTTTGACACTATGGTGTGAAGCGTCCATTATAACGCCCCGCAACACGTTATTTATATCGCGAGATATAACTCCCTTTCTTGATTGACACCCCATTACAGACAGGAAGTATAACAATAACAAACCATCACCAGGCGTCACTTTTCAATAATAAAAACATGCACGGAGGGGCGACAGTGTCAAACGCCCGCCATTAACCTTGACCCGACCTCTTCGATTCGCTTCACTTTACGTGCATTCGGTGGCAAACGATAGTCGATATACGACATCGAATTATTATTTATACTGCCTTCTCCCGCCGCCGACTTTTCATTCCAAAGTTCGAACAAAAGGCGAGCAGTGCGTGCTGTCCGCGGAGTGTATAATTACGATTTTTTTCGCATTCGAAGCGAAGTGAACGGGGGTTTGTACGGCGTGAGAAAAATGTCAGAAGGCCTGCTGTGAGGTAATGCTATCTTGTCAATAATGCAAGAAGCCGTCACAGAAGTAATGTCGGGTCCGAGGGGTTCGCTTATTGGTCGATATTTTGGCTGGGGCTCCGCCCTCTGCGGGATATAGTTGTGGTTTTGTCTCTGTGGCAACGGCTGTGCCCTTCCCGACTGGGCGGAATATCATTTACCTAATAACTTTTATCTCCATTTGTCAAGTGATGAATACCTGAAGAGTTGCGAATTTTAAAGTGAATAAATACTGTGATAAGTATTGGTGGCTCGTTTAATTTGAATGAAATGAGTGTTTATTAATTGGTTATTGGCGATCTCATCTATTCTTATAAAATACTAGCCGAATATCGTTGCTCAGGTTTCAAATATGACCGCAACATTTCCCTGTGTTAACTCCAATACACAAACCCTGTAGAATGTGTTTCCTACCGCGGCAGCTAAAATATGACCGCGTCATTTCCCTGTGTTAACTCAAATACACAAACCCTGTAGAATGTGTTTCCTACCGCGGCAGCTAAAATATGACCGCGACATTTCCCTTGTTAACTCAAATGCACAAACCCCGTAGAACGTGTTTCCTACCGCATCAGATAAAATATGACAGCGACATTTCCCTTGTTAACTCAAATACACAAACCCTGTAGAACGTGTTTCCTACCGCATCAGCTAAAATATGACAGCGACATTTCCCTGTATTAACTCATACGCAAACCCTGTAGAGCGTGCTTCCTTATCCATGACCATCGATTGCATGAAAACAAACTTTAGATTTTAAAATTGGGGCTTCGAAAGGCACTTTTAGGCCGCGATAGTTCGATAAGAAGAGTCGTGGATCAGCAAAGGGAAAATTGCGAGTTGGAGACTCGATACAGTCAGAGACCTCCGTGTATTTGAGTGTATTGAGACCACATACTAAGTTCTCAAACCTAAAAAAAGATGAGTGTGATACATGCGTTTCTGTCAAAACTGGAAACTTAGAAAATGATAACTATGAGTCACATTAAAAGGAAAGAAAGCATAAGGCGGGAGAAAGAGAAGGATAAGGAGGATGATAAATGTTTTTTTACCATGTACTTACAAGATTTGTTATGATGCCCTCATCAAAAGTCTCAAGCCTTTACTACAAGGCGAAATTATCAGACCACAATTTTAAAATTTATAACCTCAAAAGTAAGTTGGTTTCTGTTTTCTATTGAACAAGACAGAGGGAGAGTTGGAGGCAAATGATTTTGCTAATATAATTTTAAATTTTGTGCTGTCCCTTGCCAGAATCGGCAGAAAAATTGTTCTTTACAGTGATGAATGCTGCTATCAAATCGTAATTCAATTTAGTCAAATGCCCTTCTTCACATTGTAAGAACAAAAACTGTTGTTATTGAACACAAATATTTGGAAAAAGGGCACCCCCAGATGGAGGCAGACTCGATGCACTCTATGATGGAATATAAATTAAAATACAGAAAAATAAATGTGCCACCAGACTACATTGTAGTGTGCAAGGAGGCAAGAAAATCAAAAATGGCCTATTGTGTAGAATATCTACATCACGATTATTTTAGAAATTTTTTGGAAAAGATTTTTTTTACAAAATTATTTGACCCGGAAAGGGTGTAGGAGCTCCACGAGTTATAGATGTGAAAGCTTTTCGCTACTTTCCTGAATGTAGCATTCAGTACAAACTCAACTTTTCGGACGATTAGGATGATATTTCCGTTCGAAAATAACAATCACTCTTTCCATGGACTTTCAAGATCTCCCTCCACTTTATAACGGAAGGCTCACCATAAAAAAAAAGAAAATTTGATGATCTCCAAACCTTAAAAGTAACGCTTGAGAAAGACTATTATTCATTTTATGATAACATTCCATTTGTTTAAAAAGATGCCATTATACAGTAATAAAGCTTTGATTTAAAATATAACAGATTTTTGTTTTCCAAATTAAAAAAAAAATATTGTTTAAAAAAATATGCAAACTAAACTATCTTCAAATCATATCATGGGTTTTTTATAATTATAAAATTTTTTTCCTTTACTGAGAAGTTTACTGTATGGGAATTACGAGTTATGCTAGTTAGTATTACGATATTCGTTTTTAGAACTCTGCATATTTTTTCAATGACCGGAATTTTATTTCTATCTATTTATGTGTTCCAGTCAGTGATGTGGATCGGGTAAATACCCGGTAGACAAGATAAATATATATACTGGGTATTTACCCATTTCTTAAAAACCCACCCAAAAAATGGGTATTTTTAAATATCATTTATAACTGTACCACTAATTTTTGTAAGAAAAATATTATTGTCTTCAAAATTACTTATGTTTAAATGCAATAAATTTATGCAATCTGTAGGTGGCAATCTAGTTTATGCATGCAAGGTGAAGTATTATTGCTGGTTGCAGGTAAATTTCCCCTGCCATGGCAAAATTTTCTTCGTCACAAGAAAATTGTCATCTCATTTCATGAAGAAAGAAAGGGTGTTTTTCACAAAATGTGCTTTAGAATACAGGGAAATTTTTTGAGGCAGGGTTTCTAATCAATATTTATGTTTTTGTAATGAGTATACCATATAATAAAAAGTTAACACACACATATATACATTTATTTATAAACTTTTCTTAGAAGATATATTCAGATCGTTATTTCAAGAAATTTAGTTTTTTCATAAAGATGTAATTGTTATTGCATTCCTTCCTCATACAAAAATTGTACGCAAATAGGAAATGTCCATTCTATATAAAAGGTAATAATTGCGTTTTTCTACTTGTATTACAGTACGAATAGTTTTTAAGACCACGTTGAAAGGTTTTAGATTGAGAAACTATTCAATAACTCACCTTAAAATACTGACTTTTCAAGATAATGAGTTACATTTTTATTTATTTGTTTATTTTTTCAATTATAATCTCTTTGATACTATTCAATTTATTCTTCATGAATGAACTGATTGTGCGTAAAAATACGTAGTTAAACCTAATGAAAAACTTTAAATACCCATATATTTTTGGTATTTACCCGCAAAAATAAATACCCGGGTATTTTACATCATTGGTTCTAGTGCATTACATGTTCTTTTATGTGCTCGAGTGTTTTTACATATATTATTTAGAAGTTAGATTTTAATTAATTACTTTTATTTTCTGAAAATATAACTAGACATGGGTAATTTCTTGGCGATTTCGAGCAACTTTCCTTAAGTCTGGCTGAATACTTAAGGGGTTAAGTACCTTTTAAATGTCAAAATATGCAAAAAAATCACTACATTTCGAATCTTAATATCTCCATGAATAAATTATTTACATAAATGAAATTTTGTATGCAGATTTTAACTACCTTTATCGTTTGTAAACTATGTTACTAAAATTTCTACCCCTTAAATATATTGTAAATTGGACCAAAATGAAATGCATTGTTTTTGTTGTTAGAATATTATATGGTGCATTGCGCGCAGTATTCTGGGGCAAAATAATTATTATGAGCTGATTTTTTTATATAGTTAAAAAAAATATCTAGTATAATTACAATGGTGCACTCTTGTATTTTTTAAAAAAAGATTTCTTACAAAAATTTTTTAATAAAAAAAAACTGAAATGTTTTCTTTTTTCAACACAAAATTAACCTTTTTTCAAAAACTTTCAACAGGATAGACAATAAAGTTGATCATTTTAAACCAGGGCTCGAAATACCCGGGTGCACAGGTGCATGTGAAAATAAAATTGTGCACCTAATTTTTTCCCGCTAGGCGCACCTGTGCACCTAATTTAAAAACTTAGGTGTACCTTGTGCACCTGTATTAAAAAATATATTTCGAGGCCTGTTTTAAACATATGTATGGTTTGCATAATCTATTAAAATTTCATGTAATTCTAACCAACCATTCCAGAGAAATCTTGCGCGCAAGTGGTAAAATCACAGTTTTGAGATATCGTCGTTTAAAAACAATTTTATTATTAAAATGCTCCAGGAGCATATGTTTCTCCTTCTTGCAGAAGAAAATTTTCTGCAACAACTTTTTGCTTCCTTCTTTTGCTCTTTCGAGCCTCTTTCGCGCTCTGAAGAAAGCGTAAATTGCCAATGTCTATTCTTTCATTATCTAAATTTACTAGACATTCTCGAGCAGAAGAACCAGTTATCAGACCGAATTCTTCCATCACTTTTATTTGACCTTTATTACCCTCATTGAATAAGATGATTGCCTCATTGGTTGCAATTTCTCCAATTCTCCTTCCAGCATTCTGGGTTTTAGGACACAGCTTACATATCAATGAATTTAACGACTCGTTATTGTTCTGTGTCTTTCCTCCAGTAATTTTGGCTGCGTCAAATCATTAAAAGTAGGTTTGATTACATCCATGACACAAACAGGTAAAGTTTTTTTATGAACATAGTCATTCACAGTACCACTAATAAGAGCTCTCTGATAACTGCACCACGAATTAGATCCTGACGGACAGAAACTGTGCAACGGCTCTGAGTCGGTGGATCGAGTGTGAAAGTATACAGCCCACACTGCCTTGCGCATTTCACTCAAATTATTGTTGTGTTGTCGTATTGCATTTCCGTAATACACTGTAAGTTTATCAATTACACTATCAGTGAGGCGACCTTTCCCACCGATTGATTTGCCGTCACTGCATGCTGCCTTCATTTGTTTTAACTTTCGAAGTCTGGTCCCCATTCTTTTCTGAATGTGGCCAACGCATTCAATTTTTGATACGGTTTCCTCACCATAAGGGTTGGCTTCTCTTATTGCCTGGAACGTTCTTGTATCACCATCCCCTATATATCCAACGTATTTTGTATTTCGCGTTTCTTCAGAACGTTGGAAAATGCGGACCATACCAACCATTTTCATCTTCCCTGCTGATCCAATATGATTGACAAGGCATTCATTTTCATGCGTTGTTTTCCAAGCATCATATTCTTCAGTCCCTTTTCTGGTTTTAAAGTAATCGCATGACTTGCAATACGTAGACAAAACCTCAGTATCTAATACTTTACCAGATTTGTCACCGATGATAGTGCACACACCAATACGAGAAGAATGCCCCCTCGTTTTCCATGTGCCATCACCGCTAATATTAATACTGGGTGAACCGGTCATTTCAGTTTCCTCAGTAGCTGCAGATTTCATAGAATGCTGAGCCACTGTATTTGTACATGTTTGCAAGTTTTTCACTGCTGTGTTGTAGGATTTTCTGGAAAGTGGGTGGGGAAGATCCATAATACCACAGAAAACTTTCATGGCTGCATATCCCATTCTAACAGCACGCATTGAATATAAATATATCCTATTAATTTCAGGAATATTCTTTTTCGCACCTATCATTGGGGAATTCCTAAACAAGCATAACTCATCACAGTTTTGCATTCGACTGAAATTTTTGATGACAGTCCACACATAATTTCTTCTTTGAATGTCACGTTATTGCCACACATTTTGCTGTTCAAACTGTTTTCTAGAGAAGAAAACAATAAGTTAATGTCGATAATGCGATAACCTTTAAATGTACAGTTGGTTTCACTAGTATTGGAAACACCAGTCAGCGCAAAGTTTTCTTTCAGAAGCACTTTCATTCAGTGCATTTTTTGATTCACATGCTCTCCTTGAATACATGTTTCCTGTGAACTTACGTTTCTTACTTCTTTTACCAGAGCCCCCAGGGGCATTTCTTCTTTAGGTTTGTACGGGCTTCACAACCCCGGGGTACCTGAGTGATCTTCCCTTCCTTTCGTTCTTCTTCTCCTCTACCCTTTGCTTTTTCTTCCTCCCTCGCTGTGGTTGCCTCTTCGGAGGTGAGGGCTCCCCTTGAGAAGCTTTTCGCCAGTCTGTGCTTTCAGCTCCTCTTGGGGATTATATCACCCACGTGTTTGCCGTGCGTGGAATCCCGTGTCCCTGGAAAAGGGGATCCTGGCAGTTGAGGACGATATATCGCCCCAACACACTGCTTTGGCCTCAGCTTCAGGTAAACGGGAGGTGTGCATTGGTTCCGTGTACATCCATCGGCTGGTCGATTGGACTTCGTCGTCGGCTAGGGATCAATCCAACAATCACTTACTGGGCTCCGCGTTAAAGGTAGTGGCAGCTTCAGGGGTGACTCGGTAAGCGTATAGGCCGTGTTAGCGCCGATGCAGAGTTTGCATCCCCTCGGTGGTGGGTGGTGTTGCAGGGCCCGAACTCTCCATCTCTATAATGAATAACAAAACTTCTTCTTTTTCTCCCTCTAGAGGGGAGCAACAAACTGCGCAGATTTCATTCTCAAATCCACGTTTTTTCATAGTGAAATTAATTAACGAGACGCAAAACCAAAATCACACAGGACCTTCCTTTACTCGCACTTCACCCTTTTTAATAAGTAAAACATTTCAAGCATTCATTGGCACCCTCAAATCTTTAAAAAAACTCAGATATGGAGATCTACTAATTGAAGTTGAAACAGAAACTCAATCCAAACTACTTTCAACATCGACTACAATTGGTTCTTTTACTGTTTCGGTCATCCCTCACAATACTTTAAATTCTTGTCGAGGAGTTATTTCCGAATCCGATCTGTATCATTCTTCCGAGGAGGAGATACTGGAGAACTTGCGTGACGAGCATGTATGTGGCGTTCGACGAATTACCATCCGTCGTCAGGATGGGACTGTGCTTCCAACGAAGCACCTCATCCTGACTTTCGATCAACCCACATTGCCGTCCCGAGTTAAGGCCGCCTATCTCAGCTGTCCCGTCCGTGCATTCATCCCTAACCCTCAGCGATGCTTTAATTGCCAGGGTTATGGGCATTCTAAAACTTTCTGTCGTAGCCCCACTAAATGCAGTCTATGCGGAGATGTGGGACACGACAGTGAATCATGTAAAAAACCACCCCACTGTGTTAACTGCAACGTAGACCATCCGGCCTATTCGAAATCTTGCCCTAGATGGAAATTCGAAAAAGAAGTGCAAACTGTTAAAATCAATCAAAATTTATCTTTTCCTGAAGCTCGCAAGCTTGTGGAGTCCAGAACTCCAAGGGCTGGCACATCATATGCTAAAATCACATCTAAAACATCAAATACCATAGCCACACAAACTGACCTACCTTATGCAATTAATTTAACACCACCAAACTTTTCACTATCCCCACAAACCTGCATGAACACTGAACCAACTTCTAAATATGTTAACACCCTCTCGCCATAGATCTCTATTAACCAAACAAACCAAATCTGTGAGCACCTCTTCTATGCCTCGCCCGTCCTCTAGTGAATTTGATGCCCGTTCACAAATACCAAAAGCATCTGTCAAAACATACAAAACCATCAAAAAGAAGAGAAATGTGGGGAATAACTCAAAATATAGAACGGCAAGAGTCTTAGAAAATACTAAAACCCCAAAATATCTTCTTCGGCGTGCAGCTGAAGATATTGAAATAAACTTACATGCGTCGGACCTGTCAGAGGACAACAGATGTTATGAAAGCACAGAATCTCTAGGGCAGGAGAAGGAACCTGTCCCTCCTATTAACCATCAGTGATAGGACCTTTTATATCTTGGAACTGTCGTGGCTTTCGAAATAAGCTGGATGACGTAAAAACCCTGATTGCAGAGTACCATCCCGCCTGTGTCGCACTTCAGGAAACATACCTGAAGTCGTGTGACATGGCGAAGATCCGTCGATATACTTGTATTCGAAGCGATAATAATAATGATGGAAGAGTTTCGGGAGGCGTTGTTATTTTTGTCTCAATTGAATACCCATCACTAGTTGTACCACTCAACACGCCGTTACAAGCAGTCGCTGTACGAATACAAGTACGACAATTGATTACGATCTGTACTCTATACTTACCACCAAATCATTCCATCCAGCAACAGAGTCTTGAAAACTTGGTGGATCAATTACCAGAGCCTTTTATAATACTCGGTGACTTTAATGCTCAAAGTGCACTTTGGGGAAGTAGAGATAGCAATTCCCGTGGGCGACAGATTGAACAACTGATCACAGATCGCTGTCTCTGTCTGCTCAATAACGGCGACGCTACCTACTTCCACGAACCATCCCGCACCTTTCATGCCGTAGACCTTGCCATCTGCTCACCTTCCATCTTACCATTTCTATCTTTTTTTGTTGGTAGTGACCTGCGCAACAGCGATCATTTCCCAATATTCATAAATCATATCGGTAGAAATGATCCTGTTAGCCGCCCGTCACGTTATATCTATGAAGCAGCCGACTGGCCTAACTTTACATCCCGGGCCACTATATCAGAGCAGATGGTAGAAGGCAGCATAGACGAGGCAGTTGCAGCCGTCACCGATGTTATGATTAAAGCTGCTGATTCAGCGATCCCCATGAAATCTCCCACCTTTCATAAACATTGTAAACCTTGGTGGAATAAAGAATGCACAGCAGCGATTAAGATCCAAAGGAAGGCGTGGGGTATTTTCCGCCGATACCCCACAACTCAAAATCTTATAGCTTTCAAACGTGCGAAAGCAAACGCTCGTCGAGTGCGACGTCACAGCCAAAGGGAATCTTGGAAGAAATATGTCTCCGGCATAACACCTGCCACTCCCTCAAAACAGTTGTGGGATCGAGTACGGAAAGCGATGGGATTGTATTCTGAACACAAGATTTCGTTCATAGAAAAGAATGGCCCACATATCTCGGAGCCCATAGAGATAGCAAATGCTATTGCACGAGCTTTCTCTGAGGCTTCCAATCCTACCACCTATCCGGAGGCCTTTCAGCGCACGAAACACCGTGCGGAATCCCATCGCCTCAATTTCCACTCTCGAACAGATCTGTCCTATAACTGTCTATTTACGGAAAGGGAGTTGAAGCGATGTCTTCAGAAGACCAGGATGACAGCATCTGGTCCTGATGGCATCAGCTATATAATGCTTCAACATCTATCCAGTCAATCCCTTCGTAGCATCTTAATTCTTTTTAACCGTATATGGGAGGAGCATACCTTCCCTTTGGCTTGGAGACGTGCCATAGTTATACCATTTCCAAAACCTGGAAAAGATCCCACCAATCCTTATAACTATCGGCCAATTGCACTCACCAGCTGCATGTGCAAACTTTTTGAAAGGATGGTGAATGCTCGTCTCGTTTACATCCTTGAGACGACACAGGCTCTGTCAACTTGGCAAAGCGGTTTCAAGGTTGGCCGCTCTACGGTAGACAACATCTTATCACTCGAAACTCAAGTTCGCCACACACACATGCGTTTCTGCGCCGAAACCATCTAGTCTCCATATTTTTTGACATGGAGAAGGCGTACGACCGCACCTGGCGATACGGAATTCTCCGTGATTTACATTCTCTTGGTTTTCGAGGTCATCTACCGTTATTTATTCAAAACTTTTTATCCACCAGACAGTTTCAGGCCCGAATAGGCTCTAACATTTCGAATATTTTTATTCAAGAGGAGGGTGTCCCACAAGGTAGCGTGCTGAGTGTGACTCTCTTTTCTATAAAAATAAATAATATCCTCTCGCAACTACCTCCATCTATAAAGGGTAATCTATACGTGGATGATCTTAACATCTTTTGCCAGGGTAAAGACATGCGATTCGTCGAACGACAACTTCAGACGTCTATTTCTCGCTTGATGACATGGAGTAATGATAATGGTTTCGGCTTTTCTGCTCATAAGACATCCTGCGTACATTTCTGCCGGCGTCGAAATCTGCATCCTGATCCAGAGATTTACCTGGGGGGTATCAGGATAGCAGTGGTGGAGAGCGTAAGATTTCTGAGTATAATTTTCGACCAGAAACTAACCTTTCTGCCTCACGTCGTGCAGCTGCGGATGTCTTGCGAGAGAAAGCTTAATCTATTAAAGGTACTCTCCAAAACATCTTGGGGAGCGGAACGATCCTCTATGCTAAACATCTATCGTGCTATTATCCGTTCCAGACTAGACTATGGCTGTGAGGCCTATGGCTCCGCCCGTCAGTCTGTGTTACGTAAGCTAGATACGATACACCACTCTGCACTTGGGATCTGTTCCGGAGCCTTTCGTACTTCTCCAGTCAAAAGCCTCTACGTCATATGCCAGGAACCACCACTGGCTTCCACCCGCCTCCTGTTGTCGCTTCGGCTATACCACCGTATTTTAAGCCACCCTTCTCATCCACTATACGATTTACTTCTCAGCACTTCATTGGATCGCCTTTTTATTAATCGACCATCATGCATCCCACACTTCAGTTTGCGTATACGGAATGTCTTAACTGGTACACCTTTGAATGCCATTACCGTTTCTGAGAGAAATTTTTTTTCTTTTTCACCCTGGCAAAACCCGAAATTTTCATACTTAAATCTCTTTTCGGGTTTTGATAAAGTAAATACAAATCCCATCATTTTCCGTCAGATTTTCGTTTCTCACCGTCACTATTACAGAGACTATACAGACGGTTCTAAATCCGCACAATATGTTGGATGCGCCTTCGTGTGCGGACCAACCACAATGAACTACACATTATCCTGTATGGTATCTGTTTTTACTGCTGAATTTTATGCATTAAATCAAGCATTAAAATACATTTCAACTCTCGGATACGGTAAATTTATTATATACTCGGACTCAAAGAGTGTCTTGGATTGCCTTTCATCGGACTGCCCTCACCACCCGCTGGCATCCCCTGTGTTGAAACTACATCTTCAACTCGCCCGGCGTGGATTCGATATCCTCTTTTGTTGGATACCTGGCCACGTCGGGATAGCAGGAAATGAACAAGTTGATGCAGCGGCAAAAAATGCTGCGACTCCTTTGAGTATCCCCATTCCATATGATGATATCCGACACGCTATCCGTGACATTGTATGGAACGATTGGCAAAATGATTGGAGTCTACAAACAAACAATAAACTACATGGCATTCATCAAGGCATTTCATCATGGCCTTCATTACCTTCTCGCCATTTCGACGTGCTTTTAACTCGCCTCCGTATCGGCCATACTCGTTTTACTCACAGGCATCTTCTATTAGGAGAAAGTGCCCCTGTGTATGGAACGTGTGTGGTCCCTTTTACCGTTCATCATATTTTAATCAATTGTCCAGTTTTTAACCATCATCGACGAAACTTATTCAATAATCCAATTTTAAACTTGCAAGACCTGGTGGGGAAGATCCACATTCCAATCTCTTTAAATTTTTATATCTCATTGGATTTTTAAACTAAATATAAATGTCCGAGTCTATATTTTTTATACCACCACATTTTATCGACTGACATTATTATAATCTTAATTGCTTTCTTGGCACTTTAATTTTTATTGCATTTATTAAATATATATATTTCAATCCCAATTTATACTTTTACTTACCGATCAGACGGATAAAAATACTTTAACCGTATATGTGGACTATATTTTATCTTGTGTCTGGCGCAGCTTATCCTTTTTTTGGATCTTGCGCCATTAAACCAAAACCAACCAACCAACCATCTTTTACCAGAAGCTCTCTTTTTCTCTCGAATATCTACTGCATAATTAATAATACAATATTTAAAAAAGAACTATTTATAATCAAAGATCAATAAAAGAAAGATTGGATACAGAACAGTTTGCAAAAAGACTTTAGCTTGTGAAATTCTTTCGCAGTAAAGAAAGAAAACGAATGAAACTAAAAGTAGAAGTCAAAGTACCTTGTTCCCAGATAAAAAATAAAATTAATAAAACAATGTACATGGATATGGCTTTAGCAATATAGAGCGTAGTCAAAATACATTTTTGTGATCGCTAATATTGACGAAGTACAAAATGTAAACAAACCATCTGGCTCTAAATGTTTGAGTAAGGGCTTCACTCTTTTAACCATAACTTCCGTTCTAGAGTGAAATTTTACACCAGGTTTCTTTTTAAACGTTGCTAAGAAACAGAGCATTAAAATTAGATCATAATATTTTTTTTTATTTCTTTGAAAATTTAAAAGGTATACCTAACCCCTTAATGGTTTCTAGAATTCTCCTTAAAAGTAAGACACGTTACGTTAAATTCAAAGTGTTTCTAAATTTTGAGATTTTCATAACAAGACGATTAAAATAAATTAAATTTATTCTTTATGTTTCATCGGTATTATTGAAAACTGTACCATAATCAAGTAATTATATCTATCATTCTAAATAGGTAAGTGGTTTCCATTTCGAAACCGAATCTCTGAATTGAAAAAAGTGTCATTAGGATTCTATTTAAAATGAACGTCTGTTGGAGTAAAGGAATTTTAAACAAGACTGCTGATTTTTAAATTATATCAGTTATGTATTATTCAACTATCAATCAGTTATCAATTAATATTATATGCACGGGGATTTATACCTGTATTTGGGCGTATTTACCAATGTGAAAGGACATTTTCGAAAATGAAGTATGCAAAATCGTAATACAAATAAAATAAGTACAAACAGATGACCACATTTGCAAACAACTTTAATGATAGGAAGTACTAACTTCGAACTCCAGTATGATGAAATATTATCTCAGAGAAACAATTACATTCATCGCAATAGTACTAAATTTAACCTGTTCTACAGTACGTTTATTTTAATTGTTTTTTTTTTTGTAAGTGACAAAATGTGTATAAATATTCTGTAAAAATATCACTTCCTAGTTAAAAAATTTTGAACCTTTTATTTTGTTGCTCTATGAGTAGAATGAGGATATTTAATAACGTTGTGCATTTCACAATTCAGTGTTTCTGTTTTATCTAATTCCACTGTATGATCATTGCATTTCATGTATACAAAATACATCATGAATTTGGTTGGTTGATTGATTTTTTTATGGCACAAGGGCCAGATTTGACCATGCTGCTCCAAACAATAACTAGTTCGTAGTTAGTTTTTAATCAGAACGAGTTTAAAACCATGTATAAAATTCAGTACAATTGAGTGTGTGAGTTAAAGTCGTTATGAAATCTAAATATAGTTTACAAAACGAATGTCAGATAAAAATAAAATAAGTTCTTGTGATATGGGTCCATCAATAAGACTGTTACGGTAATAAGGGAGTTGCCAAATCGGTTTAGTCTGGGATAATTAAAATTCGGGCATTCTGTCAATATGTGCTTTATGGAAAAAAGACTTGCATGATGAGCATAAAGGTGCCGGTTCTCCCAGCAGTAAATGTTTATGGGTAAAAAAGGAATGTCCAATTCGGAGTCTTGTTAGTTTTAAGTGATGATTTCTGTTTAGGTTTGTTTTGCTGAATCCCTTTATAGATGATTGAACATCGTGAAGTTTGTTATGATTTTCCAAATCCCATGTGGATTGCCAGAATAAATTTATGGCATGATTAAAACACTATTAATGTCGTGAATCGGGACATTTGAATTTATAATCAGTGAAGCGTTTTTGGCAGCTAAATCTGCTTTCTCATTTCCCAGGATTCCTACATGCCAGAATCGAATAAAATAATATCTGAAATAATTTTCTGTTAATTTTAGGAACAAATTCATTGCTTTGAAAACCAAGGGATGACTTTTATTTCCATAGTTCATGAATTTGGAGCTAGCAGCTCTGGAATTAGGAAAACGTTGTATTGTATTGTCATATTAACCCCAGAGGGTGTCACACGCATAATTCCACCTAGCAACCTAGTCTTCCCTGCATGACAACAAACCAATTTGACCTACTTGATCCATAGAGAATCTTTCCGAATGATTCTATTCTAAAGAAATGAGCAATAGAAATTTTCCAAGGGATTCTATTCTAAAGAAATAAGCAATAGAATCTTTCAAAAGGATTATTTTCTACAGGATAGGTCAATATATTTATTCCAAAGAATTATATTCTAAGGAAAGGACCACTAGAATCGCTCCAATGGATTCTATCGTACAGAATAGGTCAATAAAATCGCTCCACAGGAGATTCTTAATGAAATCTTTCTAAAGGTTGAAAAAAAGCAGATTCTTTAGAAAGATATGGGAACATAGACATTAAGTGTGTGTAGTGGTGTAAAAGCCACACTACACCCACATCTCGCGAGGCTCAGGTTAAAATAAGCTCATAAATATGCAGTTTTCTTGCTTGGTTTAGAAAAATGAGTAATTACAAGGAATTTAATTTTTTGGTCAGATAAGTCACCTCTACATACGCATTTAAGCAATAAAGGGAACAAAACTCAATTATTAATGCAATGCTGTTGCCACTCAATGCTATACAAAAGCAAAGCGAACTCTTTTTTTTAGCATATTCCACTTTCAAGGAAACGTGAGGTTTAATATTATAATGAATCTTAAACAGTTCCATAGCTCATAATAGACTGTTTCACTATCACCGCTTATAGCTTCATTTTATTAACAATCACGAATATTCGTGATGTTTCCGATTCAGCACAAGGACTGCCTGCGTACCCCGACCGAAAAAACGTATTTGTATGCAAATTTCCCCTCGTGTCCGATATTAAACTTGGGAGAACTTATTCCAAGATACTCTTTCGTGATGGTGTAGAAGGATAATGTAATTAAAACTTTTGAGACCAGAATGGGCCTTATATAGGAGAACTCCCTTAAGTTATTGAGTATCGCACTCTCACGAAGCTAATGGTTCGTGTTGGAATGAGGTTTTTAGAAGATTAAATAAATGAGGAGCTGCCTTTCCGTGTCCTGGAGTCCTTCATGGGTGTTGATTGCAAGTCACACAATCAGATCATTTGCGTTACTTGACACTGAAGTTTTTTAATACTGATTATACTCTAGCTGCCATTAATGATGATATTAATTAGTGATGTGAATTCTTGGTCATGATTCAACTTAAACATACATACCAAAATCATCGTTTGTCAAAATCATCCCATTTACTTGGTTTATTAGCTTTTCAGTACATACACTATTTGGACAAAAGTATTTGGACACTGCATGTTTTTTAGAAAAAGTGTTTTATTATTCTACTTAGTAATGGGTAGACCCTCGTTTTGCTTGTATTACAGCTGTAACACGTCGAGACATACTTTCCACAAGTTCTCAGTAAGTCTGGGTAGGAATACAGAGGCTGTTCGCACATTTTTTAGACAATTTTGGTTAGCGGTAATAAAAAATCGTTTGCTGCAAAAGAAATAATTGCAGTTGTACTATGTTTTTAAAAGTCAAAATTATCGTCTGCGGCTTGAGAGGTTTGTTTTTATTCAAAATGGCGTTTTTAACGAAGCTGTGGTTCGAAGGCTATATTTATGCTCTTTCCGAAGAGAAATATTCATATTCCGTTATCCAAAAACGATGTGAGAGTCATGGTTTTGTGATATCTAAAGCGTCGATAGGTAATATCGTCAACAAGAAAGGAAAAAAACGTTAAATTGGAGCCTCAAGTGGGACAAAAATTCCAAACAAGTATCCAAGGAAGAAACGGACATCTTCGACTATTGCAAAGGTACGTTGTTTAATGTTAAAAGAAAATCTCCCTAGCCAAAGGACAGTTGCAAAATCATTAAAATGCTCGGTGTCCACTGTAAACAAAATGATAAACGTTGATTTAAATCTTAAGAAAGCGAAAAAACGCAATGTGCATCGTCTTTCTCCAAAGCATATCGCTGAACAGGACACGCCGCCGAATTCTATATGAAAAACACTTATCCAAAGAAAAAGGGAAAAAAATTGTCACAATAGATGAATCATGGGTGTATTTAAATGATTGCAGCAAAAAAAAGAGCCATTTATTATCATAAAAGGGGAGAAAAAAATTTAAGTACATGGTTCACAGAATCGAAAGAAAGTTTTTCTAAGGGATTCATGATTGTTGCTGGTTTTTCATATAATGGTAAGTTAAAAATAAAGAGAGTGGAAAAAATTGTCAAGATTAACTCCAAATACTATCAGGAACATATTTTATCGCCAATTTTTCTGAATGAAATACCATCGCTTTACCAACACTGCCATCAATCTGTGGAACTCCATCAAGACAAAGCTAGCAGTCGCACATCAAAATCCATTTTAAATTTCCTAAAAGAAATGGAACAAAAAATCGGTATCAAGGCCATACCCTTCACTGATATCCCTACTAAATCTCCTGATGTATCACCTATGGATTTTTGTGCTTTCGGACTTTTAAAATCTGCATTATCCAAACGTCGTCCCACAACCCTTACAGAACTATGGAAAGCTGTTCAGGAGGAATGGGATAGAATACCTCTTCTGACACTTCAAAAGGCATTATTATCCTGGAAATTACGGTGTCGAAAGATAGTTCAGAATAAGGGCTATCAAATAGAACATTTAAAACACAAGAATTTTATGTAATTTAATTTTGTGAATACAATATAAATTGTCTAAAAAATGTGTGAACAGTCTCTGTAGCTCGCCATGCCTCTTGCAAGTCTGTGAGAAGAGATTGTTGTGAATATGGGCATGCGTGGCAGTGGCGAACTCGTCGCTCCAGTTTGTCCCACAGGTGCTCGATCGGATTAAGATAAAGGATGTGAACAGGCCAGTCAAGAAAATTCACCTCATTTTCAAGAAACCAGTCCAGCACACGTTTTGCAGTATGACATGGAGCTCGATCCTGTTGGAAGAAACAACCATCATCGCCATAGTGTAGGCAAGGCCGAATGATCCAGAACGTCGAGGTATATGTCAGCGTCCATGGTATCAGGTACATAAAGCAATGGGCCAATTCCTAACCAAGAAAAACAACCCACAATAAGATGGATCCTCCTCCGAATTTCTGCATTGTCCAAATACTTTTGTCCGTATACAGTGCATAGCATCATATTCTGTACTCTAAGAAATAAAAGTAAATAGGGGAAGGGGTCCGTACACACATGCTTCTTTGAATTTGACTAAATAATTTAAAATAGTGTATGAAGAATCTAAAGGAAAGGGGATTGAGCGTTAGCCCTACAAGTGGTTTCGATTAGGTACCTCTTCCATCTAGTTCTTGTCGGCTGTGTTCAAGACGTGCAAAAAACTGCCTCGAAAGAGGTTGGACATCCAAATAGGAAAATGCCCTGTAGAATAGTCTGGCTACTACAAGGAAGTTTTCGATACGAAGATAAACCTCCAGGAGGGTTAATACTATATGCGATTTCTTATTATGTAGATCCAATGTTCGAAAGTTTTTTAGCCAGAACTCGCTGACAATGCCTCAAAAGCAACTTCCATTCCATTGCAGCAAGACATCACTGACGTCGAAATGGTCAGAAGAGGTTATTAACAACTCCTTGTGGGAAAAGTCATGGAAGCTGCAAGTCATCAATAAATTGTATTCGATTAAACCATTAATAGATTAGTAGACAGTTGAGAAAATGAAAAGGACTGATACCAAACTGTTCCAATGAGTAAAGTGATGCCCCATATGTAATTTAAGCTCAACCCATATAACTCTGTTTAATATATCTCAATTGGAAATCCTGTTTTTAGCAATCATAGTCTTAGATTTTTTTAAAGTACAATTTTATATTTCCGATATCTGATTGAGAACATCACCATTTGAATCTTTTCATTTTTACATACCTTTGTTTCCTAAATTCTCATTTAAAGCTCTTTTAAATTCACTGATTGATTGAAATGTTTCCAAAAAGTACTCATTAATCTATATTTTGAAGACATTTCATGCGCGTCAAATTTGTGCGTGTGGATCTCAAGTTTAATATGTAAATATTTCATTTTAGCTTTACGCTGGTTTCGATTATTTAGTTTTCATTATTTTTCGTTTGTCGTAGCTTGATCGTTTCTGGATTTTGCAACATAAAACCCCAAATCCGATTCTATTTGCACTAAATGTCAATAACTGGTTTTACATTTTGAAGTAAACAGTACTAATTATGGAATGCTGAACTGATTCCGTGTATTTGTTTCCAATAACAGTCGTAATGGTCATTAGTGTCGAAATGCTATTGGCATATCCATCGGCAAATAGCGTGGAGCCACAGCAAACCCCATTCAAAAATAATGCATGGACCATCGTAATGTATTTTTCTAGCTGGGCACGTGGCCCACGCCATCTTTCGTGACCGTAACTGTTGCACAAAACTCCGCAGTCCTGTTACGGGTTACCCGCCATTTGCATTTCGATGCCGAAATGGCTCCTTAATGGCCTCGATGCATTAGCACTCGAAAGTTCATTTGAGTTGGACCTGAAAGTCCGTCACATACTCATTGCCGTGCGGCCTAGTGGAATTAAAAGCAAGTGCCGAGTAAGCATTCCGATGTAAAAATCAAAACTATTTTTTGCCTCCAAGGCAAGTTTGCAAAGTGACTTGGTAATCGTTCTGCGTTACTTGAAAGAAAAGGAACTGTGTTTCAGGGTATTATGCGATGGGCGTTGTAGTTTTCCCGTTTGCGTGGAAGTATTTGTTGGTTTTCTAAACATGCGTGTCTTCGAGCACGAACCTCCTATACTTGTGTCACTCTCAGATTTCCTTTCCTCTTCGCATGGTTTACTGAATGCGCTTTATAAACACGCAGTATGACAATTGAACGCATTTAAGTTCTTTAGTATTGCAATAAGATTGTTCCATGTTTTGAAGATAATTTTGTCGATAAGCATAAGAATTAAACAGCAAAAAGCAGTGTAAAGCTAACGGTTAAAAATTAAAAATCTCACTTGTATAAGAATTGAGCCAGAGTCACAAGCTTAATTTATATGTTTTAAGTTTTTTGAGAAAGAGGACTCATGCCGTTATGTTATGGTTAAAAAACCAATGGTATGTAAGAAAGCAAAACGATTTGAATTGAGATGTTCCCCAATAAAATCTAGTTAGCTTAAAATTGTACTAAAAAAATCCAAGATGATTAAAAACAAGATAAGCAAACAAAATATAACAGACGGGTTGAGCATAAGTTTCATAAGGGGAGTCGCTTAATACTTTGACTACGACTATAGACAACTGCTGTACCGGCCGTAGTCTAAAGGTTAACACGTTGGAACAATTTGACATTGGTTCTTTGCATTGGAGTAAATATCCCCAGATGAATTAATGGAATGCAATTTATTGCTGACTTGTAGATTCCATACTCTTGCCACGAGGAATTGATAAACTCCTTTGTGCACATGTTGGTGTCATATACGGGACAGCGTGCTGGAAAGGAAGCTGCTTTTGTAGAACTGTAAGCAAGCTCATAGTGTTTGATTGATGCTCATGTGTGTCTGACGCAACAAAACAAAGAACCAGCCCCTTCTAAGGTAAGGTAAAACACAGTACTTCTGGTGGTTATATGAAGATATTTACTGAATGGCCTTACCGAAATTTCTACCGTTTCACCTGTATACAAGGAGCAGGAAGTGTGAAGACTGAAACTATAGATGGTATTAAGTCAAAGAATTTTGATGTTCATATTTTCTAATATTCCAATGTGATTAAAAATTTGCAGAATTTGAACTATCTTAAGTGGAGGAAACTGCAGATTTCGCCTTTATTGAAAATCAAAGTCAAAAGAACGTCATATTTGGATACATACCCAAAGAATTTGGCTTGCAAACCATGTTTCCTACCCTAATCTAGTTTCTTTGAAAAGAAAAATATATAACTTTTTACTTAATGAAACATGTTATAGATATAAAGAAAATAATTACTTTCAATGCTCAGAAATTTTTTTAATATGGTTAATATAGTACACCTTGAAAGCTTCAACTAATATACACGTGATGCCTTTTTACAATGCTGTAATGAGTCAAAACACATGCAGTGATAGGATACTTGAACTTGCATGTCTCATCCATTATTTATCTCTACAATAGCTATCAAAGATTTCAAGTATCCATATACTGATGTTATTACACTATAATATTAATTTTTCTAGCAATAATTATCACCATAAAAGTCAATACCAGCTTTTGGTGAATTATCTTGATTTATTCAGCACATTTCCTAGCTACAAGCTTCGGTCAATTTCTACTAGTCATAAAATCTGACTAACATAAGATAATTGTTTATGGTGTCAGTTTTTCTGACTAGTAACATCCGATAAATGTAACTAACATTTATGGGATGCATGTTTCAAATGTAACCTTATTGCAATTTTTTGACGGTATTTTTTTCTTTCGTGACGCCATGTACCGTGTAATAAAAGTGTAGTTTTATCTCCAAAAATACACTTATAGAAGACAATATGAATGTTGATTTATCTCTATATCTTGCATCACTATGTCGTTTTCGTGGTAGTAAGGCAATATGGAAAGTTTAATTGTTTCCATCCAGTTATTTTCTCCAATTCAAAAACTCAACGGTCGTTACGATGATAATCATTATTAATCGTAGCATGTTGCAAAGGTCACTTCATTGCAAGATTTTGGAAATCAATTACAGTAGTCTTTAGTTGAGCTATCTATCACACAATAAAAGAGTAGCAAAGCGTCTATTACGTAGAAGGCAATATGGTAATAAACTCCTAGTTTTCTTTCTTATCCTTACGTTTCACAACTATCATTGTCATTTCTGGAGTAGGAGGGCAATATGGACGGTTAAATCGTTTCCATCCAGTCATTTCCTGCACATCATAAAATGTTTGACAGTAGCAGTCGTAAAGGATAGCTGTCATTCATCGGATACATACTGCAAATGAAACCTAAACACAATATTTGGGAGAACGATTCACTTCCTCACGACAGATTCACTTTAACATTATTAGCTTCTTCGTGGCGCCATCTATCGCACAATGAAAGCATAACATAACCTCCGTGCAACAAGCTTAAAAGGCTATAGATTTAACCCTACGTTTTACACCACTCGCTGTGTCGTTTCTGTAGCAACAACTGCCGCAGAGACTGAGCCTCTTCTCTGAGAGTTGTCACCTGAGCTCTCAATATGGCGTTCTCTTTCTCGAGGAAGCAGGCCCGCAAGGCTATCTCGTCTTCACGGGCCTTCCGCGCGTCACGTGACTTCTTGGCCGCCATGTTGTTTCGCTTTCGTCTTTCGAAGTAGCGGTCGTCTTTCTGTTCATCGGGAATGGGTCTCTTCTCGCTTCTGGGACGGCGGGGTAGGGTGGAGGCGAGGGCCCTCGAAATCACGGGGGAAGCTGCGGGAGAACAAATGAATAAATGCAAAATAATATTGATGCATAAATTACATAAATAAATATTCTGTATTAGGAAGCTCGTCTCCATGCTATCAGTTTGCTCGTTTTTTGGACCTTGCGCCATGAAACCAAACATCCATCCTTCAAGCTATCAATCGTATTGATTTGACCCGGCAACGACATTCAAATAATACCGTAAAGAATGCTCCCAAGTAGCACATCCACGTATTTCACATGTGTAGACGATAATCAATCGGTATCACACGGTATGCGAATGATACTCTTAGATGTCAATGGCATACACAATTCTTTTCTCTCTGTCATATTTAATGCTTCCATCACGAATGAGACGAATGAGTGAACAATGGTTGAACTGAATATGGCGTAAGGGTTGTGTGTGTATTGGTCTCCTCATTCGTCAATCTTATGACAGGGTAGATGTGTAATTGTGCATTTCTAGAGTGCCGTCAAAAATGGAGAAATCACCTCAATCTAGTGCTGTGTAACGCAGACCAATCAGATGGCGAATCAATGGATGGTCGCCTCTTTTCTTCCCGTGGGCCAATTAGATGATGAATATTCGTTTTCTCCGGGCAAATGAAGGTAGTCTGTGGGAGACGTTACTACTAGTTTTAATCACATGATCTTCATCACTTCGAGAGGCAACCATTACTCACATTTAGTTCCTCTATGGACATACTTTGGCATATTATTCAAATGCAATTGTAGCATGACACTTACAGAATATATCATGAATTAAAAAATCTAATACAGGTAACCCTCGTATAACACGGTACCAAAATTGCGGCATTCCTCATACAACACGCCTAGGTTCTACATATTACACGGTTTACAATAACAATGATTATCTATATAAATAAGAATGGAGTGTTTGTTTGTACATTGAATATTTTAGACCCATTTCAAGTTTTCTATCAGCCTTCGACACTCCTTGCGCGTCTAATCTGTCTTTATTGTTCGTATGTCTTTATTGTTCGTCTGTCTTTATTGTTCGTCTGTCTTTATTGTTCGTCTGTCTTTATTGTTCGTCTGTCTTTATTGTTCGTCTGTCTTTATTGTTCGTCTGTCTTTATTGTTCGTCTGTCTTTCCTGTTCCGTCTGTCTTTATTGTTCGTCTGTCTTTCCTGTTCCGTCTGTATGTATGTTCGTCTGTTCTGTCTGTATGTATGTTCATCTGTCTGTATGTGTGTGTGTGTGCCCTGTACACGTCCACACGGTTTAATATAGTTTCATGAAAATTGTGAATTCCATATAACACATATAACCAGGCCCTGATTTACCATTAGGCCCGTGAGGGCCCCCATAATTTAGAGGGCCCCTAAGTTTCAAAAGTATCTAAAAATTATAAAAAGTTTTTAAGTAGTTACATAAATTATTGGGTAGTTACGTAAATGAACGTTGACTGTTTCCCCCCACTATCACATTCTTGTAATTACATTAATTATCTAACTATTACGTTTTTAATTTTCATCTGCTTTATTTTGTTTTGTCAAGAGTTATAAGTAATGTCACGATTTTCTCAAACTTTTTGGTGACATCTGTGAAACGGTCAACAGTCAAATACGTAAGTACCAATTATTGTTATAAAATTAGTTTTTGTGATGAACAAATACTATGAGGGAGGGGCCCCTTCCTGCGTGTTGTGCCTATTATACCAAATTTTCTAAATCGGGCCCTGCATATAACAGTCCTTTGGCTTCCATATAACACGGAAAGCATTATCAAATATATACAACCTCTGAGTTTTGGTTAACACGGTTTCTATATAGCACGAGTTTCCTATAACACGGTATTCATATAGCACAGTACGCAATATCAAATTTGTGGGACTTAAAGTTTCATATAGCACGGATTCTCGAAAGCACGGTACCAATTAACCATGCTATACGAGGGTTACCTGTATTTGTGTACCATACACATAATTCCTTAGGTTCGGCATACGCATGAATGAGCTATCGAATACAAAAACCTCGGTTCATATTTCAAACGAAAAATGTCGAGAAACCAGGCCAGACAGATACACTTGCAGTGCATGCCAACTGATGAATCTGTAAATAATGAATCAAGTGCTTAAGATTCCATTCTCGTTGGACGACTGATGCAAGCTCTTCAGGTTCGTGATGTAAGTTAGTTATGCGTTATGAGACGGCGCAGGCAGAATTGCTCTTCCTTCAGGTAACACGCTTTTATGTCTTGGACGTGCTTCGTTTTTAGGATGCAGCTTAAAAGGGTTGGACACGCAAATGTTGGTGGGGCTTTGCGTGGGTTGCAGTCGTAGATTTAATATTTTTGCGAAGTATTTGTTATAAATATGAAAGGCTTTTTCTGTCAAGTTAAATGTAGGGGCCAGTCGGCGGCGAAACGTGTTTACTGTACGTATTTTGAACGTGACGTCAATTGACTTATTATTCGAACACGGTTTCAGTACTTCGTCAACAAAAATTCGAAGAATGTATTCTAAATTGATGTCGGGCCCCGGAGTTTTTGGTACTAAAAATCTAAATTAGTTTTTTTTTTAAATCTAATAAATGTGCCTATTACGTTTACGCTATGATTTACGTTTGTTTTGGTTTCAAAAACTCTGTTTTTGGTTATTTTATGTTTTAATAAAAGTATCACTTTAGATTATTAGACAAGTTTATAGAAATTTTTTACAATGATCTCTTGAAGAATTATCGACCACTACAATAATTTAACTTAATCACGCAGTACTGTTTTATATCGATAAATTGAAATATTATTCATTAAAAATTACTTTACACATTGACGTTCTGTGTATACGTGTAACGTCTAATTAACCTTCTAAAAGGAAAAAATGACGCGTGACAAAACCATATTCACGCGTCATATTAAACTGGAAATCAACAGAATTTGCTTAAACTTGTGCGAGATAAACTTCTAACAATTACGTCAAATGGCATTCTTCATAGTAGGAAAAGGGCAATTCTTAATGCTAATTAACCACCAGACCAGTTGGTCGGATTAAGATTAGTTGAATAAAAATAGACGAAACTGAAAACAGAGTTTTAACATTAATTGTGAGAAAATGAAAATAATACGTTATGTGTTCAATTATAATAATTTTTTTTTTGAGGAAGAACAATTCCAAAATTTTTATACTGCACAAACTACAATGGAATAATAACCAAACCTTGAAAATATAAAAATTGACAAGTGGTCAGACTCGAAAAACCGCGCACGTTGATGTGTAATATTACCCTCCACACCGAAAACCGCGAATAAGATCGTTAAAAGTCGAAAAGAAATATTGTGAAAACACAAAATTTAGATTTAATATCGGATTTATTTTTAACTTTGAACCTACGACTAAAAATGAGCAAACCAACCTAGAGATTATCAATTTTCTGAGGAAACGAGCGATTCAATTTTTGGTGTATTTGAGTATCCAAATTTCATTGATGTTTATCAGGAAGTATACAATATCGAAATCCCTAAAACGTATACTGAATCTTAAAAAATACCTGAAAAAGAAGTAGAGCGAGATGCGATGGACGAAGAGCTAAAAGTAATACGACATACGTAAAGTTTGGAAGTTGGTAAATCCCCACCAAATTCTAATATCATGGGTTACAGATGTGTTTATTCAGCCAAACGGGATGCTGAAAATAAGATTAAGATAAATTTAAAGCTAGACTTGTAGTTTAGGGATATAAAAACAAAGATTCGGATTCGATTATACAAACATTTTTTCACCAGTAAACTTCTCAATTATTAAAATGTTTTTCATAGTTTCAGTTTCATGGTTAGTATTTAAACATGTTAAATTAGATATAAAAGCTGCGTATTTGTATGATGGGTTATTTTATTTGGATTTTATGATGCAAGGTCCAATAGTGAACAAGCTGCTCCAAACACAAGACCAAATGTGACCCAGTACAATTAATAAAGTACTACAAATCTTTCCAGCCAAATAAAAGTAGATTAAAAATAAGTACGTTACTTGAAAGTATTTAGGTCATATAAATCTATAGGATCATCATCCTCGTCATAAACATAATAAAATGTATTGATGGAGTTTAAATAAACATGAAAGATAAAAAGAGAATCAGATAGAATTCAGAAATGTTATGTTTCGTAAAAATTTAAATAGATTTGAGTGGGGATTTTCCCCAGCCAAATTTTGCAAGTTTAAAATTGTAATATTAAAATAGTACTGGCGGTGACGATTAAAAACAGGACAATCGATTAAAACATGGTGAATGGTAATGGCAAGTGTTACACAAAGTCCCAGTCTTCCTAATAAAAGATGCCTGTGCGTAAAACACGTGTGTCCAATGCATAGACGACTTAGAAGCACATCAGATTTTATCAAAACATCACATAAAGCACATCAGATTTGTAACGCAGGCCAAAACGAAATGGTTGGCCGGATGCCGTGGAGCTTATTGTGGCTCTGCATGCGCCAATCGTTCCACACGATTTTCCGGACAACTTGTTGGAGATCATCGTATGGAAGAGGAATATATAGTGGAATCACGGCATGTTTGGCTGCAGCATTCGTCCAACAGTTCCGAAGTGTCACAGTATCCAACAGAGGATTATATTAAAGCCGGATGAGTTTTTCGTGAATTTTGATTATGGCATCTGTCAGAGGATGTTTCAGACACTCTGATTTTAGAGATTCTAAAACGCTTTTTGAATCAGATCAGTGTAAATGATAAAAATTTCCTAATAAATTGGATTCAGTGTTGAAATCGTTTGGTTTTTAAAACTTTAAGTATTGTAATTGTGTTTACATATAGCTATAAAAATGTAATATTGTTGGTTTATGTAGATGACATAGGGTTATTCGGAAAAAATCATGATTCTATAAAATCTGATATCTATGTTTAAATCAAAATTAGACATTGTGGTAAGAGGTGAAATTGGTTATCTATGCGTGAATCTCGAACGTAATAGTAATGATACATACTTGCATCAAATATCCTATATTGATAAGCTAAAGAAAAAATGTGTACATATTCCGAAAAGTTTTCTTCATCTTCTATTCAAGATTGGAAATTTACCCGACAGATTTAGGGAAAGTGAAATAATAAAGAACGAATTAATGTAAAAACACCCGTATCGATCACTGATCAGGTATCTAGCATTTTTGGCTGACAGAAGCCATCTAGATATCGCTATCAGTGTCATATCGCTTTCAGTGATTATAAATTAAATTTGTCTAGCATTAAAAATTGTGAACTTGAAGCTTACTTCGATGCAAGCTGGGTACCTAATTTTAATGGAAGACATTCTACAAGTGGACACGTTATTCGAATTGGTAAGATTCCATTCTCATAAAAACCAAGTAAGCAAAAGTGCATTGTACTCAGCTGTATGAAAGCGAAATTTGTTGCTCTTATTAATTATATCAAAGAATTTTTTGTGCTTTAAAATATTATTATTATCTACCTAGTATTGAGTGAACTTAAGGTATCCGGACACGTTGGAGGCCCCTTTTTTTTAATGTGGTATAGAAACATTTTAATGATATTTTTCTGTTTAGTCTTATTAAAAAATAGCATTGGGCTATAAATATTTAAATTATATATTAATAATTTTGTAAAATCGATAAATATGTATGAAAATTTAAGGAAATTTGTCAAAAACTTCAAATGTGCTACAAGAAAATCTATTCACAACCAATTTGAAAAATGATGCTTCAAAAAAAAACTACATGCATTTGTCTAGTGAATGAACTACAATCAAAAAGATATTTAAAAAAAAATCGGCAAGCGATCGAAAAATGAATGCAAGATTTTTGATAGTTTTACAGTCAGATTTCTTAAATAGATGGCCATAATTTGAAAACTCTTCAACTCATCATAATTATTGTAGTTCGTTCCCTAGACAACATTATAAAGAACAAGTTCACAAAGTTTTACGGTAATCCATCCATAACTTTTTGTGTTATAACATTTGAAGTGAAGAAATAATGCAAAAATATTAATTTAGAGTAAAAGCAGTTTAAAGTGTATCGTTTGCTCTCTCTTGCTTTTACTGTTTGTGTAAACAATTTTGTTCTCCGCTTATCTTTAAAAATGTTAACACTATTTCCAAAAGAGAAACCATTTAAACATTTGAAAAACCTTTCTAAAATTATATTTTCAAACAAAAAGTAAGTTTTGAATTTAAATTTTGAAGGTTTTTGTTCTTTTAATGGCCATTTCCGATGGTTTCCAAAGTTACTTCCGGTTTTCCCGCCTTGATAAAAATCATAATATCTCTTCAACTAATGAACTTGGAGAAAAAATCAAATATTCTTTGGAAAGTCAAATAAATACTCTATCAAATAAGATCAAAAACTGCCTTTTGAATATTTGGTGAAAAATGACATTTTCAACGTGTTCGTATACTTTAATTATCTCACATTGCCAAAACCAAATTTATTTTATGACAATGAATCTGCTATATATTTTTGTGAAAATCATGTAGAAAATGCAAAAACGAAGCATAGTGACATAAAATCACATTTTATTAGAGAATTGTTTGGAAACAAATTATTTAGTTTAAACTTTATTGGAAGCAAAGAAAATTTAGTAGATTAGTAGATTTTATTAACTACACCTAATTTGAAAGAATGATCGAGATATTTTGTTGCGAAAATCTCTGCATTCCCGTGGGGCCGCATGTTGGACTGTAGGAATGAAAAGATTGACTGATCTAATTGTGACATCATGATATGCAAATAAGATATAGTACATAAGTTTATGCCATCTTGTTAGATTAAGTACTCTCGACTTCTTATCTCTATCTCTATGCATTGGATCAGCACTGTGATATGATCTACTTTATTTAAGTTATGTTAATTAGCAAACTGCTAATTTGTAAATATCAACGTATTAAAAAAACAATGTTTATTTTGTGACAATGAATCTGCTTTATATTTTTGTGAAAATCGTGTAGAAAATGCAAAAACAAATCATATTGATATAAAATTTCATTTTATTAGAAAATTATTAGGACACAAATTTTTTAGTTTAAAATTTATTGACCAAATCTCAATTGAAAGAACGATTGAGATATTTTGTTGGAAAAATCTTACATTCCCATGAGGGCGAATGATGGACTTCGGGAATAAAAAGAGAATGGCTTGTCAAATTGTGCCGTCATGAAATGAAAATTACCTATACTATGTAATGTCATGCTCTTGTTAGATTTGAAAGGATCTGCATTGAGACAAGATCGAGATATATGGTTTGATTATTTATGTTCTATTTATTCATGTAAATTAGCAACTAATCTGTAAACATAAAAGTACCAAATAAACAATTTTATTTTTAATACGACTTTCTTTCATCCGCACTCTACTAGAAAGCCTCAACTTGGCCTACATGGATTCATACACATTCCCTGTCATTAGATGTTACATCGCCAAACGAGGCGATAAGATTTCAAAATATTAAAATTTTCAGAGTAGTTAAGTGACTACTAGTGAGAATGCTAGTCACTTTTGGAATCTCCATTGAATGATAATGATTCATATCAGTCTACTTGTAAATCATATCCATGAGCAGCTCTGGTAGCTAGGTAGTTGAATTAATGTCGCGGAGGGCTATTGGCAATAATCCGGGATCAATCCAGAAAATAAAAATCCGAGGACACATCGTAATTTCGAGCCATGGTCAGCTGACGAAGAACTGGCAACCCACTCTTCAAACTTCCATACTACGCCAACATGATGGCGTTTGAAGCCACGACATATTTAACGTGCATCTTCCCTCTTTTTTATGACAATTGCATTTCATGTATATAGAAGAAGCCGTGAAATCGTTTGCGCCAAACAGCATCGAATAACGGACAAACACATAAAGGAAGTTTTTATGACACAGAAGAGAGAAATACACTACGGGAAGAATACAATCTGAGTTATCAGATCGCGAATGGTAAATGATCTCAAGGCACAAAGGGCGCGTGTGAGTGTCTGCCCTCTAATTCTCATATCATGTTCCTTTCTGTGATCACGAATTAAAGTTACATTGAATTAAACAATTACATGTTTCCTTCCTATAGGTTTCTCTGTGGATGATCTCGAGGCGCAATGCGAGTGTCTGCCCTCTAATACTCACATCATGTTCCTTTCTGTGATCACGAATTAAAGTTACATTGAATTGAACCGTCATAATATAAGTAATAGCGACAAATCAAATCACCTGTTCCCTTCCTATAGGTTTCGCTGTGAATGATCACAAGGCACAATGGGCGCGTGTGAGTGGCTGCCCTCTAATTCTCGTATCATGTTCCTTTCTGTGATCACGAATTAAAGTTACATTGAATCGAACCGTCATAATATAAGTAATAGCGACAAATCAAATCACTTGTTCCCTTCCTACAGGTTTCGCTGTAAATGATCTCAAGGCACAATGGGCGCGTGTGAGTGTCTGCCCTCTAATTCTCATATCATGTTCCTTTCTGTGATCACGAATTAAAGTTACATTGAATTGAACCGTCAGAATTTATGTAATAGTGACAGTGGCGGATCAAGTCAAATACGGGCCTCAAGTGGTAAAATTTTCGGGGCCCTAAATCTCAAGTTCGAAAAAAAGTTTCAAGAAAACTTTCATTAAGTTAAAAACAAAAAAGAAAATAATCAAAATTGTCATACCACAATAATTATAATAATAAATAATTAATAAGGCCCATTAAATAAATTTATTAAAAAAAAAACATTTTTATATGAATTTCCGTTTTGCTTTATTTCTTGCAAATTCGTCAATTATTTTGGACGTGTCAATTCGATTTACGATTCCTTGCTCTATATACAGAATGGCCATATTAATTAATTTTTCTTCTCCCATAGAACATCTTAAGTAATTTTTTACACTCTTTAAAACAGGAAAGAACCTTTCTTCTGTTGCATTAGATAGGGGAATTCTTAAAAAAAAATTCAATAATGTTTTAGCATTCGGAAATGTGCAAGACATTTCTTTGGCGGCTCGATAGATGACTGTTGTGGTTTTTATGGTGTCCTCGTTTTCTTTAAGAAATATTAAAAAATGGTCAAATTCCTCTTCAAAGGTACAAAAACCAATGTCCTTTTTGTAAATATCCTACAACTTTTTTATCGTGTTCTTTTTTTTTTCTACTGATGAATCCCAATAAAAAATATTCGAAAAGGCTCCACGACAACTTCATACGACTGAGTTCTTTGAGATAATTCTGTCTTGGTGTTATCACATATGACATAAAAGGAATTAATTGACTATGAGATTTTCTCTTGTTGTAAATTCATGCCCGACTCCTTTGTTTTCATTAACAAACATTTTTTCTCATTTGTTGTCTGCGAGTTTGTCCATCTTTCACATTAAATGACAGACCTGATAAATCAGTTGCCTCTTTTTCAACTTCTCTGAAAATATTGATAAAATTTTCTAATGACTTCAGGATAAATCCTTTCAATAGTTCGCATTCTACTGATTGCAGTGATTTACTAGTAGCATTTATTCTTTGTAACATAGTATTCCAAATAACTTAAATTAGAGCGGTTTCATATTTGTCCATTTTCCTCAGAAGTGAAGTCGCCTCCAACATGGTAACTTTGTTTCTTCGGAATTACAAATTCCAGTTAAAGCCTCATTTATATGGGTGAAACCAAGTTTTACAGTTTATAAAGCATCTGGCTTTTGCTGACCATCTTATATTAGGAACTCTTTACACTGCACATAAAGACGTACATTGTAAAGACACACACGCTGTCACAACTTTTCTCGAACTTTAATGAAAATACATTTTTAAACCTCGAGGCCCCTTCGGTATTTTGGGGCCCTACGCGTCCGCTTAATCCGCCACTGAATAGTGACAAGTCAAATCACCGGTTCCCTTCCTATTCCTATAGGTTTCGTTGTGGATGATCTCGATGCACAATAGGCGCGTGTGAGTGTCTGCCCTCTAATTCTCATATCATGTTCCTTTCTGTGATCACGAATTAAAGTTACATTGAATTGAACCGTCAGAATTTAAGTAATAGCGACAAATCAAATCACTTATTCCCTTCCTATAGTTTTCGCTGTAAATGATCTCAAGGCAAAATAGGCGCGTGTGAGTGTTTGCCCTCTAATTCTCATATCATGTCCCTAATTCATGGCTCGTTGCCGAGTCCGTGCATTCGCAAAGAGAGATCAAACAGTGAGACACAGCAGCAGTCGTAACAAAGCACAGCATAAAAAAGCGTAACTCCGGCTATAATAAGCCCATGGCAGGGTACTTTTCGTTGCTGTGATTACAGGCCGAGGGGGGTTGTCACGTGTGATTACAGGTGACACGCGCCCCGCTGCGGGTCACGCATCGGGACACAGGGGTCGGTCACGCAAGGAAGTGGTTCGAATTCCCCCTCACGCTTGGATGCCCCCGGTAAATAATGCCTCGTCGGATGGTTATTGTGGGATCCATTGCATATTGAGTTGAATGTAAATAAGAGATATTAATATACTGGGTGGTTATAATTTACAGGTGGTGGAGGGGGGGGATCAGAGCACTGTGTAGGTAGAACTTGAACCACATTCATTATGTCCAAATATTAAGTCGTTTTCCAAAATATACATGAAAATGAAGGTAAGGTTGGTTGGTTTTGGTTTTATGGCGCAAGATCCAAAAAAGGATCAGCTGCGCCAAGCACAAGATAAAATATAGTCCATATAAAAGGGTAACATATTTATATCCGCCAGATCGGTAAATAAAAGTATAAACTGAGACTAAAAAATATATATTCAATAAATGCAAGAAAAATTAAAGTGCAAAGAAAGCAAATGAGACGAAGAAATTAGTTTTAAAAGGGTAAAAATGAGTCTTATGGTAATAATGTCAGTCGATAAAATGTGGTGGTATAAAAAAATACAGACTAAGACATTTATATGTAGTTTAAAAATCCAATGAAGTATAAAAATTTAAATAGATTGGGATGGGGATTTTTCCCGATCAGGTCTTGCAAGTTTAAAACTGGATTGTTGAATAAGTTTCATCGATGATGGTTAAAAACTGGACAATTGATTAAAATATGATGAACGGCAAAAGGGACCACACACGCGCCACACTCTAATAAAAGAAGATGCCTGTGAGTAAAACGAGTATGGCCGATACGGAGGCGAGTTAAAAGAACGTCGAAATGTCGAGAAGGTAATGAGGCCATGATGAAATGCCATGGAGTTTATTGATGAAGGTAAGGTAATTTTAATAAACGTCGTACTATTGCTACACAACGCTATTCACGACAGTCCGGGATCAATCCTCTAAAGTTAAGATCCGAGGACAGCACCACGTAATTTTGAACCACGGTCAGATGACGTGGCAACACCTGAGCTGGCATCCCACTCTCTAAACTTCCACACCAACCGAACGTGAGCATGAAAAATGAAAGAAATCGAAATATTCTTATCGATTTATTTATAGGCGAGTACCGCAGTAGATCGATTGGAAGAGTAGCGGATTAGAAAGCGGAAGGTTGCGAGTTCGTAACTCGATCCAACGAAAGACTGTCGTGTACGTGGAGGCTGGTGCGCGTTAGATCTCTCGGGATCTCAGATGTCCTCTCGTTGGCGTATTGTGGAAATTTGGAGTAGGATGGCAGTTCTCTCCAGGTGTTCGTCGGAATCTAATCTTTTAAGGTAACTCCGATATGTACCATTTCGGGGTGACGGATTCTATTTCGGAAATTAAATTCCTTCACTTTTCCGGGCCACTGTCACCTGACTGGAAGAGTAACGGCTTAGCAATCGGAGGGTTGCGAGTTCGAATCAAACAAACACCGTCGCGTACGAAGGGGGCTGGTGCACGTTAAATCTGTCGTGGCCTCAAGTGTACTAACGTTGGGTTGGTGTGGAAGTTTTAAAAGTGGGGTGCCAACTCAGGTGTTACCACGTCATCTGACCACGGTTCTATTTAGGGGCTTTAAAGCTACGTCGTATTATTGGCGATTTATCAGCAAAAACTATCAAACCTCCCACTGACACTCTCATCACGATTGTTGGTGAAACCTGCATCTGAATATGCATTTAGATTTAAATTATTTACACATCGCACCCCGGCAAAAAAAGTGACACAACTCAAAATTGCAGAATTTGAGAAACATCAACTTAAAGGATACTCTAAAACTTATAATTGAAATAGTAAAAGCTTCTTTCAAATTTTAGGTAAGTATTTATGGTGGTAACTTCTATTATATTCTAGAGAATAGTAATAAAACACGCTGGGGCACCTCGTACATATTTTTGTGACGATACAATATAATTCCACTTTTTCCATATAACTCCATATATATGACATAACTGCAAAATTTTTATTTTTTGACTTGTGTCACTTTTCTTGCCGGGGTGCGTACTTAAAATACATCACATTAACTATTTTTGCGCATATATAAATTTTTTATCCGAATTGTAAAGTTAATGATTTAGTAGTATTTATAAGAAATTTAGACCGACTCGGGAGTTAATTACAAATTTGACTTTAAAAAACGTATTATTTTGAGTAATTAAGTTGCGTGAGGGAAAAATTATACAGATGAATCGAAGTGTCTAGACCAGGGACTCCGAAACTAAGTAGTGGGGGGACTGAAATGTTTTTGTTTAAACATTGGCGAAACGCATGATTTTTCGGTAACAGACAGCTCATTAGCAATTTATAACAATCGTTTTTCATAGGAAGGTAGTCGCATTTTTGTCGTTTGGGAACTTTCTTTACAACAGCGTAAATATAGAAGAAAAATCAAATGGTCATTTAAAACGCGAATTAACTGAAGCTTCTCCCTTAGAGTTACACTATGGAAGCAAGTTAGCGTAGTTCAAACACGAAAGTCGAATATTTTCTGTTTGTTTAATAAGAATGTTTCAGTTATTGCAACTTCAAAATAAGTTCCATAATTCTATTTGAAGAGAGAGTTCAAGTAGACTTCAATACAAGTTGCTTTTTGCATAATTAAGTTGTGTGCGGGTTGGTTGGTTGGTTTGGGTTTTATGGCACAAGGTCCAGAAATGGACAAGCTGCGCCAAACGCTAGATAAAATAATAAAAACATTGTAGATTTAAAAATATAAAAAATAAGTGGGGAGATTCCAGCGCAATGTTTCTTTGTAGATAAAATAATTTGAAAAAGAAGTCAATATGAGGCAAAAATATGTTGATCAACAACGCAACAAAAATGTGACGAATTTATGATTGAAGAAGGTCGATGGATTTAAAGTGAACGAGAATATGTACAAGTAAAGATAAAATGGTATGAATTGAGATAAAAATATTATATAGAATTTAAAAATCGAATGCTATACAGGAACTTAAATATATTTGGATGGGGTTTCTTTCCAATTAATTCACGTAAAGTTAAGACAGTAGTACTAAAAAGGTGATGTCGATGAAGGTTGAAAACGGGACAATCAATTAAAATATGTTGAACTGTAAAGGGAACTCCACACACAGGGGCACTCTCTCCTAAGAAAAGATGCCTGTGAGTAAAGCGTGTGTGTCCAATGCGGAGGTGAGATAAAATTACATCGGATTGCCGAGAAGGATGTGGAAGCCAGTGATATATCACTTTGAATACTGTGGAGTTTATTATTTATTTGTGTGTTCCAGTCGGTTTGCCACTCGCTCCACACGATGTCTCTAACTGAAGTTGTGTGCGGGAAACGTACAGATGAATTGTCTAGACTAGAGGCTCTGAAACTGAATACTAGGGTACTGAAATTTTTTGTTTGAACATTTGCGAAACATAGGAAGGTAGTCGCATTATTTTTCGCTTCGGGACCTTATTTACAACAGCGAAAATATAGAAGGAAAATTAATTTGTCACACATTTAAAACACAAATTATCAAAAACTTCTTCCTTAGGTTTAATTATGTTAACTAAATTTAAACACAAACATCCACTATTTTCTGTATTTAAAAAAAAATGTTTCAGTTATTCCAACTTCAAAGTTCCATTCGAAGGTAAGAGTAATAGCAAGTGGATTTCATTGGTTTTCGGTGTAAGGTCTTGTTTTACGTAATGAATATGTGCGCGGGAAAAAATTAGACGAATCTAAGTGCTTAGACCTGCTAGAAACTGAGTATTGAAAATATTTGCTTAATTATTTGGCGGGGGAACGTACGATTTTCTTCGGAAACAGATTGATCATTAACAATTCATAGTCTGTTAAATCTGTCTTTTAAACCCTGTTTCGAAAGTATTGATCTAATGCAAAGATTTTAAATATTTTTCATCTTTGACACAAACTATTGATTAAAATTCTGCGGCATACACACCAAAAACTATATTTTTTCTACCCATCTGACGAAACAAATAGGAATAATTTTGATTAACAAACTAACAATAGTTGCTCCCAAACGATTTTTGCTTCGTTTTCTCTATGGTACTTTAAAATTAAAAAATAACTAGGGGGCCTGCCCCCTGCTCGCTAACGCTCGCCAACCCCCGGAGGATTGCTTCGCAATCCTCATTGGTTCGCTGCGCGAACCTATGCTCACTTCGCTCGCCTCAATGAAGACATGTGTCCTAGCAGAAGGGATTGTTTACAAAATATGTTACCCAAAAAAATGTTTTTCAAATCTAAATTTGCTGTGTATTACAGAAAAAATATATACAGTATCTCTAAAATCAGAATTCAAATGAAAACTTTGTGCAAATTTTGACTCGAAATGTGAGCGTTGCCTTGGAAATTGAATACCCAGCATGTTTGTGTGTACATTTTCCCAGCACTCAAACGACCCACACTTTTTCATTGAGTTTGTTGCCGAAAGTTGTAGTGCAAGCGTTTTGTTGAACTATAATTGTTGGCCCTGAAAAGGACAGTTTTTTAAATGGCCCTGAAAAGATCCTCCGCTTTCTTTGATTTCTATTATAAACTAACTGCAACAGCTCATTAAAATTTCCTTTTTTTTCTTCAATAAAATTTCATCCGATAACGCTATAAATTCAATCGATGCGCGAGACTTCGCGATAAACAAAAAATCGTACAGTGTTGCCAAAAAGCGATTACAAATAACATCTTTTTTGCGTGCCACGTAAGAGAAATATATATATAGATACTCAAAATTATTTATTCATACTTTCAAACAGATTGCTCCAGTTTACATGATTTATTTTACGAGATTATATTTTATTTGAATATATAATCTTGATGTTTGGCGTAGAATGTCCATCAATCTATCTATTTTCGAATTAAACCTTTGAGGTATTTACCCGCATATATCTGTTCTGCGGCAGTTTGATAGGCATTCTACATTATAAAGCAGTAAGTTTACAGCGTGATAGACATTATATAATGGATTCAAAGAGGATCACGTAACAGATTTTCAAATCGAGCGATCGGTAGAAATAGCATGAAGCTGCGCTATCTTTCTTCGTCAATTTCATTAGATTTAACCCACAAAGCGTAACCAGATTTCTGATTTATTGCTTTTACTTCACAATTACACATAATGAAATACATAACACCATATGTAAGTTAAAGGAATCCTGGAAAAGTTTGTAATGATGTAGATCACATCTGATTAGACGCCAAGATGGGAAGACTGCTGGTATAAATTTACATCTCCATTATGTATAATGTCCGTCACTGTAATAAACTCGACTGATCCAAGGTCGACTGCCTTTTCGGAGCCGCTCTATAATGTATTTAAATTTGCGCGTTCTACACTCTGGTTACTCTCTGATGGTGGACATTTTGCTCCACCAAAATGGCTATCGATCATTTTTCAGAGCTTTCAATCTTTATTCTGAGGTTTATTATTTTTTTGAGTTCGATCATATTTTAAGGTTTTAAAATAATTTTTGTTTCCAATTTGATTAAGGATCTTTTTGTGGCCAACCTTTGGATGCTTATAAAATTAAATATACCATTAATGTAAATACCGTCTAGCTAACAATTTTTTTTGGTGGCTTTTGTAACCCAGTTTAATATTTATACGCAAAACTATCGCAGCTAGTCTGATTACAGAAGACAACTAGAGAGAAATCTGGAAGGTAGCAACCAGCAAAAATGTAAACGAACGTGAAAACTTTTAAACTTCAAAAAATTAATTAACGTCTTAATTAACGTCGCACTGGAGCAACACAACGGAGTATTTGCAACGCTCCGGGGTCAATCCCGCATTACAATACAAAAGGAAAGATCCGAGAACAACACATAATTTTGAATCATGGTCAGATGACGAGAGAACACCTGAGCTGGCATCCAACTCTCCAAACTTCAACACCTCGCCAGCGTAAGAACATTTGATTCCACGACAGATTTAAAGTGCACCAGCCCCCTTGTACACGACGTATTTGGTTGGATTCGAAGCAGCCCTTTGGTTGCTCTTCCAACCGGGCTACCTTGGCCCTTGGGCCGACCAACCGGTATAGTGGTTAAGGTGTTAGCCTCTAGATCGGAAGGTTCTTGGTCCGAATCCGGGTCCGGGCATGGATGTTTGTAAACGTATGGTGTAGAGGCGGCTGGTGCACCTTAAATCTGTCGTGGCCGAAAGTCCTCACGTTGGGTTGGCGTGGAAGTTTGGAGAGTGGGGTGATAGCTCAGGTGTTGCTTCGTCATCTGACCGTGGTTCAAAATTACGAGGTGTTGTCCTCGAATCTTTCCCTTAAGGGACTGATTCCGGACCGTCGTCAATAGCCCGTTGTGTTGCTCTAGTACGACGGTAACTAAAATTACCATTACCATTACCTTGGCCCTTGGAATAGTGAATGAGGCTTTGAAGCTGACGTTCAGACGCTAATGAGGAACTTGCACGACTTTTTGTTTATATTTTTATAATATAGAAAATGAAAAAAATATGATGGAAAGTATCTTTCTTTTTTACTTTTATAGGCCGAAAAGGTAAAATAAAAAATATTTAAAGTTCGCACTATTTACTTCATCTTAAAAACGCTATGTTTCCTACGCCGCTTCCAGTGAATTCACTATGCACTATGACGGTTTGTTTACTTTTATTGCGACGTTGAAATAGCAAGAAAAAATTTTTTAATTGATTGTTTAAAAATTAAAAGAGCAAGCAATATGAAATTTCAACGCGCTAGACAAACGTAAACATTGCATCGTGGTGTGCACAATGACGTCACGTAGAGTTTTGAGGTCATGTGCTTTTGCCGTACTTTTCGGTAATTTAAAACTTGAAATTTTAATTAATTAAGTCCTTTAAATGGGTTTTAATTGTCGTTTTTGAGCATTTTTCTCACTGGTGGAAGTTCCTCACTGTGGTAATATGACGGACATGATAACTTTTTTCCGTGCACTTTATTGAAAAGAAGAATTGCCAAAAGTAAGGAAACATTTGAAAAAAGCCGTTTCATAATTTTGACTAATTTTACTTCATGTGGATTCGGATATTTCCCCGCGGGTTTGTTCCCGGACCGTCGCCTATAGCCCGTTCTGCTGTTTTAGTGCGACGCTAAATAAATACCTACCTACATTTGCGCGTATGGAGCACGCATTTCTATGCGTATATCCAAAATAAATGGATACTAGGGGGCCTACCCCCTGCTCGCTAACGCTCGCCAACCCCCGGAGGACATTGGTTCGCTGCGCGAACCTATGCTCGCTTCGCTCGCGTCAATGAAGACATGTGTCCTAGCAGAAGGAATTGTTTACAAAATGTGATATTCCAAAATAAAAAATTCAAATCTAAATTTGCTGTATTACAGAAAAAATATATACAGTATCTCTAAAATCAGAATTCAAATAAAAACTTTGTACAAATTTTGACTCGAAATGTGAGCGTTGCTTTGGAAATTGAATACCCAGCATGTTGTTTGTGTGTACATTTTCCCAGCACTCAAACGACCCACACTTTTTCATTGAGTTTGTTGCCGAAAGTTGTAGTGCAAGCGTCTTGTTGAACTATAATTGTTGGCCCTGAAAAGGACCGTTTTTTAAATGGCCCTGAAAAGATTCTCCGCTTTCTTTGATTTCTATTATAAACTAACTGCAACAGCTCATTAAAATTTCCTTTTTTTCCCAATAAAATTCCATTCGATAACGCTATAAATTCAATCGTTGCGCGAGACTTCGCGATAAACAAACAATCGTACAGTGTTGCCAAAACGCGATTACAAATAACGTCTTTTTTGCGTGCCACGTAAGAGAATTATATATATAGATAACAAAGGTATGTAATTTGAGTAACACACAACACTGATCATCAATAGATAATAGCAATTACGAAACGAACGCAGATGCTATGCCGTGAGAGAGAATATGTTAGTATAAATTCAGTTTAGGATATATTAACGAATCGTATTATAGCTCTTGTACATTTGTACACCACCCCTCAAATCCGTTGTTGCTTGATATTTGTATAACATGCCCTATGGCTCCATAACCTGCGCTCATTGCGTGACAATAGAATAGAAAATCAGTGACCAGGGGTTGAAAGTGATATGTATATGAGCCACTCTCGCTTTTTTTTCGTGCTATTTTAACTGTAGCTGGCGAGAAGTTAAAAGGTATTTCCTGTATGTAATATTTATTAGCTGATTATGCTCGTTGATGCGGTAGATTTTAACTGTTGCGGGTCATAGTGTGTCGTTCGTTTGGATTTTTTTTGTATTAGTCTGGTATTTGTGATACGATGTTGATCATACACAGGATTAAATGCCTGCATTTATAACATCAGGATTTTAAGCATCGGAAGTATCCGTTTTCAAAGACAAATAAAGACCTAATATTATTGAGTTTTTACAATATTCATTACGAGATTTGGTCACTATCATAAGGCGCTAGTTAATTGTTGATTTACTTTACTTAAGTTTTAACTATTGCGGGTTATAGCATGCCGTTCGTTTGGATTTTTTTTTTTTTGCTTTGGTCTGGTATTTGTGATACAATGTCGGTCCCACACAAAGGATTAAGGCCTGTATTAATATCCTTGACCTTATTGGATTCATAAAACATTCACTACAAGGATAAATATTGCCTAGTATTTGGATGATAATATTGATGCCTGGAATTTGATTCCTTCATTTAAGTACCCTATATCTCGCAATGATGTTTACATTCTACTCAATCCATGTCATATGATTAAATTGGTAAAAAACAATTTGGCCTCTAAGGGTTTTATTTCTGATGGTCAAAGGAGAGTGATAAAATGGAATTCTATTGTATCGTTACAAAAATTCTAAAAAGAGGAAGGTCTCCCCTAGGAGGCACAAAAGTTCAAACCCGCCATATTGAATGGAGCCGGGGAAAAATTAAAGTTAAACTTGCAACGCAGGTTTTAAGTGCTAGTGTTGCTAGTGCTTTTTTTATACTTAGCAAATGATGTAAAGCTTCCTGAATTCATACACTGTTTTAACAGCCTTTGTGATATTATGAACAGCCGTAATTTGTTAGCGAAAGCTTTTAAAGGACCTAGACAGTCCTTAAATGAACAAAATGTTTTCAAATTTTTATGTATGCAGAAACGTATATCAAGAATCTTTGAACATCTTCAAATAGTCCTCTTATTTTGCAAAGTAATAGGGAAACCTTTTTTTTCGGATTTTTAGCATTTATTTCAAGCATAAAATTGATTTACAAATTTTTAATAGAAAAAAAACTATTTCAGATTCATAATGACATAAATTTTCTCAGGGTCATTTGGAGATGTTTTTTAGGGCAATACGCAGTACAGGTGGTTTCAGTAATAATCCTACAGCAAAATAGTTCTCAGCTGCATACATACGTTTACTGTCCCACCACCAAATAACTTCATCAATAAATTCTAATTGTTTATCTTTAGACAAAACAAACATTTGAAACGTAACTTCTGCCATTATTATATATAATTATTACACCTTCAGTATTAATAAGTGTTGCCCTTTTAATATAACTGATGAAAATGTAAACGAAACTCCCATAGATTTAATCACGAAATTAAGTGTCTACATTGAAGATGTAGTGACGTATATAGCAGGTTTTGTAGTCAGGAAAATTAGGAAATCCCTAAATTGTGATGCCTGTGATTTGGCACTAATTCATGATAAAAAATTGTCTAATATTTTGGTCAGAAAAGATAGAGGAGGATTGATAAAGCCCGGAGGCAACGTTGTTCATCTGTGTAAAGTGGCAGAACAAACATTCCGCATTTCCCAATCCGAAGACAAATTGAAAAATGGCCATATTATACAAATTTTGATTACACATGAAAACATGCATTCCTCAAATTTTCTTGTTCTTAATGACCACATTTTAAACCAGGATGAAGTGAAAAATCAAAGTTTTGTTGATATAATCAGTATGATTCGAATATTATAAAATAAGGTTACAACATGTAACTAAAATTTATAACAAAGACCTCCAAAAAAAATAAATTAAGAAGTATAAATAATAAACCAACTTTGTTAAAAGGTCACCGATTCATTTGTGAATTTCATGAAAATTAAATGCATAATCAAATAGAATTTTCATCAATATATTATCTTTTCTTTCCAATATGTCAATAGTTCATTTATTTAAATTTTTTAACTGTACAGCTAGTGGCATTTTCATTGGTATGTCTTTGGTATTTTGTCGTATTAAGACTGTGCTTTTCTGTATTGTTAAGTCATAATTTCGTTCTTTAATTTTTATTTGTGCGTTCTTTGCTTCTCTGTACTTTAAACTGTATTGGAAAAAAAAAAAAAAGCTGAGATAAAATTTTTTAAAATATTTTTTGGAATGTCCAATTTTTTATGGAAATGCCCAAATGAATTGAGTGCTTCTGTTAGAGAATGTAATATTTTTGTTCATTCTAATTTATTTATCCGAGTCATTTAAAAAAAAATCATTGATCTCCCTGAATATGTATTGAAAAAACGCTTGTTCAAAAGCAGTAAAATATATTCACAGTGAAAACATTGTATTTGAAAAACAAAATCTAATTATGTATTCTTTCTGGCAACTTTCATGGGGCTACAAATTACAAGTTTTAAAATCAAAACGGATTTTCAATACCAACAAAATAAAGAGATCTATAACTATTAATATCACATTGAATTTTCTACAACTGTCTTTTTTTGCATTACTGTTTTTTTTAATCTTTAGTTACTTTGGAAACAATTTAAGTCAGCAAAGTAGCAAAAACTGGCATGCTAAGAATTTTTGCTTTTATGAAATAATGGTACAAAATACACAAAATCGTACAAAAAAATACTTTAAATCGTATTTGTTACAAAATAAGTACAATTCTTTTTTTCTTGTGCTTACTTGGTTCAAAAAGGTGAAAGCCCGATAATGTTTACATTACGCAGGCGAAGATATCGCTAAAATTGTTTATGTTGCATGGTTATATAAAGCCAAATCTAGTTTAAGCGTGGGTTAAGGTGAATTTACCTGTATAACTTTCTCGACCCTATAAAATGGGGATGCGCTTTCTATCCTGTATGATGACAATGGGGTAAAATGCCGCTGCGATGTAATAAGAAGGCAAACAGAAATGCATGTAGAGGGTGCCTTGACAAGTCAAAAGGAGTGTGAGAAGGATCTTGTGGTTTTGATGAGCTTAACAGTCTCTGAACGACATTTGGATGTTCGGGCTTAAGCGATCAGCAAAGGGGTTTTGAATTGAGTAACGTTTACGTATTTCTTAAAGAAAGTTCTTTTCTAAAATAAAATGTATAATATTTATGATGAAAAATCTTGTTCATTTTTAGATAGCTTTGAGGAAAGTGAAAAACAAAGTGTAATACTAAGTATAGCTAACAAAGTGTATTTATATTTGCAGAATAACCACTTTGAAGTAATTTCTTCGCCTAAGGCTTTTTATGGGATCAGTTATTACTGTGAATACTGTCATAAACCCTTCCAAAAGGAGCACAGCCATCGATGTGAATCCTTGTACTATATATGTCGCTAGGCAGGATGTGGAAAAGAAGAAAATATTTACTGTTTGGATTGTAATAGAATGGTATAGGGCGATAATGCTTTGAAGAACATAAAGTGAGAATGTGAATTCATGAATTTTTTCATATTAGTACATATTTTTACTTGACAGGTAGTGTAGGAGACGGTGATGTATTTACAGGTCTACCAATGCAAATAAAGAGGTCAAGTGCCGCAGCGAAGTAAGCTCGCACAAGATCAACATCGATGAGGGTAAGCGAAATAAATGAGTTGCAAACAGTTCTGTAGCAATGTCTGAGAACAATTGTTTTTTTAAGGAAAGTGAATTCTAAGATATGGTGGGCCACCATGTGGTGGAAACCTTCTGACTTTTTGAGACCGATCAATCGACAGACATCATATTGCCAACTTAGCAGTCGCACAGTATGTCGATGGAAGAGAACATATTTAGATGTTTTGATGCACTGGACAAATTTTGCACATTTTTATTTTCTCAACAGCACAGGGATTCACTGTCATTGCACATGATATAGAAGGTTTTATGGATGATTTATATTGCGCAGCATGCTAGAACAAGGAATGAGCCAGAACATACTAATTCCCAGTAGTGCTAAATTAAGGCAAATTCAGTAAAATATACTCTACAAATTACACCTTTCGGACTCGGTCAACTTCCTACCTATGAGTAAATTTGTTAGAAGTTGGCGCAATTTTACGGCAAAGTGCTAATTTCTCGTCACCTCCTTACTTTTTATATCTCAGCAAAATTAAGCATTTTCAGGCATTTAAACATAAAACTTAATTGCAAGTATTTAGCAGTGATTATTTCAAGTTTAACAACTGTATTCTTCAATTGGTCGTGTGGCATCGATACAAGCAAACATGCACTTCAACTTTCAATTATTCACTTCAAGATATATTTTTCTGATTGGTGATTGGAAGTTAAAGATGAATGATTATTCAAATTACTTAACTCAAATATATGCAGACAAGTGGAATTGCTGTACAGATAGATCTATTTGATTTGGTTGTTGATACTTCTTGCACTTTATCCCAGTCTCTGTTAGAAGGATAACGTTCTTTATTTTATTTAAATATGTTTTTAGTTCAAAGTTTAATAAAAACTTTATTTGATTTAAGTTTGTTTGGTCAACCTTCTTTTAGTTAACTTTATAGACGAACTAGTTGTGTGCTCGGACCCACTGTTTCATCATACACTGCTTGTTGGGTTACGATCTTCTATATCGTTCCTAACAAACGGTTATGGGCCCAGTAGCCTTAGGAAAATCCAAAGCACTCAGTTTCCCAAATTAGTTGACCAAATATTTTTTTGAAAGTTCGGAGTCACAACATGGCGGCTCTTTTGGATCTCTAAGCCAAAGTACTTATCCTAACGGAGGATGCGTATTCTGGTTGAACTTATGCGATTAAGATGGTCCTTATATAGAACGTGGACTTAATAAAGTCATTTTGGATCCGGAAATTCCTATCAAGCTGGAAGTTGTCGCCTTGTTCCAAGAGATTGCCGATAAAAGACAAAAAACCCTCTGGCATATATTTATCTCAGTCTCACTACCAAGTACCGAAATAAACTAAACCAAGCTGAAGATGGCAGAGACGAGAGGTAAAAGCTGAAGATGTATTAAGAACCCGATACGCTTGCAGGAGTTATGCACTTAAAGCATCAATTCTGGTCCACAAGACTGAAAGGAACTGATATTACTCAATTTGCAACACAGTTATCGTCTTTCGCCGAAAAATTAAATTTGGCAGCTTAACCACTGTTTCAACTGGACCAAGTGTTTCAACTGGACCAAGTGTTTCAACTGGACCAAGTGTTTCAATTGTTAAGATACCTCTCAGACACGTATGAAGTCACGTTCTGTCAATCTACTGGAGGAAAAGGAAGATCTAATTTTTTCAAAGATCTTGATTTTTAATACTTACGGAACAAGCCAGACAAGCTCAAAGAAGAAACGATCGACTTCACGAATCCTGGACGTCAGAGATTCCATTTATCCATATAAGACGCCATTTATCCAGACCGAGAAAAGGGATCCTCTCCGTTAATGTACGTTCGACATTGTTATGAATGCCATAACCCGAAACACCTCCGAAATCGATGTCCAGAAGTCCAAAGAAGACCAAAGAGTTAGACACCCCAAAGAACAAGATGGACCCGAGCGTCAACAGAACGAGAAACAAGAAGCGATTCCAACGATCCCAGACATAAGACAACCTTCCTTACAGTTGCTTACTCTACTGTTGAGACTTCGCATGAATGGGTGATTGTGATACAGCCTCTACAGACCATGTTTGCGGGATAAAAGAGCTCTTCCAGACTTTTACATCCATACAGGACAAACGTCTTGGAAGCTGCATTAAGGATAAAGACACCTCTAGTATTAAAGGCTCAGGTGAGGTTGTGATTCGTTTAGACGAAACCATAGTTACTTTGAAAAACGTTCTGTATGTTCCCTCAAATAACGAAAAATCTAATTTCTAGTTATCGTTTAAATAAGGGGATGCAACCCTAATTGGGTAAGACCGAAAAATTAAAGTTTTAAAAAAGAGGGTAACCCAGTTTATCGCCTACGAACGAAACGGGTTATATATTGTAGAATTTTTCCTGTAAGAAATAGGCATACATTTCTAAATAATGAATCTGAATCTATTGATATACAAAGTGAACCGATATCTGCTAAACGTAATAACTCAAACAAGTAATAAGTTGGTAATTGTAATTCAAAGTGCACCATGTACCAATTTTTAATTGTCAAGTCCATAACGTAAATTAATGTGATAAGTTAATACTTAGTTATGAAAATCATTTTATTAACCCTAAATAAATGTTATCAAAGAGTAGTCTTTCAAATTTTTTGCTCATTACTTATGTTTATAAAAACATAGCAAAATGTTCATATTTTATAAATTCATCCACACACATAGGATTGTTCTTGAAAGACATCAAAGCAATCGATGGCATCTATCCCGACAATGGAACCGTGGACACCGAGTACAGGCAACTGATGATTGCGAGAACTCTTGGTTTCATCGAGAAATTTCAAGAATCAAACTATGGTAAGTGTTACATTGAGGAATTACCGAAATTGCTTTTACATAACTCTCCTACTAAAGCTTTTAAATTTCCTTTTCAAACAGCCTACTGTATTTAGTGTAATTGATAAGTTCCAGGGTATTCTTACCCAACATTCGCAGCTTACTTTTCCTACTAAATCACAAATGTGTTTAAACTTACTACTTTTTGCGAAAACATTTTTTTAAATATACTTTTTGAAACTTTCTCAAATGTGTTACAAGCTTTCATTTTCTGTTCTAAAAAAAAAAAGTATTTTTGAAATAATTCTTGCCTTGGTAACTGTAGAAGTTCGCCAAAAAAAAATAATAATAATAATCGCCAAGTCCGTTGCCACTGCTCATAAACGTAGACTGTAGCTGTACCGAAGAGGCATACAGTATCTCTGGAATCAGAATTCAAATATTCAAATGAAAACTTTGAGCTAATTTCGACACGAAATGGGAGCGCACTGCTTTGGAAATTGAATACCCAGCATGTTGTTTGTGTGTACATTTCCCCCAGCACTCGGGCCACCCACGCTGTTTCATTGAGTTTACCCCCGCTTTCTTTGATTTCTATTATAAACTGCAACAGCTCGACTAAAAACTCATTTTTTTTCAGTAAAATTTCAGACGAAAACGCTATAAATTCAATTGAGGCGCGAGGCTTTGTGGTAAACAAACAGTCGTGCAGTGTTGCCAAAACGCGATAACAAATAACGTCTTTTTTGCGTGCCACGTAAGAGAAACATATATATAGATGTAAAGTGTGGAAATAGCTCTATTGAATTTAAAAGAAAAATTAAGCTGAATCAGGATGTAAATAAAAATAGAAAAAGTTAATCTTTTAGATTTTACAACGATAATTTAAATATGTGGCACAAGAGATTTGCTCACATTAATGTCGAGTATATAAAAAAATACTTCTTGGAACGAAGTAGTAAAAGGGCTTACGAAACGTAAAGGTGAACTAACCACATGCGAGGCTTGTAAAGAAGCAAAATCGCGACGCCCGTGAGTTTCAAACTCCATAGTGAAACTAAAAATCTACTAAACCTCTGGAATTACTTTGCCTTGACCTTTGTGGTTCGTTTCCTGCAACGTCAATGGAAGGCCACAAGTACTTTTTAGCAATAGTAGACGATTATTCACGAAAATTTTGGGTTTATCCCTTAAAATCAAAATAGGACACTCATAAAATATTACAGATTTTCTTAAATAACGCTGAAAGATTTACCGATAAGAGAAATAAAGCCATGCGTTTCGACTATAGTATATGTACGGTCCGAGGCTAAACAGAGGAGAGATAAGGTCCAGTGCCAGAAGGAGACATCTCCAAGGCTTGTGATGTCATACCACCTCCGTCCGAAGAGGGGAAAGAGAAGGAAAAGGTGGGGTGCTCCAGGAGAGCAGTTGTTGACGAGGGACGAAACAACAGCTCGTGTGAAATGGTGTTTTTTTGGTTTTTTAAGCCTATGTTTAAGTAATCCAGAGCAGAGATATATCTTGCACCAAATGTGTACAAGTCCTTTTCGTGTTTTGTTAATTAAACGTTTTGTTTTTCTAAACAACGTTTGTTTGTCTGTCTTCACAAGACAAACACTTTCCAATGACGACTAAAAATTGGGAAGTGGGGAAAAGTTATTGTATCGAATTTGTAAAGTACGAATTCCGAGAATTTTGTGAAAACTTGTGCATTAAACATCAAAGAACTTACAACACTTACAACCAACAAATGAATTCTGTAGTTGAGAAGATACAAATACACTGCCGTAAACTATTGTTACACGAAAGCGGGTTGAGTCAGGTTTTCTGGGCGGAAGCACTAAGACATTTTACTCATACATGGAACAGGGTTGTTCATAGTTGAACGAAAACCCGATGTGAATTATATAGAGGGTATAAACCCTCTGTACAATATCTCAAACAATTTGGAGTAAAGGTTTATTACGGTGTACCTAAACAAATCCGAACTAAATTTGATATGAGAGCTAAACAAGGTATTCTTACGGGCTATGCACTTCAAACGAGAGGATATAGAGTTTGGATTCCTAGTGAACACCGTTTATTGAAACTATAAATGTCGGAATAGACGAAACTGGGAATAACCAAACCTATCGAGAAAATGAGGATATTGATATAAAAACTAGATTTCCTGAAGAAAATATCAAGTAATCCGCATCTACTCTCGAGGAGGACAGATCTATTAAAGTCGAAATAATTATCCCTCAACAAAAAGAAACAATTCAGGAAAGGGAAGTCCTCAGTTTAGCCAACACCAGCGAAAATAAAACTGATGACCAAAACACCCCAGAAGCACAATCTCCTTCCAACATAAACTAGACACGGAAATGTTCACCCCGTTCTGATGGATCGAGAATAGACATCTATTACTATCCCAAGAGCGAAACTACACGGTTAAGAACCATTAAGGAAATTGAGAAATATTGTCTTCTTTAAAACCTGGTATTTGAACCAAGTCTTTTTGATTTTTCATCAAAATTCTGTTTGAAGGAATCATTTCCGTCAATCAAATCACTGGTAGCAGCTTGCATACAGAATGACTAAACTCTCCCCATTTCATCCCAAACTGTGTTTAAAACAAGCACGTAAGTGTTTAAATTCTAAAAACTGGGAAAAAGCTATGGAAAAAGAAATACAAATAATGGAAAAACGCAAGGTATGGATGTTAGTTGAATTACCAGAAAACGCTAAAGCATTACTCTGTCGCTGGGTCTATACCGTAAAAAGTAGCGAAAACAGAGTAATCTCCCAATATAAAGCGAGACTGATAGCCTAAGGCAGGGGTCGGCAACCTGCGGCTCTTTTGATGTAAAGTTGCGGCTCTCCAGTTCCATACGAAAAAATTAATAATTTATCATCAAAACCCTTAAAAAATAAGAAAATATATTTTTAAGTACCTAATTTCTCAATAGCTTCTATTTTCATAATCGTTAATTACAAATCTATACGCTTAACATGACCGTTATGAGATAAATTTGAACTATTATTTTGTTCTTAGAGATGAGACTCCGTGACCATGTTTATCTTTCAGCCAATTGCATTCCATTTCCGTCTCACCCAAACAGCCACCGTCTAGAGTCTAGTCAACACGTCTAGATGATGAGATGGTGAGTACGTCAAAGATTGTTTTATACGTGCATCTGAAGAACTGTTTCGTAATTTTAAAAACAAAGCAGAAATTATGAAAAAAATCAAATATTTGCCATTATCTGCTAAAACAGTACAAGATAGAACTGCTAAAATGTCTTAAAATGTACCACATATGCAAGTGGAAGACATTCAACTGGCTTTTGCCTTATCACTTGCTATAGATGAGTCTTGCGACATAAAAGACACGGCACAAGTTACCCTTTTCGTCAGGTATATGTCGTCCCAAGATCCAAAAGAAGAATTGCTAGGAGTGCTACCACTCTCAGGGCAAACTCGTGGAGAAGATATAGCAAATGCTGTGCAAAAATGCCTGGAAGACAATGGAATAGATAGAAATAAAATCGTTTATGTAGTAACGTTTATGTGATGGAGCCAGAAGTATGGAAGGAATACATAGAGGGGTAACATAAATTCTTCAGAAAAAAATAAACCACGAAATTCTAACGTTTCACTGCATAATTCACCAAGATAACGTATTGCAACGTTTTGCTTTGTGCTTGAGTGAAATAAAAACATTCTTCAATGAAAAAAGCATTGACCATCCCAAACTGGGAGAAGACAAATGGCTGCAAAAATTCAACTTTATGGTAGATACCACAGTGAAACTAAATTATCTAAATCTGAAACTGCAAGGAAAGGGCAACCCAGCCTATGCCTTGCTTGAAGAAGTAGTTTGTTTCGAAAAAAAATTACTTATTTGTGTTGAAGACATGGAGAGCGGTAAATTACTTCATTTTAAAAATCTGAAGCAATATCGCGATGAGACCAATGCAACTATTGACACGAATTACTGCAGCATAGCTTTAAAAAACATGAAGGATGGATTCGCTGAGAGATTCGAGCAATTCCAAACAAAAAATAGTACTATCACGTTCATAGTAAATCCTCTGAACACAAATACAAATGAGAGAAACATTGAGCCATTTGGAATTGATGCTGGATCGCTTCAAATGCAAGTGCAAGATTTGAAAACCAAAGACTTGTGGAGTGGCAAGTTCACAGAACTCAAGAGCAAGTTGGAAGAGTTGGAGGTCCAGAAATGCATGCACATCGCGCGTCACAAGTGGACAGCTCTAAAAGAAATTCCGCGAGTTGAGGCCCTCATATTCGGCGCATGGAATAGTCTTCCAGAATGCTACAGTGAGGTGAAGAAGTTGGCATATGGAGTGCTGACGATCTTCGGGTCGACATATTCGTACGAGCAAGCGTTTTCTTGCATGAATATAATAAAAAGTAAAGTTAAAAGTCAACTAACAAATAAAAAAAAAATTATATATATATATATATATATATATATATATATATATATATATATATATATATATATATATATATATATATATATATATATACTGGGAAATTTTGTAAATTGTAACTTTTGGCTCTTCCATTTCAATAGGTTGCCGACCCCTGGCCTAAGGTCACTAACAAACGAAAGGTATTTCCTATTATGAAATCTTTTCGCCGGTAGTCAACTTTGCTTTAATAAGGTTTTTCTTCGCAATTCTAATCAGTTTTTATAAATGGACTCATATCAAAGTTAGACATAACAAGTGCTTACTTGTACGCACCACTAGAAGAAACTATTTACATGAAACAGCCGCCCGGTTTTCAAAACACAAAATGTGTTTGCTTGAGAAAGTAATTTATGGTCTCCATCAAAGAGGGCGTGAATGGTTTTATGAAGTACAGCATATGTTGCTATACATATGACAGGAAAATTGTTTTATTACTTTACGTAGATTATAAAGTAATATTTGGAAGAAAACCAAAACATACACAAAAAAACGTGAATTTAATTTCCCAGAAGTTCGAAAATAAAATATTAGGAAAGACTACTAAATTATTGGATGTTAATTTTGATGACGAAAATGGGAACTTGTTCATTCACCAAAAAGATTATATTAATAAAGTTTGTAGTGAGTACAAGGAATTTAATTATCCAATTTCATCACTACCAATACCCGTAGGAAAAATATATTCAAAAGAGCAATTCCCTAGGCAAGAAAGGGAAGTTAAAGAAATGTCCAAAATTCCTTACAGGAACCTAATCGGAAGTTTGGCATTTCTAGCAAACAGAACCTGACCTGAGATTTGTTACGCTATAAATTTATTTCTCAATTTCAGGAAAATTCAGATATGGCTCACTGGGAAGGTTTAAATAGAGTTTTAGGTTACCTCAAATATATAATGAACTTTAAACTAAACTTATGATGTATAACTTATGATGTGAAACTTATAAACTTATAATGAACATTTGTAAAGTTCAAATATTTCTTATATCTTCACATACTGTACTTTTAGTTATCAATTAGTTTATGTATTTTAGTATTGTGAAAGGTGTATATATATATATTTCTTTTGACTGTTGGTGAAAATATTGAGACGTATTATATAATTAGTTTGTATGCATTGTGTGTTTATTAGGCATGTAAAATATCGCGAGTCTTAAGAATGTAAAACAGCTGTAAATTTATAATTACCCAAGTTTTCTACATTAATTTTTAGCATCATTATTGCTATATTTTTTTTCAATATTTCAAATGCTCATTAGCGTTGAATCGATAGGGGGACATTGTTAGAAGTTGGCGCCATTTTACGGTACGGTGCTAATTCTCGTCACTTCCTAACTTTTAATATCTCAGCAACTTTATGCATTTTTAGGCAACAAAACTTAATTGCAAGTATTTAGGGGTAATTATTTTAAGTTTAACAACTGTATTCTTCGATTGGTCAATTCAAGATATATTTTTCTGACTGGAAGTTGAAGATGTATGATTATTCAAATTACTTAACTTATAAGGTAGTCGAACTGCTGTAGAGACAGATCTATTCGATCGTGTTGTTGATACTTCTTGCACGTTATCCCGGTCTGTTAGGATAACGTTCTTTATTTTATTTACATGTTTTTAGTTTAAAGTTTAGTAAAAATTTTATTTGATTTAAGTTTGTTTGGTCAACTTTCTTTTAGCTAACTTTATAGACGAACTAGTTGTGTGCTCGTACCCTCTGTTGCATCATACACTGCTTGTTGGGTTACGATCTTTTATATCGTCACTAATAAAATTACTAAAACTTTTTTGAAAAGAGTTTAGAAGCTTTATTTTTACGAGTTTAATCGACTGTAAGCATACATTTTTTGCAAGTTAACAACTGGAAAAGAATGTGTATCAAATAAAATTTTTTGTTTTGAGATTTCATAGGGCATAAGAACGTAATGGGATACTTAAATTGCGTTATTATCTGGGAATCATGACGTTTACAGAACGTGGCAAATTTCTTACGTGATAAGAAGAAAAATAATTATGTGCTTGATTTTCTAAAGAAAATATTGGCGTAGTCAGTAATAAAAATTTTCGCAAACTAAAGTATTGTATTTTCACACACTAATATTACTACAAGAGTGCACTAATAGTGTTAAAAAGTAGTTTTAACGTGTTTTAAAGCATTCTTAACGTATGTTTTCGACGTGAATACGTCTTCAAAATCGGAAGTGCTGTAGAGCATGTATGAAAAGTCTAGTTTAAAAAAGCGTTACAACCGTTTACAGCCGAATGATTTCAGAGCTAGAAGAAACATTCAGAAGACAAATACAGCATCGTGTAGACAAAGGGTGTCCATACCTGATACGACCTTCGGACAGAATGCAGGCGCACTAAGCATGAGGAGGGGGTCCACAATATGACGAAATTATACGGTGCAGGGCAAGCTTTGGGCCAGTGTAATTTTGGATTGCATAAAGTGAAAACTGCGTAAGTGGTAGCGTTCGAAGTTTACCAAACTACGCAACACTTAACATTGGATAACCAAATTCTGTGCTAAGATGGCAAAATGTTATAAGTCACTTTTCCCAAAAAATTGAGTAAGTCCCATTCTGGAGTCTGGTTTGTTAATCTTTAGAAGATGGCAAAATGTCGTAAGTCTTTTTCTTTCAGTTTATAAGAAAACAAAGGTGGAAAAAAAGTCAAAAACCACAGAACCACATGTTGAATCTCAAAATTGCCGTCACGAAAAATTAAAAACATGACATAACATTTTGCCATCTGAGCACAGAATAATATCAAACAGCACTGTAATCGTTCAATCTGTAAATTAATTGAATACTGGATATATGAATGAATGCCACGGAGCTTGTTAAGCTGTTACGTGCTCCATTCGCTGTTATACAACTTGTTGGAGATCATTGTATGGAACGAATTTTTCAAAAGGAAGTAAAGAAATCCAATTTGTAACAGAGCATCAAGCAAGATTTTTCGGTTTGTGGAGCCTCAAATGGTATGCTAATTACAAGCTCCCTTGCTGAGGATAGTGAAAGTATCGTGGGAAACGGAGAAACCATAAATTTACCTATGACAGAACCCACTATGTACCTATAGGAAGAAAGCATTCAAGCGATTAAAATAGAAATACATTGTGGAGCTCCGGAAATTTCTTTGTCTTTCATTGAACTCGGGGGATTTTTTACCGTTTTGAAAGAGGGAAGCTGACAGTAATGTTGCATTTCAGAATGAGGCGATTGCTATAAATAGTGCAACACAAATGGAAATATTAATTTCTATTTTAAACATTGATAAGATGGTTTGGTTGGGTTTTATGGCATAAGGGCCAGATTTGGCCATGCTGCGCTAAACAATAACGAATTCGTAATTACGTTGATAAAGAAACACTTCTGTTCCGCATGTTTGTTGTACTAAAAATTTAAAGAGCATCACGCTTCTCAATCCGAAATCATGTTTGAATTATTATAGTAGCGAAAATTATCTCAGAAAAGTTAAATAGGTTGGTTGAGGTATCTAGGTGCAAAGTCCAAAGACGGAGAAGCTGCGCCAAGCGCAAGATAAACTAATAAAATTGATGAAAAAAGTAAAAATATTAAAATAAATTGTATAACTAATCGAGAGCAAGGATTTCACGGCAGTAAAATACGAATTCAGTAAATTTGTGATTCAAAATATATTGAATTATATAATGGATAAGATCAAAAGGTATAGAAACAGAAGAAAGGTAAATTTAAAATAGAACAGGTCGATCAAAGACACGAAGATAAAATTGTAGTATTAGAATACGAAGCAACGATTTAAAACGTGTTGCATAGTGATATAAAAGTTATGGATAAATGGAAAAACTGAATAAATTTAAAAATCCAATATCATAAAAAAGGAAGATTTGAATGACGATTTTCTCTAATCAATTTTTGCAAGTTTAAAGATGTTGTGTTAAAAAATTTCATTAGGGCATGCAATTAAAATGTGGTGAACTGTGAAAGGAATCAAGCGTTACAGGTTAAGAGGAATAGAAGGATTGTTTCGCAGGCTGGTTCTGTACTCTAATAGCGAACAATGTCTCTGAAAGTCATAATTACAAAACAGCGAAAGAAACTGGTAAAAAGAGAAATCAAAAAGAAATTTACCTGGTTTATATTAATATTAACCAAGTAGAAAGGTTAAAGAGAATAATTTATAAGAATTTACCACATGAACCGGGCGATTATTAAATTCACCAGGCCTTCGTTAGCAATAAATATTTATCGTTAAATGTAATTAGTATTATGCGCTTTTGAATACATTGAACAAAAGACTCAGTTATTAATACTAAGTAGATTTATTACGTAACCCGTAACACAAACATTGTATTTGATATTAAGCTTTTGTCCTTTTTTGGACTTAACGCCATAAAACCCAACAAATCAATCAATCCTAACGAATGATAACTGAGTGAAACGTGTGTCGATACGTAAGCGAGTAAAAACCACATCGGAATGTCTAATTGGTATGGAAGGCAACAAATGTCTCGATGAATGTACGCACAAACCAAACATGGTTATGGGCCTAGCCCAACCCGAGTACGTTTAAACTAAAATGTTAAAACTAAATAAAGATTTCTTCGAAATTTTATTAAGTTGGCTGCTCTGGTTTCACGATGGCGGAATCGTTTAGTTTTCCGAAACTAAGTGACTTTAACTTCACCACATGGAAGACTGACGTTAAAGTCTTGCTGATGGATCGTGGGTGCTGGGAATTTATAGTTGGAAATTCTATTCCTTGCCCAGAAATTGCTCCAGAAAAGGAAAAACGTACGTTTCTGTGGAGAAAGTAAAGAGCATATACAACTATCTATCAAAGTTTAGAAAGAAGATTTCACACCCTGATCGCAGATACTGAGGACGGGAAGACTGCATGGGAGACGTTGAAACTTCACTTTGAACCTACATCAAGAGCAAGATTGGCCGGCTTAGTAGATGAATTTTTAGACATGCGATTCGACTCTGAGGAAGAAACGATTGGAATTTACAGTAAGAAAATTGCTGATAAACAACTACAGATCAAAGATTCGGGGGTTCGAAATTCCAGAGCTTCTTGTATGCTTTCAACTTATACGAAGATTATCTCCGGATTATGATAACTTAGTCCAACATATGTACAGGTTCCAGGATGCAGAGTTTACAATAAACAATATTACAAAACAATTACTTGCCGAAGCTGGAATAATTTATTAAAAAAAAAAAACCACACTAAACAGATCTTATGATGCTGTATCTGCGTTATTCGTCTCGGACATAAAACCAAGAGAATATTGCCGTAACTCTACAAGTACTTCGACGAGATATCTCGTCCAAGATATGATGAGTTTTGCTTAGGACGAGATCTCTTCGAGACTAAACTGCCCTATCACTCCAAAGGGGAATGAAGTTCCAAGTAGGATAAACATATTAGCCTTTATCCAGAACTGGTGTCAGTTTGGGACCGGTTTTTCAGTCTTTTCACTACAAGGCAGTTTTTGAAGTGAAGATAAACCACCAGGAGAGTTAATCCTACTGGTAGTTGTCATTAGATTGGATTGGATTTTGGGGTTTTATGGCGCAAGATCCAAACTGCGCCAAACGCAAGATAAAAATAAATAAAATCAATCTAAACATAAAATTATTTAATAAAAGGTAGATTTGTGTCTTGCGCAACATGATACAGGATTTATTTCATCATAAAAAGTATTCGTGAGGGAAAATAATACATCTTGATCTTAAACAGTTTCTCTGGTCTGATGAACAATATAGTAAAAAATGCAAATAGCATATAACTAATAGATTATATAAGTATTGTGATGGATAAAAGCTCTATATGAGATTTAAAAAACGAACTGAATGTGAAAACGCAAAAAGGTTTGAATGGGGATTTTCCCCGATGAAATCTCGCAGATTTAAAAAAGTACTTAAAAAAAAATTTAAGGCGTTGATAATTAAAAACAGGACAGACAATTAAGTTGTCATTAGATGATGATTGGTTGGTTTGGGGGTCTTATGGCGCAAGGGCCATATTAGGTGTTTGGTAGCGGGTATGCAAATTTAGCTGCAGATGATTTGTTGATGAGGATGACGTCACATCCACTGTACCCCGGGAGCAGAAAGTACTTAAAACTGCAAAGTACGTCGCAGAACAATTTTTCTTTAATTTTATCAAAATTTTGGCCGTTTTTTTTCAAATCATAAGTTACAATGTTCAGCCGTGCAAAGCGCTCTATTATCCACACCTTTTTTCTTCTCCAGCTACGGAACAACCTCCCTACACCGCCATAATTATCCACAAACAGTTTATAAATATCAAATCTATGTCAATGATAAAATATCTAACTTCAAAAGTTATCAACATAATTTCAAATTCTGAAAGTATGCCTTAGTTTTAAATTAAGTTATTTATAATAAAACATAAAAATTAACTATGTAATACATATTTAGCCGATAATTGTGCTTCAGGTCTGTTTATGATTTTACTGCAGTTTTCAAAATTCGGACAAAATGCCTGCAGAACAATTAATTGCAATTGCTTGGAGTTGTGTTGCAGAACAATGCATATAATTCTGCACCTGGGCACTGTACTATATAAGAACAGCACGAATGCTGAAGATCCGTCTTGATTTTGTTAGGTTTCTCATTCTGTTTTCTGATATGTGGCGAGAAGACAAATATGGTTTTTAATACTTTACATAAAAGGTTTTATTAAATCTCACAATCATTCCCTGATGGGCTGAAATCAGATGGATGCGGAATTCCCCGCCCATCATTAGGCCATGCTGCGACAGACACAAGACATACAACATCAAGTAATAGACACACTCGCAATGAAGGTTTTACTGACTCAGAAGAGAGAAATGCACCCTGGGAGGATTTCACCTGACAGGAATCGAACCTGCGCAGCCTACAACCCAAAGGTTGCTAGCGCAGTGTCATTAGAAAACGGCCAGATCTTTTTAGTACGTCATAATACAAAAAAAAAAAATCAACAAAATCCTGATGGGGAGAATTTTTTGCAAAAGTGAAAAAGTCGTTGTATCGTAACAACGAAAAGAAAAACCACTTTTCAGGTTAAAATAGTCATATTAAGAATTAGTATTTACAGGATTTGTACAGCTACAGTTTTAAAATTAAGGACGATATTCATCACCGATACAACACAGCAAGCCTTAAGCTAAAAGTTCTCACAATCGCCTGCGGCTAGAAAAAGCATTTCTCCCCAGACTGCCTCCCTCTGTTCAACTGCAGCAAGCCGTTCCTTTAACTGACATGAATGTGTCCACAAAGGAGTACATTAACTCTTTGTGGCAGGAGTCATGAAATCTGCAAGTCAACAATAAACTACATTCCATCAAACCATTTATTCATTTGTGGCCATCTGCCCGAATGCGAGGGACGGATATCAAACTGACTCACCTTCGCATTGGGCAGACACGATTCACTCATCGTCATCTTTTGTTGAGCGACAGTCCATCTTTTTGTCATATATGTTCATTAGATTCTACCGTCAAACACATTTTAATTGACTGCCCTAATTTTAATCATCATTGTTTAAAAATTTTTTAAACATCAATTTTAAATTTGCACGATCTCATTGGGGAAAACCCTCATCCAAATCATTTCCCTTTTTTAAGTATCATTGGGTTCTTAAATCTCATATTGTACTTTTATCCATCATGATATATTTATATCATACCTTTCTATAATTTTATATATTTTACAATGTTGATCTATATGTTTTAATCATGACATTTTAAATTACTTGCGCAAGGGCTTGCATCTATCTTTTATTACAACACTAAAATTTACATCGACTTAGTTTATTTTTCATCTTGCGTTTGGTGCAGCTCGTCCGTTTTTGGACCTTGCGCCATAAAATCACAAAATCCAATCCAACCCCAGACTATTTCCGCAGTCAGATAAGGGGGTGGACGGGTAGAATGCCTCCCGTTGTGAGCTCCCTCCATTCTGGATAAGGGGATGCTCTCACGATGGTACATCGTGATAGACGAGACATCTCATCGAAACCACTTGTAGGATTAACAATAAAATACATTTACCAAGGCAAAAGAAAGTTGCAGAACACAAAACTCACCTTCAATAGACGTCAAAGCAATGATGGGATCCACGAAGCTGCCGGTTCGAGTCCTATGCCCGTTGAGGCTAGACGAGTTGTTCAACACAGGGCTGTTGCTCAAGGACGGCGAGCGGAAAGCGGGCTCCAGTCTCCCTGGAGATCCACTGGGCAGGGGCTGCGATCCTTCAGGATTCGGATTCGCTGCGGAAGTCAGCCCTGGACGAGCCGTTTCCTGCTTCGGGTTCTGCGGGGGCGCCGACCACAGATGGGGCAACCAAGGGACGGGCCAAAAAGGTGGGATGTCGCGACCCATCAGGAAAGGGGACAGCGGTGTGGCCCCTGGCCAGAATCCCGCTTCCAGGAAAGGCAGGTAGCGAGATGGCATGTCTTGAGGGCCCATGCGGTTGCAGGGGTTCGTGGGTGTGTCTGGTTTGCTTGTTGAAGAGTCCATGCTGGAAGGCTTCGATCAGAAATTCAATGAACACATTCTGGTTGAAGTTGCGTGGTTTTTTGTAAGAAATCTCAGCAACTTCGAAAGGAATTTTCAACAAATGCACTGCAGTCTCTCAATTTTCTTACAGATCGTATAAGATATATACATCTTGAAAATGATGAGTTTGGAAGTTTGTTTCATTGATCACAAAATAATGGTTCGAAGTCCCTCAATTTGCACACAACTCCATGTTGCACCCAAGCAGTTTCGTAATTTAAGGCGCTTGCAGCTAAATTTTGTACGTCCTCCAGGAAAAATGTATATCATACTCATCTACATGTTATTAAAAGAGAAGCTTAGGATTTCTGAAGATCATCTGTATTTGTATGGTTCAAAGTGTTATGATGTGGCAATATCGAAATCTACAATCGAATGCAAGACTTTCACTTCATATTATATTTTCGATATAGTTCAAACGCAGAAAGATTTCCCCGAGCTATAACTGAAATTTTGTAGGATTAGTTTTCATTAAATTTCGTAGAAAGAGGCAGGTACCCAATTAAACTATTTAAAAGGTTCACGATTTAGCAATTTCAATCGCAGAAGACTAAAGACAAAATTGTGATTCTAAGTTAAAAATAAATTAATTAACTAAAATTATAATTACATTTCTGGCGTAATTTGATTTATTGAAACCGATATTTGAACACGTCCAACTGTAAACATGTTTAGAATGCATAATTTTTTTAGTAAAGAAAATTGAATTCTCCAGACGACAATCTGAGTCCTCTAAAATAGCGTATGCAGTATGAACTCATATCAGTCCAAGCGGAAGTTTTTCCTTCAGAAATTAGCAAAATGCGCATTGACCAAGACGAGGGAGGGTATACCACAAAAGTCAAATAATATAAAGTTCTTCAGATCCACCAAAAGCGAGCAAAACTTTGACGAATGTCTACTCAGATCGAACCGTTACATGTTGGCGTATGCATGCCAAACACTGCATTCAATAGGGCCTGTCAGAGGTAAAGTTTTTCTACCACAAAATATGCCCTAAGTAAGAGGGATATAGCGCAAAATGTTAAATCACACAATCTTACAACATCCAACAATCGGGCGAAAGCTTGACGAGTGTCTACTTGGATCTAACCGGAACGTATTGGCGTATGCTGACCTAAACACACTAAGTTTTCCGTCACCAAAAATCAGCGAAATATGCCCTAATCAGGGAAAAGGAGGGTAGCGCAAAGGTTAAATCACACACAAGGTGCTTACAACACCCAACAAGCGAGCAAAAACTTGACGAGTGTCCACTCAGATCGAACCGGCGACATTAAAAGGGGATACCGGATAGGTAATGGTTCCAAAAAAGGGGGGTCCACTCGCTGTCCCCCCACCCTCTTGTTTAATGAGTTGTCACCATTTGCTCGGTCACATGGCATCGGACACACACGCGTTACTCAGAGCGGCGCAACACGGAGGGGGAGGGCACTGAGATCACACTCTTCGTTTATTATTTATGGCCTCGCTTATTATTGCGCCACATGGAGAAGCGTGACCTCTTGCCGGCAAAAAGAGTGGTCAGGAACTTTTTTTTATTGAGGATTAGAAAGGGATTATTTTTCCCTTTTGTGAAAAGTTCGGATGCTTCCAGGGGAACGATTTAAAAATGCGTTTTAGAGCGGAGATTTTCAAACGGTGTAACATATCGGCACCCTGGCAAGAAAAGTGACACAGCTCAATATTGCAGAATTTGAGAAACGCCAACTTAAAGGAAACAAAAAACTTATATTGAAATAGTATAAGCTTCTTTTAAATTTTAGGTAAGTATTTAACTTCTATTATATTCTATAAAATAGTAATATAACATGTTGGGGCACCTCATACATATTTTTCAATGACATAACATCAAAATTTTTTATTTTTTGACTTGTGTTACTTTTCTTGCCGGGTTGCGTTTAGGGATGCGACGTCGATGTTTTCAAAACATTGATGTTTTTTAAAAAACATCGATGTATTGGAATCGATGTTTTTGTAACATCGATGTATTGGAATCTATGTTTTTGTAACATCGATGTATTGGAAATCGATATTTTTGTAACATCGATGTTTATACTTGTCGATGTTTTATTTTTAAATGAAAAAAGTACCGTTATAAAAATTTTAAAAATAACCTAGTAGCATAATTTTCATAATCAGCAAATGGAGCATACTTTTAGACCAAAGTGGCCAAGGGTGAAGGGTGTGAAAAGTTGGGATTCGACATCGATGTTTTCAAAACATTTGTGTTTTATAAAAAACATCGATGTATTGGAGCCGATGTCGCATCACTAGTTGCTAAACCAGTTTTAAGAAATGGGGGAAATAGTTTAAATACACTGAATTTTTAAAACATCGATTACATTGAGGCGATGTATTATCATAATCGATGTTTTAATTTTGAACATCGATGTCGCATTCCTAGTTGCGATATGGATGGTGAAACAGGATGAATCGTGATTTATTTTGTTTCAAGTATTTAGCGCTTTGAACTTCTGACTAGTGTTGAGATTTATATTTACTATTTTTAAACTATCGACCGATCGTTTAAATTTTATTCTTTTTTTTTGCTAACATGGTTTGTAGCTTTTTTTTTTAATGGTTTGTTTTCAATTTTCCATTTTACGATTTTAAATTAAACCTACCGTTTTGCAGTCTTCTTTCAAAGTTTCTATTCAATCTACATAAAATAAATTTAAATAAAACCTGCAAAAAAATCAATTCTGATGTCTCCTATAGTTCAAATTAATACAGCTGTGTAAGTTTGGAAAGCGGTGTTACTTACATTGATGTCAATGATAGGTACCGTAGACCGGTGTAACATTGGGACTGGGGGTGCAATTTTTGGGACAGCGGGTAATTTTCGAATTTCCAGCCAATGCCATGCGTTTCGAATCACCGCTACAGAACCAGTCTTCTGTTACCTCGTGACACTTATTTGAAGATGTAGTTGCAAAGACGTCCGAAGGCATCCCAGTAATAAAAAACCGGGAAAAGTGTCTTAAAGTTACCCCGGTTTAAGGTAAAAAATTTTGCAAGCATAAATAGTAAGATAGTAAAAGAACAAAACTTAACATTAAATAGTACATTTAAAAACACAATGATTAACTTAAAAAGTAATAGAAAACATGATAGTCAAGAAAGTAATTAATCTTTGGATGATTGAAATTTTGTAAAAAAAAAAAATTATATATCGGCCAAGCCAAACATCGATATTTAACGAATTAGTTCGAATTTTAAGTAGCAAAAACTAAAATGCAAAATTTAACATTCGAATTCCGCAGGGAAAGTAAACTCGAAATCCCTTGTAAAATTATTATAAATTGCATTTAAACTATCAACTTGTTTATTATACGCTTTTCATCACGCAATAAGGATTATTTTTAGTTAAAAAACTTTTAAAACTTTTTTCTAAAAAGTAATTTGAGGCGTAAATAAAGGGGGGGGGGGTCGACTGGGCCAATATTTGATGGTGCGGGCTTTAAAAATTACTTTTTTTAAATCTTTGTATTTTCTTGGAGGAAAAATTTATTAATTTAAGCATAATTTTGTTATACTCAGATGTATTTTCCAAACCGTGAGTGGGACCGCGGTAGCCCAGTTGGAAGAACAACACATTAACAACCGGAGGGTTGCGAGTTCGAGACTCGGTTCACCCAAAGCCCTTTGTGTTGCTTGAGTGCGACGGATTACCAGTTCAATTGCAACCAGACAGTCGAGTAGAAGGGGGCTGGTGTACGTTACATTTGACGTGGTCTCAAATGTCCTCACCTTGACGTGGATTGGATGTTAGAGTCTTATAGCGCAAGGTTAAAAAGTGGAAAAGCTGCGCTACACACAAAACTGAATATAACCCAATAGAATTTTAAAATATTTAAAAATCAACAGTCCTAGTGTAGCTTTTTAAAACATGTAAAATTTAAAGATGATAGTAAAAATATTAAACAATAGGCGTGGTGTGGAAGTTTGGGGGTGCCAGGTCAAGTGTTCTCGTCACCTGACCGTGGTTCAAACTTACGAGGGGTGTTGTCTTTCAATCTTTCTTGATCCCAGAACACCGCCAAGAGCCCGTTGTGCGGCTACAGCGGAAACTTAACTAACGACCAATCTACCAAACCACGTGTGAAATGAGTGCTTTCGTCACATCTTTAAAATAAAGCGTTTGAAGGCCAATTCTTCCTTTCATACAGTCCCCTGTAATCGTACGATTCAGAAAAGAGAAGAGGCAACAAATCTTTTGAAACATCTTGAGAGCACAAAACAAGGATTTTCGAATTAGTGTTAGTTTTTAAAAATTAGTAAATGTTTAGTGAAGTATGGTAGTATTAGTAAATGTTTAGTAAAGTATGGTAGTATTAGTAAATGTTTAGTAAAGTATTGTAGTATTAGTAAAGTATGGTAGAATCAGTAAATGTTTAGTAAAGTATGGTACAATTAGTAAATGTTTTTAAATCTTTTATTACAGGGTAGGCTGAGTGACTTATCAATTTTACTAGGTAAAATTTTAAATTGCGTATGACACAGATTGTCCATTTCCTGACCTTGCGTCATAAAACCCAACCCGTCATGGGGACCCAAGAACAAAGTTCGATATTTTACTAGATTTTCAATTATTTAATGCAAATTAAAAATGTGAATATAATTTATTTACACACAAATATAGTACTGATTGGTATATTTTTGTCTGGCTATTAAAATAATAAGTTTCAGCGTCATTTTTTTTTTCAATACGTAAATTCAGTTTTGGATCGAGGGTAGAATCAGTCACATTTGTCCGACCCCGAAAAGTCTAGCTACGCACTGACTAATTAAATCCTTCATGCAACTTGTATAACACCTTTTACAGTTCATCAGATTTTAACAATTTGCCCTGATTTTTAAAATTGATTGGGTAAAACCCCCACCCAAATCTTTTCCCATATTTAAATATAATGATTTTTAAAAACTACACAATATTGTACTTTTATCCATCATGAATTTTAATTCATCACTCATATCCTTTATGTTGTACATCATGCTTCTAACTAGCATGTTTTGAATCATCAAAATTATATTTTTTCACTTTTAATTAATTTTTTATTTTGATTAATGTTTCTTCTATATATAAATGTTGCTCCCAGTGCGACGTTAATTAAAAATACATACATTCTTATAAATCTTAATATATTTATGTTGATCTTGCTTTTGGAACTATTTTATCGTCAGTTTTAATGTCCTTTTATGCATTTCATCTGCCATTGGTAATTTTTAACTAACGTCGTACTAGAACAGGCCATTGACAAAGGTCCGGGATCAATCTCCCAAGGGAAATTTTTGAGCACAACACTACGTAATTTTAAACCACGGTCAGATGACGAAGCAATGAGATAAGCTGGCACCCCACACATCCACACCAACCCAACGTGAGGACTTTCGGCCACGACAGATTTAAGGTGAACCAGCCACCTACCTGTACACCATACGCTTACAAACATCCATGCACTGACCCGGATTCGAACCAGGAACCTTCCGATCTAGAGTAAGCTGGTAAGCAATGAGATAAGCTGGCACCCCCCACTTCCACACCAACCCACGTGCGGACTTTCGGCCACGACAGATTTTAGGTGAACCAGCCACCTACCTGTACACCATACGCTTACAAACATCCATGCACTGACCCGGAATCGAACCAGGAACCTTCCGATCTAGAGTCTAACACCTTAACCACCAGACCGGTATTATCTGCCATAAATTTCTCGTTGCACATTAGTTTTTAATATTCATATTCATAAAATGATTGTATCTTGCGCTTGTCCTTCTTTTGGACTTTGCGCAGTAAAAATCAACGATTAATAAATCAAACTGACTAATTAAAATCAGTTTGGGTTCATATCGGAATAACTTAAAAAAACGTTACTTAAAAAACTCTTCTGTCGAAGACCAAAATACTACAAATATAATTTAAGCCACGATCCCTCAAGCCTTTTTCGATCCGTGTCCCTCGTCTTGCAACTTCACCAAACATTTTCCCTATTCAAGGGAAAACTTCCCTCAAGCCATCGAACATCCCCCTACAAAGCGTGACAATCACAGTGACCACTCGTTATTGGTAAGAATCAGATAAGTCCGGGCCAATCACCACATCGGTGATGACTTCCCGCTGGCCAATAAGGGAGCAGGCTGCACCTGAGCATCGATTTGAGAGGGTCAAGCGGTTTGGGCGGAGGTGAGCGGGGGGGGGGGTATTCCCTTCGTTCAAGAACATGTGGAATGCTTCCCACAAGTTACGGACACGCGAGGTAAGGGGTGGTCACTTTCAGACGCAAGGCTCTCCGATTGGATAATGCCGTCGTAGAGGAAATCGACTAGGACAAAGTGTAGGTCTATGTGATCTAACACGTCCTGGTATTATTACAAACGAGCGGCTTGAATTTTAATGCAGTCGCAGAAACGTGCTGGTAATAAAATAGGTAAATAGATCTTTATTATTCAGAGCGTCGACTGTCATTCTCCAGAAATGTAAAGTTCAATTTCGATTGTTTATGAGATGGAGAGTGAGGATGAATAAGGATTCTTGATATGGGAGTTTTATGGGAGAAGGTTCAAGAAAGGATTGGATATTGGGGTTTTATGACGCAAGGTCCAAAATCAGAGCCAAACGCAAGATAAAAATAAAGAAAATCAATGCAAATATAAAACACTTACAAAGGGTATATGTGAGTCTTGCGCAAGAGACTTACGTAACACAAAATTTATTTCGTGAGCTTTTGAAATCACGTAAACTATTGCAGAAATGAAAATGGGAATAAAAATAACAGATATAGACAAATTTCATGTTTAAAATTATAAATTTTATGTTCCCTTTTATTTTATGTACTTTTATTATACATGTACTTTAACAATGTACAGTACTGAAGTTTTAACTTAAGTATGCAAATTGGACACGTTTTTTTTTCTAAATTAACAGTAATTACAAGATTTTATTAATTCACTTAGTTAACGTGGCAGTGACAAATCTTCATATCAAAATTATCTATATATAAAAAAGGATGTGTGTATATTATTTACACAAATTTGCATTGTTTGACCGATGCACATAAAATTTTGTAACTTATACTTTTGAACAGTGGTGTGCAAACCGTGGGTCGCGACCCCTTTGGGTATCGCGTAAAAAATTTTGTTGGTCGCCAAATTCAAAGGAATTTATTTGGCAATAAAGAATATAAGGCAGTAAAATAGTGAAATGAAATAATATTATTTGTAACAAAGAACTATATTTTTTTTACGAAAACAATTGCCTACATATAACTTTGGCAAACGGCAGGCGAATAGACAGATTGATAACGATAATTTTCAATTTGAGATGCCCTTACCTGCTCTCTGGTCGCAACTTGGTCGGTCTGAACTCCGATGTTAAGCAATGGCCATCTTTACTACATCTTTTTCATTTTAGGTATGCCCCTGCTATTTCGTCTTGATGTTACCGCTGAGGTGCAGTAATCAGTTATTCAACAGATTATCTAGGTAATGTGCAGATTAACTAGGGTGACCCGTTAAAGTGCCGAAAATTGTTTCTTTTCTCAAATTACCTAGATATCTAATCATTACCTACTGGGCACTCGTTAAAGTAAAAATAAGATCTTTGTCGGAACAAATCTGCAAATTACCTGGATATATAATCTGCACATTTCCTACTAGGCACTCGTTAAAGTGAAAATAAGATCTTGGCCGGAACAGCAACGTTTCTGTACGCTTAAATTAACACAATGTTAAGATTTTATTTTTCGACATCTAAAGAATCAAGTTAATACAATCAAACAAATTAGTTGATAGAATCAATCATCAATCAATTAAAAAACTATAATAGAAAGAGTCAAACGGTTTAGAACATTATTACAATTAAGGAAATTAACATAACGTTATTTACTTTTCGATATCTAAAGAATCAAGTTAATACAATCTAACAATCAACAAATTAGTTGATAGAATCTGTTATGTAAATGGGCTAAGAATCTAGTAAAGGTGTGAAGTGCAGGATGCATAGTATTGCACAGTTTAAAAATAGACAGCCAAGGTGAGACTTAAAAGTTTATTAAAATGTAAACTATACAGTAAAAACAGCAACTCATAAAAGAACATACAAATCCAGTGCATACAACAAGAACATACATAAATCCAGTGCATACATACATACAACAAGAACATACATAAATCCAGTGCATACACACATACAACAAGAACATACATAAATCCAGTGCATACATACATACATACAACAAGAACATACATATAAATCCAGTATTTGGATCAGGGAGATCAGAATATAAACTAACTTCGTATATATATAGCTCTGACCAATCAAATTAAATGGGCGTTTCACATACAAATTTAGCCTGGTTTACATATGAAAGATTTGCTACATTTAAACAGTTGAAAGAATAGAATAGGAGAATATCCAACAATTGGTTTGGTTTGGTGGTTTTTTATGGCGCAAGGGCCAGAACTGGCCAAACGTTGTCTAAATTAAAAGGTCTAAACCTTTAACGACGAGATGATTAAACACATAACACGATTGCACAACTAAACTTATATCAAATAAAAGCTATATATGATTTATAAAACCAATATTAGAGAGGAATAAAAATAAGTTTTTGTGATACGGATCAGTCAAGAGGTCTGTTAAATTAAGAAGTGGAGCACCAAATTGGAACAGTCTATGGTTGCTAAAATTGGTACATTCTGTCAAAATGTGTCTTACTGAAAAAACTTGATGGCAAATAGAACATAATGGAGCAGGTTCTCCGCTTAACAAATGTTTGTGGGTAAAATATGAATGTCCGATTCGAAGCCTTGTCAAATTAACGTCATGGTGTCTTTTTAAATTTACTTTTTTAAAACCCTTAATCGACGGTTGAATGGAATGGAGTTTATTAAGCGTTTCGAGGTCCCAATTATTTTGCCATGATAAGTGTATAGCTCGTTTTAGGGTCGAGTCGATATCATCTAGAGGTATTTTTAAATTTATCTGCATAGATGCATTCTTTGCCGCCAAGTCTGCTTTTTCATTTCCACGGATTCCAACATGTCCGGGGATCCAACAAAATGAAATCTTGATATTGTTATCTTTCAAAGTGTTTAGTCTTCCAATAGCGTTAAGTACAAGTGGATGGCTTTTCGTATTAAAATTTGCTAACGCATCTATGCAACTTTTAGAGTCCGAGTAAATTATCCACTTTTTGTTATTAGATGCTGCTATCTCTGTCAAGGCTAAAATTATTGCATATATTTCAGATGTGAAAACAGAACAGCAGTCATGCAGTTTCCGAGAGATGACTGTTCCTTCATGTACAGCCGCTGCACCAACGTGATTTCCACCCTTTGATCCGTCAGTATAAACTGATTTGTAACATGAAAAGTTTTGTCTGTGAAAGTAAAATAATTGTTGATAAATGCAGTCTGGTGTCACTGATTTAGTCAATTTCGCAAAATCTTGAATAAGGTTTAAATTTCGATCACTCCAAGGTGGAGGTTCGTTTTCTTTATAAAACATATCGAAATTGTCAATATTTAAATATGCTAATATGTCTCGAATTCTAAAACCAAAGGAAGGTATGAAAGATGGTTCTAGTGAGTAGTGACTTCCAAATTTGGGATTAGTTATTTTGTTATTTAATGGATGTGCAGGGTTAGCTTTTATTTTAAAGTAATATTTAAGAGAAAGTTTCTCACGTCTAAATTTTAAATTAGGTTCACCTGTCATGACATACAGACTCTGTACAGGGGATGTACGAAATGCTCCAATTGATATTCTCAGACCTTGATTATGAATCGTGTCCAAAGTCTGCAGGGTAGACTTCGCAGCAGATCCGTACACAATACAGCCATAGTCGAGCTTCGATCGGACTAGCGCTTTATATATTTTTAAAAGTGAAATAGAATCAGCTCCCCAAGTTGTATTTGATAAAATTTTTAAAATATTAAGTGACTGGATGCACTTTCGTTTAAGTAAGTTTATATGAGGTCGGAAGGTAAGCCTGGAGTCAAAAGTAATGCCTAGGAATTTAGTGTGTGGAACTACAGGAATAGCAGTACCATTTAATAATATTTCTGGATCGGGAAATAAACCGCGTCTTCGGGTAAAATGAACGCATACTGTTTTTTGTGAAGAGAAGACGAATCCATTTTTATTGGCCCACTCACTAATCTTTCTTATGGCTGTTTGTAATTGTCTTTCAATTAATGATATATTTATATACCCGAACAAAATATTTGAAAATCATCTACAAATAGAGTTCCCTGTACATTTACAGGAAGTTGTTCAATGATGCCGTTTATTTTAATAATGAAGAGAACAACACTCAAGACACTACCCTGAGGTACTCCCTCGTCCTGTGGGAAGTCATCAGATAAAATATCGTTGATGCGAACCTTAAATGTTCTTGTCAGCAAAAAATTTTTGATAAAAACTGGGAGGTTGCCCCTAAAGTCCATCTGATGTAAATCCCGCAATATTCCATATCGCCATGTGCGGTCATATGCTTTTTCCATGTCGAAAAATATAGAGACCAAATGTTTTTTCGTTACAAAAGTGTCGCGTATTGAGGATTCAAGCAATAATGCATTATCTACAGTGCTGCGGCCGAAACGAAATCCGCTTTGAAAATTTGAGAGATGCCCTTCCGATTCTAAAACGTATATAAATCTGGCATTAACCATTCGTTCCATTAGTTTGCACATGCAACTAGTCAAAGCAATAGGCCTGTAGTTATTCGCGTCTTTTGGGTCTTTACCAGGTTTCGGAATGGGTATAACAATGGCTTTTCGCCAAGACGTTGGAAAAACCTGCTCCTTCCAAATTCTATTGAATATAAATAAAATGTGCGCCAAGGAATTATCGTTAAGATGTAGTATCATGCTATTATGAATTCTGTCAGGGCCTGGTGAAGTCTGATGAGATTTCTTCAATGCAGTCTTGAGTTCGAACATATTAAAATCTTGATTGTAGGCTTTCGGTGTAGAATGCCGAAAGTCTAAAGTCTTTAATTCTTCCCGTCTTTTATAATTGATAAAATCTCGAGGATATGAACTTTCGTGCGATACTCTGGAAAATGCTTCACCAAGAGTATCAGCAATCGTTTTTGTGTCGGAAATGACTTGTCCATTTTGTGATAAAAATGAAAGTTGTGTGTGATGAAAGTTGCCTGAGATTTTTCTGACTTTACTCCAAATGTTTTTAGATGAAATGTTAGTCTGTATGGAATTAATATAATTTTGCCAGGAATTCCTTTGGCTTTGTCTTCTCACCTTACGAGTTTCAGCTTTCGCACGTTTAAAATCCATCAGGTTTGAAGTCGTAGGATATCTACGAAACCTGTTCCAAGCTCGTTTTTGAGACTTGTATGCTTGCGAGCACGATTCATTCCACCATGGCTTCCATAGTTTAGGCATCCTCCCAGATGTTTTGGGGATAGATAAGTCTGCCGCATTAATGATAGTATCTGTAATGGCATGCATAGCATCATCTACGTTTGGCAGTTTTACTATTTCTTCAGAAATATTAGCTTCCGATTGGAATAGTGTCCAATCGGCTTTGTCAAATATAAAACGCTGAGGTCGTCTAGGTAGTAAAACATCATTAAAATTATAAGTTAAAATAACTGGGAAATGATCGCTGTTGTGCAGGTCGTCATCAACCCTAAAGTTCCACATGGGAGCTAAAACAGGAGAACATAGAACTAGGTCCAAAACATGAAATGAACGAGTCGGCTGGTGGAAATATGTATGATTTAAGTCATTTAGGAGACAGAGGCAGTGATCGTCGATTAGTTTTTCAATTTGTTGCCCTCTGTGATTTAAATCGTTGCTCCCCCAAAGTGGGTTATGTCCGTTAAAATCTCCAATGATAAAATAAGGATGTGGGAGTTGAACTATTAAATTATTTAAAATCTTGTTGGCTAATGTTTTCGTTTGGTGGAAGATAAATAGAGCATATGGTAATTAAAAGTTTGATCTGTATCTGAATTGCAACAGCTTGAACCCTGGTCTGTAATGGGATGATGGTTGATGGGTAATTTTTTAATGTTATTATTGCTACGCCACCAGAAGCACGACCACTACTGGTGTAGTCATTTCGGATAATATCATAATTTTTTATTTTAATAGTGTTAAGTGGCGTTAAAAAGGTTTCCTGTAAGGCAAGACATACAGGGTTAAGTGCATTTATTAAATCTTTTAAATCGTCAATGTGAGTTCGTAGTCCGTGGCAGTTCCAAGTTAAAAATTTTATTGTCATTTTGAAGAATTTTTATACAATTTTGTACCCTTTCTAAAAAATGCAGCGCTCGCATCTAAATCCTCCTCTGCATCAAACTCCATGTCTGAGGCAGTGGAAGGGTGTAGGTCAATTATACTTTCTGCTTTTTTAGAGAGATCTTTTGGGTTCCGGGAATGGATGGGTTTATATTTCCTATTTTGCTTTGGTTTGTTCTGTTCCGTCGAAGTTGTTGGATTTGGCTTGAAAATTTTTGGTGCCGTTCGGGTATTTTGTTGCGGCGAGCTTGAGGGCTTATTTGTTATTTTGTCCTTATTTGCTTTTGGGCTTACGCTAGATTTATTTTTTGAGTTGGTTAGTTCAGATACTTCTAGTGTTGAGTTTATTTGAGTTTCTGCGCTTACTTTGCTTGTTATAAAGTCTGAATTGTTTGTTTGGGTACTTATTGTTTTGCAACTTTTAATTACGGATGCATATGAAATATTAGGACGAGGTGTACGTGATTCTATTAGTTTCCTGGCTTCGGGAAAAGAGAGGTTTTTGGTGACTCTAATTGTTTGTATTTCTTTTTCCTGAATCCAACGAGGGCAAATTTTCGAATAAGCAGCATGATCTCCCTGGCAATTAACACAGTATTCGGATTCGGAGCATGTGGAACTGTCATGTCCGGGCTTTGAGCAACGAGCGCAGGTGGGAATTGATGCTCTACAAGCTGTTTTCGCATGTCCAAATCTTTGGCATAAGAAACATCGAAGGGGACTCGGAACGAAGGGTCTCACGTCGCAGCACAAGTATCCAGCTTTTATTTTAGTTGGCATTACGGGGGAATCAAAAGTTAAAACAACATTTCTTGATGGAATAAAATTGGCATCGCGTCTCATCATAATTCGCTTAGCTGCTATGACTTTTTGATCTTTTAATTCTATTACAAATTCCTCATCAGACACCATTGAGAGTTCTTGCGATGAAATAACTCCTCGGGTATAATTGAGTGTTTTGTGTGGAAATACTTGAATATCGATTTCACCGAAGTTTTTAATAGTTAATAATTTTTTTGACTGAATTTCTGTTTTTGATTCAATTAAAAGATCTCCGGATTTCAGTTTTTTAACGTTTTTTACTTCTCCAGCTGCATTTGTTATATATTTTTCTATTAGGAAAGGTGACATTTTAGATAATTTACCATTTTCATTGTGAATTATAAGAAATTTTGGTATTGATTTTGTAATCTGACATGGTTTAGAGGTATTTTCAGTTATGCTCGTTTCTATAATAGGTTCGTTAACAATATTGTCCAATTCATCAAAGGTTTGAGAGTTTGACGGATTTAAGCCTCCGTCAGGGCAAGAAAGGGTTTGAAAATCCATGGAAAAAAGGGAAATTGTTCATTCTGGTGTGCCCCCGCCCACCATGGAGCCCAACCAGGGGAAGCAGTATCCGGCAGTTGTCCAGCAACAGATCTCGGAACTGCTTCAGGAGTCACAGCCAGAATATAGTGCCGCAGTGTCGGGGTGTGGATCCGCCAGTTCGCCCAGGGCACCCCTAGCTACAGCACTAACCCAAAATGCCTAACATCATTCGAGTTCACCACGACAGAGGGACCAAACGTTCTGACGTGGTGAACCCCAGAGAAATTAGGTGAGCCGATTGACCAGAGCGGGCTCACTCCAGCCACCCGTCTACGCAGAAGCATGGACCAAAGGGCACGCATCAGGTGCCCCAGGACTCCACTTTCCCCCGATACGGGACGCCGCACACGGCAAACATGCGGGTCAGAAAAAACGTACTGACGTCTTTTTAAAAGCAACAAAATAACAAAACAAATAAATGAAGATTTTGAAGCAAACAAAATTAGGCTTAACTAATATTAATTTAAATAAAGAACTTATAAACATGGGTAAGAAACTCATTTTTAAATACCTGTGAATGTGAGGTATTTCTCCATGTTAAATTATTTCAATATAGTTTCCACAATATTTTTCTGATTCGCAAGTCGTGAAATATGAAAAAAGGAGAGGATGGGGATTAGAGTAGTGGGATGAAGATAGAGAAAGATCGCTTGGGTATCCCGGGAGCGCGACCCCCATGTTTACCAAAGAAAGTAAACCACTGGGAAAGGAAAAGATCACTCAGGTACCCCGGGGTTGTGAAGCCCGTACAAACCTAAAGAAGGAATGCCCCTGGGGGCTATCCAACAATTGACCCCTTTTCTACTCTGTTCATGATAAACTGTTAGAACATCAAAACACAAATCATCAAATTCATTGATACAAAAGTGCTTGAAAATTTTTTAATCTAGAAACATTCAAAAACAAATTTCTAAATTATTTGTTTAGTTTGTGAAAATAGATATGTCCTAAGGAGATTAATCCAAAAAATGGGTACAAAAATATCCTACATTCAAAGCAAAGTATATCCCTACCTCTAAAAATCTTATAAATAGGTAGATATTAATACCTTTTAATCATTAAATCTAGATTGACGGTACAAATTATTCAAAAAAAAAAATCAAGTTGAGACAAAAATAAATCCTTGATATGAATATATTTAAATTTTCTCTAGTTAATGCTTTAGTAAAAACATCAGCTAAGTTTTGTTTACTTCTTACATATTCAACTGTAAACGTTTTATAAATAAAATTTCGTAAAAAATTAAATTTCACATCAATATGCTTTGTTTTACTATTTTCAATAGGAGATTTAGAAAAATGTATCGCAACTTCATTATTACAAAATAATTTATATTTGTAGTCTTCATATTTAAATACATTAAATTTTTAAAGTCTTCTAGTATATGAACAAACCACACCAATTCCTTAGCTGCTTCTGTTAATGATATATATTCCGCCTCCATAGTGGATAATGAGACACATCTTGTTTAAAGGTTTTCCAAAAAACAGGCACTAAATCCTTAAACAAAATTATTCCACCCATTGACACTATCGCCTCTATTAAAGTGAAATCTGAATCACAATAACATGAAATATTAAAATTTGTAATGTTATAAATATCTTAATTTAAAATATTGTATTTTGAACATATCCAAGTAATCTTAACAGACAATTCCAATTGTTCAGTAAACTCTGTTTACGTGTTGCTTGATGAATTAATAGATGCACAACTTCTTTATTTAATATTTATTAGAACTTAACAACACATGAAGAACATTACACACACAACGACCATTGCTATCACTCAGAGAAGAAGTACAAGGTGTTGCCAACATGGCAAATATAAATGTACTTACAAACCAACACGCATTCTTACATTTATATTTATTAATTACAAATATAACAGAAACAAGCATTAATTACATTCAACCCTTAACACAAAACACTTAAATTATTTCATTAACCTAAATGTTAACAAAAATTTGAATACAATTTAGCTTATTTAATATTCCGACATAAACAAAATTTATATCAATTTCAACATTTCCTTGAATTTAGTAAATTTAATTTTCCTAATGACTTAGTAAAAATATCAGCAGTGTTTGAATCTGAATCTATGTTAACAATTTCAATAACTCCATTTTTAACATTTTCATGAACATAATGATATTGTACTTCTATATGCTTAGAATTTTTTGTAAAGTTTCCATATTTAGCTATATCAAGAGCTCCAGAATTATCTTCATAAATTTTAATAGGTTGAGCAATTTCAACAAAAATATCATTGACAACATTTCTTAAGAAATTTATTTCTGTTACAGCTTCAGATAAAGCAATATATTCTGCAAAGGTGGATGACTTAGTTACACAATTTTGTTTTTTTGATTTCCAATAAATGGAATTTCCAAACAATTCAATTACAAACCCAGTAGTTGACTTTCTATCAACAATATCTCCTGCCCAGTCAGCATCAACATAACAATTCATAATATCAGCTTTATGACTTTGGTTATATGTTAATTTAAGATCTTTGGTTAAATACAAATACTTTAGAACTCGCAATGCATATTTGAAATGTGTCTCATCATAACAATTTTGAAATTTACTTAAATAATTAACACTGATAGATATGTCTGGTCTAGTACCATGACTAATATACAAAAGTGCTCCTATTAAATTTCTATACTTAACATTCTCATTTAAGCTTGATTGACTCAGTGTTTAAGATTAATCTCCATTGGTTTATTATAAAGTTTTAATTTTTCAATATTATATAGTTTAGCTAGCGGTTCTATATATTTTTTCTGACTCAATGTTAAGGTATTACTACATTTCTCATAATCATATTCAATATCAATTCCAATGTAGCTTTTTACTTTATTTAAATCCTTCATTTTAAATTTATTATGTAGTTGTTTTTTAATATCATTAATTACCTGAATATCTTTGCAACATATCAATAAATCATCGACATATAAAAGAATATATACAGTTGTATTATTTTCAGCTTTAACATAAGGACAATAATCATATTTACTTCTACGAAATCCCAGAGTTTCAATATAATCATTAAAGCAATCATACCAAGCACGTGGGCTCTCTTTTAAACCATACAATGCTTTGTTTAATTTATAAACTCTGTTGGAAACATCATTATAGCCTCGTGGCTGTTTTACATAAACTTCAGATAATACTTTACCATTTAAAAACGCCGTCTCAACATCCATTTGATGTATGTTTAAACTATACTGACAAGAATATGAAAGTAATAACTTTAAAGTTTGCATTTTAACAATAGGTGAGTATGTATCATCAATACTGTCTTTTTGCTGGAAACCTCGAACCACTAACCTGGCTTTAAAAACATCACCTGGTTTTCTTTTGTATACCCATTTCACATCTAGAATTGCCTTATCCTCTGGTTTACTCACAATTGTCCAAGTATTATTCTTTACAAGACTGTTCATCTCACTGTCCATTGCATCTTTCCATCGTTCAGCCTCATTACATGTTGTCGCCTCCTCGAAGTTACCTGGAATCGTAGCATCACAAAAATTTGCACAAACACAATACCCATATTCTTCATCAAATCGAACTGGTGGTTTGATTTGCCTTCTTGGTCTCATTCCACTTTTTAATTTGTCATCATTTTTCACATCGTCCATGGAGTTCTCATCATTACTTGGCTCATTTGACACTTCTTCAGATTTTTCCTCATCTTCATCATCACAACCTATACACATAATGTCTTCTTCAATAATGTCAACATGCCTTGCAACTAATAATCTGTTATTCACCAAAACTTTATATCCAACTTCTGCACATCCAAGTAAAATTCCAAACTCAGCCTTTTTATTCCACTTTGATCTTCTCTTTCCTTCTGGTATTCTAACATAAACTCTACTTCCATACAATTTTAATTCATTTGCAGATGGTTTCCTATTAAAAAATATTTCATAAGGTGTCTTCCTCACTACAGTATTTGCCAATGTAATATTTTTCAGATAAGCTGCTGTTTTAATCACTTCAGGCCAAAAACGTCTGTCAACTTTTGCTTCTGCTAGAAGACATCTAGCCATATCCATTATTGTTCTATTATATCTTTCCGCAGTACCGTTCAATTCATGTACATGTTGTGGACACGACTTTATCTTTATACCTTTTTCTCTTGCAAATTTAAATATCTTGCTATTCATATATTCTTTACCATCTTCCCAGTTAAATTTTGAATTTCATTTACATATTCCATAAAACAATCAGAGACTTGATCCTTCGACTTAATACAACAGACTTTTGTCAATTTGCTATAATCATCGATAAAACTCACGAAGTATTTTTCACCATTACATCCAGTTGTTCTATGAGGTCCATTTACATCAGTATGAACAATCTCCAGTATATCTTCTGCTCTTCTTCTATTATTCTTAAAGGGTAAATTATGCATCTTGTTCTCAATACATATAGCACACTTCATATATTCTGATTCTATTTCTTTAGGTAACCCTTCTAGTAACTGATTTTTACACATAATATCCAGATATTTAAAATTTACATGCCCAAGTGTACGATGTAGTTTTTCTTTTAATGTTAATGTATTACTGGTCACATTTGCAAGTATTTTACTAGCATTTGAAACATAACTTGTTACTTTATATAATCTTTCATCTTTTTTCGCTACTGCTAATAATGTACCATCTAATTCATAAATTCTTGAGAACTGCCCTTTTGATACTATTTTATGATTGTCAGTGATCTTTGAATAACTTAATAAATTTGCCTTCATTTCTTTAACATAAAATACATTTTTCAAAGTTACTATGGATTCAGTGTCATAAACATGAAAAGAGACTGTAATATTACCAACCTTTGTCGCTTCCAACATCCTTTCATCACCAACTTTTACTTTAATAGGGTTCTTCAATGTTACTTGGTTTTCAAAATATTCATCACTATTTATTATATGATCGGTACACCCGCTGTCCAGTAACCAAATAATTTGATTTTTATTTGCCATATTATTTTCATTTGAGCTTGACATGTTGCTTTCAATTATTGTAATATGAAAACTGTTTCCTGGCTGACTATTGTTTTCTCTGTGGTTAGAGTTTGCGCCACGTCCGCGATGTTTACCAAAACCACGACCCTGATAATTTGAAAGACTTCGACCACGATAATTAGAACCACTGCCACGATAGTTCACTTGACCACGGCCATACCAACAGTACTTTTTAATGTGGCCATATTTACCACAATTAAAACAGACATTTCCTTGTGGGCCCGATTTGTTTGTTTCAATTTTAAATGCATTCGATTTTTCTATTGGTGCTCTGTCTTCACAATCATTTTTCTCTTCGAGCGATTTTGACTTAATTTTACTTTTTAGATAATCAACTGTTCTGTCCTTCTCCGGTAAAACATCAATTAAATCACCAATATGACTGTAGTTTGATGGTAATGCTCTTAACATGTAATTAAGTTTTTCTTGTTCAGTCACGGTTGCACCGGCTTGTTTAAGCTCGTTAACAGACTCCTCAAACTCATAAAAAAATAAACATAAATCGGAGTAATTCTTCAATTTGACATTTTCTAAGTTATTTCTACATACAAATTGCAATGACGTTGAAGTTTTCAAATACATGGTATCAAATTTGGTTATTATATCAAAAGCAGACTCACATTCATGGATGTATTCCAATTGCTTGTTTGTTATTGCGCCATAAATATAATTCGTTGCTTGTACATCTTTTTCTTCCCATTTTTCTTGGTTATCGTTTGCATTAATTTTTCGTTGTACCACTTCCTTACATTTTTTAAACTGCAAAAATGTCATCATTCTTCTTTTCCAATTAAAGTATTCTGAACCATCAAATAGCGGTATACTAATATCGCTGCTTCTTGCATGCGCCATTTTCTTTTTACGCTGGTATCGGTATATTCTTAAGCAACACTAATTTTCAAAAACCACGCTCTGCTACCATGTTCAGTAAACTCTGTTTACGTGTTGCTTGATGAATTAATAGATGCACAACTTCTTTGGATTGGATTGGATTTTGTGGCATTGAGTCCTCCTGGGACATATTATGCCAAACTCAAGATAAAATCAAATATATAATATAATAAAAAAGTGAAATAATCAAAACATAATGTATGAATACTATATGATATTATATGTGATGGATAAAACCAATGTCATGCAAAAAGATAAAAATATTTGGATGAGGATTCTCCCCAACCATGTCTTCTAAAGTCAAGGTAAAAGAATTAAAATATTTAAGACGTTGATAATTAAAATGAGAACATTCTATTAAAATATGTTTTACCGTTAGTGGACAAATACAATGATTACAAATAGGATGATCTTCTCCAAGGAGGAGGTATCTATGTGTTATACGCGTATGTCCAATACGTAGTCGAGTTAGTATCACCTGTTGTCTTCTTAAAGGTAGGGATTTCCATTCAGTTATATTTGATTTAATGGCGTAAAGCTTATTCTCCGTTTGCTCATTCCATTCATTCTGCCATTTTTCCTCTAAAAATTTGTAAATAAAAGATTTTAAATCACGGAAAGGGATAGTATGGTTAAAATTATATACGGCCGATTTGGCGGCTTTGTCAACAATTTCATTTCCCGATATACCAACATGAGATGGGATCCAACAAAACACCAAGTTAAAATTTATGGATGAAAGATGATAAATTTTTTTCAGTGACTCTAAAACAATGGGATGACTGTCATGATCAGGATGTTTCAATGACTGTAAAACGCTTAATGAATCAGTGAAAATGATACAGTTTTTATGACAATGATCAGATATGTATTCCAATGCTTTATATATGGCCATGATTTCAGAGGTAAAAACAGAACATGAAGAATGAAGTTTAAAACTTTGAACAGAGTGATTAATAGTGAACGCAGCCCCAACATAGTCTGCCCTTTTAGATCCGTCGGTGTAAACTTGAATAAAATTAGAGTAATTTTCTAAATGCTTTTGAAACAGTTGTTTGTATATAATATGAGAGGTATCTGCTTTATTGAAATTTTGGAATGGGTTTTGGAATTCAAAATAATGATTAAACCAAGGAGAGAAAGAAAACATTTTTTTCTGGGTGACGTCAAGTGAACAAAGTTCGGATCCGTTCATCAAATCTAGCATTCTTAAGTGAAATGTAGGGATGAAGGATGTTTTAGCTTGATAGAGGCGTTTTAAATACGGACTGTGATGAATGGTATGCAATGGGTGATGAGGGATTGAGGAAATTCTAAAATAATATTCTAAGGACAACAACTGTCGCCTCAAGTCCAGAGAAGGTTCAAAATTGTCCACATATAAGCTGCTTACGGGTGAAGTCCTGAAGGCACCAGAACATAAACGTAAAGCTGCGTGGTGAATAGTGTTCAGGGTTTGAAGAGCAGATTTTCTTGCTGAACCATACACCACGCAGCCGTAATCTAATTTAGATCGAATTAAAGCTCTGTAAATTTTAAAAAGGCAAGTACGATCAGATCCCCATGATAATTTAGATAAAACTCGTAAGATATTAAGAGCCTTTTCGCAACGTTTGCGTAGATTTAAAATATGCGGTTGAAAAGTCAACTTCTTGTCAAATATGATGCCTAAAAATTTAAAATTGTCCACAACATTAATTAAAATATCTTTGAAGAATATTTCAGGGTCAAGATGAAGATTTCGTTTTCTGCAGAAATGAACACATGCAGTTTTTAAAGGTGAAAAGCTGAATCCATTTTCATTTGTCCAATTAGTGATTTTGTTAACGGCCTGTTGAAGTTGTCTCTCTATTAAACGAATGTCATTTGCTGCGCATGAAATTTGCAGATCGTCAACGTAAATAAGACTTTTAACTGATGGAGGCAATTGAGAAACGATATTGTTAATTTTTAAAATAAATAAAGTTACACTTAAAACACTGCCTTGTGGCACTCCCTCCTCTTGTATAAAAACATCCGAGAAAATAGATCCAATCCTTACTTTAAAATATCTTTTTTGTAAAAAATTTTGAATAAAAATAGGCAGATTTCCTCTTATGTCATAGTTAAAAATGTCTTTTAAAATTCCATGTCTCCACGTTCGATCGTATGCTTTTTCTATATCAAAAAATATCGAGACGAGATGTTTATTTTGAACGAAAGCATTTCTAATTTCAGCCTCGAGAGCAACCAAATTGTCAACAGTGGATCGACCTTTTCGGAAACCACTTTGAAGTGGAGAGAGACATTTATCTGTTTCTAAAATAAAAACTAATCTCGCGTTGACCATCTTTTCTAGAATTTTGCATAGGCAGCTTGTCAGGGCTATTGGACGGTAGTTCGAAGGATTCTTGGGGTCTTTATTTGGTTTCAGTATGGGTATTACATTAGCATACCTCCACGACTGCGGAAAAGTGTGTTCGGTCCAAATTCTATTGTAAAATTTGAGGAGATGAGTTAGAGAACTATTTGAAAGATGTTTGAGCATGATGTAACTGATATTATCTGGGCCAGGAGTTGATTTGTGGACTAAGGATAAAGCTTTTATCAATTCCGGAAAAGTAAAGTCACAATTATATGATAATATACTGTTAGAATAAAAATTAATTTTATTCTTTTCAGATGCAATTTTGATTTTTTTAAAACTTTCAGGGTAGTTAGTGGAGCTGGATACTTCAGAAAGGCATGAAGCAATTGCGTTTGCTATATCTTTGGGTGCTGATAGTACTTGGTTATTGCATTCTAGAATCGGAATTTGTCTATTGGGGTAAACACCGGAAATTCTTTTGATTCGGTTCCATAATTGTTTACTAGTGACTTTACTATTGATACTGTTGATATAATTCATCCAAGAATCCCTCTTACTACGTCGTTGTATTTTTCGAAAGGCCGCTTTTGTTTTTTTATAAAAAATATAGTTTTCCCTTGTTGGATATCTATTAAAAATATTCCAGGCTTTCCTCTGTTTCCGATAGGCATCGCTACATTCCTCATTCCACCAAGGTTTCTTTTGTTTTTTAGGCTTATTAAAGACTTTTTTAATTGAGGCGTCCGCACTTGCTATAATTATATCTGTTATTTTAGAAGTTACTTCATTGATGTCACCAATTTCTACTATGTTAGAAATATCTGCGAGGCTAGTAAAGAGTGGCCAGTTGGCAGTTTCAAAGATGTAGTTAGTTTGGCTGACAGAGTGAGGTTGGTATTGGCCTTCATATTTTAGTTTAATAGGATAATGGTCGCTATTGTAAAGGTAAGAATCCACAGAAAAGGTCCAAAATGGTAAAATTGAAGGAGTGCAAATTGCCAAATCTATTGAATGGTAAGTAAGTGAAGGTGCATGAAAGTAGGTAGGTTGGCCGTTATTCATTATACATAAATCATTGTCCGTTGTTAGTTTTTCAATTTGTTTGCCTCTATTATTAATGTCTGAACTGCCCCAGAGAATATGATGGCCATTTAGGTCACCAAGTATAATGAATGGTTGCGGAAGTTGATCTATCAAATTATTTAATTCAGAAGTGGCGACATGGGTGTTAGGAGGTAAGTATAAATTACATATTGTAATTAGAATATTTACATGAAGTCTTACAGCAACAGCTTGGAGATTTGTTGTAAGGTTAATTTGGGTGACCGGAAAGTCATGGGAGGTAAGCAAAGCAACACCTCCACATGCTCTTTGGCCATCATCGTAATCTTTTCGAAATATAGTGAAATGACGAATGTTGGTAGTATCATTCTTTCTTAAATAGGTCTCCTGGAGGGCGATTGCAGCTGGCTTGTGTTTATTTATGATATCTTTTACGTCATCAATTTTTTGACGAAAACCCCGGCAGTTCCAGGAAAGAAAGGAAGCCATAAAAATAAAGGATAAAAGAAAAGAAGAAACTACTTATGTTTTCTCGTCCTAGGACGAGATCTGTCTTGCCGAAGATCCTTTTTTGACTTGGGTGGCGAAGTCTCCAAGCCATCACTCTCAACAGAGGAAATATCACTTTCGGTGTTGTATAGATTTATCAGGTCGCTTGAAGAAGGATTAGTTATCAAGTTTCTGGATGTAACATCAGGCTGAAGAGAGGTTTGAGAAGTACTTTTAGCTATTTTGATATTACTTTGTTCAGATGATATGGCTCTTTTTAAAGTATTTATAGATCGATTTGGTTGATTTATGTGTTTTGTACTTGTTGAGGTTGTAGCTGATGCTTTAGAAAAAAGAGGCGTTATAGGTTGGTTCATTGAAGTTTTATGTTGGGCAGATGGCTTAAAAATAGTTACATCGGTTTGAGTTCCGTTAGTTTTGAAAGTCTTTTTTACTATTGAAGAGAGTAAGATATTCCAGGTTTCGGGGTGCGATCATTTACAATTTTTCTGGCCTCGGGAAATGAAATATTTTGTTGAACTTTAATTGTTTGTATTTCTTTTTCGTTTTGAAATTTAGGGCAAGACCTGGCAAAAGCTGGATGGTCACCTTTGCAGTTTACACAGCAAAGGGACGATGATGCACATATATCGGTCTTATGATCTGTACTAGAGCATTTTGCACAGGTCTCTTTGCCACGGCAAGCAAGGAAAGAGTGGCCGAATCTTTGGCATTTGAAACAACGGACTGGGTTAGGAATGAAAGGTCTAACTGGGCAATTAATATAGGCTATTTTAACGTGTTTTGGTATGCTTGGAGTGTTGAAAGTTAATATTAAGTGTTTGGTGGGTATTTTTTGGCCGTTTTTTGTAATTGTTATTCTTTTAACATATGTTACGTTTTGTTGGGACAGGGATTCAAGGATGTCTTGTTCGGTGTCATGAACTAGGTCGGATTCAGAAATTACTCCTCGCGATGAATTTAATGTTTTGTGTGGTGTTACAGTTACAGCTATTGGGCCCACGAGTTTTATTTTTAGTATATTAGAAGCCTGAGTTTCATTTGAAACCTCAACAAGCACATCTCCAGCAAGTGTTTTTTTAATGTTTTTAGTTTCTCCTACCATTCCTAATATAGTTTTATGTAATAAAATAGCTGATATATTTTTTAAGTTTCCTTCATTACTTTTAATTATAAAAAATGTTTGTTCGGATGTATTTTTTCCATTATTTTGATTACACAGTTGCTCCACTGAAGGAGAAATAGGTTTTAAATTTTCCATGTTTGAGAAGTAAATGTTCAGTCCCCGGCGGCACCACCCACCATGGAGTCCAACGAGGGGATACAGATTCCTGCACCGGTGCTAGCCAGGGACTATACGGACCCAACTCACCTCTATGACTGCCCTAAGGAGCTAGTTGGTGAGCAGGTCCTTAGTCCTAGCAGGAGGTACCCACCAGCCGATCAATGTACTGGGACCAAAGTACACCTCCTGTTTATTCGAAGCAGGAGCCGAAGCAATGTATTGGGGCGTTATGTTGTCCCTCAATCACCAGGATCTCCCTTTCCGAAGACACAGGTCTCCACGCACGGCAAACACGTGGGTGATATAATCCCCAAGAGGAGCTAAAGGCACAGGCTGGCGAAAAGCTTCTCAAGGGGAGCCCTCACCTCCGAAAAGGCAACCACAACGAGGGAGGAAGAAAAAGGAAAAAGCAGAAGGGTAGAGGAGGAGAAGAACGAAAGGGAGTGAAGATCACTCAGGTACCCCGGGGTTGTGAAGCCCGTACAAACCTAAAGAAGGAATGCCCCTGGGGGCCACAACTTCTTTATTTAATATTTATTAGAACTTAACAACACATGAAGAACATTACACACACAACGACCATTGCTATCACTTAGAGAAGAAGTACAAGGTGTTGCCAACATGGCAAATATAAATGTACTTACAAACCAACACCAATGCTTATAACCTGGGTTTTCCTGAAACTGAGATAATATATTTACAGCAAAACATAGATCAGGTCGTGTACGACCAGCAATATAAGAAAGACAACCAATAATATTTCTATAAGGTAAAACAGACATTTCAGAAAGTCTTGTTCAGAACTTGGACAGTCCGATTTAGACATAATTATGCCCTTTGCAATAGGAAGTGAGGAAATCTATACTCTATATAAATCACAAACTTTGCTTATGTAACTATGTTGTATATAAAGTTTCCCATTTTTTTTTTTTTTTTTTTTTTTTTTTTTAGTTCCTCAAATTCAATTCATAAAAACCTTTAAGTTTTACCTAAAATTTTTAAATCAAATTTTACTTTTAGTTTATCAATTACACTATTGATTACCTCATTCGATTTCCCATTATAATATTATTATATTATCTACATACAATAGCAACACAACTTCATTTTTAAATATGTAAACACAATTGACCCATTCTAATTTCTTAACACTTAGTTCTTCCAAAACATTATGAATTTCAAAAAACCATTCCCTACCGCTTTGATGCAATCCATAAATTGCTTTATTTAATAAACATACATGATCTTGTAAATTTAACTCCACAAAACCTTGTGGTTGATGCATAAAAATTTTATCGTTTAAATTAGCATATAAAAAAGCACACTTTATTTCCAATTGGCAATGGACACCAACCTAACAAACAAACAAGAATTGCAAAAAACATCCTAATAACAGAAAGTTACGATAGGACTGAAAACTTCATAAGAATCTCCTTTTAGCTGCCTGTACCCCTGTGCAACTAGCCTCGCTTTAAATCTTACAAATTTATCATTTTCATCCTCTTTGATAGTGTAAACCCATCTGTTCCTTAAGACACTTGTCCTTTCAGGTTTAAGAACTAACGTCGATACTTTTCTGCTATACATCATGTCTATTTCTTCTACCATGGTTTTCTGCCATTCAGTTCTTAGGGGTGATTTTAAAGCCTCTTTAAAATTACAAGGGATTTTAACATTAACAAAACAAGCCTGAGGTTGACTGCTACAATCTGGCTTAGGGATTGGACCACTGAAATAAAAAAAAATATCTTATCTATCATACTTTATATTGTGTTAGCCCTACAATAATTATCAGTATCATTATACGATCTTAGGGCTGTATTCAACTACCTTATTTTTCGATAACTTCCAGTTCGGATTCGCATCGAAAGGCGCTTTAGGAATTCAACTACGACCGCGTTGACGTTTTTTTTTCGAAATTCGAATTCGTCTATCGGCGTGAGCTCTGGATGAGACGATTTTTTTCGAAAGCGTCGTGTTTTGTATTTGTCTACGCTTTTCCCATCATATCCTGGATGATATTTTGTATCTTACAAGGAGAAGATTTGTTCCTCGATATAGAGCCGTTCGGGGGAATCCGATGGATTTAATAGACGGGAAATTCCGTTCAAGATATCGCCTGGACAGAGAAACCTTTCTGTTTTTTGTGCGATACCTTGCAAACCCAATTGCAGCCCGGAACGAATGGCTATTCTGTTGAGATTCAAGTAAGCGATAGTTTCTTATGTTGCATGTTTTTCAAATAACGCTCACTTTTGTAAACTTGCATGGTGTTGAGATGTTATTCTATGTTTAAAACGTAATTTGATTAATTTAAAAAAAATTTTATTTGGGTTTTACCAACATTGAGACTACTTGGATCGGGATCATTTCAGGCAGTGATTGGCGACGAACATTTTTTGATGTTATCTCAAGCAACTGTCTCTCGGAATGTCGGCAAAGTCTGCAATGCTTTGGTGAACGTTCTTCCGGATTTTATATCTTTTCCTGGTACACCGGAAGAACGTTTAACGAAGAAGACTTCATTCTACAATGGATCCGGTTTCCCCAACATTGTGGGGGTAATCGATTGCACCCATGTTCGGATTCAGAAACCTAATACCAATGACTGGTTTGTTTATTTGAACAGGAAGAGTTACTTTTCCATAAATGTTCAGTTGGTAAGTCGAATTATTGTTTTTTTATCAGTCATTCACTGTGGTTTTGCTCTCTTGTTTTATACTCCTCAGATAAAATATATCTAAAAGTTCTACACTGTGGTGATTCCCTACAGTAGTTGGCAGAGAACATGTGTGTAAGAAAATAAAATTATAAACACAGCTATCAGAGATAGAACAAAATAAAATAAACGATAATTTGGATGTGATGTCACGTAGAGTAAAGTTGAGGTGCAGGATTCCTACTTCTATTACTTTAAAATAATTTATATTTTCCAGGAATGGAGTTGAGTTGTTTTATTTAGTATGAATTAAATGGAAGTTTCTTTACGGATGAGTGGCAACACCAAGTGTGACGTCATGAAGAGTGTAGCGTGTTTATGGACTTTGTGGACTTTGATTTTTTTTCCAGAGAAAATTGTAGGTATGACAACGTACAAATGGAAAAATATAAAAAAAAAACAGTGGCGCTATCTATTGAGACTTACTTGAGTGCAATTTATAAAATCTTTAGAAATTAAATACAAATTAGGTGATATTTTGTTGGGGTTCGAACTTAGTGCAAAAGTACTCGTAGTCGAGGGTTAGTTTAATGACTGCAACCGTTCGGCCACGAATATATGAATCACAGAGAATAAAATATGAAGTCTAGAAAAAAATCACGTCAGATTTACAAGTTCCAACTTGAAAATGCCTAATCACAATGTATTTCTTCAGCCGAGGTATGCGGATGAATACAAGACAAGGTCGAGTGACGTCACAATCATGTCCGAACCTGTCTTAGCCTGAGCACAGCGAATTTCTACCGCGCGGAGGAATACGGATAACGTTAAGATAGGGGGTGTTGCTATTGGCTGGAAACCAGCTCACGTTTGCTTTGGCTTAGGAGGGTTTTTTTTGGTGCACCGGGGCCGCCGCGAAGGACGATACTTGCGTTGCTCATCGGGCCCGTTACAACCAGAGGGCGCTTCATAGACTGGAGTCGTTACGCGATGGACTGTTTTGTTTACTACCGGTCGTGCGTTGCTGCGTCATTCGTTATTTGAAAATTATCATTTGATTAAAAGTGTTTAACATTAATACATGCTTTCCAAGTTCACTAGATTTTGGTTCCACTGATAGCTGGAGGCTGGTGATACTCTTCATTTAATTCAGGTGAGTTATTATTTAGTAATTTTCAATAGGCCTAAGTTAGTTTCTTACGGCTGATACTTGTTGAATAGTTGATATTTTTCCCATTTTTATTTTTAAAGAAATTGCTAAGAAAAGTATGATTACCTGTGAATTTTTGTAAAGAAAAATTGCAGATTAATTAATTTTTGTTAAGTTATGCTTTACGCACTTAAATATGTACCACTATTTAAAATCTGCTATTGACAACATCCACTGGTACGAATAAAAATCTCTTAACAGTGAATATAAATGCTAGTAATTAGTAATTAACTTATTTTTTTTTAAATACCGTTTAGCTCTATATAAGAGTGCTTGTTTGTACTGTGTGGTACTTTAAAAAATATAATAGCAAAAATAATTAACATTAATTCATCTAGTATATTTTTTTAAATGTTTGGTTGCATTGCACTGGCACCCTGAATTTCCAAAACATACTTGTTTGCATTGTTTTGAAAATTAAAATTATTGTATTCTTTTTTTGATTTTCAAAAATTCCCAGTTTAGATGAACAACAAAACATGTAAACATGATCATTTTCAATTCAAACAGAAAGTTCCAGGTGCATACACATAGGGTGAATATATTATTTCGGTAAATATTAACAATATGAGATTTGCCAGAAATGTATCTCGCCAGTGCAAGGCATTCTTGAGATTCTCATCTCTGCCAGGGGGGGGGGGTGCAGATGCAGGGAGCACCCAGATCTTCAAACTCTAGTAGGGCTGTCCACGCTAAGCATGACATGTGATCAGAGCTAAGTAGAACGCTGGTGGGCTAGGCCACAGTGGAACTGTCCTGAGATACTCCACCCCTCAAATTAGGGAATGAAAGCCCGAACACCACCGAGCACTCATAGATTTTCATCTTTTGGCGAGATATTTTAATATGGATTCCTGTGCGAATTTTTTTCTCATTTCACTATCTATAATTTTATATCCCAACAAAATTAAGGCATGTTTTATTCTTCTGTTCAAATAAACACAAATTTGGCACAGCTTTATTAAAAATCCTTCTTGGCAATAACTGGACAAACATAGCTTTTTGTATGGGTATAAACAGGAGCGGCTGCCATGTTCATCCACAGTAATTCCTGTGGAGGACTCTTACTAAAGCTGTGCCAAAAATTTCAATTTTAAGTATCACCACTTATTTTTTTATTTCTCTTATAGCCATGCTGTCTTCATGTTCGGTTACTGGTTGCAAATCCAATTATAAGGCATCTGAAAGAGTAAAGGTGTTTGAATTTCCAAAGAGAGGAACCCCCTTGTTTGATCAATGGATGGATTGGATTGGATTTTGGGGTTTTATGGCGCAAGGTCCAAAAACGGACAAGCTGCGCCAAACGCAAGGTAAAAGAAATAAAATCAATAGGAATAAAAAAACATTTTAGTAAAATGGGTAATTAAGTCTTGCGTAAGAAATTTTGTATATTTGATGAACGTCATGATAAAAATATGCTGATCAACATGGTAAAACGTATAAAAAATACGAAGATAATGTGGATGATATAAATATTGTGATGGAAAAAAGAAGGCTCTATACGAGTTTTAAAAAATCAACTGAGCGTAAAAACGCAAAAAGATTTGAATGGGGGTTTTCCCCAATCAAATCTTGTAGATTTAAAATAATATTTTTAAAAAACTTGAACCGTTGACGATTAAAAACAGGACAGATAATTAAAATGTGATAAACAGAAAATGGAGTAGAGCACGAATTACAAATAGGAACACTCTCTCCAAGTAAAAGATGACGATGGGTGAATCGTGTATGTCCAATGCGAAGGCGGGTCAGTTTGACATCCGTCCTCCGCGTTGGAGACACTGGCCACTGATGAATGATGGGCTTGATGGAATGTAATTTATTGGTGACTTGCAGATTCCATGACTCCTGCCACAAAGAGTGAATATACTCCTTTGTAGTCATTTTGATGTCACTAAAAGGAACGGCTTGCTGCAATGGAACGGAAGCTGTCTTTGCAGCACTATCAGCAAGCTCGTTACCCTTTATCCCAACGTGACTCGGGATCCAACAAAACAGAATATCGAAACCCTTGCTCTGTAAGGTACGCAGGATGGTAAAAATATTCGACACGACAGGATGGCAAGTGGCGGTATATTGTTCCAGCTGTTGTAAAACACTCATGCTGTCAGTGTAAATGCAGAACTTACGATGGGTACTGGAGGATATCTGCTGAAGGGCGCAATAGATTGCCACCGCTTCAGCAGTGTAGACGGAGCAAGAAACATGAATTCCGTAACTATAAATAGCGTTAGGAAATGCGATTCCGCAACCCACATGATCTCTTCCTTTAGACCCATCTGTGAATACTGGAAAATAGGTTTCAAACTGACAGCGGTGTAAGTGATATATTTGTTGGAATACAGCTGGATCAGTGTCAGACTTTGCGTACTGAGTGAAGGGATTGATATAATTTAAAGATGGAAAGTCCCATGGTGGGAAACGAAAATTTTCAGTTTGTTGGGGCATAATATTTAGGTTAGAATCGCTTATGATGGAATTGGTCCTCTGCAAAAAAGGTTTAATGCAAGAGGAACGAGTGTCGTAAAGTCGATTCAAACCTGGGGCAAGAGTCATATGCTTCAAGGGATGGGATGACAATGATTTGATTTTGTAATTATAGTTGATTGACAACTTCTTCCGTCGCAGGTCAAGTGGTAACTGGTGACATTTCACGTAGAGGCTGTTAACTGGAGACGTGCGGAATGCACCAGAGCATATCCTCAAAGCTGAGTGATGGACAGTGTCCAATTTGCGCAAATTGGTTGCATTTGCTGTGTCATATGCAATACATCCGTAGTCAATCCGAGACAAGATGACAGATTGATACACTCGGAGTAATGCTTTGCGATCTGCTCCCCAGGATGTGTTTGAGAGTACTTTTAATATATTGAGTGTTTTCTCACATTTCTTTCTCAGATGCAAAATGTGAGGCAAGAAGGTGAGTTTTTTGTCAAAGATCACTCCGAGGAATTTCATCTCGTTGACTACAGGAATTTGTGTGCTATTGATTATAATTACAGGGTCTGGATGGAGGCCTCGTTTCCTACAAAAATGAACACAGTAGCTTTTGCTTGAGGACAGCGTGTGACCGTTCTGGTCGGACCACTTGACCAAGTTGTTAACGGCGGTCTGAAGTTGTCGTTCAATCAAGCGTATATCCGATCCCTGGCAGGATATTTGCAAGTCATCAACGTATAATGATCCATGAACAGATGGTTGAAGAGTATGAATGATGTCACTAAAATGCAGTATAAAAAGGGTAACACTTAAAATACTTCCCTGAGGGACACCCTCAGCTTGGATAAAAATATTTGAAAAGGTATGTCCAATGCGAACTCTAAAATTCCGCGTTCTTAAAAAATTTTGAATAAAAATGGGAAGATTCCCCCTTAAACCAAAATCGAACATACGTCGGAGAATACCGTGTCGCCACGTACGGTCATATGCCTTCTCTACGTCGAAAAAAATTGAAACTAAATGATTCCTCCGCACGAAAGCATTCCGAATTTGGGATTCCAAGTATATGATGTTATCTTGAGTAGACCGTCCTTTGCGGAAGCCACTCTGATGTGGAGGGATACAGTTGTTCTTCTCAAGAACGTATACGAGTCGGGCATTGACCATACGTTCTAAGGTTTTGCACAGGCAGCTCGTCAAGGCTATTGGACGGTAGCTCAGAGGGTCTTTGGGGTCCTTTCCAGGCTTCAGGATGGGTATCACTATGCTTTCATTCCATAGGGTTGGGAATTCCTGCTCTCTCCAGATTCGATTAAACAGAACAAGGATGTTCTGTAAGGAATCTGGGGGCAGGTGGCGAAGCATCTGGTATGATATTGCATCCGGTCCAGGACTGGTGTTATGCGCTCTGGATAGTGCCGTCTTTAACTCCAACATCGTGAGTTCGCAGTTATAAGCGAGGGCACGTGTGCTTCTGAAATTAATAGATATTTTTCCAGCTCGACTCTTTGTCACTTGAAAATCTGAACTGTAAGAGTCGGAGCTGGACACACTAGCAAAAGCCTCTCCGATGACGTTGGTAATGTCAAGTGGATTCGAATGAATACCAGCACTGGTTTTTAGTATAGGGATTGAAAAGTCCCTATACAGACCGTTGGCTGCTTTCACTCTCCTCCACAACTGCTTGCTTGATGTTGACGATGTGATGGAAGAGACGTATTTAGTCCAAGAATCCCTCTGGCTTTGACGTCTGACCTTACGAGCAAATGCCTTTGCCTGTTTAAATGCTACCAAGTTGGTGGTGGTTGGGTATCTCCGAAATATGTTCCATAATCTCCTTTGTTTTTTGTAAGCAGATTGACAGGCCTGGTTCCACCATGGCTTACACAGTCTGTGTGGCCTAGAAGAACTCTGAGGAATGGTCACGTTGGCAGTTTCAATAATAAAATCGGTGACATTTTTTATTGCTTCATTTATATCATCACACTTGACCATTGCTTCCGAAATTATTGCAAGTTGCGAGAATGCATCCCAATTCGCTCGATGGTACAAGTAGGTAGGTGGACGTTGTCTCACTCTACTGCTACTGACATGCGAGACGAACAGGGGGAAGTGATCACTGTTATGTAAATCACTCCCAATTGCAAAACTCAACAACGGCATAAGAGAAGGAGAACAAATGGCCAAGTCTAATGAATGGAATGTCCTAGTGGGCTCATGAAAATATGTCTTCTCGTCGGAATTTAGTAAACAGAGACTGTGATCAGAGATAAGCAGTTCTATCTGTTGACCTCGGCGGTTCGTATTTTCATTTCCCCATAAGGTACTGTGACCATTGAAGTCACCGAGTAGTAAGAAAGGCACTGGAAGTTGGTTTATCAGCCTGTTAAGTTCTTCTTGTTGGATGACGTCATGCGGTGGCAGGTATAGGCAGCAGATTGTAATTAGCGAGTGCAGATGGATTTGCACAGCCACAGCCTGCAAAGATGTGGTTAGTGAAATTACAGTGCTGGGGTAATTATGTGATATGAAAATACACACACCTCCAGACACTGTAGTGTTAGTATCGACATCTTTACGAGCACAACTATACCTTCTTATCTTTGATGGTTGGTTTGGCTTCAAGAATGTCTCTTGAAGGGCCACGCATGCTGGGTTGTAGGAGGATATAAGTTCCTTCACGTCATCTTTCTTGGACCGGAATCCACGACAGTTCCAAGAAATAATGGAAGTTATTGTTTACTATAAGGTTTTGTTGTGGTCAAATGGTGTCTCTATATCTGTGTCGTCGTCTGAAATATCCGAAGCATGGAGTTTCAATTCAGTATCATCGGCTGCATGCCGAAGGAGATGTTTATGTGTTGTTTGTTGGTCTACGTATTTTAAGCTTTTATATTTTGAATGTTTGTCAGCTTTAGGTCGTTTAGGTGCCTTCTTTCTTTGTTCCTTTGCTGTTGGTATTTGAGATGTGGATTCGGTTTTTCCAGAGGACAAGGGAGATGGTTCGTTGCTGGCTTTATTGTTAGAGCTAGATTTGGGTGTTGGACTTTTTCCGAGGAAGCGATTATTTATTTTGGAAGGTGAAACACTTTTGTGAGTTGTTGTTTGTTTTGGTACTTGAGTTAAAAGATTTTGGTTTGTTGAGGGAGATTCTGTTTGAGTGGCTATAGTTTGGTAAGTTTTTTTAACTATTGTAGCATACGAGATTCCTGTTTTCGGGGTTCTAGAGTCGACAATTTTTCGGGCCTCGGGATAAGAAATTCTATCTGTAACCTTCACAGACTGAACCTCTTTCTCGGTGACCCATTTTGGACATGTCCTGGAAAATGAGGGATGGTCTCCTCCACAGTTAACGCAGTGAGCCGGAGCGGTGCAGCCGTCACTCTCGTGATCGACCTCACCGCAACGGGCACATCTAATCTGGCTACGACAGGACATCTTGGAATGCCCGAAACTCTGGCAGCCGAAGCAGCGCTGAGGATTCGGGACATACACTCGTACTGGGCAGCTCAGATAGGCGGCTGTGATTCGTGTCGGCAGTGTTGGGGTGTCGAATGTCAAGATCAAGTGTTTGGTGGGAAGAGTTTTCCCATCTCGACGTATGGTGATGCGACGAACACCAACCACATGTTGATCACGAATATTCTCCAGGATTTCTTCTTCTGGGGAGAAAAGAAGGTCCGGTTCGGATATGACGCCACGAGAAGTGTTAAGTGAGAAGTGAGGAGAAACAGAAATAGTGAATGAGCCAAGAGTTTTAGAGTTACGAAGTAATTTTGCTTGAGTTTCTGTTGAGACTTCGATCAGGAGATCTCCGGAACGAAGTTTTTTAAGAGATTTCATGGTGCCAATATATGATTGAAATGTTTTATGGATTAAAAATGGTGAGACAGAAGTAAATGAATTTGATGTTGGGTTTGTATCAAGAGAGGTGTTTAGAAGTTTTACTAAAAAGAAGCGAGCGTTTGTAAGGTTTATGTTCATTTGTTGCTCCCCATGAGGGGGAGAAGATAAAGAATTGGTTTCCATCATGAAAAGGAAAAATGAGAATTCGGCCACCGACAGCGTCACCCACCACGGAGTCCTACTAAGGGGATGCAGACAACTGTACCGGCGCTAATCGGCGACTATACGCGCATGGCGCACCCCTGAGACAGCCTCCACCCTTAGCGAGGTGCCCAGTAAGTGGCCGATTGCTTAGCCCTAGCCAAAAATCGACCAGCCGATTGATGTGCACGGGACCAATGCACACCTCCCGTTTACCTGAAGCGAAGGCCGAAGCAGTGTATTGGGTCAATATATCGTCCCTCAACTGCCAGGATCCCCTTTTCCAGGGACACGGGTCTCCACGCACGGCAAACACGTGGGTGATATAATCCCCAAGAGGAGCTGAAAGCACAGACTGGCGAAAAGCTTCTCAAGGGGAGCCCTCACCTCCGAAGAGGCAACCACAATGAGGGAGGAAGGAAAAGCAAAAAGCAGAAGGGTAGAGGAGAACAAGAACGAAAGGGAGGGAAGATCACTCAGGTACCCCGGGGTAGTGAAACCCGTACAAACCTAAAGAGATCAATGGATGAAGAAAATTCCTAGCAAAGACTGGGCTCCAGGTCCTCGAAGTGTTGTCTGTATACATTTCCGAAACGACCAAGTTATTAAGGAAGATACCTTTAAATTGTCAGATGGAACGGTGAAGGTGATCCCAAGACTTCGCTACAAGCTTGTGGATGGATCTGTTCCTTGCATCTTCGACGAGTTGCCATCCTACTTGTCTGCAGCTGCTCCTAATAGTTCCAGCAGATGTCCAGATGAAAGGCGAACAGAAAATTTTGCTCGAGATGAACAGAAAGTTAAGGATTTTCTTGGGGAGGATAAAATATAGTCATTCAACTTTCTTGTGGAAAACATAACTAAAATTACTAAATCAGGGTGGTTTACTTTGAGTGATGAAAACCGCCTAACTCTTTATCAGCTTGATGAACAACACCTCCCCTTGCAGATTACACGGAGTGTGTCTGTAGATAAGAACCTAGCCCTCCATGTGTATTTGAGGGGGAAAAATTGTGCAATGAATTGAAGTTTTTGTTTTCTGTAATTAAAACCAATGAAATTTATGTGGAAAGATACTCTCAACTGGAAAACCTAATTTCATGGTTAGGAAACCAAGAGTGTGTTGTTGATGAACTTAATACTTTAAAAGTACTATTTGGAACTTGTGTGGCACCTTCTAATGCTGAACATTTTGGCCCTGAATTGTACGAAATTCTGTGCTTCATGTACGAATAACTAATGTTAAGTGACAGTAAAACATCTCCACGATATAGTTCTAGGATTCTCTCCATAGCTTTTTCTTGGTGGACAATTTCCCCAAAGTTTTATGGTGCAGTCCTATCGTCAAGGATTTAACTTTACCAAAAGAAAGGTACCTTAGAAGGCTATCTTCAGTTCTATCATTGCCAGGCTCATCAGATGAAATCAAGCACCACATCTATTTAAAAACTAAGTGCGAAAAATTGAACAATATTGACCGTCGGGTAAATCTTTTGATTGACGAAATAATTGTTGCTTTATGTTGTTTTATACAAAAATCCTAGAGATAAGAGCCAGATATTGCATTTAGCCAGACAAATGTTCCCCAGAAATATCAAAGCTTTTCAAGAAATATTTGACGATGCTACATCTACACCCTTTAGTTATTTGTTCATTGACCTGAGACGAATGAACGGTTACGGTTACGTACGGGCATTTTCCCGGGTGATAAACATTTCGTGTATGAACCGCGCTAGATCATGGATTCTCCTATTGTATTGTATTTTGAAGGTTTTGAACTGAAACGAGACTGTTTCAAAATTATCAAAGGATTGGATTGGATATTTGGGTTTTATGGCGCAAGGTCCAAATTTGGACAAGCTGCGCCAAGCGCAAGGTAAAAGAATAAAAATTATGTAGATATAAAAGTTTTAAAAGGACAGAGTGGGAAAATTCAAGCGCAACAAATTTTATTTGTATAAAAGTTGGTAAAAATATGCTGATGATGTTATTTAAAAAATTAATGAATGATGAATGTAAATGATGATTTAAATATGCTAAATATAGCAACTTGAAATTAGATAAGATTTAAAAAACCAATAGCACGTAAAAATGAAAAAAGATTTGCATGGGGACTTTCCCCAAGTAAATCTTGTAAATTTAAAATTGTATTATTAAAAAACCTCTTTCGGTGATGGTTAAAAGCAGGACAATCTATCAAAATATGACGAACACTAAAATAAACTGAACATAAAAGACACATGGGGGCAGTTTCTCCCAACAAAAGATGACGATGTGTGAAGCGGGTATGTCCAATGCGGAGTCGAGTCAGTTTGACATCGGTCCTTCGCATTGGAGCAATTGGCCACATATGAATTATGGGTTTGATGATATTTAATTTAGTATGAATTTGAAGATCCCATGACTCTTGCCATAAGGAGTTGACAAATTCCTTAGTGGAGATCTTAATGTCACTTAAAGGAACGGCTTGCGGCAAAGAAACAGATGCTGTTTTTGCAGCCCTGTCAGCAAGTTCGTTTCCTTTAATGCCCACATGACTAGGGATCCAACAGAAGAGAATATCGAAACCCCTGCTTTCTAATGTACGTAGAATTGTAAATATATCTGACACAATAGGATGACAAGAGGTATTAAAATGTTCCAACTGTTGCAAAACACTCATGCAGTCAGTATACACGCAGAATTTGCGGTGTCTATTGTAAGATATTTGCTGAAGGGCGCGATAAATTGCCACCACTTCAGCAGTGTACACAGAGCAGGAAATATGAAGGCTGTAGCTATATACAGTATTTTGAAAGAATATTCCACAGCCCACATATCCATCCCCTTTAGATCCGTCAGTAAAGATCGGTATATATGTGTCATACCGACAGCGGTGAAAGTTATAAAGTTGATGAAAAACAGTTGGAGAAGTGTCAGATTTAGTATATGAAGCAAAGGGGTTGATATATGAAACAGTAGGGAAATCCCATGGTGGGAAACGTAAAATTTCGTTCTGTTGGATCATGATATCATTTAAGTTTGAATCGTTAATAAAAAGTTTTGTCCGCTCGTAAAAGGGCCGAATGCAAGACGGGCGATTGTCATATAGCCGATTCAAACCAGGGGCAAGAGCCATTCGCTTCAGAGGATGAGATGGCATAGATAAAATTTTAAAATAAATATTCGTAGACAACTTCATCCTTCTGAGGTCAAGTGGAAGCTGGTGACATTCCACATAAAGGCTGGTGACTGGTGATGTGCGGAATGCCCCAGAGCATATCCTTAAAGCAGAGTGATGAACTGTGTCCAATCTTCGTAAAACAGAGGTGTTCGCAGACCCATATACAACACAACCGTAGTCGATTCGAGAGAGAATGACAGATTGGTATACTCGGAGTAAAGACGTTCGATCCGCTCCCCAAGATGTGTTAGACAACACTCTGAGGATGTTTAGCGATTGCTCGCACTTCCTTCGAAGATGTAAAATGTGGGGGAGGAAGGTGAGCTTGCGGTCCAACACCACTCCGAGAAATTTTACCTCGTTGACCACGGGTATTTGCGAGTTGTTAATGTTAATTACAGGGTCTGGATGCAGACCCCGCTTTCGGCAGAAATGAACACGGCAGCTCTTGCTAGGAGATAGCGTGTGACCATTCTGGTTGCACCACTTCATCAAGTTGTTAACAGCCGTCTGAAGTTGTCTCTCAATAAGGCGCATATCTGACCCCTGACAAGATATTTGAAGGTCGTCCACATATAATGTGCTATGAATTGATGGTTGTAATGAATGAATGAGATAGTGCTAAAATGAAGAATAAAAAGAGTAACACTTAAAATACTGCCCTGAGGGACTCCATCAGCCTGAACACATTGGTCAGATAAAAAAGATCCAATTCGGACTCTAAAGAATCGGAAAGTTAAAAAATTCTTAATAAAAAAAGTTAAGTTTCCCTTAAAACCAAAATCGAACATACTTCGGAGAATACCATGTCGCCACGTACGGTCATATGCCTTTTCTACGTCAAAGAATATTGAAACCAAATGATTCCTGCGTACAAAGGCATTACGCACTTGTGTTTCAAGGTTGATCAGATTATCCAGGGTGGATCTTCCTTTGCGGAAGCCACTCTGGTGAGGTGGAATACATCGGTTCTTTTCAAGTACGTAAATAAGACGGGCATTGACCATACGCTCTAGTGTCTTACATAGACAGCTCGTTAAGGCAATTGGACGATAGCTCAGAGGATCTTTTGGGTCCTTACCAGCCTTTAGGATCGGAACCACAGTGCTTTCGCGCCACTTAGTTGGAAATTTTTGCTCGCACCAGATTCTGTTAAAAAGAATAAGAATGTTTTCAAGAGAATCTGGATGCAAGTGTCGAAGCATTTGGTATGTGATTCTGTCTGGTCCAGGACTGGTATTATGAGTTTGAGATAACGATCTCTTCAATTCAAACATCGTGAGCTTACAGTTATAGGAGAGGTATCTTTTGCATTTGAAATTGATGTGGGTTCGCTCAACTCGACTCTTAGTCGCTTGAAATGTAGGACTATATGAGTCAGAGCTCGACACACGAGCAAAGGCCTCTCCTAGGACATTCGCAATGTCCTGTGGGGAAGAATGTACAGCAGCCGGGGTTTCTAATATCGGAATAGATGATTCGCGATATAGACCATTGGCTGCTTTAACTTTCTTCCATAACTGTTTGCTTGATGTTGAAGATGTTAATGAAGAAACGTATTTGATCCAGGACTCTCTCTGGCTTTGGCGTCTTACCTTACGAGCGAATGCCTTAGCCTGTTTAAAGGTGACAAGATTGGTGGTTGACGGGTATCTCCGAAAAATGTTCCATAACTTTCTTTGCTTTTTATAAGCGGCCTGGCATTCGGTGTTCCACCAGGGTTTTGGAATTCTGCGTGGTTTTGAAGAACGTTTCGGTATACTTGTGTCCGCAGCAATTATAACAGCTTCGGTGATATTGTCCACTGCGGAATTAATGTCTTCGCAGATGACCATTTCTTCTGAAATAATCGCCAGTTGTGAAAAGGCAACCCAATCCGCTCGATGATATAAGTAGGTAGGTGGTTGATTACTCACTCTACTGCTACTATCATACGAGACGAAGAGGGGGAAGTGGTCGCTGTTGTGCAAGTCACTTCCTACCGCGAAATTCAACAACGGTAGAAGCGAGGGAGTACATATGGCCAAGTCCAGCGAGTGAAATGTCCTCGTGGGTTCGTGAAAGTACGTTTTCTCGTCGTTATTGAGCAAGCAGAGAGTGATCCGTAATCAACTGCTCTATCTGCTGTCCTCGACGGTTCGTACTATCATTTCCCCAGAGGGTACTGTGGCCATTGAAATCACCGAGAAGTATAAAAGGCTTTGGGAGCTGTAGTACCAGATTATTCAGTTCTTCCTGACGGATGACATCGTGCGGTGGCAGGTATAAACAGCAGACTGTAACTAGAGAATGGACGTGAACTCGTACGGCTACAGTCTGTAAAGATGTTCGAAGTGTAACTACAGTGCTGGGATAGGCGTGGGAAGTTAAAATACAAACACCTCCAGACACTGTAGTGCCAGTATCGTTATCTTTTCTGGTGCAATTATACCGTCGTATCTTGCATGTATGGGAAGATTTCAAGAAAGTTTCTTGAAGTGCCAAACACGCTGGGTGGTAAGAGGATATTATTTCTTTGATGTCATCTTTTTTTGAACGGAAACCACGGCAGTTCCATGAAGCAAAGGAAGTTATCATGTTTTATTTGGGGAAACACACATTTGTTGAATTGGGAAATCCTCATTCAGGAGAATTTCATCTTCATCAGATGGATGTAACTCCATCGCATCTGAGTCTCGAAGTTGTGTGGACAATCTGTAAGGAGAGGTATTTTTTCCCCTCGCCGTTCTAAGTTTTAATGCTTTTTCTGATTTTGATTTAGCTAAAAGTTTTTTAGGTGGTGAGAGAGATGGTTTTCTTGATGCTGTTGGTTGCTCTGTTGGTAATGAAGTTAAGCGTACTTTTGGTAGAGTTAAAGTTTCAGTTAGAGGAGGAGTTTGTGTGCTAGATGTTTTCATAACCTTTTTTACTATTGATGAATAACTTGTACCTGGTATTGGAGTTCGGGAGTTCACAATTTGTCTTGCTTCGGGATAGGAGATTTTATTTTTAATTTTTAGTGTCGTAATTTCTTTTTCTCGAGTCCAGACAGGACATGAACGAGAGTAAGAGGGATGGTTGGATTTACAATTCACACATTTCTCTTTACCCTCGCATACGTCACTGTCGTGGCCTTCTTCGCCACAACGCGCACAGGCGGGTTTGGAGCGACAGGAGGCCTTCGAATGTCCAAATTGATGACATTGGAAACATCGCAAGGGATTTGGTATGTATGGTCGGACGGAACAATGTAGGTAACCAGCTTTAATGCTGTCTGGTAGTTCAGGCGTTTCAAAAGTTAATGATATGTTTGGTGTTAATAACTTTTCCATCTCGTTTAATTGTTATACGCCTTACATCACAAACCTTTTGTTCTTTCATGTTTTCAAGAATTTCCTCGTTCGACACATACAGTAGATCCGAAGCAGAAATTACGCCACGAGAAAAGTTAAGATGTGTATGGGGTGAGACAGTGACTGCGAAGTTAGCAAATACATTTAATTTTGAAATAATTTCGGCCTGTTTGGAAGTTTTAACCTCTATTAATAAATCTCCAGAACGCATTTTTTTAATATCTTTAATTTCACCAACTGTTGCAGTTATTCCTTTGGAAATTAAGAAAGGGGAAGTGTTTTGAAAAGTACCAACAACTTTTTTCATTACAAAAAATCTGAGAGAATTAGATACTATTTGTTGCTCCCGGTTGGGAGAATTAGAAATTATAGAATTCATAATAATGAAGAAGAAAAAATTCAGACCCTGCGACACCACCCACCATGGAGTCCTACAAGGGGATGTTGAGACACCAGTGCTGACAGGGGCCATACGCTCACAAATCACTTCTTAAGCAGCCACCACCCTTAACGCGGTGCCCAGTAAATGATTGATCGCTTGATCCCTAGCCGGTGACGAAGTCAATCCGACTAGCCGATTGATGCACACGGGACCAATGTACACCTCCCGTTTACCTGAAGCTGGGGCCAAAGCAGTGTATTGGGTCAGTATATCGCCCCTCAACTGCCAGGATCCCCTTTTCCAGGGACACGGGTCTCCACGCACGGCAAACACGTGGGTGATATAATCCCCAAGAGGAGCTGAAAGCACAGACTGGCGAAAAGCTTCTCAAGGGGAGCCCTCACCCCCGAAGAGGCAACCACAACGAGGGAGGAAGGAAAAGCAAAAAGAAAAGTGTAGAGGAGAAAAAGAATGAAAGGGAGGGAAGATCACTCAGGTACCCCGGGGTTGTGAAGCCCGTACAAACCTAAAGAAGGAATGCCCCTGGGGGCCACCTGGTATTGGAGTTCGGGAGTTCACAATTTGTCTTGCTTCGGGATAGGAGATTTTATTTTTAATTTTTAGTGTTGTAATTTCTTTTTCTCGAGTCCAGACAGGACATGAACGAGAGTAAGAGGGATGGTTGGATTTACAATTCACACATTTCTCTTTACCCTCGCATGCGTCACTGTCGTGGCCTTCTTCGCCACAACGCGCACAGGCGGGTTTGGAGCGACAGGAGGCCTTCGAATGTCCAAATTGTTGACATTGGAAACATCGCAAGGGATTTGGTATGTATGGTCGGACGGAAAAATGTAGGTAACCAGCTTTAATGCTGTCTGGTAGTTCAGGCGTTTCAAAAGTCAAAATTATATGTTTGGTGTTGATAACTTTTCCATCTCGTTTGATTGTTATACGCCTAACATCACAAACCTTTTGTTCTTTCATGTTTTCAAGAATTTCCTCGTTCGACATATACAGTAGATCCGAAGCAGAAATTACGCCACGAGAAAAGTTAAGATGTGTATGGGGTGTGACAGTGACTGCAAAGTTAGCAAATACATTTAATTTTGAAATAATTTCGGCCTGTGTGTGTGTGTTTATGTTTTAACTTCTATTAATAAATCTCCAGAACGCATTTTTTTAATATCTTTTATTTCACCAACTGTTGCAGTTATTCCTTTGGAAATTAAGAAAGGGGAAGTGTTTTGAAAAGTACCAACAACTTTTTTCATTACAAAAAATCTGAGAGAATTAGATACTATTTGTTGCTCCCGGTTGGGAGAATTAGAAATTATAGAATTCATAATAATGAAGAGGAAAAAATTCAGACCCTGCGACACCACCCACCATGGAGTCCTACAAGGGGATGTTGAGACACCAGTGCTGACAGGGGCCATACGCTCACAAATCACTTCTTAAGCAGCCACCACCCTTAACGCGGTGCCCAGTAAATGATTGATCGCTTGATCCCTAGCCGGTGACGAAGTCAATCCGACTAGCCGATTGATGCACACGGGACCAATATACACCTCCCGTTTACCTGAAGCTGGGGCCAAAGCAGTGTATTGGGTCAGTATATCGCCCCTCAACTGCCAGGATCCCCTTTTCCAGGGACACGGGTCTCCACGCACGGCAAACACATGGGTGATATAATCCCCAAGAGGAGCTAAAAGCACAGACTGGCGAAAAGCTTCTCAAGGGGAGCCCTCACCTCCGAAGAGGCAACCACAACGAGGGAGGAAGGAAGAGCAAAAAGCAAGGGTAGAAGAAGAGAAGAACGAATGTGAGGGAAGATCACTCAGGTACCCCGGGGTCGTGAAGCCCGTACAAACCTAAAGAAGGAATGCCCCTGGGGGCCAAAATTATCAAAGAATTAGCTTTTTATTCTAGAGTGCTCATGCAGCAAGTATAAAACAAAAGCAAACGAGCTGAAGAAGTCATTTTGATCCAAAATGCACACACAGAAGAATGTAGATTATCTGAAACTTTTACAGAAAAGTAGTAAAAAATCCAAATTGTATGATCAAATCCGTTTGTGAATGTGTACTGAATTTATTAAAAGGAAATCTTCCTATCAGTAAACGTGCTAAAAATCAACTAATACCTTTCAAAAAAACTTTGAGAACACTGTCTGCTAAAAGAGTACCTCTTTATAGGAAAAGACTTCTATTGGTTCAAAAAGGTGACGGATTTTTATCCTTTCTCTTTCCAACTGCTTTAACGGTTTTATCATCACTTATCCATGGAACATAGCAAAAAGTTTGCATTGGTCCCATTAGACCGCATGCAAGAATTTGAAGAAGAGCATCTAAGTGAATTGGATTCACAGATTCAAAATATTTTGAAAAAGAAACTGAGTGACGATGACAAAGTAAAGTTGTATAATCAAATTTTACAGAAATAAGTTACCTTCCCAAATGTGAATGTTGTCAAACCCGTGGAGCATGGCACTCCAGAACCAGAAGCTGAAAACAACTTTGACCTAGAACATAGCATTCTGGAATCTGTTCCTGTGAAACATAAAGGTATTGCACGCAACATCATAGACTTTCTCAAACAGCATGACATCTCTTGGAATCTAAACAAAGAACTTACGGTGAATCAAAAAGCGATTCCTGGTTCAGATGTTGTACAACTGTTGAATTTTCTACTCAGAAATAGAACTCGAAGACCAAAGGCCTTTGAACAGTTTAAAGAAATATTGACATTAAACAAGTTTCCTCAAGAATTTGTGAAAACTGCTTATTTAACAAAAATGAAAACTATGTATGCAAGACCTAAAAGAACTGTAAAGAAAAAACTATCTTCAAGCAGTTGGCTGAAGCTGTAAAAAATGTACCTTTTACCTGAATAAATTTTACTTTAAATAATTTTTTTCGACCTCTGCTTCTCAGTGTCATGTTTTCCCTCCTTTTGAAGAAGGTTTTAAGAAAACACAAACTTATTTTCATCAAGAATTTAAAAAACTATCTCAACTGAAAAGCAAATTTGTAATTTTTTAGAAGTTATGAATAAAAATACTTTTTTTTTGTTCTTTACATTTTGTTGTGGATTTTATTTTGAAGTTAAGTATTCCTAAAACTCAATAGTTTATTTTTACGCAGTGTAATCAACTTTTTTTTTTTTTTACTAGAAATATATAATTTAACAAAAGAAAAACATATCTTATAATAATAATAAAAGACAGACTCGTTTTTGAAAGTGGAAAAAACATTTTTTTTATTAACTTACTTCAGTAGTTATCTACAATCATTAGTTATCACATTCATTAACTTATTCAGTAGTTATCTACATTAGTCATTGGTATATTCAGTAGAATGGACAGTATTTGCATTTTATTATTATTATTTTTTACCTCAGAACAAAATATTAAAAAGGAAAAGACCAATACATAGAATTTTCAATAACCATAGGGTAGGGTAGTCATATTAGACTGTATGACTCTTTTGTCATACACCATCTTATAGAGCTTTGATTCGTGTTTATTTACCACTTTCCTTCTTTTAGGTGCTCTTGAAATTTTGGTAGGTTTTTTTTTTTGACTATAGAGAAATGGCTCCATCATCCATATCTAGAAGCATGGTTTCAATGATATGATATAGTTTAGCAACTGGGAATTCCTATAATAATTAACGTGAACCTCCGTACCTTACAGCAGGTTTTTCCAGTTGCTGTTCTGTATGCGTAATGTTTTGAGCCACCTGAAGAAAGAAATAAAGTCATGAGCATTCTCATGGAGTAATTATATTTATGTATGATATACGTAAATATACATTATATATAAAAAATACAATAAATTTTTTTCGCAATAAAAGAATAGACACATTTTTCCTTCCGCTGTATGATTCCGTGAGAATGAAAATAAAAAAAGTAAAAGAATAAAATGTATAAAGTAAAGAAAAACGTTTTTTAAAACATGACGTACCAGAGACGAAAGTTTTTATTATTTCTCCATCCAGCTCGTCTGTGAAGTCACCGAGAAAGTTGCCTAATGGGGATCGTTCTGCCCATTCGAAGCATAAATTATGGAATCTGTATCATGGTACAGAACATCTCCCAATTTTTCCATCTCGCTGTACAGCTTCAGTCGAGACCAAGCTGTGGTAAAACTAGCCACAAAGATTTTAGTAGCAATATCTTGTGCCGCGAAGTCTTTAGGCAGGTCCCACCTTGTTGGTATTCATTCCAAAGCTGTGAAAAAAACCTTAGTTGTTGGCTAGTTCCATGCGTGACTCACACTACAAGTGAGCTAAACTTGAATCTTAAAGCTACCATAAAAAATTATTATTACAATAAAATGAGATTTGCAACTTGTTTTACTTTAGTAAAGGTTTAATTTTTACATATTAGGTACTAAATTTCATTTATCTTACTGGGTATTCTCTGAACATAGGGAAAACTGAGCTGTGACCCACACTACATGAAAGGGAAGTGATACTTTGATTAAGTACAAAAACTGATATTATTCAGTAGTACTGATATTATTCAATTTGTTGTGTATGAAAAAATATACCTTTTCTTAAGTCAATTATTTATTATCCTATTTTAGAAGATCTATAGCTTTTAAGTGCCTATTAGTGTTTTAAATATGGAATTTTCTCAGACACGCGTGTTGTAAATGTAGATTTAGATATTTGGCGAGGTTGTGTACATTCTGAAATTTTCGTATTTTTTGCGTTATTATTTAAAAGAAAATAATATTTTATGTGATCACACATTAATTAAACGTAGAATGTTTTTCAGTATGTTAAAAATATAAGTATAGTTTATTTCAGTACAAATTCATCTCAATACTTTTTTGAACATTTTCTTTAATACATATAATTAATTTAGAACTTAATAACTTCGTTTTGTTTAATTTTCGTTAATTTATGTGCATCTGATTGAAATTTTATTCATTGGTTTTTATTTGCTCTTTATTTATTTCACTTTTTTATTACAAGTATTATTTTTCAAAACAAAAATATTAGAGACATGTCTTACAAATTTATCTGATAATTTTTCAGATTTCCAAAAAATCAAGAAAGGAGAGATCTTTGGGGAAAAAACATTCGCTGGAAAAATTTTAGAGCAACAGATAGTTCTTTAATTTGTTCAAAGCATTTCAAAACAGATTGTTTTGATAAAAGAAAGTTTGGGGGCACCTGGCTAAAGTCTGATGCGGTACCAACGATATTTGAATTCCCTCAGCACCTTCAAATCAAGACATCTAAAAGAAGAGTGTAATGGTTCACAATAGATGGCACCATGGGCGAAGTACAAGCGTTGTTGGGAACGCCAGACCCCGAGGAGAAAGAACCAGACGTATTGGACCAATCGACGCCTTTTCCGATTGCGCTTTGCTTTACGCTGTCTGCCATACTGCGTGCGTGCTTTGCTATACCAAAAGCCCTTTTCAGGGCTAAAACATCGCATGCGTGCGCTTCGCATTTTTGTGCTTTTATACCTTGTGAAGCTAAATTATGCGTCATGATCCGCGCATGCGCACTTTAAGCCGAACTGGCGCGCAACGCTTTCCTGAGACGCAGAATAGATACGAAGAACGATGGTCGATACAAAAGAACGCTGAGTGTCGTCTATTCGGTAGAAACGTAGGATGTGTAAATAATTGTTCCTATCACTTGTTGTACATAGATTTTGTGTGTGTGTGTCGTCGTTTAAATAAAGGTAACTGGAAGACTCGTCATAAAAAAAAAAAAACATGTTCACGCGAACAAGAAACGACAATTCAAGACTGCTATCAACAATGTGGAAGTGATATATGATGTGGACATTGATTTTGGTAATGTTGAAAACGTTCCAAAGAATCATAACTTTTAACTATCACGAACATTATGACTGTTTAGTTTGAATTTTCTTTAAATGCTGTAATTCTGAACTTCAAGATTTTAAATGACGATATATGATCAACATGTATCTGCATTTTGGAAATGCATACTATGTTTAATTCCTTACGTGGTACACTTTAACTTTAACGATTAATGTGCATTTTTTTTCATGTATACAGAAATAATTACTATTGATTAATATTTTAAAAGTTGATTTATATGATGTTTACTTGCTAATAATCTTGAACGTTACCTTAATATTTTTTTTGCTTAACGAATGTACGTATCTATATATTCTTTTACTTCCTTTTGCTGAAATTTATATTTTTAGATTTGTTTATTTCTAGAGGCAAAGAGATAAAAGCTACTTTTCGTAAAATATTTAGTATGTAGGTTGGAACAGATGAGTAAGAGTTGTCTTTATCATTATTGTTCTTAAGTAAATTTGTGATGATGTTTATGTTTCTCTAGCTAACCAATCTTAATTTGAATTTATGTTGAAATATTTTTACTTTGAAGACCATTTTCAATTTAGGAGATAATTTTTTTTGCTAGAAAATTTTGTGATTGTTAGATGTTTTTAAGTTTAGAAGTGTTGACATGTGGATTTGAAAGGTCTATGAAAGACGCAATCAAATCTTTTAGGGGGAAGGTGTCATGATCCGCGCATGCGCACTTTAAGCCGAACTGGCGCGTAACGCTTCCCTGAGACGCAGAATAGATACGAAGAACGATGGTCGATACAAAAGAACGCTGAGTGTCGTCTATTCGGTAGAAACGTAGGATGTGTAAATAATTGTTCCTATCACTTGTTGTACATAAATTTTGTGTGTGTGTGTCGTCGTTTAAATAAAGGTGTAATTCATCTAAAAATAGTACGTGTTATTAAGAAGTATACGCTACGAAAGAACCCAATCCTGGCTACGATGTAAGAAGATGTTCACAATGCAATCCTTAAATTCCGTTATGGAATTAGATTGCGAACAGTTATCTAAGGACGATACAACTCAAGAAGAGTTAGTTAGATCGCTTAATGAACTGAGATACGATGAACTTGTCGCGCACAGCGAAGAATTGGCATACCAGAAGCGAGATGTTGGACTATTCGTCCAAATGCTGAAGAAACTGGTACTGGAAAGCAAGACTCCTGAAATGAAAGCTGCCAACGAAGAAAACTTGCAAGACTACGTGAAGAGTATGTAGTCACTCTCAGGTTCGACACAATTAATTACTAAATTGCTAGATGCCAAAATGACCACTGTCCAACCCAAGAAAAAAAAACAAGCGTCCGGCTTCACCGACGCAATTAAAAAAACAGACTCCTAAAGTCTTCGTGTCAAATGATACTTCCGTCCATAAAATTGCACAACAACAAAACAACGGAAGCATAAATTCAGGTGCTTCAACATCTGGAATTGTAGTCACAGCTGAGGATAGTCAGATCTCAGCTAAAATCCCTTTTATTATCATTAACCTGCCTAAAGATTACAAGACCTTTTTGGACGAAGTCCGAGCAGCAATTGGATCCGCCATACAAGGGCGACTTTCTGGTGAAATGTTAAACATTTACCCTAACTCTAGCACTGAACATCGCAATATTACCAAGTATTTGGACTCGAAATCAATCCAATACTTTTACCGCTCCCAAAAGGGAAGCAGACCCATCAAAGTTGTTCTTAAAGGAATCCCAACATCTACCCCCTGCGAGGAAATAAAAACTGAATTGATGCAGTTGGATTTCCATGTTGAAAGCGTTCAACAATTAAAAACCCTTAGGGGTAAACCCAAAAAAGATATACCGATCTTCTTAGTTCAATTGATCAATGATCCCACTGCAGCAAAAATTTTTGAGCTCACTGAGCTCAACTAACTGCGCATAAGAGTCGAAAAATTTACAAACAGGCAGGGTACTCCACAGTGTTACAACTGCCAAATGTTTAATCATTCCAGCGCTAACTGTCGCATGACACCAAAGTGTGTTATTTGCAGCCTAGCCCATCCGACCAAGGAATGCACGAATAGAGAGAAGAAACTTTAATGTGCAAACTGTGGACTTGCTCACACAGCAAACTATAAAGGATGCACTAAGTGTCCCCAACCAAGGGTTTTCACTAGTAAACCCTTCCAACCCACTTTCTCATTTGCGGATGCTGTAAAAACTACACCACCACCAGTAGCACCTAGTCATGCGACGGTTAACCCAGCGAGATCTGACTTTCCCCGGATTCAGGCCGGTACTCCAAATATTCCTCCCACTGAAATATCACAGCTTTTTGAGCTATTTCGCGAAATTAAAGCAGTAGCTAGCTGTTTTCCAAATCTAACAGACTTGTTAACTGAGCTGAAAAGCAAACAAACACCGATTGACAAGTTTTTCACGCTTGTCAAACACATTAAATAATTTAATTCATGATGAGTACACCCATAACCGGCATGAAACTGTGTTTTGGAACGCATGGGGGCTACGTGGCAAAATTCATGAGCTACGAGCCTTTGTAAAAGAGCACTCTCCCGATGCCCTGTTAGTACAGGAAACTCTACTTAAAGGTGATGAAACCGCCTCACTGCCGAATTATTCCTTCCACTCAACACCCAGACCCATTGGCCACGGTGGTGGCACTGGGATTTACATTAAACACTCTATCTCGCATTATAGAGAAACAACACCTAGATTACATATAATTGAAGCCACTGCAGTAACTATCAGAATTCACAACCTCCCCCCCCATTACACTTATCTCCACCTATATTAAAAATCAAGCTCTAATCAATTTCACACTGGACATTGAATCCCTTCTTGGATTGAATTCCTCAATTATCATAGCTGGATATATGAACGCACATCACACCCACTGGAATTGCAGCAATACAAATAAACAACTCTATTCTTTTGCGCAAAACGCAAGACTAAGATATTGCTGCACCCGATACACCCACCCGTTATGGACCCACTAGTTCATCGGTAATTGATCTGGCTTTGATAAGGAATATGCCTTATCAAAGATCAATTGATTTGCTCCAAGAGCTGTCAAGTGATCATAATCCAGTTCTATTATTCTTTGATACACAAGTGCCATCCATCCCAGCAAATCAGAGCTTTCGACCGAATTGGAAGAAGTTCACTGATTCGCTAGACGACATTCCATACCCAATACCCAATATAAGTACGAAGGAGGAGTTAAATCTCTTTGCTTCGCAAGTCACCGACACTATCACTTGTGCTTATCATGCGACAGGACGTGTCGTGCACTCGGAACAAGGCAGTCCCCTACCCTCCCAAATCAGGGAATTAATTAAAGAGAAAAACCGAGCCAGAAAGACTTGGCAACGAACGCGAGACCCAACTGACAAAAGAAACATGAATAGAGCGCAGCAGAAGTTCAAGGATTCAATCCAAATACACACGCAACAGTCTTGGACTAATTACATTACTTCACTGTCTACAGAGGATTCATCCCTCTGGAGAGCAGTGAAGAAATACAAAAAGACATCCAACCGCATTCCGCCCCTCTTGGGCCAGGCTAGCACTGCGTACGCAGACATTGAAAAAGCTGATCTCTTAGCTAAAAACTATGAAAAACAATTCACCGAAAACACCAACAATGACCCTGTTACAACTATTTTTGTAAATGACACTCTGACTAAATTCTTTAGCACTACTCCCACTGACTTTATTAAGCCTGCCACACCCTCGGAAGTCGTTAACTACATCGGGAAGATTAAAACCAGAAATAGCCCTGGAATAGATGGGCTTTCAAATTCAATGTTGAAGAAACTCCCTTTGAAAACCGTATTCATTATTACCCACCTTATTAACTGTATTCTGTCGTTACGACATTTCCCTCAACATTGGAAAACAGCTGTTATTGTCCCAATACTGAAACCAAACAAAAGTAATCAACAACCTGAGAGTTACAGGCCAATTAGCTTGCTCCCAGTTCTCAGTAGAGCTGCTGAGTACATCATTAGTACTCGGCTTGAAGCTTACACTGTAGTGAATTAAACATACTTATTCCTGAACAATTTGGATTGGATTAGATATAGCTTTGTGGCATTGAGTCCTCTTGGGACATATTATGCCAAACCTGAACAATTTGGTTTCAGAAAACAGTTGTCTACAACCCACCAACTACTTAGAGTTACTGAGCATGTATTAGACGGTTTTAAAAACAAAGAGAGCACTGGTGCAATCTTCCTTGATGTGGCTAAGGCCTTTGATAGGGTTTGGATTTACGGATTGATTCACAAATTAATTACATTAGGCATTCCTGCCTCACTCATAAGACTCTTTTTTCCTACCTGAGAAGTAGGCATTTTGTCGTTCGAGTCAATAAGATCCTCTCTACTACTCATGCCATACAGGCTGGCACACCACAGGGTTCAATACTAGGACCCAAATTATTTAATCTGTACATGAACGACATTCCTCGAAATCAATCATCTATGCTTTGCATGTTTGCAGATGACACAGCCGTGTTAGCCAGACACCATGATTCTACAGATATCATGTGTGTGTGTGTGAATACACTAACAAACTACCTACACACACTTGAAACCTGGCTTACTGCTTGGAGAATCAAAATAAATGTTGACAAGAGTGCCAAGCTACATTTTTCGCTAGGAAAAGAGTTTTTCCTAACCCCCCCCCGTTTTCTTTGGTAATCCAATTCCTTGGTCCAAAAATTGTAATTGTCTTGGAGTCACAATGGACTCACAGCTTACGTGGAGACCCCACATTTACACCCTTAAAAATAAAGCCACCGCAGCCAGAAAAACCCATTACCCCCTAATTGGCCGTAATTCGATTCTTTCATTAGACAACAAGTTGCTCCTTTACAAAACCATGATTCGACCAAAAATCAGCTATGCCAGTCTTATCTGGGGATATGCAGCAAGAAGTAACCTCCTTAAACTTGAGAGAGTTTTCAAAACGATACTCTCCGTAATATCAGTGGTTACCCCTGGTATTACAGAAACGTTAAAATTCGGGAAGATCTTAAAATTACTGAACTCAAACAATTTTTTAGTAAGCTTGCTCATAAATTTTATGCCAAACTCGAAATAATCGATAATCCCGCAATACAGCAAATCCCCAGATACGACCCCCGCCAAAGAGAATTCAATAAAAGGCCTAGAGCCATTCTTTATCTTTAATTTTATTTAACTTTTATCTTATTTTGATTATTTAATGTAAACTTCAGGTCATTTTGCATCGGCTGTTTAGCTAATCGTTGACGACCCTCTGTGACCGCTCCCACCTGAACCATCCTTCACTCCCATTGGTCAACGGAACCATGCATTCAACTCTATAAAGTTCTGTAAACTCACATTTTTTCTTCAGTATCCATGATGCTATTTCAAATAAAATGCTCAAAAATCTTCCCTTGAAAATTGTCTTTCAAATAACCAACCTTATTAACGCCATTATGAGAATTGGATACTTTCCTGAATCCTGGAAAAAAGCAGTGATCATTCCCATTCTTAAACCTGGGAAAGACCCTACTATTCCTAGCTCATACCGACCCATCTCTCTCTTACCCACTCTCAGTAAAATGACTGAGAAAATTATTGTCAACAGATTGACTCGACACCTGAATGAAAACAACACCCTCATACCACAACAATATGGCTTTAGAACTCAACTATCAACTACTCATCAACTCTATAGAGTAACCGACTATATCTCCTCCGGACTAGACAAAAAAGATCTTACTGCTGCACTATTCATCGACATAGCGAAAGCATTTGACAAAGTCTGGCTGGAAGGACTAATTCATAAACTAATTCAACAAAAGATCCCAGATTACATTATCAAAATAATCCACTCCTATGTACTGAACAGAATTTACTGCGTGAGAGTACGCAGCGATTACTCCACTCACAAACCCGCACAGGCAGGTGTCCCACAGGGATCAGTTCTGGGTCCAACCCTCTTCAATATTTATGTCAATGATATCCCGCAAACAAATAATACCATTATCTCTATGTACGCAGATGACACTGCTATCCTTGCCAAGGGTAGAACACATTTTCAGGTTCACAGCGCCCTTACTAAGCACATTACTCTTCTGGAATCCTGGCTTAACTGCTGGAAAATTAAAATCAATATTGAAAAATCTGCTGCTATTATGTTTGGCTACATAAGGAAAAAATATAGATGCATAAAATTGTTTAATCAAGAAATTAAGTGGGACCTAGAAACCATGTACCTAGGAGTTAAACTTGACCATAACATGACTTGGCTAAAACACATTAATTACACAGCTCAAAAATTCCGCAAAGCAAAATACCAGTTGTACCCGCTAATTGCTAGAAACTCACAACTCAATATGAAAAAAAGACTTCTCATCTTCAAAACATGTCTCCTTCCTATCCTCAGCTATGCATGTCAAGCATGGGGAGGTGCTGCCATTTCAAATATTAAAATTCTAGAGAGACAACAGAATTACGTGATCAAACTGATTACAAGAGCACCATGGTTCTTCAGACTCTCTGACATATACAAAGAAATTAAAATCCGCACCTTCAAACAGGAAATTTTCCATCTTACCCAGAAATTCCATAACTTATGCAACATTGACAACCCCACTCTTCATGATAATGAAGATTTCGACAACAACACCAAGAAAACAAAAAGACCAATCCAAATCCTTTACCGTTGATTTCATTATGTAGATGGTTGGTTGGTTGTTTTGGGTTTTATGGCGCAAGGTCCAAGAACGGACAAGCTGCGCCAAACGCAAGATAAAAATAAACGAAGACGATGTAAATATAAAAATGTTGTAATAAAAGATATATGCAAGTCTTGCGCAAGTAATTTAAAATGTCATGATTAAAACATAGATCAACATGGTAAAAAATATAAAATTATAATAGAAAAGCATGATATAAATATCGTGATGGATAAATGCACTATATGAGATTTAAAAACCCAATGATACTTAAAAAAGGGAAAAGATTTGGATGAGGATTTTCCCCAATGAGATCGTGCAAATTTAAAATTAATGTTTTAAAAAATTTTAAACGATGATGATTAAAATTTGGGCAGTCAATTAAAATGTGTTTGACGGTAAAATCTAATGAGCATGTATGACAAAAAGATGGACTCTCGCCCAACAAAAGATGACGATGAGTGAATCGTGTGTGCCCGATGCGAAGTCGAGTCAGTTTGACATCCGTCCCTCGCATTCGGGCAGATGGCCAAAAATGAATAAATGGTTTGATGGAATGTAATTTATTGGTGACTTGCAGATTCCATGATTCCTGCCACAAAGAGTGAATGTACTCCTTTGTGGACACTTTGATATCAGTTAAAGGAACGGCTTGCTGCAGTGGAACAGAGGCTGCCTTCGCAGCACTGTCAGCAAGTTCGTTACCTTTAATGCCCACGTGACTCGGGACCCAACAAAACAAAATATCAAAACTCCTTTTCCCAAGTGAATGTAAGATGCCAAATATATCTGACACAACGGGATGACATTTATGATTGTAGCACTCCAACTGTTCCAATACACTCATACTGTCACTATAGACACAGAATTTACGGTGGCGAAGAGAAGATATCTGCTGGAGCGCACAATAAATGGCGACAGCTTCAGCAGTATATACAGAGCAGGAAGTATGAAGGCTGTAGCTGTATATGGCGGTATCAAAAGAAATACCACAGCCCACATATCCCACTCCTTTCGATCCATCCGTAAAAACTGGAATATATGACGAGTATTGACAGCGGTGTGTGGCAAAAAGCTGTTGGAAAACAATTGGGGCGGTGTCAGATTTATTGTGGGATAAAGGATTTAAATATTTTACGGAAGGAGTGTTCCAAGGTGGGAATCGTAAAATATTCGTTTGTTGAGTTGCGATGTCACTTAGGTTTGAGTCATTCATGCTAAGTTGTACCCGTTCGTGAAACGGAAGAATATTTGAGGGACGGGCATCGTAAATTCGTCTCAAACCTGGAGTAAGAATCAGGCGTTTCAAAGGATGAGATGGCATGGACTGGATTTTAAAATAAAAATTGGTAGACAACTTCTTTCGCCTCAGGTCAAGTGGGAGCTGGTGGCATTCCACATAGAGGCTGTGAACAGGTGATGTGCGGAATGCACCAGAACATATCCTCAAAGCAGAATGGTGTACAGTGTCCAATCTGCGGAGATTATTTGAATTCGCCGTTGTATACACAATACATCCGTAGTCAATACGAGAGAGAATAATAGATTGATATATTCGGAGTAATGATGTTCGATCCGCACCCCAAGATGTGTTAGATAACACCCTGAGGATATTTAAGGACTTTTCACATTTCCTTCGCAAAGATAATAAATGCGGAAGGAAAGTGAGCCTGCGGTCGAAAATTACTCCGAGGTATTTCATCTCGTTGACAACGGGAATCGGAAAATTGCGAATATTAATCTCGGGGTCGAGGTGTAAACCCCGCTTTCTGCAGAAGTGGACACAGACACTCTTGCTAGGGGATAGTGTGTGGCCGTTCTGGTCGCACCACTCGACCAATTTGTTGACAGCAGTTTGAAGTTGCCGCTCGATTAGTCGCATGTCCGATCCTTGGCATGATATCTGCAAGTCATCTACGTATAAAGTCCCATGCACTGGTGGGTGAAGAGTATGAATGATGTTATTGAAATGAAGGATGAAGAGGGTGACACTTAAAATACTACCTTGAGGGACTCCCTCAGCTTGAGTAAAAGAATTGGATAAAATTGATCCGATGCGGACCCTAAAAGTTCGTGAAGTTAAAAAGTTTTCAATGAAAATAGGTAAATTTCCTCTAAATCCAGAGTCGAACATATTACGGAGGATACCATAACGCCACGTACGGTCATATGCTTTCTCAACATCAAAAAAGATAGAAACTAAATGATTTCTCCTCACAAACGCATTGCGTATTTGTGACTCAAGGTTCACTATATTGTCAAGAGTGGATCTTCCTCTGCGGAAGCCACTCTGGTGAGGAGAAATGATGTTATTCTTTTCAAGAATATAAATGAGACGGGCATTGACCATACGTTCAAGAGTCTTACAAAGGCAGCTCGTCAAGGCAATTGGACGATAGCTCAGAGGATCTTTGGGGTTCTTGCCAGGCTTCGGGATCGGAATCACGATGCTTTCTTGCCAGGAATTGGGAAATTTTCGTTCTTTCCAGATTCTGTTGAAAAGGAAAAGAATGCTGTTTAAAGAATCTGATGAAAGATGACGAAGCATATAATATGTGATTCCGTCCGGCCCAGGACTGGTGTTATGGGCTTGAGATAACGCCTTCTTCAATTCAAACATCATAAGCTCACAGTTATAAGAGAGGGTTCTTCTGCTTTTAAAATTAAGACATGTACGTTCAGCTCGACTCTTAGTCGCTTGAAAAGCAGGACTATAAGAGTCGGAGCTCGACACGAGTGCAAAAGCCTCTCCAATGACGTTGGCAATGTCATGTGGAGATGAGTATACAGCAGCCGTGGTTTCTAATATCGGAATGGTCGATTCTCGATATAGACCATTGGCTGCTTTCACTTTCCTCCACAACTGCTTGCTTGGTGTTGAAGATGTTATAGAAGAGACGTATCTAATCCAAGATTCTCTCTGGCTCTGACGTCTCACCTTGCGAGAAAAGGCCTTGGCGTTTTTAAATGCGACCAAGTTGGTAGTAGTCGGGTATCTCCGAAATATATTCCACAGCTTCTTTTGTCTCTTGTAAGCAGTTTGGCATTCGATGTTCCACCAAGGCTTACATATACTGCGTGGTTGAGAGGAACGTTTGGGAATGGTTATATCAGCAGCCTTAATAATTGCGTTGGTGACATTGTTGACAGCGATGTTAATATCATCCATGTTAACCATTGTTTCCGTAACCGCTGCTAGTTGTGAAAATGTAACCCAGTCCGCTCGATGATATAAGTAGGTAGGTGGTCGGTGCACTCTGACACTACTATCATGCGAGACGAAAAGGGGGAAGTGATCGCTGTTATGCAAATCACTCCCTACTACGAGATTCAACAACGGAAGGAGCGTTGGAGAACAAATAGCTAAGTCAACTGAATGGAAAGTTCTCGTGGGTTCGTGAAAGTGCGTTTTCTCGTCGTTATTGAGCAAACAGAGAGCGTGATCTGTTAACAACTTTTCAATCTGTTGCCCTCGACGGTTCGCACTATCACTTCCCCACAGGGTACTATGACCATTCAGGTCACCAAGCAGAATAAAAGGGACTGGAAGCTGAAGTATCAGGCCATTTAGTTCCTCTTGTGTGATGACAGCATGTGGTGGCAGGTATAGGCAGCAGACTGTAACAAGAGAATGAATGTGTATTCTTACGGCTACAGCCTGTAAAGATGTGCGAAGTGTAACTATAGTGCTGGGAAAATCGTGTGAAGTTAAAATACACACACCTCCAGACACTGTAGTACCAGCATCATGATCTTTTCTAATGCAACTATACCTGCGTATCTTGCATGTGTGGGAGGACTTCAAGAAAGTTTCCTGAAGAGCCACACACGCTGGATGGTAAGAAGATATAATCGTTTTTATGTCATCTATTTTAGATCGGAAACCACGACAGTTCCATGAGACAAAGGAAGTAATTTTTGTTTAGAAGGGGATTAAGAGATTCACGACGAATCTACTTCTATATCTGCGTCGTCCTCCGAAAAATCCGACGCATGGATATTTAATTCTAATTCTTCGGCTGCGTGCCGAAGAAGATGCTTTGAAGTTTTTGGCAGGTTTCTTATGTGTTTCGAATTTTTATATTTTGTGTTAGATCCATCAGTTTTAGGTCTTTTGAGTGTTTTTTGAGTTTGTTCTTTTGATATCGGAATTTGAGAACTAGCGTCGGTATTTTTTGAGGATGTGGCAGATGATTGTTTAGAGGATTGTTTTGGTGAATTAGATTTGGATGATGAGATATTGGTTTTGGAAGGTGATGAGTTTTTATTAGATGTAATGATTGCTGAAGGAGATTCTGTTTGTGTGGCTATGGTTTGATAAGTTTTTTTAACTATTGTTGAATAAGATATTCCTGTTTTGGGGGTTCGAGAATCGACTATTTTTCGGGCCTCGGGATAAGAAATTTTTTGAGCAATCTTCACAGATTGAATTTCCTTCTCGAGAACCCATTTCGGACAGGTCCTGGAAAATGAGGGATGGTCTCCTCCACAGTTAACGCAATGAGCCGTAGCGGAGCAGCCGTCACTCTCGTGACCCACATCACCGCAACGGGCACATTTCATCTGGCTGCGACAGGAGATTTTCGAATGTCCGAAACTCTGGCAGCCGAAGCAGCGTAGAGGATTCGGGACATAAGCTCGAACTGGACAGCTCAGATATGCGGCTGTGATTCGTGTCGGCAGAATTGGTGTGTCGAACGTCAATATTAGATGTTTGGTGGGAAGGATCTTCCCATCACGACGTATTGTAATACGACGAACACCAACTACATGCTGATCACGAATATTTTCCAGGATTTCTTCTTCTGGAGAAAAAAGAAGGTCCGGTTCGGAGATCACACCACGTGAGGTATTTAATGAAAAATGAGGAGAAACAGTAACAGTAAAAGAACCAAGAGTTTTTGCGTTATAGAGTGAATTTGACTGTGTTTCAGTTGCGACTTCGACCAGAAGATCTCCGGAACGAAGTTTTTTAATGGATTTAGTATTGCCTATAAAAGATTGAAATGTCTTATGAATCAAGAACGGTGAAACAGAAGTAAAAGAGTTTTGTATGGGGTTTGAACTAAGAGAGTTGTTAACAAGTTTAACTAAGAAAAAACGAGCGTTTGATATATTGATTTTCATTTGTTGCTCCCCTCGAGGGGGAGAAGAAGTTGTAGTATTTTCCATCATAGAAAAAGAGAAATTATTCGGTCACCGACAGCACCACCCACCACGGAGTCCAACAAGGGGATGCAGATAACTGTACCGGCGCTAATCGGCGACTATACGCGCACGGCGCACCCCTGAGACAGCCTCCACCCTTAGCGAGGTGTCCAGTAAGTGGCCGATTGCTTAGCCCTAGCCAAAAAACGACCAGCCGATTGATGAGCACGGGACCAATGCACACCACCCGTTTATCTGAAGCCGGGGCCGAAGCAGTGTATTGGGTCAGTATATCGTCCCTCAACTGCCAGGATCCCCTTTTCCAGGGACACGGGTCTCCACGCACGGCAAACACGTGGGTGATATAATCCCCAAGAGGAGCTGGAAGCACAGAGTGGCGAAAAGCTTCTCAAGGGGAGCCCTCACCTCCGGAGAGGCAACCACAACGAGGGAGGAAGAAAAAGCAAAAAGCAGAAGGGTAGAGGAGGAGAAGAACGAAAGGGAGAAAAGATCACTCAGGTACCCCCGGGGTTGTGAAGCCCGTACAAACCTAAAGAAGGAATGCCCCTGGGGGCCATTATGTAGATGGATCCCCATCAATCCTCTTCCTTTTCCCCTCTGACCCTCCCCCTTACTCCATTTTTTACTATTATGTAGACTAAACCAGGACAATTTTCAAAAAGTGATTAACTTTACTCAATGATGTTCTCCCGCCATGCTAAATTCATTAGACAAGGGATTAAGGCCCCTACGGGGCCAGGCACCCTGAATAAACTTTAATATTGAATTAATTTTTTCTTCAGTATCCAGTTTGTTCCTGCAGAAGGTAGAGGGCCTACGGCCCAGGACCTTCGGTCACCCCCCCCCGGTCCAACGGAGCGAGGCGTTCTCCTCGACACTTCTTTTCCGTTCTCTCCCGACAACGAGAGAAAAGCTACGTGATTGACAAATCCTTGTACCAGTTATTTTCGATTTAGTCAGCAAATAAAGTTATATGCACACACAATCCTACCTAAATATAAGTATCACGACCAGTGGATCAAGAGTATTAAAGAGAAACAATGAATGTGAAATATATTCATCATGTATTAAAAACACACAATGGTCTTGATTTCTCTAATTCCCATTGTTAGGTATTTAAAGTTTTGTGCTTGAATTATCATTTGATATTACATTGGAAATTTAAATTATCTTCAAATTATTTTACTTTTGGTTAATATTAGTCAAAATCACTAATAAACTCATTTTTGAAATTTTTAGGCCTAATCCACTTTTAAAATCAACACAAAAGTGTTTGCATATTATCTTTTTTGTAATTTAATATATTTTATTGTAATTTTAGCTCAAACATATTTTTACAGGTCAAATATTTTTTTATCTTTCTATTTAATTTTTTGTTTTGTTTAGTTGTACTTTTTTTCAGAAATTTCTCCTAAACCATGTAAAAGATTAAGATATGTTGGTGATTTTAAGGAAGAGGTTTTGGTTGGTTGGTTGGTTTGGGTTTTATGGCGCAAGGTCCAAGAACGGACAAGCTGCGCCAAACGCAAGATAAAATAAATAAAATCAATGTAAATATAAAAACATTGTAAAAAAGTAATGTATTTCCTGCGCAAGAAATTAAAAAAAAAAAAAGGTGGTGTGATGCAATGATTAAAACATACTTATCAACATGGTAAAAATATAAAATGTTTGGATATAATGAATGATTAAATAAAGTGAGAAAATTTTATAGCGTTTAAAAATTTAAAAAGATTTGGATGGTGATTTTCTCCAATCAAGTCTTGTAAGTTTAAAATCGTTCTATTAAAAAAGTATTGACGATGATAATTAAAACCAGGACAATCAATTAAAATGTGATGAATTGTAAAAGGAATTTCACACGCGCTACACACAGGCGCACTCTCTCCTAATAAAAGATGCCTATGGGTAAAACGCGTGTGTCCGATACGTAATCGTGTAAGAATAACATCGGAACGTCGAATGGGCAGTGATGGCCATAATGAGAGTGATGAGTAGATGCCATGGAGCTTGTTAAGATGTTGTGTGCTCCAATCATTGCGCCATTCGGTCCATACAATGTCTCTGACAGCTTGTCGGAGGTCACTTTATGGAGCGCGAAGACTCAAAAGTGTAGCAGCATTCTTTGCTGCGTCATCAGCCCGCTCGTTGCCTGGAATCCCGACGTGGCCAGGAACCCAACAAAAACAAATATCGAAACCACGCCGAGCGAGTTGTCGATTGATGTTAAAAACGGCAAGAGCTAAAGGGTGTTCTGGGGAGTCTGATGATAGACATTCAAGGACACTTTTGGAGTCTGTATAGATTATGAATTTGCCGTTCCCGAGTTGAGAAATGTGTTGCAGTGCTTCATATATCGCATGAAATTCGGCTGTAAATACAGAAAATACACGGGGTAGTGAAAAACTCACAGTGGTCGAACCACACACAAAGGCTGAGCCAACATGCTGTGTGGTTTTCGAGCCATCTGTGTAGACATCTGTGTATTCCCTGTAGTTAAAGCGATGTGCAGCAAAAAGGTGACGGAAAATGATAGTACTGGTGTTAGATTTTTCATAACTTTGGAACGGGCGCAATTATGAAAAATTTGGATGGTTCCAAGGTGAATATGGGTAAAACACACGCTCAGAAACGGTTGTGGTTTTCAAAGATGTATGAACGAGGGCATTCCGAATGCGTAAACTAAAATGTGGGATGACTGATGGGCGATTGATAAAAAGACGATCAGAAGAGGTATTTAAAAGTAAGTCATTGAGTGGATGACTGGTGTGAGATAAAATGCGGTAATAAAGTCTGAGAGACAACAACAGACGAGTGTAAGCCAAAGGAGGCTCGTGGCATACCACATAAAGGCTTTTGACCGGTGAAGTGCGAAAAGCACCGGAACAGATTCTCAGTGCGGTGTGATGTATCGTATCGAGTCTTTTCAAAACAGATGGACGCGCAGAGTTGTATGCTGCACAGCCATAGTCCAATTTGGATCGAATAGTGGCTCGATATATGTCCAACATTGAGGATCGTTCCGCTCCCCAAGATGTATTCGAGAGAACTTTTAAAAGGCTTAGTTTTTTCATACACGATAGTCGCAAATACTCGACGTGGGGTAGAAAGGTAAGTTTATGGTCAAAAATTATGCCTAGAAACTGACCACTCTGAAAAGGCGACAGAGCCTGAGTCGTCTCCAAGGTATAAACAAGACGCGAGTGTATCATCTTTTCAAACAGTTTGCAAATGCAGCTCGTAAGTGCTATAGGCCGATAGCTAGATGGGTTTTTAGGGTCCTTTCCTGGTTTGGGGAAAGGTATTACAATCGCACGCCTCCAAGACAATGGGAAAGTGTGTTCCTCCCATATGCGGTTATATATTCGCAAGAGGTTTCGAAGGGAGTGATGAGACAGATGCTGAATCATGATATAACTGATGCCATCAGGACCCGGTGCCGACATCCTGGTTTTTTGAAGGCATCTTGTCAATTCCCTATCCGTAAAAACACAATTATAGCCGAGTTCGGAACGGGTGTTGTAATTTAGGCGACGGGACTCCGCGCGGTATTTTGCGCGTGTAAAGGTGTTGGAATAACTATTCGCTGCGGAAGAGAAAGCGCGTGCGATAGCATTTGCTATCTCAACCGCCTCCGAGACAAGTTGACCATTTTCTTCGACAAATGATATTTGATGGTCGGAATATAGTTCCATTGCCTTTTGTACTCCGCTCCACAGTTGTTTAGAAGGAGTGGTGGATGTTATGCCGGATACATACCGTTTCCACGATTCCCGTTGGGTTTGACGGCGTATACGGCGTGCATTCGCTTTTGCCTTTTTAAAAGCGATGAGGTTTACAGTTGTGGGGTATCGACGGAAGACACCCCATGCCTTACGTTGTGTTTTAATAGCTGCAGTGCAATCTGTGTTCCACAAAGATTTGCAGTGTTTGTGAAAGGATGGAGATGTTTTTAAGATTGCTATATTCGCCGCTTTTAAGATTACTTGGGTGATTTTTTGAACAGCTTCATCAATGTTTCCCTCCACCATATGTTCAGTAATAATGGCCAGAGATGTAAAATTTGGCCAGTCGGCTGCGTCATAAATGTAACGTGATGGACGGCTAACAGGATCATTTCCTCCGATATGAGTGACGAATATCGGGAAATGATCGCTGTTGCGCAAGTCACTTCCGACAAAAAAGGAAAAAAAGGGAAAAACAGAAGAGCAGATGGCAAGGTCGATAGCATGAAACGTTCGAGATGGTTCGTGGAAGTAGGTAATTTCACCGTTGTTGAGCAGACAGAGACAGTGATCAGATATCAACTGTTCGATCTGTCGCCCACGGGAATTAGTATCCCTACTTCCCCATATCTCACTGTGAGCATTAAAATCACCAAGTATAATAAAAGGTACAGGTAGCTGATCCATTAAATCCTCAAGGCTCTGTTGTTGGATGGTCTGATTTGGTGGTAAATAGAGAGAGCATACGGTTATCATACGTCGTACTTGCATTCTGACAGCGACTGCTTGTAATGTCGTGTTTAGTGATAATGTAAGATATGGGTAAGCATGGGAGGTGAAAAGTGCAACACCTCCTGAAGCAGTTCCATCATTGTGATCACTTCGAATGCAAGTATAATGACGGATCCTTGCTCTGTCAGTCGACTTCAAGTGTGTCTCTTGAAGTGCGACGCATGCGGGATTGTATTCTCTAATTAGGGCTTTAACCTCGTCCAACTTATTGCGTAGGCCGCGACAGTTCCAGGATACAAAGGAAGTTATTGTTGTTTAGATGGTTTGTTAGATTTACCCTGTCCTGGAGTTTCCTCTTGGGTGGGTATTTCCATATCTGTGTCGGAGTCAGAGATATCCGACGCATGGAGACTTAACTCTACTTCTTCAGCTGCATGTCGAAGTAGATGTTTGGGGGTTTTAGTTAAATTTTCTAAATATTTTGAATTTTTATACTTGGTGGAACGGTTAGTCTTTGGTCGTCTAAGTGCTTTATATGTTGGTAATTGTATGGTTGGTTTTTTAATAGATGAATTGGAAACGGTTTTTACTGAGGACGTGCTTGATTTTGAATTGGAAGTTGAAGAATGTTTTACATTTTTTGGTATATTAGGCTCTATTGTCCGAGTTGGTGCCAAAATTTTAGGTGGTTGAATATTTTGGTTGCACAAAGGATCAGTCATTGTGGCTACAGACTTGACAGATTTTGTGGAAGTTGCCGCAGCATATGAAACTCCAACTTTAGGAGTTCGAGATTCTATTATCCTACGGGCTTCCTGAAAAGAGATATTCTGAGTCACCCTAACTGTTTGCACTTCTTTTTCTAAGGTCCACTTTGAACATGATCTTGAGAATGCCGGATGATCCCCACTGCAGTTTACGCAATGAGGCGGCAATGTGCAGGTGTTACTGTCGTGAGCGATTCCACCACATCGAGAGCAGGTTTCGGCACCACGACAGGCAGTTTGGGAGTGTCCGAATCTCTGGCACTTAAAGCACCGTAGAGGATTTGGCACAAATACTCGAACAGGGCAACTCAGATAGGTAGCTTTTACTCGGGACGGCAAGGTAGGGGAATCGAAAGTTAAAATTAAGTGTTTAGTGGGGAAGATTGCCCCATCTCGACGTACAGTTATACGTCGAACACCGCAAACCTGCTCGTCACGAAGGTTTTCTAATATTTCTTCTTCAGATACAAACAAAAGATCAGCTTCGGATATGACACCTCGTGAAAAATTTAAAGAATTATGAGTGCTAACAGAAACAGAAAATGGGCATATTGTATTAGTATTTGATAGAAGTTCTGCTTGTTTCTGTGTTGACACTTCAATTTGAAGGTCTCCTGAGCGAAGTTTTTTTATAGTTTTAACGGTTCCCAGAAAAGATTCTATTGCTTTATTAATAAGAAAAGGCGAAACTGTTGTAAAGGATGGTTGTGGAAGGTTTTGATTTGAAATTGAACTACTTAATAATTTAATAATAAAAAATCGTGCATGTTTTAACGATGGTTTGACAAATTGTTGCTCCCTATTAAAGGGAGAAGATTTGGAGATATCATTATTCATGATTAAAAGGGTAAAGGGGTTCAGGCCGAGCAGCACCACCCACCACCGAGTCCAACGAGGGGATGCAAAACTGCACCGGTGTTAACACGACCCATACGGTCACGCATCATCTCTGTAAAAGACACCACCTTTAACGTGCAGCCCAGTAGATGATCAATCGCTTGATCCCAAGCCGACGACGAAGTCCAATCGACCAGCCGATTGATGTACACGGGACCAATGCACACCTCCCGTTTACCTGAAGCGAGGGCCGAAGCAGTGTGTTGGGTCAGTATATCGTCCCTCAACTGCCAGGATCCCTTTATCCAGGGACACGGGTCTCCACGTACGGCAAACACGTGGGTGATATTATCCCCAAGAGAAGCTGAAAGCACAGACGGGCGAAAAGCTTCTCAAGGGGAGCCCTCACCTCCGAAGAGGCAACCACAACGAGGGAGAAGAAAAAGCAAAAAGCAAATGGTATAGGAGGAGAAGGACGAAAGGGAGGTAAGGTCACTCAGGTACCCCGGGGTTGTGAAGCCCGTACAAACCTAAAGATGGAATGCCCCTGGGGGCGAAGAGGTTTTGGAGTCGCCTACCAAGGCTAAACATGCAGTTACAGTGGCAACTGAAGAACTCAATAAGAAGAGAAAATTAATTAAAACACAGAACGTAGAATGCAAAAGAGGCTGAAAACTTTTCAAGAAGTTATAGATTACCTGAAGCAGAAGGCATTTATTTCTAATCACACTCAAGAAGTCTTAGAAGCATGTTTTTAATATTATATAAAATTAAAAAATTTAAATACCATTTATTGAATCTTTTTAACATTATAAGATAACACATGGTCAACATAATTTGTCTAAGTGATATCATTATTAAAAGATGTTACTTTTTTAAATACTTCATAGCTAATATTAAATAACTATCAAGTTTATTAGCATCCATGTCTCACTTGGCCAAATAAACGGGAGTGGTTAGACGTGGCAATATTGTTCCTGTAACCTGAAAAACTAACCTCTAATATTATAAAAGGAAGTGTTTGTATGTTTGTTTCTTGCACACAAAGTCCTGACTAATCTATGACGCTTACAGTAATGGGATTTGGCACACAGGTAGTCCAAATATTTTGCAATTTTAGGAGCACGGCAAAATTTAAAATTCAATTCTCTTTCCAAAATTAAACAGATTGTTTTTTTTAACGCGAAGGGAAGGAAATGCAGATTTTTTGCAGATCCTGCCATTTTCCATTTCAGCAAAGAAGAACAAAGGGGGGGGGGGAAAACGTATTGACTCGCATTGTTTAGTTTTTTTTAGAACAATCGGAATCGTTAAAGATGGATAAAAATTTCAACGGATTTGAAATCTGCGGTAAATTTTACACCAGATTAATACCTAACTACGGAGTTGCTCGTGGTGTTGGTTTGCGAAGCATAAGCCGTTAGCCACGCAGTAGCTAGTAAATTTATATTTAAATTTGATAAAATTTAATAACTGTTCTTGATTTTTCTATCTTCAATGAGAGGTCTTGAGTGTTCCTCCTCAATATTTTCTAAGATAATTTTTTTTATTTTACTTTCAGCTTTCTATGCCAATATCAGATTCTTCAGTAGGAGCTTTTTAAGCAATTGCAGAATAAGCAGGGAATTTATGAAAAAGAAATAAAAATATTTTGCCTCAACTCTCAATTTCTTTTCGAGCAAGGCATATGATTTTGTACGAGAAGCTCTTTCCCTCAATTTACTTCATCCATCAACCTTAAGAAGATGGTTCCAATCAGTGGATGGTGATCCTGGATTTTCTAATGTTGCATTTGAAGCTTTAAAGGTTAAAGCAAATGCATCAGAAAGTAAAGAAATATGTTCTTTAATTATAGATGAAATGTCAAATCGCCGCCAAATTGAATTTGATGGTAAAAGACTCTATGATTATGTAGATCTCGGAACACAAATTGATGTGACCAACTATCAGAGGCATATGTGTTTTTGCTTAATTGCATTAATGGAAAATGGAAATTACCTGTAAGTTACTTTTTGATAGCAGGGTTAGATGCCTCAGAGCAGGCCAGTATGATTAAAAAAGCTCTAGAGTTAATTCATGACACGGGAATTGATGTTGTGTCTCCAACGTTTGATGGACCTTCAACTAACACTGCTATGGCTAGAGAACTTGGTTGTTCATTTGAAGCTGAAGCAATAAAATTCCATTTCCCCCATCCTGTAACTCAAAAAGATATTGTAGTTATTTATGACCCAAGCCACATGTTAAAATTAGTCCGCAACTGTTTAGCATCAAAACATTCAATTTTTGATGGTCAAAACAGGATGCTGAGATGGGATTTTACTGTCAAGCTTCATGTGTGAGTTACAGAAAAAGGAGGGGCTACACTTTGGCAAACAAGCTGCATACCCTCCACATTCAGTGGCAAAGAGAAAAGATTAAATTAAGCTGGCTACACAGGTGTTTTCAAAAAGTGTTGCTGATGCCTTACTATATATAAGCAATTCGTTACAACATCCATACTTTGAAGGTTGTGAGGCCACAGTTGATTTTGTAAATCTTTTCGACTCGTTATTCGATATTTTCAATTCAAAAAATTTGCTTCCTAAAGGCTTTAAACCTCCTTTGTCAAAAAATAATAATGAAAACTTCTTTAAATTTTTATGTGATGCTGAGAGTTACATCAGAGGTCTGAAAATTTCTAGAAATGGTCCTTCAATACTCAACAGTAATCGCCGTACAGGTTTTTTCGGATTTCTTGCATGTATTAAAAGCCTAAAACTGTTATATAAAATCCCCAAGAGGAGCTGAAAGCACAGACGGGTAGAGGAGAGGAAAGATGAAAGGGAGAAAAGATCACTCGGGTACCCCGGGGTTGTGAAGCCCGTACAAACTTAAAGCAGGAATGCCCCTGGGGGCTAAAAAAAAGATTTATGGAACTGTTTGATACTCTTAGTGATTTTTTAAGAAATCATTCCTGAAATGAAGTATCTGTTAACAGTCGATGGTAAAGCATTTGTGAGTTATATAGCCAATATCTTTGAAAACTAAATATATTAAATAAGTAACTTCAAAGAATAAATAAAACTATTGTTGATGCAAAAGCGAAGATATTTGGTTTCATTACCCTTATTGAGTTATGTCAGAAATATATTAAGAACAAAAACTTTGAACAGTTTCATTGGCTCCAAAAATGTGAAGTAAATGATACCGTTTTACTTGTTATTGTCAATCATCTGAAAATTCTTTCGGCTAATTTAAAAGAAAGATTTTCTGATTTAAAACAAATTGATTTTACAACATGGATGATGCAGCCAATGTTAGTGGATTTGTCTGATATATCAAATATACAGTATCAAGAAGAAATACAAAATGATGAGTCAGTTAAAACTTTATTTAATATAAAAGGAGCGATAGCATGGCTTTGTGAGGAAACAGAAATCAAATACCCAAATTCAACCAAATGTGCTAGAAAACTATTGTTACCGTTTCCATCTTCATATTTAGCCGAATGTGGATTTAGTGCTGTAAATTATTTACTGGTAAAAAAAAGAAATCGTCTGAATATAACACAACGGGGAGACTTGAGACTGAAGCTAACCAAACTGGAACCTAACATAAAATCTCTGTGCAGCAAGCATCAAGCGCAAGGATCTCACTAAATTAAAATATTAAATTATTATAGAAAAATCTTCATTAAAATTATTTCGAATTTAAATTTCAGTTTTTCATTATATGTTTTGAAAATTTATTTACTGTGTTCCGTTAACAATTTCCTAGTGATTTCTTCCTAAAACCTATCATTTAAGTTTCTTAAGTGAACAATTCAATTTTTTACTATTAAAAATTATGTATATGTTACACAGGGGGATAAGAATTTTAGAAAGGCTTAGGTGGGGCATGGCACAAAAAAGGTTGGGAAACACTGCATTAAGGCATCTAGCTCTGGAAACTGTTTACCATTAGATGACACGTTTATTTTAATATTACACAATATAAAAATAAATTTCTTTTTAAAATAAATGAAATGGTTGAACCTTTTGCTGAATCAAATGGAGATTCATGTAGTGCTATTGAGGATATACCTGCAGATCTAGAGGCCTTGTCTTTTTTGTCAGTGATGTGGTGAGAGTAGTATATAGGGCGGTATACCGCCGGAAGTGGTCACACCGCGTGACCGGAAGTGGATGTGGTCATATGCTGTCATACCGGAAGTAATGTCATAATAAGGAAGTGGAGTTTTCGTTTTTTTTGTACCGGAGTTGATCTGTGTTTTGTTGAGTTGCTTTCCTCCAGCTGGGAGTTGAGTTGGTATTTTTGAAAGTTTACTTTTTAAGAAATGGCAACATGCAAAACCGAAACTGATCCGGAGAGGACGTTTGTTTATGACTTGGACTTATGTTGACTTTGAATCGTTTGGAGAACGCAACGCACATCACTCTCTCTCTCTCTCTTTGACTGATCTAAAGACTTGTTTTCAAATTTCCTACCTGAGAATGAAACGGTTTGCGAATCAACCTGAAGTGTGTAAGAGAGTTGCTTCAAACAATCAAATGAATCAACCATTAATTCCTGAGGAAGATCCTAAAATAATAATGGACTCTCTGCCCGATTACATGTTACACATTGGTGACCATCTGTTCCTGCTAGTGAACAATTTCATCGGCACTTCAAGGGTTCACATTCGTAGATTTTCTGAGGATGAACATGGTGCCTTGCAACCAACAAATGATGGTGTTTCGCAACATCCAAAAATTTGGTATCTTTTTACGAGAAAGGTGAATAGATTTTACTCACATGCTGAACTCTCTGACGGTAAAGTTATAGAGAAAGACGTCTGTCTCTCTAAAGTGTTGGCAGGTGAAGAAGTTGGGACTTGATTTTACAGCGAGTGTTTAAAAAAAAGACCGCTCTCAACAGTTTGTGTGCCCAATTATGTAAGCATGAATACGGATCAATATCTTAGAATGTGTGGACGCTATGATGACATTTCAGACTTAATGAACCGGTCCCTTCTGACGTATTCCCTGTGCTACTATGTTAAAATAGAACTTTTTAAGAACTTTCCTGACGAGTGGTGGAAGGCCTACGACGGAGACCCCGATAATACTGAGGGGTTGTTTGAAATCTCGAAATCTCTGTGTAAGTGCTTGAAGGATAGTGTTGTGACAAACATTGCACTAATTATAGCCTGCTTGGGCTGTAAAAGCGAATTGATAGACCAATCTGTACATGCATGTATTATATATATATATTGTAACATGGCTAACATTTGCCTAAAACAATTGGTGAAAAACTTCCTGCCACGTTGAGTGTGGGCGAAGGAAATGCACCCTATTCGAGGTTTTCTACGGATACTTCTAAACAGTACAATTCCATAGGGTGCTTCTAAAAATAGATTTCTTTCAGCCCCACTATGGGTTAACCTAATGTAAATTGGGACCCTCAGCGAGGCTAGGGATGACGGCCGTTGACCGGAGAGGTCATCGACTCTGGACGCGGTGTCGGGGGTGGAAGAAAAAGCTGGAAGTTTTTTTGGAGGGAGATGAGCTTTTGAGTTTGCGGAAAGAACAACGATTTTGTTCTGGCTCCCATCCTGGGAAAAACTTTGCGGCAGAACCCCTGCCAGAAACGATTGGATTATCATCTTGGATATCCCAACCAGGGATGAGATTTATTGAAATTGGATTATCATCTCGGATATCCCAACCAGGGATGAGATTTACTGTAATCGGACCACGTCAATATGCCGAAGTGTAAAAATTAAGTTTTGAATAATTTTGTGTAAATAAAACTCGATTAATCTAGAGTTTGATTGAGTTATTTTAGCGTAAAACGCTACAGCTTTAAAGATAGATATTTTGGATTAACACCTGGAACTCCGAATATCCTTTTTTTTTATTTGAACTTTTATCGAGCCAACCTGGCTGCTGAAATCTGTGTTCCTGAAAGCGTAGCAAAACCTGCAGAACTGATCATCGAGCCAACCTGGTTGCTGAAACCTGTGTTCCTGACAACGTAGCAAAACCTGCGGAACTGATCATCGAGCCAACCTGGATGTGATTGAATGCAAAAGTGTTCAAGTACCTAACTACTTCTGGTGTTGCCTGTGCTCCGGGAAACTTTCTGAAGGAGTGTCCTTGGAAGAAGACTGCAAAAAGAGTGAATACTCCTTTTATTGAATGCACTTGAGGCAATTGGGGTGTTTTGTTAAATTTAAATTAACCGTTGTGCGAAAATTTTAAGGGAAATACTTCGATAGTGTTTAATTAATATGCTACGTAGTGATACTCAGAAACAATAGAGTGATTTAAGTTAAAGATTCAATTTTTATTTTTGTGTGAAATGTACACGTTTTATCAGTAGTTTTAGTAAAAAGCTAGTGAGTTAGAAATTTCCACTGTGAGAATTATTGTGAACGATCATAGAAAATTAAATTGAAGATTGTAGTAGTTGAAAGTATAGGTACGGTATTGCTCAATTTTAAGCTATGGCATTTTCAATGACAGCAACTAAAGCTGAGTTGCTCGAGGTAGCAGATGATTTTGGCGTGTTAGCAGCAGAATCAATGAATAAGACTCAAATTATCGGGCTCATTAAAACAATACAAAATTTTGATGAGGAAATGGTGAAAGCTTCTGGTAGAATCGGTGCGAGAAGACAGAAAAAGGCAGTCGAAATTACAGGAAAGGAAAGAACAAATTGAGTTAGAGAAAAGGGATATAAAGAGAGAGAAATTCAATTAGAAAAACTACGTATTATGTCAGGAAATCAAACTCACGAATCGACCCCTCTAGAATCAAACATGAGGAGAACCTCTCCGGGACTAAAAATATGTATGCCTAATTTTAATCCAGACGAAACGGACATTTAGCCTGTATCTCACAACTTTTGAAAGGCAGGCTAGAGGCTCGTCGATAGACGAAGAGGAGTGGATAATTCAACTAATAGCATTGCTTCTTATAGAAATCGGGCAAATCATAGTCAGAGACGCAAGACGAGTCTAAGACATATGCAGATGTCAAGAAAATTATTCTGAATTGGTACAAGCTGGGCCCCGAAGCATTTAGAGTAAAATTCGTGCAGCACACGCGGATTGAATTGGATTTGGTTTTATGGCATTGAGTCCTCTTGGGATATATTATGCCAAACTCAAGATTAAAAAAAAAAAAAAACACATATATAATATAATAATAATAATAGTATATTAATGAAACGAAAGCAGCACACGCGGAAAGCGAACAGTCGTTGGCTAGATTTTGCCTATGAATTGGAAAGCTATATGGAAGGATGGGTTGGAGGTTTAGGGATAGACACGTTTGAAAAGTTGAAAGCTCTTTTAATAGCCGACCAAATGAAACGCAAAGCCGTGCCGGAAGCGAGGGAACATTTCATCGACACATGGGGAGAAATTATTTCGCCACTTGAGTTGGCAGACAAATTAGACCAATTCGTAACGGTCAGACAAAACTTTAGGAAACCAATGTCAGGTGGAAAGAAGGAGTTTCAAGGTGTTAAGTTTAACGAACCCCGTAGAAAGACGGAAGAAAAGTTAAACTTTGGGAGAAGGTTCGAAAGACCCCCATCTTCTCCGGAAAAAGTTAATCGTTTTGATCGGGCAAAAGAATTTGAAAAAAGGAGATCACTGCACTGTTATGAGTGTAATTGCTTAGATCATCTCAGACCTTTCTGTTCTAAACTGAAAGAGAAAAGATCAAGAGACATAAATGAATTAAGGTTAATTGGTAGGTACTTGCGGAGGGATTATATAACGAAGGCGATGTAATGGGGGGAAACTACTCCCCTCGGAACGATAACATAGGCGGAGAAAATCAGGCACTGATTGACTGCGCGCCCGAGCTGCTTCGAGACAGGCAGCGAAAATGTGAAATCTTAGGTGTGATTTGGAAAGGTTTAGGGACAGAGGACAAAAGGATATGCAAAGAATATGTAGTTGAGAACGGATTACTGTATAAAATCCAAAGGGATAAGATCGGGGATGAGAGAAAGCTAATTGTTGTCCCCGCAGAAATTAAAATGAGGATAATGGGACTTGTACACGATGAATTAGCGGCGCATGCCGGTATGTTTAAAATAAAAAATAGGTTGGCAAGGCGGGGTTTTATTGGCCTGGGTAAAGATATAGAGATTTATGTAAGGACGTGCGACTCCTGCCAGAGGGTTGTAAAATCCTCGGATAAAAAGAAAGCACCGATGAAACTAGTGCCCATTATCAAGGAAGTATTTAGTAAAATTAACATCGACGCGTGTGGTCCCTTAGCGACAAGCGAGTCGGGGAACAGATACATTATCACAGCTATATGTTTACCTTCGAAATACCCCGAGGCAGTTGTTACAAGAGATATCTCCTCTTTGAGCGTAACAGACGCACTTTTGCAGATATTCTCTAGGATCGGGTTCCCTAACGAGGTCCAATGTGATCAGGGGACTTCTTTCACGAGCAATCCTACAGCAGAATTTTTTGAGAAGTTTGGTATTAAAGTTACTCGTAGTTCTGTCGCACACCCACAGTATAATCCTGTAGAACGGTTTCACTGGACTATAAAAAGACTTTTGAGGGTATTGTGCATTGACGCAGGGGAATCGTGGGAGCATCACTTGCCTGCGGCTCTGTTAGCGTTACGAACGGTAACCTATGAATCCACAGGATTGGATTGGATTTGGTTTTCTGGCATTGAGTCCTCTTGGGATATATTATGCCAAACTCAAGATAAAAAGTCTAGTATATATAGTCTAATAATAAAATAGAATGAGTGATGTCATAATTAAATGAGAACTATATAAAATTATATATGATGGATAAACCCTATGTCATGTAAAAAGCTAAAAATATTTGGATGAAGATTCTCTACAACCATGTCTTCTAAATGAATTAAAATGTTTAAGTCGTTGCCTTTAAAATCATGAATCTATAGGATTCTACCCGTCAGAACTGGTTTTTGGAAAAAACCTTAGGACTCCTGAGGTTCTGCTGTACGACCACGGGGCACAAAGTGCTGAGGAAAGCAGTCCTGTAACGGAACATGTGTTTCAAATTTTGAACCGATTACGGAAAGCCCAAGAGTTAGCGGTAGAGAATAGGGGTGACGAGCAACAAAAACAAAAGTTGTGGCATGATAGGAACTCGGTCCGCCGTGACTTTAAGGTAGGAGACCAAGTTTTGGTTTTGGCCACCTCACGGCCAAATAACTGGCAGCGCATTGGAAAGGGTCAGGCACTATACACGCCCGAATCTCAGACACAAACTATATGATCAAGACAGGCGAAGGGAAAGAGAAATCCTTGATTTATCCTGTGAATATGATAAAGCCATATTATAGAAGGCCAGAAATTATAAACTTGATAGAGTGGGAGGGAGAGACTGGGAATATAGAAGATTCTGATTGGGACGTTCTGGTTTTAAACGAAGGTCCAGATACTCTGGATAGGGAAGAAATAATTGAGAACAGCGAGTTGGGAAACAAACTTACTGACTGACTGACTCTCAAATTGATAAATTGCGGGGTTTACTAAAGACACATGACAAAGTGTTCTCGGATAACCCAGGGTTAACCGACATGGTAGAACATGACATTGTGCTTACTTCTGATAAACCACTGAGAGCGAGACCGTACCGAACGTCGCCGCGGCAAACGAAAATTCTGAAAAATGAAATTGAGAAAATGTTAGCTCGTAAAATTATAGATTGGAGAATCAGATTATATATCACCAATTATTGTCGTTGCGGTTGAGGATCCGCGACCCTGTATAGATTATCGACGCTTAAACGCAATTACACGGACGGAATTTTTCCCGCTCCCTAATATTGAGGAAAGGGTTGAGAAGGTAGCATCCGATATATATATATATACACACACAAAGCACACAGTCGTAAAAAAAACTGGGAGTGATTTTCAAGATACGTATAGTGACCAATATAACAATTAAATAGTATATATATATATATATATATATATATATATATATATATATATATATATATATATATATATAATTGCGGAAAAAATAAACATTTTTTTATGTTGAGCCATAAGGCACTGTACGATAATTATCCAAAACAACTCGCTTATCAAAATTGAATGTATATTTATTTTTTTTCCATTACGCTACTTATTTTTTTGTTTTTTAACGTTTCTTTTAAATTTTAAAATTTTCTGTTAAGATTGGTTCTTGTACCGAATTGTGCAATATATTTTTCATTGCTTCAAAGTTTAATAGTTGAGAAGTTTTATTATTCAGAGTAAAACCTCTCACTTTGCACACAATGTTATTTTGAGAGGTTCTATATGCATAATTTTTGGGGCCTCTAGTGATACAAATTCTGTAATATAATCGCCGTTTAACTCATCGGTGAAGTATCCCAGAACATCACCTAGCGGAGGATAGTTTTTTCCGTCATATATATATATATATATATATATATATATATATATATATATATATATATATATATATATATATATATATATATATAAAGCGATATCGTGTATCTGAAGGAAGTAAGGTAAAAGAAAATATATTGGTCTATAAAAAAATGGGTATTGGAGTATAGAACTCAAAACAGAAAATCTCAAATATACTCACTTCTACTGTCTTATCTGTTAGATATTGTGAAGTCCGGCACTGACGAAATGATGGCGGTTTGGGTCTTGTTATCATTTTGGCCAAATTTTCCCCAAAACGAGTTCAACATAAGTTTAGAGACAGCCCGGCGTCCTAAATTTTTTGTTATACGATCGGGATCTAGTTTAACATTTTCTTTAATCAAGTAATTTGATAGGTAACGCTCTTTATCTGCTTCAGAAATACAGTCCTGTGGCCATCCAGAGGCTTCTTGTTTCATTTTCAGAAACATATCAATGTAATTTTTAAACAATCCACTGGATTGCTCTGAAAAATGGTACACTTCGTAAATTTTCACTAGAGCATACCCTACTTTCAGAGCTCTCTGGACTTCAATTGCTGTCCAAGTTCTTGTAATTGAACGCTCATCGTCCGAATGGATGCATATATTTTTGGATCTTGTGTCTATGCATAGTTTACAAAGACCAAAAATTAATTTATTCTGGGACCTATAGGGCAATACAGGATGCATTAATGTTTTAGGTGGGAGTACTATGCAAAAAAACCACAGAATTTTAATTGCTTAAAATTGTCTGTTATTACCAATGGGTGACCTATGGGATATGAACAATATTTATTTGCATATGGCTATAAAGATGTGAAATCTACGTATTTAATTTGCTCGGTTTCCGATATCGTATGGTATAATTTAGAGACGCCGGTTCTGCTACCGTAAAAAGCATCTCTAGGATTCAACCGTGGGACAAGCTGTAAGTATAATCGACACTAGTGTTACTTTTATTTAAGATCGTTAAAATATTCTATGCGATTGTAAAAATCGTAATAATAGTCAAAATTACTAAACTATCTTTTCAGAATCAAGTCCTTTTCAGAGCTTCAATCTCGTGTTCCCATGTAAAGACCACTTTGTACCCGGCCTCTTTCAAACCTTTCTCTTGTTTTTCAGTTTCCTTAAGCATCCTCCACATCGGTCTGTTGGTTAGGGGATGTATAGTAGAGGTTCCAATACATAAGAGACATCCATGATAAAAACATCCCTTAAACTGAAAAACAGTTCGAGAATCTTCATGGAATCCATCTACATAGGTACCTTGTGCCTTTGCTTCACCATAGCCTCTCCTGTAGTGTTGTATAGTCTTATGTAAACAAAAAAAAAGTAATTTTAGTAAAAAAACATTATTTAGACATACTTTTCTCAATCTATGCTCTGAAACATACACTTCAGCAAGATATAACATAAATTATCTTCACTGTGTTCCAAGTGCATTAACCATTCCAAAGATACTCTGCTTGTATTAATTCACCGAACGTATCCACCCATTGGAACAACTGCTATGGTATTCTGTTGTACATGGAGAGACTGATAGACACCCATACAGGCTGAGGCTATGGTAATGTGTTGAAAGGGGTCTAAGCCTGAAATGTCTAGAAATTCTTCCTTAAACAGGAGGCAGCATTTCCTTAAAATGTCGACGTCGGATCTAAAAATAAAGTATGTTCATCAAAACATTAAAATTACTTTATGTAGCATGAGCCTTCGTTTCCATTTTATACTATTTCAAAACACTTAAATTCTCAATTTAAAAAAAAGTCATTCGTTAATAATTACCGGCAATATTCCTTCAGCTCACTCCTAAAATGAAATGGTTCTGTCTGCCTGTTGTTGTACCAAGTACCCTGACTGTACGCCGAGATCGCTATTTTTCTCAGTCTTTTCCGAATAATCGTCAGAAGTTTTTTTGAGAACCTCAATATCATCTTATAAACGTTTCTTCTTTCTTTTCAAATCATCAACACCTTCGGTTAGGAGTTTTCTTTTTTCTCCACCAGTTTTATTCCTCTTAGTTATTTTTTAGAAATGATAAGTTTTCGATTCCACCAACAAATCGTAGATGGTCATCAATGACACTTTTGGCCACAAGTGTTTCATTGGCAAGATATTCAGCCAGTATGTTTTAGTTAATCGAAAACCCTCTCTCGACACTTGCCTGCCCATGCGAAAGTAGAAGAAGAACTTGAACTGTGTTCCATAAATTTAAATACTTCCGAGTTTGAAAGAAACTCGTAGTAAAACACATCAAGCCGATGTACGAGCGGATGAAAACAGTCAACTGCAGCAGTGCCTGAATTGAATTGTTGCGTCCATACTGCTAAAGTCTTCAATGAAACTACTGTATTCTTTCAAAATCTTATCACAGTCCACTTCTTTGACGCGTGCTGCATTTGTCAAACAAAGCACAATATGCTTTGAAGCTTATTTAAATTTGCTTCTTTACTACTGAGCAATGCACGAGGATCTAAACAAGACATATTACGCACTAATGATAAATTTAAGGGGCATTTTTCTATTAGTTTTTTTTGTCAATTTAATAACAATTGCCTGCCGCTTAAATAAAACTCCATTATTGTTTTTAATTATTAACAGGGGGGATTCATACAAATTTTCACAAATCAAAATCAAGGAGTATTTAAGGAGTTTTCAAGGAGTGATTTTTAAAATTTCAAGGAGTACGTTTTTACATAACTTTACCGATTACACCAATAAATCATGCTTTGCAACAAATTTAAAAGTAGACTAGTTTAAAAAATATTTAAAATACCTTACTTAAAATTTAAGTATAATTAACCTCTAACACACTTTTAATTGTTAGAGGTTAATTATAACATCTTACCATAAAACCTCATTAAGTGCATTGATAAAAAAAATAACAAACTCAATAATTTTCATACATCGTTTAATTAAAAAAAGGTTGCAAATTTTTTAGGTCTGCTTTTTTTGCAGATTTGTACAGCAATTTCATCTAGTGCAATGTTTTTTTCTTTAATGGTTTTTCTGAGGCTGTTTGACTTAATAAAAAAAGAAATGTCTCTTTTTGCCTCTCCTTTCTGAGCAAGCTCATCTGCTTCTTTTTCATTATCCACAATATCTTTCTGGAGACATCTTTTTTTTTTCCAAATAATCTATTTCTTCCTCAATCAATTTCCTTTTGACTCCTACCCCTTTGTTTTGGTTACGTTTTTGTGTTTCCAAAAAATCTTGAGATTTGCCCCTTGCTGCGGAAGCAGATAGCCTTAGTTCCTTTGTTATGTTAACATTCTTAGCACCGCCATGGATTTTAAAAGAATCGTGAATTTTTCTTTGAGCAATATAGGATTCATCCTTTAAATTTTCCACTTCAATAGATTTATTGACTGAAAACCCTCTTTCTACAGATGCCTGGCCATGTGACAGTATCAGGAGCATCTTAAAGAAGTCCAACAGGTCTCCATACTTTTCCTCCTTTAAAAAGGAATAATAGAATTCATCAAGACACATTGTTTTGGGATTAAACTTCTTGAATTCCACCGATAGGTTCTTTTTTATATCTTCTAAAAATTCAAGATATAATAGAAGAATTTTATTCTCCCTTTCCATCAGAAATTTGTTGCTTTTGGGAAAAATATGTCAGAACACTTTTCATTTTCTTTTGTGACTTCTCTTTTGATTTTATCATATAATTAGGATTAATGCATGATACATTTCTTACAAGTGAGTAGGTAATTGGGCACTTTTCCATTAAATGTTGTATTAAATTAATGACTAGATTTTTACAATCATTTTTCAACAGAAGAGCATTTCCTTCTGTTACCTTTTTCTTAAAAAATTTTTCCTTTAACATCTTATCAGCAGTGAAACTTAAACTTATTTTATGTTTAGATTCATGAAGAGATGAATAATCAAAATCAAATTCACTCAACTTCGTCACTGATGAAATTTCTTCAATGCTTGCAGGTTTAATTACTTTGAAATGTTTCATTAAATTGCAAACAACTTTCAAAATATCCTGGCCCATAAAGGGAAGCATAGGTTTATCTGTCTGGTAAAGTTCCAGAAAAGGTGCAATTAATTTTGCAACAGAGAGGAATACATTGAATTTGATTTCAATAGATGGATCTTTTACAGCCTCCAAAATCACTGAAAACGATTTGCACGTAGCTTTTGGAAAGACCCCACTTTTCAATTTCAGTGAAATATTTAATTACATCATTCCATGTCTCCAAAGCTCTTTCAGTAGCCGGGCAGTTTTCCAGCCACCTGTGGTTGCAAAACTTTATATGAATTTTTTTTGTATCAGATACTTTCATATAATCATCTCTTCTAGCTGGAGAATCTTTGAAGTACCAATACAATGCATTTAAAATTTCTGTTATATTCCACTGAGTGGAAGAAACTCTTTTATTTAATGAATTATTAATTATATACAGCCCACAGCTGCCTAGTTATACACTGCACATTGAATTCTTTCCCTAAACTTTCTTGTAATTTTTCATAAAATTTCTAATTGACAGCAGGGCCATCCATAGATACATGCAATAACTTTTTCAGATCTATCTTCGATGTAGCCTCGTAGAAAGCTTTCAGCAAATCCTCAGAAGTAGAATGACCCAAAAATATTGAAGTTAAGTACTGAGTCCTTACCCTGTTATCGTCAGGATTCCAATACCTGATGTGTACATCCATCTGCTTCTTATGGTTGGTGATGTTAAGCGTTTCATCAAACAGCAATGTGTAATGCGTGATATCTTTTACGTATTTATTCATTACACTTTCACAGTAAGGTGCAATGCCAAAATGACATAAATATCTTGCCTTAGATTCCAGTAAGGCATTCGTTGTTTATTCTATTGATTGACTGGCATACGACGAGGGACATAACTTTTCGAAGCGATAAGAGATTCGCTACGCTAAGGGGCGGAGTGAAGGTCATGATGAATGGGATGATGTTTTGGTATGACCCACGTGGAAGAAAACGGTTCTTTGGAAAACGGAAGAAACTAATTTTTTCATTTCGAAAACGAAAACGACTATGGACTGTAAGCATTTTTATCTGGAGATAAATGTTTTACAGAAATGTTCAAAAATGAAAATCAAGGAGTTTTAAGGAGTCCAACGCCAAATTCAAGGAGTTTCCATAGTGCTTGAAAATGAAAATCGTTTTCAAGGAGCGTACGAACCCTGATTAAATTTATCTTTACCTAAATTTTTGAGTGTTTTTCTTGTAACAAAACCAATATTAATTTTGGTTGCATCTTTATATAGTTCTTTATTTTCTACATTCACACTTACTAATTTGAATTATATTGGAAGGGTTTCTTCTTTCAGAAATATCTTAAATAATTCTTTCAATAATATGCAAAGATCACCAATTAAAAATGATAACATTGGCATATATCTTTATCGATAGATAAAATGAAGTTGCATTTTGCAGAAAACAATTCATCTTTAAACATATCTAGTAATATTGCAAATGATTTATTATTTGGGTGAGGAAGTTTTTTTTCCAATTTCCTTGATATAACTTTTAACGGCATATAAAATTTCCAAGAGACGAACTAAAACCTTTTCATTTTCTTCCCATCTGTGTTTGCAAAATTTTAGTGGAAATCGTATGTAGGGATTTATTGAAGCAAAATCTTCCCTACGAGCAGGAGAATCTTTGAACATCCAGTAGAGAGCTGATACAGCTTGCTCTACTTCTGGAAACGCAGCAGAAAAACCACCTCTGAATGCATTATATGCAGGTCACATGTACCTACATTCAGTAAACTTGTATTGTGCTCCTTCATTTCCTCTGTCAAGCACTTTTAGGCTGACATTGGAGTCATTCATTGATAACTGGAGTAAATTTTTTGTACCCAAGGTTAAGCACTTTTCATTTATTTTTTCAAATAATATTTCCGAAGTAGCATGACCCAGAAAGTCAGAAGAATAATATCGTGTAATTATTTTGTTACGGTCCCAAAACCTAACATGCCAATCCAGTTGTTTTGATTGGCTCACTTCATTCATGCTTTCATCAAAAAGTAGTACATTCTTTGTTTCCCTCTTCACCTTATCCTTCAGTAAAGATAAAAAATATGGCGCTATGCCAAACACCGATAGATATGCGGGTTTTTTTTTCACCACAGCTAAAATTTTTTAGCTATCTCGCTGTCTGGAAACATAGTCTTAAAAATGTAATTTACATTTTCACAAGATTTATATGAATAGTGCGAATTCATAACTTTTAAAGCCCATACAATTTCAGCTTTTCTATTACGATAGTTTGTATTCACAGACTGTTCAAGTAAGTTTGTAGAAACGAGCCCATCACTTGGACACGAATTCGAACTACTTGGTTGGCTGGAGGAATATTCAGCATGGTTTTGAGCAGAAAAGATGTTTTTCAAATTTATCTTTTTATCATCATTTTTCAAAAACTTCTGATGTTTCACACCTCGCATGTGGTACTTTAAAGCTGTTTCACCCATATTTGATACATCAAAGATTAGATAACACGTAGAACAACGTGCTTTGTATAGGCATTCTGCGACACTGAGCAGACAACCTTTATACAGTGCATTTTCCAACCAATCATGGTTAAATACACTTTCCACCCGGCATACTTATCGTGAACGAAAGATAAATTAATATTTAATTGCAGTTCAACTCATTAACTAACGCGTGTTTTCAGAACTGTATACTACACAACAACGTTTGAAAAATATCGTTTGTTTGTAACAGTGACTTCACTTCGCTTCAACTTGAAGCGATGAAGAGTGGAAGGGAAAAAAGGTTTCTTCTTCCTTCTACAGGCGCACGCTAGTGATCGTGGTGAAATCACCCATTTTACGCATGCGCATAGCAACGATTCTTTCAAGGCTGAAGAGGTTGCTACGGTTCCCATTTCGCCAAAATCTAGGCAACACTACAGGGTGGTCCCGAATTCATGGTACAAACTTTAATGGTAGGTACAGGACATTGTAACAATGATTTATTGTATAGGAATGTATAGTCGCAAGTGACGCGGTGAGGCGAAAACAGGGGAAATAACGGCCGAAAGGAAAAACAAAGATTTTATTGAAAGCGTTGTTGACAAGTGTCATGTTTACAGTAATTGTTCAAAATTGCGTCCACCAGTATCGATACATGCTTGACAGCGTCGGTGGAGCGATTGGCGTACACGTTCAAAGATGCCTGGTATTTCACGCACACCTGCAGCAGCTACAGATAAGCGAGCGACGAGATCCTCATCTGAGTCAACTGGAGTCTCATAAACAAGATGCTTTAGATGTCCCCATAAAAAGTAATCGAGGCTCGATAAATCGGGAGATCGGGGTGGCCAAGGGACTGGTCCACCACGCCCAATCCATCGAGTACCAAACGTGGCATTCAGGTAATTCCGTACATCAATGCTGAAGTGTGCTGGCGCCCCATCGTGCTGAAACCACATGCGGTTACGAATGGCGATCGGAACATCATGCAGCAGTTGTGGTAACACTTCTTTCAGAAAAATAAGATAGCTTCCGCCAGTGAGCCGCGTGGGTAGTAAGTATGGGCCAATCAAAAAGTCGTTCACAATACCAGCCCACACATTAATACTGAAACGTTGTTGAAACGCATGTCGACGAGTTGCATGTGGATTATCGGTTGCCCACACATGGGAATTGTGCGCATTAAAGACACCCTCGCGTGAAAATGTCGCTTCATCTGTAAATAGCACATAATCTACGAAATCCGGCTGCAACGCACATTGCTGCATCAAACACAGACAGAAGTTCACGCGGCGTGGATAATCTGCCGGATTCAATGCTTGTACTTTCTGAAAATGGAAGGGGTGTAAGCGATTTTCGTTTAACACTCTGCATACAGTCTGATGACTCACACCTACGTCACGCGCAACAGTTCTTGTGCTTGACTCGGGTCTATCAGCCACAATGTTCAAGATGCTTTCTTCCAGCCTTGGAGTGCGTACAGCTCTTACTCGACCAGCGCCATGTCTGTTGACGTCGAACGCACCTGTTTCACAAAGTTGACGATGTAACCGTTGAAAAATTCTATGATCCGGCATTCGTCGATCAGGATACTCCGCGCGATACATTCGTAACGCAGCTCTGCCGTTACCATTTGCACGGCCGTACATGTAATGCATGTCTGCTTTTTCTGCATACGTAAAGTCACCCATCGTCTACGGCAGCACAATTGTGAATGGCGCTTTTCCCTACTGCGATGCATCATGTTCAACAGCGGCTAGACATCTACTGCCCTCTACCGGCAATGATACCAACCGATCACTCCATTTCTCTTTCCTTTTATTTCCCCTGTTTACGCCTCACCGCGTCACTTGCGACTATACATTCCTATACAATAAATCATTGTTACAATGTCCTGTACCTACCATTAAAGTTTGTACCATGAATTCGGGACCACCCTGTATATGTGTAAGACACTGCTAGAATGCGTCTTACAAGCGGTTCAATTCAGATTGTCTCAGTTACCTATCTTCGATCTGATTCGTCGAAAAGAATCACGTAGGGTTTTCAGTGAAGAGGTTGCTAGGGTTGTTATTTCGCCAAAATCTGGGCAACACTATATGTGTGTAAACCACGTGCACAATAGATCTCATTAAGTATGGAATTTAATTGCGAAATTTGTGGTACGGAATTTTATGTCAAGCGATATTTGAAGGCTCATGAAGCAAGAGTTCATGGGGTGTCTTTGCAAAAAAACAGCAACAAAAGTTTCCCTTGCAAGTCTTGTGAAAAAGTCTTCGGATCTAGAAGCAGCCTTTGATGACATTCCAATCTTGTCCATAGCACCGAAAAAACTTTAAAAGTATCTTGTTAAGAAACAAGATGCACTAAAACATTTTTGACTGTGTGTGGCTTGCGATCTCATCTGAGTTCCAAACATAAACTTGATGGATATTCTGAACGCATCAATTTGCAATTTAGCAATGAAACTGGTTTTTTTTATTTTCTCAACCTTTTTCTTTCGGTTCAATTTTTTTTTTTAAATAGTGAAAATAGAAATTAAAAATAAAAGCTCTTTTGAAGCAATTTCAAGCTGGTAAAATGTCCTGATTTTCCTTCACTGGGGGAATAAATAAAACTAATTTTTAAAATGAATGTTTTTTTTCATTAAATTAATAATTTAATAAAAATGAAAGAGTATACATTGAGAAATGTATTAGTGCAACGTTATCAATTTTACTATCTAATGCAAATATTACTTTGAAATTTGTATTTAATGAGTGTAAACTCCCTGTTATTCAACCCTCGACCTGCCACTGCTTGTAAATACCTCTGGAATGTTCTATCTTGATATAAAATGCACTCGAGAATGATATTTAAAGGTGGTGGGGGATTGGGGGTGGACGCTGTCCCGTGAAGTATTTGAGATGTCACCCTGAAATTTGGTATGAAATGGGAATTTCCCCAAATATTCCGTTCTAACTATAGCACTGTATGTAAGCTATCAGTTTCAATTTTCAGTTCTCTTTTGTAATACATAGTGGGGAATATTTGTTTCAATTGGATGATACAGGGGCAGTGGCTTAGCCATAAAAAATGTCGGGGGATTTTGATATTTTGTGGAGGGATATGGGGTAGTTTGGATTGTTTTCTATGGTCAACAACGAAAATATTTTGACCATAAAAAACCCTTGAAATATACCCCATATACCTCCAAACTTTTTTTTCTGTCTACGCCACTGGCTTTATATGTAGTTATGTATGTTAATATACATATGTATAGTTATTATGCGTGTTAAGTTCTATTTTTTATTTTTAGATTTTTATGAGTGGTTAGCTAAAGAAGAAAAGAAAACTAATTCCAAATTTGTTTCAAATAATGGAAAGCAGAAAAACAAAGATTTTACTTATCATATGTTCATCTGCAATAGAAGTGGAGTTTTCAAACCTAAAATTGAAAGGACAAGACAACTAAAATCCCAAGGAAGATAGGGTTCCATTGCACATCTGTTGGGTACAAAATTTTCGAAACCATCCGTTCAACCTTTTGTCGTTAAATTATAAGCATGGATACTTGATAAACATGTACGCTTTTGCTCCGGGATGTTTCACTGGAAATTTTACCTAAGTTCTTTCCCTATCAATGTGTGCTAAGTCCCTCTCTTTTCATCGGTACATTTGTACTCGATCCCCGAGTTTTTTAAATTTGAATGCCCAACCAATCACGGCACGCCAGCGAGATGACGAAGCGTTTTTGAAAAGGCTGGGAAATAGTTCACCCTTCGTTTTCTCGTGCCGATTTGGGCGAAAAATAGTTTTCCCACGAGTTCACGGGAGAAGAACTTAAACCACTCAACATCCCAGGTTACGGAGCTATAAGAGAGGCGGGAGAATCGGACTCGTCCTATTCGCTCTCCGATGTTTCAGTGGCTGGGGTCACCGTGCGGTGACCCCAGTCGCGGTGGGTCTTTCTTTTTGAAAAGGATGAAGGGGTCGGTTGAGCTGGCTGGAGACTGATGATTTCGAGGAGCTTTTCGCCTGTGTTTTTTGGAACGCGTGGAGAATAATTTTTCTGATGGAAAACAAGTAAAGAAGAGAACACCGTCCTGCTCCGGATTCCAGGGATTCCCTTCATGATGATGAGTTCCCACATCCACGCCCAGAAGTGAGAAAACCGTTGGTCTCCCTATGACCGGTAAAGTACATCGTCCCGATCCAGCGTCCCTCTCCGGATTCCAGAAATTCCCTTCGTGATGATCGAGTTCCCACATCCACGCCCAGAAGTGAGAAAACCGTTGGTCTACCTATGACCGGTAAAGTACATCGTCCTGCTCCAGCGTCCTTCTCCGGATTCCAGAAGTTCCCCTCGTGATGATGAGTTCCCACATCCACGCCCAGAAGTGAGAAAACCGCTGGCCTCCCTGTGACTCTGGAATGTGTACCATCATTCCGATCCAGCGTCCCTCTCCGGAATCCAGTAGCATCCTCCGTTTATCTACAATGGGCAATTATAGTTTATCGTTTTTCTTACTTTCCTTTAATTAAGTCCTTGCTCCCGAATTGATTTTTTGATTTAGAGTTATTTTCCTTTTTTTTGTCCCGTGAAACGTCTCTCGAGTTATAAGCCCACAATGGGGTTATCCCAATATTTTGAGTAGATTGGAGTAACCCAATTGAATGCTTGGTCGTTTTGGACCTATTCTGAAGATTGTGAATGTTACTTTTGTTTTACTATTTTTGGACCAAAATTCACAGTGGGAGTTTACGTAAATCTAGAGTGTATTGTCTTTTCCATGTTTAGCTTAAATAAATGTTTTTTATCGTTAAAGATTAGTTTTCTTTTCCCCTCTTTTAGTGAAACCTAATTTCACTGTCTTTACATAGTTCCATCATCAATTACAGTCGGTAAGAGCCTTTTACACAGGGTTTTGTTCACACCGTAATGTAGAATTTGTTTAATTTTCCAAGCTCGTTAAGAGTATCAGATTCAATTAAAGAAAAACCCAATGCATCATGCTTGATCGCTAGAGATTATGGTACTCACTTGACTGTTGAATATTATTCCAAGCATTATAATCGTAATTTATAACGCTGCCATATCCCAATTCCAAATGAAGAAAAGGAAATAATTGCAGGTTAGTACAAACCTATTACCAAGAAATATTTGAACAATTTCATTTTTTGAAAATTTCTATATAATAATTATTATAGTTTATCATAAATATTAAGTAGAATATAACCTCAAGTATTTTTACTTTTTGTTTGATTGCCCGGCGTAAATCTCGCTAATTGAGCTTTATTAGGGTCATTTCAGTAATTACACTTAATAAAAAAAGGTTATATTCAGTTTATCAAAAGGTTTTCATTTATTCTGTATATAATCAATAAGTAAAGAGCAAGCAATTCCTTTCGTGACTAAGCTACATAATTGTAAGAATGAATGCATAATAGCATGTAGGAATTGTTATTTGTGTTTTAAATCACATCAATGTACTTGTCATGATTATGTCATTTCCAATTTCTTATGTAAGCATATTCACTTTGTTGTTATATCACTGTGGCAGCAGGAATTAACTTTGTAGGGCCTTTGAATCCCCTTAATATGGCATCTACTTCTAATATTACAGATGATTCAGAAGCATTACCTAATCTCAATTATGTAGAGTTGATTAAATAAATGTTGGTTACATACACTATCTCAACGTTTGTACCCGTGGTAACTATGATTGTTGTAGACATAAGGGATTGGCAGTAAGAACCAGTTTCAAAATCAAATTTCATGAAATAAAACCAATTGAATATAAATATGTTGTACTCAAACAGAATATATGAATAGGTGAAATGTAGTACAGCTAACTAGAAGAAAAAAAATGATTTATTATATTAACTTATTCCAAAATGTGCATATTCGTCAATTCCAAAATCTCCAGCTGAATACCTTTTCGGTAAAAAAATGAAGGTAATAAATAATATTTTGATGAAGGCGCCACAGGTGTATCTTTTGCTAAATTCTCCTGTGGCGTTGATTTTGTTTTAGGTTTAATTATAGACATCGACATTTTTCTAAAAGATATATATTGTCTCTTCCCATTTTCATTATTATAATAAGAAACATCACTTACTACAAGTCGGTATGATACCGCTCGCTCTGATTATATGAGGATTCTAATGTGAGGTAAGGGGATTAATTCCTCTTTTATAAGAAACTGCTTGGTCACGTGATGGTTGCATGAGACAAACACGTGGATTGGATTGGATTTTGAAATTTTATGGCGCAAGGTCCAAAAACGGACATGCTGCGCCAAACGCAAGATAAAAAGAAATAAAGTCGATGTAAATGTAAAAGTATTGTACTAAAAGGTAGGTGCAAGTCTTGCGCAATAAATTTAAAATGTCATGATTAAAAAAATATAGAACATTATGGTAAAAAATATAAAAGTATGGAAATGTATGATATAAATATAGAGTGATGGATAAAACTACTATATCAAATTTATGAATCCAATGATACTTAAAAAAGGAAAAAGATTAGGATGAGGGTTTTCACCGATGAGATCGTGTAAAGTTAAAATTGATGTTTTAAAAAATTTTAAACGATGATGATTAAAATTAGGGCAGTCAATTAAAATATGTTTGACGGTAAAATCTAATGAGCATGTTTGACAAAAAGATGGATTCTCGCCCAACAAAAGATGACGATGAGTGAATCGTGTGTGCCCGATGCGAAGGCGAGTCAGTTTGACATCTGTCCCTCGCATTCGGGCAAATGGCCACAAATGAATGAATGGTTTGATGTTATGCAATTTATTGGTGACTTGCAGATTCCATGACTCCTGCCACAAAGAGTGAATATACTCCTTTGTGGACACCTTGATGTCAGTTAAAGGAACGGCTTGCTGCAGTGGAATTGAGGCTGCCTTCGCAGCACTGTCAGCAAGTTCGTTACCTTTAATGCCCACGTGACTCGGGACCCAACAAAACAAAATATCAAAACTCCTTTTCCCAAGTGAATGTAAAATGCCAAATATATCTGACACAACGGGGTGACATTTATGAGTGTAGCACTCCAACTGTTCCAAGACACTCATACTGTCACTATAGACACAGAATTTACGGTGGTGATGAAAAGATATCTGCTGGAGCGCACAATGAATGGCGACAGCTTCAGCAGTATATACCGAGCAGGAAGTATGAAGGCCGTAACTAGATATGGCGGTATCAAAAGAAATACCACAGCCAACATATCCCACTCCTTTCGATCCATCCGTAAAAACTGGAATATATGACGAGTATTGACAGCGATGTGCGGCAAAAAGCTGTTGGAAAACAATTGGGGCGATGTCAGATTTATTGTGGGGAAAAGGATTTAAATATTTTACGGAAGGAATATTCCAAGGTGGAAATCGTAAAATATTCGTTTGTTGAGTTGCGATGTCACTTAGGTTTGAGTCATTCATGCTAACTTGTACCCGTTCGTAAAACGGAAGAATATTAGAGGGACGGGCATCGTAAATTCGTCTCAAACTTGGAGTAAGAATCATGCGATTCAGAGGATGAGATGGCATGGACTGGATTTTAAAATAAAAATTGGCAGACAACTTCTTTCGCCTCAGGTCAAGTGGAAGCTGGTGGCATTCCACATAGAGGCTGTGAACAGGTGATGTGCGAAATGCACCAGAACATATCCTCAAAGCAGAATGGTGTACAGTGTCCAATCTGCGGAGATTATTTGAATTCGCGGTTGTATACACAATACATCCGTAGTCAATACGAGAGAGAATAATAGATTGATATATTCGGAGTAATGATGTTCGATCCGCACCCCAAGATGTGTTAGATAACACCCTGAGGATATTTAAGGACTTTTCACATTTCCTTCGCAAAGATAATAAATGCGGAAGGAAAGTGAGCCTGCGGTCGAAAATTACTCCGAGGAATTTCATCTCGTTGACAACGGGAATCGGAAAATTGCGAATATTAATCTCGGGGTCGAGGTGTAAACCCCGCTTTCTGCAGAAGTGGACACAGACACTCTTGCTAGGGGATAGTGTGTGGCCGTTCTGGTCGCACCACTTGACCAAGTTGTTGACAGCAGTTTGAAGTTGCCGCTCGATTAGTCGCATGTCTGATCCTTGGCATGATATCTGCAAGTCGTCTACGTATAAAGTCCCATGCACTGGTGGTTGAAGAGTATGAATGATGTTATTGAAATGAAGGATGAAGAGGGTGACACTTAAAATACTACCTTGAGGGACTCCCTCAGCTTGAATAAAAGAGTTGGATAAAATTGATCCGATGCGGACCCTAAAAGTTCGTGAAGCTAAAAAGTTTTCAATGAAAAGAGGTAAATTTCCTCTAAATCCAGAGTCGAACATATTACGGAGGATACCATGACGCCACGTACGGTCATATGCCTTCTCAACATCAAAAAAGATAGAAACTAAATGATTTCTCCTCACAAACGCATTGCGTATTTGTGACTCAAGGTTCACTATATTGTCAAGAGTGGATCTTCCTCTGCGGAAGCCACTCTGGTGAGGAGAAATGATATTATTCTTTTCAAGAATGTAAATGAAACGGGCATTGACCATACGTTCAAGAGTCTTACAAAGGCAGCTCGTCAAGGCAATTGGACGATAGCTCAGAGGATCTTTGGGGTTCTTGCCAGGTTTCGGGATCGGAATCACGATGCTTTCTTGCCAGGAATCAGGAAATTTTTGTTCATTCCAGATTCTGTTGAAAAGAAAAAGAATGTTGAACAAAGAATCTGATGAAAGATGACGAAGCATATAATATGTGATTCCGTCCGGCCCAGGACTGGTGTTATGAGCTTGAGATAACGCCTTCTTCAATTCAAACATCATAAGCTCACAGTTATAGGAGAGGGTTCTTCTGCTTTTAAAATTAAGACGTGTACGTTCAGCTCGACTCTTAGTCGCTTGAAAAGCAGGACTATAAGAGTCGGAGCTCGACACGAGTGCAAAAGCCTCTCCAATGACGTTGGCAATGTCATGTGGAGATGAGTATACAGCAGCCGTGGTTTCTAATATCGGAATGGTCGATTCTCGATATAGACCATTGGCTGCTTTAACTTTCCTCCACAACTGCTTGCTTGATGTTGAGGATGTTATTGAGGAGACGTATCTAATCCAAGATTCTCTCTGGCTCTGACGTCTCACCTTGCGAGCAAAGGCCTTGGCGTTTTTAAATGCGACCAGGTTGGTAGTAGTCGGGTATCTCCGAAATATATTCCACAGCTTCTTTTGTCTCTTGTAAGCAGTTTGGCATTGGATGTTCCACCATGGCTTACATATACTGCGTGGTTGAGAGGAACGTTTGGGAATGGTTATATCAGCAGCCTTAATAATTGCGTTGGTGACATTGTTGACAGCGATGTTAATATCATCCATGTTAACCATTGTTTCCGTAACCGCTGCTAGTTGTGAAAATGTAACCCAGTCCGCTCGATGATATAAGTAGGTAGGCGGTCGGTGCACTCTGACACTACTATCATGCGAGACGAAAAGGGGGAAGTGATCGCTGTTAAGTAAATCACTCCCTACTACGAGATTCAACAACGGAAGGAGCGTTGGAGAACAGATGGCTAAGTCAACTGAATGGAAAGTTCTAGTGGGTTCGTGAAAGTGCGTTTTCTCGTCGTTATTGAGCAAACAGAGAGCGTGATCTGTTATCAACTTTTCAATCTGTTGCCCTCGACGGTTCGCACTATCACTTCCCCACAGGGTACTGTGACCATTCAGGTCACCAAGCAGAATAAAAGGGACTGGAAGCTGAAATATCAGTCCATTAAGTTCCTCTTGTGTGATGACAGCATGTGGTGGCAGGTATAGGCAGCAGACTGTAACAAGAGAATGAATGTGGATTCTTACGGCTACAGCCTGTAAAGATGTGCGAAGTGTAACTATAGTGCTGGGAAAATCGTGTGAAGTTAAAATGCACACACCTCCAGACACTGTAGTACCAGCATCATGATCTTTTCTAATGCAACTATACCTGCGTATCTTGCATATGTGGGAGGATTTCAAGAAAGTTTCCTGAAGAGCCACACATGCGGGATGGTAAGAAGATATCATCGTTTTTATGTCATCTATTTTAGATCGGAAACCACGACAGTTCCATGAGACAAAGGAAGTAATTTTTGTTTAAAATGGGAATTAGAATCACGACGAATCTACTTCTATATCTCCGTCGTCCTCCGAAAAATCCGACGCATGGATTCGTAATTCTAATTCTTCGGCTGCGTGCCGAAGAAGATGTTTTGAAGTTTTTGGTAGGTTTCTTAAGTGTTTGGAATTTTTATATTTTGTGTTGGATCCATCAGTTTTAGGTCTTTTAAGTGTTTTTTGAGTTTGTTCTTTTGATATCGGAATTTGAGAACTAGCGTCGGTATTTTTTGAGGATGTGGCAGATGATTGTTTAGCGAATTGCTTGGGTGAATTAGATTTGGATGATGAGTTATTGTTTTTGGAAGGTGATGAGTTTTTATTAGATGTAATGACTGCTGAAGGAGATTCTGTTTGTGTGGCTATGGTTTGATAAGTTTTTTTAACTATTGTTGAATAAGATATTCCTGTTTTGGGGGTTCGAGAATCGACTATTTTTCGGGCCTCTGGATAAGAAATTTTTTGTGCAACCTTCACAGATTGAATTTCTTTCTCGAGAACCCATTTCGGACAGGTCCTGGAAAATGAGGGATGGTCTCCTCCACAGTTAACGCAATGAGCCGTAGCGGAGCAGCCGTCACTCTCGTGACCCACATCACCGCAACGGGCACATTTCATCTGGCTGCGACAGGAGATTTTCGAATGTCCGAAACTCTGGCAGCCGAAGCAGCGCAGAGGATTCGGGACATAAGCTCGAACTGGACAGCTCAGATATGCGGCTGTGATTCGCGTCGGCAGGGTTGGTGTGTCGAACGTCAATATCAAATGTTTGGTGGGAAGGATCTTCCCATCACGACGTATAGTAATACGACGAACACCAACTACATGCTGATCACGAACATTTTCCAGGATTTCTTCTTCTGGAGAAAAAAGAAGGTCCGGTTCGGAGATCACGCCACGTGAGGTATTTAATGAAAAATGAGGAGAAACAGTAACAGTAAAAGAACCAAGAGTTTTTGCGTTAGATAATAAATTTGCCTGTGTTTCAGTTGAGACTTCGACCAGAAGATCCCCGGAACGAAGTTTTTTAAGAGATTTAATATTGCCTATAAAAGATTGGAATGTTTTATGGATCAAGAACGGTGAAACAGAAGAAAAAGAGTTTTGTATGGGGTTTGAACTAAGAGAGTTGTTAACAAGTTTAACTAAGAAAAAACGAGCATTAGAAATGTTAATTTTCATTTGTTGCTCCCCTCGAGGGGGAGAAGAATTTGTAGTATTTTCCATCATTGAAAAAGAGATAATATTCGGTCACCGACAGCACCACCCACCACGGAGTCCAACAAGGGGATGCAGACAACTGTATCGGCGCTAATCGGCGACTATACGCGCACGGCGCACCCCTGAGACAGCCTCCACCCTTAGCGAGGTGTCCAGTAAGTGGCCGATTGCTTAGCCCTAGCCAAAAAACGACCAGCCGATTGATGAGCACGGGACCAATGCACACCACCCGTTTACCTGAAGCCGGGGCCGAAGCAGTGTATTGGGTCAGTATATCGTCCCTCAACTGCCAGGATCCCCTTTTCCAGGGACACGGGTATCCACGCACGGCAAACACGTGGGTGATATAATCCCCAAGAGGAGCTGAAAGCACAGACTGGCGAAAAGCTTCTCAAGGGGAGCCCTCACCTCCGGAGAGGCAACCACAACGAGGAAGGAAGAAAAAGCAAAAAGCAGAAGGGTAGAGGAGGAGAAGAACGAAAGGGAGAAAAGATCACTCAGGTACCCCGGGGTTGTGAAGCCCGTACAAACCTAAAGAAGGAATGCCCCTGGGGGCGAGACAAACACGTGATAGTATCATGATCGTTACACATATGGCAATCACGTGTTAGCCTCACGATAGCATATTACTTTTGAATTAGATAGCACGATACCTTTGAATAAAACTATCGCGTGATCGTCTCATTCAAAGGTATCATGCTATCATGTGACGATCACGTGCTAATACATGTCACTCCATGTGACGATAACGTGCTAATAACATGTCACAAATGAATGCGTTTATACAATTAATGTCCTTGAAGAATGACTATATAAGCAGGAATAGAACTCAGATTTCAGACAGAACTCAGAACTATATAAGAGGAAGAGAACTATCCTTAACATTGTGCTCTCCGAATCTACAATGCATTTCACGGCTAGTGCCATCTGGTTTCACTAAAAAGGAACGTGGAAGCCTTTACAACTAGAATTTTCAAACGCAGAAGACATCTACCATCTTAAATTAAGAGGTTATATAAACCATCTTAATGTGTACACCACAGGCACAATTTATAATTGTGATATTACTACCATTGAAGCAATGGATATGTTAAATGAACTTCCAATTTTTTATGATGACATATTAAAAAAATGGGATGAACCTCATAAAGTTATTTGTACGTCGGATAAAAAATTATGCAATTATTTAAAATATGTATTACATGCTGGAGTTGTCAAACAAATATGAATGTATTACCTGCTGGAACTGTCAAACAAATATGAATGTATTACCTGCTGGAATTGTCAAACAAATATGAATGTATTACCTGCTGGAATTGTCAAACAAATATGAATGTATTACCTGCTGGAATTGTCAAACAAATATAAATAAATGTGTTTTTTTGTTTTTATATGGTATTTTTTATTTCATAAAATAACACAGATAACATGTATCTTTGGATAACCAATAATATTTTTTCAAATAGCCTGAATCATGCGATTGTTACATGTTAGTCACTCTACTGTTAACTCTGAATTAGGTATAAAGTGACGATCACATTGTATCTTTTTTATAAAATGAACGAGTTCATTTTATAAAAAAGATACCTTGTGATCGTCACGTGATACCTGTATTAAAAAATGCTACTGCACAAAAAATATCAATACTATATTTATTTTCAAGTAATTTAATGCTGGAAAGGTTCAATTGAAATTGCTTTTCTCCAAGAAAGATATGCTTTTTAATATACAATTCTTATTGTATCACAATATTCTTCTTCATCCACAAGTGTCGGTTACGTCTAGAAAAATTATCCAAATATATAATCACGAGCTAATGTTCCGACAAATATTAAAGTTACAATATTTGACATTTTCAGTTCACGAAGAACAAGTTTTTTTTCCCAATCTTTTTCATTTAAAGGATTCCATCATGTAATTGAAAACAATTTTATAATAATGTTATTGTTTGTAAAAATTCGGAATAGTTAAATCGTAGCACAACATGTAGATTTTAACCTTATAATGTAGTAAAAAAAATCACTACATTTAAATTTTAAAGTTATTTGCAAGTGGTTTTAAAAAATAGATTCCACTTAGAAATTATATTTTGATAATGGACGCCAAACACCACGTGATACAATCAGCCAATGAAACAACTTATGAGTTCTTAAAACGATCTCCTTTGAATCGCTTGTGCTGTCTTTCTTCCATCCTACCGACGGCGGTGACTCGGCGCATGTGCAATAGATTATTTCGCAAGGCATTCTTTCGGTGCGTTCGGCCAAGGCTAAACTTGATCGTAACCGTAGGTTGTACAGGCTGAATCATTACCCAAGATCAAAAGAGCCGACGTAACTGAAAGTTTCCACCTCTTACCGCTTGAGAGCGCTATCACCCTAGCAAGAAAAGCGGGTTGTTTACCATTGGATTGCATAGAAATCGTGTTCGGTATTCGCAGTTTTTCGATTTAGTAATTATTTTAAAGCCTTAAATCAGTAAAAACTTGGTAGAGGTAATGTGAATTGTTGTGCCGTTTTGTACGACCCATCATACTCGTAGTAAGAAAATTCAAGAGGAAAGAGGGGAATATGTATCTTACCATGAGTTTCCAAGCGACTCGACCCTTCGAGCACAGTGGTTGAAAGCAATCTCTAGAAAAGATTTCGTTGTGAACGAAAAATCCAGTTCCAGTCGAGTATGCAGTAAGCATTTTGAAAAAGATGACTTTATTCCTGTCAAGAATGGGAGACGGTTGAAAACCGGGTGTATCCCATCTAATTTTGATGAATACCCTACGTACATGCAAGCATCAGCATCATCTTCTGTACGTAGGGAGCCTAAAAAGAGAAAATTGGATTCCTCAGAACTGATAGAGGTATAAGAAAATGACCCAGACATTACAGCTAATAAAGAAACTTCTACTGAACCTGAACCCATTGTCCCATCTGTACTGGAGGAATTGAGAAGAAAGGAATTTGAACATAAAGAAAAATCAAAATTTCTTAGTTCCAAGATCGGAAAGGCAATTGAAAATCAAGTCTCAGCAGCTTAATAAGATTAATAAACGAATGGAAGAATTGGAAACAGATCTGAACTATTACACACCAATAGTAATCAACATAAAATTAAAAAAAACTCCTTGACATGGAAAGTTTAGGTTCCATTGAACCAAGACAAGTTTTCCTTCTAACACAGCTTAAGTTCATGTTCAGCAAATCTTTCCGGTGGCCTGAAAGTGTGTTGAGAGAGTGTATTCTACTCCAGGCTGTATCTCCTCGTGGCTACAGAACACTTGTTGAGAGAAATTTAGTGAGTCTGCCTTCAAAGAGAACTCTCAAAAGATATACCGGCCCAGTGGTCAATGAAACTGGAGTTTCATCGCTCATCAAACACAGACAGCAGGAAGAAGTTGCCTCTTTGAAGCCGGATGAGAGGTTTTGCTCCCTAATTGTTGATGAGATTGCTCTTAAACCTCAGTGCATTTACGATAAACAAATGGACTCCTTTTTAGGAGGGAAATCTTCTCATGGTGATGGGAAGAAATTTTAAGTTGACAATAGGATGTTGTGCTTCCTGGTGTATGGGCTTTCAACTAAAATCAATTTTCCCTGCGCGTACTACTTCACCAGTCACTTGACTGGTAAAGAATTGCATGCGTTAACCATGGATGTTTTAAATCAAGTTGAAGAAAGTGGATTCAAAATTGTCAGAATTGTGGCAGACAATCACAAGACAAATGTTGCCATGTTCAGGAATTTTGGAAAAGGGAAGCTACGCTATGAAATCCCTCACCCTTGTGACAACTCCCGATCCCTTTTCTTTAGCTTTGATCAGAACCATATTATCAAAAACATCCTATCTTTGCTGCTGGTTCATGACATGACTGATGGAAAGCACATAATATCAGGGAAGAATTTAATAGAGCTATACAAGCTTCAGAAGAATGAAAAAATAAAGCCAGTACGAAATTTAACCCTGAAACATGTAGACCCCACAAATTTAGAGAAGATGAATGTCCAGGGAACAGTCTTGATTTTTTCACCTCCCGTGATGCAGCTTTGCAGTTTTTTAAAGAAAACTCCAACAGGGTTGCCAAAGCTTATGAATCTAAATATTGTGGTGCTACAGTGAAATTTCTGAAGTATGTATACGAGTGGTACAGCATCCATGATGTATGCAACCGAACCCAAAATCACCTAACTAGAAACCCAACTCGGTTGCATTTTTTTTAATATTACGGATGAAAGGTTCGAGTGGTTAATAGACGAGTTCCTCTCTTATCTGTCCTCCTTGGAAAAATCTTTCCAGTCCCATGATCCTCCTATGAGATTTCTCAGCAAAGAGACACATGAAGCCATTCAGCTCACTACGAACTCCACAATTCATTGTGTGAAATATCTCTTAAAAATGGATTCCATTATGTCCTCACTCGGTCCTTTAACAGTGTCGAGTCCTTTGTCCATTTTTGGAAGTCTGAGACAAATGTGTGGAAATAACGACATGCTGGATGTGAGGGCAACTCTGTTTGCCATGGAAAAATTCTTAAGACTGGACTTGTTACAACTTCCAAACATTCATCCGTTGGTATTCTTAAACAGGACTTGTTCAAAACAATAATCACCTGTAATGCAATGAATCCTCAGCAGAGCTTTGACTTGCCAGATGAGGTGAGAGACATTCTTTCTTCTCTAAAACAGACTACAGTATCACCATTAGTATCCCTTAAATCTGCCTTAGTCGCATGTGTTGCGGAATCCCAGATATTATGTGAAAAATGTATCGATGCTCTTCGCTACTACTGAACTTGATTGCTGGTCAAGACAGGGGTGGACTAAGATATCACTCCACTTCTTTTGTTTTAGTTTTAGAGGTTTTATTAAATTTCATTGAGAAAGCTGTGCCACTCATACCTACCAAAAGCATTTCTATGAACCTCCAAAAAATTATAATTCCTGAATTAATTCAATCACCTATAATAACCTGCAACGTTACAGGTCTTGCAAACATAGTTGTCACACACATGTCAAAAAATTTTAAATATTGTTTTAAAAAACATAGCTAATAGTATAATAGGAAACCCCAAGGTTATAAATAAACCTTCATCTAGAAAGGTTCTTAAATTATAAAAAAAAATTCCTTTCAAATGGTTATTGCCATTAATCATTTCAATATCCCTAACCTTTTTACTCTTAAAAAACTCATAATTCTAAATATGTCATGCATCCAAAAAAAAATTTTCATGAATCGAATGAATATATGTATTTATAATATTTGTTTACAGTGGATCACAAAGATTTTTTGGCCGCCCAGTCAGTATGGTGGTTATGATCCTCGGTTGTCACCGAGTGGGCCCGGGTTCGAATCCCGGATAAGGCATGGATGTAAAACCTGGGAAAGAAGTCGGACTTTCGCCTGGAATGGATTCCCATCTTGAAAGGAAAGCAGTGCACACCTTCTGTTCTTTGCTGGGATCATCGTTTGTTATAATAAAAATATTCTTCTTCTGTATTGTCTTGAATGTTTCTGTTCACCACTTGCTTTCATATGCATCCCAGAAGAACATACGACAACAACAACAACAACAACAAAGATTTTTTGTCCCTACTATATATATTATGAAATTTGAAAAACTTGAACTCATTGAAAAACTTTTCTTGTTTAAAAAATATGGGAGGAATTTCTTATAGCAAGCTGAGTGCCTTTTTGTGTCTCTGTGATGAACCAGTTCTAGAAATTTGTATAATAGTTGTAAATATGTCATGCAATTTGTGTAATTTGTTTATTAATGCATCAAATGTATGAACTTCTTATACTTGAATAAGGTGATGTTTTTTTACTACGTTATTAAAGGGCAATTGTTGTAGCTAATCATTGTAAAATGTAAATGCTTCAATTTAAGTATCACAAATTTCCCTCTGAACATTGTTAAGAAAATTAACTTAAAAATACCTTATTTCAGGCAGAATAAAAAGAAGAATTTATATGAATACTCATTTACTTGAATTAATAAATACTAAAATTTTATTCAGCTCTGAAAATTATTCATTACATATTGTCTGAGATTTTGTTCGTGATGAATTTTTATCAATAATGTATCATTAATTAGTGTGGCTAACTAATGGTGGTAAATAATACTGTAATATTTTAAATTATTCATTACACCCCCACCCCCAAGTCCTAAAATTGTTTTTAATCTACTAAGGATTTTTGTACCTGATAGCTAATAGTTGCTATAAGAATATTTTTAGTCTAAGAAGGGTGACAAAAATTCTTTTTGAAAAAAATATTAAAACATTTTTGTAATCAATTTTCTGCATACCGAAAAAAATACCAAAAGTGTTAAGGATTTGATAACTTTTCACATGTTTTATTTTCAATAAAATCTAGCTTTCTCCTTGTTAAAAAAACACACGAATCCCCGCGATCCGTTTTCTCGATTGTTTACATTAGATGTCGCTGGCAGCCTACCGTTCTAGTGTTCCCTCCCGTTTAGCGCAGTAAATAAGCCTGATCAGACACAGCGGTTTCGGAATCCAGTTAAGCCTTGTACAGGCGCACGCCATGGATTTCAGATTATCTCCAACAGAGATTTATTAGGGTCAAATTCAATAAAACTCTCTCAAATACTTACCACTTTAGCCAGGGAGTTCTCCAGGGAACAGTTCTCAGTCCAACTTTGTTTGTCTTATATATGGCTGGTATTGAAATGTTATCACCCCTGGGAACCACATTGGATTGGATTGGATATGATTTTGTGGCATTGAGTCCTCTTGGGACATATTATGCCAAACTCAGGAACCACATTGGAATGTTTGCAGATGACATTGCTCTCTGGAGCACAGGAAACACTATTGCCGAAATTGAGTCTAGAATCAACAATTCCTTAGAAGCTGTATCTTTGTTTGCTGAGGAACTCAAAATGAGTTTTATAACCCAGCCAAATCTATTTCTACCAACTTTACAACCAATAACCACCTTTACAACTATCAACCATCTTTGATGCTCCAACACCAGGACCTTACGTATGAGAAGCATCCAAAATATTTGGGCTTTGTTCTGGATCCAGAATTTACATGCAACAAACATATAGAGCATATTACCCTGAAGACTAGGAAACGATTAAACATACTTAAGGGGACATAGTACCCTTCGGGCCAAAAATTGATCATTTTTCTGTACCATTTTCGACTCATCATAAATCAACAACCTTTACTCATTTTTGAATGGAATTTTAATAGGTTCCATAATAAAGTACAAACTTTAAAAAAATGGTAAAATATTTGTAATTCAGATAAAATATTTTTTTAAACAGCATAAAATGTAAACACAAAAATAAAAATAATTTATTGGCTAACATCTTGCTTCCCGCAAGATAATTTTTGAAATATATACAGTAGAATCTAAATTTTTATGTCAAATTTTAAAGCTAAATAATACCTTTATACAGCAAACCTAAAAATTTAAAATTATCTAGAATTTTAATATTTAAAAAAATAATTAAAATTTCATAAAAAATTTTAATTATTGAAAATTTTGTCTTTATTATGCTATATATTAAAATGTATGCATCTCATTAATATATTGGAGGTTCACAGAATTAAGATCCATAAGTAGAACATACATGTGAAATATTATAGCTCTACAATCATAACTTTTTTTGTAATATTGTGGGAAAGTCTAAAAATAAGAAACTGAGAAAATCAAGTTTGAAGATTGAATTTCTATTATGCAAAATATCATGAAAATCTTTAAAATACTCCTGCTACATATGTAGGACCTTCTATTTCTGCCAAATGCTCATTTAAAGCTTTTTTTTCTCATTCTGTGAGCCCCACGGTCCTCTAGTGTTGATGACCTACATTTAACTTCTGCACTTTTCAAACACGACAAATCAGATTTTTTAGCAGAGGTGTATGCAAAATGTCCTACCTGCAGGCCTAGACATTTCAAAATGCTCAGACGACCTGCCATTCCATCATTAAAAATTACTAATGCTTCGTTTATTAAAACGTAATAACAGTTTTAGATGATCCGGATGTTTTCGGATAATACTTCCAAACAGTGGAATTAAAAGACCCATTAGCATTTTGTGTCTTGCCACCCAGACATTTTTTCAACAACTTGGGTGCTGATAGTTCTGCAAATGTAGGTTTAATTGCATCCATTACAGGTATTGGCACAGTTTTCTTGTATATGTAGGAAACACTTGTGTCAAATTGGGATCTTTGATACTCACACCATGACGTGGGACCATCAGATTGTTTCCCTTGGGAATGCTGATTTCCATGAAAACGACGTTTCTTTCTGCGAAAATCACCAGATCTACGATCTGCTTTGCCAGACATTTTAACAGGATTTATAAAATGACTATTTATATCAATAACAAAAAATTGCAACGTCTTTCGAAAGCTAAGACAGAAGAGAGCACATGAAAGCAGTTAGCTGTTATTCTTGGATTGGATATTGAAATTTTATGGCGCAAGGTCCAAAAACGGACATGCTGCGCCAAACGCAAGATAAAAAGAAATAAAGTCGATGTAAATGTAAAAGTATTGTACTAAAAGGTAGGTGCAAGTCTTGCGCAATAAATTTAAAATGTCATGATTAAAAAAATATAGAACAACATGGTAAAAAATATAAAAGTATGGAAATGTATGATATAAATATCGTGATGGATAAAACTACTATATCAAATTTATGAATCCAATGACACTTAAAAAAGGAAAAAGATTAGGATGAGGGTTTTCACCGATAAGATCGTGTAAAGTTAAAATTGATGTTTAAAAAAATTTTAAACGATGATGATTAAAATTAGGGCAGTCAATTAAAATATGTTTGACGGTAAAATCTAATGAGCATGTTTGACAAAAAGATGGATTCTCGCCCAACAAAAGATGACGATGAGTGAATCGTGTGTGCCCGATGCGAAGGCGAGTCAGTTTGACATCCGTCCCTCGCATTCGGGCAAATGGCCACAAATGAATGAATGGTTTGATGTTATGCAATTTATTGGTGACTTGCAGATTCCATGACTCCTGCCACAAAGAGTGAATATACTCCTTTGTGGACACCTTGATGTCAGTTAAAGGAACGGCTTGCTGCAGTGGAATAGAGGCTGCCTTCGCAGCACTGTCAGCAAGTTCGTTACCTTTAATGCCCACGTGACTCGGGACCCAACAAAACAAAATATCAAAACTCCTTTTCCCAAGTGAATGTAAAATGCCAAATATATCTGACACAACGGGGTGACATTCATAATTGTAGCACTCCAACTGTTCCAAGACACTCATACTGTCACTATAGACACAGAATTTACGGTGGTGATGAAAAGATATCTGCTGGAGCGCACAATGAATGGCGACAGCTTCAGCAGTATATACCGAGCAGGAAGTATGAAGGCCGTAACTAGATATGGCGGTATCAAAAGAAATACCACAGCCAACATATCCCACTCCTTTCGATCCATCCGTAAAAACTGGAATATATGACGAGTATTCACAGCGATGTGCGGCAAAAAGCTGTTGGAAAACAATTGGGGCGATGTCAGATTTATTGTGGGGAAAAGGATTTAAATATTTTACGGAAGGAATATTCCAAGGTGGAAATCGTAAAATATTCGTTTGTTGAGTTGCGATGTCACTTAGGTTTGAGTCATTCATGCTAACTTGTACCCGTTCGTAAAACGGAAGAATATTAGAGGGACGGGCATCGTAAATTCGTCTCAAACCTGGAGTAAGAATCATGCGATTCAGAGGATGAGATGGCATGGACTGGATTTTAAAATAAAAATTGGCAGACAACTTCTTTCGCCTCAGGTCAAGTGGAAGCTGGTGGCATTCCACATAGAGGCTGTGAACAGGTGATGTGCGAAATGCACCAGAACATATCCTCAAAGCAGAATGGTGTACAGTGTCCAATCTGCGGAGATTATTTGAATTCGCGGTTGTATACACAATACATCCGTAGTCAATACGAGAGAGAATAATAGATTGATATATTCGGAGTAACTGTTATTCTTGGATTGTTATTCATCTTTCAATCAAGTTATCCTGGTTAAAGTTATCAAGTTATCTTTCAATTGTTATTCTAAGAGTTGAACAATTCCTTCTCCTGTTAAATAAATGTATTACATAGATCAGCAGAGTGGCTGAATATAAAATAATTACAAGGATGCTTTCCATTCCGAAACCGAAACTAACTACATTCGATTCACTATCACAAGTTCAGTCAATATTGACATTTACGTTTTTTATTGCTGTAAGCGTAATTTTCGTCGGATTTCGATGCAGTTTGTTTTAAAAAATGCTCCCAACTTTCCAAATTATTTTTAAAAAATACTTTTGAAAAATCGATTTTTTGAAGGGTACAAGGTACTATGTCCCCTTAAGTACATCACAGGTCGAGACTGGGGTGCAGACGCAACTACCCTAAGAACTTCTTTTGAGGCACTCATTAGACCCATTTTGGAATACGGCTTTCCTATCTATTGTTGTGCTTCTAAATCTAGCCTAGACAAATTGGAAAAGGTGCAGCTTAGTGCTGCCCGCATTATTACTGGACTGAAACGCAGCTGACCCTTTGAAATTGTCCTTTACGAAGCGGACTTGCAACCTCTTCATATAAAAAGGCAGTCTAGCTTGGTCAAATATAATAATAAACTTTCCAGTATTGACCAAAGTAACAAAACGGCTAGATACTTAAGGGGACATACGACTGTTAAACCTCGAAAATTTTCGATTTTTTGAAAAAAAATATATGTTATTCAACAGTGTTTTCTGAACAATTTAAATTATTCCGCGTTAAAAAATTCCTATAATTATGAAAGTTACGAGGGAAAATGCATCAGCTGTTTAATGTAAACATTGGAAAGTGCCACGCCCTTTTCATTGACTGACTGAATGATAATAGCTAGACACACGATCTATTCATCAGAAATATATTATTTTTCTTGATGATTGAGAAGAAAAAGTACTACTCAACTCCTCTCTAAAGTTTGTGTACAATTTTCAAACGATTGCTACGCACGTTTATTTTTAAAGCTCTCTTGAAATATCGCTAAATTTTAGCAGCGTGAATTCGTTTTTGGATTTTTGTTGTTTTACTGTTTAGCTTTTGGATTCTTTTGATATGAATTCCATTCAAGTTAAAAGAAAGTCTGGTCAACATCCTAAAAAGAGACGTTTTTATGGAAATCAGCATTCCAAAAAACCGATCGGATTTGATATCAACAACGCTCTTGTTTTATCTGATGGTTTTAACTCAGACAGCGAGAATTTCGACGAATCTTCTGTGAATGCCAGTGTATCAGAAAAACCAAAACCTTTCCCCAAAAGTGCTTCCGGGAAAAAAATTGATTTGGAATCGTCTTTTACCAGAACATTTGAAGGAAACATTATCTGTGATAAAGACGTGTTGTTTTCATTCCTGGAAAGTAATTTATGTTGCAAAGTATGTTTTGGTGCTATAAGCATTCTTGATAAAAAAAGTGAGTGGACTTTCCTCATCAATTTCGATTACTTGTAGTTCATGTCAAATTAAAGTATAAACTAGAAACTCAAAGTTGCTAGGCCCGAAAAAAAACATTCCTGAAATCAACCGAAGGATGAAATATGCCATGCGTAGTGTTGGCCAAGGGTTGGAAGGTCTAAATACGTTTTGCGGAATTATGGACTTCTATCCCCCTGTTCCGCAAAATGCTTACGATAAAATTTGTGCACGTATTGATGCTGCCTCAAAAATAGTGCCAATCGACAGCATGAAGAAAGCCGCTGAAGAAAAGGTTGCTGCTACAAACAGCACAGACATAACCGTGAGTGGTGATGGAACCTGGAAGACGAGGGGCCACACTTCTCAAATCGGTGTTTGCACCGTTATAGGTGCAGACACAGGCAAAGTTATTGATGTAGAGGTTCGGTCGTCACGATGTAAAGATTGCAGCATATGGAAAGGGCCTCGTTTTGGCAGTGCATTCAAAAAGTGGCATGCCAAACATTCCCAAGTGTGTCGCAAAAACCATACTGGCTCAACCGGTAAAATGGAAGCAGATGGGATGGTGAAACTCTTCAAAGATCTGAAACTGAAAGAGGTGTACGTTACTTAAATTACATTGGGGATGGAGACTCTAAAACTTTTGTTTCCATATAAGACTGCCATTCGTATGGTGACAATTTCAAAGTATCGAAATTAGAATGTGTTGGACACGTTCAGAAGCGGATGGGCTCTCGTCTTCGGAAATTAAAAAAAAAGGGTATGGTGCTAAAAAGCTGCATGATAAAAAAATCTATTTCGGGGAAAGGACGGCTGACAGATAACGTCATCAACCAGCTGTCTGTGTACTATGGAAATGCAATTCGTCAGCACTCCAGCTCGGTAAAGGAAATGAGGAATGCCATATGGGCAATATTTTTCCATACACGTTCAACTGACGACGAACCTCTGCATAGCTTTTGCCCAGCTGGTGAAATGTCATGGTGCAAATACAATCGAGCAGTAGCAAAGGGAACAATCGACGATTTTCACCATAAATCTAGTTTTCCACCAGCTGTTATGGACGTGATAAAGCCAATTTCAATGCTTTATCACATCCTCAGTTACTAAACCGCTGCCTTGGTGCTTTTACACAAAATGCCAATTAACTCTTGTTGGGTATTAAATTTTCGAAACCATCCGTTCAACCTTTTGTCGTTAGATTATAAGCATGGATACTTGATAAACATGTACGCTTTTGCTCCGGGACGTTTCACTGGTAATTCTACCTAAGTTCTTTCCCTATCAATGTGTGCTAAGTCCCTCTCTTTTCATCGGTACATTTGTACTCGATCCCCGAGTTTTTAAATTTGAATGCCCAACCAATCACGGCACGCCAGCGAGATGACGAAGCGTTTTTGAAAAGGCTGGGAAGTAGTCCACCCTTCGTTTTCTCGTGCCGATTTAGGCGAAAAATAGTTTTCCCACGAGTTCACGGGAGAAGAACTTAAACCACTCAACATCCCAGGTTACGGAGCTATAAGAGAGGCGGGAGAATCGGACTCGTTCTATTCGCTCTCCGATGTTTCAGTGGCTGGGGTCACCGTGCGGTGACCCCAGTCGCGGTGGCTTTTTCTTTTTGAAGAGGACGAAGGCGTCGGTTGGTTGGTTGGTTGCGAGGAGCTTTCCTCCTGTGTTTGTTGGAACGCGTGAGAATAATTTTTCTGATGGTAAACAAGTAAAGAAGAGAACACCGTCCTGCTCCGGATTCCAGAAAATTCCCTTCGTGATGATGAGTTCCCACATCCACGCCCAGAAGTGAGAAAACCGTTGGTCTCCCTATGACCGGAAAAATACATCGTCCTGCTCCAGCGTCCTTCTCCGGATTCCAGAAGTTCCTCTCGTGATGATGAGTTCCCACATCCACGCCCAGAAGTGAGAAAACCGCTGGCCTCCCTGTGACTCTGGAATGTGTACCATCATTCCGATCCAGCGTCCCTCTCCGGAATCCAGTAGCATCCTCCGTTTATCTACAATGGGCAATTATAGTTTATCGTTTTTCTTACTTTCCTTTAATTAAGTCGTTGCTCCTGAATTGATTTTTTGATTTAGAGTTTTTTTTCCTTTTTTTGTCCCGTGAAACGTCTCGAGTTATAAGCCCTCAATGGGGTTATCCCAATATTTTGAGTAGATTGGAGTAACCCAATTGAATGCTTGGTCGTTTTGGACCTATTCTGAGGATTGTGAATGTTACTATTGTTTTACTATTTTTGGACCAAAATTCACAGTGGGAGTTTACGTAAATCTAGAGTGTATTGTCTTTTCCATGTTTAGCTTAAATAAATGTTTTTTATCGTTAAAGATTTGTTTTCTTTTCCCCTCTTTTAGTGAAACCTAATTTCACTGTCTTTACATAGTTCCATCATCAATTACAGTCGGTAAGAGCCTTTTACACAGGGTTTTGTTCACACCGTAATGTAGAGTTTGTTTAATTTTCCAAGCTCGTTAAGAGTATCAGATTCAAGGTGAAAAAACCCAATACTCTCTGATTTGGCAAATTTGCCCAAAGATATCAGGCAGCGGTCGCAGAATTGCTGAAATAGCAGTACATGAATCGGTTGTACTGTTTAATGAAGGCCGCATGGGTAGACTACAAACTATGCTTAAACTTGGACTTAGTATAAGCGAAAATGCCATCAATGCACAAAAGTTAGCTGACATGCGAAGAATTTTACATGCAGACATGAGAGCGAAGGAAAACACGATTAAAAAAGAAGAAACAAGAGAAGAGCAAAATCGCTCTCAGAACTGACCTTTTCTAAAAAGGAAAGCTCAGCATATGAACCAGGTGGATTTTAGCTATTTGGTAAATTAATCAAAAAAAATTTTTAAGTCAAATATTCACTTTAGTAATTGAAAACTTTAAAAAAATGTCTTTTTCGAGAGTAATTATTTTCTCGCACCATAAATATATATTCCATTTTCCTTCAATTACTAAAAATTTTCTGATTGTATTTGTGAGAAATTTTAATAACAACTGTAGCATAGCATTATACTTAAATTTCACCCCTTTTTAAAGTGCTGAAATATAAAATATTTTAAGTTATAGTAAAAAATAACTTTAAAGTCATTTATATCAAAATGAGTTTTTTTGATGATACGGCGCACAATATCTAAAGAACTATTGAATCTTTTTACTTGAAATTTTCACAGAATATGTATTATGCTATGTTCTGCTAATTGAACCACAATTTAATTTCATTTTCTCTTTTAAAAAGTTTTGTGGGGGAGGGGTAGAAAAGTTGAAATTTTAGCTATTTTTAACCTTTTATTTTAATATGGTACATAAAATAGAAATAAGATTTAAATGTGAAAAAATTGTGCTTCAATTTCTTCAACTGACTGTTACGAATACCTAGATACCCAAAATACTGTGTTTAGACCAATATTTTGTCAGTAATCATACGCGTAAGGTGGTTAAATAATATTTTCTCCAAAAAGTATACCTGCATTTATTACTCTCTCAAAAAAATACATACCAATACTATGGTTTGTAAAAGTTTGTACTAAAACAGAAAGAACAGATATTTTTCTTGAAAAAAAAAGTTAAGCTCTCACATGTATTGTTTGAGAGATATGATCTGTCGAATTTGACTGATTTTTCCCCACTTTATCGAGTTTTAAGAGTCGTATGTCCCCCTTAAACAACTGGACTAGCCATCAGACTAAAGAAAAACAGTCCTTTCAGCCAAGTTAAATCGCAGCACATTATCGAGGACATGGTCGAACCATATTTTCTTTGCAATCTGAATATGCTTGACGAATTTTCCAGGGTTTTCTTCCACTACAACCTCTTTACTGCATTTAATAAGAAAGATTGCGTTCCTGACTTTCTTAAACAATTGGCCTTGGAAATCACAAACAACATTCCACTAAATGACATCAAAATCTATACTGACGGCAGTAAAACTGACAAACTGGCAGGTTGTGGAATCTACATTGAAACCCCTCGGTACAAATACTACGTTAAACAACGTAACCCAGACTTCTGCTCTGTTTTCCGGAGCGAACATCTGGCAATCGATGTGAGACTAGAGATCATAATCTGGATTCTAACAGATAGCCGCACCTCAATGCAACACCTCACTGCACTTATATAGGGGATAAAACAAGTTTATCCATCTTACAAAAATTGAAGACAATCTCCCCTCAGCAAGATGTTTATTTTCAGTGGTCCCCTCGCACGTTGATATTACTGGAAATGAATTGGCCGACAATCTTGCAAAGGAGGGCTCAAGCCATCCCGTCCCCTCCTCATCAAACACTTTTTTAGAACTATTTTCGCAGAAAAAGGCCCACATCAAAGCGAAGTGGCTGACGCCTCACCTTCATCACTGGTACAAAGGAAGAAAGCCGGGACTCTCCCTGTCGCTTCCTTGCGACAGGCAGTCCAGTACTTGCCTCACTCGACTTGCTAGTTGCCATATAAAATGTCTTACTTATTCTGAGGGCAACAAGATCTACACACTTTGCCCTAGATGCCAGAGAGATCAAGCATCGCCTGAACACATTTTGTACTGCCTGGGACTCGTCTGGGAGGAGATGTATTAAAGTCAACGGATTCCTTGGATTGGATTGGATATGGCTTTGTGGCATTGAGTCCTCTTGGGACATATTATGCCAAACTCAAGATAAAAAAATCAGATACATAATATAATAATGTAATGAGATGAGTCAAAACATAATGAGTAAATACTATATAAAATTATATGTGATGGATGAAACCAATGTCTTGTAAAAAGTATAATAAAATGAATACTATATAAAGTTATGTGATATATGAACCCAAAAAATGTCATGTAAAAAGCTAAAAATATTTGGATGAGGATTCTCTCCAATCATGTCTTCTAAAACCAAGGTATATGAATTAAAATTCTTAAGTCGTTGCCTATTAAAATTAGAACATTCTACTAAAATGTGTTTTATAGTTAGTGGGCAAATGCAGTAATTGCAAATGGGATGATCTTCTCCGAGGAGGAGGTGTCCATGAGTTATCCGCGTATGCCCAATACGGAGTCGAGTTAGTATAGCCTGCTGTCTTCTTGAAGGTAGTGATTTCCATTCCGCTATACTTGGTTTAATAGAGTAAAGCTTATTCTCAGTTTGCTCATTCCATTCATTCTGCCATTTTTCCTCTAAAAACTTGTAAATAAAAGATTTTAAGTCACGGAAAGGGATAGTATGGTTAAAATTCAACGGATTCCTTGATCTGGTCTGAAGGAGTCAAACCAGATTGGAGATTATTAACAACAACAGGCGCACGGTAGTGATCGTGGTGAAATCACCCATTTTACGCATGTGCAATGATTCTTTCAAGGCTGAACCACTGCTAGAACGCGTTGTCTTTCTTCCATCCAACCGACGGCGGTGACTCGGCCTATGTGCAATAGATTATTTCGCAAGCATTCTTTCAGTGCGTTCGGCCGTGAAGTAGAAGGCCATGACAGAGTGGGCGCTAAGAACGATGACTCATTCTTTTCCGTCCGAGATAGAGAATATAAGAACGACCACTGCCATCTTGGAACGACCTACTGTTTTGTAAACATTGTGTTCATTACTTTGCTTTCAACTTAACGTATTATTATTTCACCGTATTAAAACGAGTGGAATGATATAAAATGCCTCACCATTGTTGGGTACCGGAGTGCCGCTCCTACTACAAAGGATTGGATTGGATATGGTTTTGTGGCATTGAGTCCTCTTGGGACATATTATGCCAAACTCAAGATAGAAAATCAGATATATAATATAATAATAAAGTGAAATGAGTCAAAACATTATGAATGAATACAGTATACAATTATATGTGATGGATAAAACCAAAATGTCATGTAAAAAGCTAAAAATATTTGGATGAGGATTCTCTCCGATCATGTCATCTAAAACCAAGGTATAAGAATTAAAATGTTTAAGTCGTTGACTGTTAAAATGAGAACATTCTATTAAAATATGTGTTTTACCGTAAGTGGACAAATACAATGATTACAAATAGGATTATCTTCGAGAAGGAGGAGGTGTCTGTGGGTTATACGAGTATGTCCAATACGGAGGCGTGTCAATATAACATTTTGTCTTCTTAAAGGTAGCGATTTCCATTCAGATATATTTGGTTTAATAGCATGAAGCCTACTACAAAGGAACGATTGGATACGTTAGCGTCTTTCAATTTCCGAAAGACGAAGAAAAAAAAGAAGCTATGGCGTCGAAAGATATCTCGTGGGGCAACTTAGCCACACATCTCCATATAATCCCTATGGAAGGGAATTTGCAACGCGCATCTTCTCTACCCGATGGGGAATTCGTCAGATTGATTTGGAACGTGGTCGCAGAAAGACTACGTTGGAATGAATCTATCCATTCTCTTTGTGTTATCGTCATAGTGTCAATGTCCTGTCTTTGTATATAAATAGATGTTCAAAATAGAAATGGACTCGATATAATAGTTATTACGCCACACCTCGATCGGATTTCGAGCCCGGCAAACGTGCGGTAGTATGTGAGAAACAATTTCGTGACGAAATGATTATTCGCGAAGAGGAATTTCCTGCCTAAGAGTGTAATATTCTCAAATTTGCACGCAAGAAACCGATTTTAACGGAAGATGCATATCCCTGCATATTCGATGGATGCCCAAGCTATTTAACCGAGAATAAATCTCAGTATCGAATAAGCAGACAAGAAAAACTTGCTAGGAAGGAAAAAGAACTTTTCGACAAGTTTGAAGAACGAGATAAAATTCCTGGCTTTGCCATTTTAAAAACAAACATCCACAGAGAACTTGGGTGCTTGAATTCTGATATCATCATTCATGTTACAGAAAGGCATGTATATTTTTTTATGGAATTATCAACTGTCCCCAAAACAATTAAGTTTGACGAAAATATGAATGTATATATTTATGCTAACGAAGCCTTTTATGCAAAAGAAGTTCAGCACATACTAAAAACTGACAAATTGTGTTTGTGGAGTGAACTTGTGAATCTAGTCAGTTATGTAAAACATATAAATTGTGAAAAGCTGAAAGAAGAAAATGTACACAAAGAAGCTGTCAATTGTTGGAAATTATTTTCAAAAGGCAAAGGTGAGGAATATTGTCGTGAATAGTTTATATTGGAACAGATGCTGCTGTGCATTAAATGTCCACAAGGTAAACGGTAGTACAGCTCAGACTTATTATATGAATGTGTAAAATCCTATGAATGCCATTTGAACATGATAAAATTCATTATTGAGCAATTGGAGGGATTAAATTTAAAAAAGCATAACATTAGGTAGTCCTCAGACTGTATGGTATTTTGTTGTCTTTTAAATGCTATATCTCCTCACTCTTATAAATTTCTACGCAATTCCAAAAATTTGATTCTTCCTCACCCTGGAACTCTTCGTAGAATATGTTCTAGTTTAAATTGCAATCCTAAAATTGAACAGTCTGATTCAACATTTTTGTCGTACATTCAGAGGAAAAGTTTTGCTCTGGTTGATTTCGATAAGATTGCTATTTTGACTATGTTGGAGGGAAAATGACAGGAATGGCTTATAATACAACCGAAGCTGCTTGAAGTGCATATGTGTTCATGATCCGAAGCTTACTTTCTTCGTATAAGGATGTAGTTGACATTTTGCCTGTCAAGACATTGACTGCTGAAGATTTGCATATGTTCATTAAAAAAAACCATAACAGGCTTAGAAGATTTAATATTTAAAGTAATTGCTGTTGTAACGGACAATAATTCCATCAATCGGAAATCAATGTCTCATTTTTCAACCCCTCGAAAATTTGATACAATATACAAGCATCCTTCTGATTCCTCAAGGCCCCTATTTTTGTAATAGACACTGTGCATTTATTGAAATCAATCAGAAATAATTGGTTAAATAAAAAAAATCCTGGACATTGCATGTATTATCCAGATTTTAACTCCCTTCTCCCCTATAAAACTGCATGTTTTTCTGCTCTTGAGGAGTTGCATGCTTCAGAAGTGAATAATTTATTAAAGTATGGTTATGGATTAACTTCTAAAGCTTTGTGCCCTTCAAGCATGGAAAGGCAAAATGTTAAACTTTCTTTGCAAATATTTTTTGCCCCAGTGTAATTGAAGGTCTATTAGTTGTAGGAAAAGGAAATTCCCTTAATAATTTCGAAGAAACATCCCAATCTATTGATATTATTTGGAAATGGTGGTCTATAATCAACATAAAAGCTGTTTTTAAACGTATTCATAAATTGGACAAGTACCAAGAACCGTTACAAAATTATTTGGGTTTGGATTTAAAATTTATATTTCTAGATCAATTTGTAAAATGGCTAGATATTTGGAAAGCTATGAATTGTTCTACTGGTTCTTTAACAAATGAAACCCACCGAGAACTGAAGAATTCAACTCAAGCCATAGTTGAAATGGCAAGATATTGTTTTAAAGATTTGAATTTTCAGTACTTTCTTCCTGGCAAAATTCAGACTGATGCCTTTGAAAATAGGTTTGGCCGATATCGCCAGTAAGCAGGAGCTCAGTATTGTATTTCTATTAGGCAAGTAATTGAAAATGAAAACAAACTTAGGCTTGAAAGCATTTTACCCTTTAAATTAATTCATCAAAATTTGGGGAGCAAGAACTAAGCATTTTTAATGATAAGCATGATTGGGATGGAATGGAGTTAAGTAAAACTAATTTAAAGTCTCAAATTCAGATCACCCCCAAAGAAATTAGTGAATGCGATGCAGTTATGCCACTTAGTACCTATATTGCTAGGTATTCAGCCCATGTCCTTTTGAAAAAGATAAAGTGTGAAATCTGTAAACCCTTTATTGTAAGTCATGAGCAGCTGGATACTAATTGTCATGAATGCATTAAAAAATTTGATAGAGGGGGACAAAAATATCCACATTCTGATGTTGTTTGCATTGCGTTGTATTCCTACTTAGTAACAGGAAAACTTTTAACGAATTATGAAGAAGAATTTTTATGTGTGAGAAATAAACGATGTGTTGCAACAACAATAATAGTATATCTCAACATTGAAGAAGATATATTCCTTGGTTTGGATACTTGTCAAAAGAGTCACACATCACCATGCATATTAAAGCATATTGTTTGGGTTTGTGTTAATGTTCTGATAAATAATTACTGTGAAAAACAAAATGACATAATATCGATACGAAAGTATGGATATTATGTCTAGTAATTATTATACTAGATATTATGTGTAAGTAATTCCCAGGTCCAGGCAGAAGAAAGGTTTGAGAAGAACTTCTTTTTTTTTAATATTATTCTGCTCAAGTGATATGGTTCTTTTTAAAGAAGTATTTATATATGATTTGGTTTGTTTATGCTTTTTGTATTTGATGAGGTTGTAGCTGATGCTTTAGAAAAACAAGACGGTATAGGTTGGTTCTTTGAAGTTTTATGTTGTTACGATTTCGATTTTTCAATATATATATATTAAACTACATACATTTCTGATCATTTTGACACCAACCGCATGACAAAATTCAAATTAATACCAGACATATGAAAGAAAATCGAAAGGTACACTGAGCAAAACATGGGCTTCAAAGGACAGCTGGTACTAACGCAGACGCCGCACCCTACGTAGAGTATGTTTAGTCTTCGAAATTTTATTTTCAGAGTCAGCCACTAGTTATTTATTTATTCTGCTGAAATTCAGCAGTAGACTTATTGCTCAACACGTCAATTAGGTCATGTTTTCAAAGCAAAATTATTCTTTGTTCATGCCAGTTTTTGACTGAAGCCTTTGGATCTTTTTAGTAAAAACGATCCTTTTTATTATATTTTCTTCGCATTTTTATTATTTTCATTGCTGTATTTTGTGTAGTTATTTATTATAATTTGGACAAGGTTTCTATTGTTGGTTTTGCACCATGAATGTTGAAAGAAAGCGTTCGACTAGTCAGATTGATTGATGGCTGGGTTTTATGGCGCAAGGTCCAAAAAAGGACAAGCTGCGCCAAACGCAAGGTAAAATAATAAGATCAGTTCGACTGGTCAGAGGCCAAAGAAACGGAAACGCCATTCTTTTTATGGAAATCAGTAAACACCTTCCCAGTCGGAGAGAGGTTCTGAAACTGCATCGTCTCGAAAATTGAACAATAATGCTGACTTACCTGATGCAAGTTTTAAGGGCTATTCCATTGTGAATTTGGAACTCATTTTCAATCATATACAACAATGTGTGGTCTGTGTAATTTGCCATGAAAAGCTAGAAATAAGCTTCTCGAAAACTTATGGGTTAGCAATGAAGATTACATGAAGTGTATGAACTGCGGTGAACTATATGCATTTGGGAACTGTGTTATGGTGGGGAAGAAAAAGAATGTGCCTGAACTTATTAAGCGGCTTGTTTATGACATGGTAGAGGATCACTGGAGGAGTACAATCTATGAAAACATTTTGTGCTGCCATGGACTTACCACCATCTGTGACCCAGAATGCCTACAAAGCTATAGGACACATAAAAAATTGAATGTGTTGGACACATTCAAAAACGAATGGAAGTCGTTTGCGAAAACTAAAGAGACATGAAGGGCCAAAAACTGGCCGACAAGAAAACTTTGAGTGGGAAAGGTCGTCTAACTGACACTTTGATTGACCAAATCACTTTTTATTATGGGAATGCCATACGAAGCAATTTGGGCCATATGGTACCATAAATACTCAAAGGATAGTGATCGCACACATGACTTTTGATCAAATGGGGCCAGTTCATGGTGTCGTTTCAACAAAAGCATGGCATTAGGTGTGGAAACTCCCAAGCACAAAAATTCTCTTTCTTGTCCAGTATTAGACGCCATAAAACCAATTTTTAAGGACTTATCCAATCCAAAGCTGCTAAAAAAGTGTCTTGGAGGAAAAACCTCAAAATGCCAATGAAAGTTTGAATTCCTTGATTTGGAAATATTGTCCCAAAACCTCCAATGCTGGAAGAACTGTAGTGGAGATAGCGGTAAATGAAGCTGCTGTTGCTTTCAACGAGGGTCAGCAAGGGCGATTGAAAATCATGGCTGCACTTGACCTTCAACCTGGAGTGAATGCTCAAAACGCTGCATTAGCTTCGGACAGCTGCAAATTGCGTGATGCAGAAAGAAAGGGATTGTCGTCCATATTTGAAGCAAGAAAATTGAGAAGACGTTGAATTTAAATGCCGCGAAGAAAGGAAACATGAAGAGGAAGGATGCACATATGCAGCTGGAAAATTTTGATGGTATAGGGAAATAAAGTTAAAAAAAATATTGCAGGGTTATTTTTATATTAATTTACTAATAATTATTTAAACATCAACTATGGAAGTCATTAAATAGCAAACTTAATAGTGAATATGATGATCTTTAGTACCTACAAAATCAAGAAGTATAGTTCACTCTTGGTTCGAGGTCTTGAAATCTGATTCCTTTCTCTTAATTAAAACAATATACTTGATCAAATATTATAAATAATCTTATACAGGGTGGTCCCGAATTCATGGTACAAACTTTAATGGTAGGTACAGGACATTGTAACAATGATTTATTGTATAGGAATGTATAGTCGCAAGTGACGCGGTGAGGCGTAAACAGGGGAAATAAAAGGAAAGAGAAATGGAGTGATCGGTTGGTATCATTGCCGGTAGAGGGCAGTAGATGTCTAGCCGCTGTTGAACATGATGCATCGCAGTAGGGAAAAGCGCCATTCACAATTGTGCTGCCGTAGACGATGGGTGACTTTACGTATGCAGAAAAAGCAGACATGCATTACATGTACGGCCGTGCAAATGGTAACGGCAGAGCTGCGTTACGAATGTATCGCGCGGAGTATCCTGATCGACGAATGCCGGATCATAGAATTTTTCAACGGTTACATCGTCAACTTTGTGAAACAGGTGCGTTCGACGTCAACAGACATGGCGCTGGTCGAGTAAGAGCTGTACGCACTCCAAGGCTGGAAGAAAGCATCTTGAACATTGTGGCTGATAGACCCGAGTCAAGCACAAGAACTGTTGCGCGTGACGTAGGTGTGAGTCATCAGACTGTATGCAGAGTGTTAAACGAAAATCGCTTACACCCCTTCCATTTTCAGAAAGTACAAGCATTGAATCCGGCAGATTATCCTCGCCGCGTGAACTTCTGTCTGTGTTTGATGCAGCAATGTGCGTTGCAGCCGGATTTCGTAGATTATGTGCTATTTACAGATGAAGCGACATTTTCACGCGAGGGTGTCTTTAATGCGCACAATTCCCATGTGTGGGCAACCGATAATCCACATGCAACTCGTCGACATGCGTTTCAACAACGTTTCAGTATTAATGTGTGGGCTGGTATTGTGAACGACTTTTTGATTGGCCCATACTTACTACCCACGCGGCTCACTGGCGGAAGCTATCTTATTTTTCTGAAAGAAGTGTTACCACAACTGCTGCATGATGTTCCGATCGCCATTCGTAACCGCATGTGGTTTCAGCACGATGGGGCGCCAGCACACTTCAGCATTGATGTACGGAATTACCTGAATGCCACGTTTGGTACTCGATGGATTGGGCGTGGTGGACCAGTCCCTTGGCCACCCCGATCTCCCGATTTATCGAGCCTCGATTACTTTTTATGGGGACATCTAAAGCATCTTGTTTATGAGACTCCAGTTGACTCAGATGAGGATCTCGTCGCTCGCTTATCTGTAGCTGCTGCAGGTGTGCGTGAAATACCAGGCATCTTTGAACGTGTACGCCAATCGCTCCACCGACGCTGTCAAGCATGTATCGATACTGGTGGACGCAATTTTGAACAATTACTGTAAACATGACACTTGTCAACAACGCTTTCAATAAAATCTTTGTTTTTCCTTTCGGCCGTTATTTCCCCTGTTTTCGCCTCACCGCGTCACTTGCGACTATACATTCCTATACAATAAATCATTGTTACAATGTCCTGTACCTACCATTAAAGTTTGTACCATGAATTCGGGACCACCCTGTATATTAGTTATTGAATGGTTATTTGATAATTTCAGAGAATTAATAACACGTTTGATTGTGAAAAAACATCTGTCACCAAAATTTTATCTCTACGGCTGTTTTTCTCAGCTTTGTTTTTTTTTAAAGAAAAATCTCAGACTGAGCGCATGATATCTGAAGTACTATTTGAGCAAATAGTTCAAAAATGGGTATACATATATTCGTTAAAACTACATGCTTGTTTTAAGGTATCCTACTACGTTTAAATAACCTGTTTCGTTGAAAAATTGCAATATTTTTTTTGTTACCTAATTTGAAAGATCATACATTTGGCTTTCCAAAACAGTTTCTTTTTTGTCTCTAGGATCATTAGAACAAAAGTTATAACACTTTTTGTTTGAACAGACAAACCGGAAGTGGCAAAAACAAGAATCGGAAGTTCCAGTTTAAAGGGACAGTATTTGTAAACAAACCGTTGTATTTAAGGTCTTTGTTGTAATTTAATTTTTTGAAAAAATATATTTAAACTTTATTTTACATTCTTAAAAACTGGGAACGAGATTATTGTGTTAATAAAGTTTTAAATATTGGCAACAGTACTTTAATCGAGTCATTCTGTTTACGTTTTTGCAGCACGCTTTTTGAATTTGTCGAACGTATTTTTCTTATTTATAACTGATTATATCTGCTTCAAAATTCAGTGATTTGATTTAATTATGGGCAAAAACATAACTTATCGTCCGAAGAAAAGGAGATATCATGGAAACGTATCTAAAAAAGCTGCTTCAGATACCTCAAATGAATCAACGAGTGCATCAATTCCTACTACGAGTGAAACGAAGTTGAACTATTGTGCACCGGTTTCGTATGAAAAGGATACTGAAAATCTATGTGGTAATAGACTATTTGATGTCACAATTTTAATAACCGTTTCCTCTTCATTATACTGTCCTGTTTGTTTCGAGAAAGATTTGTGCATAAAAGAGATTTGGACTGGCAGCTAACTTTTCCGTAATGTGCAGGAATTGTTCTTTTGAGAAAGGATTTTCATCTTCCAAGAAAAATAAACAAAGTTACGATGTAAATTTGCTCTTTGTTTTTGATCTAAGGTTGTTGGGAAAAGGATTTTCCTCTCTAAAGAAACTGTGTGCTCTGAATTTGCCGACCCTTTCCAGAAGCTCTTTTCGTGCTGTAGAAAAGAGAATCATAGTTGCCGCTTCGGTTGGTTGGAGTTTTAAGGCACAATGGCCACATTTGGCCATGCTGCGCCAAATTGTTGCCGCTTCCACTGCCGCCAAAATTTCGATAAATGAAGCTGCAGGAGAAGTAAAAAATATGAAAATGAATACGAATAAAAGGATATAAGTGTGGGGTCTCGGTAGATGGTACCTGGCAAAGGCGGGGATATTCATCTCTGAATGGATGTGTCACTGCCATATCCATTGACACAGGTAAAGTTCTCGACATTGAGACTTTATCACAGTTTTGTAGAGTATGTCAACGAATTAAAAAAAGTCCAAAAGATGACAAGTACAAAAGTTAAAAAACAAACCACGCGTGTTCTAGTAATCACACAGGGTCAGCTGCGAGCATGGAATCAGTGGGTTGGTTGGTTGTTTTGGGTTTTATGGCGCAAGGTCCAAGAACGGACAAGCTGCGCCAAACGCAAGATAAAAATAAACGAAGACGATGTAAATATAAAAATGTTGTAATAAAAGATATATGCAAGTCTTGCGCAAGTAATTTAAAATGTCATGATTAAAACATAGATCAACATGGTAAAAAATATAAAATTATAATAGAAAAGCATGATATAAATATCGTGATGGATAAATGCACTATATGAGATTTAAAAACCCAATGATACTTAAAAAAGGGAAAAGATTTGGATGAGGATTTTCCCCAATGAGATCGTGCAAATTTAAAATTAATGTTTTAAAAAATTTTAAACGATGATGATTAAAATTTGGGCAGTCAATTAAAATGTGTTTGACGGTAAAATCTAATGAGCATGTATGACAAAAAGATGGACTCTCGCCCAACAAAAGATGACGATGAGTGAATCGTGTGTGCCCGATGCGAAGTCGAGTCAGTTTGACATCCGTCCCTCGCATTCGGGCAGATGGCCAAAAATGAATAAATGGTTTGATGGAATGTAATTTATTGGTGACTTGCAGATTCCATGATTCCTGCCACAAAGAGTGAATGTACTCCTTTGTGGACACTTTGATATCAGTTAAAGGAACGGCTTGCTGCAGTGGAACAGAGGCTGCCTTCGCAGCACTGTCAGCAAGTTCGTTACCTTTAATGCCCACGTGACTCGGGACCCAACAAAACAAAATATCAAAACTCCTTTTCCCAAGTGAATGTAAGATGCCAAATATATCTGACACAACGGGATGACATTTATGATTGTAGCACTCCAACTGTTCCAATACACTCATACTGTCACTATAGACACAGAATTTACGGTGGCGAAGAGAAGATATCTGCTGGAGCGCACAATAAATGGCGACAGCTTCAGCAGTATATACAGAGCAGGAAGTATGAAGGCTGTAGCTGTATATGGCGGTATCAAAAGAAATACCACAGCCCACATATCCCACTCCTTTCGATCCATCCGTAAAAACTGGAATATATGACGAGTATTGACAGCGGTGTGTGGCAAAAAGCTGTTGGAAAACAATTGGGGCGGTGTCAGATTTATTGTGGGATAAAGGATTTAAATATTTTACGGAAGGAGTGTTCCAAGGTGGGAATCGTAAAATATTCGTTTGTTGAGTTGCGATGTCACTTAGGTTTGAGTCATTCATGCTAAGTTGTACCCGTTCGTGAAACGGAAGAATATTTGAGGGACGGGCATCGTAAATTCGTCTCAAACCTGGAGTAAGAATCAGGCGTTTCAAAGGATGAGATGGCATGGACTGGATTTTAAAATAAAAATTGGTAGACAACTTCTTTCGCCTCAGGTCAAGTGGGAGCTGGTGGCATTCCACATAGAGGCTGTGAACAGGTGATGTGCGGAATGCACCAGAACATATCCTCAAAGCAGAATGGTGTACAGTGTCCAATCTGCGGAGATTATTTGAATTCGCCGTTGTATACACAATACATCCGTAGTCAATACGAGAGAGAATAATAGATTGATATATTCGGAGTAATGATGTTCGATCCGCACCCCAAGATGTGTTAGATAACACCCTGAGGATATTTAAGGACTTTTCACATTTCCTTCGCAAAGATAATAAATGCGGAAGGAAAGTGAGCCTGCGGTCGAAAATTACTCCGAGGTATTTCATCTCGTTGACAACGGGAATCGGAAAATTGCGAATATTAATCTCGGGGTCGAGGTGTAAACCCCGCTTTCTGCAGAAGTGGACACAGACACTCTTGCTAGGGGATAGTGTGTGGCCGTTCTGGTCGCACCACTCGACCAATTTGTTGACAGCAGTTTGAAGTTGCCGCTCGATTAGTCGCATGTCCGATCCTTGGCATGATATCTGCAAGTCATCTACGTATAAAGTCCCATGCACTGGTGGGTGAAGAGTATGAATGATGTTATTGAAATGAAGGATGAAGAGGGTGACACTTAAAATACTACCTTGAGGGACTCCCTCAGCTTGAGTAAAAGAATTGGATAAAATTGATCCGATGCGGACCCTAAAAGTTCGTGAAGTTAAAAAGTTTTCAATGAAAATAGGTAAATTTCCTCTAAATCCAGAGTCGAACATATTACGGAGGATACCATAACGCCACGTACGGTCATATGCTTTCTCAACATCAAAAAAGATAGAAACTAAATGATTTCTCCTCACAAACGCATTGCGTATTTGTGACTCAAGGTTCACTATATTGTCAAGAGTGGATCTTCCTCTGCGGAAGCCACTCTGGTGAGGAGAAATGATGTTATTCTTTTCAAGAATATAAATGAGACGGGCATTGACCATACGTTCAAGAGTCTTACAAAGGCAGCTCGTCAAGGCAATTGGACGATAGCTCAGAGGATCTTTGGGGTTCTTGCCAGGCTTCGGGATCGGAATCACGATGCTTTCTTGCCAGGAATTGGGAAATTTTCGTTCTTTCCAGATTCTGTTGAAAAGGAAAAGAATGCTGTTTAAAGAATCTGATGAAAGATGACGAAGCATATAATATGTGATTCCGTCCGGCCCAGGACTGGTGTTATGGGCTTGAGATAACGCCTTCTTCAATTCAAACATCATAAGCTCACAGTTATAAGAGAGGGTTCTTCTGCTTTTAAAATTAAGACATGTACGTTCAGCTCGACTCTTAGTCGCTTGAAAAGCAGGACTATAAGAGTCGGAGCTCGACACGAGTGCAAAAGCCTCTCCAATGACGTTGGCAATGTCATGTGGAGATGAGTATACAGCAGCCGTGGTTTCTAATATCGGAATGGTCGATTCTCGATATAGACCATTGGCTGCTTTCACTTTCCTCCACAACTGCTTGCTTGGTGTTGAAGATGTTATAGAAGAGACGTATCTAATCCAAGATTCTCTCTGGCTCTGACGTCTCACCTTGCGAGAAAAGGCCTTGGCGTTTTTAAATGCGACCAAGTTGGTAGTAGTCGGGTATCTCCGAAATATATTCCACAGCTTCTTTTGTCTCTTGTAAGCAGTTTGGCATTCGATGTTCCACCAAGGCTTACATATACTGCGTGGTTGAGAGGAACGTTTGGGAATGGTTATATCAGCAGCCTTAATAATTGCGTTGGTGACATTGTTGACAGCGATGTTAATATCATCCATGTTAACCATTGTTTCCGTAACCGCTGCTAGTTGTGAAAATGTAACCCAGTCCGCTCGATGATATAAGTAGGTAGGTGGTCGGTGCACTCTGACACTACTATCATGCGAGACGAAAAGGGGGAAGTGATCGCTGTTATGCAAATCACTCCCTACTACGAGATTCAACAACGGAAGGAGCGTTGGAGAACAAATAGCTAAGTCAACTGAATGGAAAGTTCTCGTGGGTTCGTGAAAGTGCGTTTTCTCGTCGTTATTGAGCAAACAGAGAGCGTGATCTGTTAACAACTTTTCAATCTGTTGCCCTCGACGGTTCGCACTATCACTTCCCCACAGGGTACTATGACCATTCAGGTCACCAAGCAGAATAAAAGGGACTGGAAGCTGAAGTATCAGGCCATTTAGTTCCTCTTGTGTGATGACAGCATGTGGTGGCAGGTATAGGCAGCAGACTGTAACAAGAGAATGAATGTGTATTCTTACGGCTACAGCCTGTAAAGATGTGCGAAGTGTAACTATAGTGCTGGGAAAATCGTGTGAAGTTAAAATACACACACCTCCAGACACTGTAGTACCAGCATCATGATCTTTTCTAATGCAACTATACCTGCGTATCTTGCATGTGTGGGAGGACTTCAAGAAAGTTTCCTGAAGAGCCACACACGCTGGATGGTAAGAAGATATAATCGTTTTTATGTCATCTATTTTAGATCGGAAACCACGACAGTTCCATGAGACAAAGGAAGTAATTTTTGTTTAGAAGGGGATTAAGAGATTCACGACGAATCTACTTCTATATCTGCGTCGTCCTCCGAAAAATCCGACGCATGGATATTTAATTCTAATTCTTCGGCTGCGTGCCGAAGAAGATGCTTTGAAGTTTTTGGCAGGTTTCTTATGTGTTTCGAATTTTTATATTTTGTGTTAGATCCATCAGTTTTAGGTCTTTTGAGTGTTTTTTGAGTTTGTTCTTTTGATATCGGAATTTGAGAACTAGCGTCGGTATTTTTTGAGGATGTGGCAGATGATTGTTTAGAGGATTGTTTTGGTGAATTAGATTTGGATGATGAGATATTGGTTTTGGAAGGTGATGAGTTTTTATTAGATGTAATGATTGCTGAAGGAGATTCTGTTTGTGTGGCTATGGTTTGATAAGTTTTTTTAACTATTGTTGAATAAGATATTCCTGGTTTGGGGGTTCGAGAATCGACTATTTTTCGGGCCTCGGGATAAGAAATTTTTTGTGCAACCTTCACAGATTGAATTTCCTTCTCGAGAACCCATTTAGGACAGGTCCTGGAAAATGAGGGGTGGTCTCCTCCACAGTTAACGCAATGAGCCGAAGCGGAGCAGCCGTCACTCTCGTGACCCACATCACCGCAACGGGCACATTTAATCTGGCTGCGACAGGAGATTTTCGAATGTCCGAAACTCTGGCAGCCGAAACAGCGCAGAGGATTCGGGACATAAGCTCGGACTGGGCAGCTCAGATATGCGGCTGTGATTCGCGTCGGCAGGGTTGGTGTGTCGAACGTCAGTATTAGATGTTTGGTGGGAAGGATCTTCCCATCACGACGTATTGTAATACGACGAACCCCAACTACATGCTGATCACGAATATTTTCCAGGATTTCTTCTTCTGGCGAAAAAAGAAGGTCCGGTTCGGAGATCACGCCACGTGAAGTATTGAGTGAAAAATGAGGAGATACAGTAATAGTAAATGAGCCAAGTGTTTTAGTGTTGTGGAGTAAATTTGCCTGGGTTTCAGTTGAGACTTCGACCAGGAGATCCCCGGAGCGAAGTTTTTTAATAGATTTAATATTGCCTATAAAAGACTGAAATGTCTTATGAATCAAGAACGGTGAAACGGAAGTAAAAGAGTTTTGTATGGGGTTTGAACTAAGAGAGTTGTTAACAAGTTTAACTAAGAAAAAACGAGCGTTTGATATATTGATTTTCATTTGTTGCTCCCCTCGAGGGGGAGAAGAATTTGTAGCATTTTCCATCATAGAAAAAAAAATATTATTCGGTCACCGACAGCACCACCCACCACGGAGTCCAACAAGGGGATGCAGACAACTGTATCGGCGCTAATCGGTGACTATACGCGCACGGCACACCCCTGAGACAGCCTCCACCCTTAGCGAGGTGTCCAGTAAGTGGCCGATTGCTTAGCCCTAGCCAAAAAAACGACCAGCCGATTGATGAGCACGGGACCAATGCACACCACCCGTTTACCTGAAGCCGGGGCCGAAGCAGTGTATTGGGTCAGTATATCGCCCCTCAACTGCCAGGATCCCCTTTTCCAGGGACACGGGTCTCCACGCACGGCAAACACGTGGGTGATATAATCCCCAAGAGGAGCTGGAAGCACAGAGTGGCGAAAAGCTTCTCAAGGGGAGCCCTCACCTCCGGAGAGGCAACCACAACGAGGGAGGAAGAAAAAGCAAAAAGCAGAAGGGTAGAGGAGAAGAACGAAAGGGAGAAAAGATCACTCAGGTACCCCCGGGGTTGTGAAGCCCGTACAAACCTAAAGAAGGAATGCCCCTGGGGGCGTGGAATCAGTGGGAGCATACCGAATATTTGAACGTTCAGTAACTTCGAGAGGTTTGCAATATAACGACTACTATGGAGATGGAGATTCAAAAGGGTTCTTGTCTGTAAAAGATATTTATGGACAAAATTCCGTGACGAAACTGGAATGTATCGGTCATGTTCAGAAGAGAGTAGGGAGTCGACTGCAGAAACTGAAATAATCTGTTCCATCCATAAAAGGAAAGGGAAAATTAACAGATACGTGATCGACAAGCTGCAAAACTACTATGGAATTGCCATAAGATCAAACAAAGGCAATTTAGAAAGTATGCAGTCTGCCACAATAGCAGCATTTTTTCATTTCTGCTCTTCTGAAAAATACCCAATGCATGGCCAGTGTCCGAAAGGTGCGAGAGTTGGTGTGCCTATCAACGTTGTTAAGTTTCGTGCAAAAAAATGAACGAAAAATCAAAAGGCTTGCCACAAAATATTATAAATATCGTGAAGCCTGTTTACATGGAGCTGTGCAGAACTAAATTGCTGAATAAATGCTTGCATGGCAAAACGCAAAATGCCAATGAAAGCTTTAACAATGTATTGTGGAGCATAATTCCGAAAGAAGTGTTCGTAGAACTCGAAACATTTCGTTTTGGTTCTTATCTTGCAGTCATCCAATTTAATACGGGTTGTGCAGGCTTCAGGAAAGTGTTAGATTTGTTAAGTTTGAATCCTGGAGCCCATATGATTGCTGGATATAACAGCTTAGATAATGAGCGAATTTTGGACTCAAAAAGACATTCACTACCAAGTGCTAAAGTGTCCAGAAACATATTAAAGGGATGCAGTACCTAAAAAACACTAAAAATATCGTTTTTTTTATTGCTTTAAATCACAGCTACAACCTTTCTAAATATGTGTGCAAAATTTTGAAACCGTAGCTGCATTATTTAAAAAGTTATTGACACTTTTCTGATCCCAGACAAAAATAATTACGCGCTTCGAAACGAAAGTTTTGGTTTTGAATTCAAAGTGTGTTGGCGAGAATATAATTGATTATTGTTCGAATGTTTTAATTTTAATAAGCAGTGAAGTGATAGATTACACTATAACCGTAACTGTTCTTCGAGGTTTATGTATGTTTTTATCGTTTGAGTTCTTGTCGTTACTTTTATATTTACGTTTTGTTCTAATTTTTCGGTTCTAAAACACGAAAACGGGTTTTTTCAAAACCAAATCACACTTTTGTTGTGTTTAATTCTATATTTCATATTTCTGTGGAAATTTATTAACATTTTGCTGCTGTTCAACCATGCCGAGACGAAAACGTGGGCCTGATCCTAATAAGGTGAAAATAAGTAAACGGTGGTGTCCTGAATCTGCTGAAAACATTAATGACACTGCAATATGTGCTGTTGATATCCCTAAAACTCTAAACACTAGTTTGAGGATTTCAAATTTAGAATCTTCATCTGGTGAACAACATGTGAGCAATAAACACTTTCTCCAAACTACATACTTGTAGATACGAACAATTTTCAAGAACTCTTTGCCAATCTCTTGTGTAGTAAATGCAACAGTTCCTCTTTGAAAGTGGATTCTGGAGTAAGACATGGATTTTCAAATACTTTGAAAGTGATATTTGATAACTGTGATCTCAAAAATGAAATTACTACTACAACTGTCGTAAAAACTGCTCACTCAAAGAAATGCTTTGATGTTAACTTGCGTGTGGTTCAGGCCTTAATCAGTTTTGGTCGAGGCTTTTTTGCATTACTGTCGTTCTGCATGCTTTTGAATATGCAATGTATGTCGAGCAGAACATTTAATACGCACAAGAAACTGATGCATTCAACATTTGTAAATTCTTCTGAGAAGCAACTTGAATGTGTTAGAAAGAAAGTGAAAGAGGCTTATGATTATTTTCAAAAGGATAATTCAAATATAAGTGTGTGTTTTGACGGCACATGGTTAACTCGAGGACATGCTTCTCAAGTTGGGGGTCGGTTGTATCATTGACTTATTAACTGGTTATGTTATCGATTGTGAAGTTCTGTCAAAGCGTTGTACAGACTGTGAGCAGGCAAAGGCAAGTCTTGGAAGTTATTCCGCAGAGTTCAACGTTTGAAATGAAGGCCACAATAATTCGTGTAGCATCAATCACAGCGGGTCCTCTGGGGCAATGGAAGTTGAAGTAGCGATTAAGCTTTGGTTGGTTGGATTGGGTTTTATGGCACAAGGTCCAGAAATGGACAAGCTGCGCCAAACGCTAGATAAAATAATAAAAACATTGTAGATTTAAAAATATTAAAAATAAGTGGGGAGATTCCAGCGCAATGTTTCTTTGTAGATAAAATGATTTGAAAAAGAAGTCAAAATGAGGCAAAATATGTTGATCAACAACGCAACAAAAATGTGATGAATTTATGATTGAAAAAGGTCGATGGATTTAAAGTGAACGAGAATATGTACAAGTAAAGATAAAATGGTATGAATTGGGATAAAAATATTATATAGAATTTAAAAATCGAATGCTATACAGGAACTTAAAAATATTTGGATGGGGTTTCCTTCCAATCAATTCACGTAAAGTTAAGACAGAAGTACTAAAAAGAAAATGTCGATGATGGTTGAAAACGGGACAATCAATTAAAATATGTTGAACTGTAAAGGGAACTCCACACGCTCCACACACAGGGGCACTCTCTCCTAGGAAAAGATGCCTGTGAGTAAAGCGTGTGTGTCCAATGCGGAGGCGAGATAAAATTACATCGTACTGTCGAGAAGGATGGGGAAGCCATAGTGATATATCACTTTGAATACTGTGGAGTTTATTGTTTAGTTGTGCATTCCAGTCGGTTTGCCACTCGCTCCACACGATGTCTCTAACAGCGTGTCGGAGGTCATCGTATGGAACGGGGAGATTCAAGAAGGTTGCAGCACTTTTAGCTGCTGCATCAGCCTCTTCATTACCTACAATCCCGACGTGACCAGGTATCCAACAGAAAACTATATCTAGACCACGCCGGATAAGTTGATGGTGTAATTTCAACACAGCAGTCGCTATTGGATGTTGAGGGCAGTCTGATGCTAGGCTGTCTAAAACACTTTTGGAATCTGAATATATTAAAAATTTGCCGTTTCTGAGATATGATATATGTTTTAATGATTCGTATATTGCGATAAATTCAGCAGTAAAAATAGAAAGTACACAGGGCAGCTGGAAGGCTACGGTGGTTGAACGACAGATAAAAGCGCAACCTACATGACTTGTAGATTTTGATCCGTCTGTATAAATCGCTGTGTAGTCTCTAAAACAATATCGCTGATGGTTAAAAATTTGCTGATAAATGATGTTATTTGTATTAAATTTATCGTAGCCCCGAAATAGGTGTATGTAAGAAAGCTTCGGTGGCTGCCAAGGTGAAAAAGAATTAAAACTTCTTTCAGAAACGGTAATGGTATTCAAAGGGGTTTGATTTAAGATATTCCGCATGCGTAAACTAAAATCTGGGATGCATGATGAGCGATTTGTGAATAAGCGATCTGATGAGGTGTTAAGGAGTAAATCTCGTATTGGATGAGAAGGATGACTTAAAATACGATAGAATAGTCGAAGCGACAACAGAAGACGGGTGGAAGCCAAAGATGGTTCATCGCATAAAACATAAAGGCTTTTCACGGGTGAAGTTCGAAATGCTCCGGAACAAGCCCTTAGTGCAGAGTGGTGTATTGTGTCGAGTTTACGCAACACAGAAGGACGGGCAGAACCATAGGCTGCACAGCCGTAGTCCATTCTGGAGCGAATAAGAGCTCGATAAATTCTGAGCATAGTAGTTCGTTCCGCTCCCCAAGATGTATTTGAGAGGACTTTTAGCAAATTTAGTTTTTTCTCGCAAGACATCCGCAACTGCTCGACGTGGGGTTGGAAGGTATAAGTTTCCGGTCAAAAATAATACCAAGGAATCTTACACTATCCACCACTGAAATCCTGTTACCGTCCAGAAAGATCTCTGGGTCGGGATGCAGGTTCCGACGTCGGCAGAAGTGAACGCAGGATGTCTTTTGAGTGGAAAAACCGAAACCATTGTCGACACTCCACCTCGTCAAGCGAGAAACAGCCGCCTGGAGTTGCCGCTCGGCAAATCGTATATCTTGACTTTGGCAATGAATATGAAGATCGTCTACATATAGACTACCCTTAACGGATGGGGGAAGTTGAGTTAAAATATTATTAATTTTTAATGAAAAAAGTGTCACACTAAGAACACTTCCCTGTGGAACACCCTCTTCCTGGATGAAAGAATCAGAGAGGGCGGAACCAACACGAACCTGGAATTGTCTGAGAGCCAAGAAATTCTGGATGAATATTGGCAGGTGCCCTCGAAACCCAAGAGAGTGTAAATCACGTATTATACCATACCGCCAAGTGCGATCATACGCCTTTTCCATATCAAAAAAGATGGAAACGAGATGGTTTCGGCGTAGGAACGCACGGCGTATTTGAGTTTCAAGGGACAAGATATTGTCAGTCGTTGAGCGACCAACCCTGAAACCGCTTTGAAATGGTGACAGAGCTTGTGTCGTCTCTAAGATGTAAGTGAGACGAGAGTTTACCATCCTTTCAAAAAGTTTACACATGCAATTTGTGAGGGCGATTGGTCGATAGTTATACGGGTTGGTGGGATTTTTTCCAGGTTTTGGAAACGGTATAACTATCGCACGTCTCCAAGCCAAAGGGAAGGTTTGTTCTACCCATATGCGATTAAAAAGTTTTAAGATGTTAAGAAGGGAGGGACAGGAGAGATGTTGTAACATAATATAGCGGATTCCATCAGGACCAGGTGCTGTCATTCTGGTCTTCTGAAGGCATCGCTTCAACTCCCTTTCAGTAAATAAACAGTTATAGGCGAGCTCTGTACGTGAATGAAAATTAAGACGATGGGATTCCGCACGCTGTTTTGTGCGTTGAAATGCCTCAGGATAGATGTTAGAACTGGAAGCTGCAGAGAAAGCGCGTGCAATAGCATTGGCTATCTCGACAGTCTCCGAGACATGCTGGCCATTCTCTTCGACGAACGTGATGTTATGTTCGGAATATAATCCCATCGCCTTCCGAACCCGGTCCCATAACTGTTTGGAGGGAGTGGCAGATGTTAAGCTAGATATGTACTGTCTCCAAGATTCCCTCTGGCTTTGACGTCGCACTCTACGAGCACTGGCTTTTGCACGTTTGAAGGCAAGAAGATTTTCAGTTGTGGGGTACCTGCGAAAAATTCCCCACGCCTTCCTTTGGATCTTGATAGCTGCTGTACATTCAGATGTCCACCAAACTTTACAATGTTTATGAAAGGATGGAATTTTCTTGGGGATTGTCTTATCTGCAGCCCTAATTATCGCATCAGTGACTGTTTTGACTGCCTCATCAATACTACCTTCTAACATCTGCTCTGAGATAATGGCCTCCGATGTAAAAGCAGGCCAGTCGGCCGATTCATAAATGTATCGTGACGGGCGGCTAACAGGATCATTTCTACCAATATGAGTAACGAAAATTGGGAAATGATCGCTGTTGCGCAGGTCACTACCGACAAAAAAGGATAGAAAAGGTAAAATAGAAGGAGAGCAAATGGCGAGGTCGATTGCATGAAAGGTGCGGGATGGTTCGTGGAAGTAGGTAACCTCGCCGTTATTGAGCAGACAGAGACAGCGATCTGTGATCAGCTGTTCAATCTGTCGCCCACGGGAATTGGTATCCCTACTTCCCCAAAGCACACTATGGGCATTAAAGTCACCAAAGATTATAAATGGGTCTTGCAATTGATCCACCAAGTTCTCTAGGCTCTGCCGTTGGATGGTATGGTTAGGTGGTAAATAAACCGTGCATATTGTGATCATTCTCCGCACTTGCATTTTCACAGCTATTGCTTGTAGCGAAGTGTTGAGCGAAACAACGAGAGATGGGTATGCATGAGAGGTGAAGAGTGCAACACATCCCGAAGTTCTTCCGTCGTTGCTGCTGTCACTTCTAATGCAAGTGTAGTGACGGATTTTCGCCGTATCAGTCGACTTCAGGTACGTCTCCTGAAGCGCGACACAGGCGGGATGATACTCAGCAATAAGGGTTTTAATGCTATCCATCTTATTGCGGAAACCGCGACAATTCCAGGATATTAAGGAACCTATTGTTTTTTGGAAGGGGGGATAGTTTTACCTTTCCCGGGAGGTTCATCTTGGGGTATTTGTTCCATTTCTGAGTCGTCCCCGGAAAGATCCGACGCATGAAGTCTCAATTCTAGTTCCTCAGCTGCTTGCTTGAGGAGATGTATTGGACTTTTTTGGAACTTTTTTGAATATTTTGTGTTTTTAAGTTTAGTTGCATGTGCAGTCTTAATTCTTTTAATAGCTTTGGGTGTCTTTATTGAAGATTGTGGGATTTTTGAAATTTCAGTAGTGCCTTTAGAGGTTGTGGTAGAAGTAGAGGTATTAGCTGTTTCATTTAACTGTTTTATATTAGGAGCTGATAAGTAGGGGTTTGTTACCGATTTCGGAAGGTTACAAGTGCTTTCTATAGAAATGTCTGTTTGAGTGGCAATAGATTCGACAGATTTTTTTGAAGCCGCAGCATATGAAACCCCAACTTTTGGAGTCCGGAATTCAACGAGCTTGCGTGCTTCAGGAAAAGAAATATTTTGAGAAACTTTTACAGCTTGTACTTCTTTTTCGAGTGCCCATTTAGAACACAATCTGGCGTACGCCGGATGGTCTCCATTGCAGTTAATACAATGGGGTGGCGCAGTGCAGGTGTCTCCACTGTGACTGATTTCGCCACAACGAGCGCAGGTTTCGGTGCCACGACAGGAAGTTTGCGAGTGCCCGAACCTCTGGCATTTCAAGCACCGCTGAGGATTCGGGACAAAAACGCGAACTGGGCAACTAAGGTATGCTGCTTTAATACGTGATGGTAAAGTGGGTCGATCGAAAGTTAATATGAGGTGTTTGGTTGGTAAAATCACACCATCTCGACGTATCGTTATGCGTCGAACACCACAAACTTGCTCATCACGGAGGTTCTCTAAAATTTCTTCTTCGGATGAAAATAACAAATCTGATTCGGATATAACGCCACGGGAATAATTTAAGGATCTGTGTGCACTAACAGAAATTGTAAATGGGCCTATTGTAGTGGTATTGGTTAAAAGTTCGGCTTGTTTTTCATTGGAGACTTCTATTTGCAGGTCTCCAGAGCGGAGTTTTTTAATGGATTTAACGGATCCAAGGAATGATTCTATGGATTTATTAATCAGGAATGGTGAAACAGAAGTAAATGAAATTTGTGTTTGGTTTGAAATATGAAGAGAGCTGTTTAACAATTTTATAATAAAGAATCTAGCATTTTTTGAAGGTTTATCAATTTGTTGCTCCCTACTAGAGGGAGAAGAGGATGAGTCAATTTTATTCATAATTAGAAGGATAAATTTCAGGCCCTGCAGCACCACCCACCACCGAGTCCAACAAGGGGATGCAGAGTGTACACCAGTGCTAACAGGACCTATACGCTTTCAGTCACCCCTGTGGCAGCCACCACCCTTAACGTGGTGCCCAGTCGGTGACCGATCGCTTAGCCCTAGCCGATGACGAAATCTAAACGACCTGCCGATTGATGTACACGGGACCAAAGTACACCTCCCGTTTACCTGAAGCGAGGGCCGAAGCAGTGTGTTGGGTCAGTATATCGTCCCTCAACTGCCAGGATCCCCTTTTCCAGGGACACGGGTCTCCACGCACGGCAAACACGTGGGTGATATAATCCCCAAGAGGAGCTGAAAGCACAGACTGGCGAAAAGCTTCTCAAGGGGAGCCCTCACCTCTGAAGAGGCAACCACAACGAGGGAGGAAGAAAAAGGAAAAAGCAGAAGGGTAGAGGAGGAGAAGAACGAAAGGGAGGGAAGATCACTCAGGTACCCCGGGGTTGTGAAGCCCGTACAAACCTAAAGAAGGAATGCCCCTGGAGGCGATTAAGCTTTGGAAAAGACCCGAAGAAAAGGGTTTTCGCTACACAACAATGCTGTCGGATGGAGATTATAAAGCATACCAAAAGTTGAACGAGATGAAAGCGAATGGGAAGAATGTCGAAGAAACGAAAGAAGAATGTATAAACCATGTCAGCAAACGACTGGGAACGGCTTTAAGAAAAGCAGTTAAAGAATGGCGCTCTAGAGGTGTTACATTAGGTGGAAAGTCCCACACATGGAAGTTTAAAAGAAGAAACTATAAAAAAACTTACTCGATACTATCAAAATGCAATACGTAAAAATAAAGGTAGTGTTGGTGACATGAAGACGGCCGTCTATGCAACATTATTTCATAATATTTCTACGGATAAAAAGCCACAACATTTTAAATGTCCTCCTGGGAAAGATTCCTGGTGCTTTTATCAAGCGGCATTGGCTCATGGTTTAACTCCTGGTTCTCATATAAAGCACATTAAAACACCCATTAAAGAATCACATTTGGCAAAAATATTGCCAATTTACCAACGACTTGCTTCAACTGAACCACTACAACGTTGTGTAAGGTGTAGCACACAAAACTCTAATGAAAGCCTACACAGTGTAATATGGAGCAAATGCTCAAAGTAAAGTTGTGCATCACTGCAACATGTTATAATTGTTGTTTGTGATGCTATCACAGAATTTAATGCGGGTACTCTGAAAGCTGTAGAGGGTTTTCCAAAAGAAAACAATCTTTCATTGAGTACGCATTCGAAAGATATTGCTATCTATAAAGGCTATCGTAGGACTTATTTAAGAAATAGAAAGAAGACGGCAGTTTATTTACTAGCCCAGAAAAAAATTAAAACTGCACAGCTACGTCGACAAAAAAAAACGAACTAAAAAAAGAAGGAATTTTATATAAATCTGGCAACTTTTAAATGTACACACTGATTAATGCTTTTTTAATGATATTTTTAATTTGAGTAAAGTTAAAATGAACAGGATACTAAAAAGTTAACATTCAAAACTGGTGTATTATGTATTGATGAATTTTTGAGTCGTGTCGAAAATGAAATGTTTTTAAGCATCAACTAAATTAACTTATTCTTATGGTTATATTTTGGTTCAAAATATTTAAATTTTGAGTCAAAAATGCTTTGATTTGCTTTAATTGGTATGGAAATCAACATATTAATTCCAAATAGTTCTGAGTTTTGTAAATAATATTTTATACAGGTTTTAAAACTTTAAAAGCATTTTTCTCAGCTTTGGTTTTTTTGGCACTATAAGGTATTCAAAATGCTAAGGCTTTTTATGTATAAAAGAAAAAGCTTCCAAACTTTTCCCACTTATTCTTATATGTCTTTAGAATAAAACTGTGTATGGAGTTACATCTCAGTGATATATTTATTTTTCGGTGCTTTTTTTTATCATTTTAGATTAAAAAAAATTTTATAACATTAACTATCTTATTGATTTAAAAGTCTATACACAGTTTTGTTAGGTATATTTCAAATAAAGCTGAGAAAAAAATGTGAAGCAAAATAATGAAAATTGAAAGAGGAGTAGCATTTTTAAGGTGTATGTATACACTAGAAATGGCGAAAATCGACCAGAATATCGATTTTTTTATTATTATTTCAAAATATTCTCCAACTTCTAAGCTTTCAAACGATACCAAGATCTTGTACGTATTGTGAATATTTTTCTAGTTACAGGGGTTTTCGTTAGGTACTGTCACCGAAAATTCTAGTTTCAATTTCTAAACCTGAAGTAAACAATGACTATTATCAATAATTTTGTTTTAAATTTTATGTTTGGTAAAATAAGTATTGATTTTTAATATTTTATTAATTTATATCGTTTGGCAACAATATTTAACTGTAACTGTATATTTTAAGCCTGTTTATTTAGTTTATTTCTACTCTTGCCTGCTGCTGTTTACTAGATTTTTACGAGCCATTTTTGAATTAAAATGGGATCCAAAACACGAAAAAGTCGTTCAAAGAAGAGAAGGTTTGTGACAAACCAACATTCCAAAGAAACATCTGCTGAAAAACCCCCAGAAATTGATCAAAATAAATCGTCTGCTTCAAAGATGAAGCTGGGTAAGATTGTCGAAATGGAGCTGCAACTGATTCTCAAGGACAATGCTTTTTTGTGGAACTGAACTCAATCAATGCCTTGTTTCACATGTTAAGTTGCCCAAACTGTACTGAACGAAAGTTGTTTCTACAGAGCAACATTTCAAAGAAAATGGGATGTTGCGTTGAATTACATCTCGCATGCCACAACTGTGACTTTATCACTGATCCATGTACAATTTCAAAAAAACATGGTCAGTTTTTTGAAGTTAACCGACGCATGGTGTATGCAATGAAGCAGATAGGTTGTGGCTACAGGGAAGCTAGCCATTTTATGACTGTGATGAATATGCCTCCTCCACCGAACCCCGTTGCCTACAACAGATACTCAAAAGCACTGCTTAAAGTCGTTCAGGCACTTGCAGGTGAAACGATGCGACTGGCTGCTCATCGTCTTCACCAAATCAAGGATCCCCGGAATGCGGAGTATCTGTCGATGGAACTTGGCAGAAGCGGGGGTACTCCTCGCTAAATGGAGTAGTTTCAGCCATTTCCATTGATTCAGGATAAGTTCTCGACGTTGAAGTTTTTTGGATGCCGCAAGTGGAAGAAAGTAGACAAGTCTTCGGTGCAGTTTCAGTTATGAAAAGCTCAGCACAAGTGCTCCATAAACTATAATGGATCGTCTACCAGCATGGAGCCCATCGGTTCGAGACGGATTTTTCAGCGGTCTTTCCAAACCAGAGGGCTGGAATATCTGGATTTTTACGGCGATGGCGATAGTAAGAGTTATTTTGCAGTGTGTGATCTCGAACCATATCCTGGAAAGGAGATTAAGAAAAAAAGAGTGTATTGGGCACTACCAAAAAAGACTAGGGACTGCCTTAAGGAAATTGAAGAAGACAGTGCGAGGGCTAGTAGGAAAAGGCAAGCTGACAGACGCAAAGATAACACTATACAGAATTATTTTGGACTTGCTCTGCGGAATAACACTGAATGTGTGCAAAAAATGTCAACTGCAATTTGGAGCACTTTTTACCATTTGAGTGCTAGAGATGATCACCCTCTACACACTAAGTACCCAAAGGGTATTGACAGTTGGTGCTCCTACCAGCGTGCTGCAGCTATGGGTAAAGAAAAGGAATACAAACACAAAGGAGGATTGCCACTCAACTTGCTAAAGCATGTTAAGCCTATCTACTCACGACTTACAAGGCCTGAAATGCTGGAAAAGTGTCTTCACGGGCAAACACAAAACAACAATGAATGTTTACATTCACTAATCTGTGTGTGTGGAAGCGGTCACCAAAAACAAAATTTTCAGGTGCCGATTCAGTAAAACTTTCAGTTTTTGATGCCGTTATGCATTTTAATTGCGGATTTAAGCCCGAATTAGAAGTTATGAGGCGGATGGGCATCAGTCCTGGACATTTCATGGTTAATGGCATACAAAAAAAGGATAAATTAAGAATTAATGAAAGTATACGACAGTCTACACCATTGCAGAAACAGCGAAGGAACTGTTGGGACACTAAATTAGTTATGCTTATATGCAATAAATTATCCATCGTAAAACTAGATGGCAGCACGAATCAAAGGTAGTGTGTCGTTGATTTAAGCAAAGGCTTATCAATAGCACACACAATTGTAAATTATATAAAAAATAGAATTTGTAATTAGATAATTATTATGTTTAATTTTAATTTAGATAAATAGCCTTAAGAAATGTTTTTTAGTATACCAATAATATTTTGTTACAATAATTATATTAATCGAATTTTTATTTGTAACTGATCAAAACTACAATGTGAAAAAGACTCGTTAGTTTGAAAACGTGTTAGAATCAGTTTACCACTTCTTATGATGCTTGATCTTGCTTTGACTGGTGAATAAAGAATCGCATTTGTCTCTACTACTCCTGTCTTGAATTATTCCAACTTTAACCATGCAACCTACAGAAGAATGATTTTAACAAATCAAACTGGAGTCGAATAAACACCTATAGAACTATTTGCAAGGGGCCAAAAAAAGAAAAGAGGACAAAAAAAATTGAAAAAGAAGGACCAACTTACATTTCTGGAGGGTTTAAGCTATATTTTTATAGGTAATATTTTTTTATCAATTTTATTACAATATCATTTTGAAAACATGTTTCCAAAACTTTGAACTCAATTTCTGAAGAACTGTGTTTTTGCAATAGGATGCTTGGATCCTTACGTGATAACTTCACAATGAAATCACCTATTATAATTAATTTTGTATCACTATGATCTATATAATACAGTGGATGTTTTGAGCCTCAATCAGAGTATTTAGTCAAGAAATAAATTTTGAATTGATTTTTAAATGTTAAAATTTCTGAAAAAATGTGATTTTTTTAACACTTCTTTGGTTAAAAAATTGTAAAAAAAAAAAATATTTCTTCTAGCAACTTGATGGAGGCTCAAAACATGAAGAATAGTGTTACGAACAATTTCCAACAGGAATCGTCTTTCTGAACAAATTAGAATTTGAGATATCACGTAACAAAAAACATGCTAATTAAATATTATATCTTAATTAGACAATTAATTATTTGCACAATCTGATTTTTTTTACAGAAATGATTTTAAGAATACACCAATCACCTGTGGTAAAAAAACTGGATTTTTTAAGTCAATATTAAAAAAACCTTCTAGTGTATACGTACGCCTTAAAAACTTCAAAAAAATTATTGAAATTTGAATTTTTTTTTAATTGCTTATTTGACAAGTTTTTTACTAGTAGAATCAACTTATTATTTGCAAAACAATAGAAAAACAACAATATTTTAATTATATTATAAGAAATGAAGAAAATTCTAAGAATGGTACCGCGTCCCCTTAAGAGCCTCGAGAAAGAAAAAAGCCTCAAAGATTGAGATGAAGGAAGGATCAACTTATAAAGCTGGAGAGTTTTAAGTAAGTTGAAAAGTTGAAGTTTTTATGAAATTATTAATTTCATAAAATTTTCTGTTATGAAAACTTTATTTTTCTGATTTATCACTAAGGAAAAACAAGATGGCTTAAAAAGTTTTTATTATAACACCTTGCAACTTATCTCGTATTAATTTAAACAATATACTGACTGTAATGAAACTAAAGTTTTCATGAAAAATCATTATCTGAAAATTTACAGCTATTTATATAAGTAAAAGCAGGGAAAATATTCGCCAAATACATAAATTGTTATTTCGAATGTGAATATCTCTTGAATATTTTAGGATTGGATTGGATATGATTTTGTGGCATTGAGAGAGAGAGAGAGAGAGAGAGAGAGAGAATCCTCTTGGGACATATTATGCCAAACTCAAGATAAAAAATCAAATATATAATATAACAATAAAGTCTTGAATATTTTAAAGGAAGCTTTAGATATTATTTCATTACATTTTTAGGACTCTGAGGTATAAATACAAAGAAAAATTTTTTGTTTTCCTATATTTTTTTAAGCCCGTTTTCGGTAGGTGTCAAATATTGCTCAATTTTTCACCTAAAAGTTGAAACCAAAAATTAATTTTTGTATATTTTGTGTAATTTTCAATTTTATATGGCTATTTATATACAAATATACTATAAAAAATAATTAAAATAATAATTTTTTACTTGTTTTCAAAAAATGGGTCTCGAACGCAGTAGGATACCTTAAAACCACAATATTGAAATTTCTTTTATAATTTTGGGGAAGACATTGCTATTGACGTATCAAAATATTTACTGCTTCCATGAAACATAATTGATAAAAAATATTAATTTTTTTTTTTTGGAAATTGAGGCGTCAATCCTTTTGTCACAGTTTTCCAAGCGGAGAAGCGTTGCGAACCACTCGGGGTTATTAGTAAAGTCTTGGGGTCTGAAGTCCAGCTAATGGATTGGATTTGGTTTTGTGGCACTGAGTCCTCTTGGGACATATTATGCCAAACTCAAGATAAAAATCAGATACATAATATAATAATGAAATGAGATGAGTCAAAACATAATGAGTAAATACTATATAATATTATGAGATGGATAAAACCAATGTCATGTAAAAAGCTAAAAATATTTGGATGAGGATTCTCCCCAACCATGTCTTCTAAAGTCAAGGTATAAGAATTAAAATATTTAAGACGTTGATAATTAAAATGAGAACACTATTAAAATGTGTTTTACAGTTAGTGGGCAAATGCAGTAATTACAAATGGGATGATCTTCTCCGAGGAGGATTGGATTGAATATGATTTTGTGGCATTGAGTCCTCTCGGGACATATTATGCCAAACTGAAGATAAAAAATCAACTACATAATATAGCAATAAAATGAAATAAAAACTGATGTAATAAAATGAATACTATATATATTATATGTGATGGATGAAACCAAAAAAAAATGTCATATAAAAAGCTAAAAATATTTGGATGAGGATTCTCTCCAACCATGTCTTCTAAAACCAAAGTATACGAATTAAAATGTTTAAGTCGTTGACTATTAAAATGAGAACATTCTATTAATATGTTTTACCGTGGACAAATACAATGATTACAAATAGGATGATCTTCTCCGAGGAGAGGTGTCTGTGGGTTATACGAGTATGTCCAATACGGATTGGATTGGATATGATTTTGTGGCATTGAGTCCTCTTGGGACATATTATGCCAAACTCAAGATAAGAAAAAAATCAAATATATAATATAATAATAATGTGAAACGAGTCAAAATATAATGAATGGATGCTACATAAAATTATATGTGATGGATAAAACCAATGTCATGTAAAAAGCTAAAAATATTTGGATGAGGATTCTCCCCAACCATGTCTTCTAAAGCCAAGGTATAAGAATTAAAATATTTAAGACGTTGATAATTAAAATGAGAACATTCTATTAAAATATGTTTTACCGTTAGTGGACAAATACAATGATTACAAATAGGATGATCTTCTCCAAGGAGGAGGTGTCTGTGGGTTATACGAGTATGTCCAATACGGAGGCGTGTCAATATAACATTTTGTCTTCTTATAGGTAGCGATTTCCATTCACATATATTTGGTTTAATAGCATGAAGTTTGTTCTCGGTTTGTTCGTCCCAATCGTTCTGCCATTTTTCCTCTAAAAATTTATAAATGCAAGATTTTATGTCACGATAAGCGATGGTATGGTTAATATTATTTACGGCCGATTTAGCGGCTTTGTCGACAGTCTCATTTCCTGCTATCCCAACATGAGATGGAATCCAGCAAAATATTAGGTTAAAATTTTTGGATGAGAGATGATAAATTCTTTTTAATGACTCTAAAACAATGGGATGACTGTCATGATCAGCATGTTTCAATGATTGTAAAACGCTTAATGAATCAGTGAAAATGATACAGTTTTTATGACAATGATCAGATATATTTTCTAATGCTTTAAAAATGGCCATTATTTCAGCAGTAAAAACAGAACATGAAGGATGAAGTTTAAAACTGTGAATGGAATCATTAATAGTGAACGCAGCTCCAACGTAGTTTGCCCTTTTAGATCCGTCCGTATAAACTTGAATAAAATTAGAGTATTTTTCTATATATTTTTGAAAAAGTTGCTTGTAAATAATATCCGAGGTATCTGCTTTATAAAAATTTTGAAACGGGTTTTGAAATTCAAAATAATGATTAAACCAAGGAGAGAAATAATAAAGTTTTTTCTGGGTGACGTCAAGTGAAGAAATTTCGGATCCGTCCATTAAATCCAGCATTCTTAACAGGAATGTAGGGATGAAAGATGTTTTAGCTTGATATAGGCGTTTTAAATAAGGACTGTGATGAATGGTATGTAATGGGTGATGAGGGGTTGAGGTAATTCTAAATTAGTACTCTAGTGATAACAACTGTCGTCTTAAGTCCAGGGAAGGTTCAAAAGAATCTACATACAAGCTGCTAACGGGTGAAGTTCTAAAGGCACCAGAACATAAACGCAAAGCTGTGTGATGGATAGTGTTCAGTGTTTGTAGAGCAGATTTTCTGGCTGAGCCATACACCACGCAGCCGTAATCTAATTTAGATCGTATTAATGCTCTATATATTTTTAGAAGACAAGTTCGATCAGATCCCCATGATCATTTTGATAAAACGCGTAAGATGTTAAGAGCCTTTTCGCAACGTTTGCGTAGATTTAAAATATGCGGTTGAAAAGTCAACTTCTTGTTAAATACGATACCTAAAAATTTAAAATTGTCCACAACATTAATTAAAATATCTTTGAAAAATATTTCAGTGTCAAGATGAAGATTTCGTTTTTAACAAAAATGAACACACGCGGTTTTGGAAGGTGAGAAACTGAAACCATTTTCGTTAGTTAGTCCAATGAGTGATTTTGTTATGCCTGTTGAAGTTGTCTCTCTATTAAACGAAAGTCTTTAGCTGCGCATGAAATTTGCAGATCGTCAACGTAAATAAGACTTTTAACTGATGGAGTCAATTGAGAAACGATATTGTTAATTTTTAAAATAAATAAAGTTACACTTAAAACACTGCCTTGTGGTACTCCCTCCTCTTGCATAAAAACATCCGACAAAAACAATCCAATCCTTACCTTAAAATATCCTTTTCTAAAAAATTTTGAATAAAAATCAGCAGATTTCCTCTTATATCATTATTAAAAATATCCTTTAAAATTCCATGTCGCCCTGTTCGATCATAGGCCTTTTCTATATCGAAAAAAATTGAGACAAGATGTTTATTTTGATCGAACGCATTTCTAATTTCAGTCTCGAGAGCAACCAAATTGTCAACAGTGGATCGACCTTTTCGGAAACCACTTTGAAGTGGAGCGAGACATTTATCTGTTTCTAAAATAAAAACTAAACTAAGCAGCTTGTCAGGGCTATTGGACGGTAGTTTGAGGGGTTCTTGGGGTCTTTATGCGGTTTCAGGATGGGTATTATGGTAGCATATCTCCATGAATGCGGAAAAGTGTGCTCGTTCCAAATTCTGTTATAAAATTTCAGGAGATTATTTAGAGAACTATTTGAGAGATGTTTGAGCATAACGTAACTAATATTATCTGGGCCAGGAGTTGATTTGTGAACTAAGGATAAAGCCTTTGCCAATTCGGGAAAAGTAAAATCACAATTATAAGATAATGTACGGTTTGAAGTAAAATTAACTTTATTCTTTTCAGATGCAATCTTAATTTTTTTTAACTTGCAGAGTAGTTATTGGAGCTGGATATTTCGGAAAGGCATGAAGCAATTGTGTTTGCTATATCTTTGGGTGCCGATAGTATTTGGTTATTATGTTCTAGAATAGTAATTTGTCTATTGGGGTAAACACCGGAAATCCTTTTAATCCTGTTCCATAGTACCTTACTTGTGGTCTTACTATTGATACTATTAACATAATTTATCCAAGAATCCCTCTTACTAAGTCGTTGAATTTTTCGAAAGGCCGCTTTTGTTTTTTTATAATTAATATAGTTTTCTCTTGTTGGATATCTATTGAAGATATTCCAGGCTTTCCTTTGCTTCCGATACGCATCGCTACATTCCTCATTCCACCAAGGTTTCTTTTGTTTTTTAGACGCATTTCTGACTTTTTTAATTGAGGCGTCAGCACTAGCTATAATTATGTCTGTAATTTTTGAAGTGACTTCATCGATGTCACCAGTTTCTACTGTGTTAGAAATATCTGCCAGGCTAGTAAAGAGTGGCCAGTTGGCAGTTTGAAAGATGTAGTTAGTTTGGCTGACAGAGTGAGGTTGGTATTGTGGCCTTCATATTTTAGTTTAATAGGATAATGGTCACTATTGTAGAGGTAAGGATCGACAGAAAAGGTCCAAAATGGTAAAATTGAAGGAGTGCAAATTGCCAGATCTATTGAATGGTAAGTAAGTGAAGGTGAATGAAAATAAGTAGGTTGGCCGTTATTCATAATACATAAATCATTATCTGTTATTATTTTTTCGATTTGTTTCCCTCTACGATTAATGTCTCAACTGCCCCAGAGAATATGATGGCCATTTAGGTCACCAAATATGATGAATGGTTGCGGAAGTTGATCTATTAAATTATTGAAGTCAGAAGTGGCGATACGGGTGTTAGGAGGTAAGTATAAAATGCATATTGTAATTAAGATATTGACATGAAGTCTTACAGCAACAGCTTGTTAATTTATTTGAAGGTTAATTTGAGTGGCGGAAAGTCATGGGATGTAAGCAGTGCGACACCTCCACATGCTCTTTGGCCTTCATCGTAATCTTTTCTAAATATACTGAAATGACGAATGTTGGTGGAATCATTGTTTCTTAAATATGTCTCCTGGAGGGAGATTGCAGCTGGATTGTGTGTATTTATTATGTCTTTTACATCATCAATTTTTTGACGAAAACCCCGGCAGTTCCAGGAGAGAAAGGAAGCCATAAAAATAAAATTTAAAAGAAAAAACTATTTGTGTTTTCTTGTCCTAGGACGAGATCTGTCTTGCCGAAGATCCTTCTTGGACTTGGGTGGCGAAGACTCCAAGCCGTCACTCTACAGAGGAAATATCACTTTCGGTGTTGTATAGATTTATGAGGTCACTGGTATTAGGATTACCTATCAAGTTTCTGGATGTAACATCAGGCTGAAGAGAGGTTTGAGAAGTACTTTTAGCTATTTTAATATTACTTTGTTCAGATGATATGGCTCTTTTTAAAAAGTATTGATAGATCGGTTTGGTTGAATTATCTGTTTTGTATTGGATGAGTTTGTAGCTGATGCTTTAGAAAAAAGAGGCGTTATAGGTTGGTTCATTGAAGTTTTATGTTGGGCAGATGACTTAAAAATAGTTACTTCGGTTTGAGTTCCGTTAGTTTTGAAAGTTTTTTTTACGATTGAAGAGTAAGAAATTCCAGGTTTTGGGGTGCGATCATTAACAATTTTTCGTGCCTCCGGAAATGAAATGTTTTGCTGAACTTTTATTGTCTGAATTTCTTTCTCGGTTTGAAATTTAGGGCACGACCTGGCAAAAGCTGGATGTTCACCTTTGCAGTTTACACAGCAAAGGGATGATGTAGTACAGACATCGGTCTTATGTTCTGTACTACAGCATTTCGCATAGGTTTCTTTGCCACGACAAGCAAGGAAAGAGTGGCCGAATCTCTGACATTTGAAACAGCGAACTGGGTTAGGAATGAAAGGTCGTACTGGGCAGTTCATATAGGCTATTTTTACGTGTTTTGGTATGCTTGGTGTATTAAAAGTTAATATTAAATGTTTGGTGGGTATTCTTTGACCATTTCTTGAAATAAGGATTCTAACCTCTATTGAACCGACAGATTTAATTTTTTGGATGTTTAATGCCTGTGATATATTTAAAACTGCATCAAGTACATCTTCTGCTAGGTTTTTTTGTATGTTTTTAGTCTCTCCTACCATTCCCAGTATAGTTTTATGGAGTAAGATTGCAGATATATTTTTTAGATTTCCGGTGTTACTTTTGATAATAAAATTTTTTTCTTGACATATATTGTTTTCATTTGATTTTATACAAAGTTGCTCCACTGAAGGAGAAGTAGAGTTTTGGTTATCCATAGTTGAATATTAAATTTACAGACCCCAGCGGCACCACCCACCATGGAGTCCAACGAGGGGATACAGGTTCCTGTACCGGTGCTAGCCAGGGACTATACGAACCCAACTCACCCCTATGACTGCCCTAAGGAGCTAGTTGGTGAGCAGGTCCTTAGTCCTAGCAGGATATACCCACCAGCCGATCAATGTACTGGGACCAAAGTACACCGCCTGTTTATTCGAAGCAGGAGCCGAAGCAATGTATTGGGGCGTTATGTTGTCCCTCAATCACCAGGATCTCCCTTTCCGAATACACAGGTCTACACGCACGGCAAACATGTGGGTGATATAATCCCCAAGAGGAGCTAAAGGCACAGACTGGCGAAAAGCTTCTCAAGGGGAGCCCTCACCTCCGAAAAGGCAACCACAACGAGGGAGGAAGAAAAAGCAAAAAGCTAAGGGTAGAGGAGAAGAAGAACGAAAGGGAGGGAAGATCACTCAGGTACCCCGGGGTCGTGAAGCCCGTACAAACCTAAAGAAGGAATGCCCCTGGGGGCTATAAGGGGTTTGAATCCTACTGTAGCGATGATAAACCATCTAAATAGTCTCTAAAGGAGCTTCGCTCTTGTGATCACTCGAGCTTACAGAAAGACTTCAACGGAATCTCTTCATATACTGGCTGGTATTGTGCCCTGCACCTTGTCGTCCAAAAGGAAGCTGTTGTTTCAAAAATAATGAAACTTCAAGAAAACGTTAAGCTATATGGTCAATGGTTTATCTGCACTGATTATGAACAAAAATGTTTTTCTTCAACCTACCTATTTCACTTAAGTCTTCAATCAATTATTGGACCACCCTCTCCCAGCACAACATCTATCTATACAGAAGGCTCAAAAACTCCCAAAGGTGTTGGCAGCGCATATGTACTTTTTGAGAACTTCAAAATCTGATATAGTTGGGCTAGTATTCATCATTCTACATCCTTGCAACTCAGTATACCAAGCTGAACTGCTTGCTCTTAAGGAAGCAGTGTACTATTGTGTTTCAGAGGGAATACGAGCCAACATCATGACAGACAGTGCATCAAGTATCGCCGCTCTTGGTAATCTCTTCTCCCACAACCAAATCGTCAATGAGGTCAAGGAAAAACTGCTGGAATCCACTGAAATACCCCCAAATTAACATCTCATGGGTTAAATTACACGTTGGCATCGAGGGAAATGAACAAGCAGACCTACATGCGAAATCTGCAACAAATGGTATCTCTCACCAAACAACTAGTCTTAAGTGGCCTAGATGCAAATTATTAAGTTCTATCGATGCACTGATCTTGAATTAAGTTCTATTGATGCACTCATCTTGAACCAAGCAGAATGGGATACTTCTACCAAAGGAAGTTACACTCATCAATTCTTCCTGAAGATTTCAACCTACCTAAAATACCAGATTGGATTGGATTGAATGTGGTTTTGTGGCTTTGAGTCCTCTTGGGACATATTATGCCAAACTCAAGATAAAAAGTCTAGTATATATAGTCTAATAATAAAAATGGAATGCGTGATGTCATAATAAAATGAATACTATTTACAATTATATGTGATGGATAAAACCAATGTCATGTAAAAAGCTAAAAATATTTGGATGAGGATTCTCCCCAATCATGTCTTCTAAAGTCAAGGTATAAGAATTAAAATATTTAAGACGTTGATAATTAAAATGAGAACATTCTATTAAAATATGTTTCACGGTTAGTGGGCAAATGCAGTAGTTACAAATGGGATGATCTTCTCCGAGGAGGAGGTGTTTATGTGTTATTCGAGTATGTCCAATACAGAGTCGTGTTAGTATTACATTTTGTCTTCTTAGAGGTAACGATTTCCATTGAGTTATATTTGGTTTAACAGCGTGAAGTTTGTTCTCGGTTTGTTCATTCCATTCCTTCTGCCATTTTTCTTCTAAAAATTTGTAAATGAATGATTTTAAGTCGCGATAAGGAATGGTATGATTAATATTAGTTACGGCAGATTTGGCGGCTTGGTCAACTATTTCGTTTCCCGATATCCCAACATGAGATGGAATCCAACAAAATATTAATTTAAAATTTTTTAATGAAAGATGATAAATTATTGTTAATGACTCTAAAACAATGGGATGACTGTCATGATCAGGATGTTTCAATGACTGTAAAACGCTTAATGAATCAGTGAAAATGATACATTTTTTATGACCATGATCAGATATATATTCTAATGCTTTATATATGGCCATGATTTCAGAGGTAAAAACAGAACACGAAGAATGAAGTTTAAAACTGTGAACAGAGTGATTAATAGTGAACGCAGCTCCAACGTAGTTTGCCCTTTTCGAGACGTCCGTATAAATATGTATAAAATTAGAGTATTGTTCTAGGTGCTTTTGAAATAGTTGTTGGTAGATCATATCAGAAGTATCTGATTTATTGAAATTTTGGAATGGGTTTTGAAATTCAAAATTATGATTAAACCAAGGAGAGAAATAATACAGTTTTTTCTGGGTGACGTCAAGTGAAGAAATTTCGGATCCGTTCAACAAATTCAGCATTCTCAAGTGGAATGTAGGGATGAAGGATGTTTTAGCTTGATAGAGGCGTGTTATTAGATATGGACTGTGATGAATGGTATGCAATGGGTGATGAGGGGTTGATGTAATTCTAAAATAATATTCCAGGGACAATAACTGTCGCCTTAAGTCTAGGGAAGGTTCAAAAGCATCGACATACAAGCTGTTTACAGGTGATGTTCTAAAGGCACCAGAATATAAACGTAAAGCTGTGTGGTGGATGGTGTTCAGAGTTTGAAGAGCAGATTTTCTTGCTGAACCATACACCACGCAGCCGTAATCTAATTAAAGCTCTATAAATTTCAAAAAGGCAATTACGATCAGATCCCCATGATAATTTTGATAAAACTCGTAAAATGTTAAGAGCCTTTTCGCAGCGTTTGCGTAAATTTAAAATATGCGGTTGAAAAGTTAACTTCTTGTCAAATATAATACCTAAAAATTTCACACTGTCAACAACATTAATTAAAATATCTTTGAAAAATATTTCAGGGTCAAGATGAAGATTTCGTTTTTTACAAAAATTAACACACGCGGTTTTGGAAGGTGAGAAACTGAAACCATTTTCGTTAATGAGAGATTTTGTTAACGGCCTGTTCAAGTTGTCTTTCAATAAAACGAATGTCTTTAGCTGCGCATGAAATTTGCAGATCGTCAACGTAAATAAGACCTTTAACTGATGGAGGCAATTGAGAAACAATATTGTTAATTTTTAAAATAAATAAAGTAACACTTAAAACACTACCTTGTGGCACTCTCCCTCCTCTTGAGTAAAAACATCTGAAAAAATCGATCCAATCCTTACTTTAAAATATCTTTTTTGTAAAAAATTTTGAATAAAAATATATATAGGCAGATTTCCTTATATGTCATAGTTAAAAAGGGTTTTTAAAATACCATGTCTCCACGTTCGATCATATGCTTTTTCGATATCGAAGAAAATCGAGACGAGATGTTTATTTTCCACAAATGCGTTTCTGATTTCAGTCTCGAAAGCGACTAGATTGTCAGTGGTAGAACGATTTTTTCTAAAGCCACTTGAAAGTGGAGAGAGACATTTGTCTTTTTCTAAAATATACATTAACCGCGCGATCACCATCTTTTCTAAAATTTTGCATAAGCAACTTGTTAGGGCTATTGGACGGTAGTTCGAAGGATTCTTGGGGTCTTTGTTCGGTTTCAGTGTGGGAATTACATTAGCATACCTCCATGACTGCGGAAAAGTATGTTCGATCCAAATTCTATTGTAAAATTTGAGGAGATGATTTAGAGAACTATTTGAAAGATGTTTGAGCATGATGTAACTGATATTATCTAGGCCAGGAGTTGATTTGTGGACTAAGGATAAGGCCTTTGTCAATTCAGAAAAAGTAAAATCACGATTATAAGATAATATACGGTTTGAAATAAAATTAATTTTATTCTTTTCAGATGCAACTTTAATTTTTTTTAAACTTTCAGTGTAGTTATTGGAGCTGGATATTTCGGAAAGGCATGAAGCAATTGTGTTTGCTATGTCTTTGGGTGCCGATAATATTTGATTATTGTGTTCTATTAGGAATTTGTCTGTTGTGGTAAATACCGGAAATTCTTTTAATCCTGGTCCATACGTGTTTACTTGTGGTCTTACTATTTATGCTATTGACATAATTTATCCAAGAATCCCTCTTACTAAGTCGTTGAGTTTTTCGAAAGGCCGCTTTAGTTTTTTTATAAATAATATAGTTTTCTTTTGTTGGATATCTATTAAAGATATTCCAGGCTTTCCTCTGTTCCCGATAAGCATAGCTACAATCCTCATTCCACCAAGGTTTCTTTTGTTTTTTGGGCTTATAATTAACTTTTTTAAAGGAAGCATCAGCACTTGTTATAATTATATCTGTTATTTTTACAGCTACTTCAACGAAGTCATCCATTTCTATCGTGTTAGAAATATCAGCAAGGCTAGTAAAAAGTGGCCAGTTAGCAGTTTCAAAAATATATCTGGATTGGCTGTCAGTGTGAGGTTGATATTGGCCTGCATATTTTAGTTTAATTGGATAATGGTCGCTATTGTAAAGGTAAGGATCAACAGAAAAGGTCCAAAATGGTAAAATTGAAGGAGTGCAAATTGCCAGGTCTATTGAATGGTAAGTAAGTGAAGGTGAGTGAAAGTAAGTAGGTTGGCTGTTATTCATAACACATAAATCATTGTCTGTTATTAATTTTTCAATTTGCTTGCCTCTACGATTAATGTCTGAACTGCCCCAGAGAATATGATGGCCATTTAGGTCACCAAATAGAATGAATGGTTGCGGAAGTTGATGTACTAAATTATTTAATTCAGAAGTGGCGACATTGGTGTTAGGAGGTAAGTATAAATTGCATATTGTTATTAAAATATTGAGATGAAGTCTTACAGCAACAGCTTGCAGATTTGTTTTAAGATTAATTTGAGTGACTGGAAAGTCATGTGAAGCAAGCAAAGCAACACCTCCACATGCTCTTTGACCATCATCGTAATCTTTTCTGAATATTGTGAAGTAGGGAAAGTTGGTGGAATCAGTGCTTCTTAAATAGGTCTCCTGGAGGGCGATAGCAGCTGGCTTGTTATTGTTTATGATGTGTTTTAAATCATCAATTTTTTGTCGAAAACCCCGGCAGTTCCAGGAAAGAAAGGAAGCCATAAAAATAAAGGATAAAAGAAAAGAGAAAACTACTTGTGTTTTCTCGTTCTAGGACGAGATCTGTCTTGCCGAAGATCCTTCTTGGACTTGGGTGGCGATGTCTCCAAGCCATCACTCTCTATAGAGGAAATATCACTCTCGGTGTTATATAGATTTATGAGGTCGCTAGTAGAAGGATCAGTTATGAAATTTCTGGATGTAACGTCAGTTTGAAGAGAGGTTTGAGAAGTACTTTTTGCTACTTTAATATTGCTTTGTTCAGATGATATGGCTCTTTTTAAAGAAGTATTTATAAATCGATTTGGTTGATTTATGTGTTTTGTATTTGTTGAGGTTGTAGCTGATGCTTTAGAAAAAAGAGGCGTTTTAGTTTGGTTCATTGAAGTTTTATGTTGGGCACACAGATGGCTTAAAAATAGTTACATCGGTTTGAGTTCCGTTAGTTTTGCAAGTTTTTTTTACTATTGAAAGAGTAAGAAATACCAGGTTTCGGGGTGCGATCAGTTACAATTTTTCAGGCCTCAGGAAATGACATATTTTGCTGCACTTTAATAGTTTGGATTTCTTTTTCGGTTATAAATTTAGGGCAAGACCTGGTAAAAGCTGGATGGTCACCTTTGCAGTTGACACAGCAAAGGGACGATGACGTACAGACATCGGTCTTATGTTCTGTACTACAGCATTTTGCGCAGGTTTCTCTGCCACAGCAAGCTAGGAAAGAGTGGCCGAATCTTTGACATTTAAAACAACGGACTGGGTTAGGTATGAACGGTCGAACCGGGCAATTGATATAAGCTATTTTAACATGTTTTGGTATTGTCGGTGTGTTGAAAGTTATTATAATATGTTTGGTGGGTATTCTTTGGCCATTTCTTGATATAGTGATTCTTTTTACATTAATTACATTTTGATCGGACAGGGATTCAAGGATGTCTTGTTCGGTGTCATGAACAAGGTCGGATTCAGAAATTACTCCTTGCGACGAATTTAATGTTTTGTGTGGTGTTACGGTTACAGCTATTGGACCGACAGATTTTATTTTTTGGATGTTTATAGCCTGTGTATTATTTGTTACTTCTATAAGTACATCTCCTGCTAGGGTTTTTTTAATGTTTTTTGTATCTCCTACCATTCCCAATATAGTTTTGTGAAGTAAAATAGCCGATATGTTTTTTAAATTGCCCTCGTTACTTTTCATATTAAAATTTTTTTGTACTGGTGTATTTTTGTTATTATTTTCGTTAGATAGGTGCTCCACTGAAGGAGAAGTTGAATTTTTGTTTTCCAAGTTTGAAAAAAGATGTTCAGTACCCGGCGGCACCACCCACCATGGAGTCCATTAAGGGGATACAGGTTCATGTACCGGTGCTAGCCAGGGACTATACGGACCCAACTCACCTCTATGACTGCCCTGAGGAGCTAGTTGGTGAGCAGGTCCTTTGTCCTAGCAGGATATACCCACCAGCCGATCAATGTACTGGGACCAAAGTACACCGCCTGTTTATTCGAAGCAGGAGCCGAAGCAATGTATTGGGGCGTTATGTTGACCCTCAATCACCAGGATCCCCCTTTCCGAATACACAGGTCTACACGCACGGCAAACATGTGGGTGATATAATCCCCAAGAGGAGCTAAAGGCATAGACTGGCGAAAAGCTTCTCAAGGGGAGCCCTCACCTCCGAAAAGGCAACCACAACGAGGGAGGAAGAAAAAGCAGAAGGGTAGAGGAGGAGAAGAACGAAAGGGAGAAAAGATCACTCAGGTACCCCGGGGTTGTGAAGCCCGTACAAACCTAAAGAAGGAATGCCCCTGGGGGCCCTAAAATACCAGAACTCAAAGCTGGTACAATTTGTCGCAGGCCATGGACTATTTCCGGCATATCTAGAGCGTTTACACCTTCGAACTAGTGCGCTGTGTATCTGCGGCCTAGAAGGTGATCCCATCCACTACCTTTTTGACTGTGATCACACAATAACATACAGTTTTTAACAAGTAGGCTACGCCCTACTAGCTACCATGAGTGACGGTAGGAAGAGACTCAGTGGTGCTGAATACAAAAAACGAACAAAACTGAAACTTCAAGAACAAAAACGTGTTCTGAAACAAACCTAGATTTGTTTTTTAAAACTAATAGTTTGCAAGAAAAGAACGTCAAAGAAGATAAAAGGGAACCTGAAAGTGTTCGAGCAGTTTGTGATGGTTCTGATGGGGACTACAATGCTTTCTCTGAAACGAGTTGTTCCAAAACAGCCTTGTTGTTATCAGAACCTACTGAAATACAAGCAAGTTCTCATACTGAGATTGTACCTGATAGATTTGATGTTAAAAGTCAATCTTTAACAGAAAATAAAGAGCCAACATTTGCAAACAAATAAGGATCCACCTTTGTGGATCTTAAATGATGCTACTAGAGATCTAATAGCAAAAAATGGATTTAACCAAAACATAGGCTTAGATTTCACAAACAGCTTGGGGACAGTACACATTTAAAATGATTAAAAAAAATAGATTTTCAGAATTAGATGTTATTAGAAAGGCTATTTTATCCTGAATAAAACGATACCAAAGTTTTGATTGTACGTGAATTATTTATCTAGATATTGAAAAAAGACTGAGCACCACTCCATGCTTTTTTATTTTTACGCTCAACAACCTCGAACATATGACGATTTGTTTACACTTGAAATCGAAACCTTCCCGCAGCCTTCTACGTTATGTGCAGAGCCTTTACTTTTATTAAATACCCTATGTAGATGAAGAAGAACCTAGAACATTTTATGATTTACAACTTCAACTTATGTTCGAATTGTTTATTTTAGTAAGAAGAAATCCATGCATTTCTCGCTTCTGTACATTTGCTTTTGATTTGATTGTTTTCGTTATTACACTTCAAAAACATTTGTTTTTGATATAAAACCAACTGTTCTTTTCAGTACAATTTGTGCTCAAAACTGAGCTAGCATTATTTAGCTTTGTTTTATGATGGAAACATCAAATAAAAGAGCTCCAGGACAGCGTCCTAAGCAGCGCAAATTTCACGGAAATCGTCACACAAGTAAAATTTCTAAATGTGCATCTTCGGAAGTAAACTGCAGTTCTTCATCTAAGAAATCAAACAGCAGTTCTTTAATGAACACTGAAATTGTAACAGATACTTTGGGGTACAGAGTAATTGATATCAGCATTTTATTTAATGAAATTTCTATCAACTTATGCTGTAAAATATGTGGAGCAGACGTAACATGCCTGAAACTTTTGTTTATGGTCTATCATCTAAATTTAGAATTTCTTGCATTAATTGTAATGAAATCAGTTCATTTCAGAAATGTCACATGACAGGAGTAAAGTTAAATGTTCCGGAAGTAAACAGGCGATTTACTTATACAATGAGATGCATCGGCCAAGGCTTGAATGGTATAAAGAATTTCTGTGGTGTAATGGATATTCCACCTCCGGTTCAAAAGAATGCCTACAATGTCCTTGAGGAAAATGTCCAGCTCTGTTGCAAATATTTCAATGACAAATGCTGCAAAGCAAGAAATTGAAATGACAGGGAAATCTGAACTAACTGTTAGCGGTGATGGATCGTGAAAGACACAAGGACATTCTTCGAAAATTGTAATTGTTAGTGTCATTGGTGCTGAAAGCGGTAAAGTGTTAGATGTTGAAGTTATGTCATCCTATTGTAAAGGCTGCGAATGGGGAAATAATAATAAAAAGGACAAGGAACTTGAAATGTAAAAGGCAGGGCATGAAACTGATTGCGTCAAAAATCACTCGGGATCGGCTGCGAAAATGGAATGCTACAGATTTTTCACCGTTCTCAAAATAAGTATAATGCTGAATACCATCAGTACATTGGAGACGGTGACACAAAAACTTTTCCCGAGCTGCAGAAAAGTAGTGTTTATGTGTGGGCCTGATAAGGCACTAAGCAAAGTAGAATGTGTGTTGGGTATAAAGTTTTCGAAACCATCCGTTCAACCTTTTGTCGTTAGTTTATAAGCATGGATACTTGATAAACATGTACGCTTTTGCTCCGGGACGTTTCACTGGAAATTCTACCTAAATTCTTCCCCTATCAATGTGTGCTAAGTCCCTCTCTTTTCAACGGCACTACTTAAGAGACTACGCACTGCCTATAAGGAGGTGAAAGATAACCTGGTTCAAGCGGCGGAAACACAAGAGCAGTACAGGAATCGTTTTGTCAAAGACAAAGGAATTAAAGTGGGAGACGAGGTTTATCTATACTTCCCTAATGTTAAGCCCGGGTTAACTAGGAAGTTCAACAAACCGAACATAGGAAATTTTGTAGTCACAGGAAAGCTATCTGAGGTACTCTTTGAAATTACGGATAAGAGCTACCCTAACCGCAAGCAGCGGGTAAATGTCGACCGACTCACAAAAGCAACCCCACGATTCAATTCCGGGTAATAAAGAAACCCACTCCAAAGCTCAATTCCCGTTTGCGGCAACAAACCAAACCCCAACACAGGACGGTATATCAACGGAATATAACCATGGTCCAAGTGGTAGTAGAGGCTGGGTTTATCTTCACCCACATGGGTACCCAACACGTAATGCCAATGTAGTACAACAACCCACTCATCCAGGAAACGTTACACAGGCGAACCGGGACAATGCAGTTGCATCGCCCAACACCCACACGTACAACCTGCGTACCAGAACAAATGGTAGAGTGGATAACTAGAAAAAGGAAACACGGGAAAATCCCTTTATATCAATGAAATTCACGATATTTGGAAAAAAAAGGAATTTGTAAATAAGTATTGTTGCTATGGTATAGGAGTTCACAACCTAGACACATTGAGGTTCTTTCTCTTGTTTTTTTTTGGCTATAACACCCAGCTTTGGTGTTTTTTTTTTGGCGATTTCATATTCTGTGTTTCTTCGCTCATTCCACTTTACACTTCACTTGTATCAGTATTTACATTTGTGTGCATGCCCTTTTGTTTACTTTTTTAAGTTCTGTGAATATTGGTATGTACTTTAGTGAACTTGACTCAACAGTGTTTTGTGTTTTTTGCTCGTGTCCATTTGCCAGGACACACTATTCCTTTTTCCGTCCACAATTTTGTTTGTCAACAACCCACGTTTTTTTTGTTTACTGTACCCGTTTTGTTGACATTCCACTATTTGGTTACATCATACTATTTGTTTACTTTGCACTATTTGTTTATGGTACTCATTTATTTTAGTGTGCTACATAATGTATTCGTATTATACAGTTTGTTCTATGGGCTTACATTCATGTGCAATTTTTGTTTACACTATACCCCATTTTGGTCCCAATTTGCATTTATGTTTTAAGTGATTTGAAACTAAAGGTGAACTGATGGTTTTTTATTTTTTATCTAATGCAGGTGTTTAGTTATCTCAAAGATATTTTCTTTAGTTAATTTTTTAGTTTTTGGCAATGCTATAACGTTTAATCAAAAGTTTCTATTTAACTCTTTTTTTTAATGTGTTCCTGTGATACCTGCATCAAGTAGTTTTTCGGGGTTAACGAATACTAAAGTACACAGTGCTCGTTTACCTCATTCACGCTCTATTCAATGGTGTTCTTCGTTCTTGGCTTTAAGTACAATACTTGTTATTGTGGTGGAGCTTTTATGCCAAGGATTTTGTTTCCTAGTTGAGTAGTTTTTTTTTGCCTTTTACTTAGTAGAAAAAAATTGTTGCAATTTTTTTTAAGGAAGACGTAGGGCATTTGTTGGGTATAAAGTTTTCGAAACCATCCGTTCAACCTTTTTGTCGTTAGTTTATAAGCATGGATACTTGATAAACATGTACGCTTTTGCTCCGGGACGTTTCACTGGAAATTCTACCTAAATTCTTCCCCTATCAATGTGTGCTAAGTCCCTCTCTTTTCAACGGTACATTTGTACTCAACCCCCGAGTTTTTTTTAATTTGAATGTCCAACCAATCACGGCACGCCAGCGAAATGACGAGGCGGTTTTGAAAAGGCTGGGAAATAGTTCACCCTTCGTTTTCTCGTGCCGATTTAGGCGAAAAATAGTTTTCCCACGAGTTCACGGGAGAAGAACTTTAACCACTCAACATCCAGGTTCCGAAGCTATAAGAGAGGCGGGTCAATCGGACTCGTCCTATTCGCTCTCCGATGTTTCAGTGGCTGGGGTCACCGTGCGGTGATCCCAGTCGCGGTGGAGCTTTCTTTTTGAAGGGTCGCCTTTTTTGCCTTGGCCGAGAGGGTATGATAAAAAAAAAAGGGAAGGTGTCCTTGCGGTTCGGAGACACCGGCCTCGCCATTATTTATTTTGAGCCTTGATCCTGGTGCTGAATTATTCCGATAGAAGTGATGCCGAAAGTTCTAAAAAGTCCGTTGGTTTCCCCTGGCACCATCCGTTACATCCTGGCTGAATTATTCCGATAGAAGTGATGCCGAAAGTTCTTCTAAAAAGTCCGTTGATTTCCCCTGGAACCATCCGTTACATCCTGGCTGAATTATTCCGATAGAAGTGATGCCGAAAGTTCTTCTAAAAAGTCCGTTGATTTCCCCTGGAACCATCCGTTACATCCTGGCTGAATTATTCCGATAGAAGTGATGCCGAAAGTTCTCCTAAAAAGTCCGTTGATTTTTCCTGGAACCATCCGTTACATCCTGGCTGAATTATTCCGATAGAAGTGATACCGAAAGTTCTCCTAAAAAAAGTCCGTTGATTTTCCCTGGAACCATCCGTTACATCCTGGCTGAATTGCCGAAGAACCGGCGACCCAAAAATTGAAGGAAGGCCGCGTCTTGGATCCTGGAGGCCGACGCCTCTGAACCCAATCTAGGTACATCACCCGAAGAACAACGATGGGCAAATATGGTTTTTGTTTTTTATTGCTTTCCTTTAATTGAGTCCTTGCTCCTGAATTGATTTTTTGATTTAGAATTATGTTCCTTTTTTTGTCCCGTGAAACGTCTCTCGAGTTATAAGCCCTCAATAGGGCTATCCCAATATTTTAAGTAGATTGGAGTGGCCCAATTGAATGCTTGGTCGTTTTGGACCTATTCTGAGGAAAGTGTATGTTACTATTGTTTTACTATTTTTGGGACCTATTCTGAGGATTGTGTATGTTACTATTGTTTTACTATTTTTGGACCAAAATTCGCAAGGGGAGTTTACGTAAATCCAGATGTGTATTATACCAATGTTTAGCTTAAATAAATGTCTTTTTCATCTTTAAAGATTTGTTTTCTTTTCCCCTCTTTTAGTGAAACCTAATTTCACTGTCTTTACATAGTTCCATCATCAATTACAGTCGGTAAGAGCCTTTTACACAGGGTTTTGTTCACACCGTAATGTAGAAGTTGATTAATTATCCAAGCTCATTAAGAGTAAAAGATTCAATTAGAGAAAAAACCCAATATGTGTTGGCCATGTCCAGAAGCGCATGGGGTCAAGACTCCGAGAACTGAAGCATTTTCCATGCGTGGAAAAAAATTAGAAGACGGTAAATCCTTGGGTGGTAAGGGGCGTCTCACAGACAAATTCATTCAAGAAGTGACCATTTATTATGGAGGTCCTATTCGAAATAACAAAGACAACGTGATGGATATGCGCAAAGCTATATGGGCATTTTATTATCATAAGCGCTCAAGTGATGAAGAGCCACTTCATGATTTTTGCCCGCAAGGTGACACTTCTTGGTGTCGCTATCAAAAAGCTAAAGCTGCTGGGCAATTGAACGATTTTCATCACAAAAATGTAATAGCAGCTCCAGTAATGGATTGCGTTAAAAAAATGTTCAAAGATTTATCTGAACCTAATCTGCTCAAACGTTGTCTTGGGGGTCGAACTAAGAATCCGAATGAATCACTAAATTCTATATTTTGGAAATTTTGTCCTAAGACAAGTGGTTCGAGTAGAATAATAGCAGATATCGCTACAAATGAAGCAGTTGTTGCATATAACAAGGAAGAAATGGACGACTGCAAATCTTGCATTCCCTCGGTTTTCAAGTGGGGCATTATGCTTTAAAAGCAGCAACAGAATGCGATTCAAAAAGAATCAAAGAGGCTGACAAAAATAAAAAATATTGCAGAGTGTAGTTTGGCTATACGCAGAGCTAGACATATGCAGAATGCTTCAAAATCGGAAAAATTAAAAGAACAAGAAGAAACTGTTTATGAAAGTGGAAAATTAAAAAAATATATATTAAAATTATTTATGTAATTTACAGAATAGTATTTAAAATAAAAAATCATTTAAATTATCAGATACCACTAGATAAAAGCTATTTTGGAAATGCAACATTATTTCTGTAATGGAAGTTCAGTTTCACTTTTACGACTAACTATTCTTGTGGATGTGGCTATAGTATAAGTTCTTATTTTATAAAATTATTTTATATTTACAACCCAAATTAGCATATGATATTATTTTTAAGCACGCATTCATGTAAAAAAATTGAAACTTTTAACTTTAAAAACTTTTTTCTCAAATAGTGTTTTTGAAACTTGCGCGTAGGATATATCCAAAACTATTTATGATAGAGCCTAGAAATTTTTTACACATATTTATACTGAAGTGCTAAACAAGTGGATCTAGGATTATGGAGATTAATTAAATATAACAGACATTTTGGCTTAAAATAAAATAAAAAATTTAAGCTACAAGATTAAGATTTTGTTTTAATATACTTATCACTTAGTTACACTTTAATTAATTGACAAAATTAAAAGATCCTAGATACAATTTGTAATCAGGATTATATCTTTAATTTAAGGCATAAATTTAGTAAATCGAATGGAATGTACATAAAATATCTTACGCGCAGTGATATAGCATAATTCAAAATCAAATTCAACCGTCTGAGAAATTTCGTGTTTGTGTGTTTAAAATAAATTTTAAATCTTTAAAAGTATTTTTTCAATTACATAAAAATGTCATGTTTAATCACACTAAAGAAATTGTACCTCTAAATTCATTACATAGTTTTTAAAAAAATGTTAAACTTTTTCTCTTAAACGTGTTGACAGTATGCTAACTTTACTAGACAAAGAAACACACTATTGGAGAAACGTTTTAACTAGAGTTGTAGCGGCTGTCAAGGAACTGCCATCAAGAGGCCTCGCTTTAAGAGGCGACTACGAGATATTTGGTTCAAACAGGAATGGAAATTTTCCTATGGCTTTAGAACTGATATCCGAGTTCGAACCAATCTTTGCAACACACATTGAAAAATACGGTAGTTGTGGTAGCGGCAGTACAGATAATCTCTCTACCAAGACATGCGATGAGGTAATTGAGTTAATGGCTCGAAATGTTAGGCAAATAATTAGTTAAAAATGAAATGGAATCTTCACAATTCTTAAAAGACGTAAAAAATAAATAGATAACTAATTTGATTAGATAATTTATCATGTAAACCAGGTATGGGCAACCTTTGGAAAGTTGCGGGCTAAACTTAAGGATATTAACTATGTCGCGGGCAGTAGATAATAGGTAGTTGTGAAAAAGTAATAATGATAATGTTTATTTTATTTTCCATATTTATAAATTAGAATGGTAAAGATATACGAAAAGAAAAATATCGTATTGAATAAGTATTTACTTACAATCACCAGAAATTAATGAGAAGTTTGAGCTTGAACTTGAGAGACCAGACAATCAACAATTCAAAACATTATGAATGAATACTATATACAATTATATGTGATGGATAAAACCAATGTCATGTAAAAAGCTAAAAATATTTGGATGAGGATTCTCTCCGATCATGTCATCTAAAACCGTTCTCCATAGGGAAATGAAGATCTATGCACTAGATGTTAAGACTGTTTTGAATGGTGAACTCAATGAAATCTTATTTATGGAGCAATCCATGGGCTCCGACGATAAGAATGGTCGTGTTTGCAAATTTTTAAAAAGTCTTTATGAATTGAAACAGACATAGTGATAGCGGTACACGGTGGTTGACGAGCAGGGGGCGGAGCCGTCGAATGTTTAAACATTTCCACGTTCTTCTACAATGCTCGGGGATGTATAACTAAATTCGCCCTTTGTTCTTTTTATATTAAATATAGTTCTATATCTCTAGATATGAACTAATCTTGATTATGGATTTTTCGTTGGCCATTCGTCTTGATGGCTTTTTCTTTACGTCCAGAAGGCTATGCCTAAATAAAAGTTTTAATACCCAACAATTCGAGTCTCAAATTGAAATTAAATCAACGTTTTGATACTTACCAATTTGAGTCTATAATTGGAACTAAATCCACCATTTGAGAATTAATATTGGTTATAATTATGTGTTATGATTAATTATGGCATTGCAATTCTATACGAGCTCGTTTTTTTTAAATTATTCTATTGTCTTTAAAGTTACGTTTACAAGTGTTGTGTCGTACTAATAATTATGTTCTTTACGAAATGCTCTAGTGTATGTGAACATGAAATAATTTATAAATTGTTTTTTCTTTTTCTTTTTAAATAAATAATCGGGTGAATTTTAGTTACCTTTTAAAATTTGTACTGTTCTCTTATTCATCTGGGCGTCAGAGTACGAAAACAGCTTGTGCTCCTCCAAATGCTTACTTGGTTAACCAAATAATAATGTGTAAAGATATCGATGTTTCTGACCTACCTGATGTGATCAGGGTTAAGTGATTTTTCAACAAAAAACGCAATTTCTTCACGATACTGCCTCTAATATGATCTTTAAGGCCTAGTTGTATTTCCTTCATCGAATCCTTTTCCTATCAAATTAAATTGTTTAAAAAGGGACGCAACAATACAACTTCTAAGAGATGAGTTCGAAATGTCCAAGGCTTAAGTTGTTAAAGATTTTATGGGCATATGTATTAAGTTTTCTCACCAACAACTTTGCTTAGAGGAAAAGGCCTATGTTGAGAAAATTTTAAATCAATTCGAAATGACTCAGTGTAAACCAGCCGACACTCTTCTAGTGCCTAAAGCAACACCATCATGTTTTGTGCAAGGTGAAACTTTCCATGGGCCCAATCGGGAACTTGTAGGTGCATTATTGTACCTATCCATCACAACACATCCAGATATTTTATATTCTTACTGTCTGAGCCAAATTCAAGAGCAGCTAACAGAAGCTGCCTGAAAAGAGTTTTAAGATACCTGAAAGGGACTTTAGAACTTAATCTGGCGTTTCCTATTTCTAGCAGTGATGTTATTATTAATGTATACGTTGATGCAGATTGAGGGTTGATGCACTTAACAGAAAATCTGTATCGGGGTATATAATTTTCTTAAGGTATCTGACTACGTTGAAAAGTTTATTTTTTACCAAAATTTTGTATTTCGTTTTATTTAATATTATAAAAATTTAGACTTTTTCTTTCCAAAACAGTTTTTATTTTGTTTCTACGATCAATAGAAGTGGAGATCTATTCATTTGAATTAATCGTGAAAGCTGATTTTCAAACCGGAAGTTGAGTAATTGAGCAGTTTTGGTTTTGGTTTCGCTGATAAATGAAATAAACAGCCACGTGTCTTAAGTATTTAACAGCAGAATCGCTAACTCATGTTTTTATGCTGTGCTATATATCAGCCACAAGTTCTTTTTATTTTGTTGTTCGTGCTGTTGATCCAAAGACAAACCTATGCATGGACAATGTCCGCAGGGTGAGAACAGCTGGTGTCGTTTCCAAAGGGCTAAAGCCATGGGGAAAACACTGAAAGGGAAATCACTTGGTCTTCCCAATTCAGTTATAAACATTGTGAAACCAATATACATGAGTTTGTGTGATAGAAGTATGCTAGAAAAGTGTATGCACGGAATGACACAAAATCAGAACGAAGCCTTCAATGGAGTTATATGAAACATTGCCCCGAAAGAAACTTTAGTGAGTCTAAAAACTATCAGACTTGCAGTTTATATTGCAGTTCAATGATGGTTTTAGGGGCTTGCTCCAAGTTTTAAATAATATTGGACTCAGTCCTGGAGTTTACATATCAAAAGGATATGCCTCCATTGATAAAAAGAGAATTTCCTCTTCTGAAAGGCAGTCACAGCCTTCGACGAAACTGCAAAGAAAATAATTAAAAGCTTTCAAAAATAAAAAATGGGCATGTAAGGAGATAGAGGAAGGTTTAATGTATAAAACAGGCGAATTTTGAAGTAATTAATTTGAAATATATATTAGTAAATTATTTAACAAATCTTTAAATGCGTTTTTCTCAGAATGTGATTTTCACTAAAATCTTTGCACAACAAAGATAATAACTCAAAGTGTATTCAAAATTTTTGAATGAATTTTTTTCCATGGCTTTTTATATTTGTTTTGAAGATCCTGAGCTAGGATATAAGTTGTATGTTGAAAGGAAAATTTTTTAGAGTCATTTCACTGTAGTGTCGTTAGGAAAAATTTCAAATTTTCATGTTCTTTCTATGTTATGCACTATATATCATGACTGGAGAGGAATATTGCAAATATCCTAGCTCAGGCGCTAGATCATATTGTTACGAGACTTGACAAAAAATCTTGTGTAGTTGTAGTGATATGATTTTAGGTTATGTGTGTGGGCTTTGAAGTTTTCGTCCTTTTTGACCTAAATTTGTTAATTTTTGCCAGTTAAAAAAAATATATACATACTTTTAAGAAAATTTTAGTTTTGTATTATCTTTTTATAAGGTATTTTATCATAAAAAGAAAAAAAACCCTATTTGGACACTTTTTTCAAAAAAAGCAGACCGAACGTAGTCAGATACCTTAAATGACTGTCATGTGACTTTGTGTGTGAAAAAGCAGACATCCATTGCATTATCCTCTACTGAGGCAGCAATTTTGGCCTTTGCTAAACCTATGCAGGATGTATTTTTGCTACACAACATAACAAAAGACTTATTAGGTTGGGAAAGTATTCGGATTACTGTCTTATAAGGATAATCAGTCAGCCATTAAGGCCGTATTAAATGAAAATAATTGTGCCAGATTAAAACACTTAGATATTAAATTGAAGTCTGTTCATGACATTGTAAAATTATTAAACATTTATATTGTATATGTTGCAACTGAATACCAAATTGCTTTGTTTACAAAATCTTCATGTAAACCTGGACTGAATTGAGACAAAAATGTATGTTAGTGTGATTAAGGGAGGGTGTTGACAATAATTACTAACTGTAATTCATCTTTGCTTAGCATACTGGCAAAACTTGTTCCAACTGTTTACTTCTGTGATGTCACAGGTTGCTTTTTGTATTCTTATTCATGACTTGATGTCATGACTTAATCTGTCAGAGTTGTTTGGAAAAGCATTGGCTGGTGCGGCAGTTTGGGATGGCCGAAGAATTCGCCAATCGGATAATCTGACTTGTTCAAGGGGCTACTCCGAAGAGTGCCATCACTGTGACTAAGTCTATTGTACCGAGACCCCTGCTGATCCACTAAAGACCGATTGCCGAAATAAATTTCATCAAGTACCTGATTGAAATGTTTGACGTTCCCAGGGTTTAATCTGTCTTAAGAATAAAAGAAATTATTTTAATTGTGATTTGTGAATTTTTTAAAACTTGTGGACCCCACAAAGTGTTAAACCGATCTGAGAAAACTATTACTATTGAACTGAAAGGTCGTCATTCAACAGTTTCTCTTGATCGCGTCAAAACAGCTTATTTTTACGTGATGCTAATGATACTGATTCAAACATTTCTGATCAATTAACACCTGAAGAGTCTGACAAGCCAACTTTCAGTGACTCTCGTTTACATCAAACCATTACTACTAAAAGAGGTCGGAAAGTTCCCTTTCCAGACCGGCTAACATGTTCATAAATTCTATAATTCAATGTATTCTCATATTAATATATATTTTGCTTATTATTGTGCCATATATATAATTTGCATTTCTTCATTTTTCTATACAAGTAATAATGCGTTTCAATCGCACTTCTCACTAACTGTGCTCACATTTTATGTAAAATCTATTTATATCACATTGAATACATTCATGTTTAACTTTAAAATTAATAAAACTGAAAATTTTACTTTTTGTGTGGTTATGCAAAAGTATATTCAGTTATGTTATGCATATTTTCTGTGTCGTTCGGTTCCCTCACTGGGGGGGGGGGTGTTCTCTGTGGCGACGCAGTAAGTTCAACCATTTTCCTTTCTGCGTCAATCATTTTTGCGAAGTGAAACTTTCGTTTGCGAACTAAAGCTAGATAAGTGTCAATTAAAATCCTTAGCAAATGAAATAATTTCAGCGAATTAACTTAGCCAATCACTGCAGACAGAAGGTGTAGTTAATTCATTTCTCCCAGTGATCCGAACGGACATGACTTTTCGCTCTGAATCTGATCCAAAAGGACCTATGTTCCTTCCTTCCTAATTTCTTTGTCTTATATGTAGCGTGTGTTGTGTGGTGATTAAAAATATAATATTCGCCTAAATCCTTCTGATAAGTGACTCTATAACACAAACATACCCGATACCACTATAATACTCTCAGCAATAATAAGTTTTAATAGAGAGTAATGGAACAAGAAATTAAAATATGTATGCACTTGATAAAATAAATTAAAATATTAGCTGCTATATCAGCAGAATAGCTAATATTTTTCACTGGAATATTTTTCTAAAACAAACAATTTTCTGAATTGAAATCACAATAAAACGTAAAAAATAAAACCTGTACGTGTTTCATGTTCAAATTTTTTTTTCAAGCTACCAAGGAGTACATTTAAAGGGTGAAATAGATTTTAGAATGTTTGATTTGTGGACGCCTGTTTAGGTTTTAAAAGGCCAAGTACCCAGGTGGCACACCGATATAAAAATATATCAGAACGACATCACTCGATGTTCTGAATGTCGTGGAATCTCGAAGATCGAATTCAGGATATTAAATTATATCAAAAGATATAATATAAATTATATATTTCCCAGAGAGAGTAAATAAAATGGTTTTTGATATTGTTAGCAAGAAAAATACTTAAAATTAAAATTTTTAACTTTTTTTTTGCAAGAATTGTAAATATAACGTCGAAAGAACTTTATCGAAAATATATCGGATTATAACGTAATCCAAATGTCATACGAATGATATCAACCGATAATAAGCACAATCCCAAAAATTATATCGGAAACAAGTTATCGTGCGCTATTGTAAATTAGATAAGAAGCATTAGACACAAGAGCTCAACTCAACTGTTACTGTTTGGGACGTTCTTGTGCTGTCGCTCGTGTTTTAATTTTTAAAAGAAGTGAGAAGTAATGCCAGGTAATAAAAAAAGACGTTTAGAACGTCAAGCTTTTAAAGAATTACATAATTTTGTTGAACAAGTAGAGTTTCAGGAATTAGTAAATAATTTTTCTAATACAGCCGAATCTTGCGTGACTTCAGAGGATGCAGCTTTAGGGCCCTATTCAACTATAATCGAACGTCTTTTGTCGAAAACGGAAATCAAAGTCGATCGACAAAAGACGTATTCGAAAAAAGTAATTCATCTAGCCTTTCGAATCGAGATTATCGCTTACTCGGTTCTTACGTCACATCCTAGCGTCATCATAGAATCTGTACGTCACATAATCGCCTATTGACCAATGAGAAGTCAGGACTATTTCGCGCTTAATATTGTAGAGATCCTTTGACACTTTTGTTTGTTTACACCTCAGTCTCACACGTTTTTTTCAAAATGGTGAGGGAAACGGAAAATTTAATTTTAGCACTAGAAACACGGCCTGATCTCGTAAGCGGGAAACTCGGGGGAAATTATGCTACACCTTCTGACCAGAGAAAAGCGTGGGAAGAGGTGGCCCTCGAGTTGAATGCTTGCGGGTCAGGTAAAAGCATGAAAAGCGGCGCCGATGCTAAAAAAAAGTGGGCCGACTTAAAATATAGGGTGAAAAAAAAAGCAGCGGTCTTGGAAAGATCGCGACATTTGACGGGAGGAGGAGAAGGGATTCGAGAGGTGCTTACTAATGTGGAAGAGAGAGTTCTTTCACTAGTTGGGAGAACATGCTTTTCAGGCATTGCCAATGGCGACCCAACTCTGGATAGCACTTTGCGAAAGTTAATGGTGAGTTTTTACTACTTTTTCTATTTAATCTCTTTAAACTTTATCGATTTAATGTTATTAAACATTTATATAATCAATATTATTAAACAGTTAAAAACAACAGCTTTTACATAATCACTTCTTAAATTAAGCAGCATCAATTTGTGCTTTTAAATGTTTTCATTTCCCATTTTAAAATTCCAGATATTGTAAACTATTTTAATAGTATACTGAGAGCACATTTTTAAACTTACAAGTTAGCCGAAGTTAAAGCTTCAGTTTTTTGAATAATTAGTAAATAAGTTATCTCCATCATATTTTTACTGTAATAGATGTAAACACTGAGCTGAGCTTGTAAAGCTTTTATGTTCTCATTAATTACTTTTAACCAAAAGTGTTGTAATCCATAGCTTAACTCCAACACTAGTTATCAAAATGACAAATAAAATTCAATGTAAAACTTCAGTTTATATGATTTATTAATAGTTCACTCCTGTGTAGTAGGTACTTTTGAATGATGGGTGTTAAGGAGGTAAAAATGTGTATTGCTCTTTTTGTAATTTATTAACCCATATCTGTTAAATTTGTTACAGGCTGTCTCATCTTGCCCTATTCCTGTCTCCCAAAATGGAAAAGTAAGTAAACTGGAATGTTACATTCATTTCCTTGTTTACTCCACTTCGTCATCTGACCGTGGTTCAAAATTACGAGGTGTTGTCCTCGAATCTTTCACTTAAGGGACTGATCCTGGACCGTCGTCAATAGCCATTGTGTTGCTCTAGTACGACGTCAACTAAAATTACCATTACCAAATCATTTTTTTGCCTACGATAGGTTAAAAGTGCTTTTCACCACTGACAGAAAAATAATTGTTTTAAAGTTTGTTGTTTTTGTATAATAAATTCACAAATCATCAGTACGGGAACTTTTAGGACACCCTGTACTATCAGCACTAACAAAAATGCAAGCATTAAAACTTAAGACTTTTGTAGTTTGTTACACAATGTTCATCATATGTTTTTGTTACAGACTGTCCCTCATCTCATCCCTACCACTGCTGAAAAAGCAAATAATGAAACAATTGTGAGTTAACTGTTACATTTCAGTTTCTAGTATATTTACGTCACTTCGATATTTTTGTATTGTTATAAATGTACAAGACACAACTTTTATAGTATTCACATCTTAAATCAAAGCAACAAACTTGGCTATAGTACAGCTTTAATTTCCTTTATAATTTGTTAAATAGATAACACCATTATACATGGTTATAATGTTACTAAAATGCCATGTTATACAAATATATATTGCATGAAACCAAGGTGACAAGTTGTGTGATAGTTTTACCCAATTCTCAAACCATGTTACAAAAGTGTTATATTAAATTTGTCACAGGTTGTCAACTCCAGCTGTGCCATATATCCTCCACCGACTACTGCTCTTGTGTCTACAGCTGCCGCGGCAGCCAATTCTGGAAAAGTAGTGAGTTAACTAACGTTTTAGTTGCATGTATAGTTCATAAAAATAAGTTAACATAAGTAGCTTGAACAAAATCCTCATCTTGAAAAAGCAACAAAAATATGTAATTAGTGATGCCTTAAGTAAATTAGGTAAAAATGACTCCATGAAACTTAAAGTCTAAATGGCAAACACTAAAAATTGTTTCATATATTCCACAATTACTCAACATGTATTTTGAAACTGATCCTATTTCAAGAGAGCTGTATGTTATAGGTCCTCGGTTTCCAATCCATGCAGGCAACGCCCATTACGCCAGCTGCTGCTTCAATTTCAGATTGTAAGTACTGTTTAAATATAAGTACCTTCTGAAGTATATCAGTAGTCAATATGTACAATTGTCCTTTTGAATTACCCAATAAAATAAAGTTTTCTAGCTTGGCAGACTATTCATTTATGCATGTTTAAAGTAATATTTATTTTCCAGGCATGGACATGGAGAACGACCCAAGATTACCAAGTAAGTTAACAGTATTTCCTAGGGGTAAGTACAGTACGGTACCTGGAGAGGCGCATGCAGCCTAGCTGGTCAACTACTCGCTTACCGCTATGTAGAATTGACCAGTGTTTCCATATGGAAGCAAACACTAGACTATTTATCTATGGATGTGCGGGTAAACTGAACGATCGCCTCAGTTCGTTTTTTTTTAGCGTCAATAGTGAAGTAATATTATATTTAGTTTGAATTTCATTATTTTAAAACATAGTTCCTGTTATTAAAATGGTAATAAACATAATACATAAAGTGATTTAAACTACTGAATAATTTAGTTCCTTGTAGTAGCAATATTTATTAGACAGGATTAAAAAACTAAATGTGTTACTTCAGGTACAAATATATATTAAATACATTATATAATTACGGTAGTATAACAGTATTTTATAATGTCCGCTAGTTTCTTCCGCTTCAATGGCTTTGGAAAATATTCGCCAATACGAATACAAAATTCCAAATGCCCCCTTGTCTCATCAGCCAAGAGATGCTGGTTATTGTAAGGCGTTATGTTTTTCAATAATGGATATGCATCATGGTCACTACTGAATTCCATAATTATTAACACTACCAAAAAAACTACGGCCTTCAAGCGTAAACAAACAATAAATTAAAAGCTCTATGTATGCATATCCATTGTTCGCACACTATGAGCGTAAGTTCGGCCCTGTTGTGTTTACTACACACTTTAATACTAGGTTACCTTCTAGTCTACATGCGCACATCCAGGTACCGTAGTGTACGTACCCTAATACTTATGAATTACCTAGTTGCTTATTTATACTAATCTTCAAAAACAGAAAATAAATTAAATTCCCCAAATCTTTAAACCAGTTTATAACTCGTTTAGAGTATTTTGGGAAATTTCCAGGCACAGTTATAAATAATTCAACTCTCTACAGTTTTAATCTTAATAGGATATGAATAAGTTTTCAATTGCATTTTTCTATTTCTAGAAGCAACACCAAGGGTACATGCCTTTCGAAGGAAAAGAATAAGGACGGAGAGGGACGAGCCTGTATCTCAATTGATCCAACTAAAAAAAAGAAGCAATCAGCTCAAAGAAGAGCTGATTGAAACACATAAAAAAAACTTCGAACATAGCATCAGCATTCAAAATGCATTAGTACTGATGGCTGCCGAGCAGCAGAAAAATATTTTACTACAAGAACTACTTAAAAAATAAACAAATTTTATTTAAGATTTGCTAATGAAATTATTTATATACATTACATACATATATCTTACGAACGCACAAAATTGGTTGCAAGTGCATCTCTGATTCGAGATGCATGATGCCGCAAACTAATACGAGAAGCAGATGGATGCCCGTTCACATAAGGGGTCTGCTCATCCAAATCTTCATTAATTGGTTCCTCGTCCGGCAAGAGAACATTGCGCGACATGCAGATATTATGCAAAACTGCAGTTGCTAGTATCAGTTTGCATGCTTTTTCCAGTTTATATAAAAGGCCTAATTCATGTAGACAACGGAAACGAGATTTTAAAATTCCGTTGCACTGCTCAATGAGGGTCCGTATGCTGCGCAACACCTTGTTAAAGGTGATTTCGACTTCCGCATATGGGGTCAGCAGCTACGGTTCTAGTGGATATCTCCCAAAAGAAAGTTGACGCCATCTCCTTCCTGCAGCATTTGCCTCAGACCACTCATATTCCATATGAAGGAGTCGTGCGTACTTCCAGGCCATCTGGCTACCATTATCTTCATTTCTGCATCACAGACCTTAAAAAAATGCACAATTTTAATTCGTAAAAAATAAAAGCATGAGAAACTAAAATAATAATTTTGAACAAATGTAAATTCTACAAATAATTTAATTAATAGGAAATCGGGCAATTTAACTAATAAAAGTTATGAATGTATCATATCCCGAGAAAAAAACATAGAGGAAAAATTTTTTAACTTCTGTAAAGATGACTTAACATTTGAACACTAATTACCTGAAGTATTCATGTGCTTTTAGCCTTGATTGTGAGTTGTACAATTGTCAGACTATATGTACGTTATAATTATTTATTAACCATTAGTAAAGGTTCTTAGGGATGTGTGGCCAAAATATCTCAGGGACCTCCTCAGCTTCATACATCACATACACTAAACCATTAGGCATTTCTGCGGCTGGCCACTGTAGGGATGCACCATGGTAAGTGTAATATAAATAAGGCTCAACCACCCTGACATGTTTTTTTTTCACGTAGTGCCATATGCTTGAATTGGAATTCCTTTTGCCAAAAGTGCAATAATATATCAGGAACAAGTCATCGTCAACCTCGGAATGACAGATAAGGTGGAAACTCGTATACACCTTCATTTTGGCTTTCTAAAAGTTGTCACAAGTCTCATAATAACTCGTGTCTGCGTCGTAAGTTATTCATGGTCAGAGGTCACAAAAATCGGTTTTTCGCGATTATCTAGGTTTCAATAGCTCCAATGATGTTGACATCTATTATTTTGTTCCAAGCATTTTTTCATGCGCTCAAAAGTTTTTGAGATAGAGGTCGGAGAGCGCGCAGCGCTCAGCCATACATACTGTAATGCAAGGTCAACCCTGAATCTCTGTGAATAATACCTTGTATAAAGTTATTACATTATTAAAATATCATTTACAACGAATAATTTGCATTATTTATTAGTTAATACATTGTATTTAATAATACTTACCTACTTTGTGTAATTAAAAACTCATGAAATGAAATACTTATTGTATATCTTAATTAATTTTTTGTAGGTGGTATATATTCAGTATGTTTTTAGGCAATTATGGTTTATCAATACCTAGCCACTGCGTGGCCAGCACGGGGTTGCCCGTGACAGTTCTTTTTGTGGAATCACGTCAGGTGTGACCACTGCTCGCAAACCCCTGGTGATTGCTACGAATTTCCATTTGGTTTGCAAAGCAAATCAACACCACGTGCAACGCCATTATGGCTGTTATCCAAAAGGCTACGATTTTGTATGGGAATTCGTAGCAATCTTTGGGGGCTAGCAAGCAGTGGTCATACCTGATCCCACGAAAAGAACTGTCACGGGATACTCCGTGCTGGCCACGCAGAGGCTAGTTTCCTATAAAATAGTTGATTTGTCTGTAAGTGTAAAGTTGAGGTTTCATGTACCACAATTTTTAGTCTTGCATAATATTTTAAAATCTTAGTTATAGTAAGGATTAAAAAAAAACCTTTGGGGTAGCAAGGACATGCCTTGTACTATACATGATATCATACTATGTGTTCTAAAGACTAATTATTTTTGGGGTTACTGACCCCTTTGTATTTACAGAATTTCTATGCTGGAAAAGATAATATGAAAAAGCCAGCTAAGCTTCATTTCTGATGATAAAATCCAGAAAAACTTCATCTGGCAGGAAAGAATATTTCTACTACAATCGGTCTGGGTTTTCTACGTCTCATTCTACTGGCAAAAGAAGTTTAAAATCACAAGGGTCAAGAAAAATATATTCTAATTGTCCTGCCAGCATCAAGGTCGATGTTCAAAATGACATTGAAAAAGTAACTCCAAACATATCTTCAACTCATTATGGGCATGACAAACAACTTGCTCATGAGCCAATTCCTAATGAAGATAAAATGGAAATAGCTCAGCAACTTTCCCAAGGGATAAGCTCTGCTCGAGTTTTAAATCTTTATGTGGATGAAACTAGGAAAGTGGAAAAAAAAACATTTAAGTACTAAACGCGATCTTCTTAATATTTCAAATACCTTTGGATTTGAGAAAAATGCATCTGATCATTTGAATGTAGATGCCTTTGTAGAAGAGAGTTTTCAGGGCAACAAAGAAGTTTTGATCTATATGAGGCAGGGGGAAGACTAGATTTATTTCCCAAGTGACGAACCCTGTCCACTGGAACCAAATGACTTTGTACTGGGGATTATGACTGATTTCCAAAGGAAGATGCTGGAGCAATTTGGGAACAACATAATTTGCTCTGATGCAAACCACGGGACATCCCAATATGGATATTATTTTATAACAGTTTTGGTTATTGATGAATTCCAAGAAGGCATACCTGTTGCTTGGTTAATTTCAAACTGCGAAAATTCTGTAAGAAATAGTTCATGAGCGATAAGGCCTCCACAATACTATAAAAGTTTCAAGGATTGGATTGGATTTAGTTTAGTGAGTTGAAAAGGAAGTATTCCTAACAGACAAAAAAAAACTTATTTGCCACTGGCATGTACACAAAGATTGGACCAGGCAATTAAACAAAATAAAGGTCAAAGAAACAGCCTCGGATGTCTATAAAACTCTATGCGTCTTGCTTGAAGAAAGCAGTATAGAGCAATTTGAGCTGCTGCTAAGTAAGTGCTGTGAAAATTTGCATTTAAATGAATGCACACAATATATTAGAATATATTTTCAAAATGAATGGGTCTGTATAAAAGAGGAATGGGCTAAATGTTTCAGAGTGAGCTGTGGCATCAATACGAATATGTTTGTAGAATCCTTTCACAAATTTTTTAAGTATGGAGAGGGTTATTTAAAAAGCAAACAGGGGAAAAGAGTAGACAAATGTTTCTTTTCTTTTATAGTTCTTCCTAGAAAGTGGCAGGAAGCGATTAATTAAAGTAGAAAAGGGCAAAACCACTTGGAAGTCAACCGAGATACACAAGAAACATAATTACGCAATGGATCTTCCCAATACTTTAATTCAGCAGAGTTCTGAAAGTACTTGGTAGGTAAAAAGTGAAAAATAATAGGAGAAACATCAGCCACTGATAATTTTTTATATTATATTAAGAAACATCCTCTATGTAGGAGAAATTGTCAAATCAAATACAAAGACTGTGACATTTGTTTTCATTCTTTTTCAAGTACATGTCCTGATGGCTTGACAGTGGTTGTCGATTCTGTGACGTCAAATGAGACTGTCGAATTTCTATCCGCTCGTTTCACGTTCTTATTTTCATTCAATTTTTGATGTGATGAGACTTCATTTGTGTTAAATTTATTATTTTATTCAATTTTTTTATTATTATTTAGAGCATTAGTGAGTCCATTTATCTTCTTTAGTTTTAAAAAACTACATTATACTTTGACAAAAACTTTTCGGTAAAAGGAAATTCCATGTAAATCAACACACGTTCAAGAAAGATGTAACTACATTAGAAAGTAACAATGTGCCTGCTAGTGCTTCAAAGAAAAAGATTTATGGCATAAATTCATTTGAAAGTGAAGGAGAAAGTTCTAACAAAAACTTCTTCCGAAAAAATGATTTGAACATCATTGTAAGTTTACAAATGCTAAATGTATTAGTAAATGATGTTGCAGTTATCAAAACACTCAAGATGATTTACAGTGTTTGCAGTTATTGAAGTTAAAAAGGGGCCTTAAGAACTTGCTTTATTCATTAACACATATTGTAAATCTTGCCAAAATAAGACTGTTTCTTGGACTTCTCCAGTTTCAAGTTCTGGCTATGATATAAATATTAGATAGGTATATGCAATGCGGTGCATTGACAAGGGCAAATAATAAGTGCAGCACAAACATTCTGTTCTGTGATGAGCTTGCCTCCCCCTCCTATCAAATTTCAGAGGTTTAATACCGCATTACCAACTACACTGAGCTCTATTTGCACAAAGTCAATACAGAAGAGTATTGAAAATGCAATATGCACACCAATAAAGGAAACCGTTATATCGCCAAATCATTAGATTGTTCATGGCAGAAAAGAGGAAATACGTCATTGAACGGTGTTATTACCGCTAATTCAGTGGAAAATGGCAAAGTTGTGGACTTTGAGTTGTCAAAGTTTTGTTTTGTGTGTAAAAACAAAAAAGTGATTAGTAATTGCCAAAAAACCTACAATGGCTCAAGTGGTGGCATGGAAACAGAAGGTGCGTTACGCATTTTCAAACGATCTGAATCCACAAGAAATGTGCGTTACTCAAAGTACCTTGAGGACGGTGACTCCAAAGGATTTTTGAACGCAAAAGAATCCAATATGTACAGTGACCTTCCCATGGAAAAAACTGGAATGTATCGGTCATGTCCAGAAGAAAATGGGAGCAAGGCTTTGGTGGAAGAGGGTTAAGTATAATCACCCATACCTTAGTAAAATTGTTCAAGAGCACTGCTGTGCAGTTTCTACATCTCTACCTTGTGAAAGAATATTTTCTAAGGCTGGTAATTTCCTTACCGAAAGAAGAAATAGATTAACTGGAAATAAAACCAAAAATGTTAATGATTTTAAATACTAATAATTAATAATACATGTAAATATCATAAATTATTTTGAGCTTTTTTAGCAAAACAGTCATTAAAGTTTTCTCAATCTTAAAATAAAATTTCTAGGTTTAGCACACACAGCTGTTATATTTTTCTTTTATATAATATCTTATCTCATGATGTAATATTAGTATTAGTATTCATCCGTTAAGAATTCCTAGGGATCGATGCATACAACTTCCCAATTAAATTTGTAATAAAAATTCACCAACATATTACACAAAATAAAATAAAAATATTAAATTTCCACTTGGTATAAAGATTTATTTGCAAAATTAGAATGCTTCTGTGCTACTCAAAAAAACTTTTTCTTTGTTACTAAATGTCTTCATGTAGATTTCAGAAGTCAGTAATCTGCTACATATTATATTTTGGTCATAAATAAAGACTTTTTTCCTCTTATGATGAGTGTTTGTAATTTTTACACTATAAGGGCAAATTAAAAACCGCATTTTCATAAAAATGCGATATATTAGGTGTAGTAAGAAGTTTTGAAGAATGTGTCAAAAAAATGATTATATAATTTAGAGCTGATAATAATACTTTTATTAATCGAAATAATCTTCATCATTATCTAATACCTTCTGCCATCGGTCATTGAGAGAGAGAGAGTTCACGGATGACAAAAGTGTAGAAAGATTCCTCTGTTGACACCATGAAGTCGTCAACCCATTTTCGTACGTCGTCCACTGTCCGGAAGTTTACAGAAGACAAGGCATTATGCATAGACCGAAACAAATGATAGTCTGAAGGGGCTATAAGCCAGGTGTTCCAAAAAAGTTCCCAGTCAAGTGTTAAGCTGTGTCCACGAGCAAGAAAAATTGCGCGAGTTTCAAGCGAGATCCAATCTTGCACGTGTACACAGCCTTGCGAGTCCCCTGTCGAGAAATTCTCGGATCTCGCAGCAACACTCGCGCGAGACATAAAATTTCCGTGTACACAAGCTGTGCGACTTTCCTCGCAACTTTCCAGACTGTTGGAAATATTCGCACGTGTCGCCGCGAGATTTTGTATTCTTTTTTTCGACTTCGACATGAATTCAACACCCGAATCGTTTGTTTGGAGCAGAGAGCAAGTGATACTTGCGCTCGAATTGTATGAATGCCAGGCCGAATTATATAATCCAAGCCTGTCTGAATATAAAGACAGGCTTTGTAAAGAGAAGGCCTGGCAAGCAATAGCGACTGGTATGAATTGCGGAGTATGTGCCGTTGAAGTGGGGGGGGGGATCACAATTTAAGAAGTCAATTTGCATCGCAGCTGAAATTAATCGAAAAATCTAAAAGAAGCGGTGCCGGAACGGACAGTGTATACATTCCGAAATGGCCATATTATACTTCCAAGAAGTTCTTAATACCGTACATGATGGCCAGAGAAACTATTAATACGGCGCCGTCGGTAGGACAATATTTGTAATTCTACTTTTTAACTATTTTCGAATCTTCCATTGTTGAATTAATCAAAAATCAGTAAAAATAAGACTACTTAAAAGATACGCATAGAGACAACACAGTTCAAGGAACTCTCGATGGGAAAATCGTGTACGATGACGTCACAGGCAAGAATCGTCAGCGACTGCAGTTTATCGTTGAAAGTGACGTCAGAGCAATTTAAAAAGCGTTTTAAATATAATTAATGTCGTCAGATTTCAGTTTAAGTGGCATTTTTCTACGTAGTTTTTCGTGCTTTTTCATTTTAAAATGAATTTGAAAAACATGTATACTGTTCATTATGGTTGCTGAAAATTGATTGGACTGAAAGGCTTCCTGTGAAAGAAGCTTGTGAATGGCAAGAGTTTGTGCGGTCCGTAGTGATTTTAAACGATATCAACATTGAACGGTGCATGGTGATACAAAGCGCTGAAGTAACTGAGCTTCATGGCTTCTGTGACGCGTCCGAAAAGGCATATGGAGCTACAATATACGCCAGACAGACCTCTTCAGATGGAGAGGTGAAAGTGAAGCTTGTCGCGAGTAAATCTCGTGTGTAGCCGATTAAGCAGGTAACCATACCTCGCTTTATGTAGTGCAGTCCTACTCACCAAATAATTGCATAAAGTGCAAAATGCATTAAAAATGGATATTACATCAATCTTCTAATGAACTGATTCTACTATAGTGCCATCGTGGATGAAAAAGGAATCAAGAGATTTAAAGACTTTTATTGCCAATCGAGTGGTGATTATCCCAAGAGTTTACAGATATGAATCAGTGACATCATGTTCGTCGGAACAAAATCCAGCAAACACCATATCGAGAGGACTTGATCCAGAGAAAATTCAACAAAGTGACATGTGGTGGTTTGGGCCATCCTTTCTCAAGGAGCGTGCAGTGAACTTCCCTGGTGATTGCAATGACATCTATAGTATTTAATTATTCTTAAGAGAGCTAAAGGATAATCAAGGGGTTCAGTGTGTCTCTTGGTGCAAAATATTGAGATACTCCCTATCATTAATAAGTGTTCTTCGTTCATGAAACTGCAAAGAATCATTGTATGGTGTGTGCGTTTCAAAAAAATTGCAAGAAATCCATTGCCGACAACCACTGGCAGTTTAACCGTATCTGAATTATCAGCATCTTTATTTTGTTTCGTGCGAAATGTGCTATCTATATTTTGCAAAGTAATTCATTGTATTGAAAGGGGACAACAGTACCTAATTCCACAGTAACTTATTAAATTTGTCTCCACACACACACATTTTTAGATTAGAAGAACATACTTTGTATTGGTGGAAGACTGAGACATTCTAACCTACCAGCAGAACAAAAATATCATATGTTAATCCCTAACAACAATCCTATTTCTGATTTGATTATTAATCACTATCATGTGTTTTATTTTCATACAGGAACTGTGGCTACTATAGCAACATCCATACAAAATTTTGGATTATAAAGGGGAGATCAAAAGTAAATGGAGTAATTAAGGAATGTTTAAGATGTCTTAAGGGGGTAGGCTCACACTTTTCGACAAAAAAAAAATTCAATTTTTCCATTTTTGAAAAATGTGAACTTTTGTCCTTCTAATGGTGTTAAAATTATTTCTCTAGCTATAACGGAAGTATTTTTAAATATTTTTTTAAAATTGTTTACAATCTTTCAAATGCTGAATGCTATGCCTTCTCAAACCAAAACAAACATCTTGCTGCTTTCTAAGCCTCTGTATTTCTTTTTAAACACTTATTTTTAAATTGTATGAGTGACAACGTCTAGCAGAAGAAATGAAGTGAATTAACTCTTGCATTTTTATTTTGAACCACGCTGTTTTTATGCTAGTTTCAAGGATTTGCTTCTAACTTTGATTTTATTTCTGCGACTGTTGTTTGGATATCCTTTTAGTTTCGCTTATTCAGTTATTTTTTGCTTAATACATACTATTTTAAGTAAATAAACAATACCACATTTTGGTAATCGCGTTTTTAAAAGACGGAAGTGTAGCGGTATACTTCGAGATTCCGTTAACAAGATTGAATCCTATGACGATTTGAATGTTTCTGCTTCTGACAAGAAATTGAAACCCCATCGTATGGAGTACTGTGACTATCTTGATGATAGTAATAAATGTAAAATTATTGTAGGAAAGCATTAAAAAGTCTGTTCTTTGCAAAGAGTGCAAAACAGATAAAATCACTATCAAGTATGGAAGAAAGGTTCAAGGTTTGGCCACAGAACTCTCAATTTCTTGTGGCTTTAACCAACCTTTTCTAAACACCAATTATTCTGTAAATTCCTGCAACGGCAAGAATACCAATATATATTATATGAATTCCAGACTAACATATGCAATGAGGTGCATTGGAAAGGGCCAATCTTCTGCAAATGTTTTATGCGGTGCAACGAATTTGCCTGCTCCACCGAAAAGGTACAACGAAAATGTTTCTGGCTTGAATTCAGCAAGAGAGACTGTTGCTACACTTAGCATGGAAGTGGCAGCTGAGGAAGCGAAGAACATCTCTGGAAATTCTCACATACCCGTTGCTATCGATGGTACTTGGCAAAAACGCGGTTACGCATCATTGAACGACGCTGTTATAGCAACGAGTGTCGACACTAGCAAAGTGCTGGATGCAGAAGTTGTCCAGATTCTGCAAATGCCCCAACAAAAGACAAAAAGAAAATTGTAGTGCCAACTATTTTGGAAATAGTGGTAGTATGGAAGTTTCTGGTGCGATTAACATTTTTCAGCGCTCACAAATTTTGCATGGTCTGCGGTACTCGAAATTTTTAGGTGGCGGGGATTCTAGGGCCTACAAAGCTGTAAAGGAACTGAAGCTGTACGGAGATATGGAAGTTGAAAAGCTGGAATGTGTTGGGTATGTTTAAAAGCGAATGGGAACACGACTCAGAAATTTAAAACTCGAAGATGAAAGGGAAAAATTATGTGATAAAAGTCATTGGGTGGACGTGGAAGGTTATAACCGATGCCGAAATTAACAAATTGCAGCGGGATTATGGCTTAGCCATAAGAAACAATACCGATAGCATAAAGTCCATGAAACATGCTGTATGGGCTACTTTCTTTCATAAGGCATCAACAGATGAAAACCCACAGCATGGTCTTTGCACAACAAACGAAGACACTTTGTGTGGTTATAATCGAGCAACTGCATTAGGTGAAAATTATAAGCATAAAAACACATTACCAGCAGAAGTTATAAACTGCATAAAATATATTTATAGAGACTTGGCAGATCCTAATCTGCTTGCCAAATGCTTACACGGTAAAACTCAGAACTGCAATGAGAGTGTAAATAGAATTATCTGGTCCCGAATACCGAAAAATGTTTAGTCAGTTAGAAACAATAAAAAGTGGGGTAATGAAAGCTATTGCCTCATTTAACCAGGGGAACATTACAAAATGTTATGTTCTTTCAATATTAGGTATTTCTCCTGAGTTCTACACAGCTCGGGCAATGAAGGCAGCGAATCAGAGTAGATTACGTAAAGCAAAACTGGACATTTTAAAAAATACTAAAGACGCAAGGGTAAAAAAGAGGCAACAAAATTGTAGATTGGAAGATAGCCAACAAGAGGAAACAACAAATCCAAGCTATGGTGCTGGTATGCATTAAATATAAGTAAGTGTTTCTTTTAAAACTGTATTTCTCAAAACCATGTTTTTCGCCATCTAAGGATAATTTTCTCTAAACCTACTACACTTAGCAACTTAAAACTTGGCATACTTAATAATGACACTATGCTACATACTTTAAAAAAGGGGATTTTGGAAAAATTAATTCAAAGTGAATTTAAGATTAAATCTGTTGAAATTTCAGTATTTTTGAGGAAATACATAGTTCCAGATAAAAATTTAAAAAAATAATGGGACTTAAGGAAAAAAAAAGAGTTTAAGCGAAATAAAGTAGTTTTGGTTGAAGGAGATAATTCAAAATTACCGAGTTGAAATCTTGTCAAAATAATTAAGGTTCGTCCAGGAAAAGATGATTTAACCAGAGTAAGTTACATTAAAAACAAGTAAAGGTATCTATAAACGACCTGTTAATAAAATTGTGTTAAATTACCTTTTGAATCTAATTGAAGTACATGATTTTTACTTATATGTGTTTATGCAGCAATTTATTTGTATTGAAAAATAATTTTAGTGAATTTTTTTAAGAATATTTAATTATTTGAGTACTTTCTTATTATTGCTAATTCATTGTGTAATATGGTTTCCAGTATATTGTCGCTAGCTCAAATGTAACCATGTGACGGCGTGGGTATGGTAGAATTCTGATTTGCTAACTATCTACTAACTAACACCAACACACACTCTCGTGCCCCGAGTTGCGAATAAAGAGTATGTGTGAGCGCAGCTCAGAGAGGAGATAAAATTATGGATTGGATTGGATATGATTTTATGGCATTGGGTCCTCCTGGGACATATTATGCCAAACTCAAGATAAAAAACAAATATATAATATAATAAAAACGTGAAATGAGTCAAAACATAATGAATGAATACTACATAAAATTATATGTGATAGATAAAACCAATGTCATGTAAAAAGTTAAAAATATTTGGATGAGGATTCTCTCCAATCATGTCTTCTAAAGTCAAGTTATAAGAATTAAAATGTATCAGTCGTTTCCTATTAAAATGAGAACATTCAATTAAAATGTCTTTTACTGTTAGTGGGCAAATGCAGTAATTACAAATGGGATGATCTTCTCCGAGGAGGTGTCTATGGGTGATCCTAGTATGTCCAATGCGGAGACGTGTTATTATTACCTGCTGTCTTCTTAAAAGTGGTGACTGCCATTGAGTTATGTTTGATTTAATAGCGCGGAGTTTGTTCTCCGTTTGATCACTCCATTCGCTCTGCCATTTCTCTTCCAAAAACTTGTAAATACTGGTTTTTAAGTCACGATAAGGGATTTTATGGTTAATATTATTTACTGCCGTTTTGGCGGCTTGGTCAACAACCTCATTTCCTGCTATCCCAACATGGGATGGGATCCAACAGAATACTAAGTTAAAATTTTTGGATGAAAGATTATAAATTGTTTTTAGTGACTCCAAAACAACGGGATGACTGGCATGATCAGGATGTTTCAATGACTGTAAAACACTTAATGAATCTGTGAAAATGATATATTCTTTATGACGATGATCCGATATATTTTCTAATGCTTTGTAAATGGCCATTATTTCAGCAGTAAAAACAGAACATGAAGAATGAAGTTTAAAACTGTGAACAGTTATTAATAGTGAACGCAGCTCCAACATAGTTTGCCCTTTTCGATCCGTCCGTGTAAACTTGTATAAAATTTGTGTATTTCTCTATATGGTTTTGAAAAAGCTGTTTGTAAATAATATCAGAGGTATCTGCTTTATTAAAATTTTGGAACGGGTTTTGAAATTCAAAATAATGATTAAACCAAGGAGAGAAATAATAAAGTTTTTTCTGGGTGACGTCAAGTGAAGAAATTTCGGATCCGTCCATTAAATCCAGCATTCTTAAATGAAATGTAGGGATAAAGGATGTTTTTGCTTGATAAAGGCGTTTTAAATATGGACTGTGATGAATGGTATGCAATGGGTGATACGGTATTGAAGAAATTCTAAAATAATATTCCAAGGACAACGACTGTCGCCTTAGGTCCAGGGAAGGTTCGTAAGAGTCTACATACAAGCTCCCCACAGGTGAAGTCCTAAAGGCCCCAGAACATAAACGTAAAGCTGTGTGGTGGATGGTGTTCAGAGTTTGAAGAGCAGATTTTCTTGCTGAACCATACACCACGCAGCCGTAGTCCAATTTAGATCGTATTAAAGTTCTATATATTTTCAAAAGACAAGTACGATCAGATCCCCATGATAATTTCGATAAAACTCTTAATATGTTGAGGGCCTTTTCGCAACGTTTGCGTAGATTTAAAATATGCGGTTGAAAAGTCAACTTCTTGTCAAATATGATGCCTAAAAATTTAAAATTGTCCACAACATTAATTAAAATATCTTTGAAAAATATTTCAGGGTCAGGATGAAGATTACGCTTTTTGCAAAAATGAACACAAGCGGTTTTAGAAGGTGAAAAACTGAAACCATTTTCATTAGTCCAATGTGTGATTTTATTTACTGCCTGTTGAAGTTGTCTCTCTATTAAACGAATGTCTTTAGCTGCGCATGAAATTTGCAGGTCGTCAACGTAAATAAGACCTTTAACTGATGGAGGCAATTGAGAAACGATATTGTTAATTTTTAAAATAAATAAAGTTACACTTAAAACACTGCCCTGTGGCACTCCCTCCTCTTGTATAAAAATATCCGAGAAAATAGATCCAATCCCTACTTTAAAATATCTTTTTTCTAAAAAATTTTGAATAAAAATTGGCAGATTTCCTCTTATGTCATTATTAAAAATATCCTTTAAAATTCCATGTCGCCATGTTCTATCGTAGGCCTTTTCTATATCGAAGAAAATCGAGACGATATGCTTATTTTGTACAAAAGCGTTTCGTATATCGGTCTCGAGAGCGACTAGATTATCAACAGTTGATCGACTTTTTCGGAAACCACTTTGAAGTGGAGAGAGACATTTATCTGTTTCTAAAATAAAAACTAACCTCGCGTTTACCATCTTTTCTAAGATCTTGCATAAGCAGCTTGTCAGGGCTATTGGACGGTAGTTCGAAGGATTCTTGGGGTCTTTATTCGGTTTCAGTATTGGTATTATGGTAGCATACCTCCATGATTGCGGAAAGGAGTGCTCGTTCCAAATTCTGTTGTAAAATTTCAGGAGATTATTTAGAGAACTATTTGAAAGATGTTTGAGCATGATGTAACTAATATTATCTGGGCCAGGAGTTGATTTGTGGACTAAAGACAGAGCCTTCATCAATTCGGAAAAAGTAAAATCACAATTATAAGATAATAAACGGTTTGAAGAAAAATTAACTTTATTCTTTTCAGATGCAATTTTAATTTTTTTAAAAGTATCGGAGTAGTTATTGGAGCTAGATATTTCGGAAAGGCATGAAGCAATTGTGTTTGCTATGTCTTTGGGTGCCGATAGTATTTGGTTGTTATGTTCTAGAATAGGAATTTGTCTATTGGGGTAAACACCGGAAATTCTTTTAATTCTATTCCATAGTTGTTTGCTTGTGACTTTACTATTTATACTATTGATATAATTCATCCAAGAATCCCTCTTACTCCGTCGTTGTATTTTTCGAAAGGCCGCTTTTGTTTTTTTATAAAAAATAGAGTTTTCACTTGTTGGATATCTATTAAAAATATTCCAGGCTTTCCTCTGTTTCCGATAGGCATCGCTACATTCCTCATTCCACCAAGGTTTCTTCTGTTTTTTAGACTTATTATTGACTTTTTTAATTGAGGCGTCAGCACTTGCTATAATTATGTTCTGTAATTTTATTAGTAATTTCATTTATATCACCATTTTCTACCATATTAGTAAGGTCAGCAAGGCTAGTAAAAAGTTGCCAGTTAGCAGTTTCAAATATATAGTTTGGTTGGCTGACAGAGGGAGGTTGGTATTGGCCTGCATATTTTAGTTTTATAGGATAATGGTCACTATTATAAAGGTAAGGATCCACAGAAAAGGTCCAAAATGGTAAAATTGAAGGAGTGCAAATTGCCAGATCTATTGAATGATAAGTAAGTGAAGGTGAATGAAAGTAGGTAGGTTGACCGTTATTCATGACGCATAAATCATTGTCTGTTATTATTTTTTCAATTTGTTTCCCTCTATTATTAATGTCTGAACTGCCCCAGAGAATATGATGGCCATTTAGGTCACCAAGTATGATGAATGGTTGCGGAAGTTGATCTATTAAATTATTTAAGTCGAAAGTGGCTATATGGGTGTTAGGAGGTAAGTATAAATTGCATATTGTTATCAAAATATTGACATGAAGTCTAACAGCAATAGCTTGCAGATTTGTTTTTAGGTTAATTTGAGTAACTGGAAAGTCATGAGAGGTTAGGAGTGCAACACCTCCACATGCTCTTTGGCCATTATCGTAATCTTTTCTAAATATACTAAAATACCGGATGTTGGTGGTATCATTGTTTTTTAGATAGGTCTCCTGGAGGGCGATTGCAACGGGATTGTGCTTGTTTATGATGTCCTTAACATCATCAATTTTTTGTCGAAAACCCCGGCAGTTCCAGGAAAGAAAGGAAGCCATAAAAATAACGGTTAAAAGAAAAGAGAAAACTACTTGTGTTTTCTCGTCCTAGGACGAGATCTGTCTTGCCGAAGATCCTTCTTGGACTTGGGTGGCGAAGTCTCCAAGCCATCACTCTCTACAGATGAAATATCGCTTTCAGTGTTATATAGATTTATGAGGTCGTTGGTGGAAGGATTAGTTATCAAGTTTCTGGTTGTAACATCAGGCTGAAGAGAGGTTTGAGAAGTACTTTTAGCTATTTTGATATTACTTTGTTCAGATGATATGGCTCTTTTTAAAGAAGTATTGATAGACCGATTTGGTTGATTTATCTGTTTTGTATTGGATGAGGTTGTAGCTGATGCTTTAGAAAAAAGAGGAGTTATAGGTTGGTTCATTGAAGTTTTATGTTGGGCAGATGGCTTAAAAATAGTTACATCGGTTTGAGTTCCGTTAGTTTTGAAAGTTTTTTTTACTATTGAAGAGTAAGAAATTCCAGGTTTCGGGGTGCGATCATTTATAATTTTTCGGGCTTCAGGAAATGAAATGTTTTGTTGAACTTTAATTGTTTGTATTTCTTTTTCGTTTTGAAATTTAGGGCAAGACCTGGCAAAAGCTGGATGATCACCTTTGCAGTTTACACAGCAAAGGGATGATGATGTACAGATATCGGTCTTATGATCTATACTGGAGCATTTTGCACAGGTCTCTTTGCCACGGCAAGCTAAGAAAGAGTGTCCAAATCTTTGGCATTTGAAGCAACGAACTGGGTTAGGTATGAACGGTCGAACTGGGCAATTCAAATAGGCTATTTTAACATGTTTTGGGATAGTTGGTGTATTAAAAGTTATTATAATATGTTTTTGGTGGAGATTCTTTGGCCATTTCTTGATATAGAGATTCTTTTGACATTTGTTACGTTTTGTTGGGACAGGGATTCAAGGATGTCTTCTTCCGTATCATGAACTAAATCTGACTCTGAAATTACGCCTCTTGATGAATTTAATGTTTTGTGGGGTGTTACAGTCACTGCTATTGGCCCGACGGATTTTATTTTTTGAATGTTTGATGCCTGTACTTTATTTGAAATTTCAATTAGTACATCTCCTGCTAATGTTTTTTTAATGTTTTTGGTCTCTCCAACCATTCCCAGTATCGTTTTATGGATTAAGATTGCTGATATGTTCTTAAGGTTACCCTCATTACTTTTCATTACAAAAAATGTTTGTTCTGGTAAATTTGTTTCATTTTTTTTAATAATTTGGTGCTCCACTGAAGGAGAAGATGAGTTTGGGTTTTCCATGTTTGAAAATTTAATATTCAGTCCCCGGCGGCACCACCCACCATGGAGTCCAACGAGGGGATACAGGTTAATGTACCGGTGCTAACCAGGGACTATACGAACCCCACTCACCTCTATGACTGCCCTAAGGAGCTAGTTAGTGAGCGGGTCCTTAGCCCAAGCAGGATATACCCACCAGCCGATTAATGTACTGGGACCAAAGTACACTTCCTGTTTGTTCGAAGCAGGAGCCGAAGCAATGTATTGGGGCGTTATGTTGTCCCTCAATCACCAGGATCACCCTTTCCAAAGACACAGGTCTCCACGCACGGCAAACACGTGGGTGATATAATCCCCAAGAGGAGCTGAAAGCACAGATTAGCGAAAAGCTTCTCAAGGGGAGCCCTCACCTCGGAAAAGGCAACCACAACGAGGGAGGAAGAAAAAGCAAAAAGCTAAGGGTAGAGGAGAAGCAGAACGAAAGGGAGGGAAGATCACTCAGGTACCCCGGGGTTGTGAAGCCCGTACAAACCTAAAGAAGGAATGCCCCTGGGGGCCAGAACACGATGAATGAAGTTTAAAACTGTGAACAGAGTGATTAATAGTGAACGCAGCTCCAACATAGTTTGCCCTTTTAGATCCGTCCGTATAAATATGAATGAAATTAGAATAATTTTCTAAATGCTTTAGAAAGAGTTGTTTGTAAATAATATCCGAGGTATCTGCTTTATAAAAATCTTGGAAAGGGTTTTGAAATTCAAAATCATGATTAAACCAAGGAGAGAAATAATAAAGTTTTTTCTGGGTGACGTCAAGTGAAGAAATTTCGGATCCGTCCATTAAATCCAGCATTCTTAAATGGAATGTAGGGATGAAGGATGTTTTTGCTTGATAAAGGCGTTTTAAATATGGACTGTGATGAATGGTATGCAATGGGTGATGCGGTATTGAGGAAATTCTAAAATAATATTCTAAGGACAACAACTGTCGCCTTAAGTCCAGAGAAGGTTCAAAGGTGTCCACATATAAGCTGCTTACTGGTGATGTTCGAAATGCGCCAGTACATAAACGTAAGGCTGTGTGGTGGATAGTATTCAGAGTTTGAAGAGCAGATTTTCTGGCTGAACCATACACCACGCAGCCGTAATCTAATTTAGATCGTATTAAAGCTCTGTATATTTTTAAAAGACATGCTCGATCAGATCCCCATGATAATTTCGATAAAACTCTTAGTATGTTGAGGGTCTTTTCGCAACGTTTGCGTAAATTTAAAATATGCGGTTGAAAATTCAGCTTCTGGTCAAATATGATACCTAAAAATTTAAAATTGTCCACAACATTAAAATATCTTTGAAGAATATTTCAGGGTCAAAATGAAGATTACGTTTTCTGCAGAAATGAACACATGCAGTTTTTGAAGGTGAAAAGCTGAAACCATTTTCATTTGTCCAATTAGTGATTTTGTTAACGGCCTGTTGAAGTTGTCTCTCTATTAAACGAATGTCTTTAGCTGCGCAAGAAATTTGCAGATCGTCAACGTAAATAAAACCCTTAACTGATGGCGGCAATTGAGAAACAATATTGTTGATTTTTAAAATAAATAGTCACACTTAAAACACTGCCTTGTGGCACTCCCTCTTCTTGAATAAAAACATCGGATAAAATCGATCCAATCCTAACTTTAAAATATCTTTTTTCTAAAAATTTTTGTATAAAAATAGGCAGGTTTCCTCTTATGTCATAGTTTAAAATGTCTTTTAAAATTCCATGTCTCCACGTTCGATCATAAGCTTTTTCGATGTCGAAGAAAATTGAGACGAGATGTTTATTCTGTACAAATGCATTTCTGATTTCAGACTCGAAAGCTACTAGATTGTCAACAGTGGATCGACCCTTTCGGAAGCCAATTTGAAGTGGAGAGAGACATTTATCTTTTTCTAATATATATACGAACCTCGCGTTGACCATCTTTTCTAAAATCTTGCACAAGCAGCTTGTCAGGGCTATTGGACGGTAGTTCGAAGGGTTCTTGGGGTCTTTATTCGGTTTCAGTATGGGTATTATCGTAGCATATCTCCATGACTGCGGAAAAGTGTGCTCGTTCCAAATTCTGTTGTAAAATTTCAAGAGGTTATTTAGAGAACTATTTGATAAATGTTTCAGCATGATATAACTAATATTATCTGGCCCAGGAGTTGATTTGTGAACTAAGTATAAAGCCTTTGTCAATTCGGAAAAAGTAAAATCACAATTATATGATAATATACGGTTTGAACTGAAATTAACTTTATTCTTTTCAGATGCAATTTTAATCTTTTTAAAACTTTCAGAGTGGTTATTGGAGCTGGATATTTCGGAAAGGCATGAACCTATAGTGTTTGCTATGTCTTTGGGTGCCGATAGTATTTGCTTATTATGTTCTAGAATACGAATTTGTCTATTGGGGTAAACACCGGAAATTCTTTTGATCCTGTTCCATAGTTGGCTTGTGGTCTTACTATTTATACTATTGACATAATTAATCCAAGAATCCCTTTTACTAAGTCGTTGAATTTTTCGAAAGGCCGCTTTTGTTTTTTTATAATTAATATAGTTTTCTCTTGTTGGATATCTATTGAAGATATTCCAGGACTTCCTTTGTTTACGGTAAGCATCACTACAATTGTCATTCCACCAAGGCTTCTTCTGTTTTTTAAGGGCATTAATAACTTTTTTAATGGAAGCGTCAGCACTAGCTATAATTATATCTGTTATTTTATTAGTAACTGCATCGATGTCATCAGTTTCACCCGTGTTAGTAATATCTGCGAGGCTAGTAAAGAGTGGCCAGTTGGCAGTTTCAAAAATATATTTGGATTGGCTGTCAGTGTGATGTTGGTATTGGCCTTCATATTTAAGTTTAATTGGATAATGGTCGCTATTGTAAAGGTAAGGATCCACAGAAAAAGTCCAAAATGGTAAAATTGAAGGAGTGCAAATCGCCAGATCTATTGAATGGTAAGTAAGTGAAGGTGAGTGAAAGTAAGTAGGTTGGCCGTCATTCATAATGCATAAATCATTATCTGTTATTATTTTTTCAATTTGTTTGCCTCTATTATTAATGTCTGTACTGCCCCAGAGCATATGATGGCCATTTAGGTCACCAAGTATGATGAATGGTTGCGGAAGTTGATCTATTAAATTATTTAAATCAGAAGTGGCTATATGAGTGTTAGGAGGTAAGTATAAATTGCATATTGTTATCAAAATATTGACATGAAGTCTAACAGCAGTAGCTTGCAGATTTGTGTTTAGGTTAATTTGAGTAACTGGAAAGTCATGGGAGGTAAGCAATGCAACACCTCCACATGCTCTTTGGCCTTCATCGTAATCTTTTCTAAATATACTGAAATAACGGATGTTGGTGGTATCATTGTTTTTCAGATAGGTCTCCTGGAGGGCGATTGCAGCTGGCTTGTGTTTATTTAAGATATCTTTTAAATCGTCAATTTTTTGTCGAAAACCCCGGCAGTTCCAGGAAAGAAAGGAAGCCATAAAAATAACGGATAAAAGAAAGGAGAAAACTACTTGTGTTTTCTCGTCCTAGGACGAGATCCGTCTTGCCGAAGATCCTTTTTGGACTTGGGTGGCGAAGTCTCCAAGTCATCACTCTCTACAGATGAAATATCGCTTTCAGTGTTATATAGATTTATGAGGTCGTTGGTGGAAGGATTAGTTATCAAGTTTCTGGATGTAACATCAGGCTGAAGAGAGGTTTGAGAAGTACTTTTAGCTATTTTGATATTACTTTGTTCAGATGATATGGCTCTTTTTAAAGAAGTATTGATAGATCGATTTGGTTGATTTATCTGTTTTGTATTGGATGAGGATGTAGCTGATGCTTTAGAAAAAAGAGGCGTTATAGGTTGGTTCATTGAAGTTTTATGTTGGGCAGATGGCTTAAAAATTGTTACATCGGTTTGAGTTCCGTTAGTTTTGAAAGTTTTTTTAACTATTGAAGAGTAAGATATTCCAGGTTTCGGGGTGCGATCATTTACAATTTTTCGGGCCTCAGGGAATGAAATATTTTGCTGTACTTTAATAGTTTGGATTTCTTTTTCGGTTATAAATTTAGGGCAAGACCTGGCAAAAGCTGGATGGTCACCTTTGCAGTTGACACAGCAAAGGGACGATGACGTACAGACATCGGTCTTGTGATCTGTACTACAGCATTTTGCGCAGGTTTCTTTGCCACGGCAAGCTATGAAAGAGTGGCCGAATCTTTGGCATTTGAAGCAACGGACTGGATTAGGAATAAATGGTCGAACTGGGCAATTCATATATGCTATTTTAACGTGTTTTGGTATATTTGGTGTATTGAAAGTTAATATAATGTGTTTTTGGTGGGTATTTTTTGACCATTTCTTGAGATAGTGATTCGTTTGACAGTGATTACATATTGTTGAGACAGGGATTCAAGGATATCTTGTTCTGTCATGAACTAAGTCGGATTCTGAAATTACGCCTCTTGATGAATTTAAAGTTTTATGGGGTGTTACATTTACTGCTATTGGACCTACAAATTTTATTTTTTGGACGTTTAGTGCCTGGGTTTTATTTGATACTTCTATTAGTACATCTCCTGCTAGGGTTTTTTTTATGTTTTTTGTATCGCCTACCATTCCTAATATAGTTTTATGGAGTAAAATAGCCGATATATTTTTTAAATTGCCCTCGTTACTCTTCATAATAAAAAATTTTTGTTCTGGTAAATTAATTTCATTATTTTTGCTAGATAGGTGCTCCACTGAAGGAGAAGATGAGGTTTGATTTTCCATGGTTAAATTATAAATATTCAGTCCCCGGCGGCACCACCCACCATGGAGTCCAACGAGGGGATACAGGTTTCTGTACCGGTGCTAGCCAGGGACTATACGAACCCAACTCACCCCTATGACTGCCCTAAGGAGCTAGTTGGTGAGCAGGTCCTTAATCCTAGCAGGATATTCCCACCAGCCGATTGATGTACTGGGATCATAGTACACCTCCTGTTTGTCCGAAGCAGGAGCCAAAGCAATGTATTGGGGCGTTATGTTGTCCCTCAATCACCAGGATCACCTTTTCCGAAGACACAGGTCTCCACGCACGGCAAACACGTGGGTGATATAATCCCCAAGAGGAGCTAAAAGCACAGACTGGCGGAAAGCTTCTCAAGGGGAGCCCTCACCTCCGAAAAGGCAACCACAATGAGGGAGGAAGAAAAAGCAAAAAGCAGAAGCGTAGAGGAGGAGAAAAATGAAAGGGAGAAAAGGTCACTCAGGTACCCCGGGGTTGTGAAGCCCGTACAAACCTAAAGAAGGAATGCCCCTGGGGGCGAGATAAAATTATGAGAAAATTATAGTCCATTTTATTTTTTGTGATTTATTGTGGTGAATTATATTTAATTTTTAAAAGTGACCAAAGAGCTATCGTAGGGCCAAAACAGTTCGGTTACCAAGGCTGTCCATTTGGATATAGCAACTGACCAAACCTCTGAAGCATGAATAGCTTGTTTAAAAAGATTCTTTTCTAGACGAGGAAAATCACAAGTCATTTTTAGGAAAAATGCTAACTTTGTATGTACAAACTCTGAATTGAAAAGGTTATTTCTTATAGTAACTAAACATGAATATTTATCTAAATTCCTATCTGATGAATATATTCAGTGCAAATTTGCTCCCAGAGCATCTAATTTTGGTGGCTTATGGGAGGCAGGTGTCAAGTCCTTTAAGTACCATTTAAAACGTGACGTTGGAATATCAAAATTAACCTATGAGAAATTCTTTACTATTCTGCACAAAATTGAGGGAATATTGAATTATCGTCCTTTAACTCCTTTATCCAGCGACATGGATGATTTGGTGATATTTATACCTAGACACTTTCTTATTGGTAGACCAATAACTTTAATAATTGAGCCTAACTTATCAAATATTGAGAATAATAGATTAAATTTGTGCCAAAAAACAACAAAGATGGTACAAGTTATATGGAATAGATGGCAAAACAACTATTTAAGAAAGCAGTGCCATAAAGTGGTTTTTGTGGAACAACGTCTTGGACCGTGAATATCACGTACATCCAACAAAAAAAAGAAAGAACAGAGTTTGGCGAGTTCCATCACTCTTGTATACTATGCTAAGGGGATACACAGAGATTTTTTCAATATTTGAGGATAAGAGGGGAAACATGACTGTTAAAGATTTGGTTCCCCTAAACTGCATAAAAATTGGCAGAACTCATTCAAATACTGTACTTCAGGAAGAAAGACTAGTAATAACATTGACGTACTTGGCGACAGGTGCATCTTTTAAACACTCTTCTTTTTCATTTAGGATGGGAGTCTCCACAGTCAGCAAAATTGTTAAGGAGAATGTACAGGCATTGTGGGATGTGTTGCAGCCATTGCATATACCTGTACCGACTGAAGCAGACTTTGAAACGATTGCTGACGACTTTTTAAAAATGTGGAACCTTCCCAAATTGTGTGGGCTGAATTGATGGAAAACATGTGAAGATAATTGCTCCAGCGCATTCCGGTACAATGTTTTACAACTACAAACATTTCTACTCGGTAGTTTTACAAGGTGTTGATTATAGCAATTATCGGTTCATTGCCATCGATGTAGGTGGTTATGGTAAAGAGAGAGACGGTGGAATATTTAGAACGTCAAGTATTTTTTAAATGATCGAGGGCCAAACCTTAGAAATACCTAAGAATAAGTGTCTTCGACGAGCAAAGAAGTGCCTTTTGTTTTTCTGGCGGATGATGCATATCCGTTATTGAAAAACATAATAAAGCCCTACAGTAACAGCATCTTTTGCCTGACGAAGTATTCGAAATGGCGAATATTTTCCAAAGTCATTGAAGCGGAAGAAACTGTAGCGGACAACATTATAAAATGCTGTTGCGTATTGCAGAATACCATAATTGACCACGAAGGCGTAGACCATAATTTAAAACACATCACCTTTTTCAAAGCAAAATGACATTTTTGAACGCAAACTGCGCAAGGTCGTCAATCTCAGTATACTTAACAAGTTCGAGATGTTTTTAAAATGCATTTTTCAGCTAATCCTATCATTTACAATGACTAAGTAGACATTTAACTATTAAGTTGTGTAAGACATTTAACCATAAAGTATTTAATGGGTGAATTGTTATGTTTGCAAAGACAACTGAGTTTATTTTTAGTTGTTTTTATTTTCCAATAACCTAATCAAAATATATAATATTATTCACTTACTCCAAACTAATCAAATAGAAAGAGTCTATGAGCTTTCTTCGAAACAGAGTTTTTTCTAAGTATAGCTGAAGTAAAACATTTTTTCCCGTCTAATATCAATCTGGTGTATTAAATTTTTACGTTGCAGGTGTGTTTGTAGTCGTTATTTATCGATGCTGATTTCTATAACGCATTAGTAACCTGAAAAAACGGTTTGAAAAAGGCTACGAAAATAATTGGACAAGATAATTATTCTTTGTATACAGAAAGAAAAAAATCGTTCATAAATTAAGGATACAGTGGACTTTCAAAATTGCAAAAATCGAACAATATTGCGATTATTTTTATTTTGTCCTATCAGTAATAACACACTGCCCATCGTATGCAAAAAATAATTTATCCGATAGCTCTTTTATTTGCCCTAGAATTAGCGTTTTTAATTCCTACACTGAAGAACCACACCCACTTGTTTAGCAGCTACCAGTGACGTAAACAGTCGGGAGTTTCGTCTACTAGATTCGAGCCTTACATTGATTTATAACTAGTTTTTATCTTTCCATTTCCAGAAAAAGCTACTTCAACCTCTAATTTCTTTTGCGTGTTTGTTTTTATTTACGAACTACATCTCGCCCTGTTATTACGATTATCTAACCGAATTTCGAACAATATTGTGTTTGAAAAATTTAATTTCGTTTCATTTTTGAGTTTTCATTACCGTTTTGAAGCTAATTCTTTTCATTATCTTCAACATTTATAAATAAAATGGACAAACTTAGTTCTCGCTATAGGAAGCCAAAAGGGCGTCCTTCTAAAAGCCGGAAAGCGAAAGCTGAAAACGCTGGGTTCAAAATGTGCCTGAAAATTTCATATCTACATATGGATAACAAGTGATTGCGATTACGTGCAAGAGTATGTGGTCAACATTGCTGAAGAACATTCCTTGTCCTGACTGCAAAGAAACATCATTGCATGTCACATGGATTTTCGTGTAAAATTGACCTCGTGTGTGAAAATTGTGGCAAACATTTTGGCTCAGTGTTTACTAGTGAGCGTGAAAAAACTAGTAAGACATTTCAAGTGAACAACAGGTACTTGGTATAGCTGACTTGGTACAGCTCTACGCAACAAAGTCAAGAAATAGAGGGTAAAGAAAGTGACGCTAGGAGGAAGAAAGGCTGTTAGTTGGAAAGAAACAACAATTTTAAAACTACATAACTATTATAGAAAAGCTATAAAGGACAATGCGCCTGATGTTGACAAAATGAAATCGTCAATCTTTGCTACCCTACACCACTGCATGTTCACAAATTCTCAACCCCAGCACACGAAATGTCCTCCAGGCAAAGAATCATGGTGTTTTTTATCAAAGAGCTTTAGCACTGGGTAAAAAGCAGAAGAGCCACACAACGATAATTTTGCCTGTTTATCAATGGCTTGCCTCGGAAGAACTGTTGTCCAGATGCATAGCTGCCAAGACCCAAAACAACAATGAGAGCTTTCATAGCCGTATCTGGAGAAAGTGTCCTAAAAACGTATTTACATCAAAAAAGCGACTCAAGCTTTGTGTTACAGTAGCTGTAAACGAATATAATTTAGGATATGTGATGTCTCTTTCTGTGAGTGAAGAAAACAACTCAAGCTCGCGTTCAATGATCGCACACAGATTGGAGCACATGAGGTCCACACAAAAAAAGAAAATCTTCAGAGGTGTACAAAGAGAAAAGAAATGAGAAAAAATACAAAAAGCAAACCTCTGTTGAACTAGAAAAGCAGCGAGAAGGCACTACCTATGCAGCAGATGCTTTTTAGTATATTTTACAACAAAGAGATTCACAGTGTACACCTTCTACTTTTGCACTAATATTATTAATTTCTTTTCATTTTGAACTAAAAAAAGGTGTATTTATGATATTCGATTTTTTTTTTAAATAATTTTTCAAAAAATACGCGTTACTGCCTTTTTTTTCACAAAAATGTTCTTTTTTCAAAATTGTAATTTTTGTTCGTTGATCCGATTTCAGAATGTTTCTTATATTTAATAGAAGGGAAATGTGCATGTTTGGAATAATTTAATCCACTAATATTTTTAATATGATAAATCATAATTTCAAACAAGTTTATTTTTTCACGTTATATCCCGTTAATTCGGGATATCCACTTATTGAACCAAGATTGAATGATCGTCTTGTATCAAATTCAAGAAATACATATGTGAACAGATGTTACATTGAAACTCTTTTGAAATATGCATACAATAGTAAAACTTCACAATTGATGTGAATTGAATTATAAGAACTCCGACGATGGCTGAAAAAGCGGTCAGATTTCTTTAAGTTGAGTGAAACACTAGGTGATTGGTGATATTCATAGCGATCTATTGCATCAAGGAAGATTCAAACTAAACATGGTAGAACTGAAGATAAAACTGACAAGAAGCAAACCTGAATTCTGTTTGTTGGGTCTAGAGGGACACAAAGTAGTTTTAAATCATATTAGTTTATTCGTTAGAAAAGTGCGTACTAGTCCAGGCGTGATTTTAAGACATGTAACAGAATTAGAGAAGACTTCTGCAAAATATCAGATAAACAGAGTATTGTGCAAAGTGAATTCTGTCCCAAAAGGCAGTATGTCAGTGATACAAGACAACGTTTTTGTTGGTCGAATGCCGAAAAGAATTGTAATAGGGTGTGTGAATAATGATGCTCTAATGAAAACCTTCAAAAAACACACTTCCATTTCAAGCATTATAATCTTAATTTTGACGGAGTTTACATGGATGGTCAACCAACTCACAATCCATTGGAACTGGATTTTGAACAAAATAATTATGTTAGAGCATATCATAGATAATTTTAGGTAACCAAAAAGCAGATCACGATTACGGAAATTCTATGTCTCCTTATAAGCATTTGATTTATCAGCTGATCTCTGCAACGATCACCATCTAAATCTGATCAAACACAGTAACTTACGTCTCGAACTTAAATTCAATACACCCCTCGAGCAAAACTGTATGCGTTATAGTTTTTGTTGAATTCGATGTTATTGAAATAAACAAAAAAAAAAGAAACGTTTTAGCGAAACTATACACATCCCTGAAAAGAAAAATCAACGATAGTTGTCACCGCGGATGCTTCACCTGAACCTGGTTTACTAGGTGAGTTTTTCGTAGAAAGTTCTGACACAGAGTTCTTTGATTCGTAGAGAAATTCGTCTCTGTTTATTGGAGAACGTTTCCATAATTTCATTTCAAGTGACTAAAATGTATTATGAAATTGAATGTCTGAGGAGCGAGCCTACTGCATCTATTACGTTTTTAAGAGATGTCAGAGATACACGATGCCTTCTGTTATTCAGAATATGTATCATTGTAAAAGAAACAACTTTAGAATGTTTCAATTTGTTAAAAACGTTATGGTGCAAGATTGATGTAGCGTAACCCCTGTTAAGAGCACCTCCCACGCCGTTTCTTGCATAGCGCCCCCTGAAGAGCGCTTGAATTTCTACCCTCATTGGGTTAGTAGCAACTGCTACCGAGACTAGTTCCAGGTGAAGTCGTAGATCCTGGGTGAAAAAGCTCCATCGCAAAAAGAAAGGAAGAGGAAACGTGGGGGCTAGAAGATTCGATGGAGAGGACGCTGAGCAGTGTTTACCTTTTTATTTTTGTACACGTTATCGTTCGTTCTTTTCGTGGCTTTTGAGTCAATAAATTGTTATGTTTTAAAAGTTGATTGGTCTAATCTAAAAGGCCAAATGTTCATTTGCACCCACGCCAGTCAACCACCAAGCGACAACAAAACTGTTTTAGTATGTTTTTAATATATTTTATGTAGTTTAGTTAAGGTAAAGGTACATCGACGACCATCTTCTCTGTTGACCGATAAATAAATGTATCTGTCCTTTTATTTTAAAGGACTGGGTACGTTGCATTTTTTACAAAATACATTCAATTCCCACCAAATAGGTCCGTCTAAACTGTAGAACCAGATACAATGGATAAATTTACCACTCTAAACCGACGAATTGCCTATGTTAAAAAAAGGTCGTATCACCATACTACAAACATTTGTGGATAGTTTTGAAGAAAGCATCGATGATTCCATGAACATAAAAGTTCAATGCGAAGCAAATATAGAAAATGTGGACAACATCAAAACAAAGATTAAAGATCTAATATAGGAATATAGTGAAATCCCGGAAGAAGTAAATTTCGAAGACATCCTAATCAACTGTTACAACTCCTAGATCAAATAAAAGCTATATAGAGGTTAGTATTAGTTTAGTCTTGCAAGTGTAGTTACGCCTACTCGGATCCAGTCGTAGTCTCTATAAGTTGAATTAGGAACAAAGTATGGTTTTGCATATTCCTTGAATATAAAAATGCAAGTATTGTGAATGTATTATTACATCAGTTCAGACTTCAAAAACAGTCGCTGTACCTCCAACAAAGAACTGCAGAATCATAAGGAAGAAAACCCATGAAGTGAACCTGCGAATTTCCCAAGCTTTTCTTCACATGGGCAGAGGTTATACAGGAATATAACATTTTTTTATGGTGATGAATATACCTGTATTTTCATCTACAACATTTAAAAAATGTTTACAAAAATTAACTTTCGCATATTCTGCTGCAAGTAATGACAGTTTGCAAGAAGTGAGGAAAAAAGTAATAAAAGCAAATGGGGATGAATCTCGTATAACTGACATTGCAGTATCATTCGATGGGACATGGTTAACTCGTGGACATACCGGTGTTATTGACATTATGACAGGCTACATTATTGATTTTGAAGTAATGTCAAAATTTTGCCATGATTGCAAAAAATATGACGGGGGACAATTCTGCTGATTTTTCTATTTGGCATGAAGGGTATAAAAGTTCATGTCAAATAAATCATGCTGGTTCGTCAAGCTCCATGGAAATGAAGGTTGCTAGTAAGTTGTGGGAAAGATCTGAGGAGATGGGAATGCGATACACAACTTTACTTTCAGATGGCGATTCGAAAGCACTTCACAATATCTCTGGTGTCTATGGCCGTCATTGAGAAAGAAGAATGTGTGAATCATGTACGTAAAAGATTGGGAAAACAACTGCGGGATTGTGTTACGACTTGGAAAAAACGAGGTGTTACTTTGGGCGGTAAATCTTATGGCAGTTTATCCAACCCGACAGTAACAAAACTCCAACGGTACTACCAGAATGCAATACTGCGTAACAAAGGAAACCTGCAAGCAATGAAAACAAACTATTTATGCTACATTGTATCATGGTATTTAGACCGATTCCAAACCACAACACTTCAACTGCCCTACTGGAGCTGATTCTTGGTGTTTTTACCCGTCTGCTAAAAGTCAAAATATTAAGCCTGGACCACATAAGCTTCATGTGCAAACACCTGTAAATGAAAAAAATTACCAAAAAATCTTCCAATATATCAGACCTTAGCATCTGATGACTTTCTTAAAAGATGTTTAAGATGTGCTACTCAGAATGCAAATGAGTGTCTCCATAGCATAATAGACCACTTCTGAAGCTGTTTGTGAGTACAATTTTGGCATCATGAAAACAATTTAAAGTATTTAAAAAGCTGCTGGACTAGAGTTTGGCCCGCAAACAGCTAAAATTACAAATATAATCAGCATGAGAAAGAATTGCAACCGTAAAAAGAGATCGAATGCCAAATTTCACGAGCGCCTCAGCGTACAGCGTAAGTGTCCGAAAAGTTGACTCTGATTGGCTCCTCATATATATGTTGTATGGTTGTTGTTAATAGTATTTCTCGCCAACTTATATATATACTAAGGCGAAGGGAAGTGAAGGGACTAACTTGGAGATGCACCACGTGCAAGTTCGATGTGTTCCCTGTTGTCGCCAATACGCTAATGTTGTTTATATTGTTGACTAAATTGTTTGTTGCTAGTTCTCTCTTGTATCCTTTATTTTCAACGCATAGAAAGGTAAATTGATTTGACTCTATTCTACAATTTATGTGTACCAAGACAATATATTAGAAACTTTTGTTTTATATTTGAATTTATTTAGAATTTTTTTTCAGAAATGGCTATTAAAGGAGGTTTGACACACACATTCTATAATTTTTTTTTCACTCAGCTGTTTGCTTTCAGTTAGCATGACTAAACACTGTTTGTTATACCACTTATTTAAATATTACTTAATTTAGCAGTTGTTTGGTTTTCCTTGGAGTAATAACTATAAACTATAAAAATGCACTTTTTTACAGATAGGTGTATCCAGAAATGGAATTAGAGTGCGAATTGTGCTGTGCTGAATTTTACAAAAAAGAAAATCTTTCTGCACATCTCAGAACTCGTAAAGTTAAAAAAAAAAAAGAAATCGGAGAGCTGTAAAACGTTTCAATGCATTTACTGTGAGAAAAAATTTGCCTCAAGGCAAACACTATCAGCACATAAAATTAAGATGCATAAAGTAAAGAGTACAAACCTCACTGTTGCTTGTCAAGAGGAAGATAGCAACAAAAAGTTTTCATGCATTGGACATTTGAGAGTTCATCTCAGGAGCACACTTGGATTACACACAAATTAAATTTAAATTTTTTTAGGCAAGATACCATAAGCACTTTTTATTGTATAGTATAGAAGGATAAGAGTAAGAAGATTTAATTCACAGTTGGAAACAGTGTAGGAAAAAGTAAGTGAGTGAGCTCATATCATTTTGTATCTTTTCAGAATTTTGATGAGAACGCGATCTCCAACCTTTTTCTATCATTTAACAGGTTAAATATCATTTGCTTTGGTTCTTATCTTAATGGTTTGGGTTATAAAAATAATTTATGCATGTTTTCACAGTACACAAAATGATCATTATACTGTTTGTTTTCTTCTAATCAATGTGGGGACGTTATAATATAATTATACTGAATTTTACTGCCGTCCATGGATTTTAAAGAATCTATACATTTTCTGGCTCCTTTAGAAAGGAATTAGTCTTGGTAAAGACTAAAATTCTGGTTATGACATTTAAAATTGAAGTTCAAGTTAGAAGTGGGTACTGTTACCTTTTGTATAGCTGATGAGGTAAATTTGACAAACAATAATTTCATAAAAACAATTGCATAACAGAATGTAATTGCTGCTGTAAACTATCCTTGTACTCCTAACTTTCTGAAAAGTTGTTAATTATGTAAACATTTTTTATCCAGAATTCCAACAGTGGCTGGCAGGAGAAGAAAGAAAATCAATTGCCAACTATATTGTCCAGAATTCAAAACAATATGACAGTCACACATATACATATTTCCTGTGTAATCGGAGCGGTACTTCTAATCCTGGGAAAAGTACGCCGAGACAACTAAAGGCACCAGGAAAATAGGGTTTTACTGCACATCTTCGATGTGTGTGAAAGATTATTTATCACATGTAGAGGTGACACATTATAAACACCATTACAAACATGAAAAAGAACTCAGCCATCTGACGTTACCTGAAGAGGACAAACAAGCAATAGCGGGTAAAGTATTTCAAAATTACAAATTAATAAAATATGACTGTATGTATGTAGCGCATCTCCTAGAATACTCAACCGAATCTCACCAAGCTTTTAACACATACATATTTGTACCCAAGGATAATTTATAAAGGTTAAGTAACTGTTTGCTTTTTCTAGTAATTAATAATATTACTAGATTTACTTTTAAGGGTCTTCTAAATGTATTCAATCTCTGCCGAATGCTTTTTTTTAATTTTTGAGAGGGGGATTGGATTGGATATGATTTTGTGGCATTGAGTCCTCTTGGGACATATTATGCCAAACTCAAGATTTAAAAAAAATCAAATATATAATATAATAATAATGTGAAACGAGTCAAAATATAATGAATGGATGCTACATAAAATTATATGTGATGGATAAAACCAATGTCATGTAAAAAGCTAAAAATATTTGGATGAGGATTCTCCCCAACCATGTCTTCTAAAGCCAAGGTATAAGAATTAAAATATTTAAGACGTTGATAATTAAAATGAGAACATTCTATTAAAATATGTTTTACCGTTAGTGGACAAATACAATGATTACAAATAGGATGATCTTCTCCAAGGAGGAGGTGTCTGTGGGTTATACGAGTATGTCCAATACGGAGGCGTGTCAATATAACATTTTGTCTTCTTATAGGTAGCGATTTCCATTCACATATATTTGGTTTAATAGCATGAAGTTTGTTCTCGGTTTGTTCGTCCCAATCGTTCTGCCATTTTTACTCTAAAAATTTATAAATGCAAGATTTTATGTCACGATAAGCGATGGTATGGTTAATATTATTTACGGCCGATTTAGCGGCTTTGTCGACAGTCTCATTTCCTGCTATCCCAACATGAGATGGAATCCAGCAAAATATTAGGTTAAAATTTTTGGATGAGAGATGATAAATTCTTTTTAATGACTCTAAAACAATGGGATGACTGTCATGATCAGGATGTTTCAATGATTGTAAAACGCTTAATGAATCAGTGAAAATGATACAGTTTTTATGACAATGATCAGATATATTTTCTAATGCTTTAAAAATGGCCATTATTTCAGCAGTAAAAACAGAACATGAAGGATGAAGTTTAAAACTGTGAATGGAATCATTAATAGTGAACGCAGCTCCAACGTAGTTTGCCCTTTTAGATCCGTCCGTATAAACTTGAATAAAATTAGAGTATTTTTCTATACATTTTTGAAAAAGTTGCTTGTAAATAATATCCGAGGTATCTGCTTTATAAAAATTTTGAAACGGGTTTTGAAATTCAAAATAATGATTAAACCAAGGAGAGAAATAATAAAGTTTTTTCTGGGTGACGTCAAGTGAACAAAGTTCGGATCCGTTCATAAAATCTAGCATTCTTAAGTGTAATGTAGGGATGAAGGATGTTTTAGCTTGATAGAGGCGTTTTAAATACGGACTGTGATGAATGGTATGCAATGGGTGATGAGGGATTGAGGAAATTCTAAAATAGTACTCCAGTGATAACAACTGTCGTCTTAAGTCCAGGGAAGGTTCAAAAGATTCTATATACAAACTGTTAACGGGTGAAGTCTTAAAGGCACCAGAACATAAACGCAAAGCTGTGTGATGGATAGTGTTCAGTGTTTGTAGAGCAGATTTTCTGGCTGAACCATACACCACGCAGCCGTAATCTAATTTAGATCGTATTAAAGCTCTGTATATTTTTAAAAGACCAGCTCGGTCAGATCCCCATGATAACTTAGATAAAACTCGTAAGATGTTAAGAGCTTTTTCACAACGTTTGCGTAGATTTAAAATATGCGGTTGAAAAGTCAACTTCTTGTCAAATATGATGCCTAAAAATTTAAAATTGTCCACAACATTAATTAAAATATCTTTGAAAAATATTTCAGGGTCAAGATGAAGATTTCGTTTTTTACAAAAATGAACACACGCGGTTTTGGAAGGTGAGAAACTGAAACCATTTTCGTTAGTCCAATGAGTGATTTTGTTAACTGCCTGTTGAAGTTGTCTCTCTATTAAACGAATGTCTTTAGCTGCGCATGAAATTTGCAGATCGTCAACGTAAATAAGACCTTTTACAGATGGAGGCAAATTAGAAACAATATCATTAATCTTTAAAATAAATAGAGTTACACTTAAAACACTGCCCTGTGGCACTCCCTCTTCTTGTATAAAAACATCCGAGAAAATAGATCCAATCCTTACTTTAAAATATCTTTTTTCTAAAAAATTTTGAATAAAAATTGGCAGATTTCCTCTTATGTCATTATTAAAAATATCCTTTAAAATTCCATGTCGCCATGTTCTATCGTAGGCCTTTTCTATATCGAAGAAAATCGAGACGATATGCTTATTTTGTACAAAAGCGTTTCGTATATCGGTCTCGAGAGCGACTAGATTATCAACAGTTGATCGACTTTTTCGGAAACCACTTTGGAGTGGAGAGAGACATTTATCTTTTTCTAAAACATAAACCAACCTAGCGTTGACCATCTTTTCTAGAACTTTACATAAGCAGCTTGTCAGGGCTATAGGACGGTAGTTCGAAGGATTCTTAGGGTCTTTGTTCGGTTTCAGTATGGGTATTATGGTAGCATATCTCCATGACTGAGGAAAAGTGTGTTCGTTCCAAATTCTGTTATAAAATTTAAGGAGATGATTTAAAGAACTATTTGAAAGATGTTTGAGCATGATGTAACTAATATTATCTGGGCCAGGAGTTGATTTGTGAACTAACGATAAAGCCTTTGTCAATTCGGAAAAAGTAAAATCACAATTATATGATAATATACGGTTTGAACTGAAATTAACTTTATTCTTTTCAGATGCAATTTTAATCTTTTTAAAACTTTCAGAGTAGTTATTGGAGCTGGATATTTCGGAAAGGCATGAACCTATTGTGTTTGCTATGTCTTTGGGTGCCGATAGAATTTGGTTATTATGTTCGAGAATAGGAATTTGTCTATTGGGGTAAACACCGGAAATTCTTTTGACCCTGTCCCATAGTTGTTTGCTTGTGGTCTTGCTATTTATACTATTGACATACTTAATCCAAGAATCCCTTTTACTAAGTCGTTGAATTTTCGAAAGGCCGCTTTTGTTTTTTTATAATTAATATAGTTTTCTCTTGTTGGATATCTATTGAAGATATTCCAGGCTTTCCTTTGCTTCCGATACGCATCGCTACATTCCTCATTCCACCAAGGTTTCTTTTGTTTTTTTGATCTATTTCTGACTTTTTTAACTGAAGCGTCAGCACTTGCTATAATTATTTCTGTAATTTTATTTGTCACTTCATCGATATCCTCATTTTCTACCATGTTAGAAATGTTTGCAAGGCTAGTAAAAAGTGGCCAGTTGGCAGTTTCAAAAATATATTTAGTTTGGCTGACAGAGTGATGTTGGTATTGGCCTTCATATTTAAGTTTAATTGGATAATGGTCACTATTGTAAAGGTAAGGATCCACAGAAAAGGTCCAAAATGGCAAAATTGAAGGAGTGCAAATTGCCAGATCTATTGAATGGTAAGTAAGTGAAGGTGAGTGAAAGTAGGTTGGCCGTTATTACATAATACATAAATATTATACATAAATCATTGTCCGTTATTAGTTTCTCAATTTGTTTGCCTCTTTGATTAATGTCTGAACTGCCCCAGAGGATATGATGGCCATTTAGGTCACCAAGTATGATGAATGGTTGTGGAAGTTGATCTATTAAATTATTTAAGTCAGAAGTGGCAATACGGGTGTTAGGAGGTAAGTATAAATTGCATATTGTTATTAAAATATTTACGTGAAGTCTTACAGCAAGAGCTTGCAGATTTGTTTTTAAGTTAATTTGAGTTACTGGAAAGTCATGGGAGGTAAGCAATGCAACACCTCCACATGCTCTATGGCCATCATCGTAATCTTTTCTGAATGTAGTGAAATGGTGAATGTTTGTGGAATCATTGCTTCTTAAAAAGGTTTCCTGGAGGGCGATTGCAGCTGGCTTGTGGTTGTTTATGATGTCTTTGACATCATCAATTTTTTGACGAAAACCACGGCAGTTCCAGGAAAGGAATGAAGCCATAAAAATAAAGTATAAAGGAAAAGGAAAAACTACTTGTGATTTCTCGTCCTAGGACGATGTTTGTCTTGCCGAGGATCCTTCTTGGGCTTCAGTGGCGAAGTCTCCAAGTCCTCATCTTCTACAGATGAAATGTCGCTTTCAGTATTATAAAGGTTAATGAGGTCACTGGTAGAAGGATTAGTTATCATATTTCTGGATGAAACGTCAGGTTGAAGAGAGGTTTGAGAAGAATTTTTTGAAATTTTAATGTTATTTTGTTCAGATGATATGGCTCTTTTTAAAGAAGTATTTTTAGGTCGATTTGTTTGGTTTATGTGTTTTGTATTTGTTGAGGTTGTAGCTGATGCTTTAGAGATAAGAGGCGTTATAGGTTGGTTAATTGAAGTTTTATGTTGGGCAGATGGCTTAAAAATAGTTACATCGGTTTGAGTTCCATTAGTTTTGAAAGTTTTTTTTACTATTGAAGAGTAAGAAATTCCAGGTTTCGGGGTGCGATCATTTATAATTTTTCGGGCCTCAGGAAATGAAATGTTTTGTTGAACTTTTATTGTTTGAATTTCTTTTTCAATTTGGAATTTAGGGCAGGACCTGGCAAAAGCTGGATGATCACCTTTGCAGTTTACACAGCAAAGGGATGATGATGTACAGATATCGGTCTTATGATCTATACTGGAGCATTTTGCACAGGTCTCTTTGCCACGGCAAGCTAAGAAAGAGTGTCCAAATCTTTGGCATTTGAAGCAACGAACTGGGTTAGGTATGAACGGTCGAACTGGGCAATTCAAATAGGCTATTTTAACATGTTTTGGGATAGTTGGTGTATTAAAAGTTATTATAATATGTTTTGGTGGAGATTCTTTGGCCATTTCTTGATATAGAGATTCTTTTGACATTTGTTACGTTTTGTTGGGACAGGGATTCAAGGATGTCTTCTTCCGTATCATGAACTAAATCTGACTCTGAAATTACGCCTCTTGATGAATTTAATGTTTTGTGGGGTGTTACAGTCACTGCTATTGGCCCGACGGATTTTATTTTTTGAATGTTTGATGCCTGTACTTTATTTGAAATTTCAATTAGTACATCTCCTGCTAATGTTTTTTTGATGTTTTTGGTCTCTCCAACCATTTCTAGTATCGTTTTATGGAGTAAGATTGCTGATATGTTCTTAAGGTTACCTTCATTACTTTTCATTACAAAAAATGTTTGTTCTGGTAAATTACTTTCATTTTTTTTATTAATTTGGTGCTCCACTGAAGGAGAAGTTGAGTTTGGGTTTTCCATGTTTGAAAATTTAATGTTCACAGTCCCCGGCGGCACCACCCACCATGGAGTCCAACGAGGGGATACAGATTCCTGCACCGGTGCTAGCCAGGGACTATACGGACCCAACTCACCTCTATGACTGCCCTAAGGAGCTAGTTGGTGAGCAGGTCCTTAGTCCTAGCAGGAGGTACCCACCAGCCGATCAATGTACTGGGACCAAAGTACACCGCCTGTTTATTCGAAGCAGGAGCCGAAGCAATGTATTGGGGCGTTATGTTGTCCCTCAATCACCAGGATCACCCTTTCCGAAGACACAGGTCTCCACGCACGGCAAACACGTGGGTGATATAATCCCCAAGAGGAGCTAAAAGCACAGACTGGCGGAAAGCTTCTCAAGGGGAGCCCTCACCTCCGAAAAGGCAACCACAATGAGGGAGGAAGAAAAAGCAAAAAGCAGAAGCGTAGAGGAGGAGAAAAACGAAAGGGAGAAATGATCACTCAGGTACCCCGGGGTTGTGAAGCCCGTACAAACCTAAAGAAGGAATGCCCCTGGGGGCCAATTTTTGAGAGGGACTTGAAGAAAGGGTTTGCATTTAACTCTCCCCCCCCACAACATTGCTCCAATGACTGAAAGGTCTCGATCTCCACCCCTCAGATTCCAAACCTCAATGTTGGATCGCCTATTTGTCAGACTATATAACTGAACTATAACTAAAAAAATTGGGTGAATATTGTGATAATCTATATTTCTAAAATGGCAGCAGTCTCGCCAGGAGACAAATGTAAACAATCAAGACATGTGTCATGTTTACTTCTAATTAATTAACTTGCTTTGGGATGCTTAAGGTATTTATGAAAAAATTTATAGCTCCTTATATATATATATATATAATTGAAATTTTAAAAAAGATATTGTTAACTTAAAACTTTAAATGCTGTTTTTTCCCACTTTGTTTTTTATGCATTCCATCTGATTCTTCGAAGTGAAGAGGCTTTTTTAAATTTGTATCTATATTGCTTAATTTTTTTCCACATATTCCTGAAACCATATGTAACACATTTATGCATTACTTTTAGTGATAACTTAAGAACTTTTTTTAAAATTTAAATATATGTAAAAACAGTTATTTTTCTGGGTTTTTTTTGCATGATTTCAGGTCTTTTTTTTTTTCAGAAACTATTTGACTTATATAAAATTCAATGCATAAAAATTTTTCTACTCAAATACTCAATCAGAATTTTTTTTTTAAACTGTGCGTCAATTTTTGAAAAAAAAAGTGTCATTTCAAAAACTGCCTAGTTAAAAAAAAAAAAATTTTAATTTTCAAAATACTACTTTGAAAATTAGATTTTCTTTTTTAAATTTTAATTTTACTTGAAATGCCATTGCATGAGATAGCACAAAAATTGTAAATAAAAGCACCATAGAGAAAAAAAAAGAGGTCCTAAGGTGCTGACTCCCCTTAAGATATTGCACGCAAAACGATGGATGAGGAGGCTCTTGAAATTAAAAGGCAAAAGAAGTCGAGGAAATTGTTCAGTGTGGTTTCTCCGTCGATGGAACGTGGCAACGAAGGAGACTTCCATCTCTAAATGGATGCGTTACCGCTATATCAATTACTGACAGAAAAGTACTTGATATTGAGGTGATGTCAAAATGTATAGATTTTGCAGAACAAATAGAAAAGAGACCCCTCACATCTGTAACAAACATGCAGGGTCGTCTGGTGCAATGGAACCAATTGGCATTTATAGAAATTTCGAGCGATCCTCTCATATAAGGAAACTACAATACACAGATTTTTACTGTGGTGGGGGGCTCGAAAGGGTATGATGCCGTGAAAGATGTTTACGGTGAGTGCAGTGTCACAAAATACGAGTGTATAGGGCACATACAGAAACGTGTTGGCTCAAGACTCAGGAAACTAAAACTGAAACAAAAAGGTCTGTTGCTCAAATTGAAACCAGCCAACGGCCAGTGCCCTGTTGGAGCCTACAACTGGTATAAATTTCAAAAAGCTGCGTCAAATGGAGAAACATATATAGACAAATCCAAAGGACTCCCAAAGAATATTTTAAATAATACTAAGCCTATCTGCATGCAATTGTGTGGTAGGAACTTACTGATAAAAATGTTTACATGGGAAAACACAAAATGCCAATGAAAGTTACAATGGCATTTTGTGGAATTTCATCCCCAAAGAAGTCTTTGTGGAACTACAAACTTCAAAATTAGGAGCCGCTGTCATATAATACAATAAGGCAGGGCTCGAAATACCCGGGTGCACATGAAAATATAATTGTGCACCTAATTTTTACCACTAAGTGCACGCAGTGCACCTAATTTAAAAACTCAGGTGAACGCAGTGCACCTGTATTAAAAAATCTATTTCGAGGCCTGCAATAAGGGATTTCAAGAATTGCTAAATGTTTTCAAAGCTACTGGTGTAAATTTAGGGTCAAATGTATTAAACGGATTTAGAGAGCTTGACGAAGAAATAATCGTCGAATCAAAACGGCATTCCTTGCCCAATGTCACACAAAATTGCAAGAAAAATAAATAGATTCAGTAAGGAAAGAAATTTAGTTAAAGATGAGCAAAAAGAAGGTATAACTTATAATTGTGGAGAATTTTATGGGCTTAAGTTGTTTATTTTTATTAAAAACTAACTATTTACACTTCAAATGCATTTTTCTCAAAATTATATTGTATACATTATTTACTCACTTCAAATGTAACACAAAAAGTTATTGACGAATTCTCATAAAACTTTGAGAACTTGATCTTTATAATATTATTTAGTGAATGAACTATAATAATTATGCTGAGCAGAAAAGTTTTTAAATTATGGCAATTTAATTAAGAAATATGACTGTAAAACTATCAAAAAACTTGTATTCGTTTTCCATCGCTGGTAATTTTTTTAAAAATATCCTATTGAATGTAATCAATTTACTAGAAAAATGCATGTAGTTTATTTTAGTAGCATCATTTTTCAAATTGGTTGAATAGATCTTCGTGCATCATATTTGAAGTTTGCAATGCTTTCCGCAATCCGTCTTTGTGTATAAACACATGTGTACATGTTATGAAGTCTTGTGAATAAAACGGTTTCACTGTATGATGAGACCTTGTCGGTGCTGATTGGAAGTTGTGAAAAATATCTCTTAGTCGCTGAATTAACTTTTAATGAAAGTTGTACGATCGAAAAGATCGCCGGGTAGTCTTATCATAGAACCAAACACCAGCTCTGCAGAGGAAGGATTTATATCTGCTTTTAGTGCCACTCGCGCGCGCGCGCGAACACACTGTAGGATCAAAGGTAGCACTTAGTCCTCTTTTCAGTGAGTTTCGCTTTAAGGGCACATCTCAGAGGTCTGCCAATTTTCGATTAGTCTGTTGCTTTGTAGATGATACGACGAAGTTGGATACTTCTCGGCACCTATGAGTTGAGCAATTTGTCGGAAAAAGTTCAGACTCGAATTGCCTGCCTTGGTCTGAGGCGATTCTCTCGGGGCAGCCAAACCAAGCAATCCATTCTGCTAGGACAGTACGAGCAACGTCCTGTGCTGAGATGTCGTTTATCAGATATGCCTGTGGCCAACGCGTTGCTCTATCAATTACTGTTAAAGAATAATTTTTCTGTTCGATTCTGGCAAGGGTCCTATCAGCGCTGGCAGTCCAAACATTCTCGAGCCCAAATTCGAGTCTAAAAAAAGAGGGCCAAATAAAACGTTTACGTACTAGATTCAGAGTACCCTCGATTCCCGTGTAGGAGAGTTGGAGCAAGTCTATAAATACCAGTTTCTTGAAATCAGGTGTTAAATACGGTCGTGTCTTGCCTGTAGAAATGTTACAATATATTTCACTAGACTCGTCGGGCATGGCAGTTAATTTAAGGTCCAAACTCGAATGATTATCCTTATTAATTTCTGACGCTCGGGGTCTCGTTGTTGATCGGAGCGAAGTTTGTTATAATCGATAGCATTTGGCATTCGAATTTCGTTTATACGAGATCCGCTGCGTCGTTTTTGCATTTTATTCAATTATAATGGCTCGGTTGATTTAGTTTTTATGGCGCAAGGTCAAGAAATGGACAAGCTGCGCCAAACGCCAGATGAAAGAATAAAATCACTTTAGGTGTAAACATATTAAAATTCAGTACGTAAAGATTTTAGCGGAATTTTTTTTTAATGATAAAATATTTTTAAAAGGTTAATGATGTGAGATTTTGATGCAGTTAAAATATGTTGATCAACAACACATCATGAGTTATGTATTTAAAAATGGAAAAAGATTTGGATGAAGATTGTCACCCACCAAATCATCCAAATTTAAAATTGAACAGTTAAAAAATCTGTTGCGATGAGAGTTAAAAGCAGGACATGCAATCAAAATGTGGTGAACACTAAAAGGTACGACGCACACGTCACACACAGGGGCCCTCTCTCCTAAGAAAAGATGCCTGTGTGTAAAACGTGTGTGTCCAATTCGAAGGCGCGTTAAAATTACGTCTAGTCGACGAATCGTCAAGCAGGGTCGGATGGAGATGATTGGCTGGATAGCATGAAGTTTGTTTTCAGTTTGCAGATTCCAATCATTGCGCCAATCATTTAATATTAGGTCTCGGGTAGCTGGTCGAAGATCGTTGTAAGGGATATCGATACTCAAAAAAGTCATAGCACTCTTTGCTGCAGCATCGGCTTGTTCGTTTCCAGCTATCCCGACATGTCCAGGGATCCAACAAAACAAAATTGTAATGGCTCGGAGAGGTCTTCTTACCATTTCCGAAGCACTAAAGGTGCTTCACGAATTGCCCTCGGAGAGCAAATCGAAGGATAGCAGCGGCACCGAGGAGTTCGCTCCTGACACATTGGAGCAATCTGATGAAGATATTGCGTCGGATGACAAAGATGATTTTGCTCAACCTGGCCCCTCTACTCAGCCCCAAGTTCCAAGCAGAGGGTGCAAATTTTAATGATTACACTTAATAATTGAATTTGTTTTTTTGAATATATATTGCTTAGTTGGAATGTTCATAAAAATTTTATTGTATTGTAATGTTTATTTGATGAATTACTTCATCGGGGCGGGAGGATGTGGCAACTTAGCCACAGATCTCCAGATAATCCCTATGAAAGGGAATTTGTAACGCGCATCTTCCCTACTTGATGGGGAATTCGTCAGATTGGCTTGGAACGTGGTAGCTGAAAGACCACGTCGGAATGAACCTATTCATTCTTTGTGTTTCATCGTCTTTGTGTCAGTGTTCTGTCTTGTAAATAAATAGATGTTCAAAATAGAAATGGACTCGATGTAATAGCTATTACGTAACAGAGGGTGCTGAAGACGTTGCCGGTCTTTACTTCGGCACGTGAGCCAAATGAAGAGTTGTGGGAATTGCCTGAAAAAACTCCGATTGCGGTTTTTTAAGAGATATTCCCTCTTAAATTGATGGAGCATATTATCTTTGAAACCAACTTGTATGCTACCCGAAGTTCGAAACCTTTTTCTCCGCTGACGTTAGTGGAATTAGTTATTTTCTTGGGCATCAATCTGCTGACGGGTATCAAGGGATGCCGAGTTACGGATTACTGGACAAATGAAGAAGCCTTTCGAGACCCCTTCATTAGCTGTCATATGTCACGAAATAGATTTGCGTGGATTCTCGGCAACCTTCATCTCAACAACAACGTACTTCAGCCGAAATGGGGTGAGGCAACTTTTGATCGCCTATGCAGGTTGCGCCTATTATTGGATCACCTATCGAAGAGTTTTCTGGAGGCACTGCATCCCAGTCAAAATCAATCGATAGATGAATCGATGATTAAATTCAAGGGGCGCAGCTCAATCAAGCAGTATATGCCCAAGAAACCAATAAAACGCGATTTCAAAGTGTGGATGAGATGCGATGAGAGCGGATACGCATCTGAATTTGAAATTTATTCGGGTAAGAAGGAAGTCGTTGAAAAAACCTGGCCGAGAATGTGGTGAAGAGATTGACCGAACGTCTGCACGGTAGACATCACCGTGTGTACATGGACAATTACTTCACAACATATGAACTGTTTACGTATTTAGAAACTAAACATATATATGCCTGTGGAACCGCCATGATTTCGAAAATATTTGCCACATTTACTCGCCCAGGACAAGGAAACAAAGAATTAATAAGAGTCGATATTGACTGGGCCGTCAGAAGTGACGGTCAAATTTGCCTCAAATGGTTGGTTGGTTGGTTTTTTATGGCACAAGGGCCACACTTGGCCATGCTGCGCCAGACAATACATATTAATCAGGTGCCTCAAATGGAAGGACAAGCGATGTGTAACAATCCTGTCTAACCTGACTCAGGATCAGACAAAACAGCTGTGTCTTTTTCTCCAACCAGAGAGGACTCGGCTTTAATCGAGTAGTAAACTTCTCACTAAGGGTTAGCCTTGTTGAGAAAAATGAGGACAATGTTGTTATCAAGGTGATCAGTGAAAACAGAGATACCATATGTATCATGTCAGCGTAACTTCCATATAGAAGAAATTCCTCTAGCGACTTCAGCCAGAAGATTTGTCAAGCACTGCTTACGCACTAGGATGAAGTTTATCGTGGCATGTGACGCAAATGCACACCACACCATTTGGGGCAGTTGCAACTGCAACAAAAGAGGTGAGGAACTAATAGAATTTTTCTTATCTAATGACCTTTTTATCCTCAATACAGGTAACAAACTGACATTTGTCAACAACAACAGAAGTGAAGTACTTCACCTTCTGTAATGCTAAAGCAGTTAAGGGGTCCGCCTGCCTTAAAATAGCGAATTTCGACGAAAATTCTAATTATATTTTATTACGTACTATTATTGCCTGCATTTTAACGGTTCCAAAACTGTTTCATTTTTAATTATACGACATTTAGAACCAAAGATATCGTTATTTAAACGCAAAGTGATAGCAGTCGAATAAAACCGGAAGTGTCAATTCGAAACCAGACGTTAAAGAAAAATCGAGTTTCATTCTTCTGTATTATATCACAATGGGATATTATATCACAATGGCAGAAATTACCCGAGCTACTTTTAACCGTTTATAAGGATACCTATGTAATTACCCTGTATATTACTTTGTAAAAATATAATTTCTTTTGTAGCAAAAACTTTAAATGCATTTTCCCGCAAATGATAATTTTACAAAATAGTTACCACCGTTTTTTCAATAACTTCCACAATTTTAATATTTTTACTAGAAATTTTGTACATGCATTTTAAATACTATTAACTATGATATCAACTAAAATTGTTAAATAATATAGTATATTCTTTGATTTATAGCTGCTTTTGTGAATAATCTGCTACAAATTTTGAAATTTTTCATGAATATGTGCGTTACATGGCATATCTTCTTATGTTTACAAAATATTTCTTAGATTTTAGTCCATTTTGAAGATTGTGGTTACATTTATATTGCAAACAATGGAAATTGATTTTAAGATATTATTAATTTTTCTACAGCTCTAACCGTTTCCATAAAATTTTATTAAAATTTACCTTGAATAACCAATTTTTTCAAATGGCAACAAAGAATAATTTTTTTTGGTACTATTTCTTTGTTTTACATCTGTTTTAACTATATAAAAACATAAAAAGCAAAAAACTAAAACAATTTTTTTTTTAAAGTTGTCGACGGTAGACGGATCCCTTAACTGCATAAAGAACTGGTATGTGGCCACACTGTCAGACCATAGACAGATCCAAATGTCTTTAACAGGTCCTGCTATGAATATTCAGCAGGATGAAAGAAATCCCAGGCATACAAAATAGGATTCTATGGGGGAGGACCTTCACCTCCTCTCAGAGGGTAGGAGTCACAACTTTCTCTCACTGGTAGACTTGGAATTGGCTGTTGACTCTCTGCAGCAGTCCATCCTCCAGTCCTACCAGTCAAATTGTAAGGCAGTCGCCACAAGCTTACCAAAGCGAGTACCTTGGTGGAATAAAAGTCTCTGTGGTCTTAAAAAGAACTGCAGAAGGCTCTTTAACAGAGCTAAAATACATGCGAGTGGTCAAGATACAAAGAGGCACTCACCAACTATAACAAGGCCATAAGAACTTAAACAGGAATCATGGAAAATCTTCTGTGGCCAAGTGGACAGTATGTCTAGTGCGGCTAAGCTGACTAAAGTACTGATCAAAAACAACCAGTGCCAATTGGGCTCCATTAGAAAAGACGATGGCACATTCACGGAAAACGGTAGAAGCACCCTGGAAAAATGCTTAGAGTGCACTACCCCGATTCCAGAATCACAAACATCAATGATGAACTGACAGTTCCACTTATTCCTCTACTACGTAGTGGTAAGGAGGACTGGGAACTGGCTAGAAGTTTAATTACTCAAAAAGGAATAGCATGGGCAATTAACTCATTCATGCCCTTCAAAACACCTGGTGTATGGAAGCTCGACAAGCTGTTTTAGCATGTCCACATCTTTGACATAAGAAGCATCGAAGGGGACTCGGAACAAAGGGTCTCACGTCGCAGCACAAGTAACCAGCTTTTATTTTAGTTGGAATTACGGGGGAATCAAAGGTTAAAACAACATTTCTTGGTGGAATATAATTGGCGTCACGTCTCATCATAATTAGTTTAGCTGCAATGACTTTCGAGCTTTCAATTCTGTCACAATTTTTTTTTTCTCATCAGACACCATTTAGAGATTTTTGTTTTGTGAGGAAATACTTTAATTTCGATTTCATCAAAGTTTTTAGTACTTAATAATTTTTCTGATTGAATTTCTGATTTTGATTCAACTAAGAGATCTCCAGATATCAATTTTGTAACATTTTTTAGTTCTCCGGCTGCATTTTTTATATATTTTTCTATTAGGAAAGGTGACATTTTTGTTAATTTACCGTATTCGTTGTGTATAATTAGAAATTTTGGTTGGTTGGTTGGATTGGGTTTTATGGCGCAAGGTCCAAAATTGGACAAGCTGCGCCAAACGCCGGATAAAAAATAAAATTATTGTAGATGTAAAACTATTAAAAATCAGTGCAAAAAAATTCCAGCGCAAATTTTTTTTTTTTTTTTTTACGATAAAATATTTTGAAAAAAAAAGTCAATAATTTGAGCTTTAAATGTACCTAAAATATGCTAACCTACAATACATATGGAAGATAATGAATAAAAATATGATGTAAAAGACCAAGAGGAAGAGTTATGTATTTAAAAGTATGATGGTAATATATTATATCGCATGTAAAAAGCCAATGGCATTTAAAAATGGGAAAAGATTTGGATGGGGATTTTCACCTACTAAGTCATCCAATTGCAAAAATGAATAACTAAAAAATCTGTTACGATGAGAGTTAAAAGCAGGGCATGTAATTAAAATGTGATGAACAGTAAAAGGTACGCCACACACGTCACACGCAGGGGCCCTCTCTCCTAAGAAAAGATGCCTGTGTGTAAAACGTGTGTGTCCGATTCGAGGGCGCGTTAAAATCACGTCTAATCGACGAATCGTTAGGCAGGTTCGGATGGAGATGATTGGTTGGATAGCATGAAGTTTATTATTAATTTGCATACCCCAATCTTGGTACCAATCGTTTAAAACAAGGTCTTTGGTAGTTAATTTAAGATCGTTATAAGGGATATCGATATTTATTAGAGTCGTCGCACTTTTAGCTGCAGCATCGGCTTGTTCGTTGCCAGCTATCCCGACGTGACCTGGGATCCAACAAAACAACACTTCGAAACCGCGTCGAGAGAGCTGACAATGAGCATTGAGTACATCTAATGCATAAGAGTGTCGAGGATTGTTCAATAACAAAGAATCCAAGACGCTTTTCGAGTCTGTATAAATAATAAATCGACCCCTTTTGAGCCCAGCTATGTATTTTAATGCCTTGTATACTGCGAACATTTCAGCTGTAAAGATAGAAATAAAAGAAGGTAAATGGAAGTTAACAATATAGTTCCCAGAAACGATGGCGCAACCAACGTAATCAGAAAGTTTGGATCCGTCTGTGTATACTGCTATATAATTTTTGTAAAAGTTTCTATGAGAAGTAAAAAGTTGACGATAGATAATATCATTTGTATTTAATTTTTTAAAACCATTAAAAATATCCAAGAGTTTCAATTTTTTTGTTTCCCAAGGTGGAGTAGGAAAAAATGGACGTTTGGCAACGTCAATGGTATTTAGAGGTGTATTACTCAGGGCATGCCGCATCCGTAGGCTAAAAGGTGGAATACAGGACGGGCGATTTTGGAAAAGGCGATCAAGTGAATTCTTAAGGAATAAATTTTTTAGTGGATGACAAGGATGACACATAATGCGGAAATAAAATTGAAGCGACAATATGAGACGAGTGGAATCTAATGGTGATTCGACACATGTAACGCATAGGCTTTTGATGGGTGAGGTGCGAAAGGCACCCGAACATATCCGAAGCGCAGAGTGATGCACAGGATCCAGCTTTCGCAAAACAGATAAACGAGCGGAATCATAGGCTGCACACGCGTAGTCCATCTTTGATCGAATGATTGATCGATAAATGCGAAGCATGGATGATCGTTCCGCACCCCAAGACGTGTTTGAGAGCATTTTTAGTAGGTTCAGCTTTTTTAGGCACGATGCACGTAATTGCTCGACGTGAGGAAGGAAGGTAAGTTTTGGGTCAAAAATAACTCCGAGAAATCTTACGCAATCCACAACTGCTATCCTGGTATCACCCAGGAGAATTTCTGGATCAGGATGCAGGCCTCGAAGTCGGCAAAAGTGCATACATGATGTTTTTTCTGCAGAGAAGCTGAAACCATTTTCAACACACCACCTCATCAGACGAGTTACAGTCGTCTGCAGTTGTCGTTCAATGAAACGCATGTCCTTTCCTTGGCAATATATAGTGAGGTCATCCACATAAAGATATCCTTGGACAGTTGGTGGTAGCTGAGATAGGATGTTATTTATTTTGATCGCAAATAACGTAACGCTAAGAACGCTACCCTGAGGTACGCCCTCTTCCTGGACAAAGGGGTCTGATACGGACAGGGCAGCTTAAGTACGCTGCTTTGATTCGATCGGGTAATTTCGGTGAATCAAAGGTTAAAATGAGGTGTTTGGTTGGCATTTTCACCCCATCTCGAAGTATAGATATTCGTTTAACAGAACATACGTTTTCGTTGCGTAAATTGTCAAGTATTTCATCTTCAGAAACGTATAGCAAATCCGGTTCAGATATAACGCCCTGGCACGTATTAAGAGTTCTATGGGAGGTAACAGAAACAGTAAAGGAACCAAGTGAACTAGTTTTTGATAGAATTTGTGCTTGCGTTTCTGATGATACCTCAATAAGTAGGTCACCAGAACGAAGTTTTTTTAGAGATTTTATAGTACCGATAAAGGATTGAACAGTTTTATGAATGAGAAAAGGAGATATTGATTGAAATGAAAGCTGAGGTGCAATAATTTGATTGTTGTATTCCAGTAATTTTACAATAAACAAGCGAGCGTTGGAAAGAGTCGTAACAGTTTGTTGCTCCCTCGGAGAGGGAGAAGAATTTAAAAAAATAGAAGTCATAATAAATTTGGAAAAAAGTTCAGACGCCGACAACACCACCCACCACGGAGTCCAACGAGGGGATACAGTATCCTGTATCAGTGTTAGTCGAGTCCATACGCTAACAGTTACCCCTGTGGCAGACACCACCTGGAATTCTGAAAGAATTTTATTGTTTAGAAAAGTTCTGGGATCAATGTTATTGTTCATAAAGGTTTTTGTTTCAAAATTTAGCGATATAAAACAATATAAAGCGATAATTATTTTCCTTGACATCAACACCCAATACTTAAATTAAGTTTTGATTAACGCAATATTCAAAATGATTAATGGAAAACCTCATCTCAAAACACATAATAAAATTTACACTGAATAAGAATTACTTTTAAAATGATAACGAAATAATAGAAGATTTAATAATAGATGGTTTGCATGTGTCGTCACTTCCGGTAAAAATAGTTCCGTTTTTAAATCTTGAAGCACCAAGTGCGGCCATATTTATGTGTTTTTCTAAGGTGGATCAACTTAAACAATACGATTATGACGATTTGTGCTGTGTATGGATGTTTGAACCGAAGTGATCGTAAAAAAAATGGTTCTGATGATATATCATTTTATCGATTTCCTAAAGTAGTGGAGAATAAAGGCCCTGACGTTAAGACTTTAAGTGAGGAACGCTTAAATCTGTGGATTTAAAAACTTCAAAGAAGTGACCTAAACCACCCAAGTAATGTTAAGACAAAGCGAATTTGCAGCAAACATTTTATTGGAGGTAAGATATTGACTTAAGAAACTATCCATGTACAAAAATGAATAATTCAGAATATTTACTTTATATGAAGAACTAACAAACGTAGCATTTAGTAGTTGTAATATTCTGGAAATTTGTGTAGCGTGTAATTAATTTAAATACTCATCCTCTTCATATTTTCAGGAAAACCTTCCAAACCAGAAGAAAATACACACCCAGACTGGGCACCTAATACAGCATTAGGTTATGGTGCTGCAAAAGTACGTTCCAGTGAGAGATGTAAGAGGTAAGCAAAAAGGTTTTATCAATACTCTTTCCTTTATAAAATTGATAAAAACTGAATTATGCATTTGAATTGTGCTAATTTTTTTAATTCTTCTTTCTACTTAATTGATATTATTTAAAAACCTGTTTAATATATGAATATAAATGTATTTAAGTTGTTAAGAGCATATAAAATCCTGAAGCTTAACTTGAGTGACCTTTTAAGACAAGTAAAAAAAACCACTTGCCAAATGCTGTAATTTTCTAGTTTAATTTTGTTTTAATTTCCACTGAAATTTTCCCAAATTAGTGGCAAATTGTTTGGCCTATGGCTAGTATGCAAGTACTGTTATTACTAATGCCAAGTCATTCTCGTTCTTCATTCAGTTTTCTCTAGTTATTGTAAAAGTAGGGTCCCATGTTGGGTTTTGCTTTTAGATTTAATATTTTAATATATTGCTATATACCCGCAACAATTCTTTCCGTGATACATTAGCATTGTCCTCAATAACCCAGTTTTAAGGTTAACTCCAACAGTCATGGAGTTGAAATAAACCATATTTAATTAATTTTAACTAAAACACAGACAATTTGGACGTTCCCAAACACCTGAATTATACTAGTACAAAATACACAATCAATTAACCATATTATTTAAATTGCTTTTTTTTGTAATGTATTTTTAGACACCAACAACGAGAAGTTGCAAAGCCAACATTACCTTCGAGTGAAGATGACGATGACTGTGAAATTGCAGAGGATACTAGCTGTGAAAATCCAACTACTAAATGAGTTAGTTGCCAAACAGATTTAACCATGGATATCATCAGGCAGATGGAAATGGAATTAAAAAACAGAAATGAGGAAATTTATGTTTTAAGAGAAAAAGTGAAAAATATTTCTTATAATGAAAGTATGTTTGAGGTTGATGAAGAAAAAGTGTCCTTTTACACTAGAATTCCAAATTTTGCACTTTTGATTTTAGTTTTTAATGAGCTTTCACCTTATGTACAAAATACTAAAAAGAATGCTTTAAGTTCGTTCCAAGAGTTCATCCTATTTCTAATGCGATTAAGACTTAACCTATTTTTTCAAAACTTAGGGTACAGGTTTGGCATCTCAACTTCCACAGCTTATAGAATTTTTAGTAAATGGTTAGAAGTATCCTTCATCAGTTTAAAGAAACTGATAAGATGGCCTGAGAGGGATGATTTGCAGGCAACAATGCCAACATCATTTTTAACTACGTTTGGTAGAAATATTATTGTGAGCATGGATTGTTTTGAAATCTTCATGGATCGACCCTCTTCATTAATTACAAGGCCAGCAACGTGGTCCAATTACAAGAGCCATAACACGGTAAAAATACAGTATTGGTATTACTCCGCAAGGTGTTATCTCTTTTGTGTCGAATGGATGGGGTGGCAGGACCAGTGACCAACACATAACTGGAAAATGTGGTATTCTGGACAATTTGCGAGTGGGGGACTAGTATTGGCAGACAGGGGTTTTAGGATTGAAGAGAGTGTTGGGCTGTATTGTGCTCAGTTGATACTGCCAGCTTTTACCAGAGGAAAGAATAGATTAACACCATATCAAATTCATGATACAAGAAAATTAGCTTCATTAAGAATTCATGTCGAAGAGTTATCGGTAACATTCGGCGAAAGTATACAATTTTAAAAGGACACATTCCTGTTGAGACACTTACATCATTAGACGAAAGTGCCCCTATTGATAAAAATGTGCATGTTTGTTGCAGTTTGTATAATCTTTCACCATCTGTTGTGCCACTATAAAAATGAGTTTATAAAATATGATAATGTTTATAAAATACTTGCAGTTTTTTTCATAAATAATTTGTATAATTCCAATAATTAGTAGGGGTTGAAATTTTTTATGCATATTCTGAAATGTTACATTAATAAATTTAGGTAAGAATTTAAATTTCTATATATTATGAACAAGTTGTTGATTGTGAGGACTTTGTATCAATGAAACTCTTAATTTAACAAATCCTTATTTACTCATTATGTGTGACATTTATTCAGTGATGGACATGTGAAATAAATAGCTGGCTACCTCCAAACAAGAACACTCCATTATATGCACTAGTTAGTCAGCTTGACTTTCGATCTGTAAAGCAGAAGTTTGTGGAACCAGGTCAAAGAGTAGCCAAAAAGAATAAGGTAGCTATACCAGAACAAACTGAAGGAGAGTTTCAAGCTTTCATGGAGAAAATTTCTGCAACATCAGTGAAGTCTGCTATTCTTACAGTAGTCAAGCCTTTTAATGAAGAGTTTGTCAAAAATAAATTTTTTAAGTTTGTGCTATCAAATTTATTTGATGAAAATAACTTAAAAGTATTCCCATGTAGAGCTTTTTTGCTCTCTGAAGAGAAATTTTTCACAGAGGTGCAGTGGGCTGTAATTATATCCCTGTAGTATGGGCTGCTATCCACACTTTCAATGGTGGGCTTCTTAGGCATTGTGAATGTTTCACCTAGAAATAAAAATGAAAAATATTTTTAGTAAATTTATAAATCAATTAAAAGGTAAATAGAAAAATCAGACGTAATAAAATGTACTTTAAGAACTTGCCTTTCCAAGCAATACTGTACAGTCATTAATTGTTTTACTCAATATCTTGGAATCTACCCAGCCACTGGTAAAATAGTTGTGGGATTCTAAGGATTTATATGCCCGCATTTGCTCTTTAGTAACAGAATTGGTCTGAAAAACCAGATAAAAACAATGTCTCCATGTTCTATCATTGGCAGGGAATCCATGTTATCGCCGAGTTCATTTAAATCAAGATTGAAAGGATCAACATACCCAATTAATTTCAATTTATTTAAATACATCGTTTTTTCTTGATCGTTTAGGGAATCAATATAATCAGCATTCATGATGCAAAAATAGTTGGACATCCACGTGAGTGAGCAATGATACCGAACGATCTTAAAAGTAAATAATAAATGAGAAAAGTTGCGTTGGTGCCACCGAAAAACTGTAAATAAGTCGTCTGCTCAGTCAACATCTAGTTAAGATTTAAAAATAAGTGGTTTAATAATATATTTAAGACATTTGTCACCCGAAACTTTGTAAAAAGAACATAAAAGTTTACCTAATATCAAATATAAGCTTTTCTAATTAAAAAATGTTCCCCATTATTAAATACGATTCATTTTCTAAAACATTAACATTACAGCCTATGGAACTGGAGCTTCATTTGGTGCTGCACTTTCGGTTGCAAGACCGTTCGTGAAAACCACCTATATCAGGGAATTCTCTCAAGGTCACTTGTTACTGCGCGCTTACACAAAGAAGTTCATGCGTTCACAAAAACGATACTATATACTAAATCAGCAGGAAAAGCCATTAATTATTGAAATAGCAAGATTTTTTTTTAAATCAGCAAACATATACGGATATGCATTTAAAACACAAAATAGTAATGTTAGTTCAACTTATGCATTGGAAAAACCGAAAGAAGAATAATTACACTACATTAACACAATACTAAAATCAAGAAAATTCCTATACCAAATATTGATATCAATTAGAAATTAACGAACATCACTATCACAAATTATTGAAATCAGGTTGATTTCTTTTGACACAGTTTAGTCTGGATGACTACTACTTTTAAATTATTATCAAAAACAATACAATGCATATAAATTTCACTCTTTCGTTTTGTACAAAACGCAACTCTTTAAGAACAATATTCTGGTTGAATATTAATTTTCAAACAAAGGAATTGAATCACTGTAAACTTCTAATTCAAATCGAACGACCTGACGTTTTGAAATTAATTTACACTATTCAGGATGAATATGTTTTAGTTTACAATTGCTCATCGCTAGTGTTAGCAAGAACATAGTAGTAAGGATTCTAGAATTTACTTATCTTTGACAAGTTCGTTATCCACGTTTAGGGCGCCATTCTGTGACCGTGTACTGAGAAATTCCTCCTTGAAGCAGGTGAACAAGCCACAAACTCTCATTACACTCACAAACATTTATTAATCTAATTTACATAACGTGGACACAATATATACTATTTACATAACCTTTCATAACTACCCGACATAACAGACGCTACGACGCGTCTTCATTCTACGCAGCCGATAACTCCTTGACATCCTGAGGGTGTCCTCGATCGGAGCAGGGGTTAGATTTAGTTCTCACTTTTAGTTCCGAGGTTTTGGCTCTGCAGCTGACGCTGCGCTTATAGTTCACCTGTTACAAAATGAGTTTCTCATTTGGGGTTTTTGCTGCTACGGAAAGATTCTACGATCTTCCAAAACAAATCGCTTGCACCTTCGACATTGCGATTCGCTGCATTTATAGAGTTCCTTCGGGTGTAGCCTTCTTTGGATGATCTTAGAGCATTTCGGCATTGATAAATCTACTGGATAAAAAAAATACAAGACAAAATAAGGATTATATTATTACATTATAAAGATATTCAGAATATAAATATTGACACAACATATTTAAAATGAAAAAAAAAAAATGCTGACCAAGTCACAAAGGTTTTTTGCTTTGTGAGTAGAAAAGCAGGGGATTGTGGTTGACAGTGACGATCAGTCTGAACATCTATGGAATGTTTCTTGAGAACAATCCGTTCTAAAACATACGAAACACATCGTTTCACACCGGTATACGGTGATACCTTTGTAAGGCTTGTTACAGTGTTTACAATAATGGTCCTATCCGTAAAATCATTGGGGGATTTTGAGACCATAATGATCTACATGGAGCCAAATGAAAACCTTCTTCAAACATTCGCATTCTTTATAATGCAACCTATAAAACAAAAATGCAAATATTTAGCTCGGTATCGTTTTCAAGATTGGCCTTTCTTAATAGTATGGCCATAGCACAACATAGTTTTGATTCGTGGGTAGAAATGGTAATAATAAATCTCTTGGCGATTCTGTCACTACGACTTCACGATTGCTTGCTCCTCCTCTATGCCTCTTCAAAATTACAACGTTAATATTTTGTCCTTATTTAAAATAATTACATCTTTGGACTGAAGAACTCTCAATTATGTAATTTAAAACAGTTTCGACCGTCATTTCACGAACTTCTGTCAAACGTGTGGAAACGGGTATATCGAGCTGATCCATGAAGATACAAAATGTAATGAGATAATGTGGTAATAATTTTACTGTGGCCCACGATATCAGCATCGTAAAAAGCTGATGTACAACACCATCATAGACACTAGAGGAACGAATCTTGCATGTGCGGTCAACTGATCCCTGTCAATGACACCACACACACACAGCTACGTAATATATTACTTCAGCATAGGTTCTATTCTTTCTTAGCAGTCATTCTATCAAAATAACAGCACCATCAAGCTAAAAAAAAGTTTATTTTACTAATAAGTAAACGTAGAATATTCTCATGATATACATTGGATAGAACAATATACCTAAGTTAGTAGAATCTGACACCGGTAAATTCGTCCAAAACTCAGAAGAGCCTAGAGTTATCCATCCATATTTACCTAAAATTAAGTTATTTTTAATAATAAAATGGAATATTCCATTACATTCTCCTTAAATACGAATAAGGAGGAATAAATATGTTCACACTATTACCAACTTGATCCAGATAATTCCGAGGAAGAGTTTTAAAAAAATAATTAAAAAGTTTCACTCAATATCTAGGATTGGATTGGATATGATTTTGTGGCATTGGGGGTCCTCTTGGGACATATTATGCCAAACTCAAGATAAAAAACAAATATATAATATAATAAAAAAGTGAAATGAGTCAAAACATAATCTCAATATCTAGGAATTAAAAAAAAATATTTTACATTCGTTGTAATTTATTAATAGAAAATAAACTCGTATTATACGAAATGAATTTCGAGACCTCACCATTATCATCGTACAGGTCAATATCAGAAACACCTGGCAATGTTTCTTCTATGAATATCTGTTTAGTTTCACTTAAAACCTAAGAATTAAGTAGACAAATTCGATTTTACCGATTATTTACTAACATCCATGAAAGATCATAACTAGAATAATTTAAATTAAAATCTTACTTCTCACACTTCTGCACAAACTGTCATGAAATAATTGATCCTCATTGTCATCGCGAATTCATTTTCTGAAACCTGAAAAAATGAATTTAAACACATTTGTATTCTTATATTAAAAAAAAGGAACAGATATTTTTCCAAAATCCCTGGAGTCGGTAAGACAGAAACTTTCACATGTTACTCAGACAAAATGTCTAGCTTACTATTCTAAGGAGTGAAAAAATGCGGGTTCCAAAATAGTAGTGGAGGTGAGTTGTACCGATAGCAGCAACGGTATTTCCAGCGAAAGAAAATAATTTCCCGAATATTAATTATGGATCTTATAAGGATTCTTTAAATTTTACAGGTATAAATTTCCCCATAAAATGTAAAGAATGCAAACAATTTGAAAAAAAAAATAATATTTCTATAAATACTTAGCCTTTTAAAAAGGATTTCCTAATATTCCCTTTAGGTATTACCAACACACTTAAAAGCCATCATGTAGATTTACTACTTATAAAAGATGACGATAAATTTCACTATTGTGCTATGCAAAGTCTATCAAAACTAGTTTCTAGTCAATTGACGAAAGGGGGGGAAACCAATTTATTTGTAGATGTTTTTGTTTCTTTGTTTTTACTGAAAAATTGCAGGATCATGATGAATTGTGCAAATCGTACGATCCTTGTAAAATTGAAATGTCTACAAAGGAAAATAAGTGTTTTTTTTTCTTTCAAAAATACAAAACATTCTGCTTTTATTCCATATGTAATCTATGCAGATTTTAAGGCTTTAACGGAAAAAGTACATCCTATGAACCTTTCCCCAATACATCTTATACCAACGCTACCCAGAAGCTCCGAGTTATTAGCTTTTGCTACTATATTGTGAGTAGCACTGGCTATTCTAAGTAGGGATTGCAATTAGATCCGGTATCATTTAGCTACCTACCGGATCCGATAAACCAGAATTTTTATTTAAATTAAACAATCGGTTATTCAAACCCAACTTTAAAGTCGCAAAATCGTTTATTAAGCAATCGATTGTGAATTAACCACTGAAGACGCGCGCTGGGCCTGCGAGGCCCGGTTGCAAAAATAAATATTCCCAGAAACTCCCCTTTTTAAGAGAAATGGATCCCACTGCGTTTAGCAGCATTGAAGGTCACCCTCGTAAACCACCTGGCATTTCAAGCACGTAGTATTCCTTTCTTCCGTGTTAAGTTGTTGTTTGGGCCTCGGAAGCCTGGCGCGCGCCATCGTGGAATTTTTAAATCGGATTTTGTGAGCGAAGAAAATGCTTCAAAATGTCTCGTTACTTAAATTATAACGATGAATTATAATTGAATTGAAAAGATTAGAACAATTATTAGCTGAAGTATCAACGTACGAAGAGTCAGTTAATGAAGAAAAAGATTATAGCGACCATCAGTGAAATTCTGAAGAATTAGATTCAAGCAATGAATTTGATTGCTACGAGTCAGGTAAATTTTATAATGGCAATTACTTATTGAAGAAAAAATTCTATCGACGATTATGGAGTGTACGGACATTTATATTTCAACTATTGCTGCTAATTGTCAACGAGAAAGAGATGCTCGCCCTACAAATGCTACAGAAATAAAAGCATTCATAGGCCTTCTATATTTCGGAGGAATTCACAAGTCCTCCCATGTAAATGTTCTTGACCTTTTTGCAACAGATGGCTCGAGCCTTGATATTTTCCATCGTACTATGTCATATAAGCGGTTTTTATTTCTAATGAGATGCCTGAGATTCGATGATGTAAAAAGCAGACCCTCTAGAAGAAAGCTGGATAAACTTGCTCCAGTAAGAAATGTGTTTGAAATGTTCGTCTCAAATTGCAAAAATACATATACAGAGACTGTTCGCACATTATTTAGACGATTTTGGTTAGCGGTAATAAAAAATCGTTTGCTGCAAAAGAAATAATTGCAGTTGTACTATGTTTTTGAAAATCAAAATTATCGACTGCGGCTTGAGAGGTTTGTTTTTTATCAAAATGGCGGTTTTAACGAAGCAGTGGTTCGAAGGCTATATTTATGCTCTTTACGAAGAGAAATATTCATATTCCGTTATCCAAAAACGATGTGAGAGTCATGGTTTTGTGATATCTAAAGCGTCGATAGGTAATATCGTCAACAAGAAAGGAAAAAAACGTCAAATTGGAGCCTCAAGTGGGACAAAAATTCCAAACAAGTATCCAAGGAAGAAACGGACATCTTCGACTATTGCAAAGGTACGTTGTTTAATGTTAAAAGAAAATCCCCCTAGTCAAAGACAGCTGCAAAATCATTAAAATGTTCGGTTTCCACTGTAAATAAAATGATAAAGGTTGATTTAAATCTTAAGAAAGCGAAAAAACGCAATGTGCATCGTCTTTCTCCAAAGCATATCGCTGAACGCAGGACACGCTGCCGAATTCTATATGAGAAGCACTTATCCAAAGAAAAATGGAAAAAAAATTGTCACAAATCATGGGTGTATTTAAATGATTGCAGCAAAAAAAAAAGCCATTTATTATCATAAAAGGTGAGAAAAAAATTTAAGTACATGGTTCACAGAATCGAAAGAAAGTTTTTCTAAGGGATTCATGATTGTTGCTGGTTCTTCATATAATGGTAAGTTAAAAATAAAGAGAGTGGGAAAAAATGTCAAGATTAACTCCAAATACTATCAGGAACATATTTTATCGCCAATTTTTCTGAATGAGATACCATCGCTTTACCCACAGTGACATCGATCTGTGGAACTCCGTCAAGACAAAGCTAGCAGTCACACATCGAAATCCACTGTAAATTTCCTAAAAGAAATGGAACAAAACACCGGTATCAAGGCCATACCCTTCACTGATATCCCTACTAAATCTCCTGATGTATCACCTATGGATTTCTGTGCTTTCGGACTTTTAAAATCTGCATTATCCAAACGTCGTCCCACAACCCTTACAGGACTCAGGAAATCTGTTCAGGAGGAATAGGATAGAATACCTCTTCTGACACTTCGAAAGGCATTATTATCCTGGAAATTACGGTGTCGAAAGATGGTTCAGAATAAGGGCTATCAAATAGAACATTTAAAACTCAAGAATTTTATGTAATTTAGTTTTGTGAATACAATATATATTGTCTAAAAAATGTGTGAACAGTCTCTGTAACCTTGGAGAATATGTTACAATCGATGAAAAATTAGAACCGTTTAGAGGTAGATGCTCATTTAGACAATATATTCCGAATAAGCCTTCAAAATATGGGCTCCAAATTTATGCTTTAGGTAGATGCAAGAACATTTTTTCGTGGAATCTCGAAATTTATGCTGGAGCACAACCCGACGGTCCTTAAAAAACTGATAAGTCCAGATAAAGTTGTAAAAAGATTAGTGGAACCTATTCTCAACTCTGGACGCAATCTCACGGTTGACAACTGGTATACCAGCATTGGTTAAGCAAAAGATCTTCTTCAAAAGAAACTCACACTTAAGTAGGAACTATACGTAAAAATAAAAGAGAGCTGCTGAAAGAATTTACGTGCGGTAAAAATCGAGAATTGTATTCGTCTTTGTTCGGATATCAAAAGCATATGACCTTGGTATCGTACGTCCCTATGAAAAACAAATTTGTTATTCTTCAACCCACCATGCATAATGATGGAACTATTGATGTCGAAACTGGTGATGCTAAGAAGCCAGAAATTATAACGTTTTATAATCTCACCAAAGTTGCTGTAGATGTGGTAGATGAACTGGCAGCTTCGTATTCTAGTGCAAGAAAAAGTATAAGGTGGCCCATGGTCATATTTTTCATTATTTTAAATACTGCGGGTATAAATGGGTGTATAATTTTACTCTCTGAAAAATCCAGAGGAAAAATACAAAAAATTAAGTTTGTATTTGAAAGATCTAACATTGGAGCTTTTGAAAGGGAATTCTAGCAAAAACAATAAATTAAATTATGAATAATATTTTTTTGATAAAGAGTAATTAGAAAAGCAAATTCTGAAAGAAAATGAAGACTATTGCAAAATGATAAATTTTAGAAAAGAAAAAGATTTTGAGAAAATGATGAAGAAATGATTTCATATTATATGAAATGGAGTCAAAGAAAAATATTCTAAATAGTCTTTTATGTACGACTACTTAATGACGGTTAAACCAACTGTCGAAGCTGAGAGGGCCTTCTCGGCCTCTGGTTATATTTGCGTTAGTAGTTCATTGACACAATAAATACGATTTGTGTCCTTAGATCGTTCTTTCAAACTCAAAAGTGATTTTCATTTCTATATAACTTCGATTTAAGCAATTAAGAAGAATTAAGAGTTCCCTTGTTTGTTACGTTAACCAAAAACTGCTAAAGATTATATTTTTGTTTTAGTATGAGGCAAAGTTCGGAACAATTTATATGTCATTTGCACAACGACACATTAGAGATAGTGACAACTTAATTTTAGATAAATATAAAAGTACTACATATAAAACAAACTGATATTTTTGGAGTGGAAACTAGCAAGACTGATCACAATCAATCGTTTAATACTTACACTAGATTGGATTGGATATGATTTTATGGCATTGAGTCCTCATGGGACATATTATGCCAAACTCAAGATAAAAAATCAGATATATATAATATTGTAATAAAGTGCAATGAGTCAAAACATAATGTATCAATACTATATAAAATTATATGTGATGGATAAAACCAAAATGTCATGCAAAAAGCTAAAAATATTTGGATGAGGATTCTCTCCAATCATGTCTTCTAAAGTCAAGTTATAAGAATTAAAATGTATAAGAGTCGTTGCCTATTAAAATGAGAACATTCTATTAAAATGTGTTTTACTGTTAGTGGACAAATGCAGTAGTTGCAGATGGGATGATCTTCTCCGAGTAGGAGGTGTCTATGGGTGATACGAGTATGTCCAATACGAAGGCGTGCCAAGATAACATTTTGTCTTCTTAAGGGTAGCGGTTTCCAGTCATATATATTTGGTTTTAAAGCATGAAGTTTGTTCTCCGTTTGTTCGTTCCAATCGTTCTGCCACTTTGTTTCTAAAAATTTGTAAATGAATGATTTTAAGTCGCGATAAGGAATGGTATGGTCAATGTTATTTACAGCCCATTTGGCGGCTTTGTCGACAGTCTCGTTTCCTGCTATACCAACATGAGATGGAATCCAACAAAATATTATATTAAAATTTTTGGATGAGAGATGATAAATTATTTTTAATGACTCTAAAACAATGGGATCACTGTCATGATCAGGATGTTTCAATGATTGTAAAACGCTTAATGAGTCTGTGAAAATGATACATTTTTTATGACAATGATCAGATATATTTTCTAATGCTTTAAAAATGGCCATTATTTCAGCAGTAAAAACAGAACATGAAGAATGAAGTTTAAAACTTTGAACAGAATGATTAATAGTGAACGCAGCTCCAACATAGTTCGCCCTTTTAGACCCGTCCGTATAAATATGTATAAAATTTGAGTAATTTTCTATATGGTTTTGAAAGAGTTGTTTATATATAAAATCAAAGGTATCTGCTTTATTAAAATTTTGGAACGGGTTTTGAAATACAAAATCATGATTAAACCAAGGAGAGAAATAATAAAGTTTCTTCTGGGTGACGTCAAGTGAAGAAAGTTCGGATCCGTTTATTAAGTCCAGCATTCTTAAATGGAATGTAGGGATGAAGGATGTTTTTGCTTGATAAAGGCGTTTTAAATATGGGCTGTGATCAATGGTATGCAATGGGTGATGAGGGATTGAGGAAATTCTAAAATAGTACTCCAGTGATAACAACTGTCGTCTTAAGTCCAGGGAAGGTTCAAAAGAGTCTACATATAAGCTGTTAACGGGTGAAGTCTTAAAGGCACCAGAACATAAACGCAAAGCTGTGTGATGGATAGTGTTCAGTGTTTGTAGAGCAGATTTTCTGGCTGAACCATACACCACGCAGCCGTAATCTAATTTTGATCGTATTAATGCTCTATATATTTTTAAAAGACAAGCTCGATCGGATCCCCATGATAATTTTGATAAAACGCGTAAAATGTTGAGTGCCTTTTCGCAAAGTTTGCGTAGATTTAAAATATGCGGTTGAAAAGTCAACTTCTTGTCAAATATGATGCCTAAAAATTTAAAATTGTCCACAACATTATTAAAATATCTTTGAAAAATATTTCACGGTCAAGATGAAGATTTCGTTTTTTACAAAAATGAACACACGCGGTTTTTGAAGGTGAAAAACTGAAACCATTTTCATTAGTCCAATGTGTGATTTTATTTACTGCCTGTTGAAGTTGTCTTTCAATTAAACGAATGTCTTTAGCTGCGCATGAAATTTGCAGATCGTCAACGTAAATAAGACCTTTAACTGATGGCGGCAATTGAGAAACAATATCATTAATTTTTTTAATAAATAAAGTAACACTTAAAACACTGCCTTGTGGTACTCCCTCCTCTTGAATAAAAACATCAGAAAAAATTGATCCAATGCGTACTTTAAAATATCGTTTCTCTAAAAAATTTTGAATAAAAATAGGCAGATTTCCCCTTATGTCATTGTTAAAAATATCCTTTAAAATTCCATGTCTCCACGTTCGATCGTACGCTTTTTCTATATCAAAAAATATCGAGACGAGATGTTTGTTTTGAACAAAAGCGTTTCGTATTTCGGTCTCGAGAGCGACTAGATTATCAACAGTGGATCGACCTTTTCGGAAACCACTTTGAAGTGGTGAGAGACATTTATCTTTTTCTAATACGTAAACCAACCTCGCGTTGACCATCTTTTCTAAGATCTTGCATAAGCAGCTTGTCAGGGCTATTGGACGGTAGTTCGAAGGATTCCTGGGGTCTTTATTCGGTTTCAGTATTGGTATTATGGTAGCATACCTCCATGACTGCGGAAAAGTGTGTTCGGTCCAAATTCTATTGTAAAATTTGAGGAGATGATTTAGAGAACTATTTGAAAGATGTTTGAGCATGATGTAACTAATAATATCTGGGCCAGGAGTTGATTTGTGAACTAAGGATAAAGCCTTTGTCAATTCGGAAAAAGTAAAATCACAATTATATGATAATATACGGTTTGAACTGAAATTAACTTTATTCTTTTCAGATGCAATTTTAATTTTTTTTAAACTTTCAGAGTAGTTATTGGAGCTGGATATTTCGGAAAGGCATGAACCAATTGTGTTTGCTATGTCTTTGGGTGCCGATAGTATTATGTTATTATGTTCTAGAATAGGAATTTGTCTATTGGGGTAAACACCGGAAATTCTTTTGATCCTGTTCCATAGTTGTTTACTTGTGGTCTTACTATTTATACTGTTTACATAATTCACCCAAGAATCCCTCTTACTACGTCGTTGTATTTTTCGAAATGCCGCTTTTGTTTTTTTGTAACTAATAAAGTTTTCTCTGGTTGGATATCTATTGAAGATATTCCAGGACTTCCTTTGTTTACAGTAAGCATCGCTACAATCGTCATTCCACCAAGGCTTCTTCTGTTTTTTAGGTTTATTAATGACTTTTTTAATTGATGCGTCAGCACTAGCTATAATTATGTCTGTTATTTTAATAGTAACTTCATCGATATCATCATTTTCTACCGTGTTAGTAATGTCAGCCAGGCTAGTAAAAAGTGACCAGTTGGCAGTTTCAAAAATATAATTGGATTGGTTGACAGTGTGAGGTTGGTATTGGCCTGCATATTTTAGTATTATAGGATAATGGTCGCTATTGTATAGGTAAGGATCCACAGAAAAGGTCCAAAATGGTAAAATTGAAGGAGTGCAAATTGCCAGATCTATTGAATGATAAGTAAGTGAAGGTGAGTGAAAGTAAGTAGGTTGGCCTTCATTCATAATACATAAATCATTATCTGTTATTACTTTTTCAATTTGCTTGCCTCTAGAATTAATATCTGAACTGCCCCAGACAATATGATGGCCATTTAGGTCACCAAGTATGATGAATGGTTGTGGAAGTTGATCTATTATATTATTTAAGTCAGAAGTGGCGATATGGGTATTAGGAGGTAGGTATAAGTTGCATATTGTAATTAGAATATTGACATGAAGTCTTACAGCAACAGCTTGGAGATTTGTTTTGAGATTAATTTGAGTAACTGGTAAGTCATGGGAGGTAAGCAATGCAACACCTCCACATGCTCTTTGGCCATCATCGTAATCTTTTCTGAATACAGTGAAATAACGAATGTTGGTAGTATCGGCGTTTTTTAGATACGTCTCCTGGAGGGCGATTGCAGCTGGATTGTGGTTATTTATGATGTCTTTGACATCATCAATTTTTTGACGAAAACCCCGGCAGTTCCAGGAAAGAAAGGAAGCCATAAAAATAAAGTAGAAAAGAAAAGGAAAAACTACTTGTGATTTCTCGTCCTAGGACGATGTTTGTCTTGCCGAGTATCCTTCTTGGATTTGAGTGGCGAAGTGTCCAAATCCTCATCTTCTACAGATGAAATATCGCTTTCACTGTTATATAGATTAATAAGGTCACTGGTGGAAGGATTAGTAATCAAATTTCTGGATGAAACGTCATGTTGAAGAGAGGTTTGAGAGGAACTTTTTGCTATTTTAATATTATTTTGTTTACATGATATGGCTCTTTTTATAGAAGTATTTGTTGATCTATTTGGTTGGTTTATGATTTTTGTATTCAATGAGGTTGTAGCTGTTGCTTTAGAGAAAGAAGGCGTTATATATTGGTTCGATGAAGTTTTATTTTGTTCAGATGGCTTAAACCAGGCATGAGAATGCAAAATTTCAAAAAAGAGGAAAATTTATTGTCGCCGCCAGATTGAAAACTCCCTTTTTTAGCTTGATGCTTATACGTACGAAACTAACATGGTTTGTTGTTGGGGGCAGACCCCCTAGTAAGTCTGACGATGTTAAAATTTTTATAATGCGATACATCGGCATTCTATCATCACGATATATCGTTAGCCGCAGCTCGATCCAACATCTACAGAACTGGAGACGGGTTAATGACCTCGTAGGCATTCAGATCCTCAATAACCTTAAAATTATTACAAAGCGTAGGGAGGTTCACTTTCAGTGGATCCCCTCCCACGTCGACGTCCCTGGCAACGAAGTTGCGGATATCTTGGCAAAAAATGGCTGTTCTGCAACGGCAACTACAGACTATGATCTAACTTTTCAAGAGATTTTCTCCATGGCGAAAAATAGTGACTGGCAGGTTTGGCTCACCCCCCCCCCATCCCCTTGCACATCCCTGGTACGGTAGGAAAAGACCAGGATGACACTCGATTCTGGTCGCAGGGTCTTCCCAACATGTACCAAGTGCCAACTGTTGCCGGCTTCCCCCGAACATATCCTCGATTGCTTGGGGCTCACTTTGGCGGATGTTCTTGATTGCCCACTCCTGGTGCTTGACTTTGCTAGAGTTCATGGTCTCATGGATTTGATCTAGCTGCTGCTAGATCCTGAAGGATTAGACACAACAACAACGATATATCGTGATGTTAACCATGCATTTTATACATAGTAAAAGCAAAACCTTGTTCCACATCACCATATATATAATTTTTTTAAGTTCTTTTTTTCCTTTGCTATAGAAAATCATGGTAGGAAAAAAACAAATTAACAAATAAAGATCTGCATTGTGTATTTAAGAAATAATCTGGTGTAAAATTTTCCGCAGATTTCAAATCCGTTGAAGATATATTCAATTAAAAAATTATTAGTTTAAAGAAAATCATATTTTAGGTAACAATCTAAACTAAAATTTTCCGCAGATTTCACATTCATTGAAATTTTTACTCCATCTCTAACGGTCTAGGAGAAAGAAAAAGAACTCACCACAGTTAAAAGATTTATCGACTGGCTGGAAAATCATTCCTTCAAGCAAAATCAAAGCGGAAAAGAAAAAAAATTTATCCGCGTTCTGTCGGATGAAAAAAACTTGGCATGGTTCCAAGGTCTGACTGCAAGGACACGTGGGTGGGAAAAGTCCTCCACGTTTCAAGAACCAGGTAGGGAATAAAACTATTAAATTCATTTAAAAATCTTCTAGATTAAATTTTAAAAATTCGCCGTGACCCAAAAATTGCACAAAATTTGGACTACCTATGTGCCTAATCTCATTGCTATAAATACCATAGAATCGTATGCCATAGAATTTTGAGGCCGCGAAAAAAGCATACTAATACTACCTTTTATGATAGTAGAGACAAGGATGATTTGAAACAAGATTTTGCATAAATATGTATGTGTGTTCCACACACCAAATATTAGCTTATTTAAATACCAAATAATAGCAAAAATTAGCTTATTTAGAAGGAGAAAAACTTCAGCATAAATAGAAATAAAGGGGCATTTGATTCCTCTGAGTAATGATGACGGCATATATGACTTAGATTGCCACAGAAGTTTGCAACAAAAAAGGATGCAAACTGATTGATAGTAACATCAAGAAACAATAATGAGGTTTGGGGATTCAACTTAAAATTGAAAAAAAAATCTACTTTTGTTTTGAAATTATACTGAATTTCAATTTCACTAAAAAAGGAATTGGAAAGTCATCTTTAGGATACAAATGGTTTTTTGAGAAATTCCTCATTTATTAAAAAGAAATGAAAACAGACCGTTAAAATCCCAGATTTTGCAAAACTATTTTGTTGTTAAATACTCTCAAGGAAAAAAATTTAACTAATTAAAACAAATGTAAAAAAAAAAAAAAAAAAAAAAAACAGAAAAAATTCAGCAAGTAGAGAAGAATTATTCGCTTCCTCGCAGTTTGAAACTTTAATTTTCAATCTTTATATGTGTGACCTGTAACGTTTTTCCCGAAAAAAAAACAGCGTCGAAATAAAAAAATTTAACTATCACAAGAGATTCTCATTAGTAAGCCTTTCATCGCGGCATCGAAAAGCAAAGTACCATAGTGGAAAATCCTACATGCGCTTAAATAAACATAGGAATTGTCGTGTCGATCTAAACCAAAACTAAGACCTAAATTTTCCCCCAATGATGCTAAAAAACACGAAATTTCTGCTGGAAATACTGATTAGGCAACTCAGATATCAAAAATGCGCTAAGATAGCATCGAAATCGTTGGCGCTGAGCAACAACATCGTGACACCGGAAAACAGCGAGATCGGGGAAAATCGCGATGTCACGATGACCGCGAGATCTGCGGCAGCTAAAGCTACGGTTTCATAAGAAAGCGGAGCCGTTATCTAGCTGTGGATGACGTCACTAAAACGTTGTTTATACAAACAGATGGCGTTGGTTTCCTGGGGAGCGTTGTTTGTGGGCTTAACGAAAATTAGCGGAGCCGCCATTTGCATGAGGATCGTCAAAGTGGTCTCAAACAGTTGGGGAACGTTTTTTCTCCTGTAGCGGCAGCATTTCATTTCCCGCGCAAAGCAATTCGAGCGGAGGGAAGCAAAATAAACAAAAAATTTTGATTAGCATTGTTTCGATTTTTTTTATAATCAGGATCGTTAAAGATAGATTGAAAATTTCAACAATTTGAAATCGGCGGAAAATTTTACATCATATCAGTACCTTTATTGTGATTTTCTTTAAATAAATAACTCATTATTTTACAAATGTTAAATAATTTAAACAGAAATCTGGTTTTGGTATCGACCCGGCGTAGAATTTTACGCTGATTTGAAATACGTTGAAATTTTCACTCTATCTTCAACGATCCCGAAGCTAGAAACTTGGACTAGAGAATAAAAAAGCTATGTTTTGTTTACCACGCCAGCCGTCTGTATTGCCCAATTCTCTGCCGTATTTTGTCCGTCTAAGTTGACACCTCTGTTCTGTTAAGACGGCCGCCTAGTTATGCCTGCGGCATCATGACGTATCACAGCTGCTAGATAACGGCTCCGCTTTCATAGGAAACAGTAGCTTTAAGGATGGCTGTGTAAGATCGGAAAAAATCGCGATGTCACGATGACCGCGACACTTCCGCTAGCTAAGGGATGGCTGTGTGAAATCGAAAAAAATCGCGATGCGACGATACATCGCTATCGTGAAAATCGCGAAACCGATGTGGCGATGTCGACCTTACACCGGTTTTTCATGATGTATCGATACATGGACCAGGCCTACCCCTTAGTACCTAAAAACGTCACTAGGACATCCGGTTCTTCAAAGCTTGTAATATACTCGCTTTTATTAGAAACACTAATGACATAATATTCTGAAAAACGGCCAAAATCACGTTAGAAAAACGCAAAAAATTGCTTTAAAAAAAAAAAAAAAAAACCAAAAAAAAAATACAAAAAGCGGAAATCTGGAAGATTCTTATGCCCGAGCCTGCATCGACGCGATTTCAGGAGTGAACCATATATGACGCGAAGTTGCGGATTTTCGATGCTTTAGCGGAGAAATTCCGGAGCACTTGGCAACTCTGAATATATAAAAACGTCTCTAGAACATTCGGTTTTCAAAGCTTGAAATATAATCTCATTGATTAGAAACACTGTTGATGTCATTCTTAAAAACGACCAAAATCACATTAAAAAAACAGCGGAAAATTACTGAAAAGCGGAAAAAACATGGAAAAAACACAAAAAGCGGAAATCCGCGGAAACGCGGAAGATTCTCATGCCTGCTTAAACACAGTTGCATCGGTTTGAGTAGAGCTAGTTTTGAAGGTTTTTTTAACTATTGTAGAGTAAGATATTCCAGGTTTCGGGGTGCGATCGTTAACAATTTTACGGGCCTCCGGAAATGATATGTTTTGTTGCACTTTAATTGTTTGGATTTCTTTTTCAGTTACAAATTTAGGACAAGACCTGGCAAAAGCTGGATGGTCACCTTTGCAGTTCACACAGCAAAGGGACGATGTAGTACAGACATCGGTCTTATGATCTGTACTACAGCATTTTGCGCAGGTTTCTTTGCCGCGGCAAGCCATGAAAGAGTGGCCAAATCTTTGGCACTTGAAACAACGGACAGGGTTAGGAATGAAAGGTCGCACTGGGCAATTAATGTAAGCTATTTTAACGTGTTTTGGTATGCTTGGAGTGTTGAAAGTTAATATTAAGTGTTTGGTGGGTATTTTTTGTAATTGTTATTCTTTTAACATTTGTTACGTTTTGTTGGGACAGGGATTCAAGGATGTCTTGTTCGGTGTCATGAACTAAGTCGGATTCAGAAATTACTCCTCGCGATGAATTTAATGTTTTGTGTGGTGTTACAGTTACAGCTATTGGGCCCACGAGTTTTATTTTTAGTATATTAGAAGCCTGAGTTTCATTTGAAACCTCAACAAGCACATCTCCAGCAAGTGTTTTTTTTATGTTTTTAGTTTCTCCTACCATTCCTAATATAGTTTTATGTAATAAAATAGCTGATATATTTTTTAAGTTTCCTTCATTACTTTTAATTATAAAAAATGTTTGTTCGGATGTATTTTTTCCATTATTTTGATTACATAGTTGCTCCACTGAAGGAGAAATAGGTTTTAAATTTTCCATGTTTGAGAAGTAAATGTTCAGTCCCCGGCGGCACCACCCACCATGGAGTCCAACGAGGGGATACAGATTCCTGCACCGGTGCTAGCCAGGGACTATACGGACCCAACTCACCTCTATGACTGCCCTAAGGAGCTAGTTGGTGAGCAGGTCCTTAGTCCTAGCAGGAGGTACCCACCAGCCGATCAATGTACTGGGACCAAAGTACACCTCCTGTTTATCCGAAGCAGGAGCCGGAACAATGTATTGGGGCGTTATGTTGTCCCTCAATCACCAGGATCACCTTTTCCGAAGACACAGGTCTCCACGCACGGCAAACACGTGGGTGATATTATCCCCAAGAGGAGCTAAAAGCACAGACTGGCGAAAAGCTTCTCAAGGGGAGCCCTCACCTCCGAAGAGGCAACCACAACGAGGGAGGAAGAAAAAGCAAAATGCAAAGGGTAGAGGAGAAGAACGAAAGGGAGGGAAGATCACTCAGGTACCCCGGGGTTGTGAAGCCCGTACAAACCTAAAGAAGGAATGCCCCTGGGGGCTACTTACACTAGAAGTACTAGTAGTTACCATACTTGTGTGTTGTTGACTGATTTCCTATCTATGGATAATTTTAATGAAGTTGATTCTCTAATGCTAAAATAAACGTTTTGTTCGTCAATTTGGAATAATATCCTCTTTACCTACTTTTACTCAGCCGATTTTGGAAAAATACACACTGGTTAGATAGACTTATTAACAAAATTTCAATCCGGCCGGATTAGTCTCAATTCGGCCGGATCCGACCGGATTGAAAATCGTTCCGGATTGCAATCCTCGTGTAGTGCATAGGGGTGAAAATGCATCTCGGAAATTTATAGGATTGGATTGGATTTGGTTTTATGGCATTGAGTCCTCTTGGGACATATTATGCCAAACTCAAGATAAAAAATCAAATATATAATATCGGAAAATTATAGATTGTCAAGAAAAGGAAGCTCTAATCATTGATGAAAATTATAAAAATCCTCTTACAATGAAAGAATTAAGCGTGGAGCAACAGCAACATCACGAAGAAGTTCAAAACGTGCTCCCTGAGTGAAAATCCTTTCATCGTCGGTATAGACATAAAACTTAAGAGACCACGATCACATAAGCGGTTAGTACAGAGGAGCTGCCTATTCATCGTGCAACCTGAATTATAAGTTGCCAAATTTTGTTCCTGTGTTTTTCAATAATCTTTCGGGTTGACTCTCACTTGTTTATTAGAGATTTAACGTTCAACTCAAAGCGTGTATAAATTATTCCAAATACGGAAGAAAAATATATTTCAATATCCAAAAAAGATGGAAAATATCTTAATTTGAGATTCCTAGATACAATGAAGTTTATGGCAAGCAGTCTAGAGAGTCTTCCCATAAATCTTCGAAAAGACGACTTCTTTCTTATTCAAATGCATTTCTCATCAAACTGGGAACTTTTAGTAAGAAAAGGAATTTATCCATACGATTATATGGACAATATTGCAAAACTTGACGAGTCTCAGCCGCCAGAGAGGGTTGCATTTTTAAGCTTGCTGAATGAAGAGAACATTTCTGAGGAAGATTATTCACATGCACAGGAAGTCTGGAAATATTTCAATATTAACATCCATCTTGTTCAGCAATGTTTTTGAAAACTTCCAGAGCTCTTAGCATTAAATCGTATAAGTTAGATTCGACGTGGTACTTCACTGCGCTGGGTTTATCTTGGTTCTATTATCTATTTGTTATCTATGCTAAAGAGCAGACGGACTACGACATGCATATGTTTATTGAGCAGGGGATTCGAGGTGGAGTTTCTCAGAGTTCTCACCGTCATGCCATAGCTAATAACAAATACACAGAGAAGTACGATGAAACGAAGCCATCCAGCTTCCTTATATATCTGGGTGTCAATAATCTATATGGATGGACGATGTCCCATAAAAAGCCCCTAAAAGACTTTCATTGGTGCGATGTCAGCGACATAAATACAGTTCGCAATGATTCTCAGTTTGGATACATTTTAAATGTGGACTTTGTAAAACTTTTATATACGGAAACCGATTTATTAATTTATCATATATATTCGAACTGAAATACACTATTCTCCCAGCACAAGGAGGAACTGCAGTGTTCGTCCAGCGATCAATTTCCCACCATAACATCCCAACTACCATTACGAACAACATTGAACTAACGACAGTCTCAATAAATATCCCGAAACTATCTCCGCCCACTATTGTCTCCATTTATTGTCCAGGCCATAACCCAATTATTGTACAATTGACCGGGAAATATAAGACTTTAGACTTATCACGAATCCCAAACTTGTAGGCAAACTGTACGTGGAGATGCTTAATATCTACCCCACCACAGCGGACGAGCACCGCACAATTAGTAGACGAAAACAGGCTTAAATATTTTTAGCGTTCCCAAAAGGTTGGTTGGTTGATTTAGTTTTTATGGCGCAAGGTCCAGAAATGGACAAGCTACGCCAAACGCCAGATGAAAGAATAAAATCACTTTAGGAGTAAAAATATTAAAATTCAGTAAAAAATATTTTAGCGCAAATTTTTTTTTTATGATAAAATATTTTTAAAGGGTTAATGGTGTGCGTTCCCAAAAGGACCAGAGGCCTGTTCAAGTCGTCTTTAAAGGGTTACCAACCTGTACTCCCTCTGATGATATCAAAGCTGAGCTGATGGGCATGGGCAACCATGTAGCACAGGTCAATCAGCTCAGAAAGTTTAAGGATAAATAAAACCTCTACCCATTTTTAAACTCCATCTGCATATTGCTAATGACACCAGCGTATTAGGATCTAACCTAATTTCTTAATCTCATTGCGAAAGTTGGAAAAATTCACCGATAGATGGAGAGCACCCCAATGTTATAATTGTCGAATGTACAACCATTCGATTGCCAATTGGAAAGTGCCCGTCAAATGTGTTATATGTAGTCTTGAACACAGATCTAGCGAATGCCCAAATAAGCAACAAACACCCAAATGTGCTAACTGCGGTAAACACCATACCGCCAACTACAGGAGTTGCATCAGATGCCCTAAGTCTAAAACTTATACGAGTAGACATATAGTGCCTGCTTTCTCATATGCAGAGGCTCTTAAGCCTCCTCCTTGCGACCTTACTTTGAGAAAATGGTATCAGTCTGTTGATGGATCTCCTGGATCAACAAATGCAGCATTAAAAGTAAAAGTCTGGGAGGCAACAAAGCTAAATAAAACCATAATATGTGGTCTTATAGTCGACGAGACGTCAATTAAAAAACACAGAATGGAACAAAAATAAGTTTAGCGGTTATGTCGATGTCGGAACAGGCCTTGATGATGATCAGCTGCCAGTTGCAACTGAGGTATATTCGTTTCTGCTAAATTGTGTAAATGGTAATTGGAAAGTACCAATCGGATATTTTCTAATTAATGGATTAACTGCTCAAGAGAGAGCAAATATTATCTTAGAGAGTTTAAAATTGTTCATGATACGGGTGTTGAAGTAGTTTCTCTAACATTCGATGGCACGAGTACTAATATAAACACTGCCCGACATTTGGACGGTAATATGGATACCTGGAATTTGATTCCTCCATACACCCAATATCTGGCCATGATGTCCACAGCCTACTCTCGGTCCATGTCATATGAATAAATTGGTTCAAAATACTTTGGCCTCTAAGGGTTCTATTTTTGATACCCAAAAGAGAATGATAAAATGGAATTATATTGTTTCGTTACAAAAATTCAAAAAAGAGGAAGGTCTCCTAGCAGCCACTAAAATTGGAACCCGCCACATTGAATGGAGCCGGGGGAAAAAAATTAAACTTGGAACGCAAGTTGCAAGTGCTAGTGTTGCTGATGCTTTATTGTATTTTGCAAATGATGTAAAGCTTCCTGAATTCAAAGGTTATGAAGCAACAGTTGAATTTATACACTGTTTTAACAACCTTTTTGATGTTATGAACAGCTGTAATTTGTTAGCGAAATGTTTAAAAGGACCTACACAACCCTTAAATAATCAAAATGTTTTCACATTTTTTTTAAATCTGAGAACATCTTCAAATGTTGCTCTTATTTTAGAACATAATAGGAAAACAGGTTTTTTGGGATTTTTACGTGCTTTTCAAGCACAAAACTTAAAAACTTTTTTCTATTAAAAATTTGTAAATAAGATTTATAAATCTTCTTAGGATCATTTGGAGATGTTTTTAGTGCAATATGCAGTAGAGGTGTGGTTTCAATAATAATCCTACTTCAAAACAGTTCTCAGCTGCATATAAACGTTTACTGTCCCATCACCAAATAACTTCAATAAATTCCAACTCTTTACCTTTAGGCAAAACAAACATCTTAAAAGTAACTTCTGCCATTAACCATTACACCTTAAGTATTAATAAATATTCTCCTTTTAATATAATAACTGATGAAAATGTAAACGAAATTAAGTGTCTACATTAAAGATGTAGTGACGTATATAGCAGGTTTTGTAGTCAGGAAAATTAAAAAATCCCTCAATTGTGATGCCTGTGATTTCGCATTAATTCATGAGAAAATGTCGAATATTTTGGTAAGAAAAGATAAAGAGAAGGAATGGTAAAGCCCGGAGGCGACGTTGATCATCTCTGTAAAAGTGGCAGATCAAACATTCCGCATTTACCAATCTGAAGTCAAATTGAAAAATGGCCATATCATGCAAATTTTGATTACCCATGCCTTGAGAAACATGTATTCGTCAACTTTTTATGTTCCGAATAATCACATTAACCAGGATGCAGTGGAAAATCATAAAGCTTTATTGATAAAATCAATACTATTTGAATGTCTTAAATTTTTATATTTTAAATTAAGGCTACATCATGTAGCTTAAGTCTACAACGAACACCTCCAAAAAAGTAAATTAAGAAGTATAAGTAATAAATTAACTGTGTTTAAAGATCACCGACCAGGGGAATCACATGAAGACATTACTAAAACAGAAAACGAACCAAATATCTCTCTGAACAAAAAATCGAATATTATATAAATACTCCAAAAAACGAACGCCAAGCAAAAGTCGTTGTAAAGGGGCTCCCGCCAGACACTGAAAAATCCGACATACACGAAGTACTTGACTATCAAGGTTATTTTATTGAGCGTGTCGCTCTAATGACCCAGCAATGGACTCGAGCCCCACTCCCTATGTTCTTAGTGACACTCCGTAAAATCAACTGGGAAGAAATTTACAACATGACCAATTGACTTTATACAGGGGTTGGACAAAAAAAAGGAAACACCCTGTGCAATACATGCTTGAAACGAAATGTTTATTCTAGTGAAATATGGTAAGTTGGTGTTTTCGCCTACTGACACCACCTATAGAACGTCGTAAATATACAACTTCTGCGATGTTGTAATTGCATCATGTCAGAGCTACCAGACATCGAACGTGGGCAAATTGTTGGAGCTCGTCTGGTGGATGCTTCATTAAGCAAGGTGGCCGAAATGTAATGTTTCCAGATGTACTGTATCTAAGATTTATCCCGCATATTTGAAAAGCGAAAAAACATCATCCGTTAAATCACAGCGCGGACTAAAGTGTGTGTGTTGAGTAATCGTGACAAACTATCATTAAGGAGGATTGTGACTAAAAATAAGAAGACCACAGCTGCAAAAGTTACTGCTGAAATAAATGTCGTGCTCACAAACCCTGTGAGTACCAAAACAATAAGAAGAGATATCCAATAGCACGGTATTTCTGGCCAAGCTGCAATTAAAAACCATTAATCAGTGATGCTAAAGCCTGTAACAGGAAAGCGTGGTGTTTAAGTCATCAAGCCTGGACTATGGAGCAATGGAAGACAGTAATTTGGACGGATGAGCCTTGCTTCCCACTTCTGTCAGAGATTACGTCTGGCGAACGCCATCCCAAGCCTATAATACAGACTGCTTATTGCCAAGAGTGAAACATGGCGGGAGTTCTGTGATGGTTTGGACAGCCATATCGGGTTTTCTATGGGCCCCATGATTATTCTGCAAGGGCACATTAAGGCCAAGGGTTCCGTAAACACTTTGGCCGATCAAGTCCATCCCATGGTACAAACTTTGTTCCCCAATGGTGATGGTATCTTCCAAGACGACAAAGCCCATGTTTAAACAGCTCACATCGTCCAGAACTGTTTTTCTGAGCACGAGGATGATTTGTCACATCTCCCCTGGCCACCAGACCTTAATATTATTGAATGTCAGTGGTCTACATTGAAGAGGAAAGTGCGTAATCGTATTACACCGCCATCATCTTTATCTGAACTTGCCACCGTTTTGCATGATGAAGAATGGTACAAGATTCTCTTGGCAAGCATACAGGAACTGAATTTACCCTTTCCGAGAATAATGCAAGCTGTTTTGACTGCCAACGATTTTCCTACACCATATTAAGCAAGGTGATGTTTTTTTACGTGTTTGAATGCCTACTTACAGCCACAAACCACTTGCTACAGCCAACAAATGAACACTTCAGGGAGTGGGCCAAAACCACAGCAAATAACAGCAAGGCACAAGCAAAGATAATGCTAATCATGAAATATCTAACAGAGAACATCGACACAATCATACAATAGTGCCACATGGCAAATGCTATCACTCCGCAACTAAAAACTTTGAAATTTCACCATTGCTCAAATCTTGCCAGTTCTAATAGCACTTACATTGTTAATAATTATACTATAAGCAATAATGTTTTTTTCATGTACACTTTGTCCAACTCCTGTATGTATAACGGGAACCCTCATCATGAGGAGCTCCCACCATGAACATAGATAAAAAGCGATTACACGTGCCCCGCTTTCGGCAATAGGTGGTATCACTCCTCATGACAATTGACCAAAGCTCAATTTGACAATCAAACTGCAGCAAAACCAATACGTCCAAAACCAGCGGCGCAGTTGCTAGAGCAAAAACGTACAGCCAAGGGTTCGCCTAAAGCTGTCACGTTCCGTTACGGTGGGCTCAAACCACTTTTTCCGCAGCGTGTCCATCACAAACCACTTTTACCTGTCCTATTGGACGGGGGGTAAGGGGGACACCTGCGTTGTCCAAAGGTTACATGTTTTTTTTAGGTGTTTCCCTATTTTTGTACAATCCCTGTATTACGGATGAGAGTGAAAGCTTGTAGCCTACGAAAGAAGGAATTTCATTTTCGCCAAAAATATGGGATTCTTTTATAAGCAAGGTGAATACATTTTTCACTTTTAGCAGTGTGGAATCTTATAAGATTCTTGGAAGAGACCTCTGTATGTCCAAAGAAGTTGCGGGAGACACGACATTACTCATTCTGCAAAGACTGTATCGAAAAAGTGACAAGTACTTTCATTTTGTGCCCGATCGTGTTGTGTTACGTTACGTTGCGTTCTGAGCAGATCTTCAAAATCTTCGAGAACTATCAAAATGTTGCTCAACGGGTGAATAGTTCACTATTCAAATTATCTGTATTATTTCGTGACTCACAACTTGCAAGGTGTTCGCTGTTAAACACCGAAGAGGCTTTTAACGGAAACCCTGATCATCCAGAAGGGGTATATGAATTGAAAAATACCTTGTGTGCGCCTAGTTTGGGGATATATTTTTGAACAGTGTATCCAAAGCAGTGGATTGCTTCGGATGTAAAAATCGAATTGTGAACGACGTTGCTCATATCTGCTTAGATGTAAGTAGGGAAGATTCTTATTCATTGCATTTTACTTCTACTCTGTATGATATTGATAGGTGTGGCTTTGCTGCAACCTTTGTGCAAAAATATGGTACGTTATTAAATTTTAGGTATTTAATATTATAGTAGAGAGAGTGTAGCAGACCGTTACGACTAACTTCCCTGATCAGACACTGACTGCTCAACTGTAGGGTTAACCCCAAACCTATCAGCTTTCGGCGTCAGCGGCAACATTGAAGACAGTTACTCTGGAGCAGCCGAAGTATGTTGTTGGCTGCGAATCTACTATCTCCTCTTTATTACATTTAAACTGTAATCTTTTATTATATGTGAATATTAAAGTTACTTCTAAGTATTGTTGACTACTCTGAGTAAAGCATTAGTTCATGCTTTCATATTTCCACATTGGCGCCCAACGTGGGGCCAATAACGTTTTCCGTTGTTCCAGTGGCTCGAATTTTTTTTTCCCGGAGGAAATGTCTGACAGTCGAACGCCGATGGCCTTGACCCAATAATGAGAAAGTAAACTTTCTTTTCGATTTCGAATAGCGCGGGGTGTGCCCATTGATGAAATTGTAAATTGTCAGTAATTTCTGCAAATCCTGTGCTGAAGTAGGTGATGTTAGATTGTTAACTCTAACAATTTAGCACATAGCGTTTAAATTAAAATTGTGACTTAGATTGTTTTAAGTAGTTGTTAATATCGCTATTCGTTAACCTATGAACAGTTGGAGAATACAAGCCGTCCATATTTGAAAAAGAGAATTGTACTTTATATAAAAAAAACCTTCTAAAGCATTACATAATAGATTTCAGAAACCTGTAAATAATTCTTTCTCTAAAAAAAAAAATAATAATAATAATAATTTTTTTTTTTAGAGAGAGAAAGAGTTTTCAAAAGATTTGAATTTTGTTTGGAAACCTACATTTAAAAGCCTTTACCAAAAGGCAAAGTAATTATGAATGGTGAAAATAATAAATGTTGTATTTGTCTTGATACGGTTGAAGATAATTCTATTTACATAACAAAAAAAAGTTCTCGTTATGCTTCCAGAATTGTAGTGACGTCAATTGGCACTGAGCCAAGATACAATAGTATATATACACTCTGAACTTCTCTCGCCTTGGAAAAAGTTTTTGCTTAAAGACTTAGATTTCTTCTGAAAGACTTGGATTTCTTCTGAAAAACTTGGATTTCTTGCTTGAACCAAATTCTTGATGTAGGACTTGGACCAACTTCTTGCAGAAAAACTTGGTTTAACTTTCTTGCTGAAAGACTGATAATTTTCTTGTTTGGATTACAAACCACTTCATTATTGGTGAGTGAAAATGGAACCTTACAATGTCATCTTTCCATATGATTTGCATACTGTCGAGTTATCATGTCCATGTTCCGAGTACTTGAAATATATATTTAAATTGGTTTCGGTAAAAATTCAAGAGTTAAATGCTATTGCCAACGATGGAAATTTTATTTTTATAGACTAAGTTAACAGTTATCATAAAAAAGGAAAAATTAAATAGATGTTATGATTTTCAATCCAAATGAATTAGTTTTTTTTCCATCACCTGGAACTTGTTGGACATTTAAAAATTTATGATGCGGAAGAGAAGGTAAAAGAGGTCAAAATATAACATATTGGATGCCAACAAGATTTAACGACTCTCCAATTAATAATTAAACTAAGCTAATGTATGACGCAAAAGTTGTCAACTGATTTAACGTTAACATTTCACAAAACATTCATCAAGGGTATGTTTTTTATTCTTTTCGTTTCGGTACAGGAATCTTCGAGATTGTAAACATATTTTTCTTCCAGTGATAAAAACACGAATTCAATTTCCTTTTATTGCAGTATTATTTTCCGTGTTCTTTTATAATGATGACGTAGATTTTTCTCGAAACATCCGAGGAATATAAATAGATGATGATTTGAAACAACATTTCCTTGTTCACCGAACATCTGCCTACTCATCATATGTACCAAAGTAAGTGTGTTTTGCTTTACTTTATGTTACGCGATATAAATAATAATCCAGGGTTCGTTCAATCTAGTCATTGTAAAACGTAATTTTACATATTGTATAAAAAAAAAATCTTGTTTTTTTTTATACTATACCATTTGTTGTAACCCATATCATTTTTTTTCATGATTGAATGTAAACATATCGTTGCTGTGAAATCAAACCGGCATATATGGGTCATTCTTGCAAAATTTATAGAATTCTTTGTCAACTAGTTTAGGATCACTTTTATAATCTAATGATATATTTTATACATTTTTAAAACTTCATTGAGTGAAATTTTACAATTTCATCAGGTTCCAGAGATGATAATGTTAAGAAAAAAAGTTAGAGCAAAGACCTACATGAAACTGGAAGAAAAATATACAAGGCAAATACAAAAGAAATACTAATCAAAAATAGCTGAGAATTTATTGCAGTAATTTAACACCACACACGTAATCTGTTAAAAAGTTGCAGTAATAGCTATCCACAATGTTCCTACTTTCTAACAATACTTAAATATCCATAATTTCCTAATAATTTTATTTATGTAGCTGAATTAAAAATACATGGTCATATGAAATGTCCTGCCTTCCAATATTTTTTTCCTTAACAAAATTTTAATAATTTAGATTGCTGATATCTTTAATTTACTTAATGGTAGAAAATTATTAGGCCAAAGTTTTAAAAACCTTCGATTGAAAAAATTTTAAGAAGCCAATTTTTTCTCATTTCACAAGAATGGATAGTTTTCACCTGAGCGCTTTAAAGTTTTCGCATGTGATATATTTTTTTAATCCGTTTGATTCACCTGAATAAAATTTAGACAAATACTACTTTAATAAGCAGACAGGAAAAAAAAATTATTTTTTGACACTCAATTTTTGCACATATGCCGGTTTGATTTAACAGCGACATGACAAATTAAAAAGAGAACCAATTCAAATAAAAGTAACATTTACCAATTATAAATACGTGTAAATATTTAACCAAAATGTTAAAAAAAATATCCAATAGAATCTGTTATATCTGAAAGTTTTAAACTTTGTTAACGTTAGTATCAGAAACTTTCTCATTATTTTGTTTTGTTTTTGAAACAATTGATGGAATTAATTCTCATAACATAACGATGTTAAATTTTTTAGAACAAATGTCGAAAGGCAAAAATATTAAAAATATGGAAGAAGTTATCAGGGAGTCAAGCAATGATGGCTCATCAGAAGATGAACGAGCTACAGGTAAATATTAATAAAAAAATTAATTGTTGCATCAATAACATAAACAGCCTTTCTTTTTTTTAGCTCCTCCGAATTTTTTTTGTAATAGCGTTATTGTTACACCGTTAATTAAAATTCAGTATCATAATTGTTTTTAATTACGTTTTCATATCATGAGTGTATTTTAAATTTCAGACCGGTCAAATAATAGTTCATCAGAGGATGAACTAGTTAAAGGTAAATATTAATAAAAAATTTAATTGTTGCATAGCTCCAATCTGTAACATAAACTGCCTTTCTTTTTTTTAGCCCCCCGAATTTTTTTTGTAACAGCGTTATTGTTACACCGTTAATTAAAATTTAGTATTACAATTGTTTTTAATTACGTTCTCATATCATGAGTGTAATTTAAATTTCAGACCTATCCAATAATAATAATGGAGCTGGTCCAAGCGGACATTGCGCCATGAAAGAAAACGAAGCAACATCATCATCCGATGATGATGTTAAAATCCTTAAAATATCAACAAAAAAAAGTAAGTATTGTTTTTAATTATTTTTTTCCATCTTTAATTATGTATTTTAAGTATGTTCTTGATGGTAAAGAATTGGGTATGTATATTTTTTGTTATGGATTAAATAGTTTCAGATTGCGGCTTCTTTTCTCAAAGTAATTCATTTTAAATTTACTTGTAAATTTGCTAAGACAGCTTACTTTTATTCCAGAAATCAGGTACTATTTATTTTTTAGTAAGCCCTTGAAAAGACATTATTCAGGTAAATATATATTTTTATATTAAAGATAATTATAACTATTAAAGTTTTTTAATTGCTCCTATTTCATTTTTAGATATAAAACGCAAGATTAAAAGGGATAAGAGTAAGTATATTTTCTTACATCACTAAATGTAAATCAATTTCGTGAAGACTTAATAATAATAAAGATTTAATCCTAACAAATATTTTCTTACATCACTAAATGTAAATAATTTCATGAAACACATAATAATAAAAAAGGCAACAAATATATCACAAAAAAATAAATAACATTATCTTTGCTATGCTAATTAAAGTTATTTATTTATTAGAATATAGACCCTACTGCACCAACTGTAGGAGAGTAAAACGCAATCCAAGTGTGGTTGAGGAAACTCAACCTATAACTGGGCTACAGCCACAGTCTTTTTTTCTAACTCCACCAGGTAATTAAATATTTATTTAAAAAAAAACATTTAGTAACAAAATAACATTACAAAAAAATTTACAGTAAATAATATTTTTAGGTGCAAGAAGAAACGAAAAAGAGATGAAGTTGTGCCTGACGAAATTTATTTTTCGTCAGTGCACGGAACTAATAAGGAGCATCTCCCAATAACAAAATTTCATTTTCTAGGTCATCAGCTTTCTGTTAATAACATGCTTCAATTTATAAGACTGGTGGAGACGCAAGTAAAAACCAACATAAAAAATAAGTATAAATAGTTTGGAAAAAAATTATTGTATCTAATTTATGTAAATAAATAAACAAATTATTTTGAATAATTGTAACTGCTACAGTAACTGTTGCAGTTAATTGTACAATTTATTTCCACTACTGACAATTTTGTAAAGTCTTGAAGACTAATTACACACAACTTATCCAAAGTACACTCACTGGTAAAAGTTAAGCACGGAGAGGAAAATGTTAATTCCCAGAAGTCAATCTGAATTTGAGAGGCTGCAATTTGCTGCAGAGGTAGATGGAAATATGCAAACGTGTTATGTAACAGCCAATCACGGTTTCGTGTGGAGAATGCAAAACAGGCAGTCGTGAAGTGAAGGGTTAGAGGAGTTGCATGTAAGTGCTGATAAAAAAAAAGTGTTCAGAACTTTCGTACAATTATACTCTGTTTCATCTTAACTTGTCAGCATTGGAAAAGGCAGAAATGATGTTCATCCGCATGAAAAATAGTTCCAACTTGATTTGGAATTTAAAATAAAGAAAATGCATGTAAACGTGTAAAAATTGTCCTACAATGAAAGAGTGATTTTTGAACCTTTATATACGGTTATTTATTTGTAAAAAGCATTTATTTTTTTGACCGAAGCGAATGAATATATCCAAAACGGAATTCTAGTTCGGTTGAAACCGGTTTCCATGGTAACATTTCTGGCAAGCTAAATACGCTTTCCCGCCAAGTCTGCGCCATTTCGCTCTGCGTCTTTGCTAGCGTGTGTATTTACGTTCATATCTCTCTTGTGCTATTTTATTGGAGTGTGTTTGATACTCTGAACATGGCTGAAAAAGGAACGTCACCATCCAAGCTGTATACGCCATCAAAGCAAGGAAAATCAATTGGTAGTGGAGCTCGCAGGAACATATTGAATGTTTATTCTAGACTTCGAGAAGAAAACCATAGTGATTCCATTAACCAAATCGTCGGAAAGGTGTCTCAACTAACTGGTGTTTCCAAAAGAACTGTTTTTCGTTTGAAAAAAGAAAAGACGTCACGTCCTTTGAGTACTCCAGGAAAAAAACGACCTTATGCCGTTGGAAAAAGAACAAGAATGATGAAATATGACAACTTTACTTTATCGTGCATCCAACGAAAAATTCATGATTTTTTCCGTCGAAATGAAATTCCTACATTGGACAAAGTTCTAAATGAAATTAACAACGATAAGGATATTTTTTTGACAGACATTAGCCGAAGTACACTGTACAGGATACTGAAAGATTTGGGATTTTTCTTTGAAAAGCGAAAAAGGCAAGCTATGCTTTTAGAAAGACACGACATAATTTTATGGCGAAGAAATTATTTACGAAAAATTAGAGAACTGAAGAATGAAAATGCCTCAATCTATTATTTGGATGAAACATGGGTGAATAAAGGACACTCACAAAGTCGAGTATGGCAAGACAAAAACATCAAAAGCACCAATGAAGCTTCCTCTTCAAGTTTGACAACAGGCTTGGCTACGCCAAAAGGAAAAGGAAGAAGACTCATCATTACCCATATCGGAAGTGATGAAGGATTTGTACCTGATGCGGCTGACATTTTTGTAGGAAAAAAATCCGGTGACTACCACGAAGAAATGGATGGTAACCATTTTGAGAAGTGGTTTGAAGATATCATGCCTAAATTGAAACGTAACAGCTTTGTAGTGATGGACAATGCCCCCTATCACTCGGTGAAGAAAGAAAAAATTCCGACGACATCTTGGAAAAAAAGTGCAATTCAAGAATGGCTATCGTTGAAAAACATTATGTGGAACCAGGACATGATCAAGATTGAACTGTTGAAAAAAGTTAGCGAAATCAAACATATGTTTGATAAATACAGAGTTGAAGAAATAGCCGAAAAATTTGGACATAAGGTTTTGAGACTTCCCCCGTATCACTGTGAGCTTAATCCCATTGAAATGATATGGAGTCAAGTAAAAGGACATGTTGCCAGGGAAAACAAGACTTTTAAACTGAACGATGTGAAGGATTTAGTCATCCAAGGGATTGAAAAGGTCTCTGTACAAAATTGGAAAAACTGCACAAACCATGTTACTGAAAAAGAGAAAGACATGTGGGAAGTAGATGGACTTGTGGATGATATTTGGGAAAGTAAGAATTTGCTAATTTCTTTTAATAGTGAGTCTGATAGCGATTCGGAAATGTTAAGTGATGATGATGTGTAAATGCATGTGATGAATAAGTATATTATAATGTAAATAAATTTGTTACGATGTTTGTTATGTTTTACATATATTGATGATGTATAAATGCATGTGATGAATAAGTAAAACGTAAATATAGTTTTCTCATTGTAACTAATATTCATGAAAGAGATTGGTTTCTTCTGTACACTTTCTTGTAAACTATTTTAAATTATTCATAAAATTAATAATTTACTACTAATCAACCCGACACCGTTCCGCCACTTTCAGAATATGTTTCACACATATAAGGTTTATTTTTTTTAACTCTAATTTTTAAAATGGTCTCTTTTTTATTATTATATCTATATTCACTATATTTGTATTTTTTATATTCTATTTATTTATTGTGAATGTATTTTATATCCTCTATGTTATATGTATTTTTATTTGTTAGTTATTTTCTTTAATGTCAGAATAAATTTGATTTAATTTGGAGACTATATTTTGCTGTTAAGAAAAACACATATTTTAGCAGACAACGCACTCTCCCCTACCTTGTCCAACCAAATGTAAGACCAAAGGAGTAATTAAATAGGAGTAATTTCCTTTCCTAAAATTATTAAAATTGAAAAAAGAAGTATTAATCAATGTGTTTAGCTTTCAGGTAAGTAAATTTAAAAAATGAATGTTATGGTTCATCATATCTTTAAATAGACTTTTTTTTTAAATAACATTTATTGTAAAAAAATGTTAAATATATATATTTTTAAATAACTAAAAATAATACTCATTTAGAAAAATCAAAACGTATTTATATTGACATAGAGTAGCTTTTTGTTTAATTAACGAATGTAATGCAATAGCCATTAGAAATTAAAGATCTGTGAAACGTATAGAATTTCCACATGCATTTTATCTCTCCTTGCCAAAAAGGGCGAATTTCCTCGCTTATAGTTGACTTCTTCTGGCATTGTAACCCTAGTTTCTACGACAACGGCTGCGATGCGGTCAACGTAGCCTTTACTCTACTGCCAAGTTAGGGTGAAACAGACATTAGTTTGCAAGACACGTGTTTCTGCGGCTTCCAGAAAACGAATGGCAGATACTGAACGCTGGCGTTCAGTGGGACGCCTTGGATTGCATATGGTTTAGTGAAATTGAGTCCTCTTGGAACATATTATGCCAAACTCAAGATGAAAAATCAGATACATAATAAAATGAAATGAGTCATGTCATAATAAAATGAATGCTACATAAAATTATATGTCATGAATGAACCTAAAAAAAAAATGTCGTGTAAAAAGGTAAAAATATTTGGATGAGGATTCTCTCCAACCATGTCTTCTAAAGCCAAGGTACGTAGCCGATACGTAATCGAGTTAGAATCACATCGGAATGCAGTTGGAGTAATGATAACGATCACGAGAAAGCGGACACCAAAATTGTATATCACGTGTGTAAAATTCGTAATGATTTTGCTATTAATGCCCTAATTAAATAATGCGACACAGACGTTGAAATTATAATGCTCGGCAATATGGATCCTCTGGAGTATGAATATTGTTATAGCGTATGGCAACGGAAATAACAAAGGTTTAATAACCTATCACAATTGCAGGGTTGCCAACCGTTTCTGAGCAGCTTCAGCAGCATTCTCATAAAAATTTCAGGAGTTTTGAGGTTGCTTCAGGAGCAACGCGAAAATAAGTATAAAAATGAAAGACTGGCATATTTATCTTTAAAAACAATCATAAAATTCCTTATTACAAATATATTTTTTGAAGGATAAAAAGGTTCTATCCTTAAATTATAGAAACAAAAATCAAATACATTATTTCCCCATAAGTGAAATATTTTCCCTTTTCATAGGAAAAATCGCAATCCTAACTGAAGAATCTGGCGGAAATTTGAAAGTGGAAAAATTTACCCTTTAGGGAAGAAAATTTCTCTTGCCTATATCGACGGGATTTCCGGACTGAACTATACATTACGCGGAGTTGCGGATTTTCGATGCTTTAGCGGAGAAACTCCGGAGCACTTGGCAACTCTGCAATTGTCTATTGAATTAGGACCATCAGTGTGTTTCATGTCATTGCGATTTGCGATTACAACCTTTCTTTTTTCGAAGAAAATAGAGGCCATTTCAAATATTAAAATCAAATGAAGATTATATAAAAGCTTTTACTGATCATGGACCTGCCCATGTGTTAGGTTTACGATACCAAACATTTTTAGGTATTGGAAAAACTTGTCTGCGATATTTATGGCTTCAAAAAGTCAAGGGATATTAATACTGTTAGATTCATAAATTGTGTTCAACATATTAACCTCATAAAGCTATGAAGCGTTAAAAAAGACCCGAACCGTTTTGTAAAACTACGATCAATCAAAATTTGCTTCCCCTTAAACTGAGTTACACCACCAACTCTTACGCACTCAGTACATAAGCATTTGAACGATGCATATTTACGGTTTTCAAGTAGCCTATCGCCATTGAGGAATGGATGGGATATGTGTAAGATGAGAAATATACATTTTACTGGTTCATAATTCAGATATTTCTGAAACGTAAGTAGCAACAAACTTATACTACTGTATGTTAAGATTGTAATCGGACTATCTGATCGGAATTCGCCCTTTCTACTGCAGGGTTCAATTCTTAAAGGTTCCCCAAATGGTTTTTACGGATTTTCTCGGTCAAATTAAAGTAGTTTTTCATTATTTTTTCATCAAATCCGCCTGAAATTGTGTGTGGAATCCAAATTTGTTATAAAAGATGGGGTTCGATTGAAATTATCATTATTCGTAATGTAATATTAAGACGGCTCATTAGACAAATTTTAAATATTAATCCCTATAGATTGCTACCTTCTGAAAAAAAAAACAGTTTTCGGAAGCGTCAACATCCAGTTTCGAGCAAAAGTTGTCTGGTATTCCTCACTATGAGTATTTAAACACAAATGGAGCAAGTAATATAATTATTGTATTAGTATTATATGTGATCTTTAAAGCAAAGTGTTAAGTGCAAGCATTGCAATAAACATGGTACCATGACAGAAATTGAAGGCACGCAACACAAAGGGCTTGCTGTTTCTATTGCATTTAGATGTACTGCATGTAACAATTCAGCGGCTTCGACGAGTTGAAAAATTTCAAGGAACTAGTACGACATAAACATTAGGCTTGTTTATGGAATGCGATGCATAGATAAAGGCAACAAATCAACAGAAGTGCTTTGTGCGATGATGAAATCGCCTCCTCCACCTCAACGCTTCGCATCTTTTCATGAAAGCATTTTCGACAGTTTGAACTCCATTTCGCAATCATCCATGAAAGCTGCAACTGAGGAAACTGTAATGTTAGCTGATGGGAATCGTGACATTGCAGCGGCATTTGATGGGTCATGGCAGAAAAGAGGCCATACATCTTTGAACGGTGTTGTTGTTTGTACGTTTTTAGAGACTGGCAAAGTCATGGACTTTGAATGTCTCACGAAAAATTGTTTCAAGTGTAGAAATAGCCCATCAGATGAACACTTAGCGACAAGAATTACGAGGGAACAAGTGGCGGTATGGAAGCTGCAGGAGTAATGCAGATATTTCAAAGGTCGGAATCTGAACGTCAAGTTCGATATTTGGATCACCTCGGCGACGGGGATTCAAAAGCATTCGATCAAGTAGTGACTAGTCAGGTATATGGAACAGACACCACGATAGAAAAATTAGAATGTGTTGGTCATGTCCAGAAAAGAATGGGTACACGGCTTCAAAAACTAAGACAGGATTTAAAAAAAAAAAAAATATCGGATGGCAAGAGTTTATTGGGACGCGGGCGACTCACCGATTGAGAAGTTAACTTAATCCAAGCGTACTATGGTTTAGCCATAAGACGCAATGCTGATAATTCCGTTCAGGAGATGTCCAAATCTGTTTGGGCTATTTACTTTCATAAGCTGTCTACAGATGTGAATCCGCAACATGGCTTATGTCCAACAGGTGATGACACTTCGTGTAAATTCAACAAATCTGGAAATTATAAATATACGCATAAAAATTATTTGGCAGAACCTGTTATGCTTTCCATGAAACCCTTATTTAGGGCTATAAGTGATCCCAAACTTTTATCAAAATGCAGCCATGGAAAAACACAAAACCCCAAAGAAAGTTTTAATTGATGCATATGGGACCGCTTGCCGAAAACCTCTTTTCACGACATAAAATCTTTAAAAATTGGAGTAATGGATGCTGTCCTGTATTTCAATGATGGCTCTCAAAAGCGGTTGGAAGTTTTAAGGCACCTTGGCATAGAACCTGGCTATTATGTCTCAAACTGAAGAAACTTGATGAGAGAAGAATTTGCGAAGCCAACCATGCAACTCAACAAGCTTCGAAAGAGGCAAGAAAAGCCAACAAGAACAAAAAAAAGGAAATTTGAGCTTGAAGAATGTCTGGATACATCAGAATATGGCTCAGGCGCATTCTAATGGGTTTCTAAAGTAAGTTATTTGCCTTCCAGATGTTTAAATGCTATTTTCTCAAAATGTGATTTTTCCACACTATATCATATTGATACAGTGAACCTTAAATTTTAATGAAAAATAAAACATACAAATTTTAGAACCTTTTTAATAGGTAAAAAATACATGTTTTACAATCGTATAAAGTAAACTGTCTTCAAATTAAAAAATAAATTTAAGATTAATTTAATTTGAGGTTCCCAGTATCATTTAAAGTGTTTATAAACTCTGCAGCAAATTTTAAATTCTATGTGCTGTACTTTTTTGTAAAAGTGTACTTTCGCATGGCCCTATTATCAAATTTGGAGTTTTTAGGTTTTTTTTTAATATAGAGCTAAAACATAAATAATAATACATAAAAATGTAATTTTTTTATGCCCACATATCACTCAATACTTAATAATACTACATCAGTTCACGTGGTATAACAATTTTTGTCATTTTTTCTCCTCCGAGAAGTACCAGGTTCCCTTAAACTTAGGCATTATAGTTTGAGTTCCATTAGTTATGAAGGTTTTTTTTTTAACTATTGAAGATAATATATTCCAGGTTTCGGGGTGCGATCATTAACAATTTTTTCGGGCCTCCGGAAATGAGCTGTTTTGTTGGATTTTAATTGTCAGAATTTCTTTTTCGGTTTGAAATTTAGGGCAAGACTTAGCGTAAGCTGGATGGTCACCTTTGCAGTTCACACAGCAAAGGGATGATGACATAAAGACATTGGTCTTGTGTTCTGTACTAGAGCATTTAGCGCAGGTCTCTTTGCAACGGCAAGCGATGAAAGAGGTCGAATCTTTGGCATTCGAATTGGATTTGGTATCAAAAATCTAACTACTCAATTCATATAGGCTATTTTTACGTATTTAGGTATAGTCAGTGTATTGAAAGTTATTATATGTTTGGTGGGTATTCTTTGACCATTTCTTGGAAGTGATTCTTTTGACATTAATTACAGATTGATCAAACAGGGATTCTAAGATGTCTTGTTCCGTATCATGGACTGAATCATATTCAGAAATTACGCCTCTAAATGAATTCAAAGTTTTATGGGGTGTTACACTTACTTCTATTGGACCGACAAATTTTATATTTTGTATGTTTGAAATCTGTGTTTTATTTGAAACTTCTGAGTACATTTCCTTCTAGTATTTTTTTTTAATGTTTTTTGTCTCTCCAAACATGTTTAATATAGTTTTGTGAAGTAAAATTGCTGATATGTTTTTTAAATTTCCTTTGCTACTTTTCACAAAAAAATGTTTTTGTTCTAGTAATTGGTTTTAATATTTTTAGCTACATATTTGCTCCACTGCAGGAGAAGTTGAGAGCCGAAGTAATGTATTGGGGCGTTATGTTGTCTCTCAATCACTAGGATCACCTTTTCCGAAGACACGGATTGGCAACAGTGCGTCTGATATGTAGTCGTGCACTTCGAGAGCTCCCATAAATATTGAAATAGGATAACGAATATCGAACACAGATTGGTAAATCATATATTATATTGAAGTGCTAGAGAGGACGGTTAACTAAAGATAACTGTTATTAGTTTACTTGAATTATTTTCTGAATTATGTATGATTGAACTCTTGTTTGAACTCCCATTGAATTAACATTGGACCTTAAAGATCCTATAGCGGATCCCCCCTCTGCTGCGGCACCTATAGTTTTTACTTTGACTCATAAGTAATTGAGATCAGCTATCTATAGAATTTGTAAATATTATTGTGAGACAAAAACTCTCTTAATTCGCATTATACTTACTGTTTCTGTATTAATTTCCCGAGGACTCCACGTTAGTCCTAGCTAGGCTACGAATGCACAGCGTCCCCTGCGCACAAGAAACGAAATAGTGGATTCAACCTGTCTAGAACTACACGGAGGTTTACTTGGGTTTGTTTCTCTTCTACCTTGAATGAATAGAGAAAAATGGTCTACTATTACGGGGATTGATTCCGTTCTTAAACCATTCATCGATCTTTCGGCGACTGGAGCCCACGACATCTGGCCCATTAGTCAACACTGCAAGTACAGCAGATCTACCCCATCTAAGACATCTGGCCCATCAATCGACTCGGCGAGTTCTACGGAAAAAGAATAGCGTCAACTACACATGTAACAGGAAAAGTGCAGGCCGTGCTTTCACTAGGAGGAATTACAGTCCCCACTGTGCACTATATTCAAAGCTATTATTTGAGATTAGCTTATTTCCTGAATATTGATCAGAACGGCACCATCTGTTGGAGTGAAAAAATTAACCGTGAACTACCACATACAGATCATCCGGCCCATCAATTAACTCGGCGAGTTCTACGAAAAAAAGAATAACGTTAACCATACAAGCAACAGGAAAGGTGCACGTCGTGCTTCCACTAGGGGGAAATCACAGTCCCTATTATGTGTATATTCAGAGTTATAGTTTGAACTCAGTTTGGATTTCCCAGGTTTGATCGGAACACCACATCAGTTGGAGTGCAAATATTAAATGCTTCCTCTCGCATACAGCTAAATACTTGGACTGTTTTGATATTGTGGATCCAGGCTTTTGTATTGCGTGTTCTGTTTGTCTTGGCTCTTTTTTATTATTGTATATTAAAGTACCTGAACACAGTAGACATAGTTAGAGCGTCCTCCGGAGAGAGTGCACTTTTCACTATAAATTTCATTCTAATATTTTGATTTCCTGGACCTAAAATTACAATTGTCCCGATTGCTGTGTTTGCCACCTAAACAGTAGACATAGTTAGAGCGTTCTCCGGAGGGAGGAAGGCTCTTATCAATAGAGTTTGTTTATAATTGGATTTTTCTCAATAAATGCGGAAACGCTTAGGCTGGGCGGGGTTGCGTAGCAACCCAAAATTATCGCCGTATGGCTTCGGCCGGGTCGGTTCAATAAGTCGACTTTTCCGAAGACACAAGTCTCCACGCACGGCAAACACGTGGGTGATATAATTCTCAAGAGGACCCCTCACCTCCGAATAGGTAACCACAGCGAGGAAGGAAGAAAAAGCAGAAGGGTAGAGAAGAAAAAAGGAAAGGGAGAAAAGATAAAACTCAGGTGTCCCGGGGTTTTGAAGCCCGTACAAACCTAAAGAAGGAATGCCCCCGAGGGCTTTTCCTGATCAAGACTAGGTCCATTGCTTTATGTACCTGGTACCATGAACACTGACGTGTACCTCGACGTTCTGCATAATTCGGCGTTGCTTACAAAAACTATGGCAATACTATGGCGTTGATGGTTGTTTCTTCCAACAGGATCAAGCTCCATGCCATAACGCAAAACGTATGCTGGACTGGTTTCCTGAAAATGAGGTGAATTTGCTTGACTGGCCTATTTAGAGTCCAGATTTCAATCCGATCGAGCACTTGTGGGACAAACTGGAGCGACGAGTACGACACAAAACGCACGCCTATCTTCACAACAATCTCTTCTCACAGCCTTGCAAGAGGCATGGTGAACTATTCCTGTCCAGACTTACAGACAACGTGTGGAAAGTATGCCTCGACGAGCAGCAGTTGTAATACAAGTAAAAGAGGGCCTACCTGTTACTAAATGGAATAAAGCACTTTTTCTGAAAAACATGCACTGCCTTAATACTTTTGTCCATATAGTGTATATACTTACAAGGCAAGTCAATAATTATTCTTTATTTTTTTCCAAATAATTTATAATTGTTATAACTGGTATCTACAATTCTATTAAAAGCTTTCCTAAATCCTCAAGATTTTATGTTTGTTAAGATGGATATTTATTACAATTTTATTACAAAATTTTATTTAATTCTTGTTGTTTCCAATAGCAGCTGTTTCCATGAGCAGCTTCTCAAGCCACGACGATTTGATGTGGATTGGATTGGAGATGGTTTTGTGGCATTGAGTCCTCTTGGAGGACATATTATGCCAAACTCAAGACAAAGAATCAGATATTTAATATAATAATAAAGTGAAATGAGTCAAGTCTTAATAAAATGAATACTTTATAAAATTATATGCGATGAATAAAGCTATATATATATATATATATGCCATGAAAAAAGCTAAAAATATTTGGATGAGGATTCTCTCCAACCATTTCTTCTAAAGCCAAGGTATATGAATTAAAATGTTTAAATCGTTGTCTATTAAAATTAGAACATTGTATTAAAATGTGTTTTACCGTTAGTGGGCAAATACAGTAATTGCAAACAGGACGATCTTCTCCGAGTATTGGATTGGATTTTGGGGTTTTATGGCGCAAGGTCCAAAGGCGGACAAACTGCGCCAAACGCAAGATAAAAATAAATAAGAATCAATGTAAACATAAAATTATTTAATAAAAAAGGTAGATTTATGTCTTGCGCAATATGATAAATAATTTATTTCATTATAAAATGAATATAAAAAGTATTCGTGAAGGAAAATAATACGTCATGATCTTAAACAGTCTGATGAACAATATAGTAAAAAATTTAAATAGCATATAAATAATAGATTATATAAGTATTGTGATGGATAAAAGCGCTATAGGAGATTTAAAAAACCAACTGAATGTAAAAATGCAAAAAGGTTTGAATGGGGATTTTCCCCAATCAAATCTCGTAGATTTAAAAAAGTACTTTAAAAAAATTTAAGACGTTGATAATTAAAAACAGGACAGACAATTAAAATATGATCTACAGTAAAAGGAGTGGAGCACGAATTACAATTTGGGACGCTCTCTCTCAGAAACAGATGACGATGAGTGAAACGAGTATGTCCAATACGAAGGCGAGTCAATTTGACGTCACTCCTTCGCATGGGTGCTGATGGCCATGGATGAATAAATGGTTTGATGGAATGTAGCTTGTTGTGGATTTGCAGATCCCAAGATTCTTGCCATAATGAATTGAAAATATCTTTTGTATACATCTTGATGTCAGTAAAAGGAACGGCCTGCTGCAGTGGAACGGAGGCTGCTTTCGCAGCACTGTCAGCAAGCTCATTACCTTTGATGTCCACGTGACTCGGGACACAACAAAAAAGAATATAAAAACCCCTGCTCTTCAATGTGCGTAAGATGGTAGATGGTAAATATATCAGACACGACAGGATGGCAAGTGATGGTATATTGCTCCAGTTGTTGTAAGACACTCATGCTGTCAGTGTATACACAGAATGAATGGTAGGTGTAAGAGTTAATTTGTTGAAGCGCGTGATAAATTGCTACGGCCTCAGCAGTGTATACAGAGCAGGATCGATGTAGGCTATAACTATATGTGCAGTCTTGATGGGTTTTTTTTTCGTTTATTATTTTAAAGGCACATACATTATTCTACATACATTGTTTTACATCCTTCTAGTGGGGGGTATGGGACAGTCACCTACCATCGGTTGGCACTCATAGTTTTTTTTTTGTGCGTATACACTTTCCGAGGAGTACTTTGTTTGACGCACTTTGCAGTAACGTATCGTCGACGATTCTGCTGTCGGACAAAATGCCTTCTTCTAGTGGGGTATGGTAGTCATCGTCCTACGGGTCACCTTTTGAACACCCCCTACCACCACCTTCCATCGGTGGCACTCTGTTTCTTTACAGTACGTACACTTTTGTCCAATACGGAGACTTGTTAGTATTACAACCTGTCTTCTTAAAGGTAGCGATTTCCATTGAATTATATTTGGTTTAATAGAGTGAAGTTTGTTCATTCCATTTGTTCTGCCATTTTTTCTCCAAAAATTTGTAAATGCTAGATTTTAAGTCACGATCAGGGATGGTATGGTTAATTTTATTTACGGCCGATTTGGCGTCTTTGTCGACGACAGATTCTCAAACAGATCAGCAAAGATTATGAATTAAAATCTGTAACAGCCGAACAATACAAAAAAAATGAATATATTAGAGACGCATTAATCCGGATTTTAAGAAGTCGTCGTATTTGTGAACGTCTACTGGAGAACACTAGTCACTTAGGCTATCACATCCGATCATACAAGATCGTTGGAACTGGCAGAACTTCACTCTGCTTCATACTTGGCCCCGTCAAATTCGACGCCTGTAGCTGATGTGGAGCAGTAGGAAGACTACCATGAAGTGACACTCAGCAGCAGTTGCCATGGGCCGTAATAGAACATGTTTCTTCCGTGCAAGCGATCGCCATTCACGAAACTCCCGCCCAGCAAGGATGTACTATGCAGTGGATGTGGAATAAAGGACATTACTAAAGAATCTGCACGTTTAAACCACTGAGTGTTTCTGCTAATTCCACTGCATTTGCCCATCTCTGTACTTCCACATTGTTTTCGAAAGTTTTTAGTTACAACGTTAATAAACGGGATCGAGCTGAATGCCTTGATTGTGACAAGGGCAGCTCACAGTTTTTTAAATCAGTACCTTGTACGGAAGTGTGGAATGATTAAACCATATTTGGTTAAGTCGATTTCTATGTCCTCAATAGTGGATTCTGATTCGCCAGATTCTTTAATATATATTTAATACAGAATATATATTATCAAGTCTTCTCAGCCATCTACTTTTCCTTCCAGCTTTGCTGACTACCCTAGAACATCAAGAAGTGACACGCCATCCAGCTCGTCATAGGGATCAGGTCCATATAAACCCAGTTATTTTTAGCGACCCTATCACCCAACCGATCAGTAAATTTGTTAATATCATAAAGCTAATTCTATAAAATAAAAGTATAGTATTAGACACAACTTTTGAAAATGATTTGTAAGGAATATCACCCATTTTCGATAGTTGAAAATTGGCTACAGAGCTCCATGTCTGCAATGTGTAGAAACAGTTTCAAGACACTGGATCCTTCATGGTAGGGTACACATCAATGTTAGGTTTTAATGCGCTCGCGAAATAGAGATTGTAAGGGGAAATATATAAATCCTCCATGTAAAAATGGTTTGGTAATGACGCTGCATGCCTTTTTTGTGGATCTGGGAAATTTAAAAGGAGATTTCGGGTTTCTCCTATTAAACCATTTCAACCAGGATTGTCTGCTTTCTTCTCTCTAAGACGTGGTGGTTTTCGCTACAATTCTGATTACAATCAGTTATGCCAAGCAATGCATGGGGTCACCATGCACAACTTTTTAAAAAATAGCAATGTTTCAAATTGTGAGGGGGATAATGATCATGGGTGTTGCTCGATTTTGGCGAGTTTGATCGAGCATCGATGATGATCCCTTCGTGGAAGGTGATTATTCCATGACTCTCCGCAGCGCCCCTCCTGCCACTAACATGGATGTCAATGTTATTGCATACATTTGTGGTTTTATGGCAAAAACTTTTTTGGGCAAAACTGATACCAATGAGGGCAACAAATTTTTGGTTGGGGCCAAAATACAGAATGCAAATACTTTATTTTTGTATTTCAAAGATTACAAAGGGGCCACAGATTATGGTCTATAATGGCCTACACAAGAATTTCTTGCCTACATGATAGAACTTAGCAAGTGCTTCTTCACATTTGTAGATACATTATTTCATGGAGTATTTGTAGCGAAGAACCTTGTTAATAAACTCTGTGAAATTGACATTTCATTTTCCTCGAGCCATCAAGAAAGAAAATGACTGCACATATGTATTTTGGGCCATCATTTGTTCGTTTGACTGTCAAACATAAAATAACAATATTAAATGACAAAATGTTAGAATACTTAGAGTAGACAAAATGTTATTCTAAAATATTAAAAATTTTATCACACATTTAATTAATATATATTTTTGTTTATGGTATAAAACATTTTTTTTTTCAGTTAGTACACTAAATGATTGTCTTCAAAATTTATATTAGTTTGTAGACTGTGCAAAATTCCAATTCCTGTAAATTAATTGGACCCAAAAAATATACCAGAAGTGAACAGGCAGTCAGTGTTGGCCAAGAGATTTATAGGCCAAGGGTTATCTTCACTGGAGACATTTTGTTCGATCGTGTTTGCCGAAGCCCGCGTCTCAGAAGGCGTACGACAAAATTAACTCGAAAATTGCAGGCGTGAGTAAGGTGCTCGCAAATGCATCGATGAGTAAAGCTGCTGAAGAAGAAAAAATCCTTACGGCACTGTAAATTCTATTGCAGTTAGTGGTGATGGAACATGGAAGACCCGCGGTTATACATCTCTTGTCGGTGTATGTACTTTGATTGGGGCTGACTGCGGAAAAGTCGTCGACGTCATGTCGTCGTATTGCAAGGGGCGCGACAATTACAAGGGCCCAAAGTTCGGCCCTAAATAGTGCCTTTCTGGCTAAACACAAGAATAACTGCAAAAAATCCACAGTGGGTCTGTTGGACAAATAGAAGCGAGAGGCATGCAAAGGATTTTCTGTCGATCAGAAAACAAGCATGGTTTAACATACCTGCTATATATGAGATGGAGATTCAAGATGTATTCGGCAATCGTCGAAAAAAAGCCATAAGGTGACAGTGTCACAATTGAAAAAATAGAGTGCGTGGGAAATGTCCAAAAACGAATGGGCAGACGCTTGCGTAAATTAAAGGCATCACTAGGTAAAAAGAAGTCGGATGTGAAAACGATCGGTGGAAAGACGGCATATTATGGCAATGCTATCCGTGCCAATGCCCAAAATGTCAGCGAGATGAGGGCAAGCTGTCTGGGCTCATACAGGCAGTACAGTGAAGAACCAAAACATTGGTTCTGTCCAACAGGCAGTAACAGTTGGTGCAAATACAACATCTCTGTTCAGAACGATAAGGTACGCGATTTGTTATGCCTCAAACGACATAACACTAATTTTTAAGCCACAGTGTGCGCTACTGCCAAGCCACAGAATAAGCGCGTTCTTTTCAGAGCCACTAGAAATTCCAATTCTATCGATAGACGCTGCTGACCTCACACGCTGACGCAGCAGTTGATAAAAGCCCGCGCAAACCGATATTTTTTATGAGCTCTGACTTTTCCACTGGCCTCCAACATGTGCTAGATGCACGTTCTGTGCGCGTGGCCTTCGTGGTACTTTTTAATTATATAGATCCTGATTGTTAAGTATCTTTTTTTTTTCTCTGCAGAGACAGGCTGGTGTAATTTGAACGTAATATTCCTCACACCACTCGCTTCAAAATTCCGCGTATTCCCCTTTCCTCCGCGTTAAATTATAACCCTTATGTCGCTTATCGTCTTTGCCATTTTCCCCTCACTGTTTAGTTTAGATCTATAAGTTTTTTCTTTATTATGTGTGTTAATTCTTAATTCCAATTAATTCATGGCTTTTTTCCTGTTTTTGTGTTTTGGTTCAATAAATATTCTTTGCGTAGCAATGATGTATGCTGACACGGCTAGCTAACACTTAAATTGAATTTATTTACATACACATACACTACAGAAATTACAAGACTTTCACGCACACAAAATATAAGGGACAGGGACATTTTTACAATCACATACTACAGCCTAGCTGCTGCTTGTTCCAGGGTTGGAGTTACACTGAGAAAGTTTTTGTCAGACCGCTAGGGGGCGTTGTTGGTTCCATTACAGACTCCCCCTATGGCTCTGATGACGTCCCGACGATGAGCAAGGATTTTTGTTTCTAGGGCGACCCCTTCTTCTTATGGGAGCTACATGCCCAGTGTCTCTCTTTACTCGGGGTTCATAGTAAGTTTATAATGCTGACACATGATAAGTTCCAAGAGTTTGGTCTGGACTGGCCGGGTCGGCAATATCATATGTTGTCGGCGATCGATTTGTGAGAATTACATATGGTCCTTCTCTTTTGGGCATTAATTTTCGACTTCTTTTATTTTTGCTGATGGGATGAATAGTAACCCATACTTGATCACCGGGTTTGAAGTATATCGATCGTCTACGACGATCAAAATTTTCCTTTCGTTTGTCTTGTTTATTTTCAACTCTATCTTTTATCTGGGTGGTTAGACGAGCAAATTTTTTGAGATACGGTGTTATCTCGGGCAAGAAGTTGTCGTTATCAATAACTCCTCTTATGTCATGAACCACATCGTCCGTTGTTCTCAGCTCTCTGCCAAACTGTAGGTATGCAGCAGTGTGACCGGTGTTGGGTACAAAATTTTCGAAACCATCCGTTCAGCCTTTTGTCGTTAGATTATAAGCATGGATACTTGATAAACATGTACGCTTTTGCTCCGGGACGTTTCACTGGAAATTCTACCTAAGTTCTTCCCCTATCAATGTGTGCTAAGTCCCTCTCTTTTCAACGGTACATTTGTACTCAATCCCCGAGTTTTTTAAATTTGAATGCCCAACCAATCACGGCACGCCAGCGAGATGACGAAGCGTTTTTGAAAAGGCTGGGAAATAGTTCACCCTTCGTTTTCTCGTGCCGATTTGGGCAAAAAATAGTTTTCCCACGAGTTCACGGGAGAAGAACTTAAACCACTCAACATCCCAGGTTACGAAGCTATAAGAGAGGCGGGAAAATCGGACTCGTCCTATTCGCTCTCCGATGTTTCAGTGGCTGGGGTCACCGTGCGGTGACCCCAGTCGCGGTTGGCCTTTTCTTTTTAAAAAGGATGAAGGGGTCGGTTGAGCTGGCTGGAGACCGATGATTACGAAGAGCTTTTCGTCTGTTTTTGGGAACGCGTGGTGAATAACTTCTGATGGAAAAACACCGCCCAGAATTGAGAAAACCGCTGGCCTCCCTGTGACCGGAAAAGAAGAACACCGTCCTGCTCCAGCGTCCCTCTTCGGATTCCAGAAGTTCCCTTCGTGATGATGAGCTCCCACGTCCACGCCCAGAATTGAGAGAAGGAATCCCTGTGACCGGTAAAGAAGAACACCGTCCTGCTCCAGCGTCCCTCTCCGGATTCCAGAAGTTCCCCTCGTGATGATGAGTTCCCACATCCACGCCCAGAAGTGAGAAAACCGCTGGCCTCCCTGTGACTCTGGGATGTGTACCATCATTCCGATCCAGCGTCCCTCTCCGGAATCCAGTAGCATCCTCCGTTTATCTACAATGGGCAATTATAGTTTATCGTTTTTCTTACTTTCCTTTAATTAAGTCCTTGCTGCTGAATTAATTTTTTGATTTAGAGTTATTTTCCTTTTTTTTTGTCCCGTGAAACGTCTCTCGAGTTATAAGCCCACAATAGGGTTATCCCAATATTTTGAGTAGATTGGAGTAACCCAATTGAATGCTTGGTCGTTTTGGACCTATTCTGAGGATTTTGAATGTTACTTTTGTTTTACTATTTTTGGACCAAAATTCACAGTGGGAGTTTACGTAAATCTAGAGTGTATTGTCTTTTCCATGTTTAGCTTAAATAAACGTTTTTTATCTTTAAAGATTTGTTTTCTTTTCCCCTCTTTTAGTGAAACCTAATTTCACTGTCTTTACATAGTTCCATCATCAATTACAGTCGGTAAGAGCCTTTTACACAGGGTTTTGTTCACACCGTAATGTAGAATTTGTTTAATTTTCCAAGCTCGTTAAGAGTATCAGATTCAATTAGAAAAACCCCAATAAAAGATAGTGCCGTGACGTTCTGCCGACTGAGTTTTTGATGGTGCTATATTCAGGAGCAAGCTTAATTTGTTTTTCTTTTTTTGACCTTTTTTTTAAATTAAGTTTTGTATGTGTTATTTAGATTAAGTTTTGTATGTGTTATGAGGGTATTGTGATTTTGTGAAGGGAAACTTTATGTGAAATCGCCCCTTTTGATAACAAAAATGACCACAAACCAGGTCAGGCAAAACGGCCAGGTCATGGACGAGGAACGAGTGGTTGGGACTTTTGTCGCAGAGGGAGGGTTATCTGCGGATAAAATTAATCTCTTGCCACTTTTCAATGATGGCAGTTCCTCGGGAAATGTTAGAGTTTTTGGCAGAGTGCAAAGAGTTGGCTGGGCATTTCAAATGGTCAGACCAAGACCTATTTTTGGCAACGAAGCTCCGATTACGAGGAGAGGCCAAGGCCCTTGTTCGGGAACAAAAACATTCAGTGACAGATTTCAAATCCCTCGAAAAAACCCTGTTGGACCGGTACACCAATAGACCTGACTTGTCATTGGCTGTACATGAGTTTTTCTCATTCAAGCAACCCAACACCATGCCTGTGGCAGTGTTCTTGGCAAAGGCCGATTCCCTGTCTTTCAAGGCGTTCTCTACGGGTGATGGTGACCACCAAATTGAGGAGCAATACCGCAACAGAATGCTCAGAAGCATGTTGCTTTCAAATTTTTGTCCTGAAATAAGGCGAGGTGTGTTATCTGCTAACCCTCAGTCAATTGACCAAGTGAAAGAGATAGCCCTGAGGGAAGAACGTGCTTGGATGTCCTGCAAAGCAGAGACTGCACATGCGGAAACTAACCCATTCCATCAAAGCACACCACTTTTTACTGCACAGGCTCAGCCTTCAGAGCAGAACAAGATCTTAGAATTGGTGGAGTCTCTGTCGAACCAGGTCAGGGACCTGTCGGTTGAGGTCAGCAGGCTGAGAGAGGAAAGACCCAGGGCTCCACAACAGAGGGGTGAAACCAGGAAATGCTACAATTGTGGCATAATGGGTCATTTAAGTAGAGACTGCAGAGAAGAGAGAAACACTGGCCTCTCGCCCCGACAACAGCCAAACAGGCAGAGACCTTTTTCATATAGGGAGAACGTAAACAACTACCCGCAGGTTCCCCCACGACAGAGGTATCAGGGACCACCCAGCCAGCAGCATAGGAATTTAAACTAAATTCGGGCCAACAGGCTGTACCACTGTTGGAAGAGTCCCCTCCTTTGATACAACAGATATTTACGTGTAAAGGATCCAATGACACACTGCCTATGATCATAACACACATTTTTGGAAAACCACAAAAGACACTCCTTGACTCAGGAGCTGGTCTTAATCTGATTGACGCCCAACTTTTGGTTAACAAAAACATTGTCAGAACACCCTGTCATGTTAGAATCAACACAATTGATGGCAGTGGCTTCGAAGTTGACCAGTGTGTTTGTTTACAAACAAGGATAGGCACAGATGTCTTCACGATTCAATACTTGGTCATGCCTCACAACATGTCAAGGTTTTTTTCAGTCATTCTGGGAAAACCCTTTTTGCAGGAACAAAAATGTCAACTCGATTTCGCCCAAAATTGTTTAAGACTAAATTCCCAAATTCTAACTTTTGAAGCACAGAAACAACAAGGCGAGGAACCAAAAGTTCAAGATAAGGGAGTTCCAGCTTCTGTTTATGCTATGTGTAAAACCATTTTATTCCCCCCATTTCTCAAAAAATAGTTTTTTGAAAAATTAAAGGCAACATTAATGGAGATATTTTTTTCACTGAACCAGCTTGGAATACTGGTGATAAGCAGATCTCGGTAGCTAGATCAATAAGCTCAACTAAACAAACTCAAATTCCCATTTTAATAATTAACCCTTCTGAAACCAACTAACTAAACTTGCTCAATGACACCCCTTAATTTCCTCTCATACCATACCAGGGTTGGACCTCAATTATTTTGCTCAAGATCCAAATTTTGGCAGCTGCGAAGAGGCAGATTTCGAGTGGAGCAAAACCTTTGATTTAAACCATCTTGACACCACTGATAAACAGAAGATTGAGACCCTTTTGGACAAGTACAAGGCAGTTTTTGCTGGTTCTGTGCAGGACCTACCAGGCTGTGACACTCTGTTACACCAGATAAACCTGACAGATTCAGCTCCAGTTAAGAGAAAATTATATAGAGTCCCTTACAACTTGAGAGAGGAAATGGAAAACCAAATTACTATACTTCTTGAGGCAGATATCCTAGAACCCTCAACTTCCCCCTATGCTTCCCCTGTCTTATTGGTTAAGAAACCCAATGGCGAATTTAGATTTGTAGTGGATTTTAGAGAATTGAACAAAAAAGTAGTTGTAGACTCGTACCCTCTACCCCTTATTTCGGAAGCAATTGACAACCTCCAGGGAAGTAGATATTTTTCAACCCTTGACTTAACAAGTGGGTTCTTTCAGCAGATGCTTGACCCGGAAGATAGGCACAAAACAGCCATTACCACCAACCAGGGCCTGTTACAGTTCAAAAGAACACCTTTTGGTCTAAAGACCAGTGCCAATTCATTCCAACGGTTGATGGAGATTGTACTTTCTGGTTTAAAACCAGCTCAGATTTTTGTTTATGTCGATGACATAGTCATTGCTTCCAGCACTATTGATTCCCATATGGATAAGTTGGAACTAGTCTTTGACAGACTCCTCCAACATAATTTGAAACTCAAACCCTCCAAATGTAATTCAAAATAAAACCCTCCAATCCATCACCTACCTTGGTTTTGTAGTGGCCAACGGAAATATTTACCCTGACCAAAAGAATATCCAAGTAGTGGAAAAGTTTAAAATCCCGACTTGCAGAAAGCATGTGAGATCTTTTTTAGGATGCATTAACTATTATAGAAAATTCATACCTGACTTTAGCCGTCGCTCAATCCACCTTACTAATTTAACCAAGGAATCCAAACATTTTAACTGGACTCAAGAGGCTGAGAAAGAATTTGATGATCTCAAAGTTGCTTTAATACAAACCCCATGCCTAACTCTCCCAGATATGACCAGAGATTTTATATTGTACACTGAAGCGTCAAATTCAGCTGTAGGAGGAGTGATTGCTCAACTTGACACATCAGGATTCCCCAAACCAGTGTCTTATGCCAGCAGAAAACTCAACTCAGCTGAGCGGTAAATTCACGATTTTCACTTATCATGCAGCTTTGACACATATTTTGAAGTTGAAAGATTCAACTGGTAGAATTGCTCGATGGGCCCTGACTATATCTGAATTTAATTATGAGATTAAGTTCATAAGCGGCAAGTGCAACAAGGTTGCTGATTTTCTTTCACGTGGGCTTAACCATGACACACCACCGACTCATGAATCACAGGCCAACAAATACAATGCTGATGAAGTCACCCTAGTTAAACAATTATGTACCCTTCATATCCAAATAATGACTCTCACAATTTTCAGGACAAGATTTTGAAAGATATAGCACATAAACAATCTTTAGATGCTAAATGCCAATCTATAATCAAAAGCTTAAACGACTCCAAACCAATCCAACCAACTAAGCTCAGATTTTTCGTACAAGATGGGATTCTTAAATGTAAACAACTTAAATTTTCCAATGTTAAACACAACACACCAGAATTGTCCTTCCTAAGTCAATGATTCATGACATTTTATCCCAGTTTCATGATTCCCCATCTGTTTGTCATCAGGGTTTGAGGAAGACTCTTTCAGCAGTCAAGAAATTTTATTATTGGCCAGGGATGCACGAACACATTGTCAATTGGATTAAATCCTGTAATAGCTGTATGCAACGTCGTGCTCACAAACCTCGAAAATTGGCACCCTTGCAACGTCCCGAAATTCCTCAAGGTCCCTTTCATAAAGTTGCCATCGATGTTGTCGGACCCCTTCCTATAACTGAAAATGGCAACAGGTACATTATTACCTATATCGACCATTTCACCCGTTGGTGTGAGGCTTACCCTGTTCCCCAAACAAAAAGTGTTGATGTAGCAAAAACGCTACTGAATTTTATTTCACGATTTGGCTGCCCCTCCACAATTCTCACAGACAGAGGTTCAAATTTTATTAGTCAAGCAATGCAAGAAGTTTATGCATCCCTGGGGATAAAGAAGGTGAATACCACCGCATACCACCCCCAAGGAAATGGAATTTTAGAGGTCTATCACAGAGGACTAGGCAACGCTCTGAGTCACTTAGTAAACGAAAATCACAACGACTGGGACAACAAATTGGAGTATGCCCTGTTAGCATACAGATCGACATGGCACTCTGCCACAAAACACACCCCGGCATTTTTGGTTTATGGTAGGGAGCTCAAGTTGCCCTACCACATGTTCGAAACCGAACCGCCCTTTTCAAACAGGGAGACAGAGGATTTTTCAACGGCCCTTCTTAAGAGACTACGCACTGCCTATAAGGAGGCGAACGATAACCTGGTTCAAGCGGCGGAAACACAAGTGCAGTACAGGAATCGTTTTGTCAAAGACAAAGGAATTAAAGTGGGAGACGAGGTTTATCTATACTTCCCTAATGTTAAGCCCGGGTTAACTAGGAAGTTCAACAAACCGAACATAGGAAATTTTGTCGTCACAGGAAAACTATCTGAGGTACTCTTTGAAATTGCGGATAAGAGCTACCCTAACCGCAAGCAGCGGGTAAATGTCGACCGACTCACAAAAGCAACCCCACGATTACCGCACGATTCAATTCAGGGTAATAAAGAAACCCACTCCAAGGCTCAATTCCCGTTTGCAGCAACAAACCAAACCCCAACACAGGACGGTATATCAACAGAATATAACCATGGTCCAAGTGGTAGTAGAGGCTGGGTTTATCTTCTCACACATGGGTACCCAACACGTAATGCCAATGTAATACAACAACCCACACATCCAGGAAACGTTACACAGGCGAACCGGAACAATGCAGTTGCAGCGCCCAACACCCACACGTACAACCTGCGTAGCAGAACAAATGGTAGAGTGGATAACTAGAAAAAGGGAACACGGGGGAAAATCCCTTCATATCAATGAAATTCACGATATTTGTGAGGAAAAGGAATTTGTAAATAAGAGTTGTATATTTTTTTGTTGCGGTCATTTACTTGACATTGGCGAGTAGACATCGTAACAGGTTTTTATTTCAATTTTTACAGTGTTTTTTTTCATGAGTATTGTTGCTATGGCATAGGAGTTCACAACCTGGACACATTGAGGTTCTTTCTCTTGTTTTTTTTTGGCTATAACATCCAACTTTGGTGTTGTTTTTTTTAGCGATTTCATATTCTGTTTTTCTTCACTCATCCCACTTTACACTTCACTTGTATCTGTATTTACATTTGTGTACATGCCCTTTTGTTTACATTTTTTAAGTTCTGTGAATATTGGTGTCCACTTTAGTGAACTTGACTCAACAGTGTTTTGTGTTTTTGCTCGTGTCAGTTTGCCAGGACACACTATTCCTTTTTCCGTCCACAATTTTGTTTGTCAACAACCCACGTTTTTTTTTGTTGTTTACTGTACACGTTTTGTTTACATTCCACTATTTGGTTACATCATACTATTTGTTAACTTTGCACTATTTGTTTATGGTACTCATTTATTTTAGTGTGCTACACAATGTATTCGTATTACAGTTTGTTCTATGGGCTTACATAGATGTGCAATTTTTGTTTACATTAGACCCCATTTTGGTCCCAATTTGCATTTGTGTTTTAAGTGATTTGAAACTATAGGTGAACTGGTGGGGTTTTTTTTAAATTTTTTTCTAATGCAGGTGTCTAGTTATCTCTCAAAGATATTTTCTTTAGTTAATTTTGTTTAGTTTTTGCAATGAGCTATAACGTTTAATCAAAAGTTTCTATTTAACTCTGTTTTGGTTTTTTTAATGTGTTCCTGTGATACCTGCATCATGTAGTTTTTCGGGTATAACGAGTACTAAAGTACACAGTGCTCGTTTACCTCATTCACGCTCTATTCAATGGTGTTCTTCGTTCTTGGCTTCGTACAATACTTGTTATTGTGGTGGAGCTTTCATGCTAAGAATTTTGTTTCCTAGTTGAGTAGTTTTTTGCCTTTAACTTAATAGAAAAAAAAATTGTTACAATTTTTTTAAGGAAGACGTAGGGCATATGTTGGGTACAAAATTTTCGAAACCATCCGTTCAGCCTTTTGTCGTTAGATTATAAGCATGGATACTTGATAAACATGTACGCTTTTGCTCCGGGACGTTTCACTGGAAATTCTACCTAAGTTCTTCCCCTATCAATGTGTGCTAAGTCCCTCTCTTTTCAACGGTACATTTGTACTCAATCCCCGAGTTTTGTAAATTTGAATGCCCAACCAATCACGGCACGCCAGCGAGATGACGAAGCGTTTTTGAAAAGGCTGGGAAATAGTTCACCCTTCGTTTTCTCGTGCCGATTTGGGCGAAAAATAGTTTTCCCACGAGTTCACGGGAGAAGAACTTAAACCACTCAACATCCCAGGTTACAAAGCTATAAGAGAGGCGGGAAAATCGGACTCGTCCTATCCAGTCGCGGTTGGCCTTTTCTTTTTAAAAAGGATGAAGGGGTCGGTTGAGCTGGCTGGAGACCGATGATTACGAAGAGCTTTTCGTCTGTTTTTGGGAACGCGTGGTGAATAACTTCTGATGGAAAAACACCGCCCAGAATTGAGAAAACCGCTGGCCTCCCTGTGACCGGAAAAGAAGAACACCGTCCTGCTCCAGCGTCCCTCTCCGGATTCCAGAAGTTCCCTTCATGATGATGAGTTCCCACTTCCACCGCCCAGAATTAAGAAAACCGCTGGCCTCCCAGTGACCGGAAAAGAAGAACACCGTCCTGCTCCAGCGTCCCTCTCCGGATTCCAGAAGTTCCCTTCATGATGATGAGTTCCCACTTCCACCGCCCAGAATTAAGAAAATTGCTGGCCTCCCAGTGACCGGTAAAGAAGAACACCGTCCTGCTCCAGCGTCCCTCTCCGGATTCCAGAAAATTCCCTTCGTGATGATGAGCTCCCACGTCCACGCCCAGAATTGAGAGAAGGAATCCCTGTGACCGGTAAAGAAGAACACCGTCCTGCTCCAGCGTCCCTCTCCGGATTCCAGAAGTTCCCCTCGTGATGATGAGTTCCCACATCCACGCCCAGAAGTGAGAAAACCGCTGGCCTCCCTGTGACTCTGCCAGCGTCCCTCTCCGGAATCCAGTAGCATCCTCCGTTTATCTACAATGGGCAATTATAGTTTATCGTTTTTCTTACTTTCCTTTAATTAAGTCCTTGCTCCTGAATTTATTTTTTGATTTAGTTATTTTCCTTTTTTTTTGTCCCGTGAAACGTCTCTCGAGTTATAAGCCCACAATGGGGTTATCCCAATATTTTGAGTAGATTGGAGTAACCCAATTGAATGCTTGGTCGTTTTGGACCTATTCTGAGGATTTTGAATGTTACTTTTGTTTTACTATTTTTGGACCAAAATTCACAGTGGGAGTTTACGTAAATCTAGAGTGTATTGTCTTTTCCATGTTTAGCTTAAATAAATGTTTTTTATCTTTAAAGATTTGTTTTCTTTTCCCCTCTTTTAGTGAAACCTAATTTCACTGTCTTTACATAGTTCCATCATCAATTACAGTCGGTAAGAGCCTTTTACACAGGGTTTTGTTCACACCGTAATGTAGAATTTGTTTAATTTTCCAAGCTCGTTAAGAGTATCAGATTCAATTAGAAAAACCCCAATACCGGTGGTGTCACAAGTAGAAGTATTCATCGCAAATCGGATCAAAGGAAGCTTGTCTTCCCAGGCAGTATGTTCTTCTCCAACTAAAATTGCAAGGCGGGGCTTCAAGTCCCGGTTTTTGCGTTCTGATGGATTGGCTTGTGGATGATAGACTGGTATGAGATCTTGATTCTCGATGTAACCTCGGAACTTTTCTAAGGCCCAAACTACTGCCAAGGCTTCCCGCTCAGTAGTCGAATAATTGTGTTCAGCTGGGATCAACAGACGACTAGCGTATTCAATGACATGTTCTTCTGGACCATTTTTTTGGAGAAGGACTGCGCTTAAGGCGTAGTTACTCGCATCTGTGCGAATTATGAAAGGCTTACATCCATCAGGTTGCTTTAACACAGGGGCTGTTGTCAAACGTTCTTTTAGGGTTTCGAAAGCTTTTTGCTGTTCAAGACCCCACGACCAATCGACTCTTTTCTTAGTTAAATTGCTAAGAGGTCGTGCTATGTCTGCAAAGTTCGGGGCATATCTTCTGAACCATGAGCAGGTCTGTAAGAAAGATAGGAGTTCTTTCACATTAGTTGTAAGTGGAATTCTTTGGATAGAAGCGATTTTCTCTTGATCGGCTTCAATTCCATCTCTCGTTATCCAGAAACACAAGTACTTAACACGATCACAGGAAAAATGACATTTCTCTCTATTTGTGTGTGTGTGCATGAAGTTTAAAAAGAGAAAGTCTCTCAAAAACAGTCTTTAGATCTTTCAAATGTTTGTCAAAAGTCTCTGATAAGATGACTATGTCATCCAAATATGAGAGTGCAAAAACATCTTTCAGGCCACTTCGGAATTTATCTATCAGGCGTTGAAAAGTTGCTGGTGCGTTACGCCGACCAAAAGGCATGCGTAGATAACGGTAAGTTCCGAATGGACAAATAAAGGCAGTTTTGTCCAAATCGTTTTCATCCACTTGCACCTGATGATATCCTGATTGTAGATCTATCGTTGACATGTATGATGTCGGTGTAGCTTCGTTTAAAAGATCGTCCATCCTAGGTAATGGATAAGTGTCCGGTTTCGTAACGGCGTTGAGGCCTCTGTAGTCAACACATAATCTTACTTTCCCGTTTGGTTTAGCGACGAGCACTACCGGAGCAGCATATGGGGATTCACATTCTTCTATTATGTTCTTTGCCAAAAGTTCATCAATTTGTTCTTTCTTGGCCGGAGACATACGATACGGTGGAACAGATATAGGATGATGATTCATAGTAACTATTCTGTGCTTCATGAAAGGAGTAGGTTCTCCCCCTGGTTCAAAGCAGCGTTTGTACTCTTGAAGTAAGCAGTTTAATTCTTCACTTTGCATCTGGGTCAGATGTCTTCCTTCATCACTTCTCAAGTGGACAATAGTAGTAGGCTCAGGCACAATCGTTGATTTAAAAGTTTTCGGCGTATCTTTTAATTCAGTAGGCTTCACATAGAAGAAATATTGTCTCTGAAGATCTTCGCTAAAATGCCAGGTTCCATTTTGAACGTTGAGAACAATGCCGGCTGCATGGAGAAAGTCTCTCCCTAACAGCGTGCTATTCCCTTTTGCTTCAGGAAGAAAAGGAAGTTCTGTTGACACAATTTTACCTTCTATACACAAGTTGATAACCGTTTTAAGAGCAACCTATCCTCCTCATCCTTCTTTTCAGCCTTCAACTTGTCTTTCTCGGTCGCATTCTCCGCTTTTAGGCGATCTTCAATTATAACGGCGAGCATATTCTTTACGAGCTCTTCTTCGTAATTTTCACTTTTAATTATAAGTTCTCGAAGTTTGATAACTTTTAAGCTGTCCGACACAGCCAGACCAAGCTCCGATGCAAGAGTTCGGAGGTCTTCTTTCCTTCCTTTCCCTAGGAACGCCATATTGTCCAAAACCTCTAACTATTGTTTATGTTGGAATTTTTTTTTCTTTAAGAAGAGAGTCCTAAATCTAGAGTCCTAAGTTTAAAGTTCAATAGTCCTAAACTTAATACCTTTAAATGCAAAACGTTTAGATTATATTAAGGTTCATTCCGTTATGGACACTTAACTAAAGTTATATGCAAATATTCTTGAATTCTCAGAACTATTATCAAAATACAAATAAAACATTTCCCAAACACTTTAAAAAATTCACTTAGCTGAGTATGAAAAATAGAAAAATACACAATTAATTATAAAATCATACACCTTCATATAATCCTTGATATGTTATTGTCCATTGTAGCTAAATATTCAGAAACACTTGTATACAGATACTTGCATTAACACTAATTATAAATCATGAATTCCTCAACATTTTAACAACTTGATCTAAACTACCATTCATTACAAAAATAATAATTCAATAAAGGCAATACTTTAAATATCAACTTCTTTCTAAATAAAATATCTCCCTAAATTCAGAAAGAAATATTTCTTTTGCGTGTTATCTTTATTGAAACACACTTTATTTTTCTTTCCACTCGTTGAAGAATGACAATGCAGTAAATATAAAATAAAGATCATGAAAAAAAACCATACATACAAAATCTTTTTTTTTTTCAATGCAACACGCCTAATAAGAAAAGTAAAAACAACTGGCGCCGTGTTAGACGTCGACTAAGATTTTCTTTTGGCGGGATAATTTTAGAGTTCAAGGTCGTTCAACTACTAGTTATCGATATATTATTACAGCACATCACACACATTCTACAGCATTAATATTCATAATTAATCATTAATTATCCAACTATTTAAATACATACATACAGTTAAATAGTTTTAAGCTTTCTGAAACACTTAAATCAGGATTGATTTGCAAGTTTAAGTAGTCAGACGAACAACTGAACATTAAAACGAAATTAATTTCTCATTACACAATACATACAAAATAAAGGAATTTCTTCTGAGTTAAAAATTACTTATTTCTACGGTACAACTTTGAAAAACCTTCTTTATAAATGACTTTTTTGTCTAGGTTTAGACGACATAAAGTATAAAAATACTTATCTATCCGATGGATATCGGGATCAGGCCCACAGTTGGGTAGCGAATTCTCTGTAGCAATGATGTATGCTGACACGGCTGGCTAACACTTAAATTGAATTTATTTACATACACATACACTACAGAAATTACAAGACTTTCACGCACACAAAATATAAGGGACAGGGACATTTTTACTATCACATACTACAGCCTAGCTGCTGCTTGCTCCAGGGTTGGAGTTACACTGAGAAAGTTTTTGTCAGTCCGCTAGGGGGCGTTGTTGGTTCCGTTACATTTGTTATTAAATTACATGGATATCTTTTGCGTTTTTTGCACGAACCCTTTTGGGGATTTTTGATCTCAATTTTGCATATTATGTTTTTTATTCTTTTCAGTAAATCTTTCATAATTAAGATATCGACGTCTCCTAATCGATAATTCATGTACAAGGTTCAGTGAGTCTTTTCTATTCAAAATTTAATTACCACTATACGTTCCAAATTTGTCTTGGTTATGTTCCTTTATTTTCGAACATTTTACAATCATTAAATTTAATTAAATTCTGGTCACGGCACCATTTCTGTTATCTCACTGACTGAGAAACTGTCATGCATTAATTGATCGGAATTGTCGATATCTTCTGAATTTTCATTGAGTCTTAACTTTTGAATATTGTTTCAGATGCCTAATTTGTTCTGGATAAATCAAACCCGCCGTTTTTCCTGTAAAAACGAGAGCGCTTTGAATGACTAGATCGCATTTCCTTAGTTTGCTGATCGTTTGGACGATCAATTTTTATTTTTCTGAATTTTTGATTCTTGTATTGACACAAATTTTGTACAAGGTACACATGTACAATGTACACATGTACTGTGACACATTTTTTCACCTTTATTACCATCCATAAGGATTTTATTTTTGAGCTGAAACTGCATATGTAGTCTTTTGACAAACTAGGCTTATGCCCTATGTTTCAGTATTTGTAAGGCTAAGTTATGCAATGAATACAATCTTTGAAATACAATTTCTCTCGAAATTTTAATTTTTTTAAAAAGTGATTGGAACTAACCCTTGTTTTGGGAAAATTGATTATTGAATAACCTTTGATCTGAGGAAATTTGTTTGATACTAAATGGTCTGAGTTCGAATTGTTTATTTGAGTTTTACAAATGAAACAAAATGCTTTTGTCTGATTTTTTTTGTTTGGTCGAATTTTCAAGTGAAGGAAAAAATTTGTGATGGTTTTCTAGAAAGTTTCCAAGTGGAAAAAAATGACCCTGATATTTTGTATATCAGATTTAAGTCGCTCTTTGATAGTGTTTCGAGAAAGTTTCCAAGTAGAACAAAATGACCCTGATATTGTTTTAAGATATTTCCGAGTGCGACGTGCTTTTTTTGTTTCCAAATGAAAAGGATAGCCTTTTCTTTCTGATAGGGTTCCAAATCGAAGTACAATCTTTTATTTGAAATGAGTTTTGAGTTGAGTAGAGTACTCCAGATTGATTTGATTGAGTTTTTTTTTTGTTTGTGTGAGAGAATTATGTGTTGGTAGACCCTCTGAGCATTTCTCAAGGTCGATAATTATAAGTATCACTTTTCCATTTAAATGGTTGTTCTACGTATGGCTCTTTTTCTGAGGTGAGATGAGACGTCGTCTCATCATGGGACTCGAGGCATGAAGTGGCACTGTCTGACTGCTCATGTTGTTTTCGAGTGGGAAGAATCATTTATTGTGTGTGGACCAAAATGATTGCTACATAACTACATGAAATCCAAACACCTCATTTTCATCTGATAACCAGTCAGAAAGTTAGTCCTAACATTTTTTTAAATTTCTTTTCCTTGCGAGTTAGGTAGTCCTCAGATCAAAGGGAATCAATTAGATAAGTGGTCAAATCAAACTTAAACACAACTCAGTAGTTGAATATTTCAGTTTTTCCTTTTGTGATTTTTTTTTATCCGTAGAAGATACATTTTTGTGACCAATCAATTTGTGTGTTCTCACATTTGTATGCTTATGATGAAATATTGACTTTTGATATTTTTGTATACAATGTTAAATTGATTTTTTTTTTCTAATTTAGTCGAATTAACCTAATTTTTCCTTTTTATGGTGTGATCTATGAAAACAATGTTGTTTTAATTTTTCTTTTTCAATAATTTGGTTTAATGTAGACTTACTCTACATCTCACATCCCTTTAAGAATTCGAATACTTCAAGCTCTTGCCAAATTACTTATTGTTTGTCTTTAATTGTTGGTCAGTTCTTAAGTACTATGTTAATTTTTATTATTTTGTGTTACCACTTCCTTCTGCTTTAGGTTAATTGTGTAACCATGGAACTTTTTTTTTTTTTGGCATTCTTCAAAACCACCTCAGTGTTTTTAGCTTTTCAAAACAGTCTTATTTTTTTATTCTACGGCTACTAGAAAAAAAGTTACAGCTTTTTGAAGAAAGAATGTCAGCTGCAAAATGAAACCGGAAATTGGAATAACGAAACCGGGGTTGATTTTGATGCTTCTGTTTTCGCTTGAAATATATACATTTTTTTTGCTACAATCATTTTTTAATACTTTCTTTCGAAGCGAAACATATTTGTAATAAGATTTTGCATTCAAGTTTTGGCAACGAAGGGAAATTTCAGATCTCAATCGTTTGTTTACTCTTCGTTGCTGATATTTTGTTTACTTTTGTTCCACGCTATTTTTTTTCGTTATTAATTTCATCAATTCAATCACTTTTTCTTCAGTTTCATGTATTTATCTTGTTAATCAACATGGGTAATACTAGAAGTAAGAGCAGAACCAAAAAAGGTTTACAGGGAATCGCCATACGAAAGAGAACTCTGTCGAAATAGAAACATCTATTGAGACAGCTAGCAAATCAAAACTTGGTTCGGTTTAAGTTTTGCTATGGTAAATGATCTGCCTGATACTGACAAAGTTAGTGGAAATCGAATTGTGAGCATGTATATTCTCCAGAATGTTTTCAAAAGTTTATGTTGTCCAATGTGCCTCACTAAAACTCTGTATTTGAAGGAGGATTCTGTATTTGGATTGAACTCTAACTTGTGTTTACAATACAAGATTTGTGAAAATTCAGCTATGGCTTTTCAACAAGTCAAAAACAAAATAACATAAATTTGCAATTGGTTTATGGTATGAGATTGATTGGTAGAGGCTATGCTTCTGCCAAAAAAGTGTGTGCAACATTAGATATGCCATCATTATCAAAATCAGCTTATCATAAATGTGAAAGCAAATTGGCAATTTCTGTGACTGAAGTAGCTAACAGTTGCATGAAAGAAGCTGCCGAGGAAGTGAAATTGACCAAACAAAATTCCCGAACAGTAGTTGGATGTGGCGTTTCGGTAGATGGGACATGGCAAAGAAGAGGACACTCATCTTTAAATGGCTGTGTAGCAGTTCTATCAATTGACACAGGGATTGGATTGGCAATTGACACAGGGAAAGTGTTGGACATCGAACTCATGTCGAGATGGTGTCGCCTGTGTAATTCGTAACAGAAATTTCATGGTGCATCATCACATAATTGCTCATGCAACCATGACGGTTCGGCTACGAGCATGGAGTCCGTTGGTGCGTATCGTTTGTTTGAACGTTCGAAGGATAAGTTTCAGTTAGAGTATGTCGATTACTACGGTGATGGGGACTCGCAAGGTTATTCAGCGGTCAAAGATATATATGGTACGGGACGTGTTACCAAATGAGTGCATTGGCCATATCCAAAAACGCGTTGGGAGTAGATTGCGCAAACTTAAAAGTAAACAGAAGAGCCTTGGAGGGAAAAAAAACTGACCGACAGAACAGTTGATAGGCTACAAAACTACTATGGCATTGCTATTCGTAGCAATGTAAATGACTTGTAGAGTATGCAACGTGCTGCCATAGCCGTACTTTTTCACTGCAGTTCAAATGCACAACAAGAAATGCATGGGCAATGTCCATTAGGGCCAGATAGTTGGTGTGCTTTTCAACGAGCAAAAGCTACGGGAAAAGTCCATCGATAAAGGCGACGGTTTGCCAAAAAACATTTTGAATATTATTAAACCAACATATATGGAATTGTGTGATAGAGAGTTGTTGAAAAAATGTCTTCATGGGAAGACTCGGAACAGTAATGAAAGTTTCAATGGTTGTTTGTGGAACATCGTGCCTAAGAATACCTTCGTGGAATTGAAAACATTTACTTTAGGTGCTTACATTGCGGTAATAAATTTTAATAAAGGGTACCAAGGGCCCTTTTGAAGGTTCTGAATATAGATCCTGGGCAGTATAATGTTGCCTTGTTCAAAGGCTTTGACATGGACCTTATCAGCGAGGCAAAAAGGGAATCACTACGTGCTTCGAAGCTTGCCCGAGAAAAAAAATCGTGCACAGAAGAGAAAATATGCCAAGACAGAAAAGTCAGAAGGTGTAACATACCAAAAGGGAGGGTTTTAAGGTCAGTGGGTATAGATTTAGAAATCTGAAGCACATTAATAGGAATTCTAAACAAATTTTGTACTTGAAATGTACAAGTATCACATTTAAACTCCTTTTTCTCAAAACTATTTTTTGATAAATGCAGTTACGGAGTTACGACATGCATGATATTTCCAATTATACTGTTTATATTGTTATGAAATTTAGTATGAATGTTTTTGATATTATTTTCTAGTGAATCAGCTAAAAGAATCTTATTTAGATTATTTTTAGTAAGTTTAGTAGCCTGTTTATGTGTAAAGATATGAAAAAAATTGTTATAAGGAATTCATGAATATTCACCAAAGGCTATAAATTCTAATCAAATTCATTTATCTAGAAACTTTTATATACATTCACTACATAATTATACTAGAATTGCATTGCAAGTTAAAAAATCACTTTAACTTAGTTAGTTTTTTAATTTTGAGGTTTGTCGTAAATTTAAAATTTGCTTAATATTTTTTTTATTAAAAATTAAAAAAAAAAAAACATTTTTTGGTTTTTAGTGTTTAATTATATGGTTACTAATATAAAGGCATCCGAAAAATTTAAAATATCAGTACATTTTCATGTTTTTGAAAAAAATGTTGTCGAACGTATATAGGCGGGTACCTTAACCAAATTACACGCAGCACAAAAATTTTTTTTTTAATTTTTTACAAGAACCATTGATTCCTGTGAACTGACTGGTTCTCGGTACACAATGTGTTTCTCCAATGTCTTTGTCATGAGACCTGCCTCCACCCAAGCAGTAAGAAGAAGCCCTGTCACCAGCGCCTTTGCCTAAAGAGAACCTGTCACCAGTCATGCAGAAGTGAGCCCTGTCGCCAGTCATGCAGAAGTGAGCCCTGCCATCATTCATGCAGAATTGAGCCCTGACATCAACTAACTACCTCCCCGTCAGTCTGGATGTATGCTCTTAATTTCTCAGTGTGTACTGATCAGTCACCGTGTGTGTCTTCATCAGTGCTAAATGTGTGCCTTTCATCAGTGCTAGTTGTGTGCCTTTTATCAGTGCTAAGTGTGCACCTTCAACGTCATCGAATGCATTTTTTTTTGTGTTGTACTGTGTCACCATGTGTGTGTCTCGTAGGTGCCTAGTGGGAAAATGCTCTTGATCACTCTCCGACCAGTCTCGCCAATAGTGCACTTTGTTCCCTCTCACGAAGATAATATTGTATCAGCATCCTCTGTTCAACTCCGTGATTTTTTTTATTTTGTATCATTGCATACCAAGACTTTATCACCAAGTTTGTCGCTGTATGTTAACAGCATTCTGCATTTCTGTGCCTACATGTGTAGTGTTAAGTCTGTTTGCCCCTTTATTGTTTTTCTAAATTTAAATTAATATAATTCATTCTGAATTTTTTTTCGTCGGGATCGATTGGAATGTTATGCCTCAAACGACATAACACTAAATTTTAAGCCACACTGTGCGCTACTGCCAAGCCACAGAATAAGCGCGTTATTTTCAGAGCCACTAGAAATTCCAATTCTGTCGATAGAAGCTGCTGACCTCACACGCTGACGCAGCAGTTGATAAAAGCCCGCGCAAAACGATATTTTTATACGCTCTTCGACTTTTCCCCTGGCCGCCAACATGTGCTAGATACACGTTCTGTGCGCGTGGCCCTCGTGCCACTTTTTAATTATGGATCCTGATTGTTAAGTATCTTTTTTTCTCTGCAGAGACAGGCTGGTGTAATTTGGACGTAATGTTCCTCACACCACCAGCTTCAAAATTCCGCGTATACCCCTTTCCACCGCGTTAAATTATAACCCTTATGTCCCTTAGCATCTTTGCCATTTTCCCCATACTTTTTAGTTTAGATCTATAAGTTTTTTCTTTATTATGTGTGTTAATTCTCAATTCTAATAAATTCATGGCTTTTCCTGTTTTTGTGTTTTGGTTCAATAAATATTCTTTGCTGTTCTAAATTTCTAAATATTCTTTGTTAAATTACATGGATCTTTTGCGTTTTTTGCACGAACCCTTTTGGGGATTTTTGATCTCAATTTTGCATATTATGTTTTTATCCTTTTCAGTAAATCTTTCATAATTAAGATATCGACGTGTCCTAATCGATAATTCATGTACAGGGTTCAGTGAGTCTTTTCTATTCAAAATTTAATTACCACTATACGATCCAAATTTATCTTAGTCATGTTTCTTTATTTTCAAATCTTTTAAAATCATCAAATTTAATTACTACTTTTTTAAAAAAGGACATAACAGATTTCCGTCACAAAAATACCTTACCAAAGGCAGTTTCGGAAACAATTAAAGCCGTGTTTAAAGATTTATCCCACCTCAAGTTATCGCGAAAATGCTTAGGTAGAAAAACACAAAATCCAAATGAGTCGTTGAACGCCTTGGTTTGTAAGTACAGCCCAAAACTAATTGGATCGGGCATAGTTATTTCCAAAATAGCTGCATATATGGCTGTATGCGACTTCAATGACGGATGCAAAAGTAGAGTTGAAATTATACAAGCTTTGGGTTTGAAAATCTGCAAGAGAAATGTTGTTAAATGCGGACTAAACTATGGACAAAGTGCGCGTTGAAAAACCGAAGCATCTATTGAAGCTCGTAGGTCCAAAAAAAAGGAAAGCAAAGGTAGAAATCGAACAATTTAAGGTTTCTGAGGGCAGTACTTATGATCCTGGAGCTTTTTAAGGTACCGTAGTTTGTTTGATTGCATGTTTTTTTTTATTTACAACTTTAACTTCATTTTTCTCAAAACATAACATTTTAGTTTGTGCGTTGGATTTCTCAGAAACTATTTATCATATAAATCTGAAGTTTCATACATATACTCAAAATAAGTTCTTTTATGACCTATACATAAATTTTTAGACCAATTATTAACAGAATTTTTTGGGGAGTTTTAACTAAATTTTTTCTAAAAATTAAATTTTAAAAAATACTTTATTTCTAAATTATTTTTTAAAAGTATGTATAACATCAAAACTGAACACTTTTCTATTAGATAAAATTAATTTTGTACTTCAGAATCCTGCACGCAGTAAAATATTGATATTAAAAAGTATCCAATTTATATTTCTGAATAACTTTTTGAAATATTTTTTAATTAAATAAAAATTTGAGAAACAATGGTAAACAATTATATGGTAAAAGTTTAAAAATTGTGAATTTTTTTTCATTAGTAAGTTATATTGGTGTGAAAAAGGATGTCTTCTTGCATACACGGATAATTATTATTACGAGTGCTATGACCCCTTAAATGAAATAATTTTTGGAACGTTCTTCAAAATGAATATATTGTATTTTTTATTGTTTTGCAGGTTGTCCTAAGAATTACGCGTACGAAACGCCAACTGGAAAAATATGCTGCGAAGTCAGGGGCTTTACTCCATACTATAGGAATGACACTTCAACTCTGTGAAAGATGGTGCAGCGTATAATATGGACCCTAGTCTCACTCACACTTTTCAATCCACAGAAAATTGTCAGTGAAGCGAAACGACGCAATGTTGTCGACAAGGAAGAGCACAAAACATACAAAACTGTATATACAAGAAGAGCAGTACAAGAAAATGTTTCCACACTTCCATACGGATTAATGTATTAGAAATATATTAGTTACGTTTTGCAATAATTTGCAAAATGGTGTCAATATATAGCGTCAAATAAACAGTTATTTTTTCACTTTCAAAAATGAGTATTTTTTTTGTATGACCTTTTCCAAGGTTTTTCTTTTGTTAAATTTTTAAGTATATGCCTTTCTGCCATATTTGGTCAAATTTGACCGTTGCGCCACAGATATACTATAACAAATTCTAATAAATATATTTCACTGTTTCTTCCAATAATATATTTGTTACACATTTACCTGTGTTGTGAAGCAGAATATTTGTAATACCTCTTAAAGTCACCGAGATAATATATCAAACTTTAAACACAACAGAATTTTGCAAAAAAAAATCACTTTTCAAATAAATATAGCTTTAAAATAAATTCACATATACTTACAAGCTATATTTGAGGTTCAGAACATACCTATAAATGTATAGAATACTGTAGTAAAAATTTGTTTGAATAAATTAAAAACTTCATGAGAAATAAGATTTATTGTAATCTAAAAAAATTATAATTTTCCAGAAAATGCAAAAATATTTTAAACTTCTACAAAAAATTATAGACGTGTTGTAACACCTTCAAATTCACCATACTTGTAAGTCAAGCCTTCCTTGACGTCATTTTAAATAAATTTTGATTTTCTTTTAGCTTTTAATATTTTCTGGATAATTGTGCTTTGGGCTTTACTTGTCGCTTTGATTTCTTAATTCTTTCAATATCAATTTCGTTGTAGTTTTTTAATCATTTCTGGTTCAAGAATTATATTAAGATAGCTAAATACAGGTACCAGCCCCATATAGCCTGAGTTGACGAACAAAATTGGTATCTTAGTACCCATTAATTGATTGCAGTTGAAAGAAATTTTCTTTCGGAATAATATTCTACAGGACATGGTTGAATGACTTATTGTTATTGTGGCTTGTCATGTAAACACTTGTTTGATAGTTCTTGGTCACAAAGTTGTAAAAAAATTGGGTTTTTTTCTTTGTCATCTGGAAGTCCTGGAGATTTTTCTTAACTTGTTCTTTCCATTGTACGACGCTCGCTTATACTTTCACCAACTTTCAGGACCCTCTGGACACTGTCCATGCATTACTTGAACAGTAATGGGGAAAAAAGCAGCTATTAAAGCTGACGCATATTTTTCAGATTCCCAACATTAGTGCGAATGGTAATTCTGTAACCTGTCGATAAAATTATATATATATATATATATACTATTTTATTCTGTGGAATTTTAAATTTTAGGATCTAGCAACAGTTTTTCAAAACAAAAGCTATTTTGAAGTTTGTTCTTAGACGAACACATGTATGTGAATGATAAAATTTCTAAGCCTATTTTTTTCCATGAGCCAAGAACTTTTCCATAGTCATCTTCAGTTTTCCTGTTGACTGATTATATATTTTGGATTGGATATGGTTTTGTGGCATTAAGTCCTCTTAGGACATTATGCCAAACTCAAGATATATATATATATTGGAAGACTGCTTAGTGAATTGCTTGTTGAGATGATATTTTCTGGATATCTGATGGAGTTGTCGTTCACGGCAAGAAGGCGATTTGTCGCCGTCGTTTTCTTCACATTTCGCGTTTTTTGTATTGGAAACCCTTTCCGTAAAATTTTTTTTCTCCGGACTCCCGCGCTTTGAATGGTTTAGATTTGTATTTTTTGCGTTGTTTCATTGGTTAACGTTTGTTACCGGGTTTGTTTAAATGATATTATTCAGTTGGACGCTATTTTTTCGCGCCTTCGGTTGAATTGTTACAGTGCCATTTGGAATTTTGGTTTATTTTCGCTTTCGTCGCCTTGGACTTTTTGTTCATTTTCGCTTTTGTCGGAGTTTCGGATTTTACCCTCGATCAGGTTTGGCAGTATATGGTATTACTAACCGTTTAAATTCTTATTTTTTTGCAAAAATGTTTAATGAAAGTATACACGATCCGAAGATCATGAGAGTTATTGAATGGTGCCAGAAAGTTAATTTGATTGCTAAGAGTGTGAAATGTCCTGAATATAGGAATGAAATGGGTTTAAAATTAAGAAAGGATTTGACTGATAGGCATGAATGGAGGTGTACAAAGAATGGGCATTATAGAAAGAGATCTGTGCGAAAAGATACATGGTTTGAAAGTAATCATTTGCATATTTGTAAGATTCTGTTGATAACGTGATACTGAGTGAATGATATTTCAATTAAAGTGTTATGAATGAGATAGATGTGGCAACACATACTATAACTGACTGGTACAATTTTTGTAGAGAAGTGTGTGGATGCTTGCTTTAAATTTAATGGAAAGATTGGAGAAGGAAAGACTGTTGAAATTGATGAGAGCAAGTTTGGCAAAAGGAAGTATAATAGGGGTCATCGAGTGGAAGGTAAATGGGTATTTGGAGAACTTGAAAGAGGAACGGTTGGTTGGTTTGGGTTTTATGGCACAAGGTCCAGAAATGGACAAGCTGCGCCAAACGCTAGATAAAATAATAAAAACATTGTAGATTTTAAAATATTAAAAATAAGTGGGGAGATTCCAGCGCAATGTTTCTTTGTAGATAAAATAATTTGAAAAAGAAGTCAAAATGAGGCAAAAATATGCTGATCAACAACGCAACAAAAATGTGACGAATTTATGATTGAAGAAGGTCGATGGATTTAAAGTGAAAGAGAATATGTACAAGTAAAGATAAAATGGTATGAATTGGGATAAAAATATTATATAGAATTAAATCGAATGCTATACAGGAACTTAAAAATATTTGGACGGGGTTTCTTTCCAATTATGAAAGAGGAACGGATAAATGTTTTATGGTTGTAGTGAATGATATGAGTAAGACTGTTTTGGCTTAAGTTATTCGCGAAAGAATTTTGCCGGGAACTACAATAGTGTCCGACTGATGGAAGTTTTCTGCTGCTATCGGTAACCCGAAGGACGAGGAGTTCAAGGGTTATCGATTCCAGCATAAGACTGTCAACCATAGTCAGCACTTTAAGGACCCGGCTACAGGAGTCCATACCAATGCAATCGAGGATACGTGGGGTACCGTCAAACGAGCCCTTAAGGGATCCAACTACGTTAAGGGTCAGTTTGACGGTTACCTCGCCGAATACATCTGGCGTCGTAATCACATTGGGACGGAGATATAACGAATGTATCTCGCATTTCTAGAGGAAAATGCTAAAATTTACCCCCAACAATAGAGGGTAAGTTTAATTTTCTTTACTTTTTATTGTTTATTTGTTCATTCGTCGTTTCCGTATATGCAAAGGTTCAGTGTGGATTTTGCTGATACGAAATTGGGCCGCCTTCTTGATTTGGCGACAAACGTCTTACCCCGTGAACGACAACTCCACCATTTTTTTTTATCTTAAAGTACAAATTTATAATATACAACTGAAAGGATGCATTTTATCTGTTCAATTAGATTACCCCAACATTGAAATTGGCCTCTAAATTTTGTGAACTTCGACCCGCTGAGGTCGAAACAGTTGCTTCTAAGGATCAACAAGTGTTTTGTTGCTCATATTGCGAAAATTTTGCTTCTCTTACAAAAATGCAAATGGAGGAACATTAAAAATGCAAACGAATTGATCGAAGTATTTGTCTGTGACAAAAACCAAGCAAAGTGCACGAAGCAAAATTGCAAAAATTGTCCAAGTCAAAATTCATTGAAAAGGAAATGGATGTAGATGAAGAAATTCAAGTTCATCAGTAGAAAAAAGGAATATTAGATAAGAGATAAGATTTCATGGATGAGATAATTTGTCAAATTAACATTTTCAAACACCTTTATAATCTCTCCCGGCAAGCTTAAGAGTTCAGACGACAAAAAGATGGTTTAGAGCTCGGTCAATAGTTAATTCAAATAGATTTTTCATAGGATTTTCAAATTAAACATCAAAATGAAGTTATGGCCGCCCACTGGAAGACTGATCCTAATTTATCAGTCACAATTTTCACGGCAATTGTATATTTTAGAAAAGCTGAGCACGAGGATATAGAAACGAAGTCCTGTGCCGTCATATATTGACAGCAATCGACACATATCATCAGTAGTAAAAATATTTAATCAAAAGATCATAGCAGAAATTGAAGATCTCAAAATCAAAGCTAAAAGAGTAACTATTTGGTCTGGTGGAGCAACAGCCCATTTCAAGTACCGTTACAGCATGGATCTTATGGTTTCTAATCGTGTACTTGGAATGGAATTTTACTGCTTCGTACCATGGGAAAGGTCCTCACGACGCAGTTGGCGCTGTTTTAAAACGTTACGTCTGGGAAAAGGTCTTACAAGGCCAAAAGATAATTAAAAATGCCCCAGATTTCTACAATGAAGTAAGCAATACAGGTATGAAAATGTTGGTCACATTTGTGGAAGAAAAAAAAATTACTAAAGAATTGGAGGAAATAGGAATGTCTTACAAAAGAATTAATGAACTAAAAGGAATACAGTAGTGTGATAGCATCAAGAAAGTTAGTTCTTCATGTATTAATATGTATATAAACACATGAGATGACATTCCATTTAAAAGAAACATCAACCTCATTGATTCCGAAAACGATCCTGTTTAAAACCATGAACAAATGGATATAGAATAATACTAGTGAGCAACTATGATAACTGGTACATTGAAAGAATAATTTCTTATGAACATAAAAAAACATCAGATATAGGCAAGATAAAAGTTTTGCACGAAACCGACTATAGTTTTAAACGGCCAAATTGTGATGACATTCAAGACATTTATGTTCAATATTTTATAAATATTTAAATTATTAACTGAAGACAAATATATTCTTTACTTTTAACTATTAACTTTTAATTATTTATTATCCATTGTAATTTTTTTTATAATAAATACCTAAAATGGGCTTGAAATTTTAAAACTTATTTGTTTATTTTATTTAAACATGTTTTAGTCATTGCGCATAAAAATGTCTACATATTACTAAATATCCTTTATCACATGCTATATATTTTTTATAGGTTAGAGGTAAGCTATCGCTTGAACAAGAAATTGTCATCCGATAGAATTGGCTACCCAAACACCCCACCAAGTGAAAGTGATATAGACATGCCTGTCAGGTCCTTCAAACCCAGACACAAAAGATGATAATGATTTAGAAAATCCTCTTCCAGGTCCTGTGAATGAATTCACACCAGAAGGGAAAAAGAAGCCAGATGGGAGAAAGAATTCTGGTAGAAAAAAAGTTAGAAGAGAGCACACAAACCTACATTCATATAAAGAAACTGGAAGAAAATTTTTAAATGTACGAGACAAATGGAAAAATACAAAAAAATACCTTAGATCAAAAATAGCCAAGAGAATTGATTGCAGTAATTTAACACCACGCAGCAAAACATGTAATCTGTTGAAAGGCATAAAAGTGCCTAATAAATTATGATGCCAACTTCTTGTTGGAAATGTATTCTAGACCCAGCTAACAGAAGGTTATAAAAACTAGATGATAAATCAAAACAACTTTTTGCAAAAATATTATCTGGACGAATAATTAAAAAATATTGCTCTCTGAATACAAGTAGATCTTTTTTAAAGTAGATGTTTTGCGGCTAATTTTGACCATAGTAAGTTAATCTAAGAGAAAGGTGTTAAGGGGGAAGCCATTAAAAAAAAATTAAAGAGTATTTAAAATTATTTTTTAGATGAGAATAGCCGTCTTTGTCCAGGAAAAAAAGGATTGCCTAACAAAGTTAAAGAAAATAAACAGAAAAAGTTTTTAAATGAATATTTGAAAATGTTGCATGAAAAGTACATAAACAGTTTCAATTTTCAAACAAGCTGTGCAACTTTTTGTAAATATTGACCCTTTTGGATTGTTCAACAAAATGTTGACAAAAGAGATACCTGTTTATACGTAGTTCACGAAAATATGAAGTTAATATCTGATAAATTATTACAACTTGATGTTGTCAACTCTAAATTGTTAAATGATTTAATTAAGCAAATGACACATCGTTCTCAGCAGAAAGAAGATTGCATGCTGCGCAGATGTGAAATTTGTAGGAATAAAACCCGATACCATTCAATATTTTTAATTAAATTCCATTTCATTCAAGTGCAGTGCTTTTTCTGTGTATTCGACTTATGCTTTTTCTGTATGTTTGATTTTGTGTAGTGCTTTTTCTGTGCATTGAGTGTTACTTTGCATAAGCATGGGTATAGTTAGAATGTTCAAGGAGATGAGGACAGAGGGAGCCAGTGGGGAGTTCTATGTGGAATGTGACTTGTGTGGGAATATGGTTGAGGCAGGAAAGGGGTGTGTGAGTGGGGTTAAAATGTCAGAGAAGGTTGAATTTACATGCAAGAGTTGTTTAGAGGTGGGTGATTTGAGGAAGGAGCTGGAGGCTTTGAAGGTGAGGGCTGCAGAGGGAGTGGAAAAGGGTGTCCAATGTGTAAACTTGGGGCATGTTGATCAGGGGGATAAGGTAACTAGAGGGGTAGTGGTTGGTGATTCAATGGTTAGGGCGTAAAAAGCGCAATTTTGCAAGGTGTTGCTTGCCAGGTGCCAGGGTAAAACATGTAGTTGAGGCAGGTGTGGTTAAAGGGGAGGAAAAGGCAGTAGTGTGGGTGGGAACAAATGACGTAGAGAGGACTACTAATGTTGAGTTTAAGAGGGAAGCAGAAACACTTTTAAGAGGCATTAAGTCTCATGGGGCAGAGGTAACAGTATTAGGATTACTACCTAGGTATGGGTTAGGTAATGGGTAGCTAAATCAAAGGGCCAATAAGATGAACGGGTTGTTAAGAGATTTGTGAGAGGGAGGAGGTTAGATTTTTAGATGTTTGGAAGGAGTGTAGGAGGGATTGGATAAGCAGGGACAATTTGCATTTAAGCTTGATAGGTAATAGGGAGGTTGGCAAGCGGGTTTTTAATATTCTGGAGTCAAAAAACTAGTATACAAGCAGGGATGGGAAGGACATAGAGGGTTGACAGTACACAGTAATTGCTTAGGAAAACTAACAGGGTCTAAATTGCAGGAGACAAACAATACAAAGGGAAAGTGCAATGTAAGGGAGAAAAACAATACCAAGACAAATAATACAAGGGGAAAGTGCAATATAAGGGTGAAAAATAAGCTAAAAGTATTTTATTGTAATGTTCGCAGTGTGAGAAATAAAATGGATGAGCTCAAGGGAATTATACAAGCAGAGGATATAGATATCATAGGGATTACTGAAAGTTGGGCAAGCAGTGAAGATGCACAAATTTTAGAATTAAGTGGATTCACAATGTTTAGGGAGGACAGAGAGAATAGGAAAGGGGGTGGGGTTTTGATTTATGGATGAGCTCAAGGGAATTGCACAAGCAGAGGATATAGATATCATTGGGATTACTGAAAGTTGGGCAAGCAGTGAAGATGCACAAATTTTAGAATTAAGTGGATTCACAATGTTTAGGGAGGACAGAGAGAATAGGAAAGGGGGTGGGGTTTTGATTTATGAGAGAATTCTTAAACTGTACGGAAATAAAGTTAAATAGTAAAACTGAGGGTATAGAATCAGTCTGGGTGAAACTGAATACAGACAAAGGACTAATTCTGGGTAATATATATAGACCTCCTGTTTGTAGTGAAGAGCAGGAAAAGGGCATGTGCAATCTGATAAACGAAGCATGTCAAAAAGGAGAATTAATTTTAATGGGGGACTATAACTATCCAAATATTGACTGGACAAACAATCTAGCTACAAATGGGAAAGGGGCAGAATTTTTGGAAGTGATACAGGATTGTTTTTTGTACCAGATGGTGTATGAGGATACTAGGGACAATGCAATATTGGATTTGATTTTTAGCAATGATGAGGATAGGGTGCAGGATTTGGTTATAGGTGAGCCACTGGGAGAAAGTGATCATAGAAGTACCAGATTAAGTATAAATTTTCAGTCAGCATACACAATCAATAGTAGAATAATTCCAAATTTCAGAAAGGTAAATTTTCATAAGATAAGGGAAGAGTTAAAGGAAACATTCAAAGGGGGATTATTAGCACTGCATCATTCTGAACAATGGGAGGAATTTAAGAATAAGTTAGACAGGGTGTTAAAAAAACATGTAACGTTCAGGAAAAAAGGAAAATCTAGAAAATTGCTCCCTGTGGTTTTCAGGGGAAACACACAAAGCTTTCAAATTAAAACAAAGAACATACAGGGTATATAAAAGCACTGGTAACGACAGGGACAAGGAGGCATATCAGAAAGCCAGAAAGGAGTTTAAAACTATTAGTCTGAAGCAAAACGTGTCCTTGGAGGAAAAAAATTAGCAAGGGAAATAAATATAAACCCAAAAGAATTTTTTGCATATGCAAGTGGTAAAAATAAATTTAGCACTACACTGGGCCCGTTAGAGGGGAAGGGAGGTGAATTAATTCAAGACGAGGTGGGAATGGCAAACGTGTTAAATGACTTTTTTCTGGGGGTTTTCAATGGTAACTATAGTTTAAAAAAGGATCCCAAGGATGGAGCCTTTGCAGGGGGTATAATTAAAGAATGCAAATTCAACAGGGAAGAAATAGTACATCAGTTGAAAAGAATTAAGCCATCTAAAGCACCAGGGCTAGACGATATTTATCCGAGAGTACTTGTGGAATGCGCGGAAGAACTGGGGGAAGTAATTCACACGATATTTAATTCAACATATAGCACAGGTTGGGTGCCAATGGATTGGAAGTTGGCCAACATAACTCCAATTTTCAAAAAGGGAATACAAAGTGATCCAGGCAACTATAGACCAGTAAGTCTAACATCAGTAATTTGCAAAATATTTGAATCTCTGTTAAAAAAGCATATAATGTTATACTTGGAGGAGTGGGGACTGTTATCAGAGAATCAGTATGGGTTTAGGAATGGCAGATCCTGCTCTACAAACCTTTTGAAGTTCTACGAAAAAATTACTGAGGAGCTGGATAATAAGAGCAGTGTGGATATCATGTACATAGATTTTCAAAAGGCTTTTGATAAAGTACCTCATGAGGCATTACTGTTTAAATTGGAAAGGCTGGGGATTCAGGGAAAAACATTAATATGGATAAAAAATTGGTTATTGGGTAGAAAGTAGAGAGTGCAGGTAAAAGGAAATTAATCACAGTGGACAGAAGTTATAAGTGGGGTGCCTCAGGGATCAGTTTTGGGACCAATTTTATAGATGATATAGGTCAGGGGATCAAGAATAGAATCAGTATATTTGCAGATGACTTAAAAATATGGGGGACAGTGGATACCAAGTTACAGATAGGAAATTTACAAGGAGATTTTGATAAGATATCCGAATGGGCTGTAAAATGGGGTATGTCATTTAATGTAGGGAAATGTCAAGTTCTGCATATGGGTTACAGGAACAGTGGAGCCGAGTACTGTCTGCAGGGAGTAAAGGTAAAGGAGGGAGAAACAGTCAAGGATCTTGGGGTGATAATTCACAGGGATTTTTAAATGGGTCACCAATGTTCAGCTGCGGGTAAAAAGGCTAATAGGTTATTGGGGTATATTAAAAAGACTGCATTTTAATGTTCATTAAGTAAATTAAAAATATCAGCAATCTAATTTATTAACATTTTGTTAAGGAAAAATATATTTCAAAATATTGGAAGGTAGGACAATGACGAACCTGCCAGGACAATGATGAAAATAGAAAAAATATATAAATTTCTTGTTGAACATTTCATATGACCATGTATTTTTAATTCAGCTGATTAAGTACATAAATAAAATTACTAGGAACATGACAATTCAGGAAATTATGGATTCCCGAATATTTAAGTATTATTAGAAAGTAGGAACATTGTGGATAGTTATTACTGCAACTTTTATGCTTTTTTTTAACAGATTACGTGTTTTGCTGTGTGGTGTTAAATTACTGCAATCAATTCTCAGCTATTTTTGATATGTAGTATTTCTTTTTGTATTTTTCCATTTGCCTTGTATATTTAAAAAAAATTTCTTCCAGTTTCTTTATACGAATGTAGGTCTCTGCTCTCTCTTCTAACTTTTTTTCTTAACATTATCATCTCTTATTGTGTCTGGGTTTGAAGAACCTGAAAGTTGAATATCTATACCACTTTCACTTGGTTTGGGTAGCCAATGCTATCGGATGACAATTTCTTGTTCAAGCGATAGAGTTTTTAATTTTCTTTCCTATTTTTATAATTCCCCTTTTCTGCCTCGAACTCATTTTAGCTATAGGCTTTACCACTCCTTTCTTCTTTTGGTTAACATATATTTCACATGCCTCTTCAATTTCTCTTGTATCATACGTTATGGAATTTTTTTTAATATGCTCCTGACAACATTTCTCAGCTAACCTTTTCTTTAACAACCTTTCCTCATATGTTTGTTTCTTTTTACCACTCATATCTGTCCGTCTATATATTGTTTACAACTTATAAAAAAGAGCATGTGATAAAGGATATTTAGTAAAATCTAGACATTTTTAGGTGCAATGACAAAAACATTATGTTTTAAATAAAAGAAACAAATAAGTTTCAAAATTTCAAGCCCATTATAAGGTATTTTACTATTACAAAAATTGCAATGGATAATAAATAATCAAAAGTTAATAGTTAAAAGTAAAGAATATATTTGTCTTCAGTTAATAATTTAAATATTTATAAAATACTGAACATAAAACATCATTTTCCTGTCTTGACATCATTGACTTGGTATATTAAAGGCAGGACAATGATGGCCAGGATAATGATGAAATAAGATGAACCCTTAAAAATTTCAGTTTGAATTTCACACACATTTAAGAAATATCTTTTATAGACTTGATAATAAAAAAAATTAAAAATTTACTACAAAGATTTAATTTTTATCAAAGCCAGGAAAATTATCTTCAATATACCTAAACCTTGAACTTGTGTGTGCTGACCAAAAAAAAGTTGATAACTTTTCAAAATGGCAGTTATTTATTTAAATAACCTCAACCACAGTTTACTTGAAAAGTATTCTTCTATTAATTGCCCACATAATGATATCTGAGATGCCAGGAAAATGATGGTATTACTTGGGACAATAGTTATTGAAGTCACTTTTGGAAATTTTTTCAATATTATTTCCATTATTTTAACTATAATAACCTTTCAAATGAATAAAGCAGAATAAATTATTTACAAGAATATATAAATAAATATTAAAACCCTAATGAATGAAGAAATTGTAAAATTTCACTCAGGGACATGCCAGGACAATGATATTTGACATTTTAAAGTTTTAAAGATGTATAAAATAAAAAAATATGTCATTAATTTTCTAATTCTGTAGATTATAAAAGTGATCCTAAACTATTCTTGAAAGTTGATAAAATCTTCAGAGTGATAGAATTCTATAAATTTTGAAGGGACATGAATTTTGCCTATTTTGCAAGAATGACCCATATACTATTTGCGCGAAAATACAGTCAACAGCATTTTGTTCAAAGTCACTAAAACGTGGCTGTGTGGGCACATTTAAAGCCCATCTTACAAGATGTCTTGGCTAGGAAAAGAAATGTTAAAAAAGTGATTTTTTTTTGTGATTCCCCTAGCACACAATATAGAAACAAAACCAATTTTTTTCAGTCTCTGGAATCAGTAAGTTGGAAGTTTTCAGAAGACGGACACAATGAAATTACTCCTGTTGGAGTAAGCGGGATTTTGGAAAGAATTTCATACAATTTGGTTGAATTTGGAAATGATGTAGGTATATTTTAAGACCTCTACAAAGTTTTAAAAAAGCATGCTCAGGAATTATAATTTTTAAAGTGACACCTGAGGATATTCAAGAAATATGTGATACTTTTTGAAACAATTGTGCTTTAAATACCTTTAAGGGTACAATGAAGATCCACCAAGCTATAAATGTGATTGGAGGGAGGCTGATACATTATACTTCAGATCATTAAGCTGTGCGTGTTCGGTAGATCAAAGCTGTTGCCACAATTTTGATTTGGGATCACAAAAAAACACCAGTTTTGATGAGAGAAATGTAAAAGCAGCTATGCCATTGGATAACCCAGTTCAAAGCAAGTTTACATTTTGGTGAATGTTGATGACAATGACTATATATTTTGATGATACTAAGTGATTTAGAGATGATTTTAAGCAGTTTCCTTTATTTTGAAGTGCCTTTCCACTAGAGCAAACTTTTTTGTGAGGCACTTAACTTCATTTTTGTTATAGATCATTAAATATTTATTTCCTTAAAAGAGCAGAAAAATATATCTTTCTGGGGAAACAGTTAATGTACTGCATGATGATAAGCCTTATCACGGGGAAATATTGAGAACATCTGAAGCTTTCTGTGATGTAAATGTAATGGTGCCTGCTTGTGAAAACAATTTTAAATGGCCTTCCAGGAAAGACATTCACAAATATACAAAGACTGATGTGAAAAAAGTTGATCCTCCTGAACCATATGACAATTGAGTTTTACAATGTTTCTACTTTCTAATACCTAAATATTCATGAATCTCAAATTCTGTCATGTTCCTAGTGTGGTTATTTATGTACTTATGACCATGTATTTTTAATGCAGCTGGACTATGTTATGCTCAACAAGAAATTTATATACTTTTCTATTTTCATCATTTTTCTGCCTTCCCATATTTTGAAATATTTTTTTTAATAAAATGATGATAATTTAGATTGCTGATATTTTTAATTTACTTAATGATCTGGTAGAAAATTATTCCTATTTCACAAGAATGACCCTAATGCAGATGTTTCAAGCATCCAAGAGATCACATCTCCTCTTCCTGCATTAGACCAACTTCCCACTAGTTCAAATTATTCTGGTATGGGTGAATGCTTTACAAACATTCAACAGTATCCTAAAGCTTAACCAAGAAATACATTGTAAAAGGCAAAAATCTGATATAATTGCAAACACGTCTGAAAAGTTGGAATTAGAAAAACGATAGAACTTTTAAAATTAAAGAAAATAGAATAAAAAAAGGAAAATCAAACATTGACTGACAGTGAAACAAGTAGCAAGTCAAGTATAGTTACGGAATTTCAAGATTAATGACCGATAGCCACAAGACGAGGATTGTGATATAGTAAATAGCTTAAAGGATGATTTGTAGTTGTAAAATTTCCCACAAAGAAAACAAGTGTCTGCTATGTTGGTAGAGTAATGGATAAACCCGAGTGTGGTAATGTAAAAATACAATTTTTAGGCAGAAAGGAGAATATCCACTGCCAATTACCCAAATAATGAAGATACAGTTGATGTTTCACCAAGTGACAGTTCTAAAATTTCCGAAACCTAACAATAGTAGCACTGCGCACATTTGTCCTTAGTTGGTAGTTTTTAATCTAAAGAATAAATGCATCAAGTTTGAGTTAGAACGATATTTCACACATGTTCCGAGTGTTTACATCATCTATATTACAGAATGTCTTTTACTGAGTGCTTACATCACATAGGTTATATTTCTTTTCCAAATGGTCACGTCATATACATTCCAGAATATTTTTTGTTTACAAATTAAAATGCAAAGTGTAAAAATAAAATTTTTAAAATTACTGTTAACTGTATTTTTATTTTGTCCCATTCATGACCCTGTCTGTCATGAATGGGACAAATGGTAAGAGTTTGAATTTCTTCATTTTTACATATGTTGAATTTGTTTGTAGTTTGTGCTTTTTTTATATACACTAACATTCCAATGTTTCTCTGTTAGTTATTAAAATAAAAAGAACTGCATTTAAAAAATTGCGGAACTCAAAATGCCACATTCATATCACCTCTTCTACAGATGACAATGTACTTCTTCTTTGACAGTGTCGAACAGGAGAACACATTCATTGTTTTCAAAATGCTCAAAAGTATTTTTGCTATGTCAGAAAGGCATCTATGAACTTTGCACTTATGATTGCAAATGAGGAAAAAGTAGAGGGAGCATTCAGCATAAAAAGTTTTTGAGTTGGTTGTTGCTCACAATTCCTTTCAGAAGTCGGTTACTATTCAAGAAGGAAGTCGAAGAGACAAGTCTTGATCTCAACGACTCGTGATTACATACAACGTTCAAAACAAAACACTGGTTTCCTAACAAGGAAATGCTTATCTTTTTTTAAAGAAAATTTCCCCGAGTTGAAGTTTGCTCATCCATTAAAACTTTTATGACGTTGCATGTTAAAATCACAGTAAGTCATAACGCTGTTAAAAATATTAATAATCGGTAAAAGTGAAAAGGCATATGTAATGATGCATTTGCTTTGCAATAAACTTATTTTGATGAAATTATGCTGAAATGTTAATATTTTGAGGGTTTCTTTATGCCACAAGACGTGAAGACCATGATTTAGACAACATCTGAGGCTCTTGTCCAATAAAATAATGAAGATTTTCCCTAATTTACTGAGAGAGCAGACAGCTTCAACACTAAAGCTTCGTAGGTGAAGGTGAAAGTAAGGTTAGGCATTTAATTAACTTTGTATTGAAGCGACACAACTTGCATTTGAAGGTGACCAATGCAGATGCTTCTAGCATCAACACAAAAAGAATTTTCTGAACTGGTTCGAGTACTTCAGGTTTGTGAAGTACGTTCAAACACACAAAGGAGATGTATGCCAAGGACCAAATTTCCACATTTAGCAAAATTAATCACGTACTTATATTTAGAATCAAAATTCTAATAAAAGTTTTGTAAATAAAGTCACTTGATACAGTAGATCATGTCTTTGAATAGATCCCAAACAAACACAATCCACCGAAACAGTTTGTTTCAGCTTGCAGTTTATGAAAGTAAATAATCCACCGAAACAGTTTGTTTCAGCTTGCAATTTATGAAAGTAAATATCAGTTTAAAGTTGATTAGAAACTTCAATTTGGAAAGAAACTATAAGCTCAGCTCAGGCATTTCTCTTTTCACACTATTTTTAAAAAAATCTTCCCTGTTCAGACAGTTCACATTGCCAAGAAAAGTTCGGCATGGAAAGTTTCGAGGTGAAATACTGTAATATCCAATATTGATTCCGTAAAGCGAAATGATACATACACCAGAATCACACATGGCCCCCATTTCAGTTCAGTTTTCTTCCAAGATTTCTGCTTCTTACAGATATTTTTGCCTTTTGGATGACACCTTAGGATATACTCATTGGAAAAAACGATTTTGCATTTCTTTTCCACACGTTAATTGTTATCTATACTTCGAAGTATTCCCGTGGAATTTCAAATGTAGATCAGTGGATGTAAACATTTGGTTTCTCAAGATCTATGACAAAAATTGATGCGATTCCATTGAAAACACGAAATTATAATGACTAACTATAGAAATGGAGGCATTTTACACAATAACGAATAACGAGCCAAATACTTTATTCTATTCACTTCAACTCTTAATTGTTGCCAAACGAGTTCAGGAAACGTTTGCATTTCACCGTTAACTAGAGGCCGCTTGTTAACTGGGAGATTCTCATAATGTGAGAACACTAAATGTTTACTATAAGTAATTTTTAAAATTTTGAAATTTAACATCAATACTTTTTTAGTGTATTTTTTATACGCCTTGAATACAATATACAATTAATTTCAAGATCCGTAGTTCACAGATTTTTGATATTGCTTTCCTGTAGGTTACAGATTTTGGACATTGCTGGCCTATATGTTACACAACTTTGGCATTTCCCAAAGTCTGATCACTTTCGGACATTGTGGTATTACATTTTTGTTACATTATTATTATTATTATTGTTACACTACATTGTGTCAGAAAACGAAAGTGAAAAGAAAGTTAATTTGCTCGTTAGAAAGAAATCGTTAATTTGCGTATTTGAATGACATATATATATATAAACTTTCCGTACTCCAACCATAGACTTCTAATATAAGTAGACTGAGCATCGATCGCTATTGAGAAGAACTTCCCAAAGTGTCCGCAACATGTTGTCAGTAGTCACGTGAATGCTCCACGAAAATTCAGCTTGGTCGCTTGATTTGGCCTTTTATCACCTCTCTTGACGACATTTTCTTATAAAAAGTTAGCGATTCCATGAGCATAATACTGATTATTTCTGGAATTTGAGTTACATTTTAACATTTTTGGGCAATGCAAATGAATATTTACTTTTTCACTTCTGAATATTTTTTGAATTCGTATCACTTTTTAATGTTTTTAGTTTTATTACAGAATTAAGTTCTCATTGGGATTAAGGTTAACCAGTGCACTTAAGATAAATAAATTGTAGCAGGGGCGTATATAAGGGAGGGGCCGAGGGGGCCCGGGCCCGGGCCCCTCCCGAAATTTTGACTAAATTCAATCATGATAACTTTTTATTTTGAATTTTTTGAAATCTAATTTGTATTTCTGGCGAAAACAATTTTCTTAAAAAATGTTATTATTTGGACACATTTAAAACTGGACAGAGAAGCTATTTCCTTTCCTGGGTAAAGTAAACACAGTGGGCTGGACATAGGGATCACCAAAATTTATGATGGTTGATGAAAGATGTGCTGTGACCACATGGTTGTGAGAGTGCAACTCAACAGGGAACATTTTCTCCCTCCGCTGCCCGCAGAATCCAATGGACATCCCTGACAGTTTTACGACTTTGCGAGATAAGAGACCCTCTGTCTAGCTTCCCAAACAACCCCTTGGGCATCGGTGAAAAGTCAATCCTCCATTCAAAACTTCTTTATAAAAAGACGAAATAACACTGATGGAACCGCAATCAGCTGCAGCCCCCCCCCCCCCACTGAAGATTCTCCAAGATCCAATGACAAACAAATTGGCAAAGTAAGCTTAGTAACGAAAAATATTTATGATATTGGGAATCATTATCATAAAAGATCTCTAAAATCTTTAACAAATGAAGAAATAATTTCCTTTGTTGAAAATATTTGGAAACCTGAAAGTGGATAGAAATTTCCCAATACGTCAGATTCACACTACAAGAGATCCTTTCAATTGAAACGGCTTGATGATTACAAATGGTTAACATGTTCCGAAGAAAAATCTGGATTGTTTGTAAGTACTGTGTTTTTTTTTTCATCTGAATCTGTTGGAATAGGAGATAATCAATTACCAGGGGCTTTAGACACAAAGCCTTTTACTAATTTGAAAAAAGCCAGAGATGTAATCAATAATCATGAAAACTGCACGTACCACAAAAAAATCAGTTTTAACAGCCGAAAATATTAAGGCTATGGTTAACAAAAAAACTGAAAGTGTTATAGTTCAAATTAACACCCAAAGAAAACTGATGCAATTAATATTAGAAAGAAAATAATACCGATAGTTCAAACAATACGATTTTGTGGGAGACAACAAATAGCACTAAGAGACCATATTGACAGTGGGCGGATCAATTTGGAGAAACCTGAAAGCAATGATCGAAATTTTCGAGCATTGCTGAGATATAAAGCCAACAGTGGAGATATCAATCTTATAGATCATCTCACTAACATGTGCGGGAAGAGCATGTATACGATCTCAGTTATACAAAATGAGCTGATTCATACATTTGGCCAATTAATTCAATCAAAAATAATATCTAATGTTCGTAAATCATCCTTTTATACTGTATTAGCTAATGAAACCACCGATATCAGCCAAATAGAACAATTTTCTCTTAGTGTTCGATACGTCGATGATGAGTTAAATAATATCAGAGAAGATTTCCTGGCTTTTGTTCCTGTCTTTGATGTAACAGGTGCAGCCTTAGCTTAAAACTGTGTTAGAAAACTTATCAAGCTTAGGACCTGATTTAAATAAGTTGAGAGGGCAAGGATATGATTGAGCTACGGTAATGTAATTTAGAGGAGTACACGCTTGTATTAAGGAAAAGTTTCCATTAGCTGTATATACACATTGTTCTTCTCGTACTCTAAACTTATGCCTTTCTGATTCGTGTAATATTCCTTCTATAGGAAACTTTGTGGGGGTCATTAAAGAAGTTTGTGGGTGTTTTCATTCATCGGCCAAAAGAACGGCGATATTAAAGTCAGTGATTTTAAATTGCTGCCATGAACAGAAAAAAATAAACTAATTTCTTTATGCGAAACTCGCTAGGTCGAAAGACATGATTCTGTTTTGGTATTCAAAAATTTGATGCAACCCATAATTCTTGCTCTCATAGAACTTGAAAACGAGGGAAGTAATTCCTCCTATAGGGCATATGGGTTAATAAGTTCAATAACCCAGTTTCAGTTTCTCGTCAACCTTTTTGTTTTGAGCAGTATGCTCGCCATAACCCCAAATTTATCAGAAAAACTGTCAAGAAAAAATATATTGACCTCTCGGAAGCAATGAGAATGTATCAAATGTGTTGGAACTGGCATCAAACAAAAGGACTGATGCCGATGAAAATTTTGAACTCTGTACAGTGAAATAAAGGAATTTTGAAAAAATAAAGATAAGATAAGAAGTTCCTAGAACTTGCCGCCTTCAAAATGTAAGGAGCAACATCCCTTACTGCACAGCAGAAGAATATTATAGGAGAGCCGTTTATATACCTTTTCTTGATGATCTCTGCAATTCCCTGAAAGAGCGTTTTGCATTGGCGGTTATTTCAGTCTCTGTTGCGACCATGGAAAAGAGTGTCTCAAGTTTGCAGAGACTGAAGACATATTTACGAAATACGACTTCAGAAATGAGATTATATGGATTGGCGCTGCTTTCAATTCACAGAGATATTAAAATAACAGACGAAGCAGTTCTTGATAAGTTTGTCAGTTCACCAAGAAATACAGATTTTGTTTTGTAAAGTTCTCAGCAATTTTTGTCATTTTACAGGGTGTCCACTCTTAACCTTGACTGATAATGTCTACTAAATTCTTAACCATTCGTTATATATGCATATTTTCACTAACAAAAATTTTTGGAAAGGAAAAAACTATATTTGACACGTTTTAGATAAAAAAAAAGTTATCAATTAAAAAAAAAAATTAATTTTTATTCGGTGTTTTAGTTTTATCAGTCATGATTAGTAAACTAAGATCCAGATACTCATACATTAAGCAAAGAAATTTCTATTGAGATAGTAATTAAAAGTAAATTACCTATCCATCAACTTTAAGAGTGGGCCCCCCTTTATATAAGAACGGATTATAGAATATTTTAAATAAGTAAACAAGTTACTTTTTTCCAATTAAAGAAATTTATATTTCAAAACAATATTTAAAATTATAATTCTCAATTTCTAAAAATACATTTAAACTGTCTTTTTTTTTACCCGTGTCTGACCTATTCCTTTTAATATCCATGCAGGTTTTAAGTCATTATTATATACACTGACATTATTTAAAATACATAACTACCTATTTTTAGAAAAAAATTTTAAACAATTTGAGAATTTCAAATTGTTGTTGGAATTATATTGAATTGTTATCATTTATTCAAATTGATATCCTGAAGTCCTAAATAGCTTTCGAATGCTTGCTACCCCCAAAATTAATACATTTGTACGATGTATACTAAATTGCTTTAGAGAATATTTGGCCCCTCCCAAAATAAACTCCTATATACGCCACTGAATTGTAGTCAATAGATTGCTCTCAGGTCAGGAGTTCAGATGAAAATTTGGTATACGATAGTTGTTCTAAACCCAACATTCTTTAATTAATACAATATACTATATATATTTCTTCAAAAACTGTATTAGGTGTGAAGAAATTATCTCAAAGATTTCATTTCAGAAAATAATTTAAACTTCTTTTAATGTAATGAGGTTAGCATGAGTTGGAATAAATTGAAAAATAAATGCCCATGTTTGGAAATGACTGCATGAATAAATATTTTACTGATGCATAAAATAAAAATACTGAAAACAGATTAGAAGATTCCCTGTTCAAATGACGTTTGGGTTACCACTAAAGCTTTCATTGATATTATGGATTCTTAATTGTTTACGTTTCCATAAACACAAATTTTTTCAAGGAGTTACGCATAAAAATATTAACAAGAAAAGTTATACATATAATCTTTAAGATTGAAGGAAACTATTTAAAACCCAATTGACCTTGATGTTGCAATTTTAGATTTCTGGTTCAAAAACTAATTAAGTTGCAACTGTGTGTCCATATATGAATTTTGAATTCATCAAAGTGATGATGTAAATAACTCTTGACAATTTTTTTATGCTTTTAAGCATGTACAAAAGTTTGATAAAGATTTTATATTGAATTTTTATTACTTATTGTGTGTGTGAAATCAATATTTAATAAATACAAAAGATAAATAAGAAACAGTAAACGAATGATATTTATTGTCACATTCATCACATTTCAAATGAACTAAAAGACAGAAACCAAATTCTTTGATTAATTAATTAAAACGAATTTCTTCTTTCTTCATCTTTGGGAAAACTAATAAATGGAACATAATAAAATTTAAAATACATAAGAACTAAATAAATGAATTTTCAGAAGTTGCACATCTTTACAAGTTGTTATTACAAGTAAATATAATTGTTTCACTTATAGTTCTAAAAAATCATAAATACGAATTCCCAATCATAATACGGCTTAGAAAATGATTTAATCCTATTTTTAACAAATTGATTTTATTTAATATATAATTAAAAGTGAAGCCCCAGAAGATGATTTTGTGCATGTGGAATTTTTAAAGCATTTGAGTATTACAGCAAAAGAAACTATCTTACATGTATTTAACCATATTTGGGAGACGGGGAGTGTGCCCTCCCAATGGAAGAGAGCTGTCATTGTACCGATGCTGAAAAAAGATAAAGATCCTGGTCAAATTTCCAACTATAGACCAATATCACTCACAAGTATTCTGGGAAAGACTATGGAGAGACTTGTGGTGGATAGAATGAATTGGTTTCTTGATGATAGAAATCTAATTGCTTACGAACAAGTTGGCTTCCGAAGAAATCGCTCAACGAGCGATCAAGTGGCTTTATTCAGCCAGACAGTGATGGACGCACTTGACAACAGGAAAGTTCTGTCAGCAATTTACATTGATTTCAAGAGTGCTTATTATCTGGTGTGGAAAGAGAAATTATATAAAAAACTCCTCGAATTGGGTATCGGTGGCAGGATGTTTAATTGGATATTGTCCTTTACTGGCCAGAGAATTTGTAGGGTTAGGTATGGTAATGAATATTCGAGATTCCAGAACCTTCAGATGGGTCTTTCTCAGGGAGCAGTTTGCAGCTGTGTACTTTTTAATATCTTTATTAACGACTTGATTTGTTCTCTGGGGGCCGTGGAAGATGTTCATTGTCTGCTCTACGCCGACGACCTGATCTGATCATTTGGTCTCAGGCACCGAAGAAAACTGCAAAAATCATGATAGAGAATAGATTAAATAGAGCTATGTCTGTGCTTTCGGATTGGTGCAATGAAAACAACATGATTGTAAATTTGGAGAAGACTGTACTCCAGTCTTTCTCTTTGATGCACCAGGTGCTCCGTCCCGAAGTGAAGTACGGGAATGTTACTCTGGTTTCTACCGACAACTTTAAATATGTAGGCATCACATTTGACAATAAATTAAATTGGAAGACCCATGTGGATTCAATGGTTGAGCGTTGTTCTATTCGAATGACCATCCTAAAGCGATTGGCCGGCTCCCTGTGGGGGTGTTCCAGATCAACAGTTAACAATACATATAAGGCCTTTATATTACCCTTGTTAACTTATTGCTGCGAACCACTCATTTCATCAAGCAATCGGTCCCTAGAAAGATTGGAAATTATTCAAAATAAGGCAATGCGGCTTATTACTGGAGCTGTCAAATCTACACCGATTGATGCCATGCTATTGTTGACAAAAAAATAAGCCTATTAAAACTATTATAGAGGAGAAGGCTATTCTGCTCTATGAAAAATTAATCCGTCTTGGAGATCCTTTCTGGGTTAACTATCAAATCTGTCCTAGAAATTTAAAGACACAATGTGGATTTATTCAAAAAGTTTATGATATCCTGCAAGGGGGTGAGTCACATGTAAATCCACAGAAGATTATGAAACCCACAAACCCTTTGGAGATCTCCGAAGTTGAGTTTAGCCTTAATCTTGTGGATAAAATATTCAAGAAGGATACGGCTCCGGATGTTCTCAGGTGTTGTGCCTTGGAACTAATCTATACTGAATATCCGGAAGAAAACTGGCTGCACGTGTACACGGACGGGTCATACTCCGTAAGCTATATGTCTGCTGGCTCTGGAGTCTTTTCGAGACTCTTCTCTCGCTTTGTTTCCGCGGGTAAGTACAGAACAGCCTTTGATGGAGAGATGGAGGCCATCCGTACTGCATTAGAACAACTCCTAGACTTTCGACATGAATTTGAAAAGGTTGTTCTACTCTCGGACTCGCAGGCAGCTATACAGGCCATTGGTTCCGCTGAGGCACCAGCTTCTGTCTGTTGAGGTCCTGCAGTGCCGGGAGTTACTACGTCTTAGACGAGAAGACAAACGAATAAAGTTACAATGGATCCCTGGTCATTGCGGTATTCATGGGAACGATCAGGCAGACCTTCTTGCACGAATGGGTGCCGCTTTACAGCAATCAAGAGACTTTGGACTGTCTTTTCACTCAAAAAAACTCTTCTGGAAACAAGCTTTGAAGTTAAAATTGGAAACACAAATGCAGGATAGGATTAAATCCAAGACCTGGAGTAGCGAAGATCTTGCTAATATACCTGATTACCCATGACGTGAGGTAGTGGCATTGTTCCGGTTGGTGACGGGACATGACTGCTTGAGTGAACATCTTCATAGAATTGGCATTTTCGATTCCCCTCTTTGTTCATTATACGATCTGAAGGAAACCTTGAATAGAGCTTATCTGGGTCGATGTGGGGCACTTTGCGGTTCTGCCGACTCCGAGACCACCCTGTACTGGAGAGGTAGAGAACGCCTAAGGCTACAATGACTTCGGTCAACTCTGTTTTTGTGGTATCGTATTGTCTTTGCAATTGTACCCTGCCTTGCCATTGGAAATATAAAAAAAATAATAATAATTAAAAGTTTCAAACGTTATCTTTTATTTTAAATATTATTCTTATTTAATTACAGTTTGCACAGATGGGTGGATACAAAACAATTTTTCTCAGCAAGAAAAATAATTTATGTGATGTATTTAAATTGATGTTACCAAATTCATAACATTTTTATCGTGAGACACGAAAAAAATATAGTACTCTTAGTTGAACAAAACATAATCGCCAAGACAGAGAACGATTTCGCACCAATTTTTACAGTTCGGTTAACTATTTTTAATATTTTAAGACAGTTTAAATTTAAATTTACAATTAGAAACACACTCCACCCGTTATTTTGTGTTTCAAACATTATTTTAGATACATACTGATTGCAAATGTATGAAATCTTTTCATAGAACGGGAAATGTCCGCAGATTGTATTTATTAATTCCAAAGTTAGAATATCCATTTTTATGATACTACAGGGTGTCCTAAAAGTTCCTGTACTGACGATTAGTGAATTTATTATACAAAATCAACAAACTTTAAAACAATTATTTTTATGCTAATGGTGAAAGGCACTTTTAACATAACGTAGGGGAAAATATGAACTTACATTTGGCTATCGTTGTCTGTACGGCCCCCTTGGCGACTTTTTAAACAAAATAGCCAAATTTAAGATGGCGTCGATGACAAAGCCTCAAACAGCGAAATTCTCTGAATGCGTGATGAATTCATTTTGCAATCAAGAACAATATGACGTGGTACTTTATTATCGCACAACTTGAGTGCGAAGAAAATCAAATGATAAAAATTAAAGCGTCGATAAAAATATAAGCAGACGATAAAATTCAATAATTATAAAAAAACACAGGCAATACTTTTTTTTTAAGTTGTAGTACGGAAAGTTTTAGAACACCATGTAGAAAGTATTGAAAAATACAAAAGTAAAATAAACGTTTTTCACTCACCTGTGAAATGTAATGTTCCACCTTTAATAAATTTGGAATTACATCCATATACGCAGCACTGTAGACCCATTTTAACTTGAGTATTCAATGCATATGCTACTTGCTAGGGAAGAAGGAATGCGCAAACAATATGCGCGAAGAGAGAAGAAGTCACGTAACTGCTGATTTTGGCCATATGATCATGCGGATATAAAAAGGTTGCCATAGCTCACTCTACTATTATATCTCCTCTACGACTCCAACTTTAAAAATATTTATTGCCTGTGTTTTTTTAATTATTGAATTTTATCGTCTGCTTATAGTTTAATCAACTCTTTAATTTTTATCGTTCGATTATCTTCGCACTCAAGTTGTGCGATAATAAAGTTCCACGTCATTTTGTTCTTCATTGCAAAAATAATTTATCACGCATTCAGAGAATTGCGCTGTTTGTGGCTTCTTCTGAATGTTAATTATACAGGGTGGTCCCGAATTCATGGTACAAACTTTAATGGTAGGTACAGGACATTGTAACAATGATTTATTGTATAGGAATGTATAGTCGCAAGTGACGCGGTGAGGCGAAAACAGGGGAAATAACGGCCGAAAGGAAAAACAAAGATTTTATTGAAAGCGTTGTTGACAAGTGTCATGTTTACAGTAATTGTTCAAAATTGCGTCCACCAGTATCGATACATGCTTGACAGCGTCGGTGGAGCGATTGGCGTACACGTTCAAAGATGCCTGGTATTTCACGCACACCTGCAGCAGCTACAGATAAGCGAGCGACGAGATCCTCATCTGAGTCAACTGGAGTCTCATAAACAAGATGCTTTAGATGTCCCCATAAAAAGTAATCGAGGCTCGATAAATCGGGAGATCGGGGTGGCCAAGGGTCTGGTCCACCACGCCCAATCCATCGAGTACCAAACGTGGCATTCAGGTAATTCCGTACATCAATGCTGAAGTGTGCTGGCGCCCCATCGTGCTGAAACCACATGCGGTTACGAATGGCGATCGGAACATCATGCAGCAGTTGTGGTAACACTTCTTTCAGAAAAATAAGATAGCTTCCGCCAGTGAGCCGCGTGGGTAGTAAGTATGGGCCAATCAAAAAGTCGTTCACAATACCAGCCCACACATTAATACTGAAACGTTGTTGAAACGCATGTCGACGCGTTGCATATGGATTATCGGTTGCCCACACATGGGAATTGTGCGCATTAAAGACACCCTCGCGTGAAAATGTCGCTTCATCTGTAAATAGCACATAATCTACGAAATCCGGCTGCAACGCACATTGCTGCATCACCCACAGGCAGAAGTTCACGCGGCGAGGATAATCTGCCGGATTCAATGCTTGTACTTTCTGAAAATGGAAGGGGTGTAAGCGATTTTCGTTTAACACTCTGCATACAGTCTGATGACTCACACCTACGTCCCGCGCAACAGTTCTTGTGCTTGACTCGGGTCTATCAGCCACAATGTTCAAGATGCTTTCTTCCAGCCTTGGACTGCGTACAGCTCTTACTCGACCAGCGCCATGTCTGTTGACGTCGAACGCACCTGTTTCACAAAGTTGACGATGTAACCGTTGAAAAATTCTATGATCCGGCATTCGTCGATCAGGATACTCCGCGCGATACATTCGTAACGCAGCTCTGCCGTTACCATTTGCACGGCCGTACATGTAATGCATGTCTGCTTTTTCTGCATACGTAAAGTCACCCATCGTCTACGGCAGCACAATTGTGAATGGCGCTTTTCCCTACTGCGATGCATCATGTTCAACAGCGGCTAGACATCTACTGCCCTCTACCGGCAATGATACCAACCGATCACTCCATTTCTCTTTCCTTTTATTTCCCCTGTTTACGCCTCACCGCGTCACTTGCGACTATACATTCCTATACAATAAATCATTGTTACAATGTCCTGTACCTACCATTAAAGTTTGTACCATGAATTCGGGACCACCCTGTATTAAATATGTAAGAATTTGTCGACAAAAATATCCAAATGATGCAATACTGAGTAAAGATAAGCTATATCAACTTATTCAACAATTTGTTGCATTATTAGAAGTGAATGAACGAGACTCTTGATTCCAACAAGACTTTGCGACCTGCCATACAAGTTATGAAACCATGGGCATGCTTCAAGATTTTTTGGTGATCATCTCAAGAAACAAGATCATGCCACCTCGTTCCATGATCTGCGCATCCCTGACTTTTTTTTCTGTGGGGATATATGAAGAACAAAGTTTATGAAGATAATCAACAAACAATAGGTGATCTGAAAATTGCCATTACTCAAAGTATACAAGAAGTCACTGCCAGCATCTTGAAACGTAACCCCTTAAAAACTCCTGGAATTAATCAGGATAAAAAAAAAGTTCTAAAAATCTAAGTTTTATCTTAAAAAATTTATTCAAAGGATCAATACAGTCATAAAGCAAAAAAAAAATATTAATTAAAAAAAAAAAAAAACGAAATTCTTTACAATCTTATTGAATTTGTTGCTACATCGCGTCCAAAATTATGTAACAATCGACGGCGTCGCCATTTGATATCGATCGTTACACGTTCCCGGGCACGTGCCTAGTAATGGTATTAATATTGTACATGCTAAATTCACTTTATTTTTCGATAAAAAACTATTAATCTGATAAAAAGAGATTATAATTAATGAGTTTTTTATGTTTTGTGACATCGGCATCTTCGTAACATAAATTAAATCGGCAAAAAAAAAAAAAAAAAAAAAAAACGGCATATCGATTGTTACGTCATTTTGACATTGCATTTTTAAAAATAAGAAAACTATGTTTACGGCAAAGCAAATGCACAAAAACACATAAAAATGCTTAAAAACGTTTAAAAAGTTATTTTGAAGCCAAATAAATGCCGTTTAAAGGACTTACAGTACATATTTGCTTCAGGTATAGAGATATATTGATCGTTACTCTTTGACATCGCGAAATGGTAGAATGGCTGTAGTTTTCTTTGTTAATTCTTCAAAATTTTATACTAATGATGCCATCTATTGATCAAAAAAGAAAACAAACTATCGTTATACTCTATTCATTTTTTTTCCTTCTACTTTTCTGGAAAACACGTTAAAATTTATTTTCTGGGTGATGTACTGCATCAGTTAACATTATAGATGTCAAAAATCCGACATTTTAAACTAAAGAATTTAATTTTAAGGATATTTACACCAAACTGTTGTAATAAATCATTCTAATTCTTGTCTCTGAACAGAACTAAAAACCCATTTAAAAAAAAAATTAATTTTAAGAATTAAATTTACGTGTTGTCAAAGCTGAAAGTTTTGAAATGTGTCTTGTTCCCACCGTTTGAAAAAGTACCTAAGTACATGTTACTAGCAGCCTGCGGACTATGGGTCTAAAAGGGACACAAAAGTAGAGTGATTTATGGTAACCTTTATATGAGCCAAAATCGAGGGACCAAAAATTGTAACATGATCCTCGACTCTCTTCTTCCACGCGCTTGTAATTCAAGTATTTCTATCCCCAAAGGATTGATCCCGGACCGTCGTTAATAGCCCATTGTGTTGCAATAAACATGTTTATTTAACGTCGTACTAGAGCAACAAAACGGGCTACTGACGACGGTCCTGGATCAATCCCCTAAGGCAGTGGTCCCCAACCCCCGGGCCGCGGACCGGTACCGGTCCGTGGATCAAATGGTACCGGGCCGCCCAACAAAAATTAAATTATTTCCATTTTATTTACAGTGGTGTATTTCTCTCGGGTTTGTGCGGTTCTTATCTATGAAATGTCCAATCAAATTAGGAGGCGGTAAATCAGAACTTGAAATTTGTTCTGTTACTAGGGCTTCAATTATGATTTCTGAATGTCTCTATTTTCCAATTTTGACAAATGTGACAGCTGTTTTCAAGTTGGCAGACAAAGTAGCTGCATTTAAAGCAAAACTGAAGTTGTGGCATATCTGTGCAAGAAGATCAACTGCTGGAGATTGAAAATGAAGGCGGCCTTAAAATTACGTTCGAGACAACTCTGCTGGTGTTCTGGATTAAAGTCATATCGGAAAACCCTGAGATTGCCACCACAGCACTTAAATCCCTATTGTCATTTGCGACAACTTATCTGAAGCGGGATTTTCTGCAGTGATAGCAACCAAAACAAAACAACGGCTTAAACTGGACATAAGCAACACACTTCGGGTGTCATTGTCTCCTATTGCCCCCAGATGAAACCGTCTCGTCGCAAAGAAACAAGCTCAGGGTTCTCATTGATTTAGCGTTCTAGTGAGTTAAAATGTTAAATCACTTTATATTCATTTTTTGGTGTAACTGTATTTTATTTTGAAGGCATGCTTAAATACAATCAAATTAAAAATTTAAATCAAAACAATCTAAAATATAAACAATCAACAATATAAAATTAAAATTATCAAACGTTGATCCGGTCCGCGGCGATAAAAAGGTTGGGGAGCACTGCCCTAAGGGAAAGAACCGATTACAACACCTCGTAATTTTGAACCACGGTCAGATGATGAGCTGTTGTGTTGCTCTAGTACGACATTAGTTATACAAATTACCAAATTACCACCTTCTAAAGAAAGTACATTGCAAGGAATTTAATTAACGTCTTACTGCAGCAACAGAATTGGTTTGGTTGGGGTTTTATGGCACAACGTTCGTTGTCTGACAAGCTGCGCTATCCCAAGCTTACCTACAACTAGTTGTTGACAATGCCACTTCAGCGATGGCACAAACAATGTTACTCACCATGGAGCTTTCAAATGTAAACGTCTGCACTTCGATATATTTCAGCGATTCATCGAGACATTACTCTGGAGACTCTCCTGGAGTCGCCATATTTTTATGATATCCTGATCAAAGGGTCAACAACAGACGAATTAGCGGAATGTTTCCGGGAAGTTCTTCGCCGTTTCTTTGATTTCGGACAGCGTGTCAATCGAGAAAAATGCATCGTTGGAGCTCCCAGTATTTAATTTTTGGGATATGAAATTGACGAAAAGGTTATCACGCCTATAAAGTACAAAGTAAAGGCTATCCAGCAGGCACCTACTCCAACAAATAGGGAGGAACTACAAGCGTTTTGGGGTCTACTCAACTTCTATCATGTATTCTTGCTTGACAAGGCAACTGTGGCGGAACCTCTTCATCGTCTGCTTGATAAGGGAACACCGTGGAAGTGGACCAAACATCATATAGTAGCTCAAGAACTATGAATCCAACTGAGCGACGTTATGCTCAAATCGACAAGAAAGCACTAGCCATCATCCAAGGCGTCGAGAAATTTCACAACTATTTGTATGGCTACAAGTTTGAAATGCGAACTGACCATAAACCACTGCTATACCTGTTGTCCAGTGATAAACCAACACCCTCTATGTTATCACCTACGATGCAGCGATGGTCATTGAGACTAAGTTCTTATGATTACAATCTTGTGTACTAGCCAGGGAAGTCGATTTCTAATGCAGATGACCTTAGTCGACTACCATACCCACAGAATATAAAGGACTACCCACCACCCACTAAAATGTTTTACTACTGGAAGCACTCAACAAACCAACCCTTCAGGGCAAAGATATCGATCGCATGACTGCACAAGATCCTGTGCTATCACGAGTGCTCAACTGGGTATAGAGAGGATGGACTACAGAGAAGCTGAAAGAAGAATTCGCTCCATTCTTCCAAATGAAACTAGAATCTCAGCTCACAAAGGATGTCTTCTTTGGGGATGCAGGGTCATAATACCCAAGAAGGCCCAAGAACTTATGTTGGCCACTCTTCGTGACACACACCAAGGCATCGTACGAACAAAAGGTCTTGCTAGGAGTTACATGAGATGGCCAAATAAGGATAACAAATTGAAGAGACGTTGAATGGGTGCAACATTTGCCAACAAACTCGACATAATCCTTGTGAGATCGTGAAATACTGGAGCCAGCTACAACCCAGCTGTTGTTTTTGCTTCACGAGTTTTACGACCTGAGAAGAGCAGGCGAAAACAGAAGCAGTCTGACTAGCATTTTTTCCTTTCTTAAAATAAAACAGCATAATATGACGAAAATGAACAATCTGGTTCTCTTTTCTTAGCACAGCAGTGAAACAAAAATTATGCCACAACACATGCTATAATTATGCAGCGTAAGCAGAAAAGACCGAATTTAAACATCTGCTTCAATCAAGGTCAATCTTTATCAGCGGTTGCAAAATAATAATAACAAAGCTAGCTTCGATTTGAAAACGTGCAGAACTTTCCGGATGACCCAATATCTTGTCCATCGAGATCTGGTCAGTTTGCTAATGAGGAGAGACGACGAAAGCTTAATGAACAAGATATCTTGTCTATCAAAATATGATCAGTTTTCTAATGAGAAGAGACGACGAGAGCTTAATAAACAAGATATCTTGTCTATCGAGATCTGGACAGTTTCAAACGGCGAGATACTTCGTCAAGACAACCACCAAGAGTATTAAATGACGGGTCCCTCATAAAATTTAAAATACATTCCAAATACCACTGGTTATAATATATATATATATATATATATATATATATATAAATTTTTTCTTTATTGTAAATACAAAAAGGATTTATAAAATTTTGAACTTTTAAGGTAGACTTCATGCTACAGTCCAATAGAAACCTCACATTATCCAAGCACCGTTAGTTTTCTGGTCCATGTATAACGGTATCGGCCAGTTCCATGTGGAAGGACTGAATTAATAACTACATCACGTTTCTAAAATGTGTGAATTGTGTCTTATTTGTAACAAAATAAAACCAATCATTCATATATAAAAAAGCTTTATTATATCTGAATTATACATTTCATCTGTACACAAATCTTTTTAAATCTAGTAGCATCATACATTGTTGTAATTGTATATACAAACAGTTTTAAACAGCTGCTGTGTGAGATGTTCTGTGTGAAAACAATGCACAGAGTTTAGCGAGTTTATCTTTCAATCTTATGAATTAGCGTGTTTGACGTAGCTGATCTTTCAATATTTTGAATTAGCGTGTTTGGCGTAGCTTGGTCAAATATGACCCGTTGTTCCATAAGACCCAACCTAACAAAGCAACCATCATGTGAATTGGTACGGATAGCGTACGTTTCCTACCACACTTGAACATTAATAGGAACAATTCTTACAGATTATTGCAGTATAGATAATAAATACAATACATATGATTTCGCGAAGAGGATAGCATAAGAGTTTGAATGGTTTGAGGTTATGCAGGGGCCTATCATTCTGCGTCTGCTAGATAGTCCGACTTATGTGAGAAAGGCAGGTGACCTTGAGGCTGTCCATTTATAGAATGGTGATAAACTCGCCATGGTTGGGAAAGGGTATCCAACATCGACCTTACGAAATAGACAGAGCATGTGGGTGGAGTCGCTATCGTATGATCTTATAAGGGTTAATCACATTGATTTACGAATCGACTTATGCCAAATGCAATTGAAGAGCAGACTAGTATTTACTGAATAATCACTAACCAATCAACAATTTTTCCCGCATTAGGATTCATGCCTTTTCCCACACCCACGTGACACATCTTCAAGCCAAGCGATTACCAGAAATGACATGAAGCTGCGAGCACATATTCGGTCTATTTGATAAGAAGGTCCTTGGCTTCCAAACGCAAAATCACGCATGACGACCACCTTAGGTGGCTATTTGTTTCGCCACATCGCAATCACCCGTGTACGCTAAAGGTGACTGGTGCAGGAAAAATCTGTCATTGTCACAAAGTCCTCCATGCTCCGATAATAAATCAATACCTCTGGGGGTGCCGAACCAGGGATTAGTTGCTCTCTGGTTTGGATCAAAATTACAACCGTGTGCCTGAGTATGATTGAATGTCGTGAAAATGTGACCTCTCCGTAAAAACGAGACGTGTCGATGTGCTGCCATCTGTTGGCTAAAAATTCGAGCTAAGTCGGACTTCCTCCCAATGGGGCTCACTTGCATGGAAGCCGCATCCCCCTCGCCTCTTGCCGTCTTCGACGGGCTTGGCACTCCTTTGATCTGCCAGTGTAGGCATAAGAAACAACAACAACATCGTAATCACTGCTGTTGTTATCGACATGGTACAATCAACTTGGAGCTAGAATCGGCACCAAAGACGTACGTTAACTGGGCCGTTAATTTGAACACATCCAAGTGACTCAAATGCCACCTCGGAAGAGCTGGACTATACGCAATTCCCTTTTTGCTGTAAAACATCCTATGGCTTAACATGACAAAGTTATTTATTATCACAAACATAACCTCACGAGGTTTGACCCTGTCTATCGACCAATAATCTTTGTAAGAGTATTATTCACTTAACAAGGCTTAATGTGAGTGATATGTGATGTATTCTTTTCACACACGCAACCAAATTACCTGTTTTTATTCCCTTTGCAATAAATAGCATTTAGTACCTTCCCCCTCTTACGTTGCGACCAATGAACACAAACATTAATATGAATGTATAGTGTAACAGATCTTGTACACTTTTTCAGTCTAATCTTCCATTTCTGTGATAGCTTATACGTGGCTATTGAAAACTTGCATTTAGATTACGAATACGAAGATTTCCAGACATTGAGAAATTTAATTAAAAACGAGGCATTATTTGCTGTACAAGGAACATTTTTATTTTTAAGGGTGGTATGTAAAAGAGACATTCAGCATAATCCCGATGCTTAAGCCAAGGGGTCAATATGTAACAGTTAAACGCTTTTAAAAGTAATTTGATTAATTTATTCGCTTGGGCTCATAAATATCTGTGCACTTTAAATAGATGATTGTGTTTTCATAAATATATATTTTAGTATCTATAATTTATTCCTGCTTTGAATGATGTTCACATGAGAAGTGTCTATACTTCTGCATTGAGAGAGATTGGCATTTAGTTATTTGACTCGTAACTGAAATCGTGCGATGCAAAATACGTATTATATTTTTATTTATCATCCTATGTTCTTTATTTAAAGATGAAAACTCGTTTATCTATTTATAAACGAGTTTTCATATACGTATATGTATTTTAAAATCCAATATTAATCCCGTTTTGAATGATGTTCACTTGAGAAGTGTCTACAGTTCTGTATTGAGAGAGAGTGGCACTTAGTTATATGACTTTTAACAGAAATATAGTGCGATGGAAAATACTATATTTTTAGTAAAAGCGCTTGTCAAATTTCAACAAAGAAAAGCAAAATTCATGATACACTGTTTTGCCTCTTAATATATGAATTTAAATGGAATCAGTAGAGCTAATATTTCATATACACTGCTGTTTGTAAAAAATGCAACACCATGAAGGAGTTATCCTAATGAAATGAAATTTGCAGCAAATGTCAATTTTTTTTTTAAATTACGGCGGGCACTCGATTGCTAATCATAGGCCACTGCAAGGCCGGGAAGCGATGGTCATTTGTGAAGGGGCACCCAATGGGCGACCATCACTACCCCTAACTAAGGACAGCGCAATTACATCCATGCCCTGACCCCGGATTCGAACCGGGAACCTTCTGATCCAGAGGCCAACACCTTAACCACTAGACCGGTTGGTCGGCAAATGTCAATTATAGGATGTTATACAAAGTAGTAAAGTTTCAGAGCCACCACGCATGCGTGGTGAGGGCAGCGCCCTCTGAACTGATGCTAAAAGCGTATAAAAAAAGGGCTGTAGCGGGACGTTGAAAATAGTGCATAGTTTTTTTTTAGTGGCGAACGTTTAGTGAGACCTAAGTATACCTCCACGACGAAATAGGGTGAAATTTCAACAACACGGAGTTTGAACGGGGGATAATCCTCAGCCTTTGTGAAAGAGGATTTTCCTATCGCGCAATAGCAGCTCGTGTGCAGCGGAACAGTTCAACAGTGATGCGAGTTTGGAAACTGTGGACCGACGAGAAATGGACTCGAAAAACTGGGAGTGGACTACGGAAGGTGACGTCAGTGCGCGATGATAGACACCTGGTCCACATGGTGGTGAATGACCGTACAGCTTCCTCCAGACAGTTGGCAGCACTTTGGTCTACTGCTTCAGGTGTACCAATGTCGGCTACGTCAATTCGCCGACGTCTGCTGCACCTTGGACTGCGTGCAAGGATTCTTTTATATAAGGATCCCCCTCACGCCAAACCATCGACGACTGCGTCTGCAATAGGCTCATGAGCACAAAGCCAGGTGGGCTGATTGGCAACAAGTTGTCTTTTCTGACGAATACGCTTTAATTTGTTGAACCATGATGGCCGCATTCGTGTTAGACGCTATGCTGGTGAACGCTACCTTCCAGAGTGCGTTATCGAACGTCATAGCGGCTGAACACCCGGAGTTATTTTCTGGGGTGCGATTTCGTATCATGGACAATCTCAGCTGCTACGAATTAAGGGTAATCTGAATAGCAACAGGTACGTCCGTGAAGTGCTAGAGCCCAAAGTCGTTCCCTTCCTTCAAGGCATCCCTGGAGCTATCTTTCAACAGGATAATGCACGTCCGCATGTTGCAAGGAATGTTCGAGGCTTCTTTTCAACCCAACACATGCAACTTCTTCCTTGGCCTGCTTATTCGCCGGATATGTTGCCTATTGAGCAAGAGTGGGATTTGGTTGGACGGCGTCTCGCTCGTGATCCGCGTCCTACAGCTTCAAAAGACGAACTTTGGGAGCGCATACGAACAATGTGGAATTCTCTTCCACAAGCAGACATTCAACATCTGTTTCACTCCATGCCACGTCGTATAGCAGCACTTATTGCAGCGCGTGGTGGCTATACCAAATACTGATTTCGGACACTTTATATTGTTTTTTTGTTTGAAAATTTATTCATTTATTTGTACTAATACAAGTCGTTTGTGTATTAAATTTCATTTTATTCTGATGACTGCTTCATAGTGTTGCATTTTTTACAAACAGCAATATATATAGAATCATACCAACTTCGAGCAAACTAACAATTTGTCTAAATTTTTACAAAAACAAGGTATTGAAGTTCCTTTTCTTTTAGAATGTTTACTAAGGTAAAGAGTCCTATTACCCGTTAGAGGTTTTGTGTTTGTTTCGTGTGTGTGTGTTGGAACGTGCTTCCATCGCAGAAAGAGAAATATTTTCGGTGTAAACAAACAAAACTGACTGTTTGCAAATATTTTTCTTGTGCTTTCCAAATCCTATCGCATGATGCACATAAGGTTACCTTAAAATTTTATCTCCATTTTAACAGGGTTGTGGTAGTTCGGTTGGAAGAGTAACGGATTAGCAAACCGGTGGTTTGCGAGTTCGAATCCTACCAAATATTTTCGTGTACAAATTGGGCTGCTGCACTTTAAATTTGTCGTGGCCTTAGATGCACTCACGTTGGCGTGGTGTTGAAGTTTGAAGAGTGGAATGCCAGATCAGGTGTGACCTCGTCATCTGACCGTGATTTAAAATTACGTATTGTTGTCCTCGGATCTTTCCGTTTGTCCTGGAGCGTGTTCCTGGAATAGCCCATTCTATTGCTCCATTGTGACGTTAATTCAACAACCTGCCTACCTACCAATAGAAACTCGGAACAATGAATTTTTAATAAAAGACAATTCAAAGCGGCGATAAACTATATTTTAATGTAACCCCGATAGGTATCATACCAGAATATCTGTGAAAGTAAAATCCACGTCATCTACGTGGATTGTTTGCTCTGAAAATTCTTCTCTTTAAAGCATTTTTATGATGTAGTGGTAAACAAAAATAATATTGTTTTGTTATTGAACATTTTCATAGCTGATTTTACCTAAAATCAATAATTTATTTTTATTCTGAAGCCAATTGAGACAAGGCTTTTGCGTTAACCTGTAAGAGTTTTACATGTATTATTCTGAGCTAAGATTTCTAACGATATGAACAATATCCAATGGAATGAGTACTAGGATTCTTTTCAACCAATAGCAGATCCCATTCAGCCATTAAAAGTGTTACGAAGCAAAAGGAAATCTCATGAGAGTTCAGAGGGTTAAAAACCTGTGTAAATATCTGAATTATGTGAGTACTGTTTTCCAAATGAAATACATAATCAAGCATATTTCCTTGTTTTATTTTCAATAGAAAATAAGCATAGTTCAGTTTGGCAACTTCTGCAGATACATATTACATGGATTTTTCAGAAAATAAGTAATTTTTGTAACATAGCTCATTAATAATAGTTTGAAAAGAAATCAAACAATAATGAAATGTTCTGCACTGTCAAAATGTGACTACAGGTAATGTTTACATCCCATTGAAATCAACTAAACTTATATTTTACAGAAGCTGCAGTGATCTCGTGTAGAGATAAAGGACTTATACCATTAATACGTACTAACACAAGCCTAAGATTAAATAACAAATTATTAATGCAAATCAGGAATATCAATGAGAAAAGTAGCCAAGTTCTGTAAAGCAATGATCCAAGAGGCAAAATCTCCAGTGAGACTTTGTTGAGATATGTTAACTCTTACCGAGTGTAAACAAGTGTTTACAATTAATTGAAAATGAGTCATTTCAGTTTAAATACTGAAGTATTTTACCTGCATGTTAACGTTTTCAATATGTCTCGTGTCAAGGAAATGCCATTCGAAATGTAGAATGCATTCATATACTTCCAAACAGTTTAAAATATGTTTAAAGTTCGCAGGGTTTAAATAGTTGGTTACTCAAAAACAGGGCTGGTAAATTTATTATTCTCTAGAACTAAAATAGTTCTTGCAGATGCATTATATTGATGTTAAATTAGGAAAAGGAATATTACCTAAATTGTATAAACCCCTTTGCTTAACCTTTTGTTCATTTTTGGCGTGATTCTTATAACTTTCTAGGTACAACAGCTGTAACGACCCTAGTCTAAATTCTTTCTTGGCGTGATTCTTATAATTTTCAAGGTACAACTGCTGTAACGGCCCTAGTCTAAATTCTTTCTTGGCGCGATTCGTATAACTTTCAAGGCACGACTGATGTACTGGCCGTTGTCTAAATTCTTTCTTGGCGCGATTCGTATAACTTTCAAGGTACAACTGCTGTAACGGCCCTAGTCTAAATTCTTTCTTGGCGCGATCTTGGTACAACTGCTGTACCGGCCGTAGTCGAAAAGTTAAATTTATGGATAGCCTTAAAAGAAGAGGCCCAATCCATTGAATCCTGATGTCGAAGCCTAGTACTAGTTAATATTTCATTGACGTTTACACACAAGTTGTGCAAGTCATGACAGGAAAGTACAGTAGAACCCCGATTATTCAAAAAAACACTGGGCCAAAGCATTTTCTTAAACGAAGTTTTTTAGTTTTCAATATTTGAGTTTAAGTTTTTAGGATAGACATATGAAAGGATTGATCCCCAACACATCGAATTCAGGAGTCAAAGCCTTGAACTTCTAAAAATTTTCTTGCCATTCACACAAAGAAAATACAATAGAACACCTATGATACGAAAATCATAGGAGTATTTTCTTGAGCATACTTTTATATCTCGGTTATCCAGAAATTCCTTTGAAATTTCTGGATATCCAGGAGATAAAAGTATTTACTCCTGAAAGTGGCGTGACACTGCTGTGATTAATTCAGTTGTCGAACTTACTTCATTTTATAGAAGTATTGTGATGCTAAAATTAAGCTTCAATATGTCTCCCACACAAGCGAAAACTTGGATCGTTGTTTTTGAAAGAGAACTTGAGATTTTTCTTCTCAAAAAGACGAATGTTCAAAATTTGTATTTTTAAATAAACGTGAAAACTTATTTTTCTTATCAGAAATCTAATTTTTGATGTCTTTAAAGCGTCTCTCTTGTCTGCAGCCTACTTAGGATGTTTAGAAATACGAAAACGGAAGAAGATTACCCAGAACAATTATGTACTAAGGAAAGTCACAGAAAGCGGCTCGGTAGTTTTTGATTGAAGGACTGGATGATGGAGCAGAAGTTTGAAATTTAAAGACATGAAGAAAGTTCAGGCAATTTGTTCGCAGACTGAAGTTCCGAAGCAAACATTGCCGACCAACTGGTATTGTGGTTTAGGTGTTAGCTTCTGGATAGGAAGGTTCCTGGTTCGAATCCGGGTCCGTGCAAGGATGTTTGTAAGCGTATGGAGTAGAGGCGGCTGGTGCACCTTAAATATGTCGTGGCCGAAAGTCCTCACGCTGGGTTGGTGTGGAAGTTTGGAGAGTGGGGTGCCAGTTCAGGTGTTGCTTCGTCATCTGACCGTGGTTCAAAATTACGAGGTGTTGCCCACGAATCTTTCCGTTAGAGGATTGATCCCGTCAATAGCCTGTTGTGTTGCTCTAGTACGACGTTAATTAAAAATTACCAATTACAGAAGCAAACATCAGTGAGGTCTTGGAGAAATTTAGAGCCTTGGATCAGAGTCAACGCATGTTAGTGGACAATTCTATTTTGTACCGCAGGTAGGTCGGTAGATATTAAACTCGCGAGAAGTGATTTGATTCATCAATTCGATTAACTTTCGTAACTTGTTTCTACAGTATTACAACTATGATTATTTATTTACTTGGTCTGGTAGTCTGTTCTTTTTTCGAGTCTTCAATGATTTCAAAGCAGATTTCTTGTTCGAAATGTAATTCGATTTCCATCACGAGGGAAACGGTAAACTGAGATGACTGGGTGTGTTTTTGTTTGGCATTCTCTGAATTCGTGTTTATAATTTGAGCTACATAATGTGAATAAATAATCATAGTTGTAGTGCTGTAGAAACAAGTTACGAAAGTTAATCGAATTAAAGAATCGATTAACTTTTCAAGAGTTTAATATCTACCGATCTACCTGCGGTACAAAATAGAATCCTCCACGAACATGCGCTGGCTCTGATCCCATTGGGAGCCACTTCAGGAAAGACACGCTAGTCATTTTCGAATACGCGGAAGCTGATTTGATTCGACACCAAAAGTGTCCAATCACATCAGCAGAAGGGCTGAAGTTCAGAAGTAAGCATTAGTGAGGACTTTGATGAGAAATTTTGGTTATGAGGACTCCAAGTTGGAGGTACTAGGTTTAGAACAGTTTTGAGTACACGGAAGATGATTTGATGGACTACAGATGTGTCATTTTAAGCCAATTTTTGGATAATTACGATTTGGATAATCGGGGTTCTAATGTACTCTTAAATTGTGGCAGAGTACAAAAGTCGATCTCTAATCGTGTTCCCAAGGATCAATTGATGCACAGATAAAAAGTGTGAGAAGTATGAAAAGATGAGCTATGCGTGATGACGGTCTAGAAAGATTTAGCTTCAGAAGGAATGCTTTAGTGAGTAAAACTGACATTTTTTCTTAATTATATATATATATATTTTCTAAAACGTTCTCAAGTTTTGCTTCCGAGACTTGAATTCATGTAATTGCTCCATATTTATCAAAAATTAGTTTGGCCTCTATCTTACAGACGTATTTGCTCCAACTCTTGTGCGTGAACCCTACAATACCTTAAAATTTCTTCAACCTAATGAGTAGGTCTCTATTTAGTAAATTTCCTAATAAACATGCAAATGTTTTCTACTGTTACGATAATGGTTGAAAGCTAACATATGCAAGTCTCGATAAAATGGTTTTAAACTCTGGAAATTTGAAGGCAAGGTTAAACTGCTAAAATTTGAAACGTATTGAGAAAATGCCCTTTTATAATTAAAGATCGAATTTTGTTTCTGAAAATTTAAAGTGGATTTCATTAAAATTTCACATTGTGATTAATCGAGAAATCTGTTAGTAATTCTATCTTGATTCACATTAAATAAATATTTACCTTCGTGTAATTTACATATACATATTGCATATACAAAACACAACATAGGCATTTCTATAGTTTTAGTTGGAGGTTGGCATCCGTGCTACCCATGTTACATTACCATAATTTTCTTATGCGGCTTTTAAAAAAGGCTTTATTTCTGTCTTAATGGCAATAGCTTTATCAAGCGTCACGTGAATAAGATCTGTTGACAAAAAAAAAAAAAAAAACTTTTTTTTTAGCGAATTTTAATACAAGCAAATGCTTATTTCCGCTAAGAGTGGTTTAAAATGTCTTTTAAACTGATTAAATTTAATGTGAAAACAGTACCTTTCCTGGAAAGCAAAACTAATTTTAATTGGGAATTGAAAATCATTGCGATGACAAAAAAAAAAGGATATTATTAGTGTTTCCAATGCACTCTTTTGGAATTTTGTTAAGACTATTGTTATTGTTGCTCATTATAAAATCACATTAGTTACTATTCATCATTTTGCTACTTTATAATTTTCCCAAGTTCCTTGTGTTAAAGGTTCCAATAAGTCACTTTCAACAATCCTTTGTATACAAATTCAATTATTTAGAAAATGGCAGTGGCAAAATGCAAATATGGTACATTCAGAAATTTTGCAGAACATGGTGCGGGTAATCGACAGAATAAATATGCCACACTTTACCACATCCATCAAGAAAGATTTTTTTTTATATCGAAAAAATTATTTAATACTTAACATAAATCTGGAAAAAGTGTGCATATTCGAAACTTTCCAGACTTCTTCGCCGAATGATAAACTCAATGATTTGTCGTCAGATATATCTTGTCTAACACAAGAGTAAGGTTGCGAATATTAAAACGTATTTTCATATTCGATACTTTATAACACAGTATTGACGTAAATATTAAATTCCAAATTACTTTTTCTAGTCCTATCATTCGGCCTAATTGAGATGTAGCTCTGTAAATTTTATGTTTTGACAAATAAAGAATTTGTAATTATGATATAGTTTAGAAAAAAAAATAATATTTAACTATATTTTTGCTAAAAAAAAGTCTGAACGTTTTCTCTCTTTAATTTGAGTTGCAGCCTACTCGATTTATTTTAAAATACGGTACTGTTTTCCAACAGATAACACCAATGCCAACTTCCTCTACCTAGTGTTTTCTCCGTGGCATACAAGTCAATTCAACATCTTACGTGTAAAACACATGATCAAGGTGGATGAAGTGAACTATGGTTTGGGCAGCGAGCAGCAATTGTGTTCAATATGCTTCGCTTTCTTCGTTCAATCACAGTCGTCCTTTGGTTGTAATGTCATTTGTAAAAATACTGCTGTTGCATTGTGATAGTATGCATTCAATTAAATACAGTGTTTCTATTCACATTTGACCCTATATATGATTACTTAAATTGTTAACATTCACAGTCGGAACTGGTGAATCCTGCAAAAGAAAATGATTTTTTAAGACAAACTTCAAACGAATATATGTCACATTATTATTTGACAGGAAATGGGAATGAGTGCTTCGAGTTTAATCAAACACACAAAGAAATCGAATTCTGGTAGATTTAAAATATCTTAGCCTTTCAACCAATCTGCGAACAGATAAAAATTCTTTGTACAAAGTTAACCAAATATAAATACCATTATTTTAACCAATCAATTATACCTAAAAGTACACGAACAAATATTTCTAATCAATGGTTTATAAATATTGATTTCATTTTTATTAAAGTTATGGTTTGGGCAGCGTACAAAGGTATAATTTAGTGCTATATAGCATAAATTTTAAAGCGATCATTCAACATATTTTATTAGTCATCTACTTTCTAATGAAATAAACAGAGCATTTGAGCGCAGTTTATTTCTATACACTAGTTCTATAAACTAGTTCTGTAACTATTTCTAAAAAAGGAAGGATTGCCTTTCATATAAACTTCATTGTTAGCACACTGATCCATTTTAATTGAATAAGGTAATTTAAAACTTTTGAAAATAATTTTTAGCAATAAGAATATCGTGAATTTGAATAAATTGCTGATTGCTATGGGAAGTTTAAATATATATATATATATATATATATATATATATATATATATATATATATATATATAGCATTTAACGTTTCCATATTATTATAATTTATTTTAAATTGTTGAATTTGCAACATGGTACGTTAAAAGTTAACTTAATAAATTAACGCACTAAGCTATCCTCCTTCGCATTTAGTGGGTACACATTTTAAGAAAATCCATGGCTGTTATGACTAATTCCTTACACAAAATTGGTGTTGTTTCAAACAATGTAGCGGATTACAAATAAGTGGATTGTATAACTAAAACTTATTTGTTTACAACATTCTTTGTAAACAGAAGCCATGGCTCTAATATAATTATTCCACGAGGAGTGTAATATGGGTCCGTAGAAAATCTGCGCTAAGGTATAAAATTTTCGATGTATAGTTAGTCGAAGAATTCTTAACAGATATAGTTCTAACGTTAACAAAAACACGAAGTCTAACGATGTTTTAAAGGTTTCCACAGCTAGCATCTAAAGAATAATAAAAAAATAATAATTAAACTGCAAACACTATTCTTAATTCTCTGTGACTTTTTCATTTTTAGCTTTTAGTTTAACCTTTACGCTGCGGCAGGTGTACAATTGTCACCACTACAATTTCGTTTACACCAGCGGCATGGTATAGATCTGTGTACCGTGGATGTTATCCCCCCATCAAGTGACCGCTGGCATCGATCACCATTTACGAGCTGTCAGCGACTGACCATCTAGAGAAGGGATTCACAACCGATGGTACGCGGCAACGTTTCAGGTGGTACGCAAGGATGACAAGAGCGTCACAAATATTCTACGAAGTTTGTTCGATTTTTTAGTATGTACAACCACGAAATGCTATTTCTTACGCCATTTGTTACTAGTTACTTGTGTGAGAGTGGTTTTTCTGAACTTTTGTATGTAAGAAATGAATATAGAAATAGAGTAAGTGTTGAAGAGGACTTAAGAGTGAAGTTAAGCTGCATTGCTCCTGTGATATTGATATTTTATTAAAAGATAAACAACAAGTTTCGCACTAAAAATTTATTTTTGATTATGTTAATCTTTGTTTGCTTAGTTTGAACTAATTATTTAAAATTAGTTGTTTTTTAGACCTGTGAGTAAAAAATAAAACTGTAATTTTCAATAATCGTTTTATTTTTTTCATTTTTAAAACATCCTTAATACGAAATACAAGTGCATTAATCATAAAATATGTAGCTTTCTTAGTATTTTAATTAAAATAAACAAGCCATTGGGCACTTTTCTGACATTAGGTATATGTTTCTAAAAAAATATAAAACTCTCTCTGGTGGTACGCCCAAAATTTCAAAACATTTCAAGTGGTACGCAGTTACTAAAAGGTTGGGAACCCGTGTTCTAGAGGATCCCTCCTTTTGTTCGTTGACCCCTACCCTGCCTGTGAGGTGTGAACACTTTGGGAAAAATGCGAAAGGTCGCTCTGGCGATATACGCCACACAATACTATGAAAGGAAGGCGTAAATGCCACTCAAGGCTCTATAGTTCAAGTTAGGTAATTAGATGAGGGGGGGGACATGCAGGCGAAAGAGCCGTTCCTGGAGACGATTGAAAAAATCTAAGCGCCTCAGCGTAAAGGTTCGCTACGTTCAATAGCTTTTTCTTATATTATCTTGTATATGGCGAAGCTTGTCCGTTTTACGGATCTTGCACTGTGTGAAACCAATATAAAATCTAATTTCTATTACAGAGTGAATGAGAGATCCAACGTACGTCCATCATGTCGTCCTCGTCCACCGGACTGTTGTGGTGTATGGGGTGGTGATTGTGATGGTGGTGATGGGAGGGCGGCTGGTGGTTGGGCACCTTGCAGGGACTTGGGGGGAAGTTCTGTGAGGAGTCCGCGGGTGAGGAGAGCGCCCTCCGAACAGGTTCCCTCGACGACCGGTAACCCCTGAAGGAAGAGTTGGTTCGAAACGACAAGCCGGACCGCACGGATGTAGAACTGGCTCGACGGGAACCTGGAAACATATATGATTTTTTAAAAGAACCACATTATACACTATACACTAGGGTAAATGACCATCTGTGGGCATGTCTAATAATTATATATATATATATATATACAGGGTGGTCCCGAATTCATGGTACAAACTTTAATGGTAGGTACAGGACATTGTAACAATGATTTATTGTATAGGAATGTATAGTCGCAAGTGACGCGGTGAGGCGTAAACAGGGGAAATAAAAGGAAAGAGAAATGGAGTGATCGGTTGGGCGTTTCAACAACGTTTCAGTATTAATGTGTGGGCTGGTATTGTGAACGACTTTTTGATTGGCCCATACTTACTACCCACGCGGCTCACTGGCGGAAGCCATCTTATTTTTCTGAAAGAAGTGTTACCACAACTGCTGCATGATGTTCCGATCGCCATTCGTAACCGCATGTGGTTTCAGCACGATGGGGCGCCAGCACACTTCAGCATTGATGTACGGAATTACCTGAATGCCACGTTTGGTACTCGATGGATTGGGCGTGGTGGACCAGTCCCTTGGCCACCCCGATCTCCCGATTTATCGAGCCTCGATTACTTTTTATGGGGACATCTAAAGCATCTTGTTTATGAGACTCCAGTTGACTCAGATGAGGATCTCGTCGCTCGCTTATCTGTAGCTGCTGCAGGTGTGCGTGAAATACCAGGCATCTTTGAACGTGTACGCCAATCGCTCCACCGACGCTGTCAAGCATGTATCGATACTGGTGGACGCAATTTTGAACAATTACTGTAAACATGACGCTTGTCAACAACGCTTTCAATAAAATCTTTGTTTTTCCTTTCGGCCGTTATTTCCCCTGTTTTCGCCTCACCGCGTCACTTGCGACTATACATTCCTATACAATAAATCATTGTTACAATGTCCTGTACCTACCATTAAAGTTTGTACCATGAATTCGGGACCACCCTGTATATATATATTGTGATTAGTTATTGTGATACTAAAAACTAGTAATGGTCATCACAGCTGAATCTTAGAATTTTCATAAAATACACCAAAGTATTCAATAATATTATTGTTGCCTACTACACATTCCTCAGTTTAGTATTGTTAAATATTGTTAATAACAATCGTTACAAAAAATATTTTCACTGTTGACCTCATCATCTGTTTCAGCATATTGAAAACATAGGGACAAACAACTATATCTAACATCATCATCTATTCTTTAGGCAGACATCTGTGATGATAAATTTAGTTGCACAAGTTGAATGCAACGTTAAAGTAATATGTTAAAACAAAAAATACACTATTTTACAGTCAAACAATACTAGAAATCACCTAAAAATTTATAATGGTCACGTGTGCCCATTATAGAAAAAAATATTTATTTTTCTTTGACTAGTTATGGACACTATGGCTTGAGATAAATAAAAAAAATTCTATCTGATAAAAAAAAATGGACCTGTATGATAGAAAAAAGGATAACATTTGAGTTCATACCAATAAATCTGAGTTCTGATGTAAAGGAGAGATGTCAGCAGTTCCTTAAGAAAGAAACACTTAAAAAATTCACATACTAAGAAAACCTATTTGAGACACGTGCATAATGCAATCATAAAACACTGGAAACAAAAACTGTTTGGAAAAGATAGATATTGTGGTGTTTCTAGAAGGATATTGGATGAATCAATTTTTAGAAGCCATTAATTCGGTTCCTAGAATGTTTTTAAATGACAGTTCAATGTAAATCTGCCAATTACTGGCTGACTGATCATTACTAATAGTTTACCCTATATGAACAAAAGTAATTGGACACTGCATGTTTTTCAGAAAAAGTGTTTTATTATTTTATTTAGAAACGGGTAGGCCCTCCTTTCGCTTGTGTTACAGCTGCAACACATCGAGGCATACTTTCCACAAGTTTTCTGTAAGTCTGGGTAAGAATAGCTCTCCATGCCTCGTGCAAAGTTGTGTGAACTGATTGTTGTGAAGATGGACTTGCGAGGCGGTTTCGTACTCGTCGTTCAAGTTTGTCCCGCAAGTGCTCGATCGGATTGAGATCGGGGCTCTAAACAGGCCAGTCAAGCAAATTCATCTCATTTTCAGGAAACCAGTTCAGCACACGTTTTGCAGTATGACATGGAGCTCGATCCTTTTGGAAGAAACTACCATCGTCGCCGTAGTATTGCCATAGTGTAGGCAAAGCTGAATTATCCAGAACGTTGAGGTACACATCAATGTTCATGGTACCAGGTAAATAAAGCAAAGGGCTGAATCCTAACCAGGAAAAACAGCCCCACACTAAGATGGATCCTCCTCCGAATTTCTGCTTTGTCCGAATACTTTTGAACATGTAGTGTATTACAGAAGAGTGGTTGGGCAGCCTGCCTCGCCCACGATATTGAGGGTGGATTAGCAGTCTAAATTGATGCAGTATTGAGGGTGGATGAGACGTTACAGCACATCTGGAATTCAGATCAGTCTCCCAACACCACACGGAGTTTGTGTTGGGAGACACACGCGTTGGAGCCACTCTCCTGGCTCCAACGCGATTCGTTGTCAATTGCTGTAACCGCGACTTTGAAATAATGTAACTATAACTCTGTATTCAAATTGCTTTTAATAAATGTCTAACTTTAATCAGTTGTACGCCTAATTGTTAGATGACGTTACAGCATATTATCGCTTCGCTTAACGACATAATATCGCATGACCGCGAAGATGTGCGAATCCGCATTTCTGGAGAGTGGCGTCAAAACAGGTGAAATCACTAGTCTACTAATGTGTCGCGAACCAATCAGAGGATGAACCATCGGATGGGCGTCTTCTCCCGTCACGTGGACCAATCAGGTAATGAATGTTTGCTTCCACCCGCCAGACGGAATTATTCTACGGCCGCGCTTACAACGGAATAGTCTGATCGGAAACCTTCGTCTTCTCCTTTTTGTGTCGAAGACGTTTTTCGACTTCTTTTGGGGAACCCTTTTCGATCCACTCCGGTGTAAACGCTTTGTCGATAACATAAAGAGCACTCCTCTCACCCCTTTGAAGAGAAGAGTGATCACCCTTTTGTGTTGTAGATAAAATACTAGCGATGAGGGCAAAATGTCACAAAGAGCGAACAAAAAACGACGTGAGAGACCACAGGGTGCCGAAAAGCAGAGGGGAGAGGGTGTTTGTCTGCAACACCGAAAGGGGACGAAATAGTGGAATATTTTCACCCCAATTTTCGCCATGGAGAAATATCCCCGAAAAATGTTGCAGTCCTTTGATCTTAACCAACTCCAAGTGGAAAACAAAATTCCTGTTGCAAGCACGTCAAATCATCACCCCGACACGAGATATTGACATTAAAATTAGTGCATTAATTGGAATTTATTCGATCTTTGGAGGGGTAACGCGTTTGATACTCCGTTGTAAACGAGGCTTAAGTATCGTAGAAATTAATACCATTTTTCACAGGTCGTCGGTGAATTATAGGAGCCGTCTTGTCCCTTCCCTTAGAAAGACGGAGTATGTGCAAACAGCACCCTGCAGTTTCATCTGGTCGCTTTACTTGAAGATCTACCACATGGTTGTGGGGCAAAGCGTGGAAGTTGATGTGGGACAAATTATTAATTGGTTAAAGTGATTAACCATTATAAACACTATTCTACGCTTCGATAGCCAATCGGACCAAGTCGATTTGCAAGCCCGCGTGGTTTAACCCTTCTCAGATCTTATGAAGCGATCTACGCCCGCATGGTTTGCATATTTCATAAGAAGGTCGATGAGAAAAATTCAATTTTCTCTTATATTAAACTTAAATTACTCTCTCTCTCTCTCTCTAGTTCGCTCTTCGGTAACCAATCATCACAAGTCATTTCCCAAACCCACATGACCTGCACTTTTAGGATCTTACGACAGGGACTCATCCTACATGCTTCGTCTTCATTAGAAGTTCGTTTCATTGAAGTCATATGTCACAGACAAAATTGCATAGAATGCATGCGAGCGCTATGACATCATTGGTTACTTCCCAAAGTTCGAGTCAATCGCGTATGTTTAGTGAAATTATAAAATTTTTTACTTGCTCCGTAGTTTATAAAAACTAGTATAAATAAAATAATAAAACGTTCTTGCACTATCATAAAAAAAAAATAGCAAATTTGTATATTTTCGTGTAGATACATTCTTTATTACGAAAAAGTATAGAATTTCGAATTAATATGCCATTTTGAAAGCTGCAAATCACATTTCAAAAATATTACCTGAACTCTACAAAATGTATTTCTCATTTTTCTTATTTAGAATGATTTTGTAGATCATTATTCTGATTCTGTAAACATCGTATTCAAGTATTTGGGGAAACTAATTTGAATGTTCCCTTATTTAAGTTTTGTTTAAGTCATATTTCATAGACAAAATTGCATACAATGCATGCGAGCGCTATCACATCATTGGTTACTTCCCAAAGTTCGAGTCAATCGGGTATTTTTAATGAAGTTTTAAAATTTTTTACTTGTTCCGTAATTTATAGAAACTAGTGTAAATAAAATACTAAAACGCGCGCGTTCTTGCACTATCATATTAAAAAAACAATAGCAAATTTATATATTTTCGTGTAGATACATTCTTTATTACGAAAAAGTATAGAATTTCGAATAAATATACCATTTCGAAAGCTGCACATCACATTTGAAAAATATTACCTGATCTCTACAAAATGTATTCCTCATTTTTCTTAATTAGAATGATTTTGTAGATCATTATTCTGATTCTGTAAACATCGTATTCAAATATTTGGAAAACTAATTTGAATGTTCCCTTATTTAAGCCTTGTTTAGGTCATATGTCGTAGACAAAATTGCATACATTGCTATGTTTGAGAGGGGACGTGTTTGCAACTCCAGTGTAAACGCGGTTCAAGAGTCACGTGACTACTAGTTTTTATCACATGATCCTGGGCACATAAAAAGTTTAGCATTGTTCACTCTACTTTTACATTCCTCTATGATGTAGACTGGATTACCTAGGCTTGATGGCGGGGCCAGCATGCTGTAGCTGGCCCTCCTGGAGGCGGGCAGGTAGTCTGTGCTGCCTAAGCTGCTCCTGGAAGCCCGCCGCGAGTCCATGATGTGACTACCTGTGAAGGCGGACATCATGGTTGGAGGTGAACCCGCACTCGCCATGCGGTCCGCCGGACGGTTGAAACGAGCCCTGCAATACACATACAAGGTTTTACCATACATTACAAAGGACACGATTCGTATAATATACTGAAAAAATTACCGACTGGAAGATATGGGAGGATTTTTCGGGGTAAACATAAACTATCAGTGAAGAAAAAATACCCGCTGTTAAGAACTAATTTGATTTATCGTTGTTTGTGTGCCATTAATTTTTAACATGCGCAAATTGCATTAAATTTACATGCTGAGTTACGCCACAAGTTTTAAAAGAAGTTATAGAAATACTAGCAACCACCTCTATTTAGCTTTATAAAAAAACGTCATACGAGAGGAATTTTTAGTAGATGAATATTTAAGTTCCGGTTAACCAAATACGTTATACAGGAAACGTGTTCTACCACAAACGTTATTCACATTTAGGTTTAAAGATTAAAAAACCTCTCTTAAGCATGTATAAATTTCCGCAATGTCAAGACATTTTTAAAATTCATAAAAATCTGAAACAAATTAGACACGGTTTGCATTTTACTAAACACCAACCATTCATTACTTTAAATTCTACTTTTTCTCCTATTTTTTTCTTTTTTATTAGTGCTTTGAACTCTTCGCCATGCTAATTAGTAAAACTCGTAACATCGCTCTTAAAATATAGCAGTAACGAGTTTTGCTAATTAGCATGATGACTTCCCTTAACTTCCCTCTGTTATAGAATTTTTTAAATATTTATATAATTATTTTATTAATAACAATGAGGAAGTAAGCTGTTAACATTTAACCTGTAGACTACGGCCGTTGCAGCAGTTGTAACTTGAAAGTTATAAGAATTATGCCAAGAAAGAGAATTTAGACTTCGGCCGTTACAGTAGTTGTATCTTGAAAGTTATAAGAATCGCGCCAAGAAAGAATTTAGACTACAGCCGTTACAGCAGTTGTTACTTGAAAGTTAGAAGAATCTCGCCAAGAAAGAATTTATACTACGGCCGTTACAGCAGTTGTATTTTGAAAGTTATAAAAATTGTACCAAGAAAGAATTTGGACTACGGCCGTTACAGACATTTGTATTTCCAAAGTTATAATAATCGCGCTTGTTATATCTATAGCTGTAGTCAAAGGGTTAAGTACTCCGTAATTGATACGTCCGTTTCGTTTCGTTTAACTGTTGATTACTGAATCAGAATACCGCATCTAGAACACTTTATGCGCATAATTTCTGTGTAGATAAGTTTGTATAACAATGTTCTTGTTCATAATCCAATCATAGATAGAAATGTCGAATGTTGACAGCTAGCGTTCGTCCAGCAATGTGATTCTTTAAATTGTAAATAAATTTAATATGGAACATGCAACGTTTATTAATTATCCAAGAAAATTCATCTACACGCATCTTGCAGAAAGACTTTAAGACCATTCCTTACTTGCTGAATAACCTGAGCACGAGGCAAAGGAGGGCAGTGAAGACGATGAGTCCAGCTACTGCACTCACAGTGGTCATCAGATAATTGTTCTCCAGGAAGGTCACCGTGCTGGCTACAAAGAAACCCATACACACATGACATAATAACACACATGACATGATAACAGTAAAATTCAGTTTTCCTTATTTGATTCTCATCAACAGGATATAGAAAACATGGTCATTGCGACCAGCATACGATGAATGATCTAATCATAATCCATATGTGGAATAACGTAAACTTCGGATTGACATGGTTAACTTGATTACATGAATTTACACTGCCTTGATATTTCCGTCATAAAATCAAGTGTTACAAATTTATATTTGAATATATGAATGCTGCAGTGGTGTCGTCGCCCCAAAACGGTAGCGTGACAACAGTACGAATCGTACACAAGAAGAAGACAACCAACAGACAAGATATTTAAGTTCTTATTATTCCAAAAAAATTAAGAATATATACAGTATTTACATAATCACATTAACATTACTCCAATACATCAAAGTATGTGTCGTCAGTCCAGCGCGGTGAACACCTGCTGCTTCACGCTCTCTCTCTCTAACCGTTGTCTCCAACGTGCTTTGCCGCAGTCTAAAAATAACCCAACGGTTAAAGTCAATAATCAATCAGAGATCGTCTGGACGAACATCTTCTGTAGAGGACGCTCTACTTCCCCCTGTTACTCTCAAGTCGTTGTAATGCACGCAACGCAAGAACAGCAGCTGGCGCCAAAATATAACCAATCAGATTAAATTCGGCATTCCGATGACACAACGGAGTGGGCACATGCCCTGCAGATGGCCCTTGCCCTGCAAGTAGCCCTTTCTAAAGGTCAAGCACAAATGAGTTTCTCACGATGTAACATTGCGTAAAATTTTGCATACAAATTGAAAATATGGAATATTTATTTTGAAATTTACTGTTTTTATTTTGCTTTTTTTGCTATCTACACTACGGTCTTCGGTTGGATTCGAACTCTCAACCCTCTGGCTGCTAATCTTTTATTCTACCAGCCAGGCTACCACGTCCCAGTTTGTTATGGCAAAACGCGTTTGCGTATTATAATAGGTCTTCACTCCCTCAAAGTTCGTTTACTCCCAATTCTCCTTCAAACGGTGACTACTTCGTTGCAGTAGCTTTGAGTCATTAAGATGCACGCAATAAGTAATTTTAGGCAGCTATCGGTCCTTTCAGTTTTATTTTGAACCTCTTAAAATGCGTGAAATAGCTTTACCAAAGTCTGCCATCAAGACTTTCTGTTCATCGTGACTTAAGCGAGGCCGATGTCCGAAATCCAACTTTTCTGAAACAAACTAGCATCTCATACACGTCACCCAGCATACTTCCGATAATTAATAATCTTACATTATCCCAAGTAAGAATGCAAAAATAGCCACTCTTCCCTAAGCCACCGTGGAGTTAGCGAAGAAGCCGTTGATTAATGAAAGCGGAATTAATCTTCCATTGTGATAGGTTATAAGTTGTTAGTTGAATGAACACCACACTGCGGCAATACAACAGGCTATTAGTGACTTCGCGGGATTAATACCGAAGGGAAAGATCCAAGAAAAACACCATAATTTTGAATCACGGTCACATGAGGAGGTCAACCCTGAACTGACTCCACTCTCTCCAAATTTCCACACGAAGGTCATAAGAAATCAAGACATATTTAACCTGCACCAACCCCCACGTGCACGACGATCTTTGGTTGGATCAAGTTTCAAACTCACAATCCTCCAATTGTAAATCGAGACTCCTTTACCACGGATGTATACTCAGCTACACTAGCAAGTTTGTTCATGGGAGATGATTGATGTGACCGATATAAAGATAAACACGAATTTCCGCGGAAAGTATATTCGTGTTTTCTTTATCATGACATCCACCTTACTCATCTATATGAGTGAAATATAAGAATGAGCAGATGCACTCTAACTGATAGTGCTACTTGTGTAATTGGAGATGGCAGATCAATAATTTTATCGCTTATCTTATATGGACACGAAAAATCAACTACGTGGGAGATTTTCGTTGTTTTATTTGAACCACATTCACGAGAGGAGCAAATACTACTTTCTATATGACGGCGAAGGAAAATTGGAAGTAAGACATTTACCTTGTTTTTATGCCCTATAAGCTTCTATCAATTAATTTCATTCAAGATGTCATATATGAGTGATGAAATTTATATCGTTCAATGTTACATAATTTTTAATAACTCCATTAAAGGATATCACTTTTGCTTCTATGTCATTTGGAGTAAACCCTCTCGGTAGACAAGAATTAAGTTTGATATATACAGGGGGAGTGATGTAGTGAAGGTGATGATAAAATTTGTTACGTAAATCAACACATGCAATAAAGTACGCGTTTTTGCTTTAATTATGTAAGGCTACAGGTCTTCGAGCCAAAACTTTCATCCCATGTTACCTCACCTACATATTACTAATAGACATCTTATATTTTGGCAAACTCGTTATGGTCATTTTCTGGTTATGATAGACATATGCATAATATAACCTATTTGAGTGTGAATTAACTAGAAAATACCATTTCGCTCACTCCTTTCAACAACGTAATAACTCAAAAATTGGCGATTTTTAGTTATGCCTTGTAGGGATTTAATCCCTCTTTGTAAAGGGAAACGTTCTTCACTAGGAGAAAAAGGTTGTTGCAGCAGTCATTACGTTAGCTGTCCTCATCGGTATAAGACGCACTATGTATTCTGTCTGTTCGTCCTTCGTCTGTATTATTGTGTGTGCTAGATGTCAATTTTAAATAAATAATATAAAAGGCCATCCTCGTCGCAGTCCGTTTTTATTTCTGGACCAGCACTAAAACATACATGTTTTTAGAATGTCCTGAAAGAGTAGTATATCCCTGCAAGATCGTCATATTTCACCGCTCAATATTTAGCCGCTAAGAGAGCAGAAGTAATATTTATTTTTAATAAATTTCAATCTACTTTTAAACTTTAAAATCACTCTCCTGAAAAATCACGTTTTTCGAGGTATGACGTTGTGGAAAGGAGTGAGCGATTTATGTACTTAAACTATCACCTTCAAACAGGTAGAGTCATTGGCTGCGCAGGTTTGATTCCTCCTTGGATGCATTTCGCTTCTGTGTCAGTATAACTTTCCTTGGTTGCTTTTAGAAAGTAATCAAGTAAGTAATCAGCTAAGACAACGGCAATGAACACTAAGTGTGGAGGAACCCGGTTCAGCTTAGGTTTCCTAAGAAAGTGGAGCCGTTATCTAACAGCCGTGATACGCCATGACACCGCGGGCATAACTAGGCGGCCGTCTAAAGAGACTCCAGAGGTGTCAACTTAGACGGACAGAAAACGTTGAATAATGGGCAACACAGACGGCTGTCGTGGTTTCTTTTATTCGAGAAACAAAACAAAGTGGCTTTTTTTATTCTCTTGTCCAAAGTCTCTAACTTCGGGATCGTTGAAGATAGAGTGAAAATTTCAACGGATTTCAAATCAGCGTAAAATTCTACGCCAAATCTATACCAAAAACAGTTTTATTATTCAATTATTTACCATTTGATTAGTTTAATTATTTATTCACTAATTAATTATTTGTTCAAAGAAAATCACATTTAAGGTATCGTTCTAGAGTCAAATTTTCCGCAGATATCAAATCCGTTCAAATTTTTATTCTGTGTTGCAACGACCCCGATTTTACAAAAACGAACTAATCAATGGCAATCAAAAATGTTTGTTTGTTTTGCTCCCCTCCGCTTGAATCGTTTGGCGCAGGAAATGAAATATTGCCGCTACAAGAGAAAAAAACGTTCCCCAACTGTTTGAGACCGCTATGACGACAGTCATGGAAATGGCGGCTCCGATTTCCGAAACAACGTTTTTGTGACGTCACCCACAGCTACATCACGGCTACGCTTTCTTAAGCTTCGGTTTCCTAAAAAAGCGTAGCCGTGATCTAACGGCCGTGATGTAGCGGTGGGTGACGTCAATAAAACGTTCTTTATATTAACACATGATGTTGGTTTCCTAGAGAGCGTTGTTTGTGAGTATAACGAAAATGATCGGAGCCGCCATTTCCATGACTGTCGTCATAACGGTCTCAAACAGTTGGGGAACGTTTTTTCTCTTGCATTTCCTGCTTGAGATTTCATTTCCTGCGCCAAACGATTCGAGCGAAGAGGAGAAAAACAACAAACATTTTTGAATGCCATTGATAAGTTCGTTTTTGTAAAATCGGGATCGTTAAACACAGAATAAAAATTTCAACGGATTTGAAATCTGTGGAAAATTTGACACCAGATCGATACCTTAAATGTAATTTTCTTTAAATAAATAATTAAATTTTTAATAAGTAATTAAATATTCAAATGGTAAATAAATGAATAATATAATAGTTTTTGATATCGATCTGGCGTAGATATTTACGCTGATTTGAAATCTGTTGAAATTTTCAATCTACCTTCAACGATCCCGAAGTTAGAAACTTTGAACTAGAGAATAAAAAACACTTTGTTTTGTTTCTCGAATAAAAAAACCCACGACAGCCGTCTGTGTTGCCCATTCTCCAACGTATTCTGTCCGTCTAAGTTAACACCTTTGAACTCTTGTTTAGACGGCCGTCTAGTTATGCCCTCGGCATCATGACGTATCACGGCTGTTAGATAACTGCTCCAATTTCTTAGGAAACCGAAGCTTTCGAGACATATAGTGTGTTACAGATTGTTAACGTTTTCTCTTTTGTAAACTCGTGTATTATTGTCCAATTGTGTTTCCATGTTGTGTAACGCGGGGGAAGAAGGGAACGATGGAGCAGAGACCAAGTTAGTCAAAGGAAACAGGGCAGTGCCGTAGTGACATGGCCACCGCAATGGGATGAAATTCATTATTTTTTAACATTTTTTTCCTATGGGATTTCAACTAAGCGTTAATGGGACTACGGCCAAGGCTCCTAGTGTCACCGAAGTCCCCTTGGTCAATTGTGTTTAGTAAGGTCCCCCAATGAGGGTTTCCACCATGCTGTAAATCAAGAGTGCTTGCACTCCTCACTTATCCTTGTGTGACCTTATCAACTTTAAACCTTACACATGTCGGAAGGAAGATCAAACTAGTCAAGACAATCACCAGGGGGGTTAAGATAATATGGGAAGTGTCTTCATATGCCATGACAACGGAAGGGGCAGACTGTGATGTTATGAGGAGTTGTTGCAATTTCAGCAATGGAGGAATTGTCTTATGAAGTTTAGAAACCACTGCCATATGCTACGGACATTTTTGCATACCAGCTTTTGTTGTAATATCGACATTACCCCCATTCAGTAGCACAGCAGTGGTTTCATTGGGATGAGCTGAGGGTAAGGGATTGGGCTCACCAGGAAGACAGAGAGTGGCGGCTTTGAGGTGCTGGGCGGCCCTGAATCCGTCCACACAGCCGCACTTGCCGCTGATGCACATGGAGTTGTCGTCGATGAAGGCACAGGCGTCGTCGTACTCGCAGCTCTCGCCCAATTTTGCAGCTAAAAATACAAATTATGAATAGAGTAAAATAAATATATTTGCCGTTAACAGCATTTCCACTCATTGTCATGAAACTAGAGTGAATTTAACCACCACTACAAGAATTAGCTTAGATACATTAGTATATGTGACAACTTAATTTATCTCCTCCAAGAAGTACGTTTTGGTAATAAAAAAAAGCACTGACTTCTACCATATCTTCCCAAAAGGGTTAGCATTTAGTGTCTCCGTCTTCTGTCTATCTCTTCCATCTTCTTCTAGCACGCACACACACACACATAATGTTGATTTTACCCGAATAAATGTACACTGCTGGTCATAAGAATTCAACACCATGAAGGAAGCATGCAATACCCTTAAAATTTGCACGGAGCGTTGATCAAGTAAGGATATGCAAATGATTAGCAATGCAGCATATATGCAATTCATGTGTGCCTCAAACGCTCTGTTAGCAATATAAAAAGGTTTAAAAGAGAATTGGTTTTAGGTATTGGAATTGTGCTTTTGCGTTGTTCCTGAGTAAAGGAAGCTCAAACCTCATCTAAAAATTCGGCAGTCATATGAGCTGAGTTCAACAGAGAAAGAATTGTGGCTTATCGAGACTGCGGATTACTCTTCAAAGAAATTGGTGCTCATGTTGGATGGTAATTTGTAATTTTCAATTAACCTCGTACTAGAGCAACACAACGGGCTATTGACGACGGCCCGGGATCAATCCCCTAAGTGAAATGATCGGAGGACAACACCTCGTAATTTTTGAAACACGGTCAGATAACGAGGCAACACCTGAGATGACATCCCACTCTCCTAATTTCCACACCAATCCAACGTGAGGACTTTCGGCTACGACATATTTAAGGTGCACCAGCTGCCTTTACATTACACGCTTACAAACATCCATACACTAACCCATATTCGAATCAGGAACCTTCCGAAAAAGAGCCTACCACCTTAACCACCTGACTGGTTGGTCGGCGCTCATATTGGATGAAATCAAGTCATAGAGAATATGGAATCGGTGGGTGCAAGAGGAATCCTAGTATTACGGTGTGGCGTACTACAACCTGTATCAGCACGTACAATGTGATGTCTCTGTTGCAGCGAGGAGTTTTTTCCAAGGCTTACATTACTGCGACTACCTTCGACCAGTGGCTGAAATGATGCATAAGACGAGGAACATGGATAGACGAATGGCATACCATAATATTTTAAGACGAATCTCGATTCTGTCTACTGTACGCTGATGACTGCGTCATAGTCTTGTAGCATAGCGGCGACAGACTGAATAACATCTTATACATCGCCATATCGCTCTATCACCGCTATGGTATGGGAAAGCCATTTGATTCTAAGTAAACCACCACCCACATAATACGCTTTGGCGGTTCACTCAACAGTCATCACGACGTCTCTGAAGTTTTGGAGCCTGCTGTCCTTTCTTATTTTCAGGCCAGTTTTCATCAGGACTGTGTGCCATCACAGAGGAAATAAAAAATTGAGTGAAAATGGTAACGTTTCATGTGGTGCTGGATCATGTGACCAAAACTAGAAGTAATGTGGACCCTAGACTACTTTCGTCTACCGGTCGGAAACAAACATGGATAATTTGATTGGTCCGTGGAACGGGAAAATGCTATCGTCCATTGATTCATCACCTGATTGGTCCGCGTGACATAGTGGTAGAGTTAGACGATTTCTCCATATGTGTCACCATTCTATGGAAATGCATATTTCCTATAGAAATGCCATATTTCCTATAGAAATGCATATTTCCTATAGAAATGCCATATTTCCTATAGAAATGCATGTTTCCTATAGAAATGCCATATTTCCTATAGAAATGCATATTTCCTATAGAAATGTAATTTCTTATTTTAAAATGGCCAGGAAAGTTAAGTTGACCAGGAACGTTTTGGAGCCTCTTGTCCTTCCTTATGTTCAGGCCAGTTTTAATCAGGGCCATGTGCGACCACAGAAGAAGTATAAAAGTGCAGTGAACATGATAACCATTCATGTGTCCAGGATCATCTGACCAAAACTAGTAGTAATGTGGACCCTAGACTACTTTCGTCTACCGGTTGGAAACTAACATGTATAATTTCATTGGTCAGCAGAACGAGAAAATGATATCGCCATTGATTCATCACCTGATTGGTCCGCGTGACATAGTGGTAGAGTTGGACGATTTCTCCATTTGTGTCGCCATTCTATAGCAATTCACATTTCCTACAGAAATGTAATTTCTTACTTTAAAATGACCTAGTAAAGTTTAAAAAAATCTCTTTAAAATATAATGGGTTACGTTAATAAAACGGATAGGCCATACATTCAAAATTTTGATATAGCTTTCCATTGCAAGACGATTAAAATAAATTAAATTTAATTTGTTTTTCCTGTTTAATGAGTGTTATTGAAAGCTGTACTCCATTGTAAAGTAACTATATCTATCCTTATAAATAGGTACGCGGTTTCCATTTAGAAACCGAATCTCTAAATTTATAAAAGTATCACAAGGTTTCGATTTAAAACTGAATGTCTGTTGGAGTAAAGGAAATTTAAAACAAGACTGTTGATCTTGGGAAATTTTTTCTTCAAAAGTGACGAAAGGTCGAGGTTGCTTACTCTACAAATTGAAGCTGTTCTTTCTCAATTTCGATACATGTGAAACATTCGCTTTAAATAGTGATTTCCTTTTTCAAAAACGCTGTAAAAGCGACCTTCTATTTTTAAAAAATTGTAATCGATTAAATTTTATTTGCCTACGTGATGATATTTATTTCAAACGCGATCTCCGGTATTCCACGTGCCGCTGAATGGAATTTTCAAGAAAATGTTCGTTTACTTAAAACTAAATTAGTCACGAATGTCGAAACAATTTATTTTACCATCCTCTCAAATTAATGACTAAATTCGAAAACATCGCATACCAGGTACAAGAATGCCACAAGTAAAACATATTCATATTAAAACTAAGTACAAGACTATCAGCTGAACACTCGCCATTTTACTCAAAATGAACGTACGGAGGTATTTGTACTCACTCCAGAACTCAAAATCGACTTCTGCAGTATCACCTTAGAAAAAAACTTTTGTACTTAGTCTAACAGCAGAAGTGCGACTAAAAAGATGACATGAAATGGAGTACATGGATGGATGTATCATGCATACATATTTGCGTCCGAAGTAAAAAGTAGCGATGAAAAAGTTAAAACGATACTAAAAATTATTTCCCGTATATATAAATGAAGTTAGCATTTTTTTTTACGGAAGAGAAGTAATTAGTCCTATCACTTTTCAGCCAACATTTAAATAATTCAACCCGAACAACGCCGGGTAATTCTGCTAGTTTGTAATAAATCATGTTGTGAAAATTAGTCATGTTGCTTCAGTGCGACGTAATTAACTACCTACCCACCCTTAGAGACTACTCAAAATACTAATTTATTCGTATTCCTCGAGTGAAACGCAGCTGCAATTTCAACCATTTAACCCTTGTCTAATTATATTTGTAAAACAAATATGGCTTTGTTGTCTCTGGTGTTTCATGCTGCTGCATTTTCGATGACCAGGAGTGCAGAACATATGAAAGAAAAAATAAACACATAAAAATACATGTATAATAGTCACGTACATATAAATTGAAAATGTTTGCTTCATTTAAGTCAAAACAAAAGAATTCCTTTACTCTTGCATTAAGTCGTCATCCTTAGTAATAAGCGTATTATTTTGTCTTTGGAATAAAACTCGAACACAAAAGCCTATTTTAATTTAAAATAATTACGAGCTAGGATTTAAAAAAAAAATCACAATGAAAGAATGAGTGGAACAATACATGCATGCCCGGGTACGCAAAACGAAAATTATTCCCACTTAAGAATATAATTATAACAATTTTACCATAGAATAATATTAATCAACATTAAAAAGTGTCCATTAAAAGATCCATTAACATGTAGAATTTATTTAGAGAACTGTACGCTGAAATTATTTATTAAACTTAACGTCCCATAAATACAAAATAATCTTAGTTCTACTTTAAAGTAAGACTTAATTAAATTTCTGTGAGTAAGTAATATTTTATAAAGTATTAATGAAAATGAAAAGAATTCAATGCTCCATAAATACGAAAGAATCTGCATTCAAATTTTTTTGAAAACCAATGAACTTCAGTGAATAAGTATGAAGTATTGTTTGGAATTTTCCAAGCAAAAACACCCACATCAGACATTTCAGTTGTGTTTACTTTTAATTTTGGTTTCCAGTACTCAAGAAGAATCATAGTTTTTCTGTTCCAGGGCTGTTTCCTTATAATTTATTAGAACATAATTTTGAAATTTTCTTCAGGTTTTGTTTTTCCTTATGAAATTATTAAGTAATAAAATTTCTTCTAACAAAAAAAATTGTTGTTTTAAAAATTACATTGTTTCTTTTATCACAAAGAGTTTTACATTTTCTTAGCACATGAATAAAGTATTTTCTTGAAATGGTTCAATGTAAATTAGTTTTACGTATAAGCGTTTCATACCTCTGACTTGTTTCTGTAAAAAACTTAAAAATTCTTTTTATGGTTGAATGAGAATTTGTACTTTGCGAATTTTGTTAAACGAAATAATTACATTACAGGTAAACAATTATTTATAGCATAAGAATTAATAACATTATAGCATGTTTACCGTTTTAGTAGTTTATGTTTACCGTTTTATCTAGTTAAGATGCAAGTTATTCAAAATTTCATTTCATTTTTTTGTTTTTGTGCAAGTGATTTTTATGGATGTTTTTTATTTGTAAAGAGTTTAAAAATTAAATTTATGCTATTTTGCCGTGGGCAAGATGATTAGAAAAACAATTTATAATGGAACACGAAGCACATAAAAAGTATATAATTCATAAAAAAATACTCCTCAGTTATCCTTCTTCTGAATTTTCAACAAAATAAAAAGATAATTTATTGATGCAATTTCACAGCTTTTGAAGAATTTTTAACGACATTGTTTTTGAACTTAAGCCCGAAGTTCGAGTCCTAGCTATCAAGTAAGTCGTATTAAAACTAGTGGGAATAAATTTCTGTTCTACATCCTTGACCAAATCTGAAAACCTTGACAAATTCGTTATGAATAAAACATCGGCATCAGCTCTAGCGCGATATTGAGTCTTCTGAAGCAAATATTACCATAATCTGTTGCTGCATTGTCAATAATCTGATTCAAATACAAGAAAAATAGCAATCTAAGGAAATGAGTGTAGTCGTCTATTGAAGTGCACGTGAAAAGGCTTAAATCTACAGATTTGAACGTGCGTCGAATATAAAATATCCCTTTGGGAAAATATGGTCAATGAAAATATCGATCATGGGAAAAATAGTTGTTTTGAACTTACTTTTTCTTCTGAACTTTAATTTGTTAACCCTCCAGATGGTTCTCTTGACATTAGAAGACGTTAGTTTGTGTCAGTTTACCATCATTAGATGTCATTAGTTTACTTCGACCATAGTTTATCTAGTCATTAAAAGAAAACTGACCAGATCTTGATCTTGCCATTATCAACAAGTCGACAAAGCCGTGACGATGAGATGTCTCATCATTAACAACATCGGTCAGACCTTGATGGACGAAATGTGTCGTCGAAACCACTAGGAGGGTTAAATTATAAAGTTGTCGGCAGTTGGTGTCACGGAAGGACAACATTGCTAGGGGTGGCTGAAGACTTCTGAAAATTTTCTCCAGTTTCGGTTTAAACATCAATACAAATGAATATAAAAGTTTTCATTTTTGTCTGTGTTGTTAACCTTACTTTGCTAATTTAGAACAAAAAATATTTATTTGATTAGTTATAACCTTATTTTGGTCTGAAACCTTAAAATACATTATTTTGTTGCTTATAACCTTACTAGAGCCACTGCGTGGCCAGAACGGCGTTGCCCGTGACAGTTCTTTTCGTGGGGTCAGGTGTGACCACTGCTCGCTAATCCCCGATGACTGCAGCGAAATCCCGTTTGGTTGGCGAAGCGAACCAAATGGGAATTCGTAACCTATTGGATAACAGTCATCATGGCATTGCCCGTGGTGTTGGTTTGCTTTGCAGAATAAATTGAAATTCGTAACCTGTTGGAATGAATTCACTGCGAATTCCAATATGGTTTGCTCCGCAAACCAAATTATGATTATTGTGAACTATGGTTTGCAAACACGGGCAACGTCGTGATGGCTTCGTCATTGTCAAATGAATATTTAATCTTTAATTCTGTTGCTATTTGGAGGAAAACAATAATAATTAAACACCTCATCAAATTCATTTTGAAATGTTCTAGATTAAATTTTTAAATAGCACAAAAATTGCAAAAAATTCGAACTACCTGTGTGCCAAATCTTTTTGCTGTAAGTGCCATAGATTCGTCACAACAGTCCCCCCCCCCACATACACATAAACACTTCCTTTTACAACAGTAGAGATTTTAATAAATAAAACCCGAAAATGTTCTTCTATTAGTAAAATATTATTTTGCAAAATTAGATCCTAAAAATATCTTTGATAGAATTTTATTTTGACATGTTAGACAAAACAAATATTCTTTTGTGAGTTACGATCTTATTTTCACGAATGGAGTCCTGCAAATATTTATTTTGTTAGTCATGTACTAATGTAATAAATTAAACCCTAAAAATAGTTATTTGATTAGTTACAACCTTATTTTGATAAATTAATCCCTAAAAGTATTATTTTGTTATAACCTTATTTTGATAATTTGACCCTTAAAGTATTCCTTCTGTTAGTCGTAACTTTGTTTTGATAAATGCTACTGAATAATATTTCTTTGATTATTATAACTGTATTTTATTAAATTAAACACCAAATCATGCTTCTGTTGAGAATAATCTTACTTTTCAAAATTTAAGTCTGAAAAAATGTTTTAGTTACAATCTTATTTTAACATGTTAAAACCTAAAAATATTCTTTTGTTAGTCATAACCTGATTTCCTCTAGTTAAGCCCTGAGAATATTTCCCTTGTTAGTTAAAATCTAATTTTAATAAAAAATAAACCCCAAAAATATTTATTTGATTAGTTAGAACCTAATTTTGGTAAATTAAACTCTAAAAATATGTATGTAACCGTATCTTGATAAATTAAATCCTAGAAACTTTCCCCTTTTACTCGTATTACTTAGAACCATATTTTGATAAAATTAACCCTAAAAATATTCCTTTTGCTGGAACCTTTAGCTGATGTATATACCTTGGCTGTTACCTTAATTTGATAAGATGTTTTAAAACGTTCAATTTTCTAGTTAAGTGCATTTGTATTTGTAGTTAAAATCAGAACACGGATTAGAATATTCCTTAGTAAAATGCACGTCACATTTTGTCTTACTTTTAAATGTCTTTCATTTAAAATTAATAGAACATAACTTTTGCTCTTTTACATCCAGTAATCTTTAAAGAAAGACCCATCCTGATTAGATAGAAATGCGATGTGCTTGGTTATAGCCATGCTTTAACTATTTCGAGTAACTGATTTCTCTGAGCGTCAGTCTGGTATTATGAATGACGCCAGAGTCTTATGACGCGGAAGTCGGGAAAGAAAATTAACACAGGAATACAAATAATACACAGGAAGGAATTGTGATTGTTGAAAGTCAATGGTGCGAACTGAGTAGTCCGTTGCATTGGATGATAGAACTGAAAGCACACGACAACTAAGATTAGGAAGCGTTTCTTTCTGATTAAAGTAAAGCCTCTTGTCTTGTTATTAGGATGTTTTCGTCTTTCCTTGTGTGTTGAGATGGATATGCGAGTTTAGTTCGAATAAAAAGTGAGTATTGTGTTTTCATTGCTTGAGCATTTAACAGAATTTTATTTTAACAGCATTTCTTTTTTTATCTTGAAATTTAGTGTTTAATTTTGTTTTAAGTAGTAATGGTTCTGATGGAAAATTACTTCAGTTTATTGCATATATATATATATATATATATATATATATATATATATATATATATATAATAACAAAAAATAACTAAACAGCCGGGGTGTATTAACCAGAAACCGAAACAACATTTTATGTTGTCTGGGTCAGGCTCCTCCCTGATGACGCCTTGATCCATCAACATTTCTTCATTTTTTATCATTTTTTAAGACTTTTGTTGTAAATTTTTTGGAAATTCCTGTGTTAAAGAAACTATATATATATATATATATATATATATATATATATATATATATATATATATATATATATATATATATATATATATATATGTATGTATGTACAAAAAAATATATATATATAGTATATACAAATATTGACGACCAGCTTCAGGCTCAAGCCCAACAAGACTGGTCCTTTGTTTATGAATTTCCCAATTCCCACTGACTATCCAATTGTATCTTAAATTCGTACACTCCCTTTGAATTAACTATATTTTCTGGCAACGCGTTCCATTTGTCTATTACCCTATTAAAGTTGTAGTAGTAGTAGTAGTATATATACATGCGTGTTCATTATTATTATGTAACAAAACCATTCAAATTTAGCTTTTCATTATGAGTGTGTGATGTGTGTCTTGTATATGAATCACACACAACACATACGAAACATATTCGGTTTCTTAAAATCTCACAAAATAACTATTATAAAATCTGCACACTGCAAACTTAGTTGGGGAAAGAGAAAACAAACAATTTTGAAAATACTTTCTTGGTAATTTTATTCAAATCCTATACTAGATCGGAATGGAATAGGGATATCTAATCAGGAATCCATAATACGACGGTCAAGTATTGATGTTGAAAAGAATACAGAATACTTTTTTGAGATGCACTTATTTTAAGAATTATGAATCTTCAGGTATACATTCTTCGGAATTGCAAAATCATTTCGTATTCATTACTTTGTAGCACTGTAGAGACAGTGCAATAACAAAATTACTAATTAAACTTATACATAACAAAATTGATTCGTCTTCTTTAGTGCCGTATTGATTTTAGGGTATTCAGGTAAATCACTGTAAAGCTCTAAATTATTGTTTGTTGAACTTTAAATAGGAATATGTGACAATTTCGCTACAAATAGATTTTTTAAAGTGTATAATTTTTTTCTCGGAGTTAGTATATTTTCCAATGATTTTAATTCATTAAATGATCTGCTTCATTGATATGTTTTGTTTTATCTCTTAGCTATCTGTATTTGTCTTTATCTTGAATTTTTTAATCTTTTTTTCTCTGAATACTTTTCTACAGCGAAACAATAATTAAAAGAAAACAGATAAAAACCATACCATTTTTATTAGGACGCAAAAGTATAAGGAATTAAAATGTAAGAGACAGAGACTATAATCTTCTGTTAGTCTCATTAATCCTTACAGGTGTAGGGTGACTTTTTTCAGTGTTACACAATGAAAAAATAAACTGTAAAATTTACTATTTATAAGTTTAAATAAAACTTTTTTTGCGGTAATTTTTGAAAGATAAGCAGTTTTTTAAAAGTTCTATAAGGAGTCGGGATTAATAAAATCGGATTATTTGTGTGCGAGAAATGCAATATTCCGATGAAGTTTGCTGTAAAAGAATTAACTTTTTAAATTGTTTTCTACTGTGCCTAATACGATAATTTTTCTAAGAAATTCTTCCTTGGCTAAAACTTAAAAAGCACGTATAAAAAAACGTTGCCCTCAAAAGTCTATATCAAATCAGATTTAGTAGTAATCAGGGACATATTCAAATGACGACGTGCACTCCTCCCAAATGTTTTAAATGTTATAAAAGGAATTGATGTGCTTAGCTTAGTTGATTTTAAATTAATCAACTCCATAAGCATATAAATCGTGGACATATTTGAAAAACTTCTCCCAATGCAGGATTATGAATCATACAATCCTAAAAGCAGTAATTGGTAAAAACGTGGCTGTATCTGCGTTACTCGAAACAGCATGCGAGGGCTGCCAAATTGCAGTCACCGTAAACTGCGGGGGTCATGCCGTTCTGGAGGACATTGAGGAAGCTGGCATGCATTTTTATTGACAATAGAATCTAAGATTCTTTCAACCTATAAATGTGGTTAGTTAGTCATTATGTATATTGTGGGGAAATCAATACTATAACTCTGAAAAATCACGCAGAAATAAAACGGATGATATTACGCTACTTCCAATAAATATTTAATGGTGTCATTAGGTTAACCATTCTAATGTTTTTCAACGTGGTATCTTGTCATTAGCAAAACTGACCAGATCTTGATGAACGAGATATCTCGTCATTCAAAGAAAATTGCCCAGATCTCGATCTCGTCACCAAGTAAAGGCAATGTCGTAATGACGAGTCATCTCGTCATTAGCAAAATTGGTTCGATCTTAATAGACGCGATGTATAGTTGAAATCACTTGGGGGGTAATCCAATCTTTTTGGATTAATGAGTGTGAGGTCATTCATGCATTTCCACTGTTATAACTTCTATAACTGTTATAACTTCTATAACTGTTATAACTTCTATAACTGTTATAACTTCTATAACTGTTATAACTTCTATAACTGTTATAACTTCTATAACTGTTATAACTGTTATAACTCCTATAACTGTTATGACTTCTCTTACTGTCATAACTTCTATAACTGTCATAACTTCTATAACTGTTATAACTTCTATAACTGTTATAACTTCTATAACTGTTATAACTTCTATAACTGTTATAACTTCTATAACTGTTATAACTTCTATGAGTGAGCCTTTGACCAGAAAGGCTTTAATTCCCATCACAATATTAAAGGTACTTTGTTTCAGGGCAAAACTGGAGCCTCTACTGCTCGATGAATAACCTCCCCAACAACACAGACGCCATGTGGACTATGATTTCAAACCCGAACAAAAACACCTCGGTCGAAAACGAGAGTCTTCACCAGTTCGGCACCCACGGCAACAACACCGTGTTCTTCCAGTATCCACCGCAGCTCATGGACTTCGCCGCTGCATGCTTCATTGTCTTCGCCGTCCTGGGTGTGACGGGGAACTTCGTGTCCATTTTAGCGTTGTCCAAGTCCAAGAGGCTCCGCAACGCCACCACGGCGTTCGTCGTCAATCTCTGCGTCGCAGATCTTCTGTTCTGTGGGTTATCCATGCCACTGTCTGCCCTCACTTTCTTGGAGAGGGATTGGAACTATGGGGATGTCCTCTGCAAGTTGTTCCCCATGGTGAGGTACTCGAACGGTGCAGTGTCCCTCTTCAGTGTCATCGCTATCACCCTCAACAGGTACATCTTGATTGTCCACCCTTCCATATACCGTGCCATGTACAGACCCATCAACATTGCCGTCATGATCGGATTCATCTGGGTTTCAGCATTGGTGTTGCTGTTGTTCCCACTCGTCGAAGTCTGGGGAAGGTTTGGATACGATCCCAAAGTTGGGACATGCACCATCCTGAAGCTAAATGGCCAGTCACCGAAGATGGTTCTGTACATAACAGCGTTTGCCTTACCGTCTGTGGTCTTCGTCCTGTGTTATTCTAGGATCTTTTGTGTTGTACGTCGCGCGTCGATGAGGACACAGAAAGACGTCCCCACATCTGAGAAGGACGTCTCTATGACATTTTCAGCCAAAAAGGGAGTCGTTTGGAAGAATTACAGGCACTCGGAGATGTTCAGCGCTCATAGCACGGTCAAGAAAAGCCAGAAGGAGTTGAAAGTGCTCAGGGTGATGCTGGTAATCTTTGTGACTTTCGTTTTGTGTTACTTCCCGGCTTCGTTCGTGAAGATATTCAAAAAGGAGGACGCTTTGCCGATTTTTAATATAATCGGATACTTGGGCATTTACTTCTCGAATATTATCAATCCAGTTATTTATGTTGTTATGAGTGAGGAGTATAGAAAGGCATACTTGGAGCTGTTTTGTTCAAAGCCACAGAAAAGTGTTTCGACTACAACCATATGAACCTTCAACCATATGAGCTAATATGTGTTATTTCACGAAGAAATGTCAAATCTGCGATATACATCGTGAATGACAGTCAAGACCTCTACATCTTGGGCTTTAGTGCCAAGTTACATGACGGGCCTCTCATGAAACAACGACATGCATTCCACGTACTAAATGCTTGAGCACCTGGAATATTGCAAATTACTTCTTGTCATAAACAAAGAGATACAAAATATTCACTTTCCTTATCCAATTATTGTACGCACTTGTTATTAAATACTTTGTTGTATTAATACAATTATATTTGTGAGTGTTAATACAATTATATTTGTGAGTGTTAATACAATTATATTTGTGAGTAACAGTTTTAATCTCGAAAACAGTCTATACATTCCAGTAAAGAAAGGTTTCCAAATTTCTTTGTTGTTTCACATTGCCGTGATATGGAAGGTTGGAGAGTGGGGTGCCAACTCGTGTGTCGTTTTCGTCACCAAACCGTAGTTCAAAATTACGAGGTGTGGACCTCGGATTCCCTTCGACATATTTTCCAGACCGTCGCCAATCAGGGTTCCCACGGTCCTTGAAAAGTCCTTGAATATTTTTTGCGAACTAGGGGCCCTTGAAAGTCCTTGAAAATTACGGAACTTGGTGAAAAGTCCTTGAAAGTACTTGATTTTTTAAACTAGTACATAATTGTGTAATTAGTCTTGCGTTGGAACTTGTCCATGCTAGTTTCCTCCTTTGTCCAGACTAGTACTAGGTGCGCTATTTGAGCGTCATACTTAATGAAACCGGTGTTTTGTGCTTTGACACCACGTGATATACTAATAATGCTACGTCTAGATCGTCCATTATCCACCCTATTCTGTCCGTCTAAGTTGACACTTCTGGTCTCCGTTAAGACGACCGCCTTGTTATGCTCGCCGCATCATGACGTATCACGGTTGCTGATAACAGCACCGCTTTCTTAGGAAACCGTAGCTTTAGCAGTCAGGACGTCATTGGAAATCTAGCACGTGTCCAAAGAAACGAAGCCAAATTCTTATTACAAATATATAAAAGTTACAATTCGAAACATTTTTTTTTAAAAGAAAATAATATTTCAGATAGTTTTCAGGTGTAAAATTTTCTGCAGGTTTCAAATCCGTTGAAATTTTTATTCCATCTTTAATGATCGCAAAGATAGGGCTTTTTTATTCTCTAGTGTAAGTTTCTATCAACAGTCAAAACTTTTGATTTGTTTTGTTTCTCAAAAAAAAAAAAAAAAAAAAACCACGACAGCCTTCTTTTGTGGCAGTTGACGACAGCAAAATAGAGATTGTACCCATACTCTTCTTCGTGCCACCAAAAGAATTTACTGTACAATATTTTATCGCACGACCAAAATCGATAGGTGTGCAAGTAGCCTGATAGTTAGCATTGAGACGAGAAGCCCACTTTGCAACAAAAAAAATCACAGGGTCTATGAGAAAGAAAATAAATCCAAAATATGACCAAAATTGATGATAACCTTTCTTTTCTTGACTATCGGTAGTTTAAAAAATAGAGTAAAAAAATTTGGTCTTTTTAAAAAAATACTTTTTACATTTTCTTTTTAGATGACAACTTTTGAGCATGCTTTATTTTAGGTCGTTACAAAAAATTTTTGGTCCTTGAAAATTTTTTTTTTTTGGTTTTGAAAAGTCCTTTAAAGTCCTTGAACTTTTTTTAATAAAGGTGTGGGAACCATGCCAATAGCCCGTTGTGTGGTTCCAGTGCGGCATTAATTCAACGACCAACTAATCAATTCTTTCAGCGTGTGTTTCTTGGTTAGAACTGAACCAAAGCACATTCCATCCTACATATGATGGAAAGAAGATTGAACAAAATTTCGACTTCTTAGCACAGAAACGCGTGTACTCTTAGCTAGTAAGTTCTATTCTTGAAATCTAAAACCTTAAAGTTCAACTTTTTGTTTAGAAAAACGTAGGTCTCGAGTGAGATTATTTATCTCATTTTCAACTCTCTTCAGGCTTGGTCAATGAAAGATTGAGATTTCAAAATAAACTGTCCCACACAGCAAATTTAAATGTGACGTTAATACATCCTCGATGGTGCTTTTGTTACTATTTGGTTCAAATTGTGCTCACAAACATGCAGCAAGTATTTCTGCTTCAATGAAAAATACAATATCGGTTCGCTTAGGGTTCACATGTTTACTACCAGCAAAATCAAATCCGTGTTTTCACCCGTAAAATGTCAAGTGGTGATAGGAAAATGAAAGATAACACATATGAAATGCCCAATAAGAGCAGAGACAAACACAACTGGGGGTGGTGGTCACTTTTTAAGGTGAAATTAGCACCCAAAAGTTAGAAAAATAAGATACATTTGTATTTAAAACCTTGTAGATATCAGTATTATCTTCATTTCAAACACGCACATTTTCGACAGGACCCAATGCCCAAAACGTCTAGCTTGAAACCTGTGTCATTGAAACTCAATCAATCCAGAAAGGAGCTTCAACAAAGCTCGGGTATCAAATCTGGAAAGTTGTCATGTAGCGATATTGATGTTTTTATTCATTTAATTGTAGTTTCGCTACAGAAAAATATCCCATCAGAAAACAAAAACATGTGATCAAAAAAATGCCGTAAAAAAGACGTACTCAAATAGAATTAGATAGGCGATGAAACAAACCTTTTATTGAGGTAGATTGCTAATTGTTTTTTGAAATCATTAAACAATATATTACCTCCATACAGATTAAAATAATTTGTTAGGTTGCAAAATTGTTTCATATAATTACATGTTCAACTGTCATTTTGATTCTAAGAATATTAATTATCAAGTCTCGTTTAACAGTAAAGGAGTTATCTCTTGTTGAATAAAACACAAGCTTCCTCTCCTTAACGGAAATTGCATATCGCGTCGTTCATCACAGTGCGGAATTGGATGAATAATCAAAATACTGATAAGATAATACCTTGAAAGAAGCTTTATTAAGCACAAATTGCAGCCTTAACCGTTTAGTTTTTCCATTTCGGTTACTGTAATATGAGGTAAACCAAATCATGATCGAATCAAAAGGAAATGAGTAACAATTATAGAACAAAACATTTTTAAAAACTTCGAATATTTTATTTTCTTTCTTAACCCTTTAGGTGGGTGACTTTTTCTTTCTTGCTTGGGTTTGTCACTCTGTTGTCAATTTTTTGTTGCACTGAGATTTTCCTTTCAAACCGGGACATTTTAAAGAGAATTAACATATTTTTCTTCCAAACTAAGAAATTTTAAACAAAGCTAACCGTTTTAAGTCTTATATTTTCTCTCTAACCTGGACATTTTAAGAGAACTAACATATTTTTCTTTAAAACCAAGAAATTTTAAAGGAGGCTAATCAATTTAAGTCTGATATTTTCTCTCTAACCTGGACATTTTAAGAGAATTAACATAGTTTTCTTTCAAACCAAGAAATTTTAAAAAAGGCTAATCATTTTAAGTCTTAAATTTTCTCTCAAACCGGAACATTCGACGGAAGGCTCGCCATACTTTCTTTCAAACAGGGACACTTTACTTACTATATTTTCTTTCAAACTAGAAAATTTTTTTGAAAATATTACCGATATTTTTGATTTATTTAGAAACGTTACCGTTTACATATGATTACAATATAATGTTTTTTGTTCAAACTGAGGGGTGGGACACTTGATGGAAATTTGATCAAACCCAGACAGGAAGATAGTGCGGTAGATGAGTTCGTCAAGTCGGAGCTTTTAGAGCAAAATAATACCTCTTTCACGAGATTTCTTAAAAGAATACCCATATCTCTCAACTATTTAAAAATGTATCATATTAAAAACTGTAGTTAATTACTGTATAAACCAGACAAGGTATAACGGAATAACATAAACATAAAGCTTTCTAGAAGAATGTACTGTACAACTGAATGCATTAACGGTTTGAAATGTTGCTTAGAAACTAATGTACGTTTCACTTAACTAACCATTTTAGGAATAGATAGTATATTTTTTTCCTACATAGCATCAACTTTATTGTAAACTTTAAGCATAAAGACCGATCTATGGAGCTGGCGGTCAGGGTGCTGGCTTCTTGATCGGTGTGTTCTTGCTTAGAATAGGAGGTAAGGTATTTATATTTTTCCTTCTGGAGTGAATGTGTGACCTCTCTATATACGGGTTATGCCTGTGTGTATGGTATGTATGTGAGGTGTAAAACTTACCATAATTTCGATCTTATACTACCACGATGACTGACGTTTCACAGTCGTACAATCGGTACAAATGAGAAAACTTTAAAACGAATATGTTTCTAAACTTCTCTTCTTAAGTAGGCAACAAAAATGAGTCATCGACAAAAATAAATAAACCTGAATCTCGTCCCAACTAGTTTATTGCCTCCAAGAATCCAGGGTAAGCCATGGATGGTTGTCTGTCAGTCACCTGCAGTGAATTTGAGGCCTATGTAAACAGATATTGCTTTGAATGCGCGGTATGCATAAGATATGTCGGGTGAACCCTCCAATCATTGTGCATAATGGCCAAGTGTTTCAAAATTTCGCCTTTGTTGTATCCTGATGACTAATCGTTCAATGGGCAAAAAAGAAGTAAAGATTAAAACGAATGTGTTTCTGAACTTCTCTTCTTAAGTAGTGTGGTGAGATCCACACCCTTCAAGGGTTCTTGACGAGGGAAACCCGTGAGAAAGGATTTCATTGAAGCAGGCCGCTCTATGTGGACCATCTCTGGAATTCCACGCTATTCACCCCCGTAGGGAGTTACTCGTGGGAACGGAATGTGTCGGCGAGTCCGAACATTTTTGGACTGACCGACAAACGAGCCAGTCGGTTCCTTTTGATCCTTACCCTAACGAGAAAGAATTTGTCCCCAGCTGTGAGGTCGGCTATGAGAAAAGGACGGCAGGAGACTTTCTGGACTTCTGAGTCGAACTTCTTCTGGAGAGAGCGTACGGTGTGCCTCTCTTTCGTATGATCTTTGATAGATCTTCTCTGTGCATCTAAACGAGTGATGATTTTCATTCTCCTCAGTTTTGAAACTGCATTCCTTCATGTACAAAGTGTATAATAATCCTTTATCTATCCATGATATAATAAATATATTTTCTTCTAAAAATATTCTCTGTTTGGCTGGGCATAACGTGACAGTAGACAGCAAGAACAAAGTCATCGACAAAAGTAAATACATCTAAAATCTTGACACAACTAATTTATTGCCTGCAAGAATCCAGGGTAAGCCATGGATGATTGTCTGTCACCTGGAGTGAATCCGAGGCCTACATAAACGGATTGTGCTATGCATGTGTGGCATGCATGTGATGTGTCATGTGAACCCTCCAATCATAAATCCACAATGGCCAAGTGGTTCAAGATTTCGCCCTTGTTGTAGTCTGATTACTAACCGTTCAATGGGCAAAAAAAAGAGTAAAGATTAAAACGAATGTGTTTCTAAACTTCTCTTCTTAAGTAGACAGCAAAAAAGTCATCGACAAAAGTAAATAAATCTAGATCTTGACCTAAGTAATCTATTGTCTACGAGACTGTAATGTCTTTGCATCAGATTCAATGTGCGTGTGGTTTTGATTTGGGGTACTTTACTCTTTTTTTAGAATCAAGCATTCCTCTATTTTTCTTCCAGAAACTTCCACGAAGAGCCCAGTGAGGGTTTATCAACGTTTTTATTCTTGAGAATGGATTGGAGGCAATCTTTTAGGGGCGTATATCGAAAGGAATAGCTCTATTGGGTATCGTTACAACCGAAGACTTATTATCTGTTCGGAAACTTTCGATCTGTGAGAGCTTTTAGTGAATGATAGTGGTTTGTTTGTTGGTTTAACAAGTGAGGTAAGAATTTTATTTTTATTTAACCCGAGGGGAGGGAGATAATATCGAAATTGTTAGATACATTAGTTCTCCTTTCGATAAAATATATTTATATAGGGTTATAACTGTCATAGAGTCGTATAGGCGAAAAAGGTTATTTTTTCATTGCAAAATTGCATACACAGCGTTAAAATTCTCAATATCACAGGGCTACCACAAAAACTAAACTACCACTAAGACTAAAATGAGGCATTTTGGCTTCAACCCAGGCGACTATTTGTATCTTTTAAAGCCAAATCATCTCAAAAGCTCCTATTTCTAAAATATTGGCGTCATACATAATTAATATCATGGCGTCATACGTATAATATTGGTGTCAGACACGGGAGTGCAATTGATTCCAGCTGCCACATTCCAGGGACGATGATAAGAGTTTCAGAAGGCGTTGCTTTACCTTTTTGGGTCATTAATGAGCACGTGCATTACAGGTCATGCATACCGATGGTTCACAAGATCTGTCCCCGTCCCACCGAGAAATTCTCATCTTTCTGTATCCACCCCAATAAAACCCATTTTCACAATCAGAGTTTCATGATGAATGCAAGCATGTCCACTCATTCCATAGTCAATCGTTGTTTGACTTCTCCCAGTTTCTTATAGGCACAGTGACGTAAGGACTTCTATTTTGTATTGGATTATGGCTTTCTCAGCGGCGTGCACTGTGCCTCTGAGTTCGTCAGGGACTGGGATCAGGAGTGTTTTCGAAACCCTTCTCTCTTCACCCAGTCCCATAGCATATATCAAATATATCATGCACAAATAGGCTATTTCAGGTCGTTACAAAGAAAACCTTGAAAACATAAATTAAGAGAGGAGGTGGTCTTTAGTAGGCTGCATGACCACCTCGAACATTGATGCAGGTCTTACACTGCTTTTATATGCTGGAAAAGGAGGTTAGGGATGAACTACTGTTTTAGAAGTACCCATTCCTCTGTCAGAACCTCTGAGCCGACCAACCGGTCTGGTGGCTAAGGTGTTAGATCTAAGGCCTCTAGATCGGAAGGTTCCTCGTTCGAATCCGGGTCGGTGCATGGATATTTGTAAGCATTTGGTATAGAAGTGGCTGGTGCGCCTTAAATCTGTTTTGGCCGAAAGTCCTCGCGTTGGGTTGCTGTGGAAATGTGAAGAGTGGAGTGCCAGCTCAGGCGTTGCATCGTCACCTGACCGTGACTCAAAATTACGGGATGTTGTCCTCGGATCTTTCCCTTAGGGGATTGATCCCGGACCGTCGTCAACAGTCCGCTGTGATGCTCTAGTACGAAGTTAATTAAAATAACCTTACCGTCAGAACCTCTGACATCACTGTAGAAATTTGGAGAGTGGGGTGCAAGCTCAGGCGTTGCATCGTCATATGACCGTGGCTCAAAATTACGTGATGTTGTCCTTGGATCTTTCACTTAGGGGATTGATCCCGGACCGTCGTCAACAGTTCGCTGTGTTGCTCTAGTACGAAGTTAAATAAAATAACCTTACCGTCAGAACCTCTGACATCACGATTCCAAAATTTGAAAGTTCACCAACTTTCTACTCTATTCTGGATTATGCAAATCGCCACCGGCTGTTCTTCTTAATTTTGATGTAACCTTTAAAATAGTGGTGTTTCTCAACCTTCCTCTTGGTTGTCTCCACGAGGAATATAGTCATTTCTAAAATTGAACAGATCTTGATGGTCGGTATATCTAGTCTTTAAAAGAATAAACTGACCAAAACTTGATGTATGAGATATCTAGTATTTAAAAGAACAAACTGACCAGAACTTGTTGTATAAGATATCTAGTCCTTAAAAGAAGAAACTGACCAAAACTTGATACATGAGATATCTAGTATTTAAAAGAATAAACTGACCAAAACTTGATGTATGAGATATCTAGTATTTAAAAGAACAAACTGACCAGAACTTGATGTATGAGATATCTAGTATTCAAAAGAATAAACTGACCAAAACTTGATGCATGAGCTATCTCGTCTTTAAAAAAATAAACTGACCAGAACTTGATGCATGAGATATCTAGTCTTTAAAAGAATAAAATGACCAAAACTTGATGCATGAAGTATCTAGTCTTTAAAATAATAAACTAAACAAAACTTGATGCATGAGATATCTAGTCTTTAAAAGAATAAACTGACCAAAACTTGATGCATGAGGTATCTAGTGTTTAAAAGAATAAACTGACGAGAACTTGATGCATGAGCTATCTCGTCTTTAAAAGAATAAACTGACCAAAACTTGATGCATGAGATATCCAGTCTTTAAAAGAATAAACTGACGAGAACTTGATGTATGAGATATCTAGTCTTTAAAAGAATAAACTGACGAGAACTTGATGTATGAGATATCTAGTCTTTAAAAGAATAAACTGACCAAAATTTGATGCATGAGGTATCTAGTCTTTAAAATAATAAACTGGCCAGATTTGGATGTCGTCGTCATCGAGAAAACGGTAATATCTTGATGAGCTTGATGAGATATCTCGTCCTTAGCAAAGGCTTTGAGATCTTGATGAGTGTAGTATCTCGTCAAAACCACTTGGAAAGTTACGTTTTGCACGTCAGTGCAATGTCTTAAGTGAAATAAATAATAAATATGAACAATATATTTACTATGCTTTTAACATTATATATTTATTATTATTTCGAAAGGATGTCTTTAATAAAAAGAAATGTATTCACATATTTCATGTCTTTTAGCTTGAAAAAAAAATATCATACATCCTATGAATTATGAACACGCTGGTGCAAACTCTGAGGTGCCTTATTCATCACACCTAATTATGTCCAAAAGCATTCGCCTCTCTAAGTCAACCAACAACTAAATTGTCGTCTCCGATATCACCCGTCGTCTCATTTCGTTATTTCCTTTGGGCCTTGTTTTTTGGGAAGGTTCTGAAAGCCGACTTTCTTTCTATCATCTTCACTTTCACCAGCAATCCCACTTCGTCATCTGTTCCATCCGAGGAAGGAAGCGGATGAAAGTCGCGGCCACGTCGCATCTCTTTATCTTTCCACGGAATGAAGAAAACTGTTTTGAGGGACGACGAGAAGCGAAGACAGAGAGAGGGATAGATAGAGAGAGAGGTGGAAAATGAATCCCGCAGACTTGTCCCAGAATCATTTCCGCATCCCTTTTAGGTCGAGTTTTTGAGAAATGTGGTACTTATTACTGCCATCCGTTTCTTTAAAGCAGAGAAAATGAAAGAAAAGTAAGGAGTGATATTCTTTCATCACTGCAGTGGTAATAGGTGAAGTTCCGTTATATATATATATATTGAAAACTGTGTTATTTAGCTCGATTCTTAGACGGTTTCCCGAGAAAGTACTGATCAGAAAAAACGAAATTAACATGGTTTGTTCTTCATCGCATTCCCTGGACAATCATTAAGATTTTTTTTTTCCGATGCGGCTATATTAAGTGTCAAAATTGAAAAAGCGAAATTTCTTCCGCGAGTGAGCAAAACACATACAAATTTTCAGACTTAATCCGTGAACTTTTTTTAAAGAGTACCTCTCAACGTAAATTTTTGCAGCTCGTCGAGATTTCTTAGAAATTTAAATTTGGTTCTTGATAGTATTTTTTTGAAATTCGGGAAAAATCGGGACATTTTCGTTACTTTTTTTTTAAAACTGCGGTATCTATATCTTATTACTATCAGTTTTTAATTTTTAAAATATCGCAGTATACCTCAGAATGTATCACTGGAGGGATATTTATATTTTACCAGCATTTAGTCGCAATCGATTCGTAGCAGAGCCGAACTAAAGTGACTAAAGAGCCGCATGCGTCTCGATAGCCGCGATATGCCGACCACTTTCCTAGTTGGAAAAACAACTTGTCCTTGCCACAGAACTGGCGTCAATTTTGAAGAGGTTTTAATATCAGAACATGCGACTGCAGGGAGTTTTCGACAGGAAGATAAAACACCTCAGGAGGATTAAAAAAAAAAAGATTTTTTATTAAGAAATTAGTAAAAATGTTTATGTTTTAATTGATGAGATTGTTGGCCAGATAATTGAATGGCCGGATAGAATAGAGAGATGGGTTAATTCCCAATCTGTTTTTTAACGATTGGAAGTATAATGCTGTCCGTAAATTCATTTCCTTAACCTTCACTCACATAACAGTTTCTTAAAATAATGTACCTGGCCATATACATCCCTTCTCCATAAACCCCAACGAACCTAAAATAATGCATAATTGTTTTTAATTTGGTGAAATAAATATTAGTCCAACGTCGGATGGATGGAAATGATGACAGCCCAACATATTTTAAGAGTTGAAAATTTTGAAATTTTAAAATTTCTGAAGTGTATTGGCGCATTATGCTTTTGAGTATGTATGGAACTTTTCGTATTATCCATATGTTTAATCAAAACCTGTACGGATGCATAACCTTAAGGCTTCTCTATGCTCTCAGATTTCCCTATTTTTGTTGACATATTCGGAAACTTCATTGCTTTCAAAACTGAGTGCTGGGCATATTTCTTTACTTAAAATTAATCGTTCACTTCAGTGATTTAAGTGGAGTTTCGCGTGATATTAATTATTCTCACTTTATTATTCTTCAGTTATTTTTTGACAAATTGAATTGCTACCTTTCGAACGAAGAGAAAGTATTTTGTTTTCGATTTTTCTCGTCCCATTATTATTTTTTCCTACTTTGTAAATTATTATTAATAGATAACTCAAATAAAATTGTTATTTTTTATTTCTTTGATTGCTTATATTTAAGCTCAGTACTATTTTAAAGCACCTTTTGTAAGTGAAATACCCATGTTGCTCTTATCTAAATATGCAGGTATAGTATGCGTATACCTGCGAATTTCCAAGTTCTGAAGATTTTTAAGACAAAAAGCAAAGCACCACTGCCAGAAATGAAAATGCCAAAAATTAGTCTTGGAATAAAAAGTGATTAAAATCGCCATATTAGCGACAGTTGTGCTAAATTGTCTTTATGAAAGCAATTCCTGTAAAACAAAAAACCCTTCTATACTACTGCTGTTGTTTGGCGGCAGTTTAAACTCGACGAAACCGATTTGGCGATATTCCCAAAATAGTGCCGAATATAAGCAAGAATGAGTGATTAAATTTCTTCTTGAGCGTTTCAGAGATATATTAGTCGGAGTTTTATTGAAAATTGATATCAAAGAACATTTTAAAAATAATCTAGCAACCGATTATACCAATGTGTTTCATTCAGAATTACTCGGCGCCAAAACCTCGAAATTGTTGTCACTTGAAAATGTTCTCCCGATTCCAAAACAGAAAAGTAACACTTCTCGCTACTCCTCCTGTATACTTATAGCAAATTGAATTCGAAGAACACTGAGATTATTTTTTCCTTCACCGGAGAAACCGGAAAACTAAGTGTTTTTTCCAGAAAGACTTCCTGAAAATCCCGAAAAGTTGGTAGGTATATATGCATGTTATTCAGTGGTATGGCGTAACATTTTGATCTGGAAATGACGAAATTGCGTTTTCTCAACTATGCACTATCCATTCCTCCCTCAACTATACGTCTAATCAACTAAGGATTACACTCTGTCATCATGAAGATGGAAATGTCGATACTTGATTTTGACTATCTACTTTAAAAGATTGTGTTTTTTGGTTTCAATCTTCAAGGTGATTTTGACGAGATATCTCGTACTTCAAGATATGATAAATTTTGCTCATGAAGAAATATCTCGTCCATCAAGTTCCAGTCAATTTTCGTCTAATGACGAGATATCTCGTTCACCACGACCTAGTTAGATTTCTTCTAATGACGAAATCTCATCCATCAAGGTTATGGTAATGCTAATTTTAGTTAATTTCGTACTAGAGCAACACAACGGGCTATTGACGACGGTTTGTCATAAGTCCCTTAAGGGAGAGATCCGAAGACAACACCTCATAATTTTGAACCACGGTCAGATGACGAAGCAACACCTGAGCTGGCACCCCACTCTCCAAACTTCCACACCCACCCAACGTGAGGACTTTCGGCCACGACAGATTTAAGGTGCACCAGCCGCCTCTAAACCACATCCACGTCCGGACCCGGATACGAATCAGGAACCTTCCGATCTAGAGACTAACACCTTAACCACTATACCGGTTGGTCGGCCTCATCCATCAAGATCCAGTCAGTTCTACTTTTGACGAGACACCTCGTCCATCAATTTTTGATCAGTTTTCTTCAATAACGAGATATTTCGTCAATACATTCAACCACCAGGGGGTTAAATGAACGTAATCGTTCATAGGATGATTGGAATGCCAAAAATCTTTATAAAAGGCTAAATTTCCAGGAATCAGAATATTATTCACGTAACTATGTAACACAAGTAAAACATTTGATAAATAAAGCCTGTTAAATCCTCATACATTGTAAAGGGCGCTGTGTGAGCGCGGGGAGTGTTGTCTCCCACATGCTGTAGAGGGCGCTGTGTGAGCGGGTGGGTGACATTGAGGCTTGAGACACGGAGGAGAGAGGTGCTCTCCTAGAGCTGATGAAAACGCGGCTTCCTTAGCCCTAATTGGTACTAGGCTTCCTTAGTCTGAACGAGAGTGGTCCATACACTATATTGTTAAGTTTACTATTAATAAAGGTTGTTTTTGTTACAACAAATTGCAATAATTCAAATACAGTCCACTACAGAGTTATCGGACCAATTCAAAGCTCAATGACGCTCAAAATAACATTGTTTGGATCTCGATATGTTTCAAACGAGCCTGGATTTCATCTTAAGTTCGGCAGATGGAACCGGGTAACTGAAAGGTTTTCCTGCAAAGGTTCTGCACATAAAAGAAAAAAATGTTTATGTTTAAAATTACAATTATGTAATTTTAAATGATGCCGTAAGTAAAATGAGAAAAAATAAGTAGGTATTTAATTAACGTCACACTGGAGCATTGCAACGGGCTAGTGGCGACGGTCCGAGATCAATCACGAAGGGAAAAATACGAAGACAACCGCTCTATGTCGAAAGGTCCCTGATTCGAATCCGGATCCGGGCATGGATGTTTGTAAGCGTATGGTGTAGAGGCGACTGATGCACCTTAAATCTGTCATGGCCGAAAGTCCTCACGTTGGGTTGGTGTGGAAGTTTGGAGAGTGGGGTACTAGCTCAGGCGTTGCTTCGTCATTTGACCTTGGTTCAAAATTACGAGGCGTTGTCCAAGGACCTTTCCCTTAAGGGACTGATCCCTGACCGTCGTCAATAGCCCGTTGTGTTACTCTAGTACGACGTTAACAAAAATTACCATTAACGAAGACAACCCCACGCAATTTTGAACCAAGGTCAGTTGACGAGGTAACACCTGAGATGGTACTCCACTATCCAAACATCCACCCCCCCCCAGAATGAGGAGTTTTGAGTCCACGACAGATTTGACGTGCACCAGCTCCCGTGTTCACGACGTTCTTTAGTTTTACCGAGTTTCGAACTCTCTACCCACCGGTTGCAAATCCGTTGCTCTTCCAAGTGGGCTACTGCACCCCAAGTAGAATCAGAGAAGAAGATAATAGAACTTTATTAAACACATACCAAGATTAGAGTAGGAAAGAAGTGACGAGTTCAGAGAACGGTATAGCTCTTTTTTCTCCAAGTTGCTGTAGATAGGGCATAAAAAGGAAAACTGGGATACATTTCCTTTCGCTGATGTTAAGTAGCTTTGCTTAATGATCTAGAAGAAGGAAAACCGGATATTGCGTTCCGGGACAGGAAGTTGGATTTCTTGCGGATTTTTGCTTCTTCTGATAGGATAGATTAAGTGGAAACCTTTTCGAATAGAGAGTACTTGAACAGTTTAGGTTCATAATATAAAATATTCTATATGGGTTTGCATGGTTTGTTCAAGATTGACAATCTTATAAAAATATTTCTAGCTACTTCGAGAATTAACAGTTCGTGTACTTCAAAGTTTGGAGAGTTTGAGCAAGAAATGTTTGCAAGTGATATTTATTGTTTTATAATTCTGAGCTCTGAATTATTTTATCCCACAACACACATAAGGATTAACCTCGTTTATTGGGTGAAATATTTTATTTTATTCGTCCAGCCCTTAGACGTGATTCCTTTGGGAATATTCTATGAATCTATTTCATTCAGTAGAATACTTTGGATGGACACTATTGGTTCTATCCTTAAAATAGAATCTTTTGGGAATATTCTATGAATCTATTTCATTGAGTAGAATACCTTGGGAGGATTCTTTTGGTTCTAACCTCAAAATAGAATCTTTTGGGAATATTCTACGAATTTATTTCATTGAGTAGAATACTTTGGAAGGATTATATTGATTATATCCTTAAAATATAATATTTTGGAAGGATTCTATTGTTATTACTCTATAATATAACTATCTGTGATGATTGTCGATATTTTATTCGAATAGAATATTTGGAAAGATTCTTTTGGCCCTATCCTTAGATTTCAATCCTATGTAAGGACTCTGCTGATCCTTCCCTTTGAGTCCGTTAAAAATACACCATATGGACAAAAGTATTTGGACACTGCATGTTTTCCAAAAATAAATTAATTATTCTATTTAATAACAAGTAGGCCCTCCTTTTGCTTGTATTACAGCTGCAACACGTCGAAACTATCTTTGCACAAGTTCTCTATAAGTCTGGGAAAGAATAGCTCCCCATGCCTCTTGCAAGGCTGTGAGAAGAGATTGTTGTGAAGGTGGGCGTGTGTGGCGGTGTCGAACTCGTCGCTACAGTTTGTCCCACAAGTGCTCGATCGGATTGAGATCGGAGCACTGAACAGGCCAATCAAGCAAATTCACATCATTTTCAGGAAACCAGTCCAGCACACGTTTTGCAGAATGACATGGAGCTCGATCCTGTTGGAAGAAACAACCATCATGGCCGTAGTATTTCCATTGTATAGGCAAGGCCTAACTATCCAGAACGTCGATGTACACGTCAGCGTTCATGGTACCAGGTATGTAAAGCACTGGGCCGAGTCCTAACCAGGAAAAACAACCCCACCGATGGATATATTGTATATTATTAGTACTTTCCTTGGAATTGAATCTTTTCGAAAAGTTCTACTGACTCCTTTATTAGGATAGAATCCGTTGTAAAGATTCTGTCGATCATTTACTAAGGATAGAACATGTTGAAAAGATTCTGCCGATCATTTACTTAGGATAGAATCCGGTGAAAACATTCCGTCGTTCATTTACTTAGGTAGAACCCGTTGAAAAGATTCTGTCAATCATTTACTTAGAACAGGACCCGTTGAAAAGTTTCTGTCGATCATTTACTTAGGATAGAACCCGTTGAAAAGATTCTGTTGATCATTTACTTATAATCCATTTGAAAGATTCCATTGTTCAAGTAGGCCTAAACTGGTCATGCAAAGAAGATTGGTGGTTACAAGGTGGAATTTTGCGCGCGAACCTTTCCAAGGGTAATACGTTGCTTTTATTGGGGAGAAATTTAGAAAAACTAAACAGAAATTTAAGTCATTTAATGCAATCAATCCAACTGGTGAAACGGAGCCACAAAATGGGCTTGTGACGCCAGTGTCACTTTGTGATAGGCAGGCATTCCACTTGGGGGTGATACCAGTGCCGTGCAGAGAGATTTTTAGGGGAAAGAGAACAATCAGAATAAGAAATTTTGGAAAACAGGAAGAGTTTTTGAATTGTATGTATAATCCTCCCATCAATCACAGCTTATAGAAATTCATAGTTTATATGATTATTAGAATTTTGTTTGCTGATAATTGTTTGCCAAGTCTGTTAATTATTGAGCATTATAAAGATGTTGCTTTTAATAACCTGTTTCATTAATATCAAACTATTCTACAAATGAGTACAGCCGTTTTATTTACAATCAAAATTAAGCTGATTATATATTTCTAAGGGTTTTATCTTGGTATGGTCATAGTAAATTTGAATGTCTTTATGTGGCCAATAAAGCTGAAGTTGGGTTCTGAGCCCGTCGCAAATAATATTTTAAAAATTGAACTTGTAAACTCTAAAAAATGTTTTAACCTAAGGGCATTCATTTTGCAAGAGGATACTTTGGCGACGTCACCAAAATATCATTCATAATTAATTTTAATAACTATACCCCACCCACCACATATTAGAAACTTTGATAGTAATGAAAGTACGGTTAGTAAATAGCATATTTTAAAGCTTTTAAACAATGCAACTTTTGCAGGTATATTGTCAAAATTCACACACATTCTGCAGTTATATAGTTGTCCCGCAAGGACAACGATGTGTGATTAAAGAATTCAATTTACACAATTTGTTTGCAGCTTTGTTTTTGATAACTTTTGAACTCCAAAGGTATTTCCAATTCAAACAATTTCTATAATTTTCGTAGTTTTGCAACGTTGAAAATACATTATGTGCTACTTGAAATGTAGCCCCGTCCAGAAACAATCCTTCCTAAGCAAGTGATGGCGTGTACTTGCATGTTAGACAAATAGAGGAGACCGAAAAAAAAAAAGGCGTAGTGTATTTTCAACTATAAATTACCATGTGCAGGAATATTTTTTTCGATATTAACTTATTTGTTACTTATAGGTTAATAATATTTTAAAAATTTATGCGATTAATACTTATTGGAGCGTTGTCTTTTTGAGATTGTAAAAGATAGTTATAAATCTCTGAATATTAAGTTCTAATCAAAAAGCAACCACCAGGACTGGAATGTATTCAAGAGGCTATACCACGGGTCCATTGAAGGATTTTTAAGGGAACGAAATAGGGACCATTTTCAGCCCAAATTTCGTCTCGGAGAAATGTCCTCCCAAAAGTTGCAGTTCTTTGATCTTTACCGACTCATGGTGGAAAACAAAATTCGAGTTGCAAACTTGCCAAATCGCCTCCCCGACACCAGATCTTGACGATAAAATTAGTGCTGTTTCTCGGAATGCATTCGATGGTAGGAGGGGGACGTGTTTATACTGAAGTAGCAAATATTTACGACCCCTTTTGGTGACCCCTTTTCGACCCACACTGGTGTAAACGCTTTGTCGACTTTTGACAAATGGGTGAGCACTCTTTTCACTCCTTTGTAGAGAAGAGTGATCTCCCCTTTGTGTTAAAGACAAAATACTAGCGATGAGGGCAAAACGTCACAGAGCGAACAAAAGACGGGGTGCCGAAGGGCAGAGGGGAACAAGTGATTATATGCAAAGCCGAAAAAGGAAGACTCTTTCCATCAAATATTGATGGAAAGTTGCACCTTAAATATGGTGATTAATTTCATGCCGAAGGGATAACTTATGACTTACCTTTGACGCATATCTTGTTCTCTATGTTGACCGGGTAGTGATCGTGGCATTCGCAGCGGCCGCTTGTTTTGTTACAGTAGACGTGGAACAGGATGCTGTTGCAGGTGCTCTCGCAAGGCTCCCCGATGTAAAAGCCCACACCTGTAAAAGAAAACACCACTCAGTGCACGTCGCCAATTTTATTTCAAGGTTCATCCTTAATATATCGCTCATTTATACTTGTTCCTCGATGAACTGCAAGTTTACGAACAACAGATGAAATCTCAATGCACTTCTTTTCGGAATTGAGAGTCACAACGGTCACATGCTTGAACCAATTATTTTAGCCTATCCCTTGGTCCATTTTGCCTTAACGTCAAACTACATCGACACAAATGCAGTAGCGTAGGGCTCTTTAAAAAACTCCCTGTCCAAGTGTAGAAAACTTAAAGTGAGTTCAAAAGATCTGACGAAAAATTTCAAAGATGAAAGAATATTTAGCCTGGCCTCCTGACCTCGAAAATATAACCTGTTTTGTCGCTTCAGTACGACGTAAATTCAAATACCAACATACCATTAGACATGGAAAAAAATCGAAGAATATTAAAAACAGTATTTTAACCTTTCTAGTGATTTCAACAAGGTATTTTGTCAGCAAGATCCCGTCAATTTTTTTATGAAGACGAGATCTAAATCTTTTCTTCTATTGACGAGATATCTCGTCCATTAAGATATTGGTTTTGATAATAACAAGTTACCTTGTCCAGACAACCACCAGGAGGGTTATGGTATAATTTTAATCAATTGTTATTTCATTAATTTTTTTGTAAAGAGCGAAAAAGCTGATTAATGGAACTCTTGTGCTTCACAGAAAATTTCAGAGATATACGTAAAGATTTAGATGGGTCCCTCTGAATTTTAAAGAAAAGAAAATGACCAAAATAATTAATGTTTTTTAGAATTATCTCAAAAAATCCCCCTTTTTCGTCATTGTTAGTAACAGTGCACAATAATTCAAAAATAGAACCCGTGTACTGGGTAAAACATTTCAGAAATATGCATAAATATCTAGCCGCCACTAAATAACAATATACAAAATGTTATTATGTGTGTTGAATATTGAGATATTAACATTCCATTTCGGTGGAAATATCCTTAAACAGCAAGTTTTTATGTTTTTCAACAGCCTTAAAACTTGATATTCGCCGCTAAAAGGAATTATTTAAATTTATTATATGAAAGTCCATTTACAAAAAGGAACGAACACTTTGAAGTTCAATAAATAGATGGCGCCACCTTACTTAGAAATCTAAAGGTGGATGCAAATTGAGTTTTCTAAGGGGGGGTTAAAATCTCCAGTTATATATATATATATATATATATATATATATAAAACAAAAAAAAAATTTGGTACAAAAAATTATCATGTTCGAAATACGACAAACAAGGGAATCTAAAATAACTGACAAAAATATTTTCTGAATTAAAAATATAGATAGTTAAAACGGTGTTACAATCTAAAATAAATTAAATTTTTCAATTGACCTATGATTATGTAAATTCTGAAACATTTTCATCAGGAAATGCCTTTGTGTCTTCTATCACAATTCAAATTTTAAAACTGACACGTAATTGATTCGTGAAACTTAACCTGTTGTAGAAATTTTCTTAAATCAAGATTAAGGTAAGTATACCGGTAATAGACACTGAACTAGAAAAAAAAAGACACTTTTCAATTCATAAATAAAAAATAAGCTCTAGACGCTTTCTAGAGAGTCAAAGTACAAGTAAGTTTGCACCTAGCAGACTCTGGATGGTAATGGCTGTGTGATCCAAAGGAATATCATGTCATAATAGCCACTTGACAGTAATTTCCTGATGGCTTGGTTTCTGTCTGAGTGAGATTTCTTTTCACTTTTATTTAGGAGGTAAGTTCGAAATTTGGGTACAGCTACACTCTACGTTTATGAGTGATGGCAACGGCTTTGGCGATTTTTTTAGGCGCACTTCTAAAGTTGCCAAGTAAAAAATTATTTCCTAACTCTAATGTCACAATTTTTTTTTCTTTTTACTACACACTTTTTAAACATATTTCAGAACGTTTTAAAAAGTATATTTTTAAAAAACTTTCACAAAAAGTAGTAAGCTTAAGCACATATCAAAACACATTTGTGAACCAGCAGAGAAACTAAGCTACGAATGGTAAGAATAACCTGAAACTTATCAATTACACTAAATACAGTGAGCATGTTGAAAAAGGAAAAAGATTTACAAAAGAAAAAAAGCGAGAAATAATACCTGATAAAGTCAGAATTCTCTCGTAAAAAAATAATGAAAACGAAAATGGTCAAAAAAACAAAACCCTTAATCCCGTCATGAAAACTATTATAAGAAAATAAAAATTCCACAACTGTCAAAATACAAATAAAAGGACCAATGGTATCACAGAAAACGAAAGAAAAAATTTCAAACGAATCAATGAAATCAAACGACTTCAACGGATTTTGAAAGAACTTTCTAGAATATTCAAAATGAAAATTAAAAGTTTCCGTTTGCCGAGGTTGCCATGAAAAGCACAACAACAGCAACGAAAGATGGGTTGCCTTAATTTATCGTAACTCGTTACTAGAAGTGCGCCAAAAAAAATCGCCAAGCCGTTGCCATCACTCATAAACGTAGAGTGTAGCTGTACCGAAATTTTATTCGTAAGTTGGAATAATTATAATTCATTAAACAGCACTTTGTCAGTTCTAAGATGAAAACTATGCAGAATTTGTTTCTTGTGCTTAATTAAGTATAAACAACTTGTTGTTCCCGAAACATGGGTGTCTATTACTGGAGCCACATTTCAGTAGGGGAAATCGTCAATTTTCGAAAAAAAGGGGCGACCTTCAACATTGAGTGCTGATGAAGAACAAATAATTCCTGGTTTGATAGTATCAGTAGCCAATGCTGGATTTCCAGTTTCTAAAGATAGCGAATTGGACAGTGTCCAGCAGCTTATTAAAGAATTTGAAAGGGACAATTTATTTGTAAATGATCGTCCTGGTCAAATGTGGTTTTAACGTGTGACGAACGTGGAACGAAGAGAAATTTCGTCGTCGGAAGATGAAGCAGAGTGAATTCCCTCAGGAAGCACTGATTGATGATGTTCGATAAAAAATTGATGTAAAAGTGTGTTTGGTATCTTAAGTATTGTTTAATAAATCACCATAAGCATTGTGAAAGGACTTCAGTCAATATTATTTAAGTCTGTGATTTTTATGTTTTTATTCATGGTTTGAAATAATGATAGAACAAAAAGATTAAGGTTTGTTTTATGTTGATGTTTGCTGTTCAAGTGAAAATTCTTTAAGAATATCTTATAATTTTGTGAAGAATATAAGTGCACCTATGCATTTTTTTATATCCTATCTATTTATTTGCCTTCTATAAAAAATATATATATAATTCAAACATTATAGTTTTCTATTGTTTTTGGTATAGTTTTTCCAATATAAAATAGATCCTGTTTATTACTGGTACAAAAGAGTATCTATTACTGGATTTTTTTTAAATTCCAAGTGTCTATTGCTGATGCAATATCAGCTATCAGAATTAGCATTTTTTTAAATAAAAAATACAACAAATTATTTCGCAAACAGAATAAGATCAAAAAATTAATTTGCTGACAGATAAATTAATTTGTAAAGGCACTCTTTAAAAATCAATGGCGTCGTTCACGCTAATGTTGAAAATTTCTCTTAAATTATACCGGGCAATTGACACTTTAATTCTTAAAAAGCTCGTTTTTTCCTTTAAAGTTGAAATTTTATGGCAAAAAAACATGAACAAAAAGTTTAACCAACAATGAACAAAGAAAATACACAAAATTAGCTGTTTTGTGTGATGAATTAGTTGACGACTTTTCCTCGTCAACAATGTTAATCCAGTAATGCTAGGCTCGTTTATGGGGTTTTATGGCGCAGGAGTCGTATTTGGCCATGTAAGCAGAATTGGCGTGTATTCTCTGAGCACCGTTTCACCAATCCATATCAAATTCGGTACACTTAGTATTTAGAACCCTGCGGGTAACATTGGCCACATATTCACACCCGTAATTCCAAATCTACACCGTTTGACCAATCCATATAAAATTTGGTAGAACCCTGCGGGTAACATAGGCCACAAATTCACACCTGTAATATATATCTACACCGTTTGACCAATCCATATCAAATTTGGTACATTTATTCTTTTGACCCCTGTGGGTAACATAGGCCACAAATTCACACTCGTAATTCAAATATACACCGTTTGACCAATCAATATCAAATTTGGTACACTTATTTCTTAGAACTCTGAGGGTAACATAGGCCACAAATTCACACCCGTAATGCAAATCTACCCCGGTTGACCAACCCATATCAAATTTGGTACATTTCTTCTTTAGAGCCCTGCGGGTAACATAGGCCACGAATTGACACCCTTTCAATTTGTCGTAGGCGTGCAGAGTGAGCTAAATAGTAGAAATCCCCTTAGAAATAACATTGAGTATTATTAAAATCGAGACTCCGATTGTTTTACCAGTATTATTGGGTAAACAAGTTTTTTCAAAAAATTATATTTTAGGAATTTAAATTCCAAAAGTTATGTTTGAAATTATTTTTTGTATTTCTTTTCAAAATATTTTTAATTTATAAATATTTTACTAATGATATGAAATGTTTAAAAACATTTAATTTTGCATAACTTATATTTTGTAAGATGGGCAGTTATCTGAATTAAACCTCCCACAAGCAACACAACGGGCTATTGGCGACGGTCGGAATCAATCTCAAAGGAAGATATAAAAATAGAGAGATATGGTAGCCTTTTTATATGCCCATGATCGTGTAACCAAAACTAGTAGTAATGTAATAGACTGCTTTCCCACGCGGAAATTATTTGGGTATATTTTCTTCTATAGCAAATGCATTGGAAGAGAAAGCTGAAAATGATTCCATTTGCTGTGCAGGTTGTTATTCTCAATTTATTAAAGGAGGAAACATTCCGTTTCACAGGTGAGTAATTTTTACAGTTATTAAAAAAAAATATTTATTTAAAATTTTAAGTGTCTTAATAGTTGTTGGTTTTTTTCTGACTTTGGAATTATTGTACTTGCAAACATTTCCCGTTCAATAATAAAAATTTCCTTTCTTGTAAGCAATGTATAACCGCAAAAAAATGTTTAAAATAAATTAATTAATTCGGGTGGTGTTTGCTTTTATAAACTGTACGTCGACGACTTGAAATAACAAAATGAACTTTAAAATATTGTTTGTAATCTATTTTTCGGTTTGGCGATGATATATTAAGTTAACTAGATCACTATTTTGTCTTTTGTGTTATGGAATAATGTTACGAAGTGATAAAATATGTAATATATTAGAATCTTATTTTTTTCTGAACAAAAATATGTGATACCAACCCATCTATAGAAGAATGATAGTTGCGAGTAAATAAATAGAAGAGGAAGTTTGAAACTCAGATAGATAATATGAACAGACGCGTAACGAAACGAACCACCCCCTATATTTCAAGCACTATTCAGTGTAGAGCCAATTCCAAGACATCATTCAGTAGGGAATAACTTCCTCTGGATATTAAAATGCAAAGAAATTGCATGGGAGGCGGCCGTATTCATATCAAACTGTGCACAAACCACCAATTTTTCAAAGGACACAACTTGTTTTGGTGCCATAATAATATTCTACATCGTTAAATTAGTCTAAGTATGAAATTGTAATTAATGTTAAAGTTATAATTCATATTAAAGTTTTTTTCAATGTCCGGTATTATCTCCACATTAAAAATCGCTATTCGTAGATCGATATTAACTGTAGTTATTCAGGAACCGTTCATTTGATGCTTCACTGTATGTCTTGACATTATCGCTCTAAGTAAAAAGTCTACATACAATTACTTAAATACAATCGAACTGATATACCAATCATCCAAAAAGTGAATGCTGAGTCATTTAATTACTTATTGATTAGTAGAATTCCTCTATGCTACATATGTTGTTGTTTCTCATGCCTACACTGGCAGACCAGAGGAGTGCCAGGCCCGTCGAAGACGGCAAGAGGCGAGGGGGGTGCGCCTTCCATGTTATTGAGCCCCATTGGGAGGAAGTCCGACTTTGCTCGACATACATGACACATTCGTTTTACAGGAAGGTCCCTTTCATACATCCATTCACTCACACATATCGTAATTTAGATCCCAATCAGAGGCCGATAACCCCCTGATCAGGTACCCCCAGAGGTATTGATTTGGTATGGGAACATGGGGGACATTGTGACCACGACCTATTTAACGTGCCCCAGTCACCATTAGTGAACACGACGGTCTTTAGCCAGGTCGAAGCGCCGATCTCGCAATCATCCGAATTGGAGGCTCCGCCGAGGACAGAAGCCTCAACCCTTCTGATACGAGCCCGACGCTCTACTGATATGTGATACATATAATATGCTACATATAACTGGTTAAAGGCAATGTTTTTAAAGTTACACACATGAAATGTTCAACAATTTCTCAAAAATCTAAACACTCCTCAGTTTTGTCAGACGCTTTTCAAACTTTTAGTTACTCCTTAAAATCGTCATAACGAGGAAAATTTAATGTAGCGAAAAACTAACTATCGGAATGAGCTGAAACTTTGCATGGCCATATTAGAAGTCCCTCTGAATCGATTCCCATCAAAATGTGATAGGATTCCAATCCATCTGCGGACATCCTGTCGTAGAATGTCGGCTACGTACTGCTGTGCAGTAAGTGTGCCAGAAATGACTACCAAAGGGGTCCGGCTATCAAAGGAGATGGCACCCCAGACCATAACCCTGTTGTGGGCATGTATGGCGTGCGATAGTAAGTGCAGGATCCCCACGCTGCCCTGGATGTCTCTAGATTCGTCTGTGGTTGTCTTCAGGGGATTGGATTTGGTTTTGTGGCATTGAGTCCTCTTGGGACATATTATGCCAAACTCAAGATAAAAAATCAGATACATAATATAATAATGAAATGAGATGAGTCAAAACATAATGAGTAAATACTATATAATATTACATGAGATGGATAAAACCAATGTCTTGTAAAAAGCTTAATAAAATGTATACTATATAAAATTATATGTGATATATGAACCCAATGTCATGGTTGTCTTCAGGATACAGTTGGAAAAGACACTCGCCACTAAAGACTATACGTCCAGAGTCCGCGCCGTTCTAAGTGGATCGAGCCTGACACCACTGTAATTCTATACCTTCTTGAGGCGTCGAATTTTTTGTTATAGAGTATAAATTGAACACTTTACATACCTACTTCTCGTCATCATAATCAAGCGTCGCCTTTTAGTGACAACAAAATGGAATTCATCAGACACGATTAGTTCCTACGATCCTTTCAACCAAAAAATGTTGTTATTTAGTCATTACGTGTGTAGTGGATTAAAACCAATTATGTAGAACGGAAATCTCGTTGAGTCGCGGTTAGCAACGGAAGGATTGCGAGTTAGAAACTCGATTGAATCAAGGATCCTCGTATACGTGGGAGTTGGTGTACGTTAAATCTGCCGTCAATCCAATCAAGGATCGTCGTATACGTGGGGGCTGATGTACGTTAAATCCGCCGTCAATCCAATCAAGGACCGTCGTGTATGTGGGGCTGGTGTACGTTAAATCTATCGTAGTGCCGGGTGGCCTGGTCGGTAGGGCGTCGAGCTCGTGACTGACTGATCATGAGTTCGAGCCCAGCTGACCGAAAACTCCCGTGTACACTAAAGGTGACTGGTGCACGAAAAATCTGTCGTGGTCACACAAAGTCCTCCCTGTTCCCATAATAAATCAATACCTCTGGGGGTGCCGAACCAGGGATTAGTTGGTCTCTGGTTGGGATCAAAATTACAACTGTGTGCCTGAGTATGATTGAATGTCGTGAAAATGTGACCTCTCCGTAAAAACGAGACGTGTCGATGGGCTGCCATCTGCTGGCTAAAAAATTCGAGCTAAGTCGGACTTCCTCCCAATGGGGATCACTTGCATGGAAGCCGCACCCCCCTTCCCTCTTGCCGTCTTCGACGGGCCTGGCTCTCCTTTGGTCTGCCAGTGTAGGCATAAGAAACAACAAATCTATCGTCCATAAATCTGTCGTGGCGTCAAATGTCCTTAAGTTGGAGGGGTATGGAAGTTTAGAGTTCTGAGCCATATCAGATGTTGACCTCGTCTCTTCACCGTGGTTCAAAATTACGAGTTATCCTAGGAACTTTCTCTTCGAGGTCGATTCCGTATAGTCACCAATGGCCCGTTGTCTTGCTCCAGTGCGTAGTAAATTCAATTACCTACTTACCAGTAGTGTTGCAAAATTGTGCAAAAGAAATCAATTCTTTCGGAGTAAACAAAAATTTACTACGTTTTATAAAGCGTTTAAGCATCCGAGCAGGGAGAAAATATCTATGTCCAAAATAGAAAGATACGAGATTATATTTCCTGGGAAAAAATGAATCTTTCAGAAACATTCCTTCACAACTCATGGTGAAACACAAAAATGCCCTCTGCTTCCAGATAAACGCTTCTATTGAATTTCCAGGAGCCTATAGATTATCTAGATTCACGAGAAGAATATTTCTAGCTCAGAAAGTTATATATAAAACAATTTATATGCTTCGTCTTGTAGAAAAGTAAATGTTTTGGTTCTTGGCAGAGAATTGCTAAGTAAGTGGGAAGTTCATTCAACCTAGAAATTGCGGATTAAAGTAGTTTCAATGTTAATTTGATTGACAGTAAATTCGATGAATTCGGAAGATCGATTCTCATCGATGTCTGAGAATCGATTGTAAGGTTCCTGGTCTGAATCTGGGGTAAAGACATCGATGTTTGACCGCCTGGAATGAATCAGTAGACTCTCTTTTAAAGGTTTGATCTTAGAAGGTGTGGTAGGCGGGGGATATAACATGAACCCACAATCGTGGTTCACCAGGGTAACGCAAAATGGTTCACATAGCCTCCCTTGTAGTAGCATGACGAGTAATGTTGAATTGATCGGGCATTTGGTAAATCGAATTTTGAATTCCTATTGTGGTAGTTGATTTGGTGAACGTCGGTTCAAGAGTATCTTGAAGTGTGAGGCTGGTACTAGTCACTTAAGATCACATTTTCGAAAACTGCGGCAGGTATAAAGGAACACAAATGACACAGGCCGCTCAACAATAATCTCTTAACAAACACTTCCACGCATACCCGAGTCAAAGACGTCTATTACAGCATGTAAACAGGCATGACTCTTTCCTCAGAAATCGCAACTGATTTGGGTTATCTCAGACCAACCAATGCTCTAATTGGTTAGAGGGGAACACCGATGCACTCTGCCTTGGAGTGTCTTCTCTGCCTTGGAGTGTCTTCTCTTCCATATAGTGTATTCTTTGCCTTGGATTGTCTTCTCTGTCTTAGAGTATCTTCTCTTCTTTAGAGTGTCTTCTCTGCCTTGGAGTGTATTCTATGTCTTAGAGTGTATTCTCTGTTTTAGAGTGTAATCTCTGCCGTGGAGTGTCTTTTCTGCCTTGGAGTGTCTTCTCTGCCTTATAGTGTCTTCTCTTCCTTGGAGTGTCTTCTTTGCCGTGGAGTGTCTTCTCTGCTTTAGAGTGTCTTCTCTGCTTTAGAGTGTCTTCTCTGCTTTAGAGTGTCTTCTCTGCTTTAGAGTGTATTCTCTGCTTTAGAATGTCTTCTAAGGCCTTCTGTGTCTGCCTTATAGTGTCTTTGCCGTGTTTTCTTTGCCGTGGAGTGTCTTCTCTGCTTTAGAGTGTCTTCTCTGCTTTAGAGTGTCTTCTCTGTTTTAGAGTGTCTTCTCTGCTTTAGAGTGTATTCTCTGCTTTAGAATGTCTTTTCTTCTAAAGCCTTCTGTGTCTGCCTTATAGTGTCTTCTCTTCCTTGGAGTGTCTTCTTTGCCGTGGAGTGTCTTCTTTGCCGTGGAGTGTCTTCTCTGCTTTAGAGTGTCTTCTCTGCTTTAGAGTGTCTTCTCTGTCTTAGAGTGTCATCTCTGCTTTAGAATGTCTTCTCTGCCTTAGAGTGTCTTCTCTTCCATATAGTGTCTTCTCTGCTTTAGAGTGTCTTCTCTGCTTTAGAGTGTATTCTCTGCTTTAGAATGTCTTCTCTGTCCTAGAGTGTCTTCTCTGCCTTAGAGTGTCTTCTCTTCCATATAGTGTATTCTTTGCCTTGGATTGTCTTCTCTGTCTTAGAGTGAATTCTCTGTCTTAGAGTGTCATCTTTGCCGTGGAGTGTCTTTTCTGCCTTGGAGTGTCTTCTCTGCCTTATAGTGTCTTCTCTGCCTTATAGTGTTTCTCTTCCTTGGAGTGTCTTCTTTGTCGTGGAGTGTCTTCTCTGCTTTAGAGTGTCTTCTCTGCTTTAGAGTGTCTTCTCTGTCTTAGAGTGTCATCTCTGCTTTAGAATGTCTTCTCTGCCTTAGAGTGTATTCTCTTCCATATAGTGTATTCTTTGCCTTGGAGTGTCTTCTCTGCCTTAGAGTGTCATCTCTGCCTCAGAATGTCTTATCTGCCTTAGAGTGTTTTCTTTGCCCTAGAGTGTCTTTACTGAATTAGAGTGTCTTCTATGCCTTAGAGGGTTTTCTTTTACTTAGAGTGTAGCAAAAAGAAACATACAGCAACGCAGGTCACACCACCAGAGTTGCTGTATGGTCCTTTTATTGCTATGGGAGAGCGAATTAGACAAGGACCTATGATTGAAATGGGTTCCGGACCACGATATGAATATCCAGCTCCTTTAAAGCTTCCAATGCACACCTCAGAAAGGCTGAAACTCGCACAAAAGCATACCAAGTAAAAAGAATATATGCAATGCTATAGACACCAAGGACTCCTACCGCCGTGACTAGCAACAGCATAAACACAGTTCCCAAATAACCGTCAGATATCTAACAAGAAACGCCAGCAGCGTTTCTGTGCGTGTAAGAAACCCATCCATTCCCAAGGGAGACCACTAAACCGATAAATCCTGACAAAGTTAGGCAAGGGGTCTCCCCTGGAGGAATGTACGAACATCCATGCCAAGGCCGAGATTAAAGTATTTTTTGGTAGACTGAAGTTCCAGCCTTTCCCCACGATGTTACCACTGAATGCTACCCACTTAAAACAAATATTACTTTACCGTAAAATAAATCATCCAACTAACCACTAAATGCTCTGAATATATGCCACGAAAAACGATCGGTGGTAACTCAATTACGCCACGCAGATGCGTCTTTTCGAAATTAATTTTGTAAAGCATTCTTACGACACTTTTACTATCGGCTCCGTTATTTATCCTTCTTATCGTTTATCTAATCTCTTAGGACTTTTATTACTGATGCGATGCTTTTACACCGGGGCTTGTTGCATTAGTGAGTGATTATGCAAACTTGTTAGTCCGTCACTGGGGATTTTGTATTTTAATGGCATTTCCTTTTTTCGTTGTTTCTTTACTTTGTGTGCAACCTGGTACTTAAAATGTACTAACGCGTCTATATAAACTTAAATTAATGTGTTTTATTAGGTGTAAAATGTAAACTGTGGTAATGCAGCTATATACACGTATAAGATGGATTTTCAATCTAAACAAACGAACCAGACGGTCTCCGTTTTTACACCGGAGATTCTTACTTCAGAGTGATCATTAGTGCAACTTTTTGCATCAAACGCAATTTTTTTTCACACGTTCTGCGTTGCATATAGAGCATTTAAACCGAAATTCCTCCTACATGGGGTGTATTGTAAGTGAGTTATAACCGCAACATAAATGCAACTTTTTGCATAAATGCAACTTTCTGCATAAATGCAACTTTTTGCGCAAATGCTTGCTACATTTTAAAATTAAGCTAAAAATTAATTAATATGAAATTACTATTTCATTTTTTTGCCCTCTGAATCAACCCTTCGATCAAGTGTGTCTGATCTTGCGAACGTCCCAAAGTATTGCGGATCAAACAAGAAGTTCATGGAAAGAAGGTGTTCGTCCCAACAGACGAAAGTGAAATAAATGGCAAGAAGTACTTTAACACATTGGTTGGCACTCTTGATAATCCAGAGGAAACTTGCGTAATCGACTGCAGAGTTGGAGAGGTGTGTGTCGATCATCAATATGTTGTTCACCTTGTAGATGACGTTTTAAAATCTCTGAATGTTGAGCGAAAGGATTTTGTGCTTGAACAATCCGATACAGGACATTATATGAAAGCGGCTGGCGCAGGTTTTCAATGTTAAAGAAATTACTGGCCCAGAATCGGTCATTCAATGTTCTTATGTATATCAGTATCTATATAAATAAGAATGGAGTGTTTGTTTGTACATTCAATATTTTCGACCCATTTCAAGTTTTCTATCCGTTTTGGACCCTTCTGATGCCGAATCAGCCTTTTTCTCGTTTGGTGTCTGTCTGTCCGTCTGTCTGTCTGTATGTTGTGCCCTATACACGTCCACGCGGTTTAAGATATTTTCATGAAAATTTGCATACAGTGAGTACTTATCTTCATTTAGTGAGTGGCATTGGTTGCGAAAGTCTGTCTGTCCGTCTTTCTGTTCTATGCTCGATTTTGTATTTGTGTATTTGTGTAGACATCACATGAATTGTATTCCAGATATTTGATTGCATTGTATTTTATTTTATACATTATCTATTAGTTTAGTGAATGCAATATTAAACATTTCTTTATTGTTATATTTAGTTGAGTTTCATGCTAAAACACCTGAGTAAGTATACTTAAATCAACCATAATTTGGTAGTTTTGGAAAAATTGGAATGTCTATTGAATATTACGATTACTTCGATTGCTTTACCAATACTGCTAAAAAAGTAATTATTCTTCAATTTTTTTTATTTTTTTTTATGGAATTTCATCTCTGATACTTTATTTATTTTGAGTCTTATTTTTATTCTTTGCGCAATGAAAACGATTTCCGAATATTTAGCACAGTCGATATTTTTCAATGAAACGAGAATGAACAAAATCGCGCGAGCAGTGATATTTTTTCTGGTTCTTTCGCTCTGAATTAATTTCACATTTCTAAATTTTGTACACTTTTAGTTGTAAGTTGTGGCAACTGTGCGAGGTCAAGAGATAAAATTGAATCACAAATTAATATCTTTAGAACAATTTTTTGCGACATCTTTTATTTTGTTTTACTTCGCTGTTTCCTGTTTTAAATATTTATTATTTTAATAAATGTGCTTTCCTTCTCATCACACGCAACAGCACCACAAAGTATTAGACTTAAAAATGTTAGGTAAGTCAGTATAAATTTTCAGTAAATTTTAAGTGTAGTTATGCCATTATTGAAAGAATAATACCGTTATTTAAAGAATAATGCCGTTATTTAAAGAATAATGCCGTTATTTAAAGAATAATGCCGTTATTTAAAGAATAATGCTGTTATTTAAAGAATAATGCCGTTATTGAAAGAATAATGCCGTTATTGAAAGAATAATGCCGTTATTGAAAGAATAATAATGTTTAATTATCCAAACTGGAACTTTTTCCAACATTAAAAAATTCGTTGTAATAATGACAGGAGAAGATTGCAAAATTTCACAATGTCGCATACCGGAGGCAAGAGTGCCACAAGTAAAAAAATATTGTTTTGTTGACTATGAGTGCGAGAGCACTCGCCGTAAATCGTAATTTTTTTTATTGAGTTGAACATGAAAAGAACTTAAGAAAACGATTTCCAAATCTTCCTATAAATCGTCTTTTATAGTAGTAACCTTAGTATCACCTTTCGTCATTTTGTAGCTTTGTCATACAGCAATTGTGCGATGTATGTGAAATGTATTACATGAATGGATATGCATGTGTAGGATTTGTGTCCAAAGTAAGTTGTAGAAAATATAAAGATGGCGAAAGATGTTAAAATAAATTTTTATTCTACAAAAAACGTAAGTCATTATATATTTTGATTATCTCTTCAATCTAGAGTAAACCAATTCAAACCGAGTAAGGTCGGGTATTTTGCTAGTGTATTATAACACTGTTGTACACGACTAAAATTGTCAATATATTTTGAATTTTTTTCATTTTTTATGAATAATTTATTTTAGAATTTGGTGAATCAAAAATAAATGCAACTTTATTTCCATAAATGCAACTTTAGGGAATGATAAATGCAACTTTTCCCCATTTTTACTGCAACAAAAAAGTTGCTCTAGTGATCATGCAATCTTGTTAGCCCGTCACTGGGGATTCTGTATTTTAATGACATTTCCTTTTTTCATTGCTTCTTTACTTTATGTGTAACCTGGTACTTAAAATGTACTGACGCGGCTATATAAACTTAAATTGATGTATTTTATTAGGTGTAAATTCTAAACTATGGCAATGCACCTATATACATTATATGGACAAACGTATTTGGACACTGCAGAAATTCGGAGGAGGATTCATCTTAGCGTGGGGTTGTTTTCCTGGTTAGGACTCGGTCCATTGCTTTATGTACCTAGTACCATGAAAGCTGACGTGTATCTCGATGTTCTGGATAATTCGGTCTTGCCCACACCATGGCAATACCACGGCCATGATGGTTGTTTCTTCCAACAGGATCGAGCTCCGTGTCATACTGCAAAACGTGTGCTGGACTGGTTTCCTGAAAATGAGGTGAATTTGCTTGACTGGCCTGTTCAGTGCCCCGATCTCAATCCTATCATCAAGCACTTGCGGGACAAACTGGAGCGACGAGTACGACGCCGCCACGCACGCCCATCTTCACAACAATCTGTTCTTACAACTTTGCAAGAGGAATGGAAAGCTATTCTTACCCAGATTTACAGAGAACTCGTGGAAAGTATGACTCGACGTGTTGTAGCTGTAATACAAGCAAAAGGAGGGTCTACCCGTTATTAAATAGAATAATAAAGTACTTTTTCGGAAAAACATGCAATGTCCAAATACTTTTGTCTATATAGTGTATAAGAAGGATTTTCAGTCTAAACAAACAAACCAGATGGTCTGCGTCCTTACACTAGGGATTCTTACTTCAGAGTGAACATACAATTTTATTAGCCCGTAACTAAGGAATTTTGAAGTTTAATGTCAATTATAGTTTTTCTGCTGTTTTTTTTTTTTTTTGTTGTTTACTTTACCTTACTTACTTTGCCACTTAAAAATGTACAAATGCGGTAGGTATTTTAAATAACATCGCACTGCAGCAACACATCGGACTATTAGAGACTCTCCAAGATCGAACCCGAAGGGTAAGATCCTAGGACAGCACCTCGTAGTTTTGAACCACGGTCAGATGACGAGGTCAATACATACCTGAGATGACACCCTACTCTCCAAACTTCCGCACCATGCCAACGTGATTACATTTGAGACCACGACACTTTTAACGGATTGGATTCGAACTCGCAACCCTTCGGTTGCTAATCTATTAATCTCTACCGATAGAGCTACCACAGCCCGTACAGATGCAGCAACCAAAATAAAATTGGTGTGTTTTATAAGGTGTAAATTAAAAACTGTGTTAATGCAGCTATCTATTAGAAGGATTTTCAGTGAAAGTACTTGGTAGGTAGGTACTTCAATTAACGTCACACTGGAGCAACGCAGCTGGCTATTGGCGTCGGTCCAGAATCAGTTTCGAAGTGTAAGATCCAATGACAACATCTGGTAATTTTGTACCATGAATAATTGACGAGTTTAATAATACCTGAGCTGGCACGCCACTCTCCCAACTTCCACAACACGCCATCGTGAGGACATTTTGAGGCCTAGAGTGAGTTAACGTTCAACAGCCCCAAGAACACGACGTTTTTTTTTTTTATTAAATTGAGTTTTGAACTAGCAACTCTCCGGCTGCTAATCCGCGACTCTGTTACTGAGTTACCGCGTCCTTTTTTTTCTTTTGAGAAACAGAACACTAGTACCAAATTACACTGCCCCACCCAGTATCAGTAATCTAGGGAGAGCAGTTGCGATAAAGAGTGCAGTTGCGAGAAAAAGTAGTTACCAGAAGGAGTAGTTGCACTGTCTGCTGCAACGGATGAAATGGGCACGAAATCCCAAAGGGACAGAAGCGAAGATGAAACGGAACAAAGAAAGATAGTGCCTTATCAGCCAGTTTCCCTCCAAAGATGATTGCACATTTGTGACTGACGCTTGGGCTATGTCATCGAATATTAAATGCTTCTTTTCAAGAAATGGGTAGGAATCATTTAAGGAATTGTTAGTTTTCATTCATAACTGTTCTGTATGTCGATATTCGAGAATCGCTGTTTCCACATATTCTTATAACTAACCTACAACTATCAGTAATGTCAAACCTTTTGATTGCATTATATGTTCAGAACGAATAAAATAATTATTTACGAAATTTTCTTCAGGATTCGGGGTGTAATGGAACAACCCCAGATATTTCTTGATATGAATCACTAAAATTTGTAAAGTAACATAACTTTTAATTGTTTATGTTGTGATAATTTACTGACGTCTATGTTAGGATAGTATATTATTTTTTCCACCAAGGAGATTAACGTTTCATTTCTTTTAAGGTTTTATTTATTAGAGATGAGTATACTATTCCATTCCACTATTCTAGACTCAAAGAGTTACTGTCTTTGATTATATTGTGTTTTAATTATTAGATATGAATGTACTCGCTATTACATTAATTAATTATTAGAATTATAAATATAATTAGAATAATTTTTTAATAACAATTATTTACGAAATTTTCATCAGGATTTGGGGTGTAATGGAACAACTCCAGATATTTCTTGATATGAATTACCAAAATTGGTAAATTAAAATAACTTTTAATTGTTTCTGTTGTGATAATTTACTAACGTCTAAGTTAGGATAGTATATTATTTTTTCCACCAAGTAAAATAACGTTTCATTTCTTTTTAATTTTTATTTATTAGAGATGAGTATATTGCTCCATTTCACTGCTCTAGACTCACAGAGCTTTGATTATATTGTGTTTCAATTATTAGAGATGAATATACTCGCTATTCTATACTTAAAGAGCAATTATGTCTTTGATTATAATGTTTTAGTATTTACAGATGAACATTCTCAGTGTTTTATTCCACTGTTCTAGACTCAAAGAGCTATTAAATCCTTGATTGTATTGTTTTAATTATTTAGAGATGAACATATTGTTCCATTCCACTGTTCAAGATTAGAAACGGAATAATGTTCTCTCTTGATTATAATGTTTTTTAATTATTAGAGAAGAATATATTCACTGTTCCATTCCACTGTTATAGATTTAAAGAGCAACTAGGTTCTTGATTGTATTGTGTTTTAATTATTAGAGATGAATAAACTCGTTATTCTAGACTCAAAGAGCAATTTTGTACTTGATCATATCCTTTTAATATTTAGAAATTAACATACTCAGCGTTTTATTCTATTGTTCTGGACTAAAAGAGCAATTATGTCTTTGATTTTAATGAATTTTAATTATTAAAGATGAACATGCTCAACTTTTCTAGATTGAAAGTGATACGGCTTGGCGATTTTTTTTTGGCGCACTCCTAAAGTCGCCAAGGAAAGAATTATTTCTTAACTCTTTTCCTGTCACAATTTTTTTTCTTTTTACAACACACTTTTTAAGCACATTTCAGAACGTTTTAAAAAGTATATTTAAAAATTTTTCACAAAAAGTAGTAAACTTAATCACATATCAAAACACATTTGTGAACCAGCAGAGAAACTAAGCCACGAATGGTAAGAATACCCTGAAACTTATCAATTACACTAAATACAGTGAGCATGTTGAAAAAGAAAAAGATTTACAAAAGAAAAAAAGCAAGAAATAATACCTGATAACGTCAGAATTCTCTCGTAAAAAAATAATGAAAACGAAAATGGTTAAAAAAACAAAACTCTTAATCCTGTCGTGAAAACTATTATAACAAAATAAAAATTCCACAACTGTCAAAATACAAATAAATGGACCAATCGTATCACAGAAAACGATTTAAAAGGACCAATGCAATAAAAGGATATTTTAAAAACAAAATAACCAATGGGAGGAAAGAAAACATTTCAAACAAATCAATGAAATCAAACGATTTTAACAGATTTTGGAAGAACTTTCTAGAATATTCAAAATGAAAATTAAAAGTTTCCATTTGCCGAGGTTGCCGTGAAAACCACAACAACAGCAACGAAAGATGGGTTGCCTTAATTTATCGTAACTCGCTACTAGAAGTGCGCCAAAAAAATCGCCAAACCGTTGCCATCACTCATAAACGTAGAGTGTAGCTGTACCTATTATATTGTGTGATGAGTCGTGTATTATGAGACGTATACTGTGCAGTGAGTCTTTGATTATATATTATATTGTTATAACTCAAGTTGTATTACTATTGGTATCAAATATTTTTTTCCAAATGGCCGACTATGATGCCATTACAATGGTGAAATTATGAACCACTTGCCGTTACACTGATATTCCACTGGATGAGATCACGTTACACTTGACATGTGTATATCATACATTCTAAGCACAACTCGTTTATAAAAATGTCACATATTCACTCCAGATAAACATTCCTTGCCTTAACCTGATTCTAATCAGGAACATTTCGATACAGAAACCAGTACCTAATTGCTAAACAGATTGATCGTCAGGGTTTCAAGACATTGAAAGTACAATTCCAACTTTTTTTAATCTTATTACAAGTTAATGCGTTTTTTACAAGCAAGGATGGAAGATAGCCAAATCCACGGAGTCATGATATCACACCAAATACAGAAAAAGAAATTCTTACTGTCTTTTACAGAAGTGAGGGTTTGATGTTTTTTTTATTCCAACAGATTTAATCAGGCTTTCAGAATTATATATCTATCATAAAATGACTTAAAAAGAAGCGTGAATTGCCAACTCGGTTGGAATTTTTTTGCTTTGGCAATCGGTAGAACATGCGCAAGAGATCTAGGATTACTTGGCTTCTTAATTCTTTCTTCCCGAACACAATTTCTCACTTATGAGTCATAGCTAGGTCAAGGCCCGAAGAAATGGTGAGAAAGTTTAGTTCGTGAGATTAAATAATTTCAGATTAATATAGTTAGCCACATATTGAAACATGATTTATTTTTCTCCTTCAAGTATTTTCGACGAGCTATCTCGTCATCAAGGTATTGCCACTTTTTTATGATGACGAGATCAAGATCTGTTCAATTCCTTCGACTGACGAGATGTCACGTCTATCAAGACTGATCATCTAATAATGGTGAGAGATACCTCGTCGAAACAATCACCGGGAGGGTTAAGATGACAATAACTATGAGTTTTAATCAGTGTCAAATATCTACAATATTTGACCCTGATAAAGTAAACTAGACATGTGTAATCTAGCACAGTGAGGAAGTGCAATAACAGAAGAAATTCGAAGTATTAATCCTATATTTTTTTTCGCATTAATTTAGCTGAGAGCATGAGAATAGCAATTGATAATGTAAATGCAAATAAAGACCAAAGAAAGAAAGTATACTAAATAAAACTGCTAAAATTAAGATTAATTATAAATATTTACTCGGTCTCAAAATAGGTGTCAGACCTTTGCATAACATCTGCACTAGGGTAAGGCGGGGTAATTGTAAACAGAATTTGAACGTTCACTTTCAATCCCTATTTTCAAACTTTTGATAAAGTAATTAAACATTGTTCACACTACTAAACTAACTTGTCACTATTCTACTTTGATATTTAATTAGTACGAAGTTTCCAGAAAAGAAATTTAATACTATACTCGGCGGTTTACAATTACCCCAAGTGTTTACAATTACCCCACGTGTTTACAATTACCCCTGAAAGTAGGGGTAATTGTAAACAACCATTTTTCTCGTGATATTGAATATTGAAAAAATGACAGCATGAGCAGTACTCATGCTGTCATTGTCAACGAAGTTTCCAGAAAAGAAATTTAATACTATACTCGGCTGTTTACAATTACCCCACGTGTTTACAATTACCCCTGAAAGTAGGAGTAATTGTAAACAACGATTTTTCTCGTGATATTGAAAATTGAACAAATGACAGCATGAGCAGTACTCATGTCAATAGAAGGAACTCCAATGGTATTTTTATCCTTCTAATACCATGCTTACAACAACCCCGTTTTGATCTTTACATTTACCAAATACTTCCACTTCTTCCCCGCAAAAAATATAGTGACACTTGAAAGTTGCATTGACCATGAGGTGAACTTCCAGTAATACATAAGAATAAATAAATAACTTAAACATTTGCTGAACAAAGAATGTATTTAGTGTAAAAAAACAGAAAATTATAAAGTTAAAAATAAAAATAAAAAACCTAAAAATTGAAAATACAAACTTAGGAACAAAAAAAAATTACATTTCTTACACATTAATAGTGCTATCAAATTGGAAAATTTCTTCACGGCCTTCTTTGCTACAGGTTGTAGGTAAAATTGCTTTGACATGGTCTTTGGTAACACAGAATTAGTCTTCTTCAACCACAGCGAATTTAGTCTATGCATTATCGATGCATTTGAGTCCGGTGATCTCAAACTCCTCTTCTGAAACGTCATACACCCTTCACACATACGAAAAATGGGTTTTCTTTCTCTTCCTCCCCCCTTAACAAGTACAAACGTAGTAGTTTCAATGTCTTCCATGAATGGCGCCAAAATATTTAACTTCCCTACAAGCTAGTCTTCTATAATTTGCTTGAATGTTTGGAGAACTTCAAACTCTTCACCGTAAATGTTAGTAAATTCCTTCAATAGTTCCTCATTCTCGCTGACCACAAGTTCTGCTTTCCTTTCCATTTGCTTCTTTCTAGATTTCTTGCTTACTCCTGGCTCTTTCACTTTCTTCTCATCTGGCTTCCTTTTGTTCTTTTCCTCTTCTGCCTCCTTCAAGCGTGACAGCACTTGGTCAGTTGTAAGAACTTCACCATATGGGTGACGTTTTAGTAGATCCGTCTTCCCGCTTCCTAATTCCCAAGAACACGAAAGATGCAATAAAACGCAATTCAAACGTAGTAAATACAATTAAATACAAAATTATACGGAATAACACATTGGTTTTCTATCCAAATTGAGCGAAACTATTGGCAAAGTCCCAGAAGGAAAAGTCAATGATTTTCTTTTCGATAGAAACATAGCTGACCCTAGTAAAGAATTGGAACAACATACCTTTCAATAACTTTAAAACCCAAACGTTTCAACCACAAATTTTTCGACTAAACAGGTTGCTATCAGCTGTGGTTCAAAGAAATACGGGATCACCATATTACATCCTCAGGGCTTCCACCTTTCATATTTCACAACTTTTTAGTTCCTCGGAGTACCACGTGGGCGCCTGTATAGCTTGTTTACAATTACCTTTTTTCTACAATTACCCTGCTTGACCCTACATCTTCTAAATAGTTCATACATATCCATGGCAGAGTTGTTATTCACATTTCATACCGTATTTTAAATTATCCAATTGCATTGAATATATGCATCGATTGAATATCAGCATTTGTGTACTTACTGGTTGTCCCGTGCAACGTACTAGGTTCGAATAAGTGGACTGTATAGTTATAAAACTAATTTATTTATAAAATTCTATTTCAATTAAAACAGATATTGGCTCTGAAATAATGATTCCATGCTCAGAGCTTCCGTGCGACATTACAAAATTTGCCACGGTTGACGTCTAAGAAAGAGAAAATAAAAATTAAACTGCAAACGATTCTTTATTCTTTGTGAGGAATGGTATGAATGCGCGTGTAATACGATAATCATTTGGAATTCGTACAAACTAAAATTCAGCTGCGCTGAAATACTGGTGTTGATTCTTATTTTCATAGTGCAAGTCAGAAAGTGAACTTAGTCGTTTAGATTTGGTACTGTTTGACTATAGTTTTAGTTCTTGAACGTTCACTTCAATTACACCTAATTCACTTTTTCAAAAACGATTTGATATTTTTTGACGTCTTATCTTACTTTGTCGTTCTCTCGTAATTTTTTTATATTAAACTGATTTATATCTTTTATATTTCTCTCATTGCTTTCTATAATCAGACTGCCAAGTTTGTCCTCAGCGTTTTAGAATGTTATGCAGTTGTGTAGCACAAATAAAGCATATTTAAGCCATCCACCTTCCAATGGAATAAACGAGCATGAGCGTGCAGATTCATGTTATTCCCTTTGATCACTTTGTTTGATAATGCCACGCGTGGTTGTGGGAAAAAGCATGAATTGGGACAAATTATTGATGGGTTAAAGTGATTTTCACTTAAACGCTTCTTGCGCTTCGATAACCAATCTGTCCAAGTTGATTCATAAGCCCACGCGACTTACCTTTCTGAGGTCTTACAACTACGCCTCTGCCCACATGCTTTGTCATTTCATTAGAAGGTCCATGATGTAAACTATGCGGCCAAATCCCATAATGGATTTTACGTTGGTTATATATCCCTTTGTTTCCATTTGCCCACCACCAAAAAAAAATAATATATATATATATATATATATATATATATATATATGTAGGAATACTAGACAACGGTAGTTGTCTACTAGTCTGGAAAGAACTCATTATAAGAGCAACGAGACTGGTAGGAGTCAGTTGCATTGTAGTAGGAATGCAAGGCAAGACTGTCACGAGCCATTCACATTCCGGTATTCAGTTACGAGAAAATTAATAGAACAGACACTTTTTCCCCTGGACGCCATTGAGAGCTGACGTATTTTTTCCGAGCAGAGACGACTGCTGCAGATAATGACGGAACTGTTTTAAAATATAACTCAACTGTACATAATAATTGTGGATATTTATTCATTAAATGTCAATGTGCTGTAAGATTCGAAGTCTTTAATATAGACCTTACCAAACAGAACAACACGGATCTTACAAAAAATGGGGGTTCGGCCGGGATGTGAAAAACCGTTGACGACCGCGACGATTCTCCTCCTTCGTACGAGGGCGTGAACAACTAAGGGTAGCGACGACGGATTAGCAGACCCCGAAAGCAGTGACGATTGAACCGGCCGGCGGAATGTTTTGACTCCCTATGCAAACCTGGACTTGTGTTTTAATCATCTGCAAGAACAGTTTCATGACTTCTCCTGACGTGGTGCTGATGATAGACTGAAACGACAAAAAAGAAAACGCGTAGACGAAAAAACGCGTAGACGCAAAAGACGAGTTGACGGAAAAGACGGATAGAAGGAACTTTCGAAACTGTGAGTACAGAATTTTGTTTTACTTGATGACATGGCATATTTAACTAAGGCCCGAAAAGCAGATTTGCTAACATTGATTGACGAATTAGGCCTAATAGTGCCAGCGAATCCCAAAGTAGCGCAGTGCTCGAAACTTATAATTGATTCTGAAAACTATGACGCGGAGATAACAAAAAATCTGTTGAGCGTTATTATAACTGAACGCGAAGAGAAAAATGAAGCCGAAAAACAAGCCCGCGAAGAGAAAATTGAAGCCGAAAAACGCGCAGAGAAAATTGAAGCCGAAAAACGCGCAGAGAAAATTGAAGCCGAAAAACGCGAATTCGAATTAAGGAAACTCGAAATCGAAACTGCTAATGGACAAGGCAACAGTTATGGTAAAACTACCAGCCTATACAATAACGATTTATTGAAATTGATTAACCGTTACGAGACGAATAAGGATATTAGCTGTTATTTAACTTTATTTGAAAGACAGATTAGTCGTATCGAAATACCAAAAACGGAATGGGTTACACATTTGTTGGGTTTACTCCCATTGGATTTGGCTAATCTTATCACGCGTGAGCCGGACGAAAAGGCTAATGACTATGAAAATGTCAAGAGATTATTGTTGAAACGTTTTAAATTAAATCCGGAACAATTTAGGCAAAATTTCCTTTCGCATAGAAAAGAAGCGTCTTCTACTTGGAATGACTTTGCTCATGATCTGAAAAATTTCTTTGAAGAATGGACGAGTGGGTTGGAAGTATCAAATTACCAAGACCTTAAAGAACTCATGATTACCGATCAACTAAAACGAAAAATACCCAATGACGTTCGAGACCATTTTATAGACGAGCTACCGAAAATAACGAAAATAGACCAACTCGTCAATAAATTAGACGAATATGAAGCGGCTCGATGTCATTTAAAAACCAATAGAGATTCGAAAACATCAGACGATAAATATAAGAAGCGTTTCAATAGGGATTTTGACAAATTAAAGCCTCGATCTTTCGTGCGCCCTGAACAAACTAACACCAATCATATAAAATGTTACAACTGCAATGAATATGGACATAGGTCGATAAATTGTGAAAAGAAAACTGAGGGTGTGAGATGCTTTAAATGTAAAAATTATGGGCACAAGGCCGACGTGTGTCCCAAAAGAGATGTAAATAGAACTTTAATTAATAGCCCTTTTAATTCTCGTACTAAGCTAAGAAAATATGTTGAAATGTGTGGGAAAAGATCTAATGCGCTAATCGACACAGGAAGTGATGTGTCAATGATAAAATATGAATTTTATGTTGAAATTGGATCCCCAAAATTGAGTTTTGATAATGTGACTTTAATGGGTATAGAAAGAGAACACATTTCTCCTCTAGGTTTCTTTTCTACAGAAATTATTATTGATGAATGCATTATTGTTACTGATGTTTATGTTTTAAAAAATTTACCTGATCATATTGTTCTTGGGTTCGATTGCATAAATAAGTTAAATCTTACTTTATCAGAGAGCGGAATTCATGTTTTGAGCAGACGCGATAATTTTCGAGTGAATTACGCAAGAATTGTTAATTTAGCGAATACTTCAGATTCAACTAAAATTCAAACCGAAACTCATCTCGAAGTAACTAATCGTCTGGAACCAAACATTAAGTTGGAGACAAAACGAACCATAGCAGAAGATAACATGTTTCACTTTTCTTGTCACCACAAATCAGAAAATGTTAATTTAGCGGAAAGTTTCCTAACTACAATGTTTAACGCTGTGACATTTGACGAATTAGATCTAAATCATGTTTCTTGCGTTAAGCAGAAGGAGGAACTGACAAAACTTATCAGCCAATATAAACCGTGTAAGAAGAGAAGCACGAACTTGGAAATGAACATTATTTTGACTGACGAGGTCCCCATAAGCCAGCGTTCACGCAGAATGCCGTTCGCTGAGCAAAAAATAGTTGAAACTCAAACACAACAGTGGTTGAAAGATGGCATCATTAAGCCTAGCTGCTCTGATTTCTCAGCCCCTATCGTGTTGTGTAAGAAGAAAGACGGTTCTTCTAGACTCTGTATTGACTATAGGAAATTGAATAAGAAAATTATTAAAGATAGATTTCCCTTACCCCTAATAGAAGACGTTTTAGATCATTTGGAAGAAGCTAAAGTTTTCACTTCACTTGATTTAAAAAACGGATTTTTTCATGTAGATGTAAATGAGAAAAGCACCAAGTATACATCTTTTGTTACACATGAAGGGCAATATGAATTTCTGAAGGTCCCTTTTGGTTTATCGGTTAGTCCCAGTGTTTTCCAGCGGTACATATACACGGTATTTAGAGATCTTTTAAGGGATAACACTCTCGTTATCTACATGGATCACATGATAATTCCCTCACGAGATGAGAAAGAAGGAATCGAGAAACTTAAACGTGTTTTAAAAATATCATCGGAATATGGATTAGAATTGAATTTTCAGAAATGTCAATTTCTTAAACGAAAAATAGAGTTTCTTGGTTATGTAATAGAAGACGGGACAATTCGACCCTCCCCAGCTAAGACGTTGGCTGTACAGAAATTTCCACAACCACAAACATCTAAACAATTGCAAAGTTTCCTTGGTCTTTCAGGATACTTTAGGAAGTTTATTCCTCAATATGCCAAAGTGGCCAAACCTTTGAGTGATTTACTCAGAAACAATACAGAATTTAGGTTTGGGCCAGAACAAAAAGAAGCATTTCATATTTTAAAGGAAATGTTGTCACAAAGCCCAGTACTACACATTTTTCGCCAGGGAGCGACTCTAGAACTGCATACTGATGCAAGTAGCCATGGATTTGGGGCGGTGCTCCTCCAACAGTCAGACGACGGGAAGTTTTACCCAATATACTATAAGAGCAAAAAAACAACACCTCAACAAGAGAAGTATAGTAGTAACGAACTAGAGGTACTTGCCGTAATTGAGGCTCTTAAACACTTCAGGAACTACCTTTTAGGCTCGAAATTTAAAATATTCACCGACTGCTTAGCATTTCAGAAAACTATGGAAAAAAAGGATTTAACCCCTAAAATTGCAAGATGGTCTCTTTTCTTAGAAGAATTTGACTATGAAATAGTCCACAAACCTGGTAAACAAATGGCCCACGTGGATGCACTCAGTAGATACCCTGTAATGCAAGTGATGCAAGTCATTGCAGATGACGGAATAACTCATAAAATAATTGCTTCCCAATCCAATGACGACCCCATTACCGCAATTAAAAAACTGATAGAAGATGGAAGTAATTCAGATTATTTTACAAAAAACGGTGTCGTGTATAAATACGATAATGATCGTGAACTTTTAGTTGTCCCCAGAGCTATGCAAGACGAAATAATACGACATGCACACGAGAAAGGACATTTCGCTGTAAATAAAACTGAAGAGGTAGTTAAGCGTGAATTTTTTATTCCTAAATTGAGGAAACATGTTGAAGATTTTATAAGTAATTGTGTACCATGCATACTCAGTAATAAGAAGCTAGGAAAGGCTGAAGGATTTCTAAATCCAATTCCTAAAGAGGACGTTCCATTATACACTTATTACATTGATTTCATAGGTCCGTTACCTTCAATATCTAAGAACTATCAGCATATCTTCACGGTAGTAGACGCATTCACAAAATTCACTTGGTTATATCCTACCAAATCTACGACATCAGGTGACGCAATAAATAAACTCAAACAACAACAAAATAGTTTTGGAAATCCTGCGAGGATAATCTCGGATAGAGGATCCGCTTTTACATCTAAAGAATTTACAGATTTTTGTTGCGAAAACGGGATTGAACACCTAAAAATCACAACAGGAATCCCAAGAGGCAATGGACAAGTAGAAAGAATGCACAAAACCCTGATTCCAGTGTTATCCAAACTTTCAATTGAAGAACCGATCAAATGGTTCAAACACGTTGACGCCGTACAAAGAATACTCAATAGTACAACCTCCAGAAGCACAAGATGGACACCCTTCGAACTTTTGACAGGTGTGAAAATGCGAAACAAAGAAGATCTCAAGATAGTCCAGCTTTTAGAAGAAGAATATACTGAAGTTTTTCTAGAGAAGAGGAAGAAATTAAGAGACGATGCCAAAGAGAATATCCTAAAAATTCAGGAAGAGAATAAAAGAACGTATGATAAGAAGAGGAAGAAACCTCATCAATACAAAGAGGGCGATCTTATTGCTATTCAGCGGACTCAATTTGGTGTCGGAATGAAATTACGACCGAAATTCTTAGGACCATATCGAGTGAAGAAAGTGAAACCCCATGATCGCTATGACGTTGAGAAAGTTGGAAACCATGAAGGACCGAACTTGACGTCGACAGCAGCTGACCATATGAAGTCGTGGTTCAATAACTAATACTGAATCAATGTATTCCCAGATACTGTTTTGTGTTTTTTTTTTTTAGGTTTGTCGTGCTCCTTTCGAGGACGAAAGATCATCAGGATGGCCGGTTGTAGGAATACTAGACAACGGTAGTTGTCTACTAGTCTGGAAAGAACTCATTATAAGAGCAACGAGACTGGTAGGAGTCAGTTGCATTGTAGTAGGAATGCAAGGCAAGACTGTCACGAGCCATTCACATTCCGGTATTCAGTTACGAGAAAATTAATAGAACAGACACTTTTTCCCCTGGACGCCATTGAGAGCTGACGTATTTTTTCCGAGCAGAGACGACTGCTGCAGATAATGACGGAACTGTTTTAAAATATAACTCAACTGTACATAATAATTGTGGATATTTATCCATTAAATGTCAATGTGCTGTAAGATTCGAAGTCTTTAATATAGATCTTACCAAACAGAACAACACGGATCTTACAAATATATATATATATATAAATATAGCATTCCAAGAAATACAAAGTATCGAAAAAACAACGATCATGAAACTGATACGTTTATTAGATGTGAAATATAGTTTTACCCCTCATATTAAAGTAGAACGTAATAGAAGGCATCAAGCAAGGTAAGGACAAGGCAAGGCAAGAATGAATTCTCGCGAATTCAACTTTATATAGCCAGAGGTTTCACACCGAGCGATGTCATATCTCGACAAGTGCGATCAAACAAGGTTACGCTGGTTTGTTAATGTTTGAGAAGTGAGAATAGAATTTTATAGCGAATAATATTAAAATGTAATTTTAATTTTACATGTGTGTATATATATATACACACATACATATGTGGAATTTACTTGTCCTTTCCTTTGGAACAGCTTGTCCTTCATTGCACCTTGCGTCGTAAACCTATATAAGTAAACTAACCAAAACTAGAATATTTACCTGGTAGAATTTTAATATTCGATATTCGGCTAAAATAAGTGTTGGATTTTCCGCTGTGTTTTGGAGCAGAATCGGGGAAAGTGCACGTTTATTCTTGATAAATATTCCAGATAGACCTTCCAGACGTTAATGGATGGCAAGCACGGGTGATTTATGGTTTTGCCGCATAAAACTGAAAGCGAGGAATACGATGGATCATCTTTTTGAAGAAGTTATAAGACAGAAAAGTTAACGTCAGCAGTTCTTAAGTTGTACTCCTGGAACTTCTAACGAAAATGATGTTAAAGCTAGCTCGACATTTTATTATTAATTACGTCTACTGATCGTTCTACCGTTACACACATTTCTGAATTATTTAAATTCATATATACTGACTATATCTACATGCAAGGTATTTCTGTAAAAAAATATAGGTGGCGGCAGTATTTCTATACGGCGATACGTGTTTCCTGTAAATATTCTGTACATAACAGTAGCTGGCTTTAGTTTCGAATGCAATTTCAGCACTTCTTTCAAGTGCAAAGAATGTATTCAGAATTGTTTATGGTAGTCGATTGGTCAACGTAATTAGATTAAACGCAAAACGTCGCCAAAATAGGTGATAAAATAAATTTTAAGGTAGTCTCGATTTGTATAATTAGAAAGCCCTGAATATCAGATGCAAAATCTTAGCTTTCCGTTAGGCTTCTTTGTTTGCATTTTTAAGCCTTCATATGCCTTTTTTTTCAACTCATTTAAAAGTAAAACTTAAAAGAATACTTTTTCGGGGCTCCTTGCTAAATTGGCGACTAAACTTTTCATCATGAATCAGCTATTTGGATATACCGTTGTGTAGAATGCCTTACACAAGTGCAATTGCATGTAGCTTAGGGCCAAGCAGGGTAATTGTAAACAAGCTATACAAACGTCCACATGGGAATCGGAGAAACTTAAAAGTAGGGAAATTTGAAAGGTGGCACCTCTAAAGTTGCAAAGCAGCAATCCTGCGTTTCTTCGAACTAGAGCTGTTAAGAATATTTTTTGTTGAAAATCTTGGGGTTCAAAGGTTTGGGTACTAAAGTTGTTGTGTGCTGCATTTTCTGCTGCCTCCACGAAAGGTATGTTGTTCCAATTCTTTAATGTAGTCAGATATGTTTCTGTCTAACAGAAAATCACCGTCTTTTGTTTCTGGGAACTTTAATGCACTTACCGATGGGTAGTTACAATTGTCCTCTATTTTTCAAGGGACGGGTAATTGTAAACATAACTTTACCAATAGATTCGTTCAGTTTGGATGGAAAACAAATATGTTTTTCTGCGTTATTTTGTATTTGGTACGTTTGATTTGCGTTTTATTGCATTTTTCGTGTTCTTAGGGAGCAGGAAGACTGATTTACTTACATGTATATGCAAAATGGGTACCTACTGTCAAAATATTTTGCCTTTTTTTATACATTAGTGTGAAACATAATAATTTTGGCATACAATCTAACCAGTTCCATGCACTTAATGAATTGCTCCTGTTTCATTGTGTGCAGATTTGCTGAGTTCCAAGATGCCTCAGAATTATGTGAAGAAGAAACCTCTTTCACCCTACAGCGTAGACGACTTGGAAACTGCAGTTCTGGAAATTATCAACAAATATATGATATACAGAGAAGCTCAAGAGGAATATGGAGTGCCTGCGTCGGTAATTTACCACAGGATAAAAGAAAGACGATGCAGTGTAAATAGAAGGGGAGATGGACGGTCTACTGCCTTACCACAGGAATTTTTTCAGGCTATTCTTGTGAAATGCCTTATCGCAAGATCACAAATGGGTTTCCCGTGTGATAAGCAAGAATTAAATCTCTCGTTCGAGGATTTATCCAGGCAAATGATTATGATACAAGATTTACTGATAGGCTACCTGGAGATGATTGGTACCAAGGCTTCGTAATAAAAGTATTTCTCTAAAGAAGCCAGAGCATTTGCAGAAAGCAAAAAAACAGCCAGGGACCCTTTTGTGGTCAATGGATGTTATGACACACTGCAAATGATGTATTCGGATCAATCTATTGATGAGGATTGTGCACCCTTAGTGTTTAACGCTGATGAGAAACGGGGTTTTCCAATGATCTATGCCGATTTAGAGCCATTGAAGAAAAATAAGTGGTTCTGAACAGAGTGTCAGATGGATCAGGACGAGAATCCACCACTGTTCTTACTTACATTTCTGCCAGTGATGGCTATTTACCCCCACTCATCAGGTACAAAGGAATATCAGTACAACCTCGTTGGATATCTTCTGATGCTTATCCAGGCACTATATATGCAGCAACCAACAATGGCTGGATGGCTATTTACCCCCACTAATCGGGTACAAAGGGATATCAGTACAATCTCGTTGGATATCTTCTGATGCTTATTCAGGCACTGATGCTTATTGTATGCAGCAACCAATAATGACTGGATGCAGAAAGCTACATTTTTTCAATGGTTCTCTAATCTGTTCATACCACATGTAAATGAAGTTCGACAACGGAACCAACTAGAGGTCAGGACAACAGAGTTGTTTTATGATGGACATGCTAGCCACATTAGCATTCAAATCATTGAGCTGGCTATTCAGAATAAGGTGCAATTAGTTAAATTTTCTAGCCAAATCAAAACCGTTATCATTGTATTTGTATCTACAGGACTCTTCCCTTTGAACAAATCGAAAATTATCGAAGAGCTGTTTGAACCACGCGACTTAATGCACTACAAAAACTGGAAGAGAATTCGTCAGGAGTCAATGGACCAAGAAGTTGGAAACGATATCAACAATCCACCCTTACCTTTTGAATTTGATGAGTCTTGTCCATATCCAAGTGAGATAATCCCTACTGAAGGGAATGAACCAGAAACTGACATCGCTTTGGATTTAAATTTTAAAATACCAAAGGCTGAAATGAGTGAATCGTTCCAATGAGACGAAAAGTTAAAGACATGGTACCAATTTTTAGCAGGAGTATGAGCAGAAGTACTGCTTCAATACTGTGAAGAAACTGTGGAGAAACCAGGAACTCGTCTAAAACATCACACATATGCTGAAGTTCTTACAACTGATCAAGTTCTGTCACGCCTGAAGGAGGAGACAGAAGAGAAAAATATAAGAAAGAAGCCGAGTGAGAAGAAAGTGCCACAACCAGGAGGTAAGCATGAAACCAAGAAAGAAGCAAATGGAAAGAAGAGCATAACTCGAGGACAAGGAAGATGAGGAAGAAAATTTTCAATTTGAGAGTACTGTTAACGTACAAGAAATGTAATGTTCTTTTTTGCACACCCACAAGTGTGTATATTTCAATTATTATTATTTTTTTAATTTCAAATTTGTGATTTTCTGTTTTTGACAATAAATACTTTCTTTGTTCACTAAATGATTTAATTATTTATTCTTATATATTCCTGGAACTTCACTTCATGATCAATGTAACTTTCAAGTGTCACGAAATTTTGCTGGGAAAAGAAGTGGGAGTATGGAGTAAATCTAAACATCAAATCAGGGTAATTGTAAATGTGGTATTAGAAGGGTTAAAATACCACTGGAGTTTCTACTACTGCCATAACTACTGCTCGTACTGTCACTTGTTCAATATTCAATATCAGGAGGAAAATCGTTGTTTGTAATTACCTCTACTTTCAGTGGTAAATGTAAACACGTGGGGTTATTGCAAACAGCCGAGTACGATGTGAAATTTCTTTTCTGGAATCTTTGCAATAATGAAATATCAAAGTAGGATAGTGACAAGTTAGTTTAGTATTGTGAAAAATGTTTTTTACTTCATCAAGAATTTGAAAATAGGGATTAAAATGGATATACAAATTTTGTTTACAATTACCCCGCCTGACCGTATTAATTTCCATATTCCAAATTTGACGCCATTTGGCAATGGTACCGTATTCTTGAGTCTCACTGAAATAAAATTGACAAAAATGTCAAACAGCATTTCGAAAAAAATTACTGGTGTTATTTCTTATTTCATAGAAGTACACCAATAAGGAAGTGCCTTCCACTCTTCTTGAAAATAAGATTTAATTTCAATAAGGAATACATTGAATGCTGTGTTTCATATTTTTGACTTATATTAATTCATTTGGAGCTATGAAATATGCATATCGATGCCTAAATGCCTTGAAAATGGATTCGGCAAGCTACTAAAATCACCGTATCCAATGCAGAATTCTGGAAACAAAATTTAATATCTGCATCCCAAGGTAATATTTCGGAACACCAAACAAAGATTAAACAATCGAAAATATAAATTTTTTTCTAAAATGAGATAAGATATTTATTAATTCTCTCTTTACTCCTTTCTTCTCCCATATAGCTTAATACTTTCATCTAGGAAGCTAAAATAATAACGGATATATGAAAGATGCACACTTATCGACTTTTTAAAAATCCTCTCTATGCAGGAAAATTTAATATCACGCAAGAATAAACGCATTTCAGAATATTTAAAGGAATTTTTAAAGAAAATACTTTTGTAAAAGCTCTAAATACATTATGAGCTATTATAATTCTTAATTTAATTTATTATGTTCACCAAAAAATAATATTCTAGAAGACGGAACAAAATTAAACAAATAGGAATGAGAAAAATATGCTTGTTTTGCCATTTATATCTTATCTATTGAAAAAAATTTAATATCAACATGACAAAAGAAAAAAATTCCATTGAAAAGAGCTGTCAATCGATTTCGACGCATAATTATTAAATGATTTAATATTTTTACCAAAAATCAATATTTCGACAACAAATGATTTCTAACATTAACTTAGATACGTTTGAATCTATCCAAAGTAAATACTTCTAATAGAAGAACGGAAACCTTTTCGACAAAATCGTTCTCTGTGACAACATTTTGACATCAGCGTATCTGGCAGTATGCCTTAATTGAACCTTAGTTATCAGTCTACAAAAAAATGAGGTTATAGTGTCATTATCTGCATTACAAAGACATCTAGAGGCATTTAAAAAATCAGGGAAGATGTTTCAACCGACTCCATACCCGGGTCAGTTGTAACACTAGAATAGAAGAATAATGAGAATTATGTTGTTACATATTTATTTATTAAGTCAAAATCACAGAATATGGTCATTTATCGATATTACTAATGATAAGAATCAATCTCATTGTTTTTTGAAATGATGATTAGATGAAAGTAACAAAAACAACTTCTGCGACAAAACAAATAGAATAATACTGAACAAAATCTTACACAAATCAGTTAAATTCACAATTATGACATAAATAATAAGGATCACCATCTGTACAAGCCTCATGGGCCCACATTCGACAGCCTGTGCAATGTACTCAATCGTCTCCTGGGCTGCTAGAAGTTTGGAGAGTGGGGTGCCAGCTCAGGTGTTGCCTCGTCATCTGACCATAGTTCAAAATTACGAGGTGTTGTCCTCGATCTCTCCCTTAAGGGACTGATCCCGGACCGTCGTCAATAGCCCGTTGTGTTGCTCTAGTACGACGTTTACTAAAAATTACCAATTTCCTGGGCTGCTAGTGCCATAATTTTCAACGCGCACTCCAAGCATTAATACTCCTCCTTTTCTCTTTTTAGAACTTAGAATATTTTTTATTTTTTGTTTAAATTGACTTTAATTCCTTTTGCCTTCTTTTTTTGTTCTTTTTCCTCAGTTTCTTATCGTATTGCCTCTTTTTCTGGCGTATTTATGTATATTGCAGATTTTCTCTTTTCCCTTCCCTTATTTGCCATCAGTCTGGGTGGTGCTTTGGGGTAAGGTCTCACTATTTCAGGTGAAAAGACGTTAGTCCTTATAGATGGTTTAGACGAATCTGCTCGACTATTTGTATTACTTTCGTTTTTATGTGTTGGATGATTTATTGTTGGAACTAGTGATGGATTTGCTTGAGAGATTTCTTAAATCTGAATTGAACATGCTTCATTATTACTTTCATACCTTGCATCATTCAGATTTGGCGTGTGTTCATCATCGTCTATATAGACGTTTGGCTGTTCATTCAAAATGGAAGGACAATTGCCGGTGTAGGATTGTCAATCCGGATTCGCTTCATTCGGATTTTACCGGTCAGTCACATAAGATGGCGTGATATCATAGTCAGCAAATATGTCACGGTTAAAGGGATAAAGGCCAATTTTCTTAAAAATAGCATGAATATTGGTCGGAGTGAAAGCTAATAGCATAGTAGTAGCCACAATACCAGGTATGATATAGATACTCATTGTTTTGCCAGGGCGGTTCCGCATCCAAGCGTCACACTGTGAGTTTAGATGTTTCCAATGGCCTATATACCGATCGATCAAGTGGTTGCAACTTGTGCGAACAGTGTCGCGTAAACGTGACGTACGATTCCGATTTCTTTACATAAATCCAGAGCGTTAATATGAAAGTGAGATGAATGATTGTCTAACACAAGTAATACTTTATGGGCAGTTAGAGTGTGTGTTTTTGAAAACGTTTAAAATTATTACAAAACCTTCGTCTTGCATCTAACCTGAAGGGTTTGCTGTGTATATATATATTTAGCAAGCGCGAATGAACCAACGTAACTTAGTGTCTACCAAAAAGTACTTCATGGTAGAGCTGGGTTACACTGGTATTTATACTACCCTTTTGTAAGTTAAGTTTTGGAGTGGTAGCTAAGCTCGCTACAGTACTCCCCCTCCAGAATTTTAGCAGTCGCCGAAATTCGATAGTTGACGTCACTTGTAGAATGTTTGCCATTTTTGCTTTTGACTGTAAGAGCTGTATTAAGATTACAGTTGCCGTTCTGCCTTTTACATGTTATTTCATCCATGCGACAATTGCACGAATGGAGGATGTGATATAACATTAGCAGTTTCTGCTATCACAGCGCCCCCTAGTGGTAGAAAGGTAATTAGTATCAACCATGGCGAATTCTACTGGACATTGTGTGCCATCCATCGAATTTTTTTGTAAATTTATAAGCATGTTTAAATCACGTCCGGGTCACCAATTTAGCAAGCGCGAATGAACCAACGTAACTTAGTGTCTACCAAAAAGTACTTCATGGTAGAGTTGGGTTACACTGGTATTTATACTACCCTTTTGTAAGTTAAGTTTTGGAGTGGTAGCTAAGCTCGCTACATATATATAACCAAAGTTCTTTCGTAAAAAACAATAATAATCATAACTTGTGTAGTTTTGGAGATAAAAAAGCAAAATATTAGCAACTAAATTTTTACTTTTGCACTCAAAAATACAACAGCCACCTCTCACACACGTGTGATGTACTCGAAGAACACCGAACAATAACGGACAGATTCAGACACGAAAGCCACGTCCTTTCTCCTTGCACTTTCCCCACTATTGCTAATTTCCCACCCACTATAAAGCCCGCTGTGTTGCTCTAGTACGACGTTAACTAAAAAGTTACTAATTACCCGCCCACTATAAGGCCCCGTTCACATGAGGCGCGCAAAACGCGTGTTTGGCGAAGCTATCATGGTCCCGCTCTTCAAGGTCGCAAAGATAGATACTTGAATTAGAGGAATAAATAAACATAATTTAATGGCGGGACCTCGCCAATTTACAATATTCGCCTTGGTTTGTTTATCAACAATAGCATCAAAGAGTGATAATACGGCTATTTCCTCTGGTAAATACCACTAGTGTTGACTGAACTTGCTCAGGGCCGCTTTAGAAATCAATTTGTCAACTATTTCTTACTCTTTCAACGTCTTTAAGAAACGCAAATCTTGATTCGGCGCCTTTACCGCCAAACTGCATACAAGCCAGGGCATCACATAAACTGCCACAGTCATTAAACAAACATCTTGCAACGCTCGTTTGTTCTCAACGTTCATTTTGAACTGAGACTGCAGCAAACATATTTTCAAAAAGTAAATAGCCTTTGCCATCCATCGTGCTGAATGCATTGCTCCAGGAGGTCTGATTTTAATTTTACTCTCGTTATCTCCTCCCAATAGTTCGATCAGTTCCCGATAATCGTCATGCATAATGGATTTTTGCAATTCATGGTTAAAAAACGTCACCAATCCGTTAATGGTCGCGTCAAAAAGATGTTGTTTGGCAAAATCTGTGCATGTTTCAATAGCATTAGGATTAATGTTTTTCCAGTTGTCTCTGAACTTTTTTAACAGTGGAATATCGGTAATGCTAGCGACTTGGTGGATCTTTGATTCAAATACACTTTTCAGAACCAGTTCATAAACATGATGACGGCAAGCAAAGAGTAACAATTATCTTTCTAGATTTTGTTCTAAAAGCTCACAAGCTCCATTCAAGCGGCCTATAATAGATGCTGTCGTATCACAACACATTATTTGTACTTTATCATTGAGGTTCCATTCTTTAAGTGCGTTTGAAACTGCTTTAGCTTCATCTTTGTCGGAAGAGCTGTCAAGTTGTGGTACTGCAAGACGTTGCTCCTTCTCTTCAAATGAAATAAGTATTGGCAGGCGTTCTTCTTTAGAACTTCTCACATCCAGGCCTGGTAACAATTTTCTATCATAATGAACGGTAACTACTTTGGGCATGTTAGTCTGAAAATTGGATTTTATGAATTCAGCTCTATGCTTTCTCAATGGCTCACCTCACCAACCAAGAAAATGCTTTTTTACTGCTTCTCAGTTCCACTGACATCTTCGAAATACAAAACAATGCGCGTTAATTACCCGACAAGCCGAGATTAAAGCCCGGTTTTTCAAGTGTCAAGGTAGAAGCGCCGCGCGAAGAGATTCAAGTCCAACGTCTCGAATACCTCAACCGGTATAGTGGTTAAGGTGTTAGCCTCTAGATCAGAAGGTTCCTAGTTCGAATCCGGGTTCGGGCATGCATGTCTGAAGCGTATGGTGTAGAGGCGGCTGCTGCACCTTAAATCTGTCGTGGCCGAAAGTCCTCACGTTGGGTTGGTGGGGAAGTTTGGAGAGTGGGGTGACTGCTCAGGTGTTGCTTTGTCATCTGACCATGGTTCAAAATTAGGAGGTGTTAAGGGAATGATCCTGGACCGTCGTCAATAGCCTGTTGTTTTGCTCTTGGACGACGTTAATTACAAATTACCAATTACAGCTCCAACAGGAAATCACAACTTATAGCAACGCTGCGTTTTTGTGTTTTCCAAAGAAGCGCATCAACTCTAACAGTCAGTCACGTGATCGGTTATTTGAACTAAATTCTGCTGCTAGTACGTGGCTTACGACGCATTTGACTGCTCTGGAACCAGTCTGCTAGGAAAACCCGCCTTAACTGACAGAGCAAGCACTGCACACGCGTGGCACTTGCGACGCTACTTGTACGAGCATGTTTCCATGCAAGTCGGTACGGGTTGCAATGCTCCAAATAAGGTAAAAATTTATTTCCGAGTGTTTTAGGGTCAAATGAACAAAACTAGAACCTATGCGTTAGAAAATAAAAACTTTGAAAAATAAGGGACACCCTATTTTAACCGTACCCTGTTTCAACCCTGTAACAAATGGCGATAAGAAATATGCGTATCGACATTTCTTTAAAATCGTTTCTGTGGAGGAAAATTTAATAACAGGATAACAAAAACAACGCGTTTTGGAATATTTGAAATTTCTTAAAAAAATCCCATAAAAAAAAAGTTGCAAATTGATTTTGAGCCATAATTTTCTTAAAATGATTTAATATCTTCAATAAAAATAATATATCAACAAAACAAAATTAAAAACTATCGAAAATAAAAAAAGAATCTCTAACATTAGATTAGATACGTATGACTCTATCTTAAGTCATTGCTTCCCTTATGACTTGATACCTTCCTCTATGTAGCTAAAACAACACATTTAGGCTATTAACAAACGATGATATGAAAAGTATGCATATATTGCTATTTTTACCTTTCAAAAGGAGGAAAATTTAATATCAGCATAGCAAAAATAAACGCGTTTCGAAATATTGGACGATTTTTTAAAGAAAAAATAATCCATTAAAAAAAAAAAGCTCTGAATAGATTTTGAGCCATTATAATTCTCAAAGCTCAGTATTGATCAGCTATCTAAAAATAAACTGCCAGGACAATAAAACTGGGCCGATGATTCTCCTAATAATACAAAGGGGCTCTTTTAATTGAATTCCTTTGGTTCTGTGTTGATAAATGATGGCGGTTGACTCATTTTTACGGTCGTTTAGATTCTAGAGGGAGCTTTTATTTGCAACTCGTTTGTAGCAGGACAGAAGAAAAGTTTTATTAGGACGAAAACTTTTGCAAACTCTTTTTTTTAGTGGAGTCTTTTATGGAAGAGTTATTTACTTCGCGCTTAATGGGCGTTTTAATAGTTATGTGATGAAATCTCGTGGGCATCAGTGGAAAGTTTTGCTTTCAAGATGGGCTCTTTTTTTTGCTTACGATTAAAGTACTCATGGAAGGGAATGTTAATCACACGATTGTTTTTTTTTATTTGATTTCTAATAATCCAATTTTATTGTAATTACATTAAAAGTATTCGTAGCTTGCGCCTATCAGCTTTCTTACATTCCAACAGGGAACACCCCTTGCATACCCTTGTGACGATTTACCGGTTTAGTGGTCTGCCTTGAGAGTTGTTCAATTTCTTCCACTTGCAGAATCACATATCGGTTTTCCTGTTGGACATCTAATGCCTGTTTGGAAACTGTGTTACTACTTAGGGAATCAGCCATTAGATGTGAAGTTTGAGAGCAATCTGCTGTTGTAAATTCGCTCTCTAATTTTATCACCAGTTACAACTTTCAGGGCGGTCCTGGAATTAGGCAAATTTTTTTTTGTTGGAAATGTTCACGTGAAAGTACCCGTTCTGAGGCTATAATAGCCTCCTGTTCATCATAGAAGCTAATTATGTCTCTGCCCACTGCTTTATAAAATGTAGAATGTTCACTGCAGACTCCCGCGCAAGTATCAACAATCCTTTCTAGAATAGCTCAATCTTGCCTTTACAGAAACAAACTAGAGCTGGACAACGCACAAGATTCAAGGCAATTGTAGCCATGGGATATCACAATGGTCATGTGGGTCTTGGTGTTACGGGTTCCAACGAAGTGGCCACTGCTATAAGAGATGCTATTAATACAGGCAAACGTTCGACCGCATAAAATTCAACTTATAAGAGGGGCAACCAGGACGAAACCCCACTTCTGACACCAATATGTCAGTGACGAGCAATGTGTGTAGTAGTGGTCAAGAACCGAGGGACACAGCAGCCTTTAATTGGACATTTATTTGCAAACACAACATATAATTTAAAAGTTTGCGCTGCAGCTTCTGGCAAAACCGTACCGCAAAACACGTCTGATACAATCTCTAATTCGCATTGATTCGCACGGTTCTTAAATCAATTTCAAAAGGTTCTATTACCTGTCAGACGGGAAATACAATCTAGGCTTTATCGTTTTTATCCTTTATTTGACACAAACACATCATCAAAGACAACAACAAAGAAACAGAATACTAATCATGGTGCCACATCGTTCCCAAAAGCAGTTCTAACTGGAGCTTCTGCATCTATCGTACGTCAGAATGCACGCAGCGCCTTCTGGTCAGTGTTTAAGTCCCAGGAGTGGGTCTTGAAACACACTTTCCAGCTTCCTATCCCCACCCCTGTTTCGGAACATGGTCCCCTGTCGGGTGGATTCGCTTCATTCATTACCAACGTGCGGAAAGACAGAGAATCGTGACATCCTCTTTACTTTTATACCACTTCTCAATAGTTTCGGCATGGTATGGACTTCCATTGATCTACACTCCAAGCATTCGTGCGCAATATAAACGAGCTCTCCTGTGAAAGGGGAACGCGCGCACACAACATGTTGCCTTGCGAATAACCCAAAATTCAAGCATCCTTCTGACTATCGTAGAAAATAATACCAGTTTCATAGGTCGCCGGTGAATTGAGTGAGCCGTCTTGTCTCTTCGCGCAGAAAGACGGAGCGTGTGCGAGCTGCATCCTGCTGCTTCATCTGGTCGCTCGGTTTGGAGATCTGCCACTGTAGTGCAGCATGATCCAAATAACTAATCATCGGGGTGATTTAGATATTTAATGAGAGAAAATATCGCATATAAGTCACGAAACACCACAAAAGAACAAAAGAAACAATTACAAGGTAAACATATTAATCTCTGAGGGGGTTAACGAAGCCATACACGTTCAGTGTTCGAGTGCTTGTGTTAAACTGATGTATTTCTAATACTCATGAATCTACATAACTCCGACAGGTGCCGTTAAAAGTGATGTTTGGTTATGAGAGTGTTACACACCACATGGTTGTCGGGGAAAGCATGGAACTTGATGTGGAACAAATTATTTATTGGTTAAAGTGATTAACCAGTGTGATTAAAAACACTAGTCTGCGCTTCGATAGCTAATCGGACAAAGTCAATTTGTAAGCTCACGTGATTTACCCTTCTCAGATCTTATGAAGCGATCTACGTCCACATAGTCTACATGTTTCATTAGAAGGTCGATGCAAAAAATGTCATTTACTCTCTTATATTATGGTGGCTCCTCACCAACGGCGACAGTAACAGAGACAGGCGGCAAAATGTCGCCTGTCTATACCGCTAGCGACAGCAATTTATTTGCGCATGCGCATAATCTTATTTTTCGAAAGCAAAACATTTATTTCCGCTTCTGATTCTGCAAGACGGCTGACAGATCACGTCCGCGTTTAATAAAACACCTTTTACAGCGAAGACGATTGCTTTTAAATATTCTGGCTGATGATTAAAGAAAGCAGTGGGTGAAAAACATCAACCGAAATCGGATTAGGCTTTATTCTGATTGGCTGTCGGTATGGCGACAGAGACAAAAGTTCAACTTCCTCCAAGACTTGAAAGCGCAGTGACAGCGGCTGAGACAAAACGGCAGAAACAAAATTTGTTTGTAATACGCATGCGCAATAACGAAGAGACATGTGTTTTGTCTTTGTCGCCTTTGGTGTGAAGCCACCATTAAACTTAAATTGATCTGTCTCTCTAGTTTGCTCTTCGATAACCAATCGGCACAAGTCATTCCCCAAATTCACGTGACATGCACTTCTAAGATCTTACATGCTTTGTTTTTTCATTAGAAGTTCGTTGGTTGAAGTCACGTGTCACAGAAAAAAAATTGCATACATTACATGCGAGAGCTATCACATCATTGGTTACTTCCCAAAGTTCGAGTCAATCGGGTATTTTTAATGAAGCTATAAAATTTTTTATTTGCTCCGTAATTTATAGAAACCAGTGTAAATAAAATACTAAAATGTGTTCATGCACTATCATACTGAAAAAACAATAGCAAATTTATATATTTTCATGTATATACATTATTAAGACAAAAAAAGTATAGAATTTCGAATTAATATGCCATTTCGAAAGCTACGTATCACATTTCAAAAATATTACTTGATCTCAACAAAATTATTTGTCATTTTTCTTATTTAGAATAATCTTGTAGATTCTTATTCTGTAACCATCGTATTCAAATATCTGGAAATCTAATTTAAAGTTTACCTTTCAAAAGTATATCTAGGTAAAAACGCATTGGATATGGTTATTCGCTTTTTAAGTATAGTGTTATACATACAAAGCGAATATCTCGAAGTAAACACAAACCTTGTCTTATACCCAAATTTCATCATATTTTTATATTCTGTTTAAGAAATCTATCTTTAAAAATCCCTCTACTTTATTAAACTCCAAAAACATAGAACATATTTATGTCTTACCTCTTCCAAAAGCACTTCTAACACTTTCATTTTCTGCTCGGCAAAAATCATCCATCGACATAAAAAAGAAAAATTTTAAATTAATCCTTGTCAACAAACACAACACTACTTTTGCAATACATAAAACTCACTTCATAATTTTGTCAATGACTCACATGAAATGAACAAGATTCTAAATGATAAGAACTTCGTTTTGAATAAAATAATGAATACATCTTCAAACATGAGTAGTTAGAATATACTGAATCAATAATTACGCTTGCTGAATAGAAGATAAATACATCCTTGCAAATTTTTATGGATATTTGCGACATATTCCTTTCTTAATAGAAAGTCAGGCAGATCAAACATTGAAATGATTGTTGAATGAAAGCGGAAATTTCTTTTCTATCTCTGCTTGCACAAATTTTTAAGATGTTAGAAGAACGTTTTTAAAGTAGAAAACATTTTGAGTCACACAGAATTTATTGAAAGGCAACTCGCATTATTAAATATTCAATTCTAAGAATTTTTATTTGATAAATTAATCGTAATTATTAATGATAAAGTAAATATGGTTAAATTTTAAGTTATAACTGTAATTTTTTTTTAATAACGTAGAAAGTTTAGAGAGTGGAGTACAACTCAAGTGCTAATTTCGTCATCTGATCGTGGTTCAAAATTACAACGTGTTGTCCTCGAATCTTTCCCTTCGGGATAGAGCCTGGACCGTCGCCAATAGCCCGTTTGCAACTTTTCGAGCAACTTTTGTAAACTTGCTACCGTAATAATGTAGAAACGTATTAAAAATAAAAATCAGCTGCTTGAAAAATGACTAACAATTTGTCAGTAAACATCTATGAGATGCTTTTCCAGTAAGTGGCGATAGTGTTTTTGAGATGCAATATGCTTCCTATCTGTTTTCCGGATATGACGTCATATAACGTGACCGTCATCGGATTGTTTTTTAATGATTACAGCAGTTCGCAAAGAGAAATACTAAAGAATGGATATTGAATTGTTATGTTATAGTTAGTCGATTGGGCAACTCAAGTAAATTAGACTCCGAGCATCGCCAAAATGGCGTTAAATTACATTTTAAAGTTGGGCCAGGGTTACCCGATTAGAAGAGTAACGGATTAGTAATCTGAGGGTTGCGACTTCGAAACGCGGTACAACCAAAGACCGCGGTGTACACGGGGGCTGGCGCACGATAAATCTGTCGTGACCTGAAGTATCCTCACCCTCACGAGAGCATTTGGCTTACAGGAAAGCCAAACCAAAACCGCCCAAAAGTTCGCCCTAGGTAACGAAGACAGTATAATGGTATAGGAAATTTGTAGTTGTCCGCAATTAAATAGTAGTTTAAAAAATTATTTTTCATATTCAACATGAATTTAATCTGAAAAGCAAAGAAACAAAAAGCGGAAATATTCATGACCATCAGTAGTAGGTAAAAAAAGAAACCGTATCGAATGTTTGGTCATCCCAATTGCAAAATTATACACAGGTTTAAGTAAACATAGATGTTTTTTTTGTGACAAAAAAAGGAGTTAATATATTACCAAAACTGATAAGGGATATTGTTTCAAGGTAAGAATTTGTACTAATTAGGCAGCAATTATTTTTATAATGCGCATATATAAGGTACACAAAAAGTTACAATAATTACACATTTGATCAAAAGATTATATCACGACCACCAAACCACGGGATTATTTTTATTATCTCTTCCCTTTCGTTGCCGCTGAGAATCTAAATTATTTTCATGATTAAAATGGATGGATCCAAAGCTGTTAGATAGAGATAGAGTGAGAGAGAGAGAGAGATAGAGATAGAGAGATAGAGAGAGAGAGAGAGAGCGAGAGCTTACTTTTACGATGTATAGCGATTTATCTTTAAAGTTTATAATTAGAAAATAAAATGCAAAAAAATGTAATAATTTTATGAATGACAACTCGGTTTAATTGTGTTTAATGAGAGAAGTAATGTAGTGCAGGGGATATAATAGTCGAGTGCGGGAGTTATAGCAACTTTTTTTTTTCTTAGACTTTTTTAAGTGTAAAATTTTAGATAATTTCTTCTTCCTTTGCAAACACACAGTGGAAGCTCAAAGCGACGGTGTAAAGGTTCAATATATCGCATCCCGGCAAGAAAAGTGACACAAGTCAAAAAATAAAAATTTTGTTGTTACGTCATTAAAAATATGTATGAGGTGCCCCAGCGTGTTATATTAATATTCTATGGAATATAATAGAAGTCACCATAAATACTTACCTAAAATTCAAAAGAAGCGTATACTATTTCAATATAAGTTTTATAATATCCTTTAAGTTGATGTTTCTCAAATTCTGCAATTTTGAGTTGTGTCACTTTTCTTGCCGGGGTGCGGTATGAATGCTACTCAAAATTTGTCAAAGGTGGAATTAGCACTTTTCACAGGAGATTTGCAGTTATTTTAAAATATATTTTTCACTTTAACTTTTAACAAGAAAATTTTATTTTGCCAACGTTTAATCAAATGGTCAAGTGAATACTAGTCAACATTGATGTTTTTTTTTAAACTCCTCTATAATACTTCTAATATCTCCATCTACGTAAGAAACCGCTCGGGAACCATCTTTAAGCGTGTACGAGCTTCACGAATCCGACGTACCCCAGTGGTTTATTCCTTTCCCATGGGGTTTACTGCCTCTGGTATACAGAGGTTCGCGATGACAAGTCCTCCCCACCAACAGGTGATATTTTCTCTCCTTTCTCTTCTGCATCCTTTCGGCTTTTCACTCGTCATCTGACAGTGGTTCGATATTACTTGGTGTTGTCCTCGGATCTTTCCCTTAGGACTCGATTTCGGACCGTCGTGTCGCTCAAGTGCGACGTTAATTAAAGTACCTACTTGCTTTTTCACAACTACTATACATTGCCTGTCTTGTGTTTGGTGCAGCTTGGCGTAAAACACAAAACCATCAAACCTTATAAAAGCAGTACTCAGTCTATACTTCGTTGCCTATGCTCTACACCGAAGGGATAACTTAAACTGGAACCTGATTAGACTTGTTCTGATCAGCAAAGTCTGCCAGGAGATTGACTACCAGCGATATTTAATGCAATTGTCTGATGAAACGAGATAAAAATGCTTGTTTTTGATCTTAGCTCTCCTCTCTTCTCTTTCATCATATTCATTATGGATGTTTTTTGACGAAGAGATTTCTCCTAGGCCTAATTCAATTACTTCGTCCGAGGGGGAAAAAATAAGGTTCTTGAAGTATTCATAAGCGTTGATCCGCATACAGAATGAAGAAAACTAGAGCATTGATTAGCCATAATTTTTAATTTAATAAGGACTTATTCAAAAGAGATGTTTGCCATTTCTGATTTTTGGTTCGAATTCAGGCAAGAATTCCGATAATAGTCTAGAAAAGGACCCAATCTCCTCTCTCGGCCTTCTATTACACAACCTAAAGGACGTAATAAAACTATTTCTGTTATGATCATAGTAGAGAGAATAAAAGGTACCGTTTGATAAGGAATATCGTCTTCTATACATCGTCTACTAAAGTTAAACAATGGGTTGTGTTCATATCAAATCACCCGCAGGAGCAGATCTCGTTTAAGTGTGTACGGAATACGTGGACCCGAGGAACTCTATTGATCTTTTCTTTATCATGGGGTTTACTGTCTATAGTAAACAAGGAAATCCCTCCTCGTGTTACCCAAGGGATCTTTTTCTGTTTTGATCCCACTACTCTATTCCCAAATCTCTTTCTTCCTCTTTCACGCAGTTTTATTTGACTTTGTCTTGTATATGGTGCAGCCTGGGCAAATATGACTTTTGAGCTATAAAACCTATAAAAATGACCCGCATTTCTTATTCAGTTGAAATCATTAATAAATATATTAACCTCCGAGAAAGAATCTCATAACTTAAAAATCAATTTCTAGATACAATTGTTACATATATGGTTTTTAAATGTCTGGCGTAAAATAATTGACAGCTTCTGGCCATCTTCGCCAACACCTGCCCGTCGTAACAGGATGTCTACAGCTCGGCAGTTTTCAGAGCTTGCAGCCGCCACGGTAACTGTTGTATCACGGCAAACTGTATACAGAAGGCTTAATGAAAAAGGCCTTCATGTAAGAAAGCCAAGGTTATGTCTTTTACGGTCTTCACAACACATGAGGGATCGCTTTAATTGGTGCAAAGAACATGAGAACTGGAGTCAACACCAATGGACCCATGTTCTCTTTACTGATGAGACGTGGTTTAGTTTAACATCTGATTCTAAGCGTTTTTACATATGGAGGGAGTCAGGAACGTTAAATATTCCTTCGAACGTTATAGAATGTGACCGTTTTGGTGGTGCATGTGTAATAGTGTGATGTGGAATAATGGTCCATGGATGTAAGCCATTACACGTTTTTAACAGAGGATCTGTGAACGGCCAGAGATATCGGTATGAGATCTTAGAACGTTATGTAAGACTTTTCAGAGTTGCATATAGATCTGATTTTTTATTTATGGACGATAATGCTTGTCCACATCGAGCAAACCTCGTTGACGAATTCCTTGAAAAAGAAGCCATTGAGCGAATACCATGGCCACTAAAATCTCCTGATCTCCTGTTATAGAATTTATGTGACTACCTCGGAAAAGCAGTTGCACTGAGACATCCTCCTCCTAGCGATATCCTGAAGCTCGCATTACTGGAGGAGTGGAACTTAGTTCCCCAAACTGTGGTTAGTAACATTATTTCCAGCATGAAATCACATTGTGATATGTGTGTACAAGTCAGGGGTAATCACATTCCAGAGATTAAATTCATAAACCTTAATTTTTTTTTACTCTTTTGAATTCTCCTTGTCACATATTATTGCCATTTCTATGGTTTCATGCTACAGTTAAGATAGTTTTGGACACCAATGTAGTTTGAAACATTATCTGCACGTGTAAATGCCACTAATCAGCGGTTAAAAAATGTTTATTAGTTGAAATTAATTCCATTTCGTTACGTTAGTATTACAGTAATAAAATTAGTCATTTTCATGTAAAACATACTAAATGTATAGTATAGTTACCTATATAAATATTCATATATTCCTATAAAATTCTTGCGAAAGTTATTAAAAGTCCAAAACAATTCTCTAAAACAATGTTGAAATTATAACAATCACAACCCAAACAGAGTGTTACATACGTGATCGTGCATTGTTAGGAAATTAGCAAGTACAACAATGCCTTTTCTTCAAAGTTTTATTATTTCATGCGTTTTTACCTCTCTCAATTTCATGCTTTGGTGCCTATTTGACTACTTTTCAAAGCGCTCTAAAATTATCTAATTTATCGAAGTATTTTTGTTTCAAACTCTATGTGAGAAACTATTTAGTGTCTCAAGAAGTCTACTATCATCTAGACTTTGTATTTCTATTCCATTCTTTTCGATTAAAGTACAGAAAAGGATGGCTCCTCGTCTTTGGAAGCGGTTGTCCAGAGCTTTGTGAGTACACTTTAACTTTGTTAATATTTTGAATTTAGTAATGTGTGATTTATCTATCGCATTTTCTTAGATATTTTGGATTATATTTTATAATTATCTTGCATTAGTTTCTTGAATAATGATGCAACTCAATTCGTTTCTTTCAAAACAAGGCAAAGGAATATTAAATTAAATGTGTTCACTCTTACCTTTTCTACTATATTCGATGTTATAGAACGAAATATTTGCCAAGGAATGTTGTAAAATGTTATTTATTTAACTCTTAACAAAATTATTTTATTTCCAAATATTATGTATGATGAAAGTTTTTCACTTTTGTGCTTTCAATAAGTATCTACATTGATGTTGCATTTATGTTACAGATTTGGAACCCATGACCGCCATTCATATATGATGTACACAATTCAGATCTCTCCGAAACGTTACGCTGTAAGTATAACCTTTATAAAAAACAAGTAAATTATACTTTTAATGTTATATTATTGTCAAGACATTACTAATTAAACGATTGTTTTTAACAGGAACAGCTAACGAGGATGGATGTGGAGGCGCTCAAGAAAATAAAACTCAAGGTAGGTGTTTTAAATAGTAATTAGAACTCATAAATTATTGTTTCTTGAATTGGATTTTTATGGCAAAATATTTTTAATATTTAATACTGTAATATTTTTGACCAAGAATAAAGTTAGATGTTATAGTTAGATACGTGAACTTAAGGTATGTAAAATTTTTAATTCGTTTTATTTCAACAACAACAACAAAAAAAAAACTATCTTCTAGGAGTTTTTGCATCCACCATTCCACATGTTCAAGTCTTTTGGAATTACTGAATACATGGATGAATTCAGTTATGTAAGTACCAACTAAATTAATATAACCATTGAACTATAAAGTATCTATTCATAAAAACGCATTTAATAACAACTGTGTGCATACACATCTTTTTCATTTTTATCTTTTATTATTTTTTAGTTATCTTTTTTTTTAATGTTTTGAATTCCAAATGTTTTTTACAGACCACTTACTGGACAGCAATTGAAATTCTGAAACCTTTGACTGCCAAGAAAAAGACCGAAACCCTGGAGCATTTCATTAAAATCGCCAAAGAACTCCACAAACTGAATAATCTTCACTCGGTGTTTGCTATACTGGCTGCCCTCAACAGCGCCACGATCCTTCGACTGGATGAGACGTGGAAGGTAGGTTCAACTGATTCAATAGATCAGGAAGTCTAAGAATAATATATTTTAAATTCTCATCTAAAGAATATCAGCTTGCTAACTTGTACATTTGATTACTTTCAGAATGTCTCTAAGAAACACTTGCTCATGTTGGAAAAGCTGGAACACATGTGCTCCACTGATAATAACTTCCAAAATCTGAGGGAGTATTACGCCAATTGCGAAAAAGACTGCATTCCATTTATTGGTAAGTATGCATTCGATTCATATTCTTTGCACTAACACCCATACAGGGTATTCACAATCGAGTTCAGAATAATCATAGAATGCGATTCCTTACAGAAAATCAAACCGATTATCCGTGTTTCTATTGGACGGATCTTTCCTTTTGGTTCGGTTCCTGGACGGTAGCCAATAGCCCATTGTGTTGCTCCAGTGCAACGTTAATTTAAATACCTACCTATCTATGTATTGGACATGACTTTCTGGAAATGCGTACCTATAACAAGTAGGTAACTGATTTAACATCGCACGGTCCGGGATCAAACACGAAGGGAAAGATCCGAGAGCACCTCGTCCTTTTGAACCAGATGACGAGGTCAATATCTGAGCTGGTACCCCATTGTTGAAAATTCCACGTCAATGTGAAGACATTTGAGGCCTCAAAAGTTTTAGAGTGCACCAGCTCCACGTATACGAAGTTCTTGGGCATGATCGAGTTTCGAACTCGCAAACTTCCAGTTGCTAGTATTTACAACATATAATTTATTGCACGTATTCGGATTTACATATCCATTGGGTGCTTCATTTTCGTCTCGATTGATTTTCAAATACCGGGTACGTCAGAGACGTCAAAAGAATAGAACAGCTTGTTTGGTGTCCTAGCGCCGGAATTTTGAATGGCAGAAAGTGACGTTATAAAACTTTATAATTGAATATCTCCTCAATCGTACGCTTTTTTGGTTGGCATCGCATTGCAAGATGGCGTGGTTGATTCTGACCACTGTGTGGATACACTATTATCATTTTTGGAATAGATTTAGAATACCATGTTACTGCTACGATGTCTTCTTTTTCAAGCAATACCATTTTTTATTCACAGAAGTTTAATTTCACGTGGACTTATTAAATTATCAAAAATACTTTGCATTACCATATTCCTATTTCGTATAGTTCTCATTAATGCTGGTTGGCGTCGCAATTTTGTGTGCATAAATGTTTGGGCATCATGCACAAAGTATATTTGGTACAAGTACTAAGTTGGTAATTGTAATTCAAAGTGCTTCATGTACCAATTTTTAAGTTCGTAACGTAAATTAATGTTATAAGTTAATAAAAGTACTTAGATATGAAAATCGTTTTATTATCCCAAAATAAATGGTATCAAAGAGTAGTCTTTCAAATTTTTCTCACTACTTAAGTTTATAAATACATAGCGAAGTGTTCATATTTTATATATTCATCCACAGGATTGTTCTTGAAAGATATCAAAGCAATCGATGACATCTATCGCGACAATGGAACTGTGGACACCGAGTACCGGCAGGTGATGATTGCGAGAACCGTTGGTTTCATCGAGAAATTTCAAGAATCAAACTATGGTGAGTGCTATATTAAGGAATTACCGAAATTGCTTTTACATAATTTTCCTAATGCTTTTAAATTTGCTTTTAAAAGTTGAAGTGTAGTTCATTATGCAGTATTTCATAATAAATACTCTGCAAAACGTCAAGAATACACGCATTTTACTATTTTTTCAAAGACGCGAAATTTCTGTTATAGCATTGTTTAATATTAGATATGTCTACAAATTTTTATACCTATTCGTTCTAAATTGTATAACTTGTTTCAGATTTTCTTCCGCCCACTGTGCCTAGAATTGAGGATACCTTAAAGCGTATCGATTTTACTGAAATCTTTAAAAAACATCTTCGGAATGCCAATTATTTGTAAGTTAATTTTTTTTTGTTATGAAATGGAATGTCGAAAAGTTGACAATTGGAACCTAAATGTCGCTTATACTATCCAAAGTATTTGAAATAATGTAGAATCGGAATCTCTAAATTTGTGCACACGTATATTCTTCCGAAAAAGAATTAAATATAAATCCCATTTTCTTGATCGTTTCACAAAAAATATTTCGTGTATAGTTAAGTGAACTTCGAAATAAATTATCTTAAACTTGTTTTTAGGTATAAAAGCGACGGTGAAGGAAACCCATAATTGGTGGTGGACTTGAATCCCGAGGATCCATCGCTTCCTGCCCAGGAGCGTTTGTGTTAATGCCGGCATAATCCGAAGATGGTGAAGATCTAAGAAATACAGCTGCTTGGAGGAACATCTTCGGAGAACAGCAGCACTGAAAGGGGAGAGGTGGTTGGTACGACATATTTTGAAGAACACTTGTCAATGACCATTCCGAGTGGAAAATTGTCGTTCCTGATGATGCAGTTGGGGAAACGGAAAATTGACATCCATAAACTACTTTTTGGAACTTCGGCGAAACATTTGTTGTTAAACTGTTTAAGTGCACTTCCATTTTTAAAAATAGTGAAAAAATAATATTGAAAACAAAAACCGATCATTGTAAAACTATTTTGGACTTATTTGCAATAAAATAATTTATTTTATTTTATTGTGTTTTTAATTTATTTTCTTGTGATTTATTTTAAAATATGTGTTTGTTCAAACATAAAATTCACACACACGTATTCTGTAATAATTTTAATACATAATATCTTTTAAACATAAGTCACTTCGAAACACTTCAGACGGTGAAACGTTTGCACAAAATAGATGTTTTAGATTTTAAGATGCATGCAGGTCCATATTTATTTGTCAGCAAGGGTTCAGTTATAAAACATTATTACCATGCAAGATTAATAAGGAAAGATAATTGTGTTCTCACAGGTTGGTAAATTTTAGTTTTTCTGACACAAAGGCCTTATTTGATCAAGGTGTGCCAAACACATGGCAATGCCAAATAATGGACAAACACACACTATGAAAGGTATTACTGACACAGATGAGACACCCGGGAAGGAGTACAACCCGACAGGGAATCGAACCTGTACCAACTACAACTCGTAATTTGCTAGTGCAGTGGGAAAACCCACGGCTGCCCCGTATCCTCATAGGAAATGTAGCCTCCGATTTTACAAATATGGATTTCATACTTGCACTTCCCAATAGAATTATATACTTTTAAATATTTAATTGAATTTGTACATAATTTAAAATTAGCTTTTCTACTTACTCTAAAGTATTATTGCTTCATTATTGTTACGTTCTTTTTCTACACGATCATGCAGATTAATCCAATTACAGTGAAACTTCGATTAACCATCAGGGTTGGGACTAAGACCGTGGCGGTTAATCGAATAGAGGGATAACAAAAACCTTATACAATAACCCACCCCCAGTCACTGCATATGAACGGATGATAAGAAATGCATGTTAACGGACTGGAAAAATACGCTGTACATGCATGTATTTTTATTTTACATACAAAAGCTGTACATAATTTATATTAAGTGGAGTATAGTACATACTGTTACGTGAAATTACGATCTAGAAGTACATACATATTCAGGGTTCCCACTCTTTTTTTCTAACTAAAAATAAGGACTTTCTAAGCACTTTCTATGACAAAATAAGGACTTTATAAGGACTTACATAAACATTATAGAAACCGTATTACCCAATGTAATACCTAACTTTCGACCAAATGGGGATGCTCTTACAGATTAGATAATCTTATAAGAATAGTAGTATGTAAAAAATTTAATATTCAAGTCTATTTTCTAAAAATTATACACAAATAAGGCCACAGAAAAATGAGATTTTTCAAAAAAAGCAGTCTGATTTTTACAAAATTCAGCAGTTAATATGTGGGCATTTACGTGTGCACGTATCTATACACGTATAAAAGGAATGCACGTATAAAAGGAAGTGTTTTTATCTGTCTGTTTGTTTCGTGCCCGCGAAGTCCTGACTAATCTATGGCACTTACAGTAATAAGAATTGGCACACAGGTAGTCCGAAATTTTTCCAATTTTACGGTCGAGGCGAAATTTAAAATTTAATCTAGAACATTTTAAAATAAATTAAATAGTTTTTTTTCACCATTCTTCATTTTACTGCGGTAAATCAGAGGAATAAAGAAACATCCAAATTTAGACTTCTTGCCCTCAAGTGTCCGTTTGATGTCAGCCTTTGGAACCATGCGAAGTTTTTTTCATCTCCAAGGAGAGACACATTCGAATGACCTTCATTGGTTTCGAGATTCATTCATAAATTATAATTAGTGGCAAACTATAAATTTACTAAAAGTATGTAAAAGGATTGCAAGTTGCATACGTCAGAGTCAAATTTGACTGGATAGATAACCGAACGAGTTTCTAAGAAAAAATTTTCCCGTAAACCAAAACAGATCATAAGAGTTATTCAAAAAAAAACTTTGATAAATTTATAAAAAGGTTAAAAAAATAAAATGCAACTTTATTGAATAGATATTTAACTAGTTGCCACAGTCCCAGCCTAAGCCATTCTGTGTATTGACACATAATTTTGAACCACGGTCAGATGGCGAGACATCTGAGCTGGAGCCCTACTCTCCAAACTTAAACACCAACCCAACATGAGGACTTTTAGCCACGACAGATTTGCAGTGCACCAGCCGCTTCTACACGATATGCTTACAAACATCATTTTTATGAAACAAAATTAATTTGAAAATAATCAACTTAGCTGACAATGGAAACAGATTGCGCATGGCATAACAAAAGAAAGTGAAATTCAAGCACAGTCGGCCATTGAGTATTTGTCACCCGGATACAGAGAAAAAAATTATAAAGCATAGAAAAATTACTTTCGTTTTCGGTCAGCAACCAAATACGATAAGAGTCCGAAATTTCCAGTTTTCAAACGACTTTTCCCGATTATTAAAATTCCCCGACTATTCTCGGTTCTCCAGCACTGTGATTAACGTTTTTGCGATCATTTCCTCCGATGTTTTTTTAAACGAGTGGGTTGGTTTTCTTTTGGAACGGATAACCGATTGCTTCAAATTTTCAAAGCAGAATCACCCCGAAAACTTTTTATTTTTATTTTCTGGGATAATTGTTACAAAGAATTAAAAGCATAAAAAAAAGCTAGATTTAAAAACAACTACCACTCGGATAGCAGTATTAATTAAAATAAATTATTTTTATATTGTTTTCGATCCACCCCTACAAACTTAAAAATACAATTCCCCATAGTTATAATAAATTTTTAAAACATTGCACTCTCGGGTAACTGAATAAAACAAAATTAAGTAACATTGCATGATTGTAATCTAGTTTGCTCTATCAGGGCAATTATTTTGTGCATTGCAAGAGCCACTCGCAAGTCGAAAACAGACCGATTTTCATGGGTTTCATGTTTTTAAAGTGTATTATATGAGCTCATCAAGATACGTACTCATCAAGAGTCGATCGGCGATTTGTATATCGCGTATCAAGGGTTGCCATTCTAGCAAGCCAGTTCCTGAATCATCATTAAAACCGTACTTGTAAGCAGTTTTATCACCGATCAGCCGCTAAAAAGAGGCCGGAAATATTGTGAAAAAATATCGTCATTTGAAAACGGAATTTTGTTTTTAAAGGAAAAAAAGCACTTTCTAAGGACTATTGATGCAAAATAAGTACTTCTAAGGGCCCTTAGAAATGGAAGGTCAAAATAAGCACTTAGAAGCACTTTCTAAGCACCCGTGGGAACCCTGATATTCAATTTATATACAAGATACACTCTGTAACAAAAAAAAAATCGACGCACCAAGAAGGTTGTGTATTGCAGTTGTACCGGGATCATTCAATTTGGAAAGGCGCTGACTGAGGACGTATAGTCTTTAGCGACGAGTCCTGTTTCCAACTATGTCCTGACGACAACTGCAGACGTCTCTGGAGACGTGCAGGGTAGCTTGGGGATCCTTCCCTTACTATCGCACGCCACACATGCCCACAACAGGGCGTTATGGTCTGGGATGCCATCTCCTTTGATAACCGGACCCCTTTGGGGTCATTTCTGGCACACTTAAGCTTCGGTTTCCTAAGAAAGCGTAGCCGTGATCTATCGGTCGTGATGTATCGGTGAGTGACGTCACTAAAACGTTGTTTATTAACGTTTAAAACGTTTAAAAAAAACGTTAAAACGTTTGTTAACGTAGGAAACACATGCTGTTGGTTTCCTAGAGAGCGGTGTTTGTGAGCGTAACGAAAATGATCGGAGCCGCCATTTCCATGACTGTCGTCATAGCGGTCTCAAACAGTTGGGGAACGTTTTTTCTCTTGTAGCGGCAGGATTTCATTTCCTGCTCCAAACGATTCGAACGAAGAGGAGCGAAATAAATAAACATTTTTGACTGCCATTGATTAATTCGTTTTTGTAAAATCGGGATCGCTAAACACAGAATAAAAAATTTCAACGGATTTGAAATCTGCGGAAAATTTGACACCAGATCGATACCTTAAATGTGATTTTCTTTAACTAAATAATTAATTATTTAATAAATAATTAAATAATCAAATGGTAAATAATTGAATTTTAAAACTGTTTTTGATATTGATCTGGCGTAGAAATTTACGCTGATTTGAAATCTGTTGAAATTTTCACTCTACCTTCAACGATCCCGAAGTTAGAAACTTTAAACTAGAGAATAAAAAACCGCTTTGTTTTGTTTCTCGAATAAAATAAACCATGACAGCCGTCTGTGTTGCCCATTCTCCAACGTATTCTGTTCGTCTAAGTTGACACCGCTGGATTTTTGTTTAGACGGCCGTCTAGTTATGCCCGCGGCATCATGACGTATCACGGCTGTTAGATAACGGCTCCACTTTCTTAGCAAACCAAAGCTTTACAACATAGCGGTACGTAGACGATATTCTACAACCGGTTGTGTTACCGTTCCTTTTGCCACATCCCGGACTTACTTTTCTATAAGATAATGCCCGGCCTCACACGGCACCTGTTGCTATGAATTGTCTTCGAGATTTCCCAACACTTTCTTGGCCATCGAGGTCTCCTGATCTCCTTCCCATAGAACACATTTGGGACGTTATGAGAAGGTGATTGCAACCATCTGGGAATGTTAACTATTTAGCCCGACAGTAGGAGACAAATTTGGCACCAAATTCCTCAGGACACCATCCGGGAACTTTTTCAGTCTGACACGCAGGGTGACAGCTTGCATCCAGGCCAGAGGTGGACCAACGTGTTGATTCCCTCCCTTTGTAACGGTCAAACTCTGAAATAAATCATTCAATTGTTCTACAATTTTATCGTTTGTTTCTATGTATGTTCTTCACTTCCACCCATTTTTATCGCAATCGGACAACTTCTTTTTGATGCGTCGATTTTTTTTTTGTTATAGAGTACTAGGGGGCCTGCCCCCTGCTCGCTAACGCTCGCCAACCCCCGGAGGATTGCTTCGCAATCCTCATTGGTTCGCTGCGCGAACCTATGCTCGCACATATGCTTGCTTCGCTCGCCTCAATGAAGACATGTGTCCTAGCAGAAGGGATTGTTTACAAAATATGTTACCAAAAAAATGTTTTTCAAATCTAAATTTGCTGTATTACAGAAAAAATATATACTGTATCTCTAAAATCAGAATTCCAATGAAAACTTTGTGCAAATTTTGACTCGAAATGTGAGCGTTGCTTTGGAAATTGAATACCCAGCATGTTGTTTGTGTATACATTTTCCCAGCACTCAAACGACCCACATTTTTTCATTGAGTTTGTTGCCGAAAGTTGTAGTGCAAGCGTCTTGTTGAACTATAATTGTTGGCCCTGAAAAGGACCGTTTTTTAAATGGCCCTGAAAAGATTCTCCGATTTCTTTGATTTCTATTATAAACTAACTACAACAGCTCATCAAAATTTCCTTCTTTTTTTTTTCAATAAAATTTCATCCCTTAACGCTATAAATTCAATCTATGCGCGAGATTTCGCGATAAACAAACAATCGTACAGTGTTGCCAAAACGCGATTACAAATAACGTCTTTTTTGCGTGCCACGTAAGAGAATTATATATATAGATATATTTTTCGCGGCAATCTGTTTTCTGTACATAGAGTACAGTATGTATGTGTGTGCGTTCTAGTAAGTTTTAATATTTAATTAATTCACTTTTAATGACGGACGAACGGTTAACAGGAAATGACGGTTTAAAGAGTGACGGTTAATCGAAGTTTCACTGTAATCACATTTGGCGATAGCCGCATGTGGTTTTCGTACGACAGTCCTTTCTTTTACCTTTCTAGAAGTGGATTCACTCAAGGTCATCTGCCATCGAACCAGAGCAGTGGCTGTGCGCTTTTCCCACAGTCAAATACGCTGCGATTAGTCAAATTGTTGGCATGGTGTCAATAAGTAACGAAGCATAATGTATACAATGTCTAGTGATCTGACAGTATCTAGTGATTATGACTCTACCGAATGATCACAATACTCTCAAAGAAATACGTTGCATAAAATGAAAATATCAAAACAGTTTTCAATGGAAAATAATGTATTTGTATGCATCATGCTTCTCTACTAACTGAAGCCCTTATCGTACCCTTAATGTCCATGGCTGAAGATGTTGGTGGTTGGGAATTAGAAATAAAAATAACTATTTTTAATTAATCAATACAATTATTTTAAACACAAAATAATTTTTATTAGATAATATAGTTTTCTTTACATATCTCGTAAGATATGCCTCCATTTTTCCGAATAAATTAATACCCATCATCTCTACTCTAATAAAAGGAAGTGTTTTTGTCTGTGTCTCTCTTTCTCTGTGATCAGTGAACTGACGAATATAGGGCTTTTGAAATTCGGCACCCAGGTAGTCCTCATTTTTTGCGAATTTTGTGCAGGGCCTGAATTTTAAAATTTAATCTAGAACATTTTAAATTAGATTGTTAGTTTATTTCACTTTTTGTCCTCCGGAATGCGACGTCATTGAAGAAGCGAGCTGATTTTTGCTATATTCGACCGCTGACGTCACAAGCGTTTTTTGACCGAATTTTTTTTGGAACCATACCAAATTTTCTTATTATAGCGTGTTTTGATTTACGTTGTTGATAATAGCCACTTCGAGGCCATCACGGCGTTGCCCGTGGAGTTCGTTTGCGAAGCAAACCAAATAGGAATACGTAGCAATCACCGGGGGTTGGCGAATTGACACTCGCACTGTCAGCGAGCAGTATTCACACCTGACCCCACAAAAATGACTGTCACGGGCAACGCCGGTGCTTAAATACATATAAGCTTCTCAATTTCCACGATGAAGATACAAAAAATAAAAGCACTTATCTTCTGAATAAAACTTAATATTTTTCAATATTTCGGTTTCAGTTGATGTCAGCAACAAGTGAAATACCTACCTGTTCAGTTTTCGAAAGGATTTATTCTATAGTTTCTTTTTTTATGGTTTCCACGGCAACGAATTCTAGAGCGGCTTAACTGATGTGGAGATTTTAAATAACTTCATTTCACATAGACAGTACAGCTTTAAAATCAAAAACGAAGCAATCTCGAAGAATTTTCAAAAGCATTTCTTAATCCTGTTTCGAAAATTGAGCAGTTTCCTTGGAAAAGAAGGAATTATTGGCTCGACAAGGAAAATGATTTCTGTAGAATGTGGTATCTTAGATTTGAGTCTCCGGGTTCTAAATTGAAAGTGAAATAACTTTTAACTCTATTCGATAAAAATTGCTGTGAAGTTACATAATAAATATTGCACTGATCTTTTAAAGTAGTAATTTCGTACATTTAAAGATTTAGCCTCAGAGTGATAGTGGTGGTGGTAGTGTTTCCGCGGCGGATTTTCCTGTTTGTGTTCAGAACGTGACGTCACTTGGTTTTTTTTTAATACGATACCACCACATGGCTAATAACAATCCCAGAGAATAGATTCGGAATTGTTATATGGATAACTGAATGGGCAGCACTAATTAGATCGATTTATTGGACATTATCAAGTCGTTATGTAAAATAATACATACCTAAAAATATAGCTAAGCAATATATAATTCAACAATTGTCTTCGCACTGCTTTGATTTCCCACTACAAACGGACATATTTAAAAGAAAATTCTGTAGAAAGGAGAGCAGCCCTTTCAACCATCACACAATAGTTCAGTATAACTAAAATAAAAGATTTTGCATGTGCCATTTTAAAACATCACAAGAAATATCTAAATTGTGCATAACTATATTCCACATTTATAAACGGCCTGCAGAATGCCTTAACGATATTTTACCTAATCATTTTACTGTTAGTCTAATTCTTTTCTTAAAGAAATTTCATTTTTTTTCGACTTTACTCTTATTGTACCCTAAACTAATAACCACATCGGAAAAAAAATCTTCTCCGTCTTGCTTGTTACAATTTTGAACAAACCATGTCTGATCTGTTTTTCTTGGGAAACCATCTAAGAATCGAGCGAAAAAAGCGAGTTTTTAATCCTGTGGCGGCGGTAACTTTTTTTAACAGATAGATATTATTTCGGGGATATGAGTAGTTTCTATCAAACTAAATACAGCTAGTATTAGTAATATTCCTTCAGCTATACGTATTTCCTGTAAGTATTTTGAATATGTTGTCACTTGGCTTGACTTTACGAATACGATTTTTGCACCCTTCACCATTAGAAATTCCAAAGAATAAAATCCAAACTTATATACGACTAACCACTGCGTGGCTAGCGCGGCGTTGTCCGTGCCCGTGGTGTTGATTTGCTAGGGCAACGCAGTGATGTAAGGTATTAAGCTGGCGTAAAATTTTCCGCAGATTTCAAATCCGTTGAAGATATATTCAATTAAAAAATTATTTATTTAAAGAAAATCATATTTTTAGGTATCAATCTAAACTGAAATTTTCAGCAGATTTCAAATCCGTTGTAATTTTTACTTTATCTTTAACGGTCTAGGAGATAGAAAAAAGAACTTAGACTTCAGTTAAAAGATTTATCGTCTGGCTGGGAAATCAATCGCGCAAAATCAAAGCGGAAACGAAAAAAAATAATTTTTTTCCGCGTTCTGCGGATGAAAAAAACTTGGCATGGTTCCAAACCCTGACTGCAAGGTCGCACGAGCAGAAAAAGTTCTCCGCGTTTGAAAAACCGATGGAGAATAAAACTATTAAATTCATTTCAAAATATTCTAGATTGAATTTTAAAATTCGCCGTGACCAAAAAATTGCAAATAATTTGGACTACCTGTGTGCCATATCTCATTGCTGTAAGTGCCATAGAATTGTCAGGATTTTGCGCCCGCGAAAAAAACAGACAAACACTTCCTTTTATAATATTAGAGATAATTGACTGGTCAACTCTAATTAGAGCAATTGCTGAACGTCGCCAAAACAGCGATAAACTACATTTTAAGGCAAATCCAATATGTGTTAATGTGTTAACACAAGCCATATCGGGGTAAAAGATTAAAAATGTTGGCTTTCCGTCAGGATTTCTTTGTTTACACTGCTGAAAATCCCTCCCATTGAAGACAATTAGTAGGCCTAAAAATAAATTTTCACAGGGGAATAAGACGAAGGAGAGATTATATTTTGTGAACATTGAAAAAGTAGCGAAGATGTGAAGAGTGTAATAGAACAATATACTACAGCAGGGGTTCCCAACCTTTTAGTAACTGCGTACCACTTGAAATCTTTGTAAATTATTGGCGTACCACCAGTCCAATATTTTTTTAGAAACATATTTCTAATGTTCAGAAAAGTGCCCGATGGCTTGTTTTATTTTAATTAAAATACTAAGAAAGCTTCATATTTTATGATTAATGTACATGTATTTCGTATTAATGATGTTTTAATATACGGAAAAAATAAAACGATAATTGAAAATTACAGTTTTATTTTTTACTCACAGGTCTAAAAACAAATAATTTTAAATAATTAATACAAACTAAGCAATAAAAGATTAACAATCAAAAATCAATTTTTAGTGCGAAACTTGTTTTTGTTTGTCTTTCATTAAAATATCAGGAGCAATGGAGCTTAAAGTCTCTCTTAAGTTCTCTTCAACACTTATTCTGTTTCTATATTAAATTTTTATATTAAAAAGTTCACAGAAAAACCACTCTCACACAAGTAACTAGTAACAAATGGCATACGAAATAGCATAACGTGGTTGTGCATACTAAAATATCGAACATACTTCGTAGAATATTTGGGTCGCACGTATCATCCTTGCGTACCACCGGTTGGGAATCCCTGTACTACAGTAATCAAAAAGTTTCCAGAATGCTTCCTTTAAAATACATTATAGTAATGTCATAATGTTATATGGTAAACAATATGGTCTGCAAAATTTTATCAAACATTTTTACGACTTATATTATATACGACTTATATATTACAACAACCAGGGATTTATTTAATTTTATCGTCTGACAGTAAATTTGTGTTCAATAAGAGAATAATTTTCACTTATTTTATATTTTCCAAAATGTCGAATGTAATTGAGCAAAGAATGTACATTACTTTTGGTTTCCTCAATAGAATTTCTGCTAAAAACACATTTTAAACGTTGCAAAAAGCTTTTACAGACAACTGTGTATAAAAAACAACAGTATTTGATTGGTATAAAAAGTTTAAAGGTAGAGAATCCGTCGTAGATGATTTTCGCGACTGTTGACTTTTTATTTTATTTTAGTGGTGTAAAACTTTATGAATTTCTACAAACTGAAATAATAAAGTGTTTAGCGCCGTTTGCGTGAAGTAATTTGTCGAAAACGATCTGAATTGTGGCGAGATAACTCATGGGTTTTTCATCACGATAATGCACCTTCTCACACCGACATTATTATTCGTGATTTTTTGACATAATAGTCAACAAAACGGCTCCATAAGCTCCGTATTCACTTGGTATGGTACCGTGTGACCTTTTCTTAGTTCCACGGGTGAAACTCCCTCTTCGTGGTCGCCGTTTTGAGTCCACTGATGCAATAAAAGAAAATTCGATACAAACTCTGAAGGGGTTTTACAAAAACGACTTTAAGGCATCTTTTGAAGATTGGAAAAAAAAGTCATCAGAAGTACATTGAAGTCAGAGGAGATTACTTTGAAGGAGGTGTAATAAATTTTGACCAATAAATTGATACCTTTTGCTTTATGACAGCATTCCGGTTACTTTTTTGTTCCCTAGTATATTCATCAGTCAAGGATATTGATAAGCTTTTCTTTGATATTGTATGTTTCTAGATGGCAGAATACTTATAGCAATATGTGAACTTAAGTAGAAGGCGTGAAGTAATTTTTCTACCCGGTCAATGATACTCGCGTGTTGTGGCATAACCTAATGTAAAATAAGTTGCACTGGAAAACTAAGTTTAAGGATTAGAAAGAAGGTCAAATTATTTAAGCACTTGACATGGACACATAGCACAAATTAAATACACATAGATAAATAGCGAAGCTGTGAAGTGCGTAATGAAACAATAAATGTTCATGAACCATAAGAGTTTCTGTACTTATTTACTTTTTATATTCTTTTCTTATTAAATACTTCCGCCACTCAAACACTCTTCGTGATACATATCGGCATTTCCTTAAAAAAGTTTATCGCGGTTTTTGTACAGTGTTCTGCGTTTAATTAAGAAATTGACGTTGACAAATCAGCAATCTTCTATCAATTAATTATTTGAAATTTCTATTACGTACGTGTTGGAACTTTATGTGAAAAATAAGGCGTGACCTCACGTTTTGAAGTTCACACAGGAAGCACATTCCGACGAAGAAAACTACAACTACATATATTTAGCTTCATAGAAAATGCTTTCATACCATTTTGACTGTTTAAAACTCTTGTTTAAAAATGTTCCACCTGCCGATCGAAACAATTAGAAGAAACAATCTGTATTCCAAATATCTAAGAATTTTTAGCAAGATCCATTCAATCCAAGTATTTCCCTTCTTTACTTGTATATCTCAATACCCCCTGTATCTTTACTTCCACTCACTGTTCAATCGTACAAAGCATTCATCTTTTACGATTTCTTCAAAAGCAGGATTTGCCAACTTATACATTGCTGGAAAGCAGAATAAACTTTCTGTAAACAAAATATATACTCCCGACGTACAATAGGACAACAAAAAACTCTGTATTGAAGTTTAAAAAGAAAGATTCGAGTTTCTTAAAAATTCCTTGTCTAGAGCATCTTCTATTCGCCTTTTAAACCTTTCAGTATCCCCTCTAATTTATTATTTGTGGAGGATAATGTCTCTTTTTGAAAGTTACTGGTAAGGAATTTTGTCGACTTTAGTAAAATTGAATAGATTGTTTCTATTATTTTCTTGGGCTTCAGGGAGCTGTCAAAATTCTTTTACTTTCTAAGAAAGATGAGGAGAGTGTATCCCAGTTGGTAGGTTTGCGAATCAACAACAGGAGGTTACGAGTTCGAAACTAGGTCCAGCCCAAAACCACCATGTGAACGGATGCTGGTGCGCGTTAAATCTATCTTGGTGCCTCTTCCGATCCAACGGTCTGGAAATGTTTAATTTAGGAACCCATGAACAAGCAGTCCCCAACGTGGTGGTGAATCGAACAAAGGTACGGGACATTACTAATCTAAAGCATAGGACCATTGCCACCATTGATGCGGATATGCAAGAGCGAACATGGCAAGAAATCAATTACCATCTTGATGTGCTTCGTGCAACTAATGGTGCTCGTATAGAGGTGTATTGAATGAGGCAAAAAAAAAAAAACCCACCTGAAATATATACGTCTCATTTTGTAATAATTTACCCTTATCTGTCTTTTCATTTGCCTTTGTAATACACTTTTGAAATTGTAGAGAGAATGAACAGATTGATTTATGGACACCCTGTATATTCTGGGATCCTTTCAACCCGTAGATGTGGTCTATTTTGTCACATCAGGACAATACTCGATTTCTTTCCCTGTTCGCTGCAGCATACCCTCATCAATGGTGGCAATGGCATCCGTGATCATCTGCTTTAGATTAGTAAGGTCCCTTATCTTTGTTCGATAAACCACCACATTGGTGACTGTATGTTCGTGGGTCCTAAATGAAACATTTCTAGACTGATGGATTGGAATGGAGGCCCAATTCTGTGGCAACCTTATTCACATCCCTCGACTTCCTTTTATGGGGTTATGTTAAAGATATCGTGCATGTCATTACCATTGCCCCCATTGATGAGGGTATGCCGATCCTGGCCAGAAATCGAGTACCGTCTTGATGTGCTTTGTACAACTAATGGTGCCCATATAGAGGTGTATGAATCAATTGCTGACAGCCTGGCAAAGGAGGGAACAAGTACCAATGTCGACGTCTCGGGCGTCCTCACGTACCAAGAGCTAGCCATCATAAGAAAAATTGCTCTCAACAACGACTGGAAAGCACCTCTATCACAAGACTGGTACCATGCAGGGGCTGTCCTAGAAGTTGATGGAGATAGAGCAATACAGACTGCCATTACTAGACTTATTAGTGGCCACATTCTCTCTACTATGACCAGGGATGTAAGACTTTTTTACCGTGTAGAAAATTCAGTTTGGCTCCGGCCTCCACAGACACCTTATTGCTTGTATGGGGATGGTCAAGACTGATTTGAAAGTAAATCCTGTCCAAGTTATGGACTTTTTGAGGGTGTACGATCTTCTGGACTTGATCAAGCTGATCTGGACCAAGGAGAATCAGTAACAACAACAACAACATAGAGGTGTATTAGATGAGGCTTAAAAATATATGCGTCTGATTTTGTAATGATTTGCCCCTATCTGTCTTTTCATTTGCCTTTGTAATACATTTCTGAAATTGTAAAGAGACTTTATGGACACCCTGCATATTCTGGGATCCTTTCAACCAGTAGATGCGGTCTTTTTTTTCCATCCTCTGTATGGTGGTGGAAATGGAATTCTTCATACTTCAAAAATCTCTTGGCGTGGATTAATTTTGTGTTCTCTTCTCCACTAACCATCTTAGTGGTTTCGAAGAGATGCCTCGTCCATCAAGGTATGATGTTTTGTAAATGACGCGATATCTCCTAGAGATGAAACTCCCCATTACTCCAAGGGAATGCAGATCCAAGTGAGAAGAACAAGACCTAGAACTGGAACATGATTTTACATCGAAGGTTGGTTGCTATAGGGTAGTTTCGACGCGAAGACAAACAACCAGGAGGGTCAACACTCCCGGTGGTAGTCTAGTCATTAGAAGAAGGCTGAACAGATCTTGATCTCGTCATAATAAAAAAAAACGGCAATACCTTGATCACGAGATATCTCATCATAAGCAAAATTGGCCTGAGATTGGTGAACAAGATATCTCATCGAAATCACTCGGAGTGCTGAGTTGGATCAGGAAATTTAGAAACACGTGGTTACATATATGCTTATAAAATGATAAAAAAAGTATAGATGGTAGCATAACATGGAAACCAATTTTTGAAACGTCTGATATATACTATACTAGAGGGCCCACTCCCTGCTCTCTAACGCTCGTCAACCCCCGGAGGATTGCTTAGCAATCCTCATTAGTTCGCTGCGCGAACCAATGCTCGCTTCGCTCGCATCAATGAAGACATGCGTCCTAGCAGAAAGGATTGTTTACAAAATATGATATTCCAAAAAAATATTTTTCAAATCTAAATTTGCTGCGTCCCAGAAAAGATATATACAGTACCTCTGAAATCAGAATTCAAATAAAAATTGAGTAAATTTTGACTCGAAATGTGAGCGCTGCTTTGGAAATTGAATACCCAGCATGTTGTTTGTGTGTACATTTACCCAGCACTCGAGACGCCCAAACATTTTCATTGAGTTTGTTGTCGAAAGTTGTAGTGCAAGCGTCTTGTTGAACAATAATTGTTGGCTCTGAAAAGGAACGTTTTTAAAATGAGCCTGAAAAGATCCTCCGCTTTCTTTGATCTCTATTAACTGCTACAGCTCGACTAAAATTAATTTTTTTCAATAAATTTCATCCGATAACGCTATAAATTCAATTGAGGCGCGAAGCTTTGTGGTAAACAAGCAATCGTACAATGTTGCCAAAGTGCGATAGCAAATAATGTCTTTTTTGCGAGTCACGTAAGAGAATTATATATATAGATGGACAAAAGTATTTGAACGCTGTATGTTTTTCAGAAAAAGCGCTTTATTATTCTATTGGGTAACGGGTAGGTCTTCCTTTTGCTTGGATTACAGCTGCGACAGGTCGAGGCATGCTTTCCCTCAAGTTCTCTGTATGTCTGAACTCACCATGCCTCTTGCGAGGTTGTCAGAAGATATTGTCATGAAGATAGGCGTGACGGTATCGTACTCGTCGCTCCAGATTGTCCCACAAGTGCTGAATCGGATTGAGATCGGGGCACTGAACAGGCCAATCAAGCAAATTAATCTCATTTTCAGGATACCAGTCCAGCACACGTTTTACAGTGTGACATGAAGCTCTATCCTGTTGGAAGAAACAACCATCATGGCCGTTCATGGTACCAGGTGCATAAAGCAATAGGCTGAGTCATAACCAGGAAACAATCCCACACTAGGATAAATCATCTTTCTAATTTCTGAACTGTCCAAATACTTTTGTCCATATAGTGTGTGTTCTGATTTACGGGGACGATGGTGGAATTTCGAAATGTAATGTATATTATCACAAGTGAAATTTGAGATAGATCTATCTGCTTTTAACTACGCTTAAAAGGCTTGTAGAGAAAGAAGATATATTGTATGCATAAGACATTGGTCACAAGAGCTAGTATTACGTATTTATTAATGTCGGATATCTACGAGTATGAGAAAGACTTTCACTATAAACAAACCAAAAGAATGGCGAATATCTTATTCACGCTACCCAAATATTCTCGTATGATACGCATCGGGGATATTTTTAACTGTAGTTTATTGCCATTTTGGCTTTTAAATCTATTGGTAGGCAAATCAATTTTCATATATGAATTCGGAAATCATATTTTGTAGTTTTTATTGCTGAATGGATGGATTTTTGGGGTTTTATGGCGCAAGGTCCAAGAACGGACAAGCTGCGCCAAACGCAAGATAAAAATAAACTAAGACGATGTAAATATAAAAATGTTGTAATAAAAGATATATGCAAGTCTTGCGCAAGTAATTTAAAATGTCATGATTAAAACATAGATCAACATGGTAAAAAATATAAAATTATAATAGAAAGGCATGATATAAATATCGTGATGGATAAATGTACTATATGAGATTTAAAAACCCAATGATACTTAAAAAAGGGAAAAGATTTGGATGAGGATTTTCCCCAATGAGATCGTGCAAATTTAAAATTAATGTTTTAAAAAATTTTAAACGATGATGATTAAAATTAGGGCAGTCAATTAAAATGTGTTTGACGGTAAAATCTAATGAGCATGTATGACAAAAAGATGGACTCTCGCCCAGCAAAAGATGACGATGAGTGAATCGTGTGTGCCCGATGCGAAGTCGAGTCAGTTTGACATCCGTCCCTCGCATTCGGGCAGATGGCCAAAAATGAATAAATGGTTTGATGGAATGTAATTTATTGGTGACTTGCAGATTCCATGATTCCTGCCACAAAGAGTGAATGTACTCCTTTGTGGACACTTTGATATCAGTTAAAGGAACGGCTTGCTGCAGTGGAATAGAGGCTGCCTTCGCAGCACTGTCAGCAAGTTCGTTACCTTTAATGCCCACGTGACTCGGGACCCAACAAAACAAAATATCAAAACTCCTTTTCCCAAGTGAATGTAAGATGCCAAATATATCTGACACAACGGGATGACATTTATGATTGTAGCACTCCAACTGTTCCAATACACTCATACTATCACTATAGACACAGAATTTACGGTGGCGAAGAGAAGATATCTGCTGGAGCGCACAATAAATGGCGACAGCTTCAGCAGTATATACAGAGCAGGAAGTATGAAGGCTGTAGCTGGATATGGCGGTATCAAAAGAAATACCACAGCCTACATATCCCACTCCTTTCGATCCATCCGTAAAAACTGGAATATATGACGAGTATTGACAGCGGTGTGTGGCAAAAAGCTGTTGGAAAACAATTGGGGCGGTGTCAGATTTATTGTGGGAAAAGGGATTTAAATATTTTACGGAAGGAGTATTCCAAGGTGGGAATCGTAAAATATCCGTTTGTTGAGTTGCGATGTCACTTAGGTTTGAGTCATTCATGCTAAGTTGTACTCGTTCGTGAAATGGAAGAATATTTGAGGGACGGGCATCGTAAATTCGTCTCAAACCTGGAGTAAGAATCATGCGTTTCAAAGGATGAGATGGCATGGACTGGATTTTAAAATAAAAATTGGCAGACAACTTCTTTCGCCTCAGGTCAAGTGGGAGCTGGTGGCATTCCACATAGAGGCTGTGAACTGGTGATGTGCGGAATGCACCAGAACATATCCTCAAAGCAGAGTGGTGTACAGTGTCCAATCTGCGGAGATTATTTGAATTCGCCGTTTTATACACAATACATCCGTAGTCAATACGAGAGAGAATAATGGATTGGTATATTCGGAGTAATGATGTTCGATCCGCACCCCAAGATGTGTTAGATAACACCCTGAGGATATTTAAGGACTTTTCACATTTCCTTCGCAAAGATAATAAATGCGGAAGGAAAGTGAGCCTGCGGTCGAAAATTACTCCGAGGTATTTCATCTCGTTGACAACGGGAATCGGAAAATTGCGAATATTAATCTCGGGGTCGAGGTGTAAACCCCGCTTTCTGCAGAAGTGGACACAGACACTCTTGCTAGGGGATAGTGTGTGGCCGTTCTGGTCGCACCACTCGACCAATTTGTTGACAGTAGTTTGAAGTTGCCGCTCGATTAGTCGCATGTCCGATCCTTGGCATGATATCTGCAAGTCATCTACGTATAAAGTTCCATGCACTGGTGGGTGAAAAGTATGAAGGATGTTATTGAAATGTAGGATGAAGAGAGTGACACTTAAAATACTACCTTGAGGGACTCCCTCAGCTTGAATAAAAGAGTTAGATAAAATTGATCCCATGCGGACCCTAAAAGTACGTGAAGTTAAAAAATTTTCAATGAAAAGAGGTAAATTTCCTCTAAATCCAAAGTCGAACATATTACGGAGGATACCATAACGCCACGTACGGTCATACGCCTTCTCAACGTCGAAAAAGATCGAGACTAGGTGATTTCTCCTCACAAACGCATTGCGAATTTGTGACTCAAGGTTCACTATATTGTCAAGAGTGTGGATCTTCCTCTGCGGAAGCCACTCTGGTGAGGAGAAATGATGTTGTTCTTTTCAAGAATATAAATGAGACGGGCATTGACCATACGTTCAAGAGTCTTACAAAGGCAGCTCGTCAAGGCAATTGGACGATAGCTCAGAGGATCTTTGGGGTTCTTGCCAGGCTTCGGGATCGGAATCACGATGCTTTTCTGCCAGGAATTGGGAAATTTTTGTTCTTTCCAGATTCTGTTGAAAAGGAAAAGAATGCTGTTTAAAGAATCTGATGAAAGATGTCGAAGCATATAATATGTGATTCCGTCCGGCCCAGGACTGGTGTTATGGGCTTGAGATAACGCCTTCTTCAATTCAAACATCATAAGCTCACAGTTATAGGAGAGGTTTCTTCTGCTCTTAAAATTAAGAAGTGTTCGTTCAGCTCGACTCTTAGTCGCTTGAAAAGCAAGACTGTAAGAATCGGAGCTCGACACTAGTGCAAAAGCCTCTCCAATGACGTTGGCAATGTCACGTGGAGATGAGTATACAGCAGCCGTGGTTTCTAATATCGGAATGGTCGATTCTCGATATAAACCATTGGCTGCTTTCACTTTCCTCCACAACTGCTTGCTTGATGTTGAGGATGTTATTGAGGAGACGTATCTAATCCAAGATTCTCTCTGGCTCTGACGTCTCACCTTGCGAGCAAAGGCCTTGGCGTTTTTAAATGCGACCAGGTTGGTAGTAGTCGGGTATCTCCGAAATATATTCCACAGCTTCTTTTGTCTCTTGTAAGCTGTTTGGCATTCGATGTTCCACCAAGGCTTACATATACTGCGTGGTTGAGAGGAACGTTTAGGAATGGTTTTATCAGAAGCCTCAATAATTGCGTCGGTGACAGTGTTGACAGCGAGGTTGATGTCCTCGATGTTAACCATTGTTTCCGTAACCGCTGCTAGTTGTGAAAATGTAACCCAGTCCGCTCGATGATATAAGTAGGTAGGTGGTCGGTGCACTCTGACACTACTATCATGCGAGACGAAAAGGGGGAAGTGATCGCTGTTATGCAAATCACTCCCTACTACGAGATTCAACAACGGAAGGAGCGTTGGAGAACAAATGGCCAAATCAACTGAATGGAAAGTTCTCGTGGGTTCGTGAAAGTGCGTTTTCTCGTCGTTATTGAGCAAACAGAGAGCGTGATCTGTTAACAACTCTTTTCAATCTGTTGCCCTCGACGGTTCGCACTATCACTTCCCCACAGGGTACTGTGACCATTCAAGTCACCAAGCAGAATAAAAGGGACTGGAAGCTGAAATATCAGGCCATTTAGTTCCTCTTGTGTGATGACAGCATGTGGTGGCAGGTATAGGCAGCAGACTGTAACAAGAGAATGAATATGTATTCTTACGGCTACAGCCTGTAAAGATGTGCGAAGTGTAACTACAGTGCTGGGAAAATCGTGTGAAGTTAAAATGCACACACCTCCAGACACTGTAGTACCAGCATCATGATCTTTTCTAATGCAACTATACCTGCGTATCTTGCATGTGTGGGAGGGCTTCAAGAAAGTTTCTTGAAGAGCCACACACGCTGGATGGTAAGAAGATATAATCGTTTTTATGTCATCTATTTTAGATCGGAAACCACGACAGTTCCATGAGACAAAGGAAGTAATTTTTATTTAGAAGGGGATTAAGAGATTCACGACGAATCTACTTCTATATCTGCGTCGTCCTCCGAAAAGTCCGACGCATGGATATTTAATTCTAATTCTTCGGCTGCGTGCCGAAGAAGATGCTTTGAAGTTTTTGGCAGGTTTCTTATGTGTTTGGAGTTTTTATATTTTGTGTTGGATCCATCGGTTTTAGGTCTTTTAAGTGTTTTTTGAGTTTGTTCTTTTGATATTGGTATTTGAGAACTAGCGTCGGTATTTTTTGAGGATGTGGCAGATGATTGTTTGGTGGATTGCTTAGGCGAGTTAGATTTGGGAGTTGATATTTTGTTTTTGGAAGGTGATGAGTTTTTATTGGATGTAATGATTGCTGAAGGAGATTCTGTTTGTGTGGCTATGGTTTGATATGTTTTTTTAACTATTGTTGAATATGATATTCCTGTTTTGGGGGTTCGAGAATCGACTATTTTTCGGGCCTCGGGATAAGAAATTTTTTGAGCAATCTTCACAGATTGAATTTCTTTCTCGAGAACCCATTTCGGACAGGTCCTGGAAAATGAAGGATGGTCTCCTCCACAGTTAACGCAATGGGCCGAAGCGGAGCAGCCGTCACTCTCGTGACCAACATCATCGCAACGGGCACATTTAATCTGGCTGCGACAGGAGATTTTCGAATGTCCGAAACTCTGGCAGCCGAAGCAGCGCAGAGGATTCGGGACATAAGCTCGGACTGGGCAGCTCAGATATGCGGCTGTGATTCGCGTCGGCAGGGTTGGTGTGTCGAACGTCAATATCAGATGTTTCGTGGGAAGGATCTTCCCATCACGACGTATTGTAATACGACGAACACCAACTACATGCTGATCGCGAATATTTTCCAGGATTTCTTCTTCTGGAGAAAAAAGAAGGTCCGGTTCGGAGATCACGCCACGCGAAGTATTTAGTGAAAAATGAGGGGATACAGATATAGTAAAAGAGCCGAGTGTTTTTGCGTTGTGGAGTATATTTGCCTGTGTTTCAGTAGAAACTTCGACCAGGAGATCCCCGGAACGAAGTTTTTTAATTGATCTGATATTGCCTATGAAAGATTGGAATGTTTTATGAATCAAAAACGGTGAAACAGAAGTAAAAGAGTTTTGTATGGGGTTCGAACTAAGAGAGTTATTAAGAAGTTTGACTAAGAAAAAACGAGCGTTTGAGATATTAATTTTCATTTGTTGCTCCCCTCGAGGGGGAGAAGAATTTGTAGCATTTTCCATCATACAAAAAAAGATATTATTCGGTCACCGACAGCGCCACCCACCACGGAGTCCAACAAGGGGATGCAGACAACTGTATCGGCGCTAATCGGCAACTATACGCGCACGGCGCACCCCTGAGACAGCCTCCACCCTTAGCGAGGTGTCCAGTAAGTGGCCGATTGCTTAGCCCTAGCCAAAAAACGACCAGCCGATTGATGAGCACGGGACCAATGCACACCACCCGTTTACCTGAAGCCGGGGCCGAAGCAGTGTATTGGGTCAGTATATCGTCCCTCAACTGCCAGGATCCTCTTTTCCAGGGACACGGGTCTCCACGCACGGCAAACACGTGGGTGATATAATCCCCAAGAGGAGCTAAAAGCACAGACTGGCGAAAAGCTTCTCAAGGGGAGCCCTCACCTCCGAAGAGGCAACCACAACGAGGGAGGAAGAAAAAGCAAAAAGCAGAAGGGTAGAGGAGGAGAAGAACGAAAGGGAGGGAAGATCACTCAGGTACCCCGGGGTTGTGAAGCCCGTACAAACCTAAAGAAGGAATGCCCCTGGGGGCTTTTATTGCTGAAATAATTATTTTAAAAACAAACCACGTGACGTCCTGATTGGAATACTTAATGGAAACACGTTCCGCCGTGGAAACACCACCGTCACCTACATTTAGCTTAAAATAAAATGTCTCTCCTATAGCTTTGGAACTTAGCACACTTACAACATTCGTAAAGGTAAAATATTTTGATATTTAAGCCTTTCATCTAAGTTACAAAGGGCAATGTTTTGCGAACATTCAAGAAATGATAACCGTACGGTTTTAAACACTTGATTTATGCAGAAATATGTAGTGAACTAAATCTTCACTATTCAATAATTTAATTAGAAATTTTACATGCGCCAGGTTTTTCTTTAACACTGCAGATGGTTTATTTTCGCGTCAAAAATTACCCTGTAGAGGCTGGGCCTCTGATGTAAAAACATGTTCCAAACTATCACCAGATCTAGGCAAGTGACAATCTGTCTTTCCTTAATTAGATCTTCGCTCCCCTTTGAGACATAAAACAATTATGTCTCGACGAGATATCTCGTCTTAAGCAAAAATTAATCAGATGTTGGACGATATATCTCGTCGAAACACTTGGAGAGTTGATTAAGCGCTGTATGTAATAATAATTTACTAGTTTTACTTTAACTAGTTTCACACAATACGATCACTTTAAAAAAAAGAAGAGCATCTATCTTTTTCTAAACCCAACTGATATTGACTATCCAATAGTTTCATTGCAGCTTTTATGTGCGGCTGTTTCCTTATGCCTACATCTGATTTTTCTTCTAATGGAAAACTGCAGTGCAGTATCGTGACTTGTTCCAATCTGTCGTGTAAAACCTTGACCCAATCTGTCACCAGTTCTGTTCAAGTCTCGGCGAGATACATCATCCTTAGCAAAATTAACCAGATTTTGGACGAGTTATCGTTCCGAAACGTTTGAAGGGTTAATTAAAAGCTTAACGCAACTCTTCTTTAACTAGCTTCACACCAAGTCGAATACTTTAAATAAATTATTCTCGTCAAACAAAATAAAGCATCTACTTTCTTCTAAATCCCAAACTCATATTGAGGCCCACATACTTTGCTTCTAAAGAAATGTCTGAACGCTGAATTTTCTCAGGCACATAACACAAAAGAATCCATTCCACGAGCCGCTCTCAAAGCCCCAGCGTCGCCGATTTCCGAAACACCAATAATCTTTTATCCCGAAAACTCCGGTTTTCATTCCTTAATTTGAGCCCAATCTGTTTTAATTTGCATTTTAATTAGCTTCTAGACACCTCGCTCGTTAAGTCTTTACTTGCATTATTTCCCAGCCATAAAAGGAAGCTTGTTTTACGAGTATCATGTACCAGGTTCTTTGTGAGCAAAATGGCAAGAAATGAGAGCGCGAGAACTTTCATTAAAGCCGTCTGGTCCTCGAAGCTTAAGGAAGCATAATAAAGACCAACACGCCATGGTGGTGGTAATGTCTTTTGGAACAATCCTTGTTCTTAAAGGTTAAGGGAATTAATATTAATGTTACACCGGAAAAGAATTCTTTAAGTGCGAAGAATTTGGTTGTATCTTATTCTGGAATTCAAACTTACGTTGCGTAAGCGTGGTTAAGAAAAGGAATGGCGTATAATAGTTTTTATGACGATTATATCCTGGAAAAGGTGCAGACTGCAACCATTAAGTCCTGAAAGGAATTAGCTGCTTTTATGAATAAAGAATCTATTAAAATTTTGTCATGAATTTATTTAATGAGTTCGGGGTAGTTTTCACTGTGGGGTTTGAAAACAAATTCTATATCAGTTACTAGCAATACGTTATTGGCTGATCTATTGTTAGTTTAACAATTACACGTCAGAATTATTATCATCTTTAGAACTTCAGAATTTCGAAAAGGCTTAAAGAACATTCTTTTCATTCAAAATTTAGAGAAAATAATTTTAAGATAGGATGGCAGTTGAATTTACATCGTACTAGAGCAATACAATGGACTTTTGAATTAATACTTAAAGTACACCGAAAAAAGTTTTAATTCGAAGTAGAATGTTGTTATTGTATATAATTCTCGTATTTAAACCTGCGTTGCATAAACGTGAATGAGTAAAGGAATGGCGTATGACAGTTTTTATGACGATAACATCCTAGAAAAGGTGCGCAACTATTAAATTGTGAAAGGAATTAACAGTTCTTATGAATGAAGAACGTATGAATAAAATCCACTTTCAGCTCTGAAACAAATAAACTCAGGTATTAATAATAAGTAATGGATTCTGATGTGTAATCGCAGTGTTCTCTAATAATACATAAACAAATATATGTTATTGGAACTTCAGAATACTCGAGAAGGTTTAATAGACAAAACCTTCATTTAAAATTTAAGGGAATTAATGTTAAAATAGTTGATTTTACATCGCTCTGGAGCAATAAAATGGGCCATTGAGTTAATGTGTAGAGTATGCTGTAAAAAATTTTAAATTCGGAATAAAATTTAGTTATCGTATCTAATTTTTGTATTTAGATATGTTGAATATGGTTTACAATTTAAATATTTTATTAACGACGAGGAATACCTATCAAAGATCGTTTGTGTTGTTAATTTAGAGTTGCGTTATTGGCAACACGTACTGCCGTTTCATTTTTCAGAATGCATAGACAGTTTGAATAAAATCATTCTTTTAACAAGCAACTCCATTGGCTTGCTTTATACATCCAGCGTTTAGTTTAAAGTTCTTTTATAATTCTTAATCAAACCTTGAGGAACTGGTGAGTTTCTCTAAGCAACATTTATTAGTATTTAATGTACGCTGTAAAAAAAGTTTAAATTCGAAGTAGAATTTTGTTATTGTATCTAATTTTTGTATTTAGACCACCTGAATTCCATGAACGTGGCTAAGAAAGGCATGATAGTTTTTAGATGATAAACATCCTAGAAGAGAGCTGACTGAGAGAGAGAGAGATAGAAACTATTAAATTGTGCAGAGAGAAATTAACGACTTATAGAAATGAAAAACCTATCTATGAAAGTTTTATGTCGCGTTCCTACTTAATGTGTGAAATGAGTTAGGGAATCGTAACTACAATGAGATCTGAAAACCAATAAATACCATTTCGTAAACCCATTAACAATAATAAATTGACTGGTTTATTATTAGCGCAGCATTTACAAGAATCCGTTATCAGTTTTGGAATTTCAGAATGACCATGAAGGTTTTCAAGGCAATCCATTCTCTTAAAATTAGGGGGAATTAATATTCTCCATACAATGGAAACAAATTGTTTACATGCAAAGTAAAATTTTGATAGTGTTTATCTTTCTGGTATATAGAATTGGGGTGTTGCTTAAACGTCCTTAAAGAAAGGAGTGAGGTGTTTGTTAGTTCCTATGACAATGACATCCTGGAAAAGTAGACTGGAAAAATTAAATTGTTTAGAAAGGAATAAACGGTTTGCACGAACGAAAAACCTTTGAAAATTTCATGTTCCTGCGATATAACTTCTATTTTGTCAGACTTTTATGATACCTCCTTAGTGAGTGTCTGAAAACCAATGCAATAAGTCATTAATAAGTAATTGGTGGGTTTAATACTAAATTTTTACTATTACTATTCACAGCAATTACATGTCCAAATAAATTACAGCTCTTGAAATTTTAGAATGTTTAAGGTTTAGGGGACAATTCTATAACTTTAAAGTTAAGGAAATTAATGTTATCTACACACAATGGAAAATAATTCTTTAAATGCAAATTATAATTTTGATATTGTATCTTATTCTGACATTTATAAGCGTGGTTAAGGAAATAAGTGGCTGGGGGTTGATAGTGTTTATGAAATGACATCCTGAAAGATAGACTGCAACTGTTAATTAACTTAATGATTGCAAGGGACTTAAAAACTCCCATGAAAGAAGAACTTATGAAAGTCTTGTTTCCTAGAAATAGCTTCTATTATGTCATAAGTATATAACATATCCATGGAGGGGGGGGGGCTTCAGAAACCAATGCACTTATTCACTTATAATAAGTAATTGACTGGTTTGTTATTAGCACAGTCTACAAGTACAGACCCGTTATCGTGTTTGGAAATTCAGAATGTTACGAAGGTTTGAGGCACAGTACTTTCTATTAAAATTACCGGAATAAATGTTCGCTACACGATGGTAAGTAGAATACTTATATTTAATGGTCGCACAATGGAGAAACACAACGGGCTATTGGCTATTATCCAAGATCAATCCCGAAGGACACCTCGTAATTTTTAACTACGCTCAGATGACGAGGATAGCATTTTTTCTGGTACCCACTCCCCAAACTTCCACCACACCACGCCAACGTGAGGACATTTGGGGCCACGGTAGATTTAACTTGCACCAGCTTCTGCATACACGACGGTCTATGGTAGGTAATGGTAATGGTAATTTTAGTTAACGTCGTACTAGAGCAACACAACGGGCTATTGACGACGGTCCGGGATCAGTCCCTTAAGGGAAAGATCCGAGGACAACGCCTCGTAATTTTGAACCACGGTCAGATGACGAAGCAACACCTGAGCTGGCACCCCACTCTCCAAACTTCCACGCCAACCCAACGTGAGGACTTTCGGCCACGACAGATTTAAGGTGCACCAGCCGCCTCTACACCATACGCTTACAAACATCCATGCCCGGACCCGGATTCGAACCAGGAACCTTCCGATCTAGAGGCTAACACCTTAACCACTATACCGGTTGGTCGGCGGTCTATGGTAGGACCTAATCTCGAACTCACAACCCTCCGGTTGCTAATCCGTTAATCTTCCAACTGGACTATCACGGCACTCATGCCATTCTGGTACTGGGATGTGTTGAGGGGTAAAAACTATGCCGCACTACTCGGAAATCTCTTGACTTTCAGAGGGTTGATACAACTTTAAACGAATCAAGCCGTAACAGCAGAAACGTTTATTCCGCCCTATTATTAAACAACACATGTTCTAAAGCTCTGATTTGCAAATAAATAATTTAATAATCTACATGAGAATAGACACGAAATATTATGAAAAAAAAAAAATGTCGAACAGCATAATCCTCGTTTTGTAATTGAATCAACTTTTAATGCATTTATAATGATCAGCCACATTTGGGAGAAACTAACTGTAGGTTACGTTGCTTGAGTCAGTAATGGATTCTAGGGACCTATTAATCACATTAAATGGGACTGTTCAAATCCAGACAAATATATTAGGCTTAGTACTTAGATATAAAATTATAGTTAGAGATAATTTGTTTCGTTATAATTACGAACACGATGTAGAAAAATATCCATTAGGTTTTCCGTAAAATATATCTTCAAGAGATAAAAACAATTTTTTTTTCTTTTAGTTGGAGAACCATTACAATTTTTTCAAGGCATACAATACCTTTATGTTGATCATTTTTAAAGCATTTTAATTTCGTGATTTCAAAAGAAATTTAGATTATACTTTGTTCACTATAAAAATCTTCTTCGATTATTCGATTTCGATACATTTTAACAGCAAATTTACGTAATGCAATGGTTGGATTAAAATAATTGAAAAATTATTCTTTTTCGTTCTTATAATTACTTCATTTACTAATATCTGCTGAAAAATTTCCCAATTATCTGTTGAATATACATTGCTACATGTAATACATTAAACATATATCGAAATAACATCAACTTTTCTTCCAAAGTATATATTTTTTTTAATTACAGAATTATTTTTGGTTTTAAGAATACACAATTTCATTCGATAATGTTTCTTATTTTTCATCCAATAAACATTATAGAACTTTTTATGACGTAAGCGAAAAAAGTCATTGGTTTATAAAACCATCTAACTAAAAGTAGTACCGATATATTAGTACTAAGTTCAATTACGTAAATTTAAGTATAAGTTAAAGAGTTTTTTTTGTCTACAAAATATCAAAAGGAATGGTGAAGAATTAAGGGCATGTAAGCAAAAAAGCATTAATTAGCCGTTTTTAAAGAAGAATATTGGGATTTCTGAGATTGCTCTATGCTTCAACCATCTTCGCACGCATAATTCTACCTGGTAACCTGCAGTATTCACAGCAATAATTCTACCTGGTAACCTGCAGTATTCACAGCAATAATTCTAACCAGTTTTGACATTCTGAATCAATGGAATCTTTCCAATGGATGTCATTCTAACGAACTGACCAACATGATCTTACTGAAAGGTTCTATCCTAACCAAAGGACCAATAGAATCTTTAAAAGAAAGTAGAAATCTTGTGTGAAAAAATCTATGGAATCTTTCATCCAATAGATGTGGTTCTTTAGACATTAAGTGCGTTGTGAGGTAAAAGCAATATTGCACGACTCCGAAATCTCGTGACGCTTGGAAGTTTTTTTCTTGAGTTTTTCTTGTTTTTCTTGAGCAGTTTGTTAGATTTTTTTCTTTTTTAGTTTTTAACCCTCTTGGTGGTTGTCTCGACGAAGTATCTCATTATTAGCAAAACTGACCAGAAGATTCTATTCCTCTTCTCTCTTCTTGCCAATAAAAAAAGCTTTATTGAGTGCATGTACATTATTTGACAATGATTTATAAGCGGATATTTCATTGTCACTATTCCTCTTCTCTCTTCTTGCCAATAAAAAAAGTTTTATTGAGTGCATGTACATTATTTGACAATGATTTATAAGCGGATATTTGAGATCAAGCACACAATTAGGATTATAAATAAAATAATCCAACAAACTGACCAGGTCCTGATGGCTCAGGTATCACATCATTAGAAGAATTTTTCCTATTCGTGGACGAGATATCTCGTCAAAACTACTTTGGAGAGTTAACTAAAAAAATTGGTTCTGAATTTAACAGTGCAAGAGCTTAAAACAACCATAGCACATGGAAATAATAGATATCTCGTCAATTAGAGAAAATGCTTGCATAAAGCACGAAGCGATACCATGTTAGAGAAATTATCTAATTGCTAATGGGTCTATCCACTGCAAAAAGTGAGAGGAATTTTCAGTTTAAGAAGCCCATCTACGAAATCTTATAGTCAGCAAAGGAGCATCTTCAGATCTTTGGTGAAAGAACCAAAAGCATGTGGTTAACGACAACAGTAGTTCATGGTGGAAACAAAATCATGTGATTAACGACAACAGTAGTTCATGGTTGTTACAAAAGCATTTAATTAACGACAACAGTAGTTCCTGGTTGAAAAAACCCGTTGTGATTAACGACAACAGTAGTTCATGGTTGAAACAAAAGCATGCGATTAAAGACAACAATAGTTCATGGTTGGAACAAAATCATGTGATTAACGACAACAGTAGTTCATGGTTAGAACAAAAGCCTGTAATTAACGACAACAGTAGTTCCATGTTGAAAAAAAAAACCGTTGTGATTAACGAAAACAGTAGTTCATGGTTGAAACAAAAGCATGCGATTAACAACAGCAATAGTTCATGGTTGTAACAAAAGCATGTAATTAACGACAACATTAGTTTCTGGTTGAAAAAAAACCGTTGTGATTAACGACAACAGTAGTTCATGATTGAAAAAAAAAACGTTGTGATTAACAACAAAAGTAGTTCATGGTTGAAAAAAAAAACGCTGTGATTAACGACAACAGTAGTTCATGGTTGAAAAAAAACCCGTTGTAATTAACGACAACAGTAGTTCATGGTTGAAAAAAAAACCCGTTGTGATTAACGACAACAGTAGTTCATGGTTGAAAAAAAAACCGTTGTGATTAACGACAACAGTAGTTCATGGTTGAAAAAAAACACCGTTGTGATTAACGACAACAGTAGTTCATGGTTGGAACAAAAGAATGTGATTGACGACAACAGTATTTCATGGTCGAAACAAAAGCAGTATAACTACCTTAGGGTATACTTACCTCCTCATTTCAATACCTCGAAATCAAAATTATCCACTCACAACCACATTCTCAACGGGTTCGTACAACCGTTTCACTTCGAGCTTTGCTCCAAGACGCGTCATTTCCCTGTCAATTAATACACAATAAGGCTCCACCACCCACGCTGCCCCAAAGCTTCAGTTTCTCTAAGAAAAGTCAATGATCCTCACCCCGACGACCATCACCAAACGGAAATTGCGACGGAATTCGAATTCAATTCCGAATGACAATACACCCGTCTCCTCTGAATGGCAGAAAGTGCATTTCGGTACTCAGACCAGAGATCCCGTTAACTTATACCTAGGGCTGTAGAGGGCTTTTCACCTCCATCGATTGGCCTGGCCCGTTGAATAGCGTAATCCGTCCTGGGAAGCTGCATATTAAACATTCAAATAAGCCTCTGCATGTTAAGGACCCATTTGCATATCGGACAGCGATTATTTAGGATTAGAGTGATAGCAGACTGCCATATTAGGGGACACATATTAGGCAATTGATGTAATCGATATTGCTTCGGGCAAAGTGTAGATGGGTGAATGGTATGAGAAGTTTCTTGGTTCGTTTCATGCAAAAGTCGCTGTAATATCCGTTCAAGTCAGAGGTTAGGAACATTTCCTGGGCACAGCCTCGTGTGTTTGGTGGATAATATTACGAAGATACATTTGGGTAGATGATAATCCAAGTAAGCTTGGAACGTTAGTGACCCATTTGCAAATTGGACAGTGGTTATTTAGATTAGAGACATGAAAGAGGACACATTAACCAATTGTTGCAATCGATACTGCTTCTGGCAAGAGGGGCCAGTGGGTGAATGGTATTGCGATGTTTTCAGGTTCGGTGAACGTAGTACATAATATATCTCTGAAATATAACTGAGATTGGAAATTTATCAAGGGCATAACCTCGTCTTTGGTGGCCAGTATTATATAGATGCCTATGTTGCATTTAGGTAGAACAGTTCAAATAAGCCTTTGCACGTTTAGTGATCTATTTACATATTGTACAGCGATTATTTAGGACTAGTGTGATAGCAGACTGCCATATTAAGACACCTATATTAAATAATGGATGTGTGCGCAAGTGTGAAAATATGTAAAGGGTATTGAGAAGTTTCCTGGTTAGTAAATATATAAAAGTTGGTGTCATTTCGTTTAAACCAGAGGTTAGTAAATGTTAATGGGCAGTATTTTGAGGTAACATTTAGATAAAGGTGGTTAAAACAGTGATGGCGAACCTTTTGAGCTCGGTGTGTCAAAAACTGGAAGAAACCGAGCTTAACTCGAGTGCTGTGTCACATTTAGAAATAGAAACACATTTAGAAATTTTTGTGATTTTTGCAGTCTTCTATTAAAACAAGTTATATATTTTAAATATTTATTTATTAAAAAAAGCAAAAGCACAGATAATTCTTTGCATTAGTGACTTTTTTGTTGCTGAATTACATTTGCTAAATCTTCAATTGAAGGTTGGTATTTCGTGAACTTCCCCTAAGCCAAAGCAAGCGCTACCAACTTCACATGTCAGTTGGTTTCTGTCATTGGTTTTAATATTATTTAAAACCGAGAATGAGGTCTCAACAAAGTGCGTAGAACGAAAAATTGTGAGCAAAGCCATCGCTATATCTTTCAGGGTGCTAAAAGTGTTCAGTAATCGGTTTAAAGTACTCCAAATTTCTTGTTCGGAGTGGCACTTCTTAATTCTCTAAACCAGGGGTTACCAACCTTTTAGTAACTGCGTACCACTTGAAATTTTTAGAAATTTTTGGCGTACCAACAGTCCTACATTTTTTTAGGAACATATATCTAATGTCAGAAAAGTGACCAATGGCTTGTTCTATTTTAATTAAAATACTAAGAAAGCTTCATATGGACTGTGAGATACATTATTTGATGTATGAGTTATGATGTTAATGTGATGATGTTAATGAGATTTTGTTAATGTGATGTTGTTAATGTGATGACGTTAATGTGATGATATTAATAAGATGATGTTAATAAGAGGATGTTAATATGCTGATGTTAATGTGATGATGTTAAGGAGATGATGTTAATGTGATAGTGTTAATTAGATGATGTAAATACTGTATACATTCTTAATGTTCTTGGAATAATACCAACATAAATATCTGAGCCGTTGGCAGTCTTCTCCTTGTGTACGTTTTGTACTTTTTTCACGCTACCGTTTTAGTATGACGACACCACATGCCCATTATGACTGAACCCTAATCAAACAATCATGCAACCAACCCATTATGAATTTCACCTTGGAATCCCAAATTACTTTCATTTAAAAAAATAGATTTTTTTTCATCTCAGCATTATTTTAGTTAAGATAGAACTATCCAAGTGCTGCAGTGAAAGCAATTTCGCTTTCACTCTCAAACTTAATCTGGTCGCAACATCATTCTTCTAATATTCAAACACTTATTAGTGAACAGGAAATTAATTCGCCGTATTAAAAACTAACGACGCTCGGGGACTTGAAAATGCATAGCGAAAGAAATTATGCAGTAATTAGAAAGGCCTTAGAAATTAGACACGAGATGTGTCATTAATTCACTTTGCCTGCATAAGGGTGTTCTCTGTTTATAATTGGAGAGAGATCGGATTTCTTTTGATTTTCATTCCATAAGGAGGTTGTCTCAAAAGATAACAGAAAATATGTTGAGTCATGTATAATACATGATTGACAGTAATGTGAATGTCCTCAACCAGAATAAATACACTATATGGACCAAATATTTGGATACTACCGAAATTAGGAGGAGGGTACATCTTAGAGTGGAGTAGTTTTTTCTGGATAGGACTAGGAATGCGACGTCGACAGCAAAACATCGATGTACAAAATTAAAACATCGATGTTGATAATACATCGCCCAAAAACTATCGATGTTTTTAAACATCGATATTTTTATACCAATAATTATTGTTAGTTATTATTCATTATTTATGAACCTATGGGGGGTACACACCAAATTGTAAATAAAATTATTTACTCTAAACAAAAAATACTAGGGCCTGTAATTATTATCGCCCACAATATTTGTTATTTGCAGTTTGTAAAAAAAGAAATTTGTCAACTTTCTCCACCTTAAGTCGACTTCTTCACTAACTATCACACCAGTTCGTGAAAAAAAAACTCTTTCTGATGAGAAATATGTCGCCATCACTGACAAATACTTAGTTGTAATGTTATTTTTCGTAATTTTTACTATGGTGCTTTTTTTCATTCAAAAATAAAACATCTACACTGTTAAAACATCGATGTTAAACAAACATCGGCTCCAATAAATCGATGGGAAATTCATCGATATTTTGAAACATCGACATCGACGTCGCATTCCTATTTTTCAGACCCTTCACCTTTGGCCACTTTGGTCTAAAAGTATGTTCAATTTACTAATAATAAAAATTATGCTACTTCGTTATTTTTTTTTTAATTTTTATAATTGTACTTTTTTATGACAACTTAAAAACATCGACAAGTGTAAACATCGATGTTAAAAAAACATCGGCTCCAATATATCGATGTTAAATACATCGACATCGATGTCGCATCCCTAGATAGGACTCGGCGGTCTTGGGAGCAGAAAGTGCTTTAAACCGCCACGTACGTGGCAGATATAACAAAGTCTTTGCAGAACAATTTTTCCTTGCAACTTAAATAATTTTATTACCTTAATCAAATGATTTGTCGTATCTTTTTATTCATCACTTCTATGATTTGTGTTGTGGGAGTTATCTTCAGTCTGGAAATTGCTTAACAATAGAGCTAGTTTCTAACGTCAATTAATACGTAACAGAGACCGTGAAGACTGTAATTTCAGTCTATCTAAAAGTAATAGTAGTTTGTTTCACTACTATAGTTTGTTTTACTATATTCAAACCTTTTCTCCATAAAAAATAGATCCCTTTTGGTAGGTAGGGAGTTGGATTAAGTCTCAATGGAGCAACAATTTACGACCCTTTCTATGTCGACAGTTTTCTAATGATTCTTCAACTGTGTTGAAAGAACTTGATGTGAACTTTTATGAGCTCAATCAAGTAATGCCTTTATATTGTCTCTTGATTTCTGTAAGCGTTAATAATGTCCAGTGTATGTGTAGTAGAGCGTGTGGAGACAGTGCAATATTAGTCAATCAAAAATGATGGTTGAGATCCGTATTTCTTTATTTAGTTTGTGTTTGTAAATAATGTCAGTTAATGTGTTGTAAGCGTGTGGAGACAGCGCAACTTCAATCTGTAAAAGATAGTGGTTGAGATCCGTTGCGCTGCTATACGAGGTGTCATGAAATACTATTCAATCTTAGTCCAGAAAGATAAAGCTTCTTTAACCCTTCTTTGCATGATTTTTTCTTTATTGGTGAAATAAATCAAGGTGTTATAATTCATGTTCAAAATTAAAGGAAAAATGGTTTAAAAAAATCTTAGTATACATTTATAGTATAAATTTAGCAAAAAACAATAGGATGGTATCATGTGGTATTTTTTAAATTAAACGAAAACTTTTTCAGAAATTGCTATAAAAATAACAGAAACACATGTTACAAACCTTTCTTCCACTCATTTTCACTTTTTTAGCAATAGAAACTCAAATATAATAAAACAAAATTAAAAACGAAATCATACGTTTATTGCAACTACAACAAACAGCGAAATGACAACTTCAAGCTCGTTTTACTGATAGTGACACTTGCTTATTTTTGACAGCTATGTTTTTTTTATGCAATGGACATTAAAAAGGTATCCAGACACAATCAACTTAAAGTGAACTTGTTCTTTTATATAATTTTTGGGCATTCAATGTTATGATGGAAATTTCCATCATCATGCAAAGAAGGGTTAAAAACCTTATCCCCCCTCAAAAAAGACCTATTATGAATAGGAAAACTTCTTCAAGGGATTCTTCTCTTTCTGGAAGAACTTTTCAATGTAATTTTTAGGACGTCAATCAAATTCTGCGCTGTATTTTTCTTTATTTAGTTTGTGTTTGTAAATGATGTCAGTTAATGTGTTGTAAAGCGTGTGGAGACAGTGCAATTGAGTCTGTAAATGATAGTGGTTGAGATCCGTTGCACTGCTATACGAGGTCTCATAAAAAAAGAATCCAGCCGTTATTCAGAAAGATAAAGTTACCTTACATACTTCGTACCCTTAAAAAAGTAAATCCTATTTTGAATCGGCATACTTTACCAGGGATAGCGGCCCAGGGATTGCTGGAAGAATTTTTCAATATTAATTTTTAGGATCAATCAAAGCTGCCCTGGAAATTAGTTGAGTTATCTTCAGCCTAGAAATTGCCCCAAAGTCCACAGAAATTATGTGAGCGAATTAAGATTGCTGAACCGTGTATAACCGTTTATATCTAAGAAATATTTCGATGAGATGTGACGCACAAAAAAATTGGATAAGGGATCTTACAGTCGTCTTTCTTAGTGAGGTGTGATTCGACATCTAAAAACCAAACGACGCTGGATGCTAATCAAGGTAACAGTCTTGTTGAGTGTCAGATAGGACCGTATTCAAGATCAATCATGATCTAGTTTTCAAACAAATAATTACATTGACAAATTCTAACTTGTCTTTTGCAATGGCCTCTCACATTTGAAGGAAAAAAAATTACCGGCGAACACAGAATACACGTAAAAGTAGAAAAAAAGTTCTAAGAGAAACTGAAGGTCTCCACAATCTATATATATAATTCTCTTACGTGGCACGCAAAAAAAGACGTTATTTGATTTTCGCGTTTTGGCAACACTGTATAATTGTTGTTTGTTTACCACGAAGTCACGCGCATCAATTGAATTTATAGCATTATCGGATGAAATTTTATTGAAAAAAAATTTTTTTTTTAGTTGAGCTGTTACAGTTTATAATAGAAATCAAAGAAAGCAATTATAGTTCGACAAGACGCTTGCACTACAACTTTCTTCAACACATAAATGAAAAAGTGTGGGTCGTTCGAGTGCTGGGGAAATGTACACACAAACAACATGCTGGGTATTCAATATCCAAAGCAGCGCTCACATTTCGAGTCAAAATTTTCTCCAAGTTTTCATTTGAATTTTGACTTTAGAGGTATTGTATATATATATAACCTTTTTATGGAAAATTATATTTTGTAAACAATCCCTTCTGCTAGGACACATGTCTTCATTGAGGCGAGCGTAGCGAGCATATGCGCCAATGAGGATTGCGAAGCTATCATTCGGGGGTTGGCGAGCGTTAGCGAGCAGGGGGCGGGCCCCCTAGTGAAGTAAAATACACTATATGGACAAAAGTATTTGGACACTGGATGTTTTTTTCAGAAAAAGTGTTTTATTATTCTATTTATTAACAGGTAGGCCCTACTTGTGCTTGTATAACAACTGCAACAGGTCTAGGCATACTTTCCACAAGTTTTCTGTAAGTCTGTGCAGGAAAAGCTCGCCATTCCTTTTGCAAGACCGTGAAAAGAGATTTTTGTGAAGATGGCGGTGCCGTACTCGTCGCTCCAGTTTGTCCCACAAGTGGTCGATCGCATTGAGATCGGGGCACTAAACAGGAGAGTCAAGCAAATTCACCTCATTTTCAGGAAACCAGTCCAGCACGCGTTTTGCAGTATGACATGGAGCTCGATCCTGTTGGAAGAAACAACCATCATCGCCGTAGTATTGCCATAGTGTAGGCAAGGCCGAGTTATCCAGAACGTCGAGGTACACGTCAGCGTTCATGGTAACAGGTACAAAAAGCAATGGGCCGAGTTCGAACCAGGAAAAACAACCCTACACTCAAATGCATCCTCCTCTGAATTTCTGCAGTGTCCAAATACTTTTGTCCGTGTAGTGTATCACTCACGTGCAGTAGGGTTCTAGGTTGTAGATAACAAAATCTCGTCAGTTCGAATGAGGTGTATTTCTCGCGCAATGACTTTCTAATTAACTTAACCCTCTGTAGGGTTCACGCGCATATATCCCTTCTGCAACCTGCCGTTTTCTCTAGATAACTACTGACAAGTTTTGACCTTCTTCCTTCCTAGTATTTCTAGATTTCATGGGTCAAAAAGGTAGGAAATAGTTCTAGCAGAGCCGATAGTATACAGCCGAGAGAGATACAGTCATTTAGTCATTATGCGTGTTATGTGTTAAAATAATCACACTACACTTAGAAATCTATCTCACAACACTCAGAGGGTCAAGCAATAGCATTTCAAAAATAAATTATTACGTATCTTTTGCAACTTCTTAACAGCTCTAGCCCACAACAAGCCAATCAAAATTACCTCTTCAATATATTGTGACTCAGATGTGAAGGCAATGCACTTTGGGTCAGTCAATTTTGGAAAAGGTGTGGAAGGAAAAGGCTGATTTAAGCCAAAGCATGGTTGTCTATTGCCGTGGATGCTTTCCCCAGCCAAATTGTTATGACTGCTATCACATTCGGTAGGTAGGTGTATAATGTAATCGCCCATAGAACTCTTAGTAACTTTCTTTGTGCTGCAATTGCTGAGTCATTCCTTGAAGGCAGCATGTGTGAATGTTATATAGCTTTCTTGTATGTCCGCTCAATATAATTGAATCCTATTGGTTAGTTCCAAAATCCCTCAAATCTGTATACATATGTGTTGTGTCTTCAATAAATACTTTATCTTTCCCTTTTGCGATCCACATGGCCTGTGTCATTCCTTTCCTCTATTTAACAGTAGGTATTTTAATTATCGTCGTACTGGAGCAACACATCGGGTTAATGACGACGATCCGGGATAAACCCCAACGGGAAAGATCCGAGGAAAACACCACGTAATTTTGAACCACGGTCAGATGAGCTATCACATTCGGTAACGAGAGAAGAATTTAGAACCAACATCCGCACCAGTCGTGGAATTGCTTTGATTACGTTCTAACCTCTCACCTTACTTAAAGAATCGACTCATCCTAAACAAAGTGACGTAACCGCCTTCTCACCGGACTATACGGGATCCCCACAAGCTCAGCCAACTCGATTTCCTGTCTTCCCGATTACGATATCTACATTGGCTCTCAATCGATATTGGATCAAGAGTCCTCCAAGATGCCTCAGAAGGGTGGGGGGCACGAAGGACTCAAATTACAGAGTCCGAAGCGACGTCTTGAGGAACGAAATTGTGCCGTAAAGGGTGGTCCCAATCGATTGTAATCAAAGGTTCTGTGGTCCGGGGACCCCCTCGGAACTGCGTACCCCCTTCCTTTGCTGTCCGGGAGACGGATAATTGAATCGTTTCCCGATTAACTGGAGAACAGGAACTTGCTGAGAGCGGAAGGTTAATTAATTTAATTACAATTGATGTCTGAGGACTTTTAATCGGATTTTATTGTAGTTATTCGGTTAGGGAATGAGGGTTCTCCCTTTTTTCGGTCTTTTACATTTGTTAAGAAACAGACTCCAAGTTTCGGACATGGTACTAGTTGGTTTGGTTCTTTTTGAGTAGGTCTATGTATAAATACACGGATAAAATTGTGCCTGTGACAAAACACATAGGCGTGCATCCCTGTATCGGTTACTATGCTCAGACACATCTTTTTTTGGAATAATAAAAGTGTGAATATACCGGGTGTCTATAAAAGAATGTCCCAGTTTCAATGGCATATTATAACAGTTTAATTTAGACTATTTACAACAAATAGTAATTCAAATTGAAGGTAAACTAAAATAGTTTTTCTTACAAATGTTCAATATGTGCGCCTTTATTTATACGTCACACATCCAACCTAAAGTCCAATTCTTTCTACATTTTGGTTAACAAGTCCGTAGTAATGAAAGCAATAGCCACTTCAATTTTGTTTCTCAACTCTGGCGAATCCTTTGGTAGCGGCGGAATGTACACACGATCTTCTATAAATCCCCAAAGGAAAATAAATCGCATGGCGTTATGTAAGGTGAACGTGGAGGCCAGCGAAAAAGAGCTTTATCGTCTCGACCATTACGACCCATCCAACGGTCAGGGACTTCGACGTTCAATCACTCTCGTACTAAGAGATTCCAATGGGAAGGGGCTCCATCCTGTTTCCAAATACAGTTTACAGGTTCACCCTCTACTAATTGGGGAAAGAGCCATTCTTTCAACATATCCAGATAAGCCACTCCTGTTGCGGTAAGAATTGGACTTTAGGTTGGATGTGTGCCGTATGACTAAAGGTGCACATATTGAATATTTGTAAGAAAAACTAGGCTAGTTTACCTTCAATTTGATTTATGATTTGTTGTAAATAGTCTAAATTATACTGTTATAATATACCATTGAAACTGGGACATTCTTTTATGGACACCCTGTATAAGTGAAGAACGGTTTGAGCTAGGTGTGTAGGTAGTCAATCAGCGTCGCACTGGAGCAAAACAACTTGCTAGTGGCGACGGTTCGGAAATAATTCCCAAGGAAAAGATCCAAGGACACAAAACGTAGTTTTGATCCGTGGTCAGATGATGAAGTCGACATTCGAGCTAGCAGCCCATTCTACAAAATTCCACACCTCACCAGACACACTGTCAGAGGCATTGTGTGGAGCGAGTGGCAAACCGACTGGAGCACACAAACAAAGAATAAACTCCACAGTATTCAGAGGGATTGATCAGTGACAGAGAGATCACTATGACTTCCTTATTCTTCTCGACATTCCGATGTAATTTTAATTCGCCTCCACATTAGACACACGCTTTACTCACAGGCGTCTTTTCTTAGGAGAGAGTGCCCCTGTGTGTGCAGCGTGTGGAGTTCCCTTCACAGTTCAACATATTTGAATTGACTGTCCCGTCTTCAACCATCATCGATGTCACTTTTTTAGTACTTGTGTCTTAACTACACGTGAATTAATTGGGAAGAAATCCAATCCAAATATTTTTAACTTCTTGTATAGCATTCGATTTTTAAATTCTAATAATATATTTTATCCCTATCCATACCATTTTATCCCTATCGATACCATTTTATCCCTATCCATACCATTTTATTCCTATCGATACCATTTTATCCCTATCCATACCATTTTATCCCTATCCATACCATTTTATCCCTATCCATACCATTTTATCCCTATCCATACCATTTTATCCCTATCCATACCATTTTTTTTCACTTATACATTCTCATTCATTTTGTATCTGTATGTTTTTGATCAACGTTTTTAAATCATAAATTCATCAAATTTTTATTTTTATTTTTACGTTGTTGATCAGCATATTTCTATCTCATATTGGCCTTCTTACAAAATATTTTATCAAAAAAAACCCTTGCACTGGAATTTTTTCACATTGATTTGTAATGTTTTTAAATATACAGTGTTTTTATTATTTTTATCCATTTCTGGACCTTGTGCCAAAAAGCCCAAACCAACCACACTTCGCCAACATGAGTACATTTGAGGCCACGACCGATTTAACGTGCACCAGCCCAGCGTACTTTACGGTCATTGGTTGGATTGATTTTCGGGCTCGCAATCCTCCATAGTGCTAATTCGCGACTCATTCCAATTGGGCTACCTCGTACGCCTTGAAGATTGGGAAAGTGGTAGTTTGTTTTTGAAGTGGGACTACGTACATGGGTACTATTGAGCCTTGACATAAAAATTTTAGCATGCTTCTATACTTCGGTTGCTATGTTTCGATGCATCTGTTTTTTGAATATGGAAAACATAAATGTACAAGTGCAGAACTGTTTGAATTTTGACAAAAGCAGTAATACTCTTTTGTCTTGTACTGAGCATCCCGAGATTTCAGAGGTAGATAGGTAGTTGAATTTACGTCAAACTGGAGCAAAGCAACGGGCTATTGGCTATCCGAGGACGTCGCATCATGATTTAAACCATGGTCAGATTAACGATGTAAACACCTGTGCTGACATCCCACCTCTCGAAACTTCCACACCACACCAACTTGAAGCAATGGCATGTTTAAAGTTCCCCAAGTACACGATGTTCTTTAGTTGAATCGAGCATCGAACTTACATCCCTGTGATTGTTAATTCGCGACTCTACCATTTGATCTACCGCGGCTCTAGGAGATTACCGTGTAGCGTAGAATTGTTTTTATTCCACAGCACAGAAATTACTAAATAACAACATTTATTGGTTGAAAGAATTTCAGGAACAAATCGTGTTTGTTGAAGATCCTTTGTTATTGGGTCCGGGACTCAAAATTCTAAAATCTTCAATTTTAAAGTTTTTGTCCTGAAATTTTTTTTTCTGTAGGTATTTATTGTATTTTGAAAAAATAATAACTATTTTAGATTTTCAAAATTGTTTTATTAAAATTTAAAAATGTCAAAATTTTGACGTTAGGCAAAATTATTATATTTCAAAATATTTTGTAAGAAATAGCATCATTTTTGCATTAATTAACTTCTAAGAGTTCATACTATAAACTGTCTTCGTGATTTTTGGTTAAAACAATTAGAAAAAAATTTTAAAAATATTTTGTTAACTATAACAAAAACTACATAAAACACATAGCATACAAAGTTCGAAAAATTATAGAAGAAAAACTAATGCATATATGTACACAATTGCTGAAGACAAATTAAAGAAATATATTTGAAAAGTAAATGCTGAAAATTTCGTTCATTTATGACGAGTAGTTTTTAAGTTATATCGATTTTTACTATTGAAATCCCATTTAACACGAAAAGAGAAAAAGAGCGTTTAAAGTTATGAAGGATCGTTGGATTTGCAGCTGTCATGTTTATAAAAAGTTGAATATTTCCTGTTCTACTGATGGGATGGTAGAATCAAATTTTAGGTGTCATTTTATTCAGAATTATCCATATTATTTTTTTAAAGTAATATAAAAAAAAGTGGAATTTTTTTCATATGTTGAGTACCAGACCCCTTAAAATAATATTTGATTCTCCTTAGAATCACAAGTATTGCTTTAAGAGTTAACATTAACGAGAAATAACGAGAGTTTGAGAGCACCGAGAAACATATATGGCTATGCATCTGTTGGTATTCTTCGGCACAGCTTATTTTAGTGTGAAAAGCTACTTTATGAAATGGCGTGTGAAAAGTAAGGAACATTAAGTCTTTCAGACTCTATCTTGCAGTGAATTGACCTGGATGAGGGAAATGATGCAAAAGGTACTTCGATAGTTCCCGAACCGATGTATCAAAACAAAACTATAAAAAGAACAATGAAATTTGTTCTTTGAAATGTGACACAACACTAGGTGCTATGAAACAGAAGGATAACTGCGAAATTTTAAAAAGAGGAAGTGGTTCTTTGGTGGTTATAATGACCACTTCGAACATTAATGCAGGCTTTGCACAGTATTTGATTAGAGAATGCGGTTGTGGATGAGTTGCTGTGGTAGCATAATTCATTTTTATGTTAGAGACTCGATTTCAAAATTTCAATAGTCACCAGATTTCTATTGAATATCATCAGTTATACAAATAGCCAGAGACTGTCGTCTCATTCTGTGGTCATAAATTTAAAAATAATGGTGTTAGCTCACCCACCTGGTCTTACGAGATATCTCGTCATTTGAAAATTTTATCAGATCTTGTTGGACAAGATATCTTGTCAATAAAAAAAACGGATGGGGCTGTGTCGGGATAAGGCCGCTAGGTTTAAGAATACGTCAGTAAGGTCATGTGGTGGATGAGAGTGAAATAAATCAGTAGTGCACTGTTTTAATTTCACACATCAATTGTTCATCGCTCTGCACGTATATCACAATTGGTGCACTCGCTGTTGATGCCGAAGGTTGTGGCTCATTATCAACCTCCAAGGGTTGAAATCCTTCATTCGATTGTGAAACGTTTGTCATCAGATATGTTATTTGCGTTGAACTGGGAGATAGTGTTACTTCGTGCACTCGTATCAGGTATTTGTTCACTTTGAATATGCGACGCCTATACTTTCAAGAACTTCCTACGAGCCCGTTGACTCTCAGCATCGAATATCCGGATCTTCTTGGATTCCTCATCTCTCTCTTTCTTCCTGTTGATGTTTTATATAATTCTTTCAGTGTTTATTATGCATATACTAGGACATTTTGAAAGCTTTGCGATATGTTCACACTTTGAAGTCCAATATCTTAACAAGTATCGAATATTTAAGTTTTATTTCTATTATTATTTTCAAGGCGCAAAGAGACGAAACAAAAATGACACCTCGAACATCGTGCTCGCACGAAGAAAGCCGGTGCTATACTAAATTATTTTGAGCGACAGTGCGCATTTCCGTGACTCAACTTAGCGTTGGTGATGGCATCAGTCGATGACATCGGCGTGATATCAATCAGCGTTTATATCATTCTTTGTTAAATGCTCTATTGAATATCATTCATTATATAACGTTCAGTATATATCGTTCATTACATATAGTTCATTATATATCGTTCATTATATATCGTTCATTACATATCGTTCATTATATATCGTTCATTATATATCGTTCATTACATATCGTATATTATATTTTTCGTCATTACATATCGTTCATTATATATCGTTCATTATATATCGTTCATTATATATCGTTTATTATATATCGTTCATTATATATCGTTTATTATATATCGTTTATTATATATCGTCATTATATATCGTTCATATATCGTTCATTATATATCGTTTATTATATATCGTTCATTACATATCGTTCATTATATATCGTTCATTACATATCGTTTATTATATATCGTCATTATATATCGTTCATTATATATCGTTTATTATATATCGTTCATTATACATCGTTTGTTATATATCGTCATTATATATAGTTCATTATATATCGTTCATTATATATCGTTCATTTATGTATCATTTATTATATCGTCATTATATATCGTTCATTATATATCGTTTATTATATATCGTCATTATATATCGTTCATTATATATCGTTCAGTATATATCGTTCATTATATATCGTTCATTTATATATCGTTCATTATATATCGTTCATTATATATCGTTCATTTATGTATCATTTATATTTTTAGTTATTAAATTTTCCGTGATTACCTTTCTTTGTGATACTCAGAAATTAAGCTTGGTACCCCGGTTTCGAAAGGTAAGACGTATTCTACGTCATAACACGGATTATATCTTCATCTCTTCATCATAAAAATAATTAACAGTGTCTTGATGATGAAATATCTCGTCATTAGAAAAATTGGTCAGAATTTGTTGTATAAGTTATTTTGTCGAAACCACTTGGATAATTAAGTTTTGCATGCCAGTGTAAGTCCCAATTGAGATTGTCATATCATTAAAATCTTACCATACATTTATCGTGGTAGCATATTCATAAACAGCATGAATTACAGTTCCGAATACATCGTGCATGAGATGCTTTCCTCTCCATGATACAATATTTCTGGGTGTGTCGCCACTTTTCATACGGTTTATCTCGGCAACCTTGAGCACGACACGACAGTGCGTGGTACCGCTTTTAAGCTCTTGACAAGATCTATTTAAAAATGCTAATATTTTGCACTGTTTTAAAATTAACATTAAAAAATTGTTTTCTTCTGGACCGGTGAACACTTTCCACAATATCGTGGTCTATCTGGGCAATTGTGAGTACGATGAGACTATGCATGGCATCGTTTTATTATCGTGCGCGTTGCCATGGCCTCAAATGTCATCATGTTGGCTTTGTGTGGAAGTTTTAAGAGTGGGGTTCCACCTCGGGTGTTAGCCTCGTTATCTGAAATTGACGAGGTTGTTGTCCTTGGATCCTTCGGTTCGGGGTTTATCTCGAAAAGTCGACAATAATAGACTGTATTGCTTTAACGTGCGACGTAATTCAATTACCTAACTAAACAAATTACTGTTATGATTACCACATTCCTTTACCAAGCGTGGCCTAAACTGTTAAACACAAACCACCATCTTTCTTAGAAACTGGAGGAACGTTGTAAAGTTACTGAAACCCAAGAAACAGACAGAAACCACCAGTATTGCTTCAACGTGCGACATAATTCAATTACCTAACTATACAAATTACTGTTATGATTGTCACATCCCTTTACCACGCGTGGTCTAAAATGTTAGACACGAACCACCATCTTTCTTATAAATTGGAGGAACGTTGTAAAGTTACTGAAACCCAAGAAACATATAGAAACTATCTATAGAATTTAAATAAGATTGAAGTTCTTTGAAAATAGGTTTTCAAAAAGGAACGCGAACTTCCACAAATATTAAAGCTGATAGTGCGAATTGCAAAAAGGAATAGAAAAGATACACAAGAAGGTGAATTTTAAAGAAACCGTTATTTGGCTTTATTTAAGCTTCAATACAGACCTTTGTGTTGTCACATTGTACGTCGCGAGTCAATATTTTGTTTACAGCAAGTTCATTCTTTTCTCCAGCAATGGATAAGTTGACAAATCCCTTTTTTTAAAGAAAGCGTAGAAGGTGAATGCGTCGTAAGTGTGTTTGGACAGTGAGTGGAGGTGAGAATAGGGCGTGGGAGTTTGTTGAGACAGAATGGACTGCTAAGCAATCATAAATTTTATTTTTGAAATAAATTTCGTCGGAACTCCTAATTGTTTCAATCAGTATTAAGGGGATGTCAACATCTTAAAAGAAAAGTCTTAGCTAGAGGCAAATTGGTGTGGATCGTAAAGAAAGTAATGCATCTACTAGCTGAAAAGCCCATCCAGATAAAAACTTAACAGATTACGTTGATAGGTATTTGGTGACGGCTCGGTATCAATCTTGATGGGAAAAATTCGAGGACAACAACTCATAATTTTGAGCCACGGTCAGATGACGCGGACGATACCTGAGCTTTCACCCCACTCTCCAAACTTTGACACTACTACAAGGAGAGGACTTTTGAGGCCATGACGGATTTAACAAGCACCAGGCCCCCTGTACTCGACGGTCTTTGGTTGGATCGAGTTTCGAACTTGCAACTAGGGATGCGACATCGATGTCGATGTTATCAAAACATCGATGTTTTTGTAACATCGATGTTTATACTTGTCGATGTTTTTTTTTAATGAAAAAGAGTACCGTTAAAAAAATTTAATAAAAAACTAAGTAGCATAATTTTCATAATCATCAAATTGAACATACTTTTAGACCAAAGTGGCCAAGGGTGAAGGGTCTGAAAAAAGGTTATGCGACATCGATGTCGATGTTTTCAAAAACACCGATGTCTCATCACTAGTTGCTAAACCAATTTTAAGAAATGGGGTAAAAAGTTTAAATACACTGAATTTTAAAAACATCGATGGTTTGGGGGCGATGTATTATCAAAATCGATATTTTAATTTTTAACATCGATGTTTTGCTGTTGATGTTGCAACACTAGTTGCTAAACTAATTTTAAGAAATGGGGGGGGGAGTTTAAATACACGAAATTTAACACGATGTATTATCAACATTGATGTTTTGAACATCGATGTTTTGTTGTCGATGTCGCATCACTACTAGCAACCCGTTGTTAATCGTGGCTCAACGTACCCTAAAAATCACTAATAAGAGACATAGTCTGTCAAGCTTAATGTGAAATGGATAATTAAATGTAATTTAAATTTTCGTGTGAATGTAGTGTTTTGTTTACGATACCTGCTTCCTGTACGTATTCTGAATGTGACATCACCTGCCGAGTACTCTTTTAGCATTTTCGCCAATAAATATTCCAACGAACAAATTCTGAATTGATATTTTTCTGTTGAATAGGCTTAATGGCCAGTCATATGACGGACGGGTACATAACAAAATTTATTTATTTGGTCAAACTTCATTTATTTATTTTTTTAATCGTTACGGTGCATGATATCTCGGGCTATGAATAAACCTTTTTTTCCACCACTATCTGTCAACCTGTCTTGCTTTCGCATGGTGTTGTTTTTTGAGGACTACTGGTAAAACAACATTATTGAAACGTAATTTTTAATCAACACAGGTAAAACAACGAGCTGCGTACGACAATCGTTTTATACTCAATGTTATTTCCATTGCGATTTTTAATGTAAAGATTATTGATATATCGTAACTCGTTTCGCTCGTGGCATCACACAGCCAATCGAAACAAAAAACTCCGCCCACTGGTGACGTCACACAACCAATTAAAACTTTAATACCCATGGAAACACAACAGAATCTAGCACTTTATATAATAAGATTGGTTAACATCAGTTAGTTTAAACGCTGAACACAACCATAACGGCCATAAACTACATTTTAAGATTACTGAAATATGTACAATGCGCGAGCATTTGGACATCAGAAGTCAAATGTTCGCAGTCTGCTTTGTTCGTTTGTTTTACACTGAAAATTCTTCTCATTACTATTCAAGGGCTTATTATCTCATGCGGAGTAATCGTAAATAATTAATGCGCATTGAACCACCCTCGATATCCTTCATTGCTCATGGATATTTATTTACAGCTCAAAATAGTCATTATTAAAAGTCTCTTGAAAATTCAGTTGCATAGAACTCAATGACTCAAATAATCTCACTGTTCAAAACTGTATCTCAATTAATAATTCTAAACGGAACAAAGAAATTAAACGTTACTGGCGTTGCAGGTATAGAAAATTACATACTCAATAATTAAATTATACTATCACATGTGCGAAACAATTCCTTCGGGATTGATCCGAGACATTCACAAATAGCACGCGTTGTACTGCTTCCGTGCGAAGTATTTTAATTCAACTCACAACCTATCACATACGTGTTTCGACTAATTATCTTTAAAGATATGGCGTGTGTTTTGTAATATTTTATCGTAAATATTGCTTTCCGTGCACGTTTCCTTTACAGGCCTTCTAATGAAATGAATACAGAATGTGGGCGGAATCGTTGTCATGTGATCTCAGAAGGGCAAGTCATGTCGTTTTTAAAATCAACTTGGATCGATTGGCTGTCTGACAAGTACAGACTTGTGGTTTTAATTACGCTGGATAATCACTTCAAGCAAACAACAATGCGTCCAACATTAAGATTAATGCTTTTTCCCTCAACCACGTGATAGACGGAAGGAATAGCACGAATCTGCGCTCACATTCATTAGAAAGTCGATAGTTTTCGTACATCAATGTCATGATTTAATCTCTATTTATTACGTACTAGTAATTTACGTGAACGTTATTAGATATTTTATCTATTGTTTAAATATTTTATTTCGTATGTAAATATTTTATTTATTATTTAAATATTTTATGTATTATTTAAATATTTTATTTATTATTTAAATATTTTATGTGTTATTTAAATATATTGTATTTATTATTTAAATATTTTATCTAGTATTTAAATATTTAGTTGACTCATTAGTTGAACAACTTAGGAAAAAATTTATTGGTCAAGAATATTAAGGTGTGCGCATGCACTAAAAGATTTGTTTTTTAGTTCTGACTTTAAAAATCCAGTTTTTTTTTATCATTGGTAATTGATGTATTGTCATTGTTAAGTGATGGATAACTATTGTTAAAATCATTGCGGGGAGACCAAAAAATATCAGGTTGTGCAAATAATTGATTATCTAATCAGGATATAATTAGCAAATTAGCATGTTTTTGGAAATTCTAAGTTGTTAAGAAAGACGAATCATGTAGCAAATTATTCCTAAAATTAATTTTCATGTCACGAACCTCCATCAAGTTGCTACAAGAAGCACATTTTTTTTTTTACAAATTTTTAATAACGGAAGCGCATAAAAACTCAACATTTTTTAAGGAATTTCAACATTTAAAAATCAATTAATAATCCATTTCGTGACTCTAATTGAGAGTAAAAACAACCACTGTATTATATAAATCATAATACTACAAAAATAATTATAATTATAAAAAATAATAATAATATTATTAACATGATAACTCCATAATGAATAAACCTATGTTAATTCATTGTAGAGTTATCACGTTTTGAACAAAACATCCTATTCCCAAAATGCAGTTCTTCAGAAATCGAGTTTAAAGTTTAGGAAACATGTCTGTCCATGGTGACAGTACCTAACCAAAACCCTTATTACTAAAAACCTATTTCGAATATTTGCAAGATCTTGGCATGATTTGAAAGATAAAAAATTGGACAATATTTTGAAATGATGAAAAATATATTGATATTCTGCTCGATTTTCGTTATTTCTAGTGTATATGTTACCGCTAAAGTGCAATAATCAGTTATTCTACAGATATCTAGGTAATGTTCAGATTAACTAGGGTGATTTTATTTTCGTAGTAGAAATAAAAGTAGTAAATAATCAATAATAATTTGTAGTAAAAACAATAAAAATAATAATCAAAATTATTGTGCCGAAAATTGTTTCCAGTTCTCAAATTACCTAGGAAATCTGCAAATTACTTAGATAATCTGCAAATTACTTAGATAATCTGCAGTTTACCTACTAGGCACTCGTTAAAATAATAAATAAGATCTCTGCTGGAACAACAGGAACGTACAGTCAACACATCATATCTTTCAATTATTCGACAATCTCGAAATGATTCTTTTTTTAATGGAAACTTTTATTCGCTTTACATCTTCAATTATGCAATCATACTTTCGTTTTGTCATTAAAACACTATTATAATTTAAATCTTCGCTAAAGAGGTTTGCTAAGAATCTTTTATTCATTTTACTCAGCTATTAGGTGCTTGCTTGCATACTAGGAGTTAAATTTATCTGCTTTAAACAAATCACGACACAAATTCAAGCGCTAACAGGCAGAAACAAATTGATAACAGAATTCGCTATGCTAAGCACTGGCAGCCGACGCAAATTATGAGAAATAAAAACAACCGGCGACGACAAGACGCTGGCGAAACCAAACTAAAACTAAAAGTGGAGGGAGAGTGGGAAGGTGAAGGGAAAGGAAATGAGGGAAACAAACTATTGAACTTTAACGATACGGAAGCCGTTAATGTGCATATTACCTAAGTTAAATGCGGAAAACTCTTGATTCCGCACGTTAACGGAGCAAATCAGTTAATTTGCAGATCAGGTACGTTATGTGCAAATTAACGGCTTTCGAGCTCAAGCGGTAACATATACATACACTTTAAAACTAATATCAAGAGGGTTAAATAATGAATGAAATGTGAATAACGACATTCCTAAGAATGTAAACGAAAATTATTTAGAAACTTTCGCACACTGAACGAAGGTCTACTAGTTTGACTGGTGCACGAAAAATCTGTCGTGGTCACAAAGTCCTCCATGTTCCCATAATAAATCAATACCTCTGGGGGTGCCGAACCAGGGATTTGGTGGTGTCTGGTTTGGATCAAAATTACAACCGTGTGCCTGAGTATGAGTGAATGTCGTGCTTACTGGCCTGCTCAGGGTCCCGATCTTAATCCTATCGAGCATTTGTGGGACGAACTGAAGCGACAAGTACGACACACTCGCCCATCTTCACAACAATCACTTCCACTGCCTTGCAAGAGACATGGCGAGGTATTCCTGCCCAAACTTACAGATAACTTGTGGAAAGTATACTTCGATGTGTTGCAGCTATAATACAAGCAAAAGGAGGGCCTACCCTTTACTAAATGTAACAGTAAAGCACTTTTTCTGAAAACGTAGTATCCAAATACTTTGTCCATATAGTGTATCTCATCAATAAGATACTGCCAGGATAATTTTTCGTCTAATGACGAGATATTTCGTCCATAATGATCTAGTCAGTGAAACCAATGTCGATATACCTCGTCTAGTCAACCACTAGTAGGGTAATGTTACAACAATTACTATTTTTCAACAACAAAAAAACCCGATAACCTCATTGAAAGGATTAAAAAACGACCCTATAACCAGGAAAATAAAATGACTATATAAGCGGTGCGCTTTAACACATGTTTCCTATTAAGTTAGACGGTACTTTAGAAAACTGACCATATAAACGGGATGACTTTTTAACAGGGTAACCATATAGCCGGTTCTGTGACTGTATATAAGCATTGGAAGCAATAAATCGCGTTTTTCTCCATTGAGTATGTTGGTGGGTTAGGCCACTCTTGCTCGTATAGCTTCAAATAAGAGGTATGCGACTTCAATAACAACATTACAATAAATATAAATGTAAGCAATTCAGAAACATTAGCGCAGATTCTGAGCGCTGGCCTGCTAGTTTGATATTAAAATATCGAAGTCAAAACAAATTTAAAATATTTTAAGACTGTAAAAACGGGAGTATGTAATTGGAGTTTATTGCGAGGATATAACATTATTCGTTTTCATTTGAAAGTTGAAGCATAAGTTTCGGACACTTTATTGCCAAGACAAAACTACATACAATGTTATCACTTTTCAATTTAAGTTCTCCTTTTATGTTCGCCTTTCTTCCATTTTCAATAAAATAACTTATCTCGGAGAAATGAAACTTTGTCAAAACTTTTATTCTTTAGAATAAATTATTCTTCTGGATTGAGATAGAACTGATAGCGGGTATTCGAATTCCAGACAATTCCGAGTTACGTTCCTGGGATTCTAATATTTTATTTCCGTTGAAACCGAAAGGTATATTTCTCTTTCAGGGTGGATTTGAAACGTATTTTAAGGGATGCATGAACTATATATCGAAATATTTTATGATCTCGATTCAATTAATACACATGCTCAAAATTCTTTACAATTTAAATATATCTATATTTCATTTCTTTTAACTGTTTATATCGATTCTAAAGTAGAATCGATACAAACTGTCAAATAATTTAAACTATCAGAATTTATTAACTATCAAGTAATTTTATCTATCAGTTTATCACGTGGGATTGGTTAACTGCACGGATCAGAATCCTTACCTTTATTTCATTGAAAAATGCAACTATCATTTAAGTGTACTAGGGGGCCTGCCCCCTGCTCGCTAACCCCCGGAGGATTGCTTCGCAATCCTCATTGGTTCGCTGCGCGAACCTATGCTCGCTTCGCTCGCCTCAATGAAGACATGTGTCCTAGCAGAAGGGATTGTTTACAAAATATGTTACCAAAAAAATGTTTTTCGAATCTAAATTTGCTGTATTACAGAAAACATATATACAGTATCTCTAAAATCAGAATTCAAATGAAAACTTTGTGCAAATTTTGACTCGAAATGTGAGCGTTGCTTTGGAAATTGAATACCCAGCATGTTGTTTGTGTGTACATTTTCCCAGCACTCAAACGACCCACACTTTTTCATTGAGTTTGTTGCCGAAAGTTGTAGTGCAAGCGTCTTGTTGAACTATAATTGTTGGCCCTGAAAAGGACCGTTTTTTAAATGGCCCTGAAAAGATCCTCCGCTTTCTTTGATTTCTATTATAAACTAACTGCAACAGCTCATTAAAATTTCCTTTTTTTTTTCAATAAAATTTCATCCAATAACGCTATTAATTCAATCGATGCGCGAGACTTCGCGATAAACAAAACAATCGTACAGTGTTGCCAAAACGCGATTTCAAATAACGTCTTTTTTGCGTGCCACGTAAGAGAATTATATATATAGATTGTGATATCGTCGCTCCAAAATGGTAGCGTGAAAGCAGTACGAATTGTACACTGGGAGAAGACAACCAACAGTTAAGATAATTAAGTTCTCATTAATCCAAGAACATTAAGAATGTTTTCACTATTTACACCATATCATTAACATTAACATACTCTTATACATCAAATTATGTACAGGGTGATTACAAATTAATATCCCAACTTTGAAAGGCTATATCTTCTAAACAATACAAGGTAGCGTTCCATTTCACACATCGCAGTGAGTGAGAAGTTACAGTAAAGTGAACCGACACAATGTTCATATTTGGGGTTCACATAATCCTCGCGCAATCATTGAAGTGGAACGCGCTTCACCGAAACTTAATGTGTTTACTGCCGTATCGCGAGACAAAATTTTCGGCCCATTCTTTTTTCAAGAGGACACTGTTGATGGTATTTCTTACCTGTATAAGCTGCAGATTTGTTTGTTTTCTCACCCAGAAGAAGAAATGGGGGACTTCATCTTCCAACAGGATGGCGAACCACTCCATTGCCACCTTTATGTACGCGAATTTTCGAACGAGCAACTGCCGCAACGTTGAATGGGTCGCAGAACAGATTTCGACGATGCTCTTCATCAGTGGCTCGCAAGAAGCCCGGACTTAACCCCCTGCGATTATTTTCTTTGGGGCTACATACAAGATAAAGTGTATTTTCCGCCTTCTACCAGCTGACAATGTTAAACTGAAAACGAGGATAACTGCGGTCATCGAAACTAACACCAGACGTGATGAAAAAAGCGTGGGACGAATTCTGCTACAGAATGGATAGCGTTCGTGTTTATAGTGGTAGTCACATTGAACATTTACAGATTTATGCTATTAGTAACTCTTTACGTTATTTTTTATTTATTTTCCCCAAAATGCGTGCATCTTCTGTAGTTTTGTAAATATAGCCTTTGAAAGTTGGGATATTCATTTGCAATCATCCTGTATATCACAGGCCAGCGCGGGGAACCAACCTCACAAGTTGTTTCTGACTTTCTAGCTCCCATCGTCTCTAAACGTCCTTTCCCGCAGTCTAAAAGCAACCCAACGATAAAAGTCGATGACCCATCAGTGATCATCAGGACGAACACCACCTGCAGAGGACGCTCTTTTTATCTGCTCTTCTCAAGTCGTTGTAAATCGGGCGACGCAAGAACAGCAGTTGGCGCCAAAATATAACCAACCAGAATACATTTGGAATTACAAATTCCGATGACACAATGGAGTGGACCAGGTGTCGAAATATATTTTTTAATACAGGTGCACAAGGTTCACCTAAGTTTTTAAATTAGGTGCACAGTTTATATTTTAGGTGCACAGTTTACATTTTAGGTGCACAGTTTATATTTTAGGTGCACAGTTTATATTTTAGGTGCACATTTTAAAAGACGTGATGTAAGAGCATTAATGTAAAGCAAACTACTTCATTAGTTGGGTATGTCTAGATAGGTTAGTAGTAGATAGTAAGTAAAAATATTTAAACAATTTTATTTATCAGCGAAATTATTACTTACAAATATTGAATCATCATAAGAACATTGGAGGACAAAAAACACATAAGAAGTACACTATAAGATAAAATCTGAATTTAAAGAAAAATAATGAAAATACTTGTTTACGATACGCAGTGGCCAGACAATTCTCAGGAATTCCTACGGCTTTACACTTTATTGAAACACGAGGTGTTTACAGGAATGTGAGATGCTTATCGTTCGCGGGTGGTCAAGTAATCTAAATTCTCCCTTCTCCGGCTGTCGCGACAGTTGCTTCAACAGAGCCATCTGGACAAAGCTTCGATCATCGGAAAGGTCTGGTGGCAGTGGCACAAATAAACCTTCCTCCTGGTTTTACCGGTTACGGTCCAGTGATTTTGTTTTTGCATAGTGTGTATTTAGGAATATTAATTACGTTCTTTTAGAGCGAGAGAGGTCGACACTAATATTTTGTTCAAACATCAAAATAACATAAAACACGTTCCCCTCACTTTTTTTTAACGTTAGGTGCACGCAAATACATACTAAGCCTTCCAAATGTTTGGACAAGATATAACGTCCAAGATTGGTCAATTTTGCTACGGACAAGATATTTCATCAAGACGAAACTGCCCTATTTACTCCAAGGGCTATTACTGAAGGGCCAAGAAAAAAAACAAATTGTCCATTTCCCAGATATATTTTGTTCGTAATAAATTTTTGAAATTGAAAAAGACTTTATGGATATGCTATATGTTTCATATACATCGCACCCCTGTTGTATAACCAAACTATGTAAAAAATAATTGCTACAGAAAACGATTTTGAGTTTGTATTTAGGGTAGGGATTAGAAATACCCTTCTTAAGTCCGATTCCTACAAAATTGCCGTAGCTTAATTCGTAAAAGTGACGAATCTATGGCAAATGCTCTAGCATATAGTTTTCATGCCAATTGCATTTTCACAGGACTCTCTAGTACCGATCATGTGACATTTTCGAATTTCACCATTTTTAAGGGCAGGAAGAAAAATTATTTCGGAAAGATATTCATGATTAGTTTTTTTAAGCGAATACAGTATTTATAAAAAATTCCATTTAGCGACACAAAACATAGCAAGAGAACTCGTTTTAAAATTGAATGGCATGGCTGAAATCAATATCTGACAAAACAAAGTAATCTATTACCATTTTTCAAAAATCGGTAAATCGATTTGACGGTCGTTTTTTTAAAAGGAAAATCGCGATTTTTAACTTATGACCTCCACAATTTCGCTTCTGATTTTCGTAATGTTACTATTATTTTATAAACACAGCGATTTTATTGCTTTATCTTGCGTTTGGTACAGCTTGTAAGTTTTTGGACCTACTACCATTAAATCCAATAAACCTCGGTTTTTAACAAACTTTTATGCGATATAACTACAACTATTGAACTACAAAAGGCGGTAATAAGGTGACTGCTGCAAAATCATACATTTGGGAATGGTTGTTTTATTAACAAATACCAGGTGTTTGACATCTGAGCCATTAGCCTTCTCTAGCTTCCCAATTTCTCTGAACTATACAATCAAACAAATACGTATTTCAAAATGTTCGCTATTATTTGATTCAATGTACGATTCTAAACAAATAAGTATTGCAGTAATATGTCTACTAACAAGTCAAACTAATTACGAATGCGTTTTCTTTAGTTAATTTCCTGTAAAATTGCTACAAATAAAATCGTAAAAATGACTAATGTCTGAAAAATAATCTTGCACCATAGTTTGTCAATCAATATTTTTTGTAGCCTTCTTGTATCAGGGTAGCGTTGCGTTATTTCCGAATTCCATCATCATTAAGGAAACTATTACAAATTAATTTGATGCGGTATTCATAATTAATTATGCAAAAGCATTTTTTGCATGAAAATTCCATTTAGTGGTATTTGAAACTAAATAAGGATTTATTAAAAAAGAACTAAATGTCTTTTAAATACGACATTACGAATGATTAACGTTTAAAAATAGTAGCTCGATATGACAACGTTTTTTTTTTTAAATAACTGTTATCAGCAAACTTCTAACGGCAGCGTTTTATTCTTAAGCAAGCTCGTAAAAAAAGTAACTTCTACTTCAATCTTCTGTCACTACTACAAATAATTTTTAATAGTTATATATTTGCATAGGCTTATCAGCACCATTTTTTTTCTGGCACTTCAGTATGATCTCAGTTAATATTTGTAGTGTGGCTGACCAATATGAATAATTTGTAGTGTGGCTGACCAACGAATGTCGTGTACTGACGTTGTTGCTAAATATTTGGAATAGGCTACTTGTATGCACTTGTAGTGGTGGTCAAGTTCACTTTACATCCACAAAAATTTGACAAGCAAGCGGAAACGCGACCCATGATTATAATATATATATATATATATATATATATATATATATATATATATATATATATATATATATATATATATATATATATATATATATACATACACTGACGAGCCAAAGCATTATGACCATCCCCACATTTTTCAATGAACTCGTCTGGATGACGTGGAGGGCACGTGATTAAGTGAATGGCATTTAAGTGCTGCTTGAGAATGTAAGTAATCATTCTTGCATTTACTTTTGCGAGTGATGAGAAAGGCTGCTGATCTAAGCGAATTTGATAGAGGGCAATTCGTAATGGCCCGAAGACTCGGAAAGAGTATCAACGAAACTGCACGACTGGTAGGTTGTTCACAATCTGCCATTTTTAGTATTCATGCAAGTGGATAAATGACGGTGACAGCAGTATACGCCAATATGTTGGTCATCCACGCGCTTGGTAAAGCAAAATCGGTGCGAGACAGTGGATCAGCTGACAGCCCAATACAATGCAGGTCCAACCGCAAGTGTTTCTGAACACACAGTTAAGCGAATACTGTTGGATATGGGATTGTGCAGCAGTCGTCCCACACGTGTGCCTCTGTTGACCAAGCGTCATCGTCAACTACGCCTACAGTGAGCCCGGGAACATCGAGACTGGACCATGGATGAGTGAAAGAGAGTTGCCTGGTCAGATGAATCACGATTTCTCATTCATCACGTCGATGGTCGTGTCAGGGTACGCCGTCTGCAGGCGAACAGTTGCTCCCGTCTTGTACAGCAGGTCATACACAGGCTGGTGGTGACGGTATTATGCTTTGGGGAACGTTCTCATAGGCGACTCTGGGACCCGTAGTTGTGGTACAACATACCATGAACGCTACGAACTATCTCAACATCATTGCGGATCAGTTGCACCCTTACATGGCGTCTGTCGTCCCAACTGGAAATGGAATCTTCCAGCTGGACAACGCCCCATGCCACAAGGCTCGGATTGTGTTGGAGTGGTTCGAGAAGCATACTGATGAATTCTACTTAATATACAGGCCACCTAACTTGCCGGATCTTAATTCGATTGAGCACATATGGGGTGTCATGGAGCGGCAGCTCAGAGCCCAAACACCACCATGTCCGAATATCTCTTCTTTTCGTGACAGCTGCTTAGACATTTGGTACAACCTGTCTCCAGTCATGTAACAAGAACCTGTGGCATCTATGCCCAGGCGAGTTACAGCCGTTTTGCAGGCCAAAGGAGGCGTAACGTATTGAGTAGGTGGTCATAATGTTTTGGCTCTTCAGTGTGTTTGTGTGTGTATATATATACATATATATATGTATATATATATATATATATATATATATATATATATATATATATATATATATATATATATATATATATATATATATATATATATATATATATATAT